>CM062817.1:1842955269-1845355269 GCA_031772625.1 Pinus tabuliformis | reverse complement strand
GGCTAGAGTTTTGCAACGACCAGACTAGAGACAAAGGGATAGATATCAAAACCATATCCCTTCCTGAACTGAAAGTGATTGTGTTTACTGCTACCAGACTCTGCGGAAGCGCAACACTACATATAGCCACTGGATCCCAGATGCGGATGGCAGTAGACTGCTTTCGAGGCACCATCTTCAACTAGTGCGATGCTGTGTTAGCTAATATAAAAGGCCAACTGACTAGAGAAAAGAAAGGACAACTGAAGACCTTTGGATATGGTGCTTTAGTCATGAGCTTTGGTCTAGAAAGGGTCCCAATGTTGGTCCCACAACATCTCACTGTCAGAGCTGGACTTCCTCGAGAGCCCAAACTGATGCGTTGGGTTGTAGTTATGGCCCATCATCCTGAGGAGGGGACATAAGTCGTTCGATTCACCCCTGAGTATTTTCATTGGTTGGAGAACCAAGTTTTTGCTATTCAGGACTTTCCTTACACTGGGGTCGATTTTCGTGGTGACCCAGACATGGCTCTTCCACCAGGAGAGGAATGGGATGACTCAGGTAAAATCATTTTCAACATTTTCTAATTTAATTTTTTTTTTGTTTTTATCTCGTCCCAAAATTGATAGTAAAAGTTTTAAATGCAGATGTAGGTCCACGGTGACTAGCCACTCTCCGCCCCTATGAGAGGAAACAACCAGCTGCAACAACACTAGCCCCACAGGACGAATCCACAGAGACCTTGGCCGAATTGGAGAGCCATCTAGAGCGTTTGACAGTAGACATTCCAGAGACTAGCATAGATGACATTCCTCTTAGGCTACAACGCTATGTGATTGGGGTCCCAGGACCTTTCAGGAGGTTCCTTTGTAAGGTGGCCCGTACAGTGGTTTCTTATCGTGATCATCACCAGTGATAGGATGATCGCCTGTTGTAGACACATATGACATTTTTTGCTTTTTGTACTATCATTTTTGCTAATCATAAGGTGTTTTTCAACCTATGATCGAAGACGGTGTATATTTGACACACTCCTATGTTATACTATATCACTATTACCGACTTATCTTGTAAAACATGTTATGGAATGTTTTTAAATTTACTTGTATAATTATTGCAAATGTCTACTTAACATCCGAGAAGCAATTGCAACTGCTAATGTATTTAAATATCTTGGAATATGCTGATATTCAATATAGTCAAATTCACGTTCCAAGAGACGAACTCTCAAAAATAATCTTAATAACACTGGATTTCTAATGGCATATACTCTATTAAGCTGTGATACAACGAGTTCAGAATCTAACCTCACTATCAAACTCCGAATCCCAAATGAAATAGATTCAGATAATAACTCAATCACTGCACTATACTCTGCAATGTTGTTTGTTGTTTGACCGAGGCTTACCCCATGTATAGATACCAACTCGTCAGAGGGCGAATAAATAACCCAAGCTGCGAAAGAAATGTTCCGTGTATTACGACAAGCACCATCAGCAAAACCAATGTATGTTTGGAGAGGCGTCGACATTTGCAATATCAAGAGCAAAATCAAGATAAGTAGGGATAATGACAAAACACACTCTCTAAGCTAAGCACAATTTTAAAACTAAAACACACCAGCTAGAAAGAAAACTAACCTAACTAAAAATCTCCACACCCAGATTTAAGCATAATACCTCTTCAGGTAAAGACCATTTCTGGGTTTACCTAAAGAGACCCCGTCAAAGTCTACCAATTCATAGGCCCCTTTTGCTAGCTTACGCTTAATTTATCATTTGCTTGATCGTACAATAAGACTAGGTCTCCTTCCGAAAAATTTCGAGGGGTAACATTTCGATCATACTGAGCTTTAATATGTTTGGCATGAGTTTTGATCGCTAATGTAGCATCACGTTGATTCTCATCTAGCTGAGCCAAGTATAACAAACGTTTTTCCTCTTCGGAAGTGGCTGGAAGTAATTCAATGGCCATTTGAAATGACGGGATTTCGCATTCAATGGGTAACATAGCTTCCAGACCATAAACTAGTTGGAAAGGAGTGAAACCGATTGACGTTTTTACTGAGGTTCAATACGCCCAAAGCGCTGAAAATAGCATGTTATGCCAATTCAACCTATGAATCCCAATGATTCGTCGGATCATGATGACTAGAACTTTGTTGATGGCTTCAACCAGACCATTAGCTTGTGGATAATATGGAGTTGAACTATCGTGACACAAGACAAGTTGGTCTGTAAGTTTAGTCATCATAATGTTTCGAAAATGACGCCCATGATCAGTGATAATCGCTTGTGGAACACCAAACCTAGCAATTATATGATTGAACATGAAAATCACAGCAGTTTTGCCGTCTGCCTCAAATGTAGGCATCGCCTCGGCCCACTTGGTAAAATAATCTACTGCAAGGATGATATACGCATGCCCCCTGGCCAAGTGAGGGTTACATGTAATAAAATCGATACCGCATTTTGCAAAAGGACCGACGACAATTATAGGGTGGAGAGGAGCAGGTGGAGCGCGCATCTTTCGATAAAAAATTTGGCAGTTGTGGCATTTTCGGACCGTGTTAATACAATATTTAAACAAAGACGGCCAGAAATAGCCAACGTGCAATATCTTTTGGGCTGTGGCAAACCCAGACATATGACTGCCACACGCTCCAGAGTGACAGTCATTTAGAATCCTTTCAGCTTCCTCATGAGTTAAACAACGTCGGAAAACAGAGTCCGCCCACGACGATAAAGTGTATCTCCAATAATTTTGAATTGTTGGGACTGGAATCGTATTTTTCGACGTTCTGACCTTGAAATTTATGGCCGAAAGGATTGGGTCTGGAGATAAACTATGATATCTCCATATCATGGATCTAAAGTGCTGATTAGAAACAAGGATTCATCCGCAATGGGCTCCTCCACCACAGTTTCCGTGTCAGCACGCGGGAAGTCACACATTAACTCCGCAAAAACTAAAGATTTCTTCGACTTAGACTTTTCAAATTCCAAGTTGAGCTCCTGCAAGATCACAATCCATTTGGAGTACTTACCCCCTAGCAATTTTTTGGTCAAAATATAGATCATAGGGTTGCAATTAGAAATTACTATAGTTTTGTGTAGTAAAATGTAATGAAGAAAACATTGGACAGCTTGAACAATTGCCAATGCCAATTTCTCCACATGTGAGTATTTTAGCTTAGTTGGATTTAAAGTTCGACTAAGGTAATATATCACATATTCAATACCGAGTTCATCTTCCTGAACTAACACCATTCCTATGGTGGAATGGGAGGGAGATACAAGAAGTAGTCCTGGTTGTAGTTGGGAGGATGCAGTAACGGTGCATGGGTCAACGTGTGTTTTAGTGCATCAAAAGATTTGTCAGCTATCTCATCCCAAAAGAATGGAGTATTCTGTTTCAAAAACCGGGTAAAACCCTTTGTGATCTCGGCGTAGTTAGGAATGAATCGACGTAAAAAGTTTGTTTTCCCCTGCAAACTTTGGAGTTGGCGAAGACTCGAAGGAGGAGGCAATTTGACAATAGCTTCAACCTTCGAGGGATCGACGCGAATGTCGGCTTTCGAAACAACAAAACCCAGTAACTGACCCGTTTCTATACAGAAAATTCACTTGTGTGCATTCAACCTAATTCGATAATGCCTACACCTCATAAAGATTGCTCGTAAATGGATGAGATGATCAGCTCGGTGTAATGAATGAGCAGGTAAATCATCGAGATAGGGTTGCATAATGTGCTTGATGTCATGAAACGCGTAAGACATGGCTCTTTGAAAAGTTGCCCCGGCATTCTTGAGCCCAAAAGGTAATTTGCAATAAGAAAATGTTCCCCATGGACAAATGAAAGCCGTTTTCGATTGATCAACAGGTAGAATATTTATTTGATTGTATTCGGAAAAACCATCCATAAAGGAGAATATTTCACTACCGGCACAATCATCAATGATTTGATCGATATAGGGAGTTGGGTAATTGTCTTTTGGATAGGCTCGATTAATATCCCTATAATCGATACATATTCTTATTGTTCCTTGCTTTTTGTTAACAAGAAAAATATTCGATACCCAATCCATTAATGGAATCAGATAAATGAAACCTGCTTTGAGTAATTTTTCAACTTCTGCTTTAATGGCAGCAACTTTTCGCGGGTGGATCTGACACAAACATTGCCGGATGGGTTTAGCATCCGGGTAAGTTTTGATTTCATGAACAAAAATTGCTGGGTCAATTCCTGGCATTTCCTCATATGACTAGGCAAACACCTCGCAGAATTCTTGAAATAGGGCCTTATATGTTTGAATTTCATCTTCTGTACAAGAGGCACCTATATGAATGTTTTCAACAATTCCAGGCTTAACCGAAATGTCAATAGGAATAGTTCGAGAAATGTTTCCTAAATTTAACTCAGAATCAGGATTTTTCATGGGATTCTGAGGTTCCTTGACATATTCAGTTGTAAAAATAGATGAAAAATCATTTTCAAAGCGATCAATCTCAGGTAAAGACGAAGATCTATGATGAAGATCTTCCCATGGTAAATCATCGACACATAGGATTTCACGAATTTGCTCATCAGTGTGAACAAGTTTGGAAAACGTTGTTGAATCTGAATTTGATGTTGAAAGTGATTCCTCATAGACCACATTCATTAGGTCAATTTCGGTTGAAGAAGGGTCGGAAAATGACTGCACGGCCTGATACGCAATTTCATATGGACTCAAAGGCATAACATCACCAAATGAATCTATCTCAGATTCGGAAGGTACGATCCAAGGATCATCATAAACAATAGTGTCTGACGAAATCATATGAATGGTTGCAATAGAAGATGACGCGTTGATAGGAGGAAAAGGAAAAGTTCCTAGTAAACCAGAATCTTTAACTAGTCCTACTCCAACATCCTTATACATGATAGTTGTTTTACTGACATGCTGAATACTTTCAGAAGAGGCTGGGTTGGATGAAAAGTAGGTCAGCTGGTCTATAGTTACGATATTTCCATTATGAGGGAACTTTATAAGCCGAAAGATAGATGAAACAACAGCTCTCATAGCGTAAGACCAACTACGACCCAAGAGAAGGTTGTAATCTAGAGGGGCATCAACCACTTCCACATCTAGATTAACAGTTTTGCCTTCAACCCCTATAAGTAAATCCTGTAGAATGCCAAAAGGACGGAACCCACGGCCATCAAAGGCCTTTAGAATCGTCGGGGATTGATTTAGCGTAGGAGAACCAAGTGATCTCTGATACTTCCTGCAAGTATCCAGCATCAAGCGAAGACTAGCAATATGCCTCTTCACTAACCCAAACACTGTCCAGTCATCAAAATAAACCTCCAAAAACTTATGAATAAATTCTTTAAAAGCAGCGACTAACACCCTAGAAAAGATCGTCGGGCCATTCTTAAGTCCAAAAGGCATAATTGTATACTGAAAGCAGCCCCACTCTATGGCGAAGGTAGTCTTACTTCAATCTTCTGGCGCGATCTTGATCAGGTGATATCCAGAGAATCCATCTATAAATGAATAGGATTCTTGAACTCCAACATTCTCCAATACTTCATGTGTGAACGACGTAGGGAATGGATCATGGACACAAGCATCGTTCAACTTCCTTAGGTATACATAGATTTGGGTTTTTCCCTTTGTCTTTGTCACAAGGAATGAGTCGTTCTTGCGGACAAGACCGACCTCCCTAGTATCTAATGATATCTAGTGACAAGCAAACCAATCAAATTCTATCTTTCTCTAAATATGCAATTTATAAACAAAGGAAAACAAGTGTTTTAGGCCTACCTTGGGTCCAATGCAAGTTTGTGGAAGCCTCGCTCCATTGATCCAAATGAGCTCCCTTATAGAGAACCTGCAAACACAAACAAGCACACAAATTAAATAGCACCTGAAAAGCCAATATAATAAAGCATACTTATCATGATGATAAAGGAATTCATGAAACAAATCACATAAGACAATTTCTTATTAATATCCCTAATATGATGATAAAGGCTCGATTAATATCCCTATAATCGATACATATTCTTATTGTTCCTTGCTTTTTGTTAACAAGAACAATATTCGATACCCAATCCATTAACGGAATCGGATAAATGAAACCTGCTTTGAGTAATTTTTCAACTTCTGCTTTAATGGCAGCAACTTTTCGCGGGTGGATCTGACACAAACATTGCCGGATGGGTTTAGCATCTGGGTAAGTTTTGATTTCATGAACAACAATTGCTGGGTCAATTCCTGGCATTTCCTCATATGACTAGGCAAACACCTCGCAGAATTCTTGAAATAGGGCCTTATATGTTTGAATTTCATCTTCCGTACAAGAGGCACCTATATGAACGTTTTCAACAATTCCAGGCTTAACCGAAATGTCAATAGGAATAGTTCGAGAAATGTTTCCTAAATTTAACTCAGAATCAGGATTTTTCATGGGATTCTGAGGTTCCTTGACATATTCAGTTGTAAAAATAGATGAAAAATCATTTTCAAAGCGATCAATCTCAGGTAAAAACGAAGATCTATGATGAAGATCTTCCCATGGTAAATCATCGACACATAGGATTTCACGAATTTTCTCATCAGTGTGAACAAGTTTGGAAAACGTTGTTGAATCTGAATTTGATGTTGAAAGTGATTCCTCATAGACCACATTCATTAGGTCAATTTCGGTTGAAGAAGGGTCGGAAAATGACTGCACGGCCTGATACGCAATTTCATATGGACTCAAAGGCATAACATCACCAAATGAATCTATCTCAGATTCGGAAGGTACGATCCAAGGATCATCATAAACAATAGTGTCTGACGAAATCATATGAATGGTTGCAATAGAAGATGACGCGTTGATAGGAGGAAAAGGAAAAGTTCCTAGTAAACCAGAATCTTTAACTAGTCCTACTCCAACATCCTTATACATGATAGTTGTTTTACTGACATGCTGAATACTTTCAGAAGAGGCTGGGTTGGATGAAAAGTAGGTCAGCTGGTCTATCGTTATGATATTTCCATTATGAGGGAACTTTATAAGCCGAAAGATAGATGAAACAACAGCTCTCATAGCGTAAGACCAACTACGACCCAAGAGAAGGTTGTAATCTAGAGGGGCATCAACCACTTCCACATATAGATTAACAGTTTTGCCTTCAACCCCTATAAGTAAATCCTGTAGAATGCCAAAAGGACGGAACCCACGGCTATCAAAGGCCTTTAGAATCGTCGGGGATTGATTTAGCGTAGGAGAACCAAGTGATCTCTAACACTGGATCGACATAATACACGTCGAGTCTCCCTCATCAATCACAATCCTATAACAAGGTCTGTTTTTGACTAACACTGGAATTTGAAAAGCCATTTGATGAGGTAAGCGCGGTGTACTATTTTCTAGATCGAAAATTGTAAGGTTCGAGTCCTGAACGTCAACAGCTCCTATAGTCGACTATAGCAATTTACGCTGTGCTGGACATGATTGCAGCACCTCCAAAGCCGACATTGCTGAAGGTGAAATAACCAAATCTTCAACAATGTTATAGTTCTGAGCCGCTCTCACATGTGGATTGAAAGCTGACTTTCGAAGTATACCCTTGGCGGGTGGTTTGATTACTAAGTCTGGGTCAGGTTTCTTGATCTGTAGTGGATCGGAACCGGGAGTTGAAGTTGATGGATTCAAATGAGAAGATTCTGCTTCCTTACCATCAACAGGAGTTTTACTTCCATAATCTTATGATCGAGTCGCAATCCTAACATGGGACATCATCATTATGGGTTCTTCAGAGGCATTTGAAGAAGAACCTATCATCTTACTATCTTGACTAGGAAAAGGATCCTTCAAAACAACAGGCGTTTGGGAACCTTTGACAATTTTCGCAACCTCTGCCTGATGAGGGCAGTCTCTTGTAAAATGCTCTTCATCACAAATGAGACAAGGATAACGAGGTTTTCGTTTCTCATCAGTTGATTCCGTTTTTTCTGGTTTCTCTTTCGAATTTTTATCTGTTTTATTTTTCTTCTTCCCTTTCTTCTTACTACCGGATTTTGATTTGGATGTAGATGACTCTACAACATGAATATCGGTGAAAATTTCCGCGGAAGAATCTCCTATCGGGGAATCTGGTAAAGTTATGATAGGAGAAGAATTATTGGAAAAATTCTTGGAAGATTTCTACTTATTTTTGGTATTAACCGTACCAATCATACCATCAGCAGCATGAGACCCTGAAGGAGCTGCAGTGATTTGGTTTTGTTTAGGAAGGTCAGGGATTTTCTCGTGTAACGTACCTGACTGCGTATAAACTAAGTCAAGGTACTGAGCTTGAGCAATTACTTGCTCTTGAGTAACGACTCCTGCCTTAGCTACATCTTCAGTGATCTTCGGTAATAAATATTTGACAAACCATTCAGCTAAGATTTGATCCGAGATAAAAACTTTCACTAAACGCCATCAACGTCTCCATTCATGAATGTGATCTGAAATGTAAGTGGACGTTGACTGTTTTAATGAAGTTAATAATTCCGTGCCATTTTCATATCTGACTGGCAACTGAAAATGAGTTAAAAACGAAGTAGCTAACTGACTAGAGTTATAAAAAGTGGCTCGCGGTAACTCAATGTACCACTTGGCCGCAAGACCAATTAGTGTGCGTTGGAAAAGCCTTAAACAGATTGAATCATCTGAAATGGAGTTAGAGGCACACCAGAGGTGATAATTCATCACATGGTTCGATGGGTCCTCTCCTGATTTTCCTTCAAACTTAGGAATATCACTAGGCAACTTATTCGGCATTGGCGGCCAAAACGGAAGATAGTTAATTGGATCGTTCGTAAGGCGTGACAAATCAGGCAAGTCCAAAGTTGCAATGAACGGTAACTGACGATTAGGGTCCCTGAAACCCTAGGTCATGAGACCAGCCCTAGGAGGAGGATATGCAGGATAACTAGGAATTGGAATTGCATTTGGGATATTATATCCTCTCGGAAAACCAGGATTAACCAGACCGTACTAGGGTTGTTGAGGTTGCTGATATGTATACCCAGGGTACAGTTGATACTGATAGATTGGCTGCTGCACAGCAGGACCGAATTGGTACTATCCCTGCTACGGTTGATAAGTAAATTGAGGTTGACTTGTGACAATCATACTTGGACCGAGTTGTCCTACAAGCATTTGAATCGAAGTCTGAATTGTGGATCCAAACTGAGGTAAAGATGTCTAAGGAGTTGATACATGAACAGTAGAAACCGGAGCTGTCGATACTCTAGAAGTAGGTGGGGTAGATTGAACATATGTTGCAGCAGTCGTTTGAGGCAGAGTACGAGGCGTACTAGGCCCAGACTGAGAAACTAGAGAAGGTGCAGAAGTTTGAATAGTAGACTGGACCGGTTGCTGGGGTGAACCAGAAACCAAGGGTTGTCCAGTTTGAGATGACAATTGCACATTTTGCTGCAAGATCTGTTGAGATTGAGATGGATCCCACACTAAATTCATTCCGGGGTACGGACCCATAGCAGGTTGAGAATATTGAGGACCATAACCGAGTTGAGGGTAGGGTTGATAATTCAAAGGTACATTTCCATCTCCTTGGACAAATGATTGACCGGAAGGTGGTTGGAAACCTTGGGTTGGGTACTGACCTTGAGGTTGATAACCTTGAGGCACGTACTGATACTGGGGTTGACCTTGAGGTACATATTGATACTGGGGTTGACCTTGAGGTACATACTGAGTCTGGGGTTGACCTTGAGGAACATACTGTCCCGTAGGTATGTACTGTCCTTGAGGTTGCCCCCCAGGTGGAAATTGGGTACCTTGAGGTTGCCCCCCAGGTGATAATTGAGGGCTTTGTGGTTGCCCCCCACGCAGTAACTGGTCACCTTGAGGTTGCGGATTAGGAATAGTACCTGACATCATAAGAATATCTTCTAGACTCAACGACTTAGTTCCGTTATTACCAGTTAATAACCCTTGTTCAATAGGTTGAGGAGATGCTCCCGAAAAAGTACCAGTAAGTGACTGATACCTAGAGGGAACAGAAGGACCGCCGTATAAAAAGGTTTCTGGAGATTGAGAAAACATGGATGAATGTCTTGACATATTTAACGAAGGATAGTAACCCCTAGGTGTTGGGTGAAAAGGAATGCGAGGTGGTGAAAAACTTAGTCTCGGGTTTTCCAAAAAATTGGTCAATGAAAGATACCAAGCGTCGCTCCTAGGTGGACTGTAAAATATTGATTCACGCTCCCTAAGTTCTATAACTGGTTGATTTTTAGGGATAGGGATACCTTCTTCTTCCAGAGTAACAAGTTCTTCAATAGCTATAAGTCCAGAAGGAAGATTTTGGGTAATTATTCTTTCTACCCTGGGTGAACCAGGACCACTAGAAGTTGGAGAGGCAAATTCCGATGTTGGCGTAACAGCAAATTCAGTTTCAGGTTCAGATATTTTAGGTTCCTCAGCTAAATCACTAGTAGATGAAAAACTACTAGTAACTTCGGAAACAGAAACAGATTGTGGATTATAATCTGCTACTAGAGCTTGATAATCAGGATGTACAACCAAAGAAGACTCTCCTTCTTCAGGTGACCCAACTCTACTGTCTCTAGGAGTTACAAGGACTCGTAACCCTTCAAGCTGGCTTGGTGAAAACTCAGGAGGTTGGCCCCGAAGTCTACATGACTTCCTCGGTAATTCAGCCATGATTAAATATTTTAACTACTTCACACACAAACAAAGAAAAATCTCAATGAAAACCACCTAAAGCCTCTAAAGAACCAAACAATTTTGAATCACACGCATAAAGAATCTGGAGATCAAACCAGACACAAACAGTAACTTTCCGTACTGAAAACACTAGTTGGTGATGAAATCCAACGTCGCAGAGTTCAATACAGAAATGGCGGTTGGAACAGTTACCCCGGAAACCTGCTTAATGAATAGACTGGCACAAGTTCCTCCACTAAACCGTCTCGAGTGAAGAGAACCCCCCAGAAAATCCAAGTGAGTCTAGCCGACGTCTGCTCCAGGTACAGTGGGATCTTCCCTCCACCGCCACCTTAGGATAGAATCCTATAGATTATAGTCACTATGGTTACCAACGGAAACAAATATACCTGGGGGAACAATCTACGATCCGATACGCACGCAAGGTCAGAGTAACAAGCTCAATCCCCTTGAAGGCTCCTTGACATAATCCAAGGTTTACCAACAAGTGACCCCAGGTTCCTCGACAATGGTTAATCCGAGGTTTACCGTTTTTAATACGTGAATATCTTCTATCGTTCCCAATGAGGAAGGATTGATTCCCACACTGGTTCAGATATGATCTCATGCTTCTCCTTTAAGAGGAGATTTCCCAGAGCATAGATGTAACAATTGGATTTTATCTCCTACCGCAAGAAATAGCTACTTGTTTGTTTTACTATCTTGGAGAGTTAATTACTCCCTACTCCAAGATACTAGCCTAAACTATGTTGGTGATATAGAGCCCTAGAAATAAAAATATTACTAGATAGATTTTACTTTAAGCGTTATTTTTATTAGTTTTTTCTTAAGTCAAAAGGTGCGGAGATGAAACTTATGGTGTGAAGACTCGACTCCAAATCACTAAAAAATGCACTTAAGATGATAAGCAATCTTTTCCCTTCAATGAATTTCTAGCTAGGAAAGAGTTGAGAATGCAAATGCTTGTAAAAACAAATCTTTCCTTAACAAACAAATCAAAAGAAGAACTTTTCGTCTTTTCCAATACACTAAAAAACGAGACAACTAGTTATGCTCACGAAAATTTCCCTTTTCTTTCAAACACTCAAATACTACAAAAACAAATCTTTTCCAAAAGATATATATATATATTTTTTAATAAAACACTCAAAACTATGGAAAAATCTAATCTTGAGATCTATAAATTCTAAAAAATAATTGAAGTAAAAGCTTACAAGATTTCTTTTCAAGGATGTTTTACTTAGCTATAAGAAAACTAAGGACTAATTTGTCCAGAATCACAAATCAGTGAAAAAACAACCAATTTTTGTTTTCTTTTCTAAAATGAAATCCAAAACTTTTAACACAAGTCTTTTCGAAGTTTCGCAAAGAGAAACAGGAGATGGATTCCTCAACAAAGGCAGATTTTGCAAATGGTCAGACTCATAAGAAGGCCAGTAAAAACCAAGGTGATCTGAGGCTTCTAAAGCTTCTAAGCTCTGAGCTGCTACAAGACCAAAATGAAATCAAGCCCGGTAAACAAAACTTCTAGAAATTTCACCTAAAACCCTAATGCCAATGGAATTAACCTAAGAAAAGTTCCTGACAAGTCACGTGCAGATCTGGGCAGAGGCTAAAAACACCTAAACAAATCGTAAGCTGACTGAAAGAGAAAATCTTAAGTTTTTCACAATTTTGACAGGGTCCGCAGGCCCGCAGTCCACACAGGTGCGGTACCGCTCTGTGTGTAAAGAAAAAGTGCGGATAGGTCCGCACTGTGTTACAAGTAGAGGGTGCGGTCCTCTCCCAAAAGTATGAAAAACAAAAAATAATTCAAGATTAACTAAACCTACCCAATCCCACAAACATCAAGCCAAAAACAGAAACAAAAACACAGTTTCTCAAGTCAAAGTAAAACAAGAAAAAAAATCAAGCTCCCCAGTGGAGTCGCCATTTTGTCACATGGAATAAGTCATTCTTGCGGACAAGACCGACCTCCCTAGTATCTAATGATATCTAGCGACAAGCAAACCAATAAAATTCTATCTTTCTCTAAATATGCAATTTATAAACAAAGACAAACAAGTGTTTTAGGCCTGCCTTGGGTCCAATGCAAGTTTGTGGAAGTCTCGCTCCGTTGATCCAAATGAGCTCCCTTATAGAGAACCTGCAAACACAAACAAGCACACAAATTAAATAGCACCTAAAAAGCCAATATAATAAAGCATACTTATCATGATGATCAAGGAATTCATGAAACAAATCACATAAGACAATTTGTTGAGAAAAATGAATCTAATTGTATTAATTTAAATCAAAGAAGAACTTTACAACCTGTGCCTTGATGCTGTACAAGCTCCTCCCAGGGTCCAGCAAGAAGTCTCCTCTACTTTGACAAGTTTCACTCTCTTCCCAATAAAGCCAAAAGGTATGTGATCTCTCCTCTCAAGCTTAACTAGGAAGTCTCAATTCCAACAACATTTACCCTAAAAAATGTTCAGCTTCTAACCTCCCTAGCAACCAACCCAATGCCTTAATTTATAGTGCAATGGAGAGAAGTTACTAGGTCCTCCTTCAAAGGGATAAAGCCCTCCTTCAAAGGGATAAGATCCTCTCATCAAGGGATTAGCTCCTTCACTTTTGGGATGCATGAACCACCGAGGAGCAAACCATCCACGTCAAGGTTCCTTCTAGAATCATCTAGAATTAACCCAAAGTGAGTTTTTAAGAATAAACTTGCGCCTTTTTGACTTTCACAGGGGTCCGCACCCACTCCTTTAGAGACAGAGTGGGCAGGTCCGCATGTAACATGAACAAGGGGTGCGGGACCGCAGGCAACAGTGAGAGAAAGTGCAGAACCAGAGCTTTATTGATTTTTAAGGTCTTTCTCTCACTTTCAAAGCTTGACATGAAGAGCTGAGGTTTGAGACTTGCTTAGGAGGACAGTATGAAGGATGATAGACCCATACTCACTGCAAATAGTCATGGTGACAATATTTTGTGTAACAGTCTTCTTTCCTAAACCACCATAGGACTAACCCAATCCGATTTTTCGACAGTCTCAATAATACCTGCTGCCAGCGTCTTATCCAATTCTTCGCTCACTTTCTCCTTGTAATTAGGATTCAACCGATATGGGCGCTGCTTTACCGGCTTTGCATCTGGCTTCAGATTGATCTTCATAACACCCAGATCACCTATTATCCACTTCAGATAAGAGAAATTAGTTGGAAACAAGTCCTGATATTCGCGTAATAGCTCCGTGACTTTGTCAACAGTGTCTTCGTCCCAGTAGTCGCCTATATTTGCGAACTTTGGCTGCACGTTCGACCCAATTTTCACTTGCTTAGTTTTAAAGGGTTTTGAGATGTCAGGAACTTTTGCCTTAGGCCTCGTGACTACGCACTGTCTTTCTGACTCAGGAAGAATGATGTTCCTGGGATATTCTTCACCTTCTTCTTTGGTCACATTGTAGCATTCCAGAGCATGGCGCAGCTACGTACTCCAGTCTGGTTATACCCACGTGACAGGTTATTCAAGCATTTTGAATATTGCAACCTTGATCTCCTGTAACGTTTCATCACTACACTCAAATCCATCCTCAAAACTGATAGTTAAAAAAAAACTTTCCTTCTGAACATCCCACTCTGCAGTTCTGTGTCGTAGCTTTGTTTCTAGATACCAGTTCATCGGAATAGTATCCAAAGTGTGGCAAAATATGTGAATCCATTCAGGCTGTGGCTCCTCTCTCCATGCTCTTGTCCAATGAGCCAGATGCTCGCAGGGATCGTCCTTCCCTGTATATTTTTTAGTCACGCGGGTACTGGCATACCCAAACCATAGCTTCATCATTTCACGATATTCTTTCCAGTCCACAAAGTTGTTCTTATGCATACCCCACCATCTGATAGATGTAGCTCTTAACGCGATGTCTAGTGCCTGGAGCCGATGTTCCTTCAGTACATCCCTTTCAAATATGTCCAGAAATAAATTTACATCATCTAAGCCATCATAATGCGGTAAGTTGTGTACCTCAGTGGATATACACCAGTGTGACTTAGTAAGACCGTTGCATTGTAGCATTGATACTTCATGCAATCGATTTTGCCAATGCTCGAGCTCCTCATTATAATCTGAGTTGTAGGAGCTGTCCTTCTCCCAAGTAATTCATCCATTCACCGTAGGATTAATCCAATCCTCATCCCGCGTAGTAAGCTTATAGATCTGTTCAATATCATCCTCCTCATAATATTCTTGGATTGGTTTAGTATATCGCGCACCCTCGTCTGGATCTAATGGAACAATAACCCTTAGTTCCTTCTTTTCAAATGTCATGCTACGCTTCTTCAGGTTGATGACCACATTCATGTCAAATGCCCAATCAATTCCAAGCAACGCTGGGTAGGGATTACTGCCATCCACTATTTCGATTACTTCAAAATCAGTTATGGCGTGCGCCCCCTCAATATCTACAGTTACTCCATGTAAACGCCCCATCGGAATTATCTTAAGCTGGTTCGCCATTTGCAGCTGAATTGGGGACCACTGTAGCGCTAGCTTTCCCATTCTTTCTCATGTCTTCTTAGGCAAGACATTCGCATCAGATCCGAAATCTAGGATCACCTGGTCCATTTCGAAGTCACCGACCTGTGCAGCCAATCTCATATCTCGACCAATTCTTTTCTTACCCTTATCCACTTTGTGCACTGCATGCTGCTCAGGTAGTGGCTTACCCTTGCCAGCGTAGTTATTTATCAGCTCTTGCAGCCCCTCTACATCTTTTTGGTCCCTTAAGAGCTTCACGCAGGTATGTAAGAAAGATGTTACACTAGGGGAATTTTGAGGTCTAAAATGGGCCTCCTAAGGAAATTATAAAATAATAGTGAAAATAATAAAATAAGATTACATTACATCATCAAATTTTAGAGGGAAAAAAGGAAAAAATATTTTTTCAACTTGTATTTTCAGCTTATATCCTTATGGGTTTACTCAAATTTCGAGCTCAAACACTCATTGGATGCATAATTTGATTCCTCGTCCAAGGAGTACCCATGTTGCATACTTTCAATGGATCTTGTTACATGAAAAATGAGAAATACATGAAAAACATGATTGCAATCATGTTTTTTCACATATTTCTCATTTTTCGTGTAGCAGGGTCCATCGAAAGTGTGCAACATGTGTTATCTTTTGATGAGGAATTCAATTTTGCATCCAACGAGTATTCCCACTCAAAATTTGAGTAAAACCTTAGGGAGATAAGTTGAAAATACGAGTTGAAAAAGTAGTTTTATTATTTTATTATTTTTTAATCTTTTTACTCTTTTACTTCAAAAATGGTGAATCGTCCCCCCATGGTTGACATCATCATCTTGAATCTTATTAGCTCTTATAAAGTTTATTTTGGTTGTACATTTTTCTCAGGAGGCCCATTTTAGACCTCAAAATTCCCCTAATGACAATGAAGGATATGTTTCTTGCGTAGTACTGATCTCTTCAGGCTTATCTGTTCATGCACCCTGAGATTTTGATGTAGAAGTTCATGTGTTTGCAAAGCTCCTCTTTTCCTCCATGAAAGTTTCCTTTGCCTTATTCAAATTGAATCCAACATCTTTGTCAACAGCCTTACGTACCCATACATTTTCCTTTGGTTGTTTCCCTTTATCCTCTCCGGTAGCTATATCGCTTTGCATGATAATATTAACACTGAACCCGTCTTCGCGCGGTTCTGAGTTATGATAGGTTTTCCCAAGGTAGGAAAAAAAATATATGGTCTAAGAATTAGCATTTAGCATGAGTGAAAGTTTGTCATTTTAGGGACCACCATTAAGATAATTTCAAGTGGCATGGATTCCCTTGAATAAAGTGATGGGTAATTTTAGGTGACATGATTTTCTTTGAATAACAATGATGAATCAACCTCTATTATTAAAGTGATGAGTAATTTTAGGTGACATCATTTTCTTTAATAACAATGATAAATTAACTTATATTCTTAAATAGTGGCCAATAACAATTGTGACATTGCTAATTTGAAAACTAAATTACAATGAATTCCAAATAATTAAACTTAAAATAACGAGTGAGATCTGTTTTACATTTGTGGCTCCCTCCCCTCGCTCCTTGATGTGTAGCGTGAGAAGCAAAGAATTATTCGTGGCGCGTAAAGGGAGTGATGGGCGCCTAGCAAAGTAAACAAGAATCTGTTAGATTAATTAATTAATGACTGAAGTCTTTGGGAGTGGTAGAATTTGTTGGGAAAAAAAGAGGGACAGACGTAAAAAAAATGGAAGCGCAGGGGGTACAAGAGAGACAGAACTGGCTGCTTGGCAGGCGGGCGTTTGTGAGCAATGACTATCAACAAATTCGACCCCTGGAACTCAACGTCGTTTGACTACTCCAACATGTCATCCAAAAGGTTATGGTAATATGTCCAAAAGGATTGCCACGAAAATAGTTACGTGGTAGTGTTGTAACAAAATGTTGTCGCTTGGAACCCAATTGTAAACTGAGTGAACTCCATCACCAAACTTGGTTATTACGCTGATGTGGCGCAGTCAATAGTTTACATGGGGTTCGTTGATTGTAATGGAATCGTCAAATCCATGACCACCTGTCAAGGATTTATCCACATCAACTGTTGTAAAATCCCATGAAATTTGTAACCACCGCGTTCATTAACTTTTGCCATCGTATGTTGTTGAAGAAAAGATGCTCGATGGATCATTCCACTATTGTAACCGTGGATTATCTCCCCATGCACGTTGAGATAACCTACACCCTTGTAATACTGCAATTAACTGGATTTATTTACGAAAGTGCCAATGACCCTGAGGATCAGCAACCGTGGGACCAAGCTGCTATGGATTTGCCACGAGTCACATGTTGTATTCAAAATAAAAAAAATGGTGGATTGATAGCTGGCAACAGTTGATGTGGTAAGAAGCACAAGTAGTGCACTCTAGATACATCCATCACGTCGAGAAAGAATCCAACAACACTAACACATTAGAACTCTTTGGCATCAAATCTCAAAATTCATTAATGTGAATGATTGATGCCACCCTCAGCTGAGCATCTTTATTATTTTCCCTAGAGTTTTCATTGTAGATATGCAACCAATGTTGTAACAATATATTCACCACGTCTATGCAAAGCTTCCATTCCTATGTGCCATGGTGCCATGCTTTTGAGGCAGAGATATAAGAACAATGTTTCCATGAGCAATATAATTAGCATTGACAACAACATCTCAGTCAACTTTCGACATAATCCTTAGATCAACATAGTTCTTACATAGTTTTTCTCATTCTATATGTGAAAACAAATAAAATAAAAACCAACTTTCGACATAATCCTTAGATCAATGTAGTTCTTACATAGTTTTTCTCATTCTATCTGTGAAAACAACAATTTTTCACAATAAAGGTTCACTCCACTGAATTCCACAGCTTGCACACACATACATCTGCATTTTTGGAAGCTATCATAGTAAGAAAATTTCAATCATGTAGAAATTCCAGCCATTTCTTACCAATCCAATTTAAAGGATCTTCTTTTAATTTGATTTCATCATGCTTTGCTTTTGAAATAATGACCACCTGTTCTCCCTTTGCAGATCTTTTGGCATATATCTTTGCAATGACTGTTTACTTTGCTTGTGTTGAAGCTCAAGATGCTCAAGATGCAGATCCCAACAACTCTTGTGCCCATTCCTTTTGCAATGGGTACAACAATACATGTGCTTGTTCTTTGGCAAAAAGGCACTTAAACCTCGAAGAAGGTTCTATGATTTTGTCTCAAGAAACATATTCATTTTCTGAACCATTTCCTTATTCTCTTCGCACTTAGCCACACAATGATCAACTCTATGAAGAAATATATAAGGAAACATTATCTACATATTAAAATGATCATCGAAAGAATATTCATGAGACTTATACCTTTTTCCGTTGTTCTTTAAATTAAGACTTTGACTAGGAGAATTCGATTTGGCTCTTCTTTTTAAGCGCTCAACTCTTGGTGGAGACAACTTATCACATCATTACCATTACAATTTGCAGTATCATTAATTTGCAAGAGTCCCTTTGACACAGACTCAATATTTGATGATTTTCTTGCCCTGCAGTTTTGGAGCATTCTCCAATTTCTTCATGAGGATATCCAAATCCTTCATTCTGAGTTTTTCTCGTCACCTCAATAGGATTAGTGATTCCTTGACCATTAACTCCAAGGCCCCTTCCGTTGTAACCCATATTGGTTAATAACTTCATACCAATCCCATTGGTATGCTTCTCAAACGCTGCATCATCATCATTAACATAAGATATAGAAAATGAAGTATATTTTACCTCCTCTAACCCTTGGTCATTTGCTTGAATTTTAATCATCTCTTCTGCTTTATCAGCGGTAGATGAAGTAGTATATGAAGATTCAAGAAAACCACTCTTGTGGTGTTGCACATAGGAAGTGTTCTTCGACTGGAAAAAGGTGTAACCATTAGTATTATAGATAGAGATTTAAAATTTTCCATAGTGGTATGTGAAATGTGTCGATGTTTCGAATCCCAAAGAGGATCCATCATCAGGACAGTAAGTGAGGAAAGAAAAGTCCAACAGAGTGTGAATAAATAGAAAATAAAACAAAAAATTAAAAACTAAAAAGTCGATTGTCACAAAAAACTTATTCTAATTTAGTTTTTAGTGATAGCCAACTTTTTATTTTTTAGTTTTATTTTCTATTTATTCACCCTCTGGACTCTTCTTTCCTCATTGTCTTGATGATGGATCCTCTTTAGGATTTGAAATGTAGACACATTTCATATAGACCTGTGGAAAATACGAAATATTTATCTACAATAGAACATCGCAGAATTTTAAAATCTAACATTAGTATTATCTTGATAAATTTCATATCTTGTATACTTTCCATGACCACAAATTGTCTAGTTTGGGAAGGACTTTTTATTGTTTCAGTGGTCTAACATTCAACAATTTTCTCTTTATGAGAATTTTGTAATTGAAGATGTATTTGCCTTTTTTCGTCCTTTGCAGCTTCAAGCAATCTTCTAAATTTGAATTTCTCCACTCTTAGGGATAAGTTAATCCCCTCTAGTTCTTGGAGTTTATTTTGGAGCTCTTGGTTTTTGCCTTCAAATGCCTTCATTTGCTTTCACAACTCATTTTTTTCTCTGTTGTCATTATAAAATTCCTCTACCATTTTCTTCATGGTTAAGAAATCTTGAAAAAAATTCAAATCTTGATAAAGATTTTCCAAGAAAGAATCAAAATGTGACATTTTGAATCAAAGGAAATTACCTTCTCCTTGCTAGAATTGAAGCTGAAAAATGTACCCACTAAGCCAAACAATCAACTTCTTTGATACCAAATGATCTGAAAAATGGAGAGCGTAAACTTACAATAAAGTCTCTTGACCTGACTATAAGGGTTTGTGAAATTAAGTTACAAAATTACAACCTAAAGATGTAGAACATCACATAAAACTTTAACTTAAGAGGCACAATAAAGACATGAACAATCCATGAAAAAGAGGAAACATGAATCATCAAAGACGAAGATGATAATGGATTTCACCTAGCCAACCCTTCCACTGGGCTACGTCTCTGAATTCGCCTCCAAAGGTTGAATCATTTTATTGTCTTGTTCAAAGAGGTTGAAGGTATACAATGCTTTTACAAAAGGATTGACTCCCAAAACTGCATTCTACTACCAAAGGGTTCTCAAGGCTAACAAATTGCATACATTTCTTCAACATAGAAAGACCTCGTCTCTTGATCTCTCAAGACTCTCCAAAGAAGACTTCCTCCCCATAATTAACTCTCCAAAAGCTCTCTCGAACAAGCTCTCTAAACAAGCTCTCCTTGAAAAGAGTACATAAGAGGGATTTATAACTTTCAAAGATCCCTAAACAAAGGAGAGGATATCTCCTTAGAGCCCTATTCCAAGGAGAAAAATACTCTTTAGATCCATTAAAAAAAACTATGAGATTTTTGAGGATGAAATCTCGCAACTCCACCAAACTTGGACCTTATCCAAAACCCAAGGGATATGAGGAAATCCCATGAGACTCTCTATTCCAACTTGGATTTATAAACTGATTTTGAGGAAGATTATCTCATAAATCAATTTCTATTTTACAATTTAAAAATCCAAATATGAGAACATCCACATGAATTATTTAAAATTTTACATTAAAATGCTCATAACCTAGGCCATAATAGGCTTGTCATAGGCATGGCATTCTTTGGAACATGGTGTCAATATCCTCCTAGATCATGCAGAGGGTGTAAATGCTCTGTCCTCAACTGGATATCCATGGTATGACTACATTGAATGTGACTTGAGGTGAGAATAGGGAATGGCTACTGCCCTTCCATTCCCATTGAATTATCATGCAACATGGGCATGTGACAACTACCCTTTCTCGGAGATGTTGCAATGACGTAGATCCGGGATATATAATTAATCATTATTAACTAGAGTTATATTTTTATTTATATATATATATATATATATATATATATATAAACCCTGATATAATTATTAATGTTAAAAAAATAATAATTATTAAATTAACTATAAACCCTAATATAATTTGACAAACCCAATTTGACCAACAATTTCGCTGAATGGAAAGGATTTACAAATTTTTGAATTAATTTCAGTGATTCGATCTCCTTTTATAACTATATTTTAGGTATAATTTCGAACTTGTGTGAGAGCATTTTGAAGAAGACCTTATTCTCTAATATTTCTTTTCTATGTTGAGCCAATGTTTCAAGTATGTATGTTCATACTTGCCAGCTTTATCTATTTCTAGATTCTTGGTCTGTCATTCTGCCTAGTTAAGCTGTACGCTTTGTTAGTGATTTCAGTGGTGATGAATAAATGCAAATAAAGTGACATAATATTTGTAAAATAATAGAAGATCCACGAATTTAGAATTTCGCTTCTTCGTATTTTATATATTAATGTCATATTATGCAACACTTATGACTAACCTAGATCCATCTTAACTTTGGATCAACCAAGTACTGAGAGAGATCTAATCTCTTGATATGCAAACTTCTTTTAGAGTGAAAAGAGATTTTATCCCTCTCAGCGCTTAGTAGATACAATGTTAAGATGGATCAAGGTTGATTTTACTTTTACTTTTATTTATATGTAATTTCACTGAGGCAAAATGTTAAGTAGGATAGGACATAGCTTTGATTTTGGTAAAAAATTATATTTTTCAACATTATTGTTGGAAATGCATTTGGTATCATTGTTGGGACAAGGTCCCCTGGGGTTAAATTTTGTAAAAGTTTTGTAATATTGTAAAGTCTCTGCATTTTGAGGAGCGGAGCGCGCAAGTTGATAGGAGTCAAAGGGGATTTAGGAAGGTCAAATCCCCTTAGATTGTTAAGAGTAAGTTGTTTTGTGACCCGCCCATGGTTTATGGACCATGGTATTGTAATAGAGAATGATATAAAAAGAAGTCATAGAGAGATGAAATTTATCTATCTATCAAATTTGTTTGCGCGGAGACCTTGGTAAGTCCACAACTGAGTGTGCGGGCACTTGCAACTATGTGAGTAGGGTTGGAAGAGTATGTAATTGAAGATCTAAGCATAATAAAGGTTGTTTTGAAGCATTATCTATGTATTTGTGTGTTATGGTTTACTTTTGAAATTACTGTATGTTCGCTCTGTTTTCTGCAAATTATCATGCAAAATACTTAATATATGTGCGAAAGGAGTGGATCTGTTTATTTACATAATGTTATGAATGTTGAGAACAATCGGCGAAGGGTTTGAATATGTTAACTGTTGGTTACTGTAATTTTTGGGTTTTAAGGGTTAGGGTTTGCGAAGTTCAGAATAAAGCCTTAAGAGTAAAAGAAACACATCACATAGTCCTTTGGATCCAGAAACCTGGTTCTAGAATCCCCCAAGACTACGTCGAGTGAGACTGCAGCCTGTGCTATGCTGGTTTTTACAGAAAGCGCCGGTAGCGTAGGTTTTTGTTGGTTAGTGTAGCTAACTTTGAACCTGGGTCTTCAAGCTCACTTGTTCTACGCTCGCTTGAATAACCCCTGATTGGACCTGCAATTCCCTCAGGCCTTGTTGCACCTTGTCTAGTATCTGATGGCGCTAGTCCTCAATGTGGTTCCAAATAGTCTCTGTTGCTTTGCGAACCACATCACCAATATCATCGAGGTTCCCCTCCATGAGGACCAATGGTGGCGCGCTTGCAGACTTGTCAGATTTCTGCTTCTTGTGCAGTCCCGTGGAACTCCTCTTTTGTCTCTTCTTGACAATGAAGGGGGATTCCAATTCTACACCCCCTTCCTCTTCACCCTCTATCTCTACCTCTACATTGGTGCACTCCTTTTCATATTCACTGAGGTCAATAGTGGCCTGCGACGTGGTGGCGGCGCTTTTGTCTCTTTGGCAAGGACCTTTTCTTTTGGTGATTCTCTCTCCTTTGTAGAAGCCTCTTTTTGCTGTGTGACCTTTTCTTTCACTGCGGCCCTTTCTTTCACAAAAGCCTTCTGTGCTTCTTTCTTCTTATCTTTCTCTGCGGCTGTCGTAGCTGCGCCTTTGACATCCTTACTAGTTCTTGCGCCTGCATTAGATAGGGTGAGCCAGTCGCTCGACCATTTACTAAAGACCCCCATAATGTCATCTTCGACGACCAAGTATGGCAACTTATGCCATGTACCTGTGGCATCTTTATTCGCACGGATATATAGATTGTGAAAATCTGCCTTGAAATCAACAATATTAGCATATTGCGCATGCAAGCTTGGTGATAACCGTGGTCGTTGGTTAATCACCATTCTCAACTCAGATTCAAACATGACCCAAAATATATTTGTCTCCATGATGTGCTTAGGGTCTGATGCAGGTGGATCTCCAGACACCAGTGGCATGGAAAAGGCTCAAAATTCGAAGTGGAGGAAAGACGATTAACTTGACATCAGATCGAAGTGCTTGTCGCCCTGATTCCAATGGTGTGAATGACACTCCAATCCGAGTCTGGATGAGGAAGATAGAGGCAGTCAAAGTTGGGTTGACTTTTGCTGACTAGGCAGCATTAATGAAGACACAATTTGGACTTTTCCGGCGGATGGAATCCAACCAACTCCAGTCAGATTGAAGGTGAAATTGTTTCCTGGTTAAAACCACTCCTTCGGTCAAAAATTCGATTTTTCAAAAGGGGCATATTGTTTTATATAAAAAAAATATTAAAAAAGGGGTGGCGGGCCACCAACCCTGCCACCCCAAACCGTATCAAAGCAATGATTTAGTGGAGGGGCGGGCCACCAACCCTGCCACCCCAAACCATATCAAAGCAATGATTTAGTGGAGGGGCATGCCACTACCCCCAACCCCTCTCACGGAACCCACACCATGAAGCCATTAACCATAAGCGAAGAGTTAAGGTGGTGGGCCGACCCTTAGGGCACAGACCCAACCACCAACATTAAAACGAAGGACCGTTGTAATACACATGGGCCGGCCCTTGGGGCGTGGACCCAGCCGCCTCCACCTATTAAAAAGGAATGCAGGCCGTTGGAGAGGTGGTAGGTAAGGTGGATGGGTTGCCCAAGGCAGGCCCAACCCAATCTATTTTTTATTTAAAGAAATTGTTATGTAAAAAAAGGAGGAGGCAGGGTTTGACCGCCCGACCTCCTCCATAATAACTAGACATCAAACCAACTGCGCCACAATGAATTTCTTGAGAAATCTGTCACCATAGTTTTATTTGAACGTAGTTAATTAGTGTGCCCATGTAGAGGAGGGAGCACACGTAATTCGAGGCATATTTTTGCAGGAGGGCCAGATTTTCACTTTGTCAAATTTTAACAAATTTTATATGGTTTCAACATTTCTTGACAACACGAATGCAATGGCACTGTCTGTTTCTCCATTAGAGTTCTACATTTTTCGGCCATTTTTCAGTATGGAGGTATAAAACTCCTTTTTTTTGTAATTGATGCTTGTACTCTTCTTTCTCATGCTACTTAATGAATGAAGACCCCCCCATTGATTGAGCAGGGCCCGGAGACGTAGTCCAAGTCGAACGAACTCCATTATCAAGTCTTGTTGTATTCTTTCATGCTTTATGTGTTTCTCCTCTTCTCTCATGTGCACATTAACTTTTTTTGTTAAGCTACAATTTATGCATGTAATTCTTTAACACATCTATAAACAAAAGATCTTGAATAAAGTGGTATCAGAGTGGTCTTTGTGTTGATGTGAATTGCAGGCGTGAACAATGGAACGTGTAGCGACAGAGGATGAAAAAGTGATGTACAAGACCATGCTCAAAATTTCCAAAAGGGAAGAAATGATGCATGAAACTCTACAGAAAGAGATAGAGGAAAATGAGCGATTGAAACTTCAGTTGCAAGCCACGGAAGATGCCTTGGAAGAACTGAAGCACAACAAGAAAAATCTTCAAACAGAGAATGCTGAATTAAAGATGCTTCTACATGAAGAGAAAAAGGAGAAACATAGTTTGCTACGATAGCTGCAAGCAAGGGATGAGGCCTTGGAAAAGCTGCAACGTGACCCATGTGAGGTAAAATGTAATTCTCTAAATTAATGTATGTGTCCTGATGATGATTTCTCTGTTTTCGAAAATCATACCATAGGAATTGCCTCCAATCTGTTGAAGAAAATGGGGTATGAAGGAAAAGGATTGGGCGTTAATGGCCAAGGCATTGTCAACCCCATCAAAGTAGAAGAATTACCCCGTCAGATAGGACTTGGGTATGTCAGAAAGGAAATTGGGGAATGCGCCGAGACAACTAGTGAACCACCAACAACAAATGATGAGAAGCCATCATCAGTTCTTTCCACATCGACAGAGGAGGTAAAAGATGTTAAATTCCTTTTGGTTTCATCTTCACATAGTATGATTCCTGTTGGAGATTTGGAGATCCCAATTACAGGGACAAACATGAGGTTCCTTACCAGGACGAGGCACGATGAGGAAAAAAAACTTGGTGTTAATAACCAAGGCATAGCTCAACCAATGGAGGTTATGTAGAGACCTCAATTTGCAGGTTTGAGATACACCAAGGGAGAATGCTCAAAGGTGTCATATGCTTCCAAGACATCGTCAAAATCATCGAGGAAAGAAAATGATGGGAACACATCACCATCATCCCATGGAAGTTTCCATTGCAAGGAAATAGCTGAGGCAAGCTCTCATTGCCATACTTACACCAGGGATGGCAAGGAAAGGTATAACCAGTTTCGATTTTTGAATATTCATTTCAATCATAATCATGTTGTTAAAGTTGAACGTAAGTCGTGGAATCGAAGAACATGTACCTTTTGTGGATTACATAACCATACTTTTTCTAAGTGTTGGAAAAGAATAGTAGCACACAAAAGAAGGAGGCATGAAAGACCCTCTCGACAGCAGGTAAAGAAACATGTTAAACAAATCTGAATGAAGAAAACCTATTGTAGTCATTGCGATAGAAGTGGCCATCAAAGAGCCACATGTTGGAGGCTCCATCCAGAACAGCGCCTTAAAGACAAAGTGTCGGTGCATGAACTAGATGAAATAGTTGTTCGACCATCGAATGCGCCACAAGGAGGCAACCCATTCACCTTGATAAGTGAAAAATGGTTTCTAGATATGTTAGCGTGTCATGGTCGTGCCTTTGTAAATAATTTGTTGCATTTTAAAATGTAAAAGTGATGATGTGTTTTCCATGACTTGTTCAACAACAATGATGTCTGGTCTTATTTTGAGTTGCATTTTAAACTCTGAAAGTGATGTCGTGTTTCCATCACTTGTCAAAGAAAATAGTGTTTGGCCTTATCTTTGTAAGTCACATGTTGCAGTAATGATGAGTTTTCCATCACTTGTTGAAGCAACAATGATATGTTGGCCTTGTTTTCATCGCTGGGGTATTGCGTCCATCTTGTTGTAAACTTGACCATAGAGTATGTGTTATAAAATCGTGGCAAGTGTGGGACGCTTGGGTCATTAGTTGGTCATGAAAGTCAAGCATGTAATTTGCAAAACAATGTACTACAAGTTGCAGAGGTTGCAAGTGTCGGCTCATCGCTTAAGGCTTCGAAGAACAAAGGTGAAGGAGATGGAAGCGAGGCCTTTCAGGACGCTTGTGATGCAGACAAGGTACAAAAAAGTTGCAGATTGTTTTTCATGCTTTTGGAGGACCAAAAGCTCCTCAGTGGGGAGGATTGATCCAGGTGGATCTCCAAACACCAGTGGCATGGAAAATGCTCAAAATTCAAAGTGGCGGAAAGAAAATTAACTTGACATCAGATCGAAGTGCTCGTTGCCCTAATTCCAACGGTGCGAACAACACTCCAATCTGAGTCCGGATGAGGAAGATAGAGGCAGTCAAAGCTGGGTTGACTTTTGCTGACTATGCAGGATTAATGAAGACAGAATCTGGACTTTTCCGGCGGATGAAATCGGGCCAACTCCGGTCAGATTCTAAGCGAAATTGTCACCTGGTTAAAATGACTCCTTCGGTCAAAAATCTGATTTTTCAAAAGGGGCATATTGTTTTATATAACAAAAAAATATTAAAAAAAGGGGTGGCGGGCCACCAACCCCGCCACCCGAAACCGTATCAAAGCAATGATTTAGTGGAGGGATAGGCCACTAGCCTCGATCCCTCCCACGGAATCCACACCATGGAGCCATTAACCGTAAGCGAAGAGTTAAGGTGGTGGGCCAGCCCTTGGGGCACAGACCCAACCACCAACATTAAAATGAAGGACCGTTGCAATAAACATAGGCCGACCCTTGGGGCGCGGACCCAGCCACCTCCGCCTATTAAAAAGGAATGCGGGCCGTTAGAGAGGAGCTAGGTAAGGTGGGCAGGCTGCCCAAGGCGAGCCCAACCCAACCTATTTTTTATTTAAATAAATGGTTATGTAAAAAAAGGAGGAGGTGAGGTTTGACTGCCCGACCTCCTCCATAATAACCGGACATCAAACCAACTATGCCACAATTGATTTATTGAGAAATCCATCACCATAGTTTTATTTGAACGCAGTTCATGAGTGCACCCAGGCAGAGGAGGGAGCGCATGTAGTTCGAGGCAAATTTTTGCAGGAGGGCCAAATTTTCACCTTGTCAAATTTTGAAAAATTTTATATGGTTTCAGCATTTCTCGATGCCACGAACACAATGGCGCTGTCTGTTTCTCCATCAAAGTTATTCATATTTCGGCCATTTTTCAGTATGGATGTATAAAACTCCTTTTTTTTTGTAACTGATGCTTGTACTCTTCTTTCTCATGCCACTTAATGAATGAAGGCCTCCCCATTGATCGAGCAGGGCCCGGAGATGTAGTCCAAGTCGGACGAACTCTGTTATCAAGTCTTGTTGTCTTCTTTCATGATTTATGTGTTTCTCCTCTTCTCTCATGTGCACATTAACTTTCTATGTTAAGCTACAATTTATGCATGGGATTCTTTAACACATCTATAAGAAAAATATCTTGGATCAGGGTCCTTCGTTGCCCACAATGAGGCGAATTTCAGGGCCTCACATAGGTTTGGATCATGTTGTGGGAAATGGCTTTCCTCGGGCATCCTCTATGCCACTGGCGCGATCAACAGGAGCATCCACACGTAGTGGAATGCCTTTTCGTCATCCTAGGCTTCGCAACAATCTTCCAAAAACTCATGACATAAATAGTTAGCCCAATTATATTGGACTCCTTTAGCGCACTACGCAGCCAGATATACTACTGGTGCTGACACTTCATAAACGCGACACTTCCTCATGATCTTCCCGGCCAATATTTGTGCAGCAAAATGCACAGTGCGTGAATTGTTCACCAGCCCGAAGTCACTCTTCATTTGGTCTGCCAACTTCTTCTCTTACGATTTCCCCACAAAAGCATCCGTAGGGTATACTCCTTGATAAGAAAACAAGGTTATCTGGTGAATCAACATATCAGTGATTGGGATGGGCCCTCCCAACCAAAGGCACCCATCATGAACCAACGTCAATAATTGACACACACAAACAATGTTGATGGTGCTGCGGCTAAAATGTGGCACCCATAACATGTTGAGCAAACCCGCACGCTCAACTCCGACAACCCACTTCATTGGTTCGAGCCGTGTAACATATGACTCCTCATAGT
This sequence comes from Pinus tabuliformis, assembly GCA_031772625.1. Lineage (NCBI taxonomy): Eukaryota > Viridiplantae > Streptophyta > Pinopsida > Pinales > Pinaceae > Pinus > Pinus tabuliformis. The sequence goes on along the minus strand of CM062817.1, from coordinate 1,845,326,404 downwards.
AAACTTTCTTCGTGTATTTGCTCAGTTCCAACTATAGGAACTTCGCGTGATCACCCAAGTCCTAGTACTCCCATTTCAAAAATGGTATTCAAGCCAACATATTGCCCTCAAAAGGTACTTTCTCTAACAACAATGGTGTAGAGACCTGGAACTTCACCAAATCTGGGTCTTTAGTAACTTTGGCCGTGTATTTCCTAGGGGGTACATAAGGCAATAGTTGGGTAATCGACACGACTTCATCTGCATCAATCTCTTCGATCCCCATAGTCAAATCCTCCTCATCTAAGTCCAAGTGTTCCATCAACTACTTGGTCTTATCCATCTTACCCTTATGTCAAACCTCCATTAGAATCTTAAGCGGAAACTGCTGCACCAGCGCTTGCCGGGGCTTCTTTTGCTTCTTTTCTCCTGCCGCGGAGGCAGTGGGTTTAGGACTCAGTGACCTAGGTGCTATGGTCGGTGCGGGTTGGGTCAGGTCGGGTCGGGTTGCATTCATTCTCTCCCAGAATATTTTACGCTGCCACTCAGGTAAAGTCATCTCCCACCTAAATCCTTCCTACAAAAACTTCTCTCGAATTTCTTTCCAATTCCCTCCAGACATGCATCGATTATCTTGGCGCAAACTAAAGCGCAAAATCTTAAGGCAATTTCTTAGGAAACAAAGTGTTCAAATGTGTAGTGGGATGTTGTATTCATAATGCATTTTGAATTCAAATCCATCCATTCCTTCCAGATCTTCGTCATTAATGCGCTTTTGGCTGCCGATTTCCAAAGATATGCTCCTTAAATGCTCTCCCCTCGCTCCTTTTAACAGAAAAATTACCATCCAATCATCTACAATGCTTCCAATGGTCACTCTTTGGCCAGATGCATGGGACCCACCATGCTAGTGCAACTCCTTCATCGCAACTCTCCTCTGCACCTTTCTTCCAATCGTAGTGCAACCCCCTTTCTTCACCAAACTGTCCTTTTGGCAGCGTAGTTTATAGTCCCATACTTCCTTGCAATTGCTTCGAGTACTAAGACTGTCCTGCTTCCATATAGTGATTTCACAGGGGTGGGATCACCCCTATACAACTTTAGCCGGATCCCATTTATTTTCCATGGAAATAACTGACCGTTCAGCTTCGCCAGCTGAACTGCGTCTCCATTCGTAATTTCCTTGACGATATATGCCCCAGCCAATGCATCTGAAATTTTGCGGGAAACTTCATAAAATTACTATCATACAGTAATACTAAATCTCCACTTTTAAAGGGGTGTTTCTTAATGTGGCGATCATGCCATGCATTTTCACGAGACTTCTGCACCTGCTGATGAAAACCTGCCAGGAAGCAATCTTCTTCTAACTCAATTATCTACGCGAGGCATTCTTCCATAGTATCCCGATCTGCCATCTCTGTGGTTGCAACAATCCACAAACTGGGCACAATATACTCCATCGTAAATACTCCCTCTTGTCCATAAACCAACCTAAATGGTGTCTGTTCAATCAACTTCTTACAGGTAGTTTTATATGCCCAAAGAATAGCTGGTATGCACACATCCCAATCGTTCCTATTTTCGTTGTAAATCTTCATCAAAGCACATTCTAGAAATTTATTAAAGGCTTCCACTGTATCGTTCCCTTGATGATGATACAACGTACGTTTCTAATGATACATATGGAATTCTTCCAGTAGAGCAACAATTGTTTCATTTAGGAAGTGCGAACGCCTATCGCTGATCAAATTCTTAGGATAGCCAAATTGAGACAAAATATATGCAAATATGAACTTCGTAGCTATAGTCGTGCTGCAATCCTTCACAAGTTACACCTCGGCCCATTTGGTCAAGTATTCAGTTGCTGTGATGATGTATCGCACTCCTATCTTCTTTCCTGGTGGTTGAATTGGTCCCACAAAGTCTATTGCCCACTTGTCAAATGGCTGTAATGATACTTGCGGGTTTAGAGGCAATTCATCCCTTCGTGACATCATCCCTATCGTCTGACATACATCACATGCCCTACAATATTCTTTGGAATCCTTGTTTACAGATGGCCCCCATATCCCTACTCGTAGGATCTTGTGTGCAGTTGCTATGCCAACATAATGCCCTCCAACAACTCCTCCAAGTGCTTTAGCGAGGATACTTTGTCTTTCATAATCTGGTACATATGTGAGAAAAACTTCTGATCCCATTTTATATAAGTGCCTTGCAATCACAGAAAAATCCACACCCTTGACCACCAATTCTTTCTTCTGTTGTGTCGTATGCCCTTCAAGATCCATACCCATAAACAAAAATTGGATGATATCTGCAAAGTGTTCATATGCGATGTGCACAACAAAGAGCTGCGCATCAGGAAATCCTTCATTAATACTTGTAGGTTCTTCACCATTCTTAATTCATGAAAGGTGATCTGGTCCAACAATCAATCTCCCTAGCTTCACAACTACTTCAAAGTCATACTCCTGAAATAACAACAACCACCTACAAATACCCCCCAACACAAAGTTGTTGACCAGGTATTTCAGAGCGGAGTGATCTGTTTACATTTTGAAGTGTGCACCCAACAAGCAATGTTTGAACTTCTGGAGTGCATACACCATCGCCAATCCTTTGCGCTCCATGGTCGAATAATTCTTCTAAGCCTTAGACAACTTCCTGCTCGTGAATGCAATCAGATGGTTGATATTACCTACATCTAGTTGGGTTAACACTACTCCTAACGCTGTGCAGGACACATTTACATGTACATGGAATTATTTCATCCAATCGGGGAACACCAAAATAGGTGTTGTGACCATATTTTCCTTCAATACATCCAAGATTTTCTGGCAATCATCATCCCAACAAAATGTTGCATCCTTATTTAATAATTTTTCAATGGGCACAGCGATCTACGCATATGCCTTGATGATTTTTCTATAGTATTTGGTATGCCCCAATGTTTCATGCAACTATTTTACATTCCTTGGAGGCTTCAGATTGATAATTACTGCAATTTTGGTAGGGTCCACCATTAACCCCTGCTTACAAACAACAAGTACCAAGAGTATCCCATATGGCAAGCAAAAAATGCACTTCTTTAGATGAAGGGATATCTGATACTTCCTGCAAGTATCCAGCATCATGCGAAGACTAGAAACATGCCTCTTCACTAACCCAAACACTGTCTAGTCATAAAAAAAACGTCCAAAAACTTATGAATAAATTCTTTAAAAGCTGCGACTACCACCCTAGAAAATATCACTGAGGCATTCTTAAGTCCAAAAGACATAATTGTGTATTGAAAGCAGCGCCACTCTGTGGCGAAGGTAGTCTTACTTTGATCTTATGGCGCGATCTTGATCTGGTGATATCTAGAGAATCCATCTATAAATGAATAAGCTTCTTGACCTCTAACATTCTCCAACACTTCATCTATGAACAACGTAGGGAATGGATCATGGACACAAGGATCATTCAACTTCCTTAGGTTTATGCAGATTCAGATTTTTCCCTTCGTCTTCTTTTCCTGAACCACCATAGGACTAACCCAAGCCAATTCTTCGATAGGCTCAATAATACCTTTTGCTAACATCTTATCCAGTTCTTCGTGCACTTTCCCCTTGTAATTAGGATTCAATTGATATGGGCGTTTCTTTATCGAATTTTCATCTAGCTTCAGATTGATCTTGATAACACCTAGATCAGTTACTATCCCCTTCAAATAAGAGAACTTAGTTGGAAACAAGTCATGCTATTCCCATAATAGCTTCTTGACTTTGTCAACAGTGTCTTCGTCCCAGTAGTCGCCTATATTTGTGAACTTCGGCTATGCGTCTGACCCAATGTTCACTTTCTTAGTTTTCAAGGGTTTTGAGATGTCAGGAACTTTTGCCTTAGGCCCCACAATTTCACACTGTCCTTCTAACTTAGGAATACTGATGTTCCTGGGATCTTCCTCACCTTCTTCTATGGTCACATTGTAGCATTCTAGAGCATGGCGCAGTTGTACCCCAGTCTGTTTGTACCCATGTGACAGGTTATTCAGGCATTCTGAATATTGAAACCTTGATCTCCTGTAATGCTTCTTCAATACACTCAAATCCATCCTCAAAACTGAAAGTTAACAAAAAAATTTCCTTCAGAACTTCCCACTCTACAGTTCCATGTCATAACTCTGTTTCTAGATACCACTTCATCAGAATAGTATCCAAACTGTGGCAAAATATGTGAACCCATTCAGGATGTGGTTCCTCTCCCCATGCCCTTGTCCGTGAGCCAGATTCTCTTATGGATCGTCCTTCCCTGTATATTTTTCAGTCATGTGGGTATTGGAATACCCAAATCGTAGCTTCATCATCCTACGATATTCCTTCAAGTCTGCAAAGTTGTTCTTATGTGCACCCCACTATCTGGCAGGTGTAGCTCTTAACACAATGTCTAGTGCCTAGAGTCGATGTTCCTCCGATACATCCTTTTCAAATTTGTCCAAAAATAAATTTACATCATCTAAGACATCATAATGTGATAAGTTGCGTACCTCAGTGGATATACACCAAAGTGACTTAGTAAGCTTGTTGCATCGCAACTGTTGGGAACGAGTCCGTTGGGGTCAATTTTGGGGTTAAAAGCCCAAGTTTTGGGGCAAAAGGCCAAAATTTTGTAGAAAATAATGTAAAATCTCCACATTTTGTGACCGCGGAGCGCGAATATGTAAGCAGTCAAAAAGTGTTTTCCGCCCTTAGTTTAGATAGTTGTGTCGGCTTGATGAGATCCGCCCTTGGTTCGCGGACCATAGGATTGTATAAAAAGGGATTCTTAGAAGAGTCTAAGGTAGCTAAGTGATAAGTTTTGGGAGATTTTGGAGTAACTTTATGGGTCTGTGAGAGCTAAGAGAGAAGAGTCTTAGCCTAGGAAGAGGCTCTACAACTGAGTGCGTAGAGGCCTAGGGTAGAACTCTGCAATTGAGTGCGCGAACCCCTGCAGCTGTGTGCACAGGGTAGTCAGAGTTTGTACTAGAAATATGGATTATCAATAAAGAGAAGTATTCTGGAATTATCTGTGCATGTGTTATTTCACTTATGTTATGAATGTGCGATTATGCTATGTTGAATACTAGAGTTATGAATTAATGCTATATTAATGCGTGAATCCATATATTTTACTTTGTCATATGAACGCAAGCAAGAATATTTTTTTACGCGAAGATAACCGTAATGCATGTTAAAGTTAACCAATACTTAAGTGAATATGAGTAAGTACAAAAGTAAGAGTAATTATAGATCCATGTAAGTGCATAATCTATCTATTTAGGGTCCACGAAGGATGATCGGAGGCTTTCGCGGAAGCTTCAAGGATGAATAAGAGGAGTACTTTGACAAGCCCTAAAGGGCTTGTTGGTCTATGTGGAGGCAGGGTTAGGGAAAATATCTGACATCACAACCATCTCAGGGTGCGAAAACTTGGTTCCTACATCCTTCCATACTGCTTTGGGTGAGACTTCATTCCACGCTCCGCGGATTGATGCCGAAAGGGCCAATAGTGTAGGGATTTGCTTGGCTGCTTAACGCTAAACCTGGGTCAGGGCCCATCAAGCCAACAAATGGTTCTGTTTCCAGGACCAGATCTACATAATGAGATGTGTGATGTCGTATCATTGGAATCCAACTAAGAAAGAGGTTGAAGACTGGTCGGATAGAAAGATCCACGAATTCCTGGTGCAAGAAAATAGGAATCCGCGATTGACGAAAGAACAATGGTTGGATAGATATCTGTACACAGAGATACATGAAATCTTCTTCTGTTCCTTCTCGGTTGAATTATACAAGTGGATCGCGAAGTTGGTAGACGACCAAGGGAGGTGGAGGCTTGGCGGTCTGATTTTCTGGACCCCAAAGTTAGTACAAAAATTGGAAGCCTCTGAAGATAATATCGCGCGCGCTGTCGATCATTAGTTCGATCATATTATAGGAGGGTTTGTGACAGAATTCACTGTTGATACTTCGATCAGTTAAAGCGAAGCAGAGCACTGCTTCATCAAAGGGCCGCGAGGTAAGTATTTGAAATCGTTAAATACTTGGATTAATATGCTCTTGTGTGAAAAGCAGTTTATGCAGTTACCTTGATGTTTGGGGCTACGCGAAGTGGAAGGAATTTCAGGGACGGAGGAAGAAAAGGCCGTGAATTAGCCCGTTGATTGAACCTCCTCTAAGTGACGACGAGGGAGTAGGACAAGCTTCTTCGTTGAATGCTGTTCAGTTTATAAGACAAGGGTTCCTACGAATACCTCATCCACCCACACCACCTCCATCTTCACCCCCACTACTTACACCCTCACCCACACCACCGCCACCTCCACCACCTTTCAACAAGGCGAAATTTGTAAAGCTACCTGTGTTCAAGGGCGTGGGAAATGAAGATCCTGACCAGTTTTCGTTCTTCGCGAAGGCTGTATGTGAATCTCAAGGTATCATGGATGATCAAATGAAGAAAGCGACATTGTTTAGTGCTTTGTAGGACCGCGCACTAACCTAGTACGTTAAGTACTACACTGATAATCCGACGTCCGCGTTGGCAGATACCCAGACTGCGCTGAATAAGGAATTTAGTAGACCTAAGTCTGAGGAGAAATCAATTGTGGGATTCAAGGAGATCATGATTAAGCCTGGTGAGACACATTGGGATTTGGATCAGAGATTGAAGTGTACAATTTGTGAAGCCAACATGAATTTGATTGATGGGTAGCACCATGAATGGTTTGTGGCCTCACTTCTGCCTCATCCAAGGGTTGCGCTATCATAATAGAAGATTGGGACCCAGGCGGAAGCTCTGGAAATCGTGATGAGATTGCACGAGACAAAGTTGCAAGATGCTAACCTGGGAGTTTAGTAGATTCATGTGCAGTTGCAGAACCTTTGCCTCGAAATGCAAAGTCTGAAAAAAGACAGAACAACTCGGCCAGAGGCGCGCGAAGAAGTGTGGTGCCTAAAGTGAAAAAGCCAGGGGCATGACAAAGATCACTGTCTAGTTTTGGCAAATTATGTTGCATCAGGGGAACCAATTCCTTTGAGGCTAGAAGTTGTAGAAGGGCCAAGTGCAGGGCTCGTGCTATGGTGTGCTATCATACAGAAACCGCAACAGCTCTTCTGCAACTTCTGTCAATATGTGGGTCATGATGAGCGCAATTGCAGGAGTTATGAATTAATGATGGACAAGACACCTACATATAGGGTACATGCAGAAACGTGGCCTGCAGACCAAGGCACTTGAGGAGCACGAGGCGAGTATCAGGGGCGTGGACGAGGCCGAGGGGGAGGAGGACCTGGTAGAGGTTGAGGGTAGGTTATTTGTTACAATTGTGGAGGACCAGGATACTACGCGCGAGACTGCTTGAATCTAACGCGGTTATCATGCTGCTATTGTACTCAATTTGACCATGCGACGGAGGATTGCCCTATATTGTTAGCTAAGATATGCGAGAAGGGGGCGCAGCCTCAACAACCGACTCAGAACCTACAGATGATGAGGGTTGAGCCTTGCGAGGAAGACCCTAAGGTAAATATTGTGCTGCGGAGTGGAGCGACGACTAGTGAGGATAAGGGGAAGTAGCCTGAAGAAGGTGAGTGGGTCCGCAAAGCACCAAAAAAGGAGACCGGGTTTGATCTAGAATGCGCGAAAGAAACATTTATGGAAGTGAAGAAAAGTTTCGCTGAGGCCTCTACCTCAGGGAGTCAAGAGAAGCTGGCTGAAGAAATGGACCCGTCCATGATTACCACGTTCTTGGAGACCTACATGAAACTGCTACGCGATAGCAAGGCTATGAAGGGATTGCAGGAGTTGACCAATAGGTGCGCTGGCAAGAAAACTGCTACTGACGAGCCACGGGTAGTTAGAAAGCTTAGTAAACATAAGGCAAGAACTAGATGTGAGATGAGATTCATCGCGCAGATAGGAGAATATAAAATGGACCAAGTTATCTTGGACCTAGGGTTCGACGCGAACGTTTTTCCGAAATAGACATGGGAAAGAATGGGGAGACCTGCGCTACAGTGGTCTCCGATTTAGTTAAGGATGGCGAATCAATAGAAAATCATCCCAATGGGGAGGTTGTAGGGGGTAACAGTTGATATTGAAGGCGCAAGTGCACTAGTCGATTTTGAAGTGATAGAGATTGTGGATGACAACAATCCCTACCCCGCGCTCCTTGGGATCAATTGGGCCACTGACATGAATGGGGTAATCAATATGAAGAAGCGAAAGATGATATTTGAGAAGAAATCGCTCCACGTAGTGGTGCCATTGGACCCTGCAGAAGGACCGTGCTATACTGAACCAGTCCATGATTATTAAAGTGATGACGATTTGGACCAGATTTACAAAATAATAGCGCGAGATCAAGATTGGGTGAATCCATCAACAGACGAACGTATTGCATGGGACTGCGAGAGCTCCTACACATTAGATTCAGACGAAGAAATGGGACACTGGCATGATAGACTACATGAAGTATCTCTGCTATGTTGTAATATGATGACCAAGTCATTGCGCTGTGTATCATCAGAGGTAAGAAATCTAAATTACTATGATGGGTTAACTGATGTTGATCACTTTTTGGATGCATTTGAAAGGGAGGTACTAGAGAAAAATTGCTTCCAGGCATTAGATTGGGTGCTGTGCGCTACATCCGCAAGATGGTGGGGTACGCACAAAGATAGTTTTGATGATTGGCGCGAATATAGGAGGACGATGAGGGTATGCTTTGGTCATCCGAAGGTGTGATTAACAGAAGAATATGATGGGAGAAATGATTTGTGTGACCACTTGGCCAAATGGACTGAAGTATATGGAGTGAAGCCTCAATCGGAGGGGGTCTATCTGTTTTATCATACCTTGGATGTTGTACCAATGAATTGGTACTTGGAGACAGAACTCCGCCATGGCATTGAAGAATGGGATATTTTGCGCCAAGGATTTTTGATGACGTTCAGTTTTGAGGATGGATTTAAATCTATCGATGAAGCATTACAAGAGGTTAAGACAACAATTTTTAGGATACTTAAGGATCCTCTAGATTTGATTCAACCTGGTTGGACTACCTAGCTGAGCCCACTGGAGTGTTACTGATCCAAATCAGATCCACAAAAGACTGTCAAGAACCTTGACTGTATTGAGTTGAACAAATCCTTGAAAAATTCCAAAACAATGATCGAAAACACCCTGAACCAGTGGCCATGGTAGCCGGCGTGGAACGACGAGGACCTCGGTCAAAGTGTGCTGACCGAGGCCCATGGAGACTACGTGGGATGCCAAAATAGCCCCTGGGAGCCCCGGATCGAGAAAAGGAGTTGATTTTCGATGCGCGATTGCGCTAGCTGGGCGAACAAGGCCAAATGGGAAAGCTTGAGCACCCGGTCGTGTGGGGGGGACAAGAGGACTGCGGGCGGAGAAACAAAAAGCGCCAACGTACGAAGGTGGGACCCACGACCTGGAAACTGACGGTTTTGATCGGGGCGCCCTTGAACGGTAAGAGGTTTTGGACAGGAGCAAAGCGATTCCATACACCGAGCGACACATGGCGACGGAGGAGAGAGAAAAACCGTCGTTGATCATGCGTTATCAATCGAGCAAGTCAACCGCGCTCGATGTGCGTATGATGTTGGATCTTAAGGAGCCCAGATCGAACGGCTGAGATTGCGCCCGATAGAAAGAAGATGAATCGACAGGGAATTAAACCGCAATTTAAGGGGATTTGGAATCCGTTTGACCGCCACGATGGAGAAAGAACGTATCCACGACATAATTGAAGAAACGAATCGACAAGCAGGATGGCGCTATTCTGATGTGGACGCGTGGCTACTTCCCGAGCATTCATGTTGACGCCGAATAGGGAACTCCAAGCACGCAGGCAGAAGGCGAATCGACGTAGGCACGAGAGGAACCGAACAGGCATAGAGATCGAATGGTTAAAGCCATGGATAGAGACAGTCGAATTCAGATTCAGAGAGGAGGAATAGAGAGGAGTCCAAGCGACTAAGAGAGGCAGTGAATAATGAACCCTGAGAGGAGGACTGAACACAGAGAACAATAAAGCTAAGCAGAGGAGACAAAGGGCCGAGCTGACCACAAGCAGCGTCTAGCACCAGAGAGCTTGAAGATTCAAGCCTTTCCTTAGAGGAATCTGTCTGGACTGAGCATCACATTTGGCTCTTTCCACTATAGACCAAGGGTCACAGAGTGGGTAGGAAGAAAAAGAGTCTGTGAACTCCGAGTGGCTTGGGGAATCCAAGAACCACCCTAGCAAGCAAAATCTACTTCAGGAGAACTCACATTGAGTCCCTGTATTGTAATTTCTTTGCTGTAAAACACAATAAAACAAGGCCACCACTGAAGTTGGACTGGAGATGTAGCCCTGGAGAATAGGGTTAACTTATTATTAAAAATTATTTGTGTCTTTGTGTTGCTTACTGTATTTCTCTGCTGTCTTTCCACTTATTTTCTGTGTATTGGCAATCTGATCGATCCGTTGCTTAAATAACACATAACACACACCATCACATGAGTCTGTAATACCTTTTGTTTAATAAATATTCAACTGAGGTAACTCATAGGGTGATTATCAGATCAGCTATAATGTAATAGCGGAAGAAGAAGACGAAGACCCGAGGAAGCTTAGTATTCCAGATACTGAAGGACACCACAAAGTTTAAGGACCACAGCTAGAGAACCCAGACATAATCAAGCCACTCAAAACCAAGCAGGTGAACATTTGCATAGAGGCAGACCCAAAGTTTGCAAATATTGTGGACTACTGGGATGACACGGCAGTAGATAAGGTTGCCAAACTACTCCGCGAATATCAGGATCTGTTTCCCATGAAGCTTTCAGATCTAAAAGGGATAATAGAGGACCTGGGTGTCATGAAGATCACCCTAAAATAGGACACGAAACCTGTGAAGCAAAGAACTTACCACCTCAATCCAAAGTACAAAGAAAGGGTCCGCTTAGAGTTAGACAAGATGCTCACGACATGTATTATTGAACTAGTGGAAGAATCTGGTTGGGTGAGCCCAATAGTGGTTCAGGAAAAGAAGCAAAAGGAAGAAATAAGGATATGCGTAGATCTCAGGAAGTTGAATGATGCTTGCGTGCATGATCCCTTCCCAACTCCGTTCACCGATGAGGTCCTAGATAATGTTGGCGGCCAAGAAGCATATTCGTTCACTGATGGATTCTATGGGTACCATTAGATCAAGATTGCATCGGAGGATAGAAGTAAGACGAACTTTGCAACTGAATGGGGATGCTTCCAGTATACGGTGATGCCTTTTGGGCTTAAGAACGTGCTGACGATCTTTTCGCGCATAGTCATCGCGACGTTCAAGGATTTCATTCACAAATTTCTGGAGGTATACTTTGACGATTGGACAATGTTTGGATTGATAAAGTTCCATGTGTAAAGTCTACACTTGATGCTAGATACATGAAAAAGGTACCATATCACACTCAATTTGAAGAAATGTTTGTTTTGTGTCCCTTTTGGGATCTTACTGGGCCATGTGGTATGCAAACAAGGCTTGATGGTAGACCCTGCGAAGATCACGGTCATAATCAATTTGGAGGCGCCAAGGAGTGTGAAATAGCTGTGTGCAACGTTGGGGCATATGGGATACTATAGGAAATTCATCAAGAGCTATGCCCAGATCACCGTGCCAATGGAAAAAATGCTAAAGAAGGATGTTACGTTCTGTTGGAATGAAGAATGCCAGAAGAGCTTGGATGTGATAAAGGAGAAAATGGTCACCGTGCCGATCCTAGTCTAACCGGATTGGAAAAACAAGTTTCATGTGCATGTGGATGCATCTTGTATTTCACTAGGAGAAGTATTGACATAGGCCAGTGAGGGGAACTTGGATCACTCTATAGTGTTCGCAAGTAGGAAGTTGTCTAAAGTGGAGAAAAATTATTCCACGACAGAGTGCGAAGGACTAGCTATGATGTACGTGCTCCAGAAGTTCAGGAATTATTTGTTGGGCGGGCATTTTAATATGTATACAGACCATTTTTCATTGAAATACCTGGTCAACAAGCCTGTGTTGGGGGGGAAGATATCCAGGTGGTTGTTGTTGTTCCAAGCGTATGATTTTGAAGTTATTATGAAACTAGGACGATTGAATGCAGTGCCTTATCACCTGTCGTGCATTGAAATTGGTGAAGAGCCTACTAATTTGGAGGAAGGACTACCTAACGTGCAACTCTTTGCAATGCACGTCATAGACAACCACTTTGAAGATATTATACACTTCCTGATGACAAGTACGACTCCGGAAGGATATACAAGCCAACAAAAGAAGGAACTGGTGGTGCGCACGACAGACTTTTCTGTCATTGCAGGGCACTTGTAAAAAATGGAATCAAATGAAATATTGTGACGTTATGTGCTAGAGTTTGAACGAAAAAACATCCTCACTAAGGTTCATGGTGGAGCCGTGGGAGGTCATTATGCAGGAAAAGCAATAATGTGGAAGGTTCTACGCGCTGGGTTGTTGTGGCCGACCTTGCATAAGGATTCAAAAGCGTATTGTAGGGCATGTGACGCATGCCAAAGGACTAGAAGACCCTCGTGCAGGGATGAGCTACCACTGAATCCACAGATATTGCTACAACCCTTCGAGAAGTGGGTGATTGACTTTGTAGGACCAATTCAGCCTCCAGGAAAGAAGACGGGTGCGTGGTACATCATCACCACGACTGAGTACTTAACTAGATGGGCGGAGGAATAGCCTGTGAAGGACTGTATGAGTGTGACAACAACCAAATTCATCTTTGAGTACATGCTGACAAGGTTTGGCTATCCAAAAAATTTAATGAGCGGTCACGGTACACACTTTCTTAATGAGACGATTAGTGCGATGACAGAGGAATTTCAAGTTTACCATCATAAGAGCATGCCATATCATTCGCAGGCTAATGGGATAGTGGAATCGTTTAATAAAAAATCGGAGAGCGTGCTCACAAAGGTTTGCAATGCTCAAAGAAATTACTAGGATGTTCACGTGCCCGTGGTGTTATGGGCTTATAGAATGACTTGCAAGAAGTTGACTAGACAAACGTCGTTCAGACTGGTTTATGGCGTGGAAGCTGTGATGTTGATGGAGTACATTGTACCTAGTCTGCGCATAGTGGCATTCACAGGAATGGTGGATCACGGAGCCCTAGAGGAGAGGCTCTTACATCTAGCAAAGCTTAAAGAAGATAGGTTTCTAGCTGGATTCCATCAACAAGTTCAAAAGGAGCGCAAAAAGGAATGACACAATCGGCACATCAAACTGCGCACCTTCAAGGAAAATTATTTGGTTCTATTATATAAGAGTAAGTTTGATAATTTTCTAGGAAAATTTCAGATGCATTGGCTCGAGCCATATGTCATCAAGGAGATTACCAATGGTGGAGTAGTTCAGTTGGTAAAATTGAATGGAGAACCATTCCTAGGGCGAGTGAATGGCAGCCGATTGAAGCCATACACCGATGATCCAACTAGATGACTACATGAGGGAAGCATAGTCTTAGCGATCTAGGCACCTGAAAGGAGGCACGAGACTATAAACTACAGTACCTGGGTTGGGGAGCTGCGTGATTTGGGAACTGAACGGAATGAAGGAATGTCACAACATAAGCATAGACGTGTTGGGAGTTGCGCTATCTAGAAGGGACTGCACAGGGTAGCTGAAAAGTAATCGTTATGGTCACTGTTCATGACTTGACAGTGGGAAAATGGCTAAATGGAGTGGGGGGGGGTTGGTGACATTTAAGTCAAAATTTAAGGGCAAAATCTATGAAAATTTGCTGCCAATCTAGCATTTATGAACAAATTTTGGGGGGAACGATCAGATTTGAATTTGAAAATGCCTATAAATTATAGGTGGCTGCCCAACGAAAAACACTTGGCATTTTGAGAATTAAGGTGTTGAGCTCTCAGGCGCATATGAACTATGAGTAATTTGAAGCTTTGATAGCTAGTTTAGTGTTTGAGAAGTTGCCAAAAGAAACGTAGGAGTTGTTGTCTAGTATAATATCGACACCCGTAGAAACAACAATCACTAGAGAAGAAATGGCAGCTGAGGGAACAACCCCAAAAGTAGAAATGACAACTGAGAGAGCTGCCCCGGAGGTTACAAGCATCGAACTACTGACATAAGTGCCTAAATCATCAAGGTTGCCTAGGCCAAGGCCTACGCCTACCAAAGAGGGTCCAAAAACAAAGAAAGATAAGTAGAAAGCGCCACAGTCAGTGTGCATATCACCCAGAAAGAACCAAAAGAAGGAAAATCCCACCGTGCAAGAGAAGGGAAAGCTAGTTGACTTGGAGCTTGGAGATGACTTCAACTTTTGATCTATCAACTTTAATCCCATCCCCTGAAATATGATGTCCTAAAACAATACCTTCAGTAAACATCATAAAGCATTTTTCATGGCTTAGTGAAAGGTTTGTTTCTTTATATCTTATAAGGACTTTTTCCAAATTTTCTAATGCTTCTTCAAACGAATCACCATAAACTGTAAAATCATCCATATATACCTCTACACAATCATGGATTAGATCAGAAAAAATTCCTAGTACTGCTCTTTGGAATGTTGCGGGGGCATTACATAATCCAAAAGGAAGCACTCGATAAGAAAAAATTCCCCATGGACAGGTAAATGTGGTCTTATCCTGATCTTCAGGTGCTACCTGAATTTGATTATAACCACTAAAACCATCTAGAAATGAAAAATACTTTTTTCCTGCTAATGTATCTAATACTGGATCGATAAAGGGCAAGGGAAAGTGATCCTTCAAAGTTGATTTATTCAATTCCCTGTAATCAATGCATACCCTCCATTTACCATTCTTTTTGGGTACTATAACCAAAGGAGAAACCCATCGGGTATCTGAAATTGGGTAAATGAAATTTACATTGAGTAGTTTTTGGAGCTCTTCTTTCACTATCTCCCTAAGATTTGGATTCATCCTTCTTTGAGGTTGTTTGATTGGTATAATGTTTTCCTCGATATAGATATGATGGATACAAATCTTAGGGTCAATGCCTTTCATATCAGTATACTCCCATGCAAATGTAGTAGAATGTTTTTGCAAGATTTTGGTGAGCTCTTCCTGTTGTGACTTTTCCAAATTTTTGTTGATATTCAGTGTTTTTCCTGGAAAAATTTCAATGGTAGAGATACCAAACTCTTCCATATAGTAAAGAGACATTTTTTTTGATGATAGATCTTCAATATCAGAATCTAACTGAAATTGTGTGTGGTCATATTCTGAAGATGTTTCAAAATTTTCTAATGTGTTCAAAATTTGACTATCTTCACTAATTTCAGAGATGGTAAAGACAGGTTGTATAATATATTCATCGTCGAACCATTCATTGTCTCCTACTTCTATAATTGCTTTTGCTGGAGGATACAATTTGAATTTCTTTGTCGAACTACCATCAGAAATATACATATCCCCAGATCTACAACTAATGAAAGCATCAGCTGTGGCTAGCCAAGGTCTTCCTAAGATGAGTGGATGTCCTCCTAAATTACTCTTAGGAGTCAAAATCATGAAATCTACTAGATATTCCCAAGAATCTAAGGAGACTGAAATATCCTCTAGTACACCATCTGGTTTGATTATTGATCTATCTGCAGGTTGCAGTAAGGTGGGTGTAAAAAGAAGATTAGGAAGTTTAAGCTGTTCCATAGTCTGTCTACTCATGTTGATAGCAGCCCCTAAGTCAATCAAAGTGTTTGGAATTTCTATCCCATTTATATGTTTCTTGACAATTGGACTACCTGGATCCACATACTTCTGCAGTGTAATTTTTCCCATCATGATATCTGCAATTTTTCCTACCAGGTGGATTCTTCTTGTATCTCTTGGTTTCCTTCCTGGTCTTTTAAGACTCAACTCCTTTATTGTTTTTGATAGAATAGGAATCTATCTAATGGCTTGTAGCAAGGGAATCTTGATACAGAAATTCTTTAATTCATCTAGAAAATCATAGTCAGGCAACAAGATTTGTTTTTCCACCCCTTTGTCAATTTGTAATATTTCAGGGAAAGGAGGCGTGGATGAAGATGCAGGTTTCTAAACTATAGGAGTTGTGGGGGTTGACTCTTTTTCTTTTTCTTTTTGAATGATTGGGTTTTGAAGAGATGCTTCCTCAGAACCTTTATTGACTTTAAGAGAATCCTCCCCTTGCTCTTGAACATCTATAGAAGGTTTTTCTAAAATTCTACCAGATCTGAGTTGAACATCATTAAGAGGAACAATCATATAGGTAGGAAATTTTTGTCCTTCTACCATGTAAGCATTCTGAGGATTTTTGTTGCTGGGATTCGGCAATGGCTGGGCTGGTAGTTGATTTGTATTTTGTTGAAATGGAAGCAAGAGTTGAGAATTTGGATTTTGTTGAGAAGGTTGTTGTTGTGGGAATGGCAATGAAAGTTGTGGGTTTTGATTTGGAATTTGTGGATTTTGTTGATTTTGAAAAGATGGAGGATATTGATAAAATTGAGCAAATCTCCCATAAGGATTTTGCATCCCTTGTGCCCATGATTGGTATGGATTTTGAGGTTGGGGCCAAGGTTGTTGCCAAGAATTCCAATTTGGCAGGAGTTGAAAGTTCATAGGATTATTAAATCCTTGATTTTTTTGCCCTTGCCATAGTCTTCTTGAAACAAAACAAAGGGACTCTACTAAATTTGGATCTTCCTGAAAGACAGCTTTGAGCCTAGGAATTGAAGGACAATCCTTCGTCTCATGACTTTCTGAGCAAATCATACATGTTTCTAAAACTTTTGCATCCAAGGGACATTCCCTTAGAGCATGTTTCTTTCTATATTTTGGACAAAAGATGGCCAAGGCATCAACTTCTACTTTCTACTTGTTTTGTATTTTAAGGGTGTCTAGTTGTTCACTAAGGCTCCCTAGGATATCAGTTTTGAACTCATCAAGCATATTGCCAATCTCTGCCCTACTTACTGATCTAGTTGTAGATTTGTTTGCTCTAATAAGAGAAGGATCTCTCAGCCCTTTTCCAGTTTTAGATTTTCCCCTTGAGAGATGGACACATAGTTCTGCTATGTCATGAAGTGGAAGTTGAGAAATATCTCCCTTCCCCATCATGTTTAAACTATCTATCCATTCATCTCTAATGGCTTTCAATAGAAGGGATTTCAGGGTTTCCTCATCTAAATTACTCATTTTTGCTCTCTTTAAGTTGCATTGAAAATTTTCAAGTAAATCCTCCAAGTTTTCATCTTCTCTTTGCATCATCTTGAATACCTCATCCTTATGATTGGTGGGCATACAATAATCCAAGTATCTATCCAAAATGTTTGTTTCATATCATTCCAAGTTCTAATAGATTGAGTGACTAATCCCATAAACCATTTCAAAGCAGCTCCTTTGAATGTTGAAGGAAACAGTTTGCGTTTTTGAGAGTCTTCCATATAGTCATAGGTTCGGCACAAGACTTCAAACTCAAATAGAAATGTTTCAGGATCCTCACTTCGGAACCCATAAAAGTTTGGGAGGACAGATGGTGAAATGTTTTTCATTGTTGTATTAGTTTCCTCATCGACTATAGGGAATCCAAATGAGTTATCTCCTTCCCTATTTCCCTCATTGTTACCTCTACCTCCTCCATTATTTCCTCTTCCTCTACCTCTACCCCCTCCTCCAAATCCATCTACTACTTCCTCTGTCATGATAGTTTCCTCAGAGTCTTTTGGTTCTTCTATTAATGGTGAATGAGGGAGGGTTTCTCCCTTTCCCTCTTCTTCAGGTGATTCTACTTCTTTGATTACAATATGTTCCCCTGTAGAAGTGAAGAAAGGTTCTTCTCCTAGATCAGATTTAGTAGATAGAGTGGGAGAATCTCCTAATTCGACTGCTGCCCCTTGAATTCCAGGAATCCTAAGGCTGGGAGTATGAGTCGAAGATGATGGAGGTGTATCTTGTCTATGCCTTGAAGTAGCTGGAGTTGTGAAAATCGAACTTTTGGCCCTAGCTATAAACCTTCCCCTAGAATCTCTTTCTCTATGCATGTCATTTTTTTATTTTTTATTTTTAAGTCAGGCTAATAATTCTCTTTCCGATATTCCAGGTCACACTAGGTGCAAGAAGAGAGCATAATCAAGAAATTATTGAACTACTAACTCTCTTTTCTGATCCTCCAGATCACACTAGGTGAAAGAGGAGAGCATACTTCAAGAAGTTATCAATATTTCCCTTCTTTTTTTTTGGTAAGAGATCGGCTACCTAGTTACACTTCCCCGGCAACAGCGCCAAAATGTTTAGTCAATTTAGTATGTCCTAAATTGCTACATTAATTATCAATCCGAGAGTCGTAAACTGATGAAGTGTGGCACACTATATGTGCAAGACAACCTCTTTCTTACTTTTTACTATTTTCAATTTTATTTTGTTTATGGGGTTTTTATCTTGGTTTGTCTCCTAATGCGAATGGAAACCTATTCCTAAGTTTTAAGAATACTTTAGAAGGCAAGTATGGTGATAGATTTTAAGGCAATTATGTCCTTTATGATGACTTCCAGAGCTTAACACTTTAGACGATCTCAAAACATACTAGTGATGAAATTAGTACTTGAACAAGAATGTAAATGTGCAGCTATTCAAATCAAACAAATGATAAACTACTGATCATGAAATCACTATCTTTGCTGCTCATCTAAATACAGAAATGAAAGTTAAGCTATTGCACTCAAACAAATCAAAGACTTCAAACTAATAAAAGTAAAACCAATTCACTTCACTTATAGTCTGATAGCTCGCTAAGTAGCTTTTCGGGGTTAAGCCATGGCTCTGGAGATAACGTCAATAACATGAGGAATTTATATCTAAATTATCTACTTGCAAATGAAAATAAAATCAAGTCATTTCACTTATAGTCCGATAGCTCGCCAAGTATCTTTTCCGGGTTAAGCCATGGCTTTGGAGATAACGTTAATAACATGAAGAACCTGATATCTAATTGCAGAAACGAAAGTAAAATCAAATCACCTCACTCATAATCCGATAGCTCGCCAAGTAGCTTTTCAGGGTTAAGCCATGGCTCTGGAGATAACGTTAAATGACATGAAGAATTTGATATCTAAACTAACTATCAACAGCAAATGAATAAGACTGAAATCAAAGCATAACCGAAATTGAAAGCTAAGAAAAACAAAGTCAGCAGAGAGGCCAATCTCATGTCACTATTTATTGCAAAAATTGTATGAAAATGCTCGAGCCTAGCCTATCCTGAAACACACTGATCAGTGTTAGCAAAAATATACAATGCTTGGAAAATCATGTACAGGAATGAAACATTAACATCATAACTGAAATATGAAATATACACAGGTGAACAAACTACGAAATATCTACAATGGAAATAAGACAACAGCATAGGAAAACTTTACAGAAATAAAGAAACGAAACCTTAGCTAGCAGGGGCCCTCTGTATGGCCTTGGTTAACACGTTGTCAGTCCGAGATTATGCTCACACAGTCATATAAAATAGAGTCTTATTATATTTCAAAACAGAGGAAGGATCCTCTCGTTACAACAGCAGGACCAGTGTCACGGCACAATACATGAACTAACAGCAAGATTGCATCAAAAACTAGCTACATCATTTGTAAACGTGTTATTTATAAAGGAAATTACATAACTGTTTTTCCTATGGAACTCCTTTAGCAGAAGACACGTAAAAAGACAACACTCGTGAGCATAGCGTGTTGGTTGCCATGATCATTCAATCTACCAAAAGGTGACTGTTGGATTTGCATCGTGGAGGTAGTCTACAGCTGTCAAAATGAATCCATGGATCTAGGAACGGTCTCGGACCCTTCACGTGTTGAAAAACAGAGTCCTGTTTTCTGTGGAACTCCTCGTTTGACCACTGTTTGACAAAGGCTTTCCTCTACGAATCTGGCTAAACCAATAGGACCTGGTCCATGTCCAGATCATTTCTGAACTACCCACGTGCCTTGTTCTTCTTGTTGACACCTGCAACCTAGAGATCAACAAAAACAGCTGCGGAATCTCAAGTCAGCTGTGGAAAGTGGCTGCATTCCGCAAATGATGAGAAAAATCTAAGTCAAATAGCAAACAAAAAAACATAGTTAGAAAACCACTTAAATGCACTCTTAGAATCAATATGTAATGATCATTGATAGCTTGTGAGGCACTGGTGAGGGGAAAAAGTCTAGAAAAGTGTGTAGAAGAGATGTAGTTTCAGGGCTCAACAAAAGGTTCCGAAGGACATTGATGAAAGCAAGGCCCCGCTGCATACACCCTTTTTGTCGGAAAAAATAGTCTTTGAAGGAATGCAATTGGGGCATGTCCCCCATTTAAAATTGGAAGATTGGGATTTGGTTGATACAAAGCGCTTTCCCCAGTTAGTGATAGATCAACTCATGCACCACGTCTTCTATTAAGACTCTTGTGTGACCATGCTGGAGCCAAGAAAGTGGGTAAAAGGGGTGGATAAGGCTGGTCTGTTAAATATGCTGTGGGTACCGCATTATAAGCTCATTCCCATAACCATGATAGTGATCAAGCAGCTGCTATGCCTGGTGCACATTGGGTGCCTGTGGCTAGAGGATCCAATATCGATCACTTACATGCTGATCCATAGGATCACTCGGCTGCCGCACGTAGGATAAAATCTGGCCATGGAAATTGGTGAAAAGATAAGTGAGCACGACCTCGCCGAAGCAATGAAGGATAAATTTAAGCTCGCTAAGAAGCCGTGCGGCTACTCCATCAATAGCATAACCAACCCCGCGGTCAAGGTAGCCACTCAGATCCTGGCATGAAAGATTATGAGGAAGTGTTGCGTAGATGAAGTGTCAGCACCAGTAGTGTCATTAGCAGCCTAGCGTGCGGAGGGCATACAGTTCAACTGGGCACACTACCTCTACAGTGAGTTCCTAGCGAATTGCAGAGAGGTGCAGGATCAAAGCAAAATGTTTCACTATGCATGGCTGCTGCTGTCCATAGTGTTGGTTGCGTGGGAGTTACCAGAGGATAGTCAGTTTCCTCCAGTCGTGCAAGACCTACTGGAAGCAGCGAAGTTCGCTTCCCTCTGGGCTATGAAGGACCCCCAAAGGGTCAATGACAGTAAGGTCCTTTGGATCTTGATGGAGATGAATTTCCACATGGACATCAACCACAAGGCATGGTTGTCACCGACATTTTTTGATCAGCTAATAGAGTATGTGGAGTTCAAGGTGGACTTCCACCATGTCTCCATGCACGCAAGGATCCTGAACAAAAATGGTATGACCTTCCATACCTAGCCACAGACGACATGATCACAGTGGTCCTCAACCGCTGGCTGGCAGAATGGCGCACCGTTTCGGACTTGACAGCTGGGTCTAGCAAGTCTGCAGCGAAGCGAAAAAAGGAAGAGGCCAGGCTAAAGATGGAACAATTGGCCGAAGAAAGGAAGAAGGAGGCTAAAGATAAAACCAAGGCGGAGCGCACTATCGCGAAGCAAACAGGAGGACAAGAAGAAAAGGAGGAGTGCGGCTCTAACAGGAGTCAAAAGTCCCGTTCCCCAGAGACAGAGGAGGAAGACCAGCAATGAGAGCAGGGAGGAGTGGACACGAAGACTACTCCATTTTGGATTAAGTGCACCAAGGAATAGGAGAAAGTAGGGACGCGGAAGAAGTCCAAGGCCAGCAAGAATTCCCTCGACCCAATCATCTTGACTGAAGGTGTTTTGAACGAAAATGGTGATGCGGTAAGGGATGCGACTGTAGAAATGCTACAGCAGTTCGAGCAGCAGCGGAAACAGGCCTTGGGTGCCATTCAGACGGGTCTGCGTGAGCTGCAGATCCAGGCATTGTAGGTACATACTAGTGTGAGACGGAGCAGCACGACGTTAACTAGTTTGGTACCTAGAACCTTAGAAGTAGCAGGGATGGTACGCACACTAGATCCCCGGGTAATAGCACTACTGAATGGAGCGCTGACTATAGAAGAAGAAGTTAACAAGGCCACTGTCAGTGCCCTCAAGGGGGTTAGACTCAATTTGTATGCTCTTCCAAGTGAAGCCCTTCACACTTTGCAGGATGGTGTGATCGTGGAACTTCGGGCCCGTGAACAGCGCGCGCTACACGTTATCAGTGAGCAGAGGGTGAACAACGCTCAGATGGCTGCATAGAAGAACTCTGCTATTGATCTCTTTAAGGCCATCACAGACAAGAATGAGCGCATGACCAAGGTAGTGGCTGAGGCATGTAGGTCTATCCCAGAACTGGACATTTTCGAAGATGAGCCAGTGGATGTGAGAATTCAAAGGCTCGCTGCTGGAGTGCGCGAATCGAGAAAAGAGTTGGCAAAGGTTCAGTTTGAACTGAACCTTAAGATTTCAGATCTTGAGTTTAAGGCTCAGCCTTAGACTCTTCCAGAAGTCAAAGAACAATGCGAGGCAGCTGTTAAGGACGTCGTTGCAACAATAGATAATGTAGTAAAGGATTGCACTGCGCTCTTCAAGCAGTCGCTCGAAGTAGTCACTAGCTTACAGGAGGATCCCAATGTGCAGAGGCTGGAAACAGAGGCACTGGAGATGCAACAATGATATGATGAGGTTAAAGCGACGGCACGCACCGTCGCCATTACCCAAAGGCTAGCGAAGCTGTAGGAAGTGAAGGTGCTGAAAGAGCAAGTGGATGAAACACAACATAGGGAAGCATTATTAAAGGCTCAGTTGAAGCCTTGGCTAAACAAAGCATATGTGCTCACGACCACCATTGAAGAAAAACTGGCTAGTCTGTAGGAAATGCAACAGAAGGTAAAGGTAGATGGCACAGGGTTAGCGACAGAGCAACTAGTCGGTCAGATGAAGCAGGCGGCAACACAATGCACCGCTGAAGTTGCAGTGGTACAAGTGGAGTTGGGAGGTCTTCGCGACAAGATCTCCATGCCAGCAGAGTGACTCGAGGGCGAGTCACCAAATTTGTGTTGGGGGCCTATTGGGAACGGGTCCCCTGGGGTCAATTTTGGGGTTAAAAGCCCAAGTTTTGGGGTAGAAAGCCCAATTTTTGTAGAAAAGAATGTAAAGTCTCTGCATTTTGTGATCGCAGAGCGCAAAGATGTAAGCAATCAAAAATGGTTTCCCGCCCTTAGTTTAGAAAGTTGTGTCAGCTTGATGAGATCCGCCCTTGGTCCGCGGACCATGGGATTGTACAAAAAGGGAGTCTTAGAAGAGTCTAAGGCAGTTAAGTAATAAGTTATGGGAGAGTTCGGAGTAAGTTTATGGGTCTGTGAGAGCTAAGAGCGAAGAGTCTTAGAGCAGGAAGAGGCTTTGTAGTTGAGTGCACAGAGGCCTAGGGTAGAAGTCCGCAACTGAGTGCGTGGACTCCTGCGGCCTTGTGCGCAGGGTAGTTAGAGTTTGTACTGGAAATCTGGATTATCAATAAAGAGAAGTATTCTGGAATTATCTGTGTATGCGTTATTTCACTTTTGTTATGAATGTGCGATTATGTTATGCTGAATACTGGGGTTATGAATTAATGCTATATTGATGTGCGAATCCATCTATTTTACTTTGTCATATGAATGCAAGTAAGAATATTTGTTTACGCAAAGATAACCATAATGCATGCTAAATTTAACCAATACTTAAGTGAATCTGAGTAAGTACAGAAGTAAGAGTAATTATAGAGGCGCATAAGTGCATGATCTATCTATTTAGGGTCCGCGAAGGATGATCAGAGGCTTTTGCAGAAGCTTTAAGGACAAATAAGAGTAGTACTTTGAGAAGCCCTAAAGGGCTTGTTCGTCTACGCGGAGGAAAGGTTAGGGAAAATAACCGACATCAAAACCATCTCAGGGTGCGGAAACTTGGTTCCTGCATCCCCCCATACTGCTTCGGGTGAGACTTCAGTCTGTGCTCCACGAATTGATGCCAAAAGGGCCAGCAGTGTAGGGATTTTCTTAGCTGCTTAACATTGAACCTGGGTTAGGGCCCATCAAGCCAACAACAATGTTGATACTTCATGCAATCGATTCTACCAATGCTTGAGCTCCTAATCATAATCCGAGTTGCAGGAGTTGTCCTTCTCCCAAGTAATTCGCCCATCTGTCGTAGGGTTGATCAAATCATCATCCCGCACAGTAAGCTTATAGATCTATTTAATATCATCCTCCTCATAATCTTCTCGGAATCATTTAGTATATTATGCACCCTTGTCCGGATCCAATGGAACAATAAACCTTAGTTCCTTCTTTTCAAATGTCATGTTGCGCTTCTTCAGGTTGATGACCGCACTCATGTCGAATGCCCAATCAATTCCAAGCAACACTGGGTAGGGATTACTGCGATCCACTATTTCGATTACTTCAAAATCAGCGATGGTGCACACCCCTTCAATATCTATAGTTACTCCATGTAAGCGCCCCATCGGAATTATCTTCTATTGGTTTTCCATTCGCAGCTGAATTGGGGACCACTATAGCGCTAGCTTTCCCATTCTTTCCCATGTATGCTTAGGCAAGACATTCACATCAGATTCCAAATCTAGGATCACCTAGTCCATTTTGAATTCTCTAATCTGTGCGGTCAATCTCATCTCTCGACCAGTTCTTTTCTCACCCTTATCCACTTTGTGTACTGCGCTACTCAGGTAGTGGCTTGCCCTTGCCAGTGCAATTATCTATCAACTCTTGTAGTCCCTCTACTGTTTTTTGGTCCCTTAAGAGCTTCATGCAGGTCTGTAAGAAATTTGTTAACAATGAAGGATCTGTTTCTTGCGTAGTACTGACCTCTTCAGGATTCTCTATTCATGCACCCTGAGCTTTCGATGTAGAAGCTCCTGCGTTCGCAATAATCCTCTTTGCCTCCATAAAAGTTTCCTTTTCCTTATTCAAATAGAATCCAACATCTTTGTCAGTAGCCTTACATATCCATACATTTTTCTCTGGTTGTTTCCCTTTATCCTTCCTAGTAGCTATACCGCTTCGCGTGATGCAATTAACACTGGGCTCGTCTTCACGCAGTTCTGATCTCATCATCTAGATATTCTTAGTAGGTTGCTCGGTCTCAGTCTTCTTCTCTTGCATTTTTGCAATGGGCATGGGACAATCTTCTATGACATGATTTAACTGTTGACAATATTGACAAGAGGGGTGCATTGGATTCTGACAATCTCACGCAAATTGACTTGGTTCTCCACAATTGTAACAAATGATCTGGCCATGACCTCTTCTAGCTCCTCCCCCTCTTCCTCTTCCTTGTCCCTAGAATCCTTCGTGCACTGCATTTGTGTCTTGATCTTGCTGAGGATGTGCCTCTATTTGTACTCTATATGTTGGGGTTCTGTCCATCATTAATTCATAACTTCGGCAATTCCACTAGTCATGACCTACAAATTTACAAATGTTGTAGAACAGTTGAGGGGGAGTCTGCACAAACTTCTGTAACAAATGGAAATTATCCGTCATATATTTTCTTGTGATCTGGAAGATAGTGCACGATGGTACCACACCTATACTTGTCCCAACGGTATTTTCTAGCTTTAGGGGGATAAGAACTCCTCCAACTAGATAATTCTAATAAATCAGGCAATGATCCTTGTCGTGACCATGGCCTTTACATTTTAAACACCATACTTCCGCGCAAGTCTCATTCTGGACTTCTTTTCCCTTTTTGAGACTCTGCAACTCCATATGCAGGCTAGCCAACTGTGACTAAATTTGTTGCACTCCCAGATTCATATCCTGAATAGGTGAGGCTTCCAACTTCATAGCAATCTCCAATGCCTCATCCTGCGTTCCAATCTACTGCTCTGACAATGTCAATCTCAAATGAGGTAACAATGAAGCAATATACCAATCCTTGTGTTATTTATTTGTGATCTGAAAATTAGCTTGTTGCAATAGAAATTTCAATCTTTGATCAAAATCCCATGCAGATTCATTTACCCTCTGCTTGATTTCTTTGACCTCTGTTACAGACTGGGCTTGCAACTTAGGCTTCTTGAATTCATTATTCAACACATCTTTCGTATCCTTCAATTTCGTAGCTGGATTAGCTGTACTATACTTAATATACCATCTTAGTGCCCTATCTTGCAATGTTGTGACTAGCTGCACTTTCTTTAAGTCATCATCTGTTATCTGCTGTGACATCCACACAACATTTGCTACAAACCATAATTTTTCAGGATCTTCAGTCCCTAAAACCTTGAATATAGGCATCTTCATAGCATTTTCCATACTGAATAACGCAGTTGGAGGTGTAGGCATAGGTGTGTGAGGTTGGGGTGATGGTGGAGGTGGAGTGGATGGATGTGGTATTCCTGCAATACCCTGATTTACCATCTGCGATGCACCTTGAGGTGTCTTTAGATTACTACTTTCTTCATCACTATCAGATGCTCCCAACAAAGGATTGTACTTAGCACCTGAATCTAGATCTTTTTTGAATGGTTTCCCACTTTGCGTAGCTCCCGTAAAGTCTCGTCTAAACATCAATTCAATGGCATAACCCATTTCTCACACAATATCATTTTAATCCAAGTTTTCAGGGACTTCAGATACTTACCTTTTGGTCCTTTGAAAACGGTGTTTAGCTTCACCATAACTGACAAACGTGTCAATCGCGAACTCAATAATGAATCCACCCAAAATACTATCGATCCAATGATTGTCAACCCTCGTGATATTATTTTTTGAACCTTCCAGTCGCCTTACTAACTCTGGAGTCCACACGATAGGGTTATCCAACTTCCAAGTACCTTGACCATCTGCTAATTTAGACAACCATTCGTAAAATTAGCATGTAAAAGAGTAGAATTTTTTTTGTGTTCTTATGTATACATGTATCTATTCAATCACTCTTTTTTTGACAGGTGAAAATTCCTATTTTCCTAGGTTGCAAACTTGTGAAACTTTCGATATATCCACTTTTCAATCTCCTTTTTAGTTGGTATCCACTTATACCACATCACACATTCCTCGGATAGATCCCTGTCCCAGAAAAAAAACCATTTGTTAGCTTGAGGGGGCTTGGACCGAGGTTCAGAGTTAGCTGCGCTAACAACAAAACCCTACACTATCGACCCTTTTGGAAACAACCTGCGTAGCGCAGGCTGTAGTCTCACCCAAGGCAATATTGCGGATGCTAGAACCAAGTTTCTGCATCCAAAGGACTATGTGATGTGTTTCTGTTACTCTTAAGGCTTTATTCTGAACCTTTGTGAACCCTAACCCTTAAAACCTGGAAATTACAGTAACCAACAATTAACAAATTCAAACCCTTCATCGATTGTTCTCAACATTCATAACATTATGTAAATAAACATATCTACTCCTTTCGCGCATCTATTAATTACTTTTCATGGTAAATTGCAATAAATAGAGTGAACACACAATAATTTCAGAAGTAAACCATAACACACAAATACACAAATAATGCTTCAAAACATCCTTTGTTATGCCTAGATCTTCAATTACAGACTCTTCTAGCACTGCACACACAACTACATGGGTTCGTGCACTCAACTACAGACTTACCAAGGTCTCCGCACACATAGATGCAGGAGCCTTCCCCTTCGCCTAAGTACAAAAAATAAACTTTTATCACTCACTTAGATTATTCAATGATAGATAGATAAATCTCATGACTCTCTATGAATTCTTTTTATATCGTTCTCTATTTTAATACCATGGTCCGTGAACCATGGGCGGGTCACAAAACAACTTACTCTTAACAAACTAATAGGCTTTTCCCTTCCTAAAGCCCCTTTGACTCCTATCGACCTTCATGCTCCACTCCTCAAAATGTGGAGACTTTACAATATTACAAAACGTTTACAAAATTTAACCCCAGGGGACCCTGTCCCAACAATCATATTAACCCTTAAATTGTTTAGAGATCTTTTATATTATTATTATTATTATGATTATTATCTAATTTTAAGGTCTTGGCTAAGCCAAACACCAAATTGGTGTATGAGACCCCCTTGTTTGTGGGACAATGGACCCACCTCCGCACAACGATTTGATTGCTAAGTCTACGAAGACATACATACTCTACCCCCACTGACTTTGAACCTGTGACCTCTTAGGAGGGAACACATGATCTTAACCATTAGACCCACTCAAACTATATATATATATATATATATATATATATATATATATATATATATATAGATATATATATATATATATATATATATAGACCTTTACATGGTAAATGGGATTTTTTATTTGAAAAAATAAAAATTAATATTTTTATATTTTTATAATGGGAAAATGAATTGTAAAATCAATATGAAAATGGTGCCAAAGAGATCATATTATATATATATATATATATATATATATATATATATATATATATATATATATACAACAATTTCTTTTTGGAAAGTATTTGCGTATCTTATTAACTATCTAAACAAAGGTTTATTCAATTTTTTTTGCATTGAAAAACATTTATTTTGATAAAAAATAATAATTTTTGAGCATTATTATTGGAAATGCATTTGGTATCCTATTAACCTTCAAAATGTTTAGAGAGCTTTCATATATATAATTGTTTAAATCAATATAGTTTTGGAGTATTATTGTTTGAAAGTATTTGGTAGCATATTTGAACCTTCAGTTGATAAATGAGCATTTTATGTAGAAATGTAAAAATTAACTTTTTAATCTTTATAAAACGTGTTATAAAATTGTAAAACTAATATAAAAACACTGTGGGAGAAATTAATAATTTTAGAATATATATAATTTTTTCACACAAGGAGGTTGTAATATTTTCTTTTCAACATTGTGTTTTACCATTCCAACCAACCTATATTCCATAACTCTGAATCCCTCGTACTCTGATACTTGAGAGCACTTATTACTTTGAATTGAATTTTCATCGACAAATCTTCTCGTATACTAGCAGCATCAAGTTATTCTTGGACAAGGTGGACATATATTTTTGTACCCTCAAAGCATTGAGTTATCTTTTTTCTTTTTTTCTTTTTTAAACTGAAACGAGTATGTTTTATTTATTGAGGAAAAGATTGGACTTACGCCTTGGCAGCCATCATTACAATGCTTCTGTTTCTGTTTCTTGTACTATTACAAAATGCAGATTGCTCATGGATTACAAGGATGGAATGAACTTTCGTCATTTATGAGAAGCTGCCCTTTCCCAAGAGTGCAACCTTTGTTCGCCAACAGGTCTGCTTCACTGTTCAAGTTTCTGAGGATATGGAGGAATTTGTAGGAGTCGAAGTCGAGCAAGATTCTCTTTAATCTGTTCAGAGTTTTGTTGAGGCTTGCATTGGTGAACAATTTGCCCGTGTTTAAATTTTTTATTAGGATCTCTGAGTCTCCAAAAGCTTGGAATTCTTTGTCTCCTCTGTCTCTGGCTATTTGACAAGCTTTGAGCAGGCCTTGGATCTCTACTTGATTGTTGGTTTTCTGCCCGATGCCCCAACAGAAACTATCCCTTCTTGAACCATCCGAGGCATAGATGACCCCTCCTGCTCCTGCTGTCCCAGGATTACCTTTGGAGGCTCCGTCGAAGAAGATCGTGGTAATTTTTTGTTTTCGCCACCATTCTTGAATAGTAGCTTCGGAGTCTCTTTTACGCCATTCCGGATTCACTGCTTGAGGGGCTGATAACTGCTTCCGTGGGTAGGGAGAAAGGGGGCCCAACCACCTCTCTTCTTCAGGGAGCAGCAAAGCATCATCTGAAAAATATTGTTGTTGAGCTGCTTCCAGGAGGAAGGCTTTGGCCTTTGTCGCTGCCGAAAAAGGGGCTTGCTGCTTTTCATTGAAAATCAGATCATTCCGGGTCAACCAGATCTGCCAGCATACATATTTGGGGATGGCATTCCAGACTTTCCTCCAAAATGATTTGCTGGGGATTTTGTTAGGATAACATTGATTCCAAGCATCAAATAGGTCTGCTACAGAGTTAGATTGGGGGACTGTGATTTTTAACTCATGGAGAATGAGTCTCCAAACTTCTTTGGCAAAATTACATTCCATGAAGAGGTGCTTGGCTGTTTCTGAGCTGCTTCTGCACAGCTCACATCTATGCGGCCCAGCTATGCTTTTTTTTATCAGATTGTCTCCTGTTAACAACTTGTTGTGAACCAGTGTCCAAAAGAAGAAATTTACTTTAGGTAAAGCTAGCGGATCCCAAACTTTCCTCCAAAATTCCGGAGATTTACTGTTGTTCCTGATTGGCTGGAGGGCGTTGTAGGCTTCTGCTGTTGTATAGCTTCCAGATTTCCCCCACCCCCAGCTATCATTCATTTTCCTGTTCACTGGGGCCGCTTCTTCCAACAGCTCTTCTAGGATGCGTTTTTGCTGGTTTAAGCGGTCTGGAACTCCAAAGAAGTCCCACCCTTGCCAATCGTCATGACTGTCCCATTTGGATAATTCATAAACACTGTTTATCCCTGCACGTTCCAGCCAATTTTTCAGTTCTGCGATTTCTTCATTATCTGCGAGGGGGTCTCGATCCATTATACGATCGTGCCACAGATTTGTTTGCTTTCCGTTGCCTGGGATCCTGTACGCCTTTCCCTTGAAGAAGTTCAAACTTTTATTGCATAATCGCCATACCTGAGTGCTGTGACTTGTTTGGCTTTCTTGCAGATTTCTGAGCGGGACTTTGTGGGCATACTTCGACTTCAAAATTTCGCTGACAGGATGCTTGGGATTTTTGAAAAGATTCCACATGATTTTGCCTCCCATCGCCAGGTTTACTATTGCAGGGTCACGGATTTGCAAGCCTCCCTCAGAAGTTGAACGTTTGACCATTTCCCATTTCACCAAATGAAATTTGTGTTGATTCCCTTTCCCCCCCTGCCAAAGGAAGTCGCGGAGAAGTTTGGAGATTTGATCCGTCACACTTTTTGGGGCGAGAAGGAAGGCTGCTTGGTATATTGGGAGCGCAGATAACACAGCCTTGATCAGGATGACCTTACCTCCTTTTGTGAGCCAGTAACCTCCCCATACTGAGATTTTTTATTTTATTTTGCTGATGATTTCTGTCCACAACGACCTCTTGTTGCAACAGTTAGTGATGGGAAGGCCGAGGTATTTAATCTTTTCCCAGTGGGCATGTCCGTTGAAGCCAAGGATGTTGGAGATTCCTGTAAGCTCTTGCTGGCCAATGTTCCAACCATAAATTTCACTTTTTCTTTCATTGATTGAGGCACCAGAGACCCTGCAATAGCATTTTAGGACAGAGTCAAAATCTTTGGCTATTCTAACAGAGGCGCCTCCCATGAGGAGGGAATCATCAGCAAAAAGAGCGTGGTTCTGAGCTGGAGAGGTATTGGAAGGTTTTAGGCCAGGAAGGGAACCTGAGACTTTTTCAGCTGTTAGCTTTCTGCTGAGAGAATCCGCCATCAGGATGTACAGGAAGGGAGAGAGCGGGCATCCTTGCCTGAGGCCTCTCTGGGCTTGGAAAAAGGGAGTAGGGCGACCGTTTACGAGAGGGGAAATCCAGGGGTTGTCAGTGCAAGCAGAGATGAGATTGACGAAATGGGAGGAGAAGCCATAGGAATGGAGGACTTTGTAGAGGAAGGCTCGATTGACTCGGTCAAAAGCATTGGCCATGTCGAGTTTTATCAGCATGCCTTTTTCTTTTCGCTGTTTGCTTGAGTGAATTATCTCCTGAACTTGGATGACATTATCCAGTATGTGCCTGCCTTCTACGAAGCCACCTTGATTGCTTGAAATCAGCCTGTTGAGCAATGGCTTGATCCTGTTTGCTAGGAGCTTTGCTAGAATTTTATAGGAGGCATTGCAAAGCGATATAGGCCTGAATCTGGCGAAGGTTTCGGGATTGGTTTCTTTAGGGATAAGGGTGAGATAGGTGGAATTAGTTCCTCCTCCTACTTTGGCTTTTTTCATAAATCCTTTTATCATCTTTAAAAGGTCATCTTTGATGATGTCCCAGCAAGTTTTGTAAAAGTGAATTGTGAATCCATCAGGCCCAGGGGCCTTGTCCGATTCCATGGACCAGATGACTTTTATGATTTCTTCTTCAGTGATGGGCTTAGTGAGAATGGCATTGTCTTCAGGGCTGACCAGGAGAGGAATGTTAGAGAGGAGATCAGCAGTTTCTTCCTCGTTGGTTTGGGTGTCTGCGGTGTAGAGATGTTTGAAATGTCTTTCAGCTGCCTCTTTTATCTGGCTGAACCCTTTGCAGATCTGCCCCTCTGCTGTTGTAATTTCAGAGATGTGGTTTCTGGAGAGTCTTGCTCGATATTGGCGATGGAAGAAGGAGGTGTTCCGGTCGCCTGCCTTCAACCACAGACTTCGAGACTTGATTCTCCAGTACTCTTCCTCCATTCGGAAAGATCGAAATGATGAGCATTGTGTTTTTACTTCTTTGTTGAGCAGCGTTGGAGTAATATCTCTGGTTTCCATTTCGACTTGCAACGCCTCTAAAGACTGAACAATTTCTTTTCTTTGACTGGTTGGGTTTGGAGCTGGTTTCTTTATCCAATTCTTCAGGGCTTGCTTTGTGGCTTTGAGCTTTTGTTCCCACACATAGCTGGAGGACCCTGTGAAGGATTTGGCCCATGCTGCTTTCACTGTGTCAGTGAATCCGTCCCTTTCAATCCAAAGAGGGCTGAATCGGAAGGGGATTGGACCAAGATCTTCTTCATCTTCCAGAATGAGCTGAACTGGTTTGTGATCTGAGGTCAGTTTCGGTAGAATTTTGGTGATGATTATCTTCTTGTTCATCATCAGAGTGTCTTGGACAAGAAATCGGTCCAGACAGGCTGATATATGTTCCTCTCCCACTCTGTTGTTGGTCCATGTATAGAGCCCTTTGACCGGATTGAAATCAAGAAGATCCCATTGCTGTATGAGGTCTTCAACCATGGGGAGCATGGTGTCTCTGCTGTTGATTCCTCCCCTTTTTTCTTTGGATTTTAAAACAATGTTTAAATCCCCAGCAAGAATGATATTACTAGGGGAATGCTGCTCTAAAAATTCATTAAGTGAATTCCAACAATCTCTCTTTTCAGAATACAGGACAGGTACATAAAGATTGAAGAGGGATATGGTCAACTTACTTGAACAATGCGTTAGCTCCGTAAAGATCCAGTGCTGGGTCTCATGGGATTTGATCAGCTGGAAGAGATCTTCTGTCCAGAGAGTTGCAAGCCCTCCGGATGAGCCTCTTGAGCTGACTGCTCTTCCTGCGCTTTTCTTCCATTTCTTCTTGCTGATGTCTAGAAGGGCTTTCCCCTCTATCTTAGTCTCTTGGAGCATGAGAATGTCTGAGGGTTCTATTTTGAGCAGATCCTTGACCGCTTCTGCTTTCATGGGGTTGCCTAGACCTCTACAGTTCCAAGAGACGAGGCGCATTATTTACCAGGGGTGGGGTGGGAGCCTCCCTTAGGGGGCCTGTTCCTGGAGTTTCTCCCAATAGACATCTCAATTGTGGGCTGGCTTCCTTGGGTTTTGAGCCTTTCTGCCTCCTCTTCCCTTGCTTCTC
Source organism: Pinus tabuliformis (assembly GCA_031772625.1). Taxonomy (NCBI): domain Eukaryota; kingdom Viridiplantae; phylum Streptophyta; class Pinopsida; order Pinales; family Pinaceae; genus Pinus; species Pinus tabuliformis. The sequence continues at coordinate 1,845,292,895 of CM062817.1, read as the reverse complement.
TGCGGGATTTCCTGCCGACTTTTCTTGTGGGCTGCTCGTAGTTTTCCTCCTCCGAGGAGTCGGAGCTTTCAGCTGGTTTTTTCCTTGTGACATCTGCGTATGAGGGATTGGAAGGGCTTCCTTGGGGGACTTCCAGGTGAGCCATTTCCTCATCTTCTTTGTTAGAGATAGGAGGAACGCTTTGATCCAAGTTTTCCGGGGCTGTTGTGGCTGGCTTACTCTGTCTGATTTCTTTATCATTTGAGTTCTTTTCTTGGATGGGGTTGGAGCTGCTTGGTGCCTCTTTCGAAATACCTTTTCCATTGCCTTTTTTGTGATTGGTGGTTTTTTGTATTAGGGTCCATTGCTCACCGTTCTGTTTGTCTGACTGTTCTTCCACCTTTTTCTTGCAATGTTTGGCGAAGTGCCCGTAACCATGGCAGTGCCTACATTTGAATGGAAGTTGTTCATAGTCCAACTCTTGTACATGCGTCCATCCTGCGACTGTTAGTTTAATGGCTTCCGGTAGACCCTCCTCCAGGTCGACTTCGACACAGATGCGTGCACATGAATATTGATCTTTTCTTGCAGCTTGATCTATGTATTTTCCTAATCCGTTGCCGATGATCTGAAGAGACTTCTGGTTCCAGCAGTGGAGGGGAAGATGGGGAAGCCGCACCCACACCGGAACAGCAGATGGGACATCTTGAGCTGGGTCGAAGTCTGGTGACCATTTGTTGAGATATAGTCCTTGGGGGCCCATAAAATAAGGTCTGTTTCTGAAGATTAGGCTTCTGTCCTCTACACTTTCAAAGACGAAGACAAAGAAACCTTTGCCTACGAAGTAGCTCTTGATTCCTTCTTTGATTAACGGCGTCCAGTTCCTTTGAGTCCATTCCTCTACCGACTTAGGCGAGGGCCAGAGGCCCGTGAACTGGCCTATGAGGCCTCTCTCAGCAAGATTTAGAGCTGCTTTGCAGGTTTCTTCTTCAGGGAGGGCTACCGATGGTATGGAATCCATCTTCTTGACAAACTTCTGCTGTCTGGCTGAGGGCTGACGCTTAGTGTTCGAGTCGATCATTGCTTTGAAAGAAATCACGGGAGGGGGCAGGGGAGGGTCCAATGGCTCCAGACCCCCTGAGGGCGGCATGACTGATCGCAACAGATCAAAACAGTCCCAGTCGCTCAGCAGGAGCCGTTCACTCAGAAAAGAAAGGGGGGTGCCGAGTAGGAGGGTTGGAGGCGGCCCTGATCGGAGGAGGCCGAGAGCGAGGAGGCCCAGTAGCAGGGGCTGCCAGGCGGGGAGGCCATAGGAGGTAGCTCAGGGGTGCAGAGTGGCTAGGTCAGCGAGAAAAATTAATAATAAAGCATTGAGTTATCTTTACTTAAAGTTATAATTTTCCTTTCTGTGAAAATAATGGATAAATGGACTATTTTTCTTGTATGTCGATTTATTCTTGGACAAATCTTCTTGTATTCTGGAAGCATCGAGTTATTTCTATTTAAGATAGAATTCTTTCTCTGTTAAAAGAATTGACAACGAAAGTTATTTTTATTTTAAATTATAAAACTGGTCTCATACTTAGGTACATCAACTTCTTCTTGGGTCAAAATCTAACTGGTCAAAGCTAAAAAGATATCCAATATGCCCATAAGTAAGCAAATCTAGATCAAATAACTCAGTCAGAAATTCAAAAAATAAAAAATTGAAATCTACTAGTATACATAATATCTTAAATACTAATGATCCACATAATATACATGTTTTTGTGATTTACTGGGAAAATAAATTAAAATAGTTGTTAAAAATATTTTTATTTTTAATAGAATGAAGGTGATCAACCTATATATATCACATTATAGAGTGACACAATATCGGTGTGAAATTAAGTCATCAATATTTTCAATATACTGGCTAAAAATCTAATGGATATCATAGTTCCATGGTGATCCAATACAAAAATATTATCCCCATAATTTTAGCCATGTCTAAGTTCCCCAGTTGGATAGGCTATGCTTTTCAGATTTTAGCCCTATATATAAACCAAGAAGTTAATTTTCTAAAGATTGTTTTTATTCATACAAATCCTAGATGCACAAATCCCAATTTATGACTAATGAGGAACCTATGTTTCTAAACATTTGCTCAATCGACAACATATTCCATATTGAAAAAATTTTCATGCATGAACACAATATTGAAAAATTGATTGGAATTTTATGCCTTTAAATAGGTTACATTAGAGAAGAATATCATGCGAAAAACAATGGATTGTTAAAGCCTATGTCAAATACCATGGGAAAAAACATAGATTGTCAAAACTTGGAGTCTAAAATGTTTACATAACACAAAAACCCTAATGATAAATTGACCATTTTATGTCAAAATAAAAAATAAAATTATTTCTATTTTATGTAATTTGACCGAGATAAAATGTTAAACAAGACATGACAAGACATTACAACTTCTCTTCCATTTTGGGCTAGATATATTTTTATTTTATGTAATTTAACTGAGTCAAAATGTTAAAGAGGACAAGATTACAACATCATACTAGGTTAGATATATTTTTATTTTTATGTAATTTGACCAAGTCAAAATGTTAAACAAGTGAGGACAAGACATAATGTTAGATAAGACAGGATATGACATTACAACATCTCTTCCATACTAGGCTGGAGAGCGCCTCTCGACGCAATAAGACGAGTGTCTGTTAGTACTTGAATTTACGACTGTTCTCCTATTTTGATATTCACAACATGGTAACAATTATAAAGACCAAAAGTATGCACTCAACTATTAAATACCATATGTATCTGGATATATAGATCGTTCGATTTAAATGCTTTAAAATTAAAATATGCATATTTCAGATAGACAATTTAATCCATTGTTGTAAGATACATATTATTTGTAACACGTCGCTTCCCACATTTACGCGCTTTTACAAGCCCTTCGTTTAAATGTGAAGCTGGGTGCTATTATGACATGACCCAATTTCCAAGATCCAATTATGGAAGTGGGGCCGAAAAATCGACAACTTTACTGACATCCCTCAAAGACCACAAATCACTTAGAAGGCTGCAAACCACCCCAGGTGGTCAATCCCTGTGCTAGAACCCTTTTTCAATGACCTAACACCCCAATCACATGCACAACAAGGCAAGAGCGTGGTTATGTGTATCCAACTACACACAAAGGCTTTCTTCTATGCAATTATGACCTAATTTCCCCAGTTCAGTGCTTGTGGTCTCGAGATCTGAGCCAATTTTCCAGGCTAGCCTCCAGACCACTACCTAGAACTTCTTATAACTTTACAAAATCATGTTTGACATAACAACAATGCTAAACATTCAAACTTGAAGCAAAAAATTGACCTAGACTACCTAGAACACATTAGACATTTCGTAAAACATATGGTAAACATGTGAGTTACAGATCATGAATGCATATCTGATCATAAATCTCTGAAATTCATTTGAAAATCACTAAGAAGGTCTAATGCCCTCTTAAGTAGTTGCAAAAACACTTGTTAGACTATGCATTCATCCACCATTCAATTACTTATTAAATCATGGACAAGAGCCATAACTAGAGCACATCATAGAACCATGCTTATAACTAACATATAACTAAAAAATAAACCATGAAAAATTCGCCATAAAGTCATCATAATAACAAGTACATGTGCCCATTAATTATGTTAGGAGAATAACTCATATTAACTTATGCAAAATCCAACCAAGTTAAGGACTTCCATGTACCACCCGACCATAGATTGGGCTGAACCAAATCTTTCTTTAAGCCAATCATCCATGTGCCATATTCCAAGCATGAATTTGGGATCTCATGGGACAAACCAGGACATAATAAACCAGGGACTCTAGAGGTTAAACAACCTCCACCCTCAAACTACCGTGATCTCACCTAAACAAGTCTTAAGATTACAAAACCAAACCAAGCTTGGATGCCTCAAAGTTTCTTCATGATACCTTGAGGAATTTTCTTGTCTCCACCCACTTGTCAAGTGCTTCCTGGAGAAAACCATCTCCACCCCCAACCCTTGGGAATTTTCTCGAGACGACATCACCAGTTCCAAAACCTTTAAGAAATCCAAAGCTCATCTGGGAATACCTCCCATCACACCACTGATATCTAGGAAATGACAAGGCTAGGATGAAACCACTGTCAAACCAGACAAAACCCATGCCAATGACAACAAATGAATCAAATAAACAAATGCATAAACCATGCATTCACACCTTAGCTAGGAAATCACATATGCAACCTATTACCTGCAAAATCCTCCTATTGAAGTTGTTGATCCAACCTTATCCTTGCTCTCCTTTGCTTGTCCTTTTCATTCCTTTACTTTCTTGCTTTCTTTCTCTTCTTGGAGCTCTTTCTCTCTCTAACACTATTCTCAAGCCAAAATTGACAAAGTTGTGAATTGGTTATCTGATGCCTTTTTATTATCGATGTGTCATTTTTCTTCATTTTCATTTATTTTTCCTCTAGTTTCCCTAGCATGCAAATCTGTGTCCCATCACCTTCCTTTTCTCCTATTTTCCTTTATTTTCATAATTCAATGCAAGTATTGCCTATTTTCCTTTGCCAATGCCTTTTCCAATTTCCATAGCCATAAATAAACTACAAGTGCGCACTATGATGTTCAACCACCATTCAGCTTGGAATACGTGTCGTGTGACCTTGGTCTTATTTTTCCTTTATTTTCGTTTATTACATTAACTTTAACCCCAGGCTGTTACAAACCCATCCCCCTTATATGAACACCGCCCTCAGTGTTCTGTGACACTTATGACCAACAAACCACTGAAAACAAAACATACCATCCATGGAGCTTTATAACATAGCTAGATACAATATTTTCAATGACATGCTGCTGAAAGAAAAACAAACGTACCACCTATTGAAGCTTTATAACACAACTCATTATGATATTTACAACCATACATACATATACATATACCAAAAACTCATTTGATAGAACCAACAAATAATAAAGGATACAAAGTCCACATCTGATCAACCATCTCCCATGTAGCTCCTGTGAAATTCCTTGAAATGCAGCAACCAAAATTAATTCTCCTAACGGATTATTAAATTTAGTAATTTTCTGATTAATATCAAATTAATCACACTGAAATTTCTTCACAAATAAGAAAAAACATTGCGGAAATAAAAATGATGGAAACTGAGAAATGCTAGCACACACACAAAAATTATGACATTGTTATTTTTGGATAAATTTCCGTGGAAAAACCCAATGTAGGAAAACCAGTGCAACAATGAGGGTTTTTATTATTATGCAGCAACAAAATTTCTGAGTACAATAAAATGTCACCAAATTGGGGATTCTACTCAAGATAAATACCCGCAAAAATATATTGAGGGGTTTTACCCTCTCTCCAAATAATCTTGACACCTGATTTCCACTAAAAAGACGCTGTCCACCTTGCTCTGTGCAGGCCCTGCATTACCCTAGCAAAAACCTTCTCACACTTATCTTGGAACTACTACAAATCTAGCCATATATTGATAGTGTTGGGCCCACCAACATGTCAGGGGATCTCCCCGGTAAGAAGTCCCAACTAGACCTTAGACAGTTTGGGGTAGGAGTCCTAGCAGTGGGTAGTACGGTATCGCCTTGACTACGGTTGTGCGCAAAGGTAAGTAAGATGTCCTTGTTGGTAGTAATGGTGTGACCTTGCAGAAAGTCAATGAAGGTGCATGAAAGGCTCTAACACACGGAAGGGGGAGTGAGTGCGCCCTTTAGAAACTTGTGATAGCATGCAGCTATTCCGACCGGTTCATTGAGCCTGGAGAAGTTGTAGCAATATCTCCATGGGTCTTCCTCAGGCCAATGATATGCCCCGCGGATCCAAGGATGATACACTCTCCCACAATGGTCCTTCACTAAGAAATGCGAGTCATATGGATTGAAACTTTTGGTGCCAAAGGTGAACCTTTTGAATTCCTCCATCTCGGCCTCAGCATGCTTGAGATTCTGGGTCTCATACAACCCGATCCACAAAGGAAGAGCTAGCCGAGGTTCCTTCTTCTTCCTGTCTAGTATCACTGACAACCTTGTCAAGATGTGGTATGCAACTTCTTCCATGACCAACTTATCCATGGAAAACTTCGATAAAACATTCGGAGCCTTCTCCGCACTGTACATTCGGATGAAGGTGCCAAGGGGTGAGGCATACCAATCTGCTATGTCAATCAATGCCTCCATCGCTGCCTGCGACATGCAAGGCAGATCCTGCTCAAAGATCACCTTGCGTACTGGGGTGATGAAGTGGTATGATAACTCCACGGAAGCTACATTTGGAGAACAACCTGCAATAAGTGTGCACAGAGGTTTCTGAAGGTGTTCATTCCCAACCCAAGCCTGGGAACCGTTGACGGGCACATACTGCATTAAGTATGTAATCATACATGAAGAGCTTTGCTTGCTAACCCTTGGGTGGATGCTGAGCTTCTGCTACCTGTTCCTTCAGCTGGAGAACCAACATCTCGGACCAGTTGAAATGTCTTCCTTTGTTCACCAACTGATCCAACATAATCACCCAACTATGCGGGAAGGTTTTTGTCCTCTCCTAGCTGTATAAGCAGCATGTGAAGATGACCAAGAGCTGATATGCTTTCCGAAGTATCCTTGTCTTGCATACTTGGTTGGGTGTCTTCTGGAACTTGGATGGATCTTTCACCCAACTCTTCAAGATGTCTCTTGAGTTTGCATTGCTGCTAAGTCTAGTGAAGGTTGTATCCATCGTGATCATCGACTGCGGAAAGTGATACATCTCCTGAAAGTCCTTTGCCCTAAATAGCAAGTTTTTTTCCACTGATACTGATAAACACCATTGTCTCTAGATCATTTTGCAAGAAAATCCGTGGATCATGTCTGCACATGGAAACGTAGGATACTTGCATGCAACTCAGTACAAGCCAGACTTGTGAATGTCGACATAAACTTTGCGATCCTCCAGATTCTCCTCAAATGTTCCTGAAAAGGTGTCACTGATGTCCAACCATTTCATCTTGATCTCCTTGTCTATGAACAAGTTAGTGTCTTCATAGATGGGCAAGCTCATAAACACTTGCTCGACTGCATCTCCAGTTGCACTCTCAACGGTGTCTTTTGACCCTGCTCTCTTAGAAGCCATTGTACCTGCACTGCTGAGAGACATACGAACACTTGTGGTACCTAGAGACAAAGCAACACTCATGGCAAGCAATCTTTTAGTTGAAAACCAAAATAAATTTGAGGACGGCCATGCAACACACCTGGGTGACTGACTAGAAAGTTTGCGCAATTTCCACTAGGAGGTTGGGAGACTGACTGCCAGAACTTCGCAAAACACAGTTCAGACTATCAATGAGGTGACTGATTGGTGAAATTGTGCAAAGAATAGTCCAGCTTGGCCTGTTGAGGACTGAAACTGTGCAACGCGCATTTTTAGTCAGCTATGACTACAACTCGGTCAACTGCATCTACATAGTTCTGGGGGCCAATAGGGCACTCCCTCTCAGAATTTCACAGATCAAGCCTAGAGGCGAGTGTTGGGCAAGATCTACGTAATTCCTGGGAGGAAGCAGAGCCTTCACTCTCAGAAATGCGCAGTGCAAGCTGGGCAAGACAAGGTCGTGGCCAAGGCAGTACAGACTTGCTGACGGGTGACTGCAAACATGAAAAGGCTAAATTCATGTGTGAAGCTGAGTGCAGACAAGAGTGAATGATCATACATGCAAACAATGAATGCAAGATTCAGTGAACGGGAAAACAAGTAAGTGTAGAAACAACGACGACTGTTAGTGTAGAAACAATGTCATGCATGCGACAACAATGAGATGTAATGAAAAACTTGAAACAATGCTTCTACAAGCTAACATGAATTAAAAAGAAAACAAGCTTTTAATGAAACCAAAAAAACAACACTCACACAAACCGAAATATAAAAAGCGACAAAAATGCAACAAAAGACATGAAAAGAGGACTTACCCAGAAAAAGCTAAGCTGCGTGTGCTGAATGCTCCTAGATGCGTTGTGGGATGCCAGAGCTCCAAGATCGAAGTGAGGATGAGATATGAAGCATCAAATAAATAGTTTTGATAAGATTGAGGCTTATGAAGCACATGCCACAAATCTAGGAAAAAGTGACACTTGGTGGGAGGTTTCTAAAATGGGTTTTGCATGTAACCCCCAACTACTAAAAATGGATCCCTAAAATCTATGGATGCTTTTTGCATTTTTCCTTTTTCTTTTTCCATAAAAGAAACCCATGCATGCAAATCAAGATTTCTTAGTCTTGGAGGGAACCGGTCAACTTGGGAGCACATGCAACGGTCTGCAAGCCTGGGAGTGACTTCTGCGCAGTTTCCAGGCTGAGTAGCTCTGGCTGCCCCTCAGGCTTTGCGCAATTTCTGGACTGAATCCAGGGCTGTTAGCTAGATCTGTGGAAATTTTGAGAGTAAGCCCAGTGATGGGCTGCTCTGCGCAAATTTCAGAGGGAAGGATGCTTGCTTGCTCTGTGCATTTCTGGAGAGCAGCAGGCTGCCTTGATGTTCTATGCAATTATGGAGAGGAAGGTTGGTTCCCCTCCAGTTTTGCGCAATTTTCCAAGTGAGAAAAAGAACTAGAAAATGACCAAATTCTGGGATGTCAACTGACGGGTGGAAGGCAAACAAGCTAGCAAACACAAGCTGATAATACACTGAAACTCAATTGAAGCATAATTACTTGTTAGTGCAAGACATGCTGCTAAGGATGGTTGGTAGGGAGGCTCCACAACGAAGCCAAGGCAAAATTTTGGAGGGTGGTTGTAGCCACTGCAACACCATCTTGCTTGTTGCTGATCAGGAAACTATCTATAGGGAACTTTAGAAAATATTCCCAGACTCTGGAATTGAAAATGAGCTTCTCCTCAGCTAAATCGACCTGCTTACTTGAGGCTATGCACTTCCCCTACACAACCTCCTGGAGATAAATTTTAGCCTCCTCTTTCTAACTCTCAAGAACTAGAAACTCCTCTAGAATATTGTTGTGCTGCCCCTATGCCACTTGCTACTCGATCTACTTGCTCAATTTCTCCTGCTGAATCACCTGCACTGAAAAATCGAACTGCCTAGATCACTGAGTATCTGGACTTGTGTGTTCTCCATCTACCCATCGACCTCATCTTATCATCTCCATTTGGGACTCCAATGGCCACGATTACGATTAAAACTTAATTGATGGTTGAGATCATATCCAAGTCGATCTGTGCGAGTTTCAAGAGAATTATCACCTTTCTCAATTAATTACTATTAATTAACCAATTTTCCTAAGTTAGACGTAGGGAATTTTAATTATGGTCAATTGATTTAGTTGATCCATCTCTAGGTGGAATTTCTAGAAACAATTTCTGGGTTTTGGAGAACTAATGTGTTTTAGCCTCTCCACAAAGTTTTGATACTATAACACCTTCCGATGCTAAAAAAACTAACACTCCCTCTTAGCAAGGAAGGTGTTCTCTCCAACTAATGATGCACAATTGTCACAACACCCTCTCTGTAACATCCTCTAATCACACTGCTGATGTCTGACAATTGTAGCTGCTTACCACTATCCACTAACTACTATGCTAACTATAATTCATTTGCCAGTGGCTGTAGTTGAACCAAACCATTGCATCCAGGTTGTTGCTGACACTGCACGATACATCCCTACTTGCTGCCAACTTTGCATCGACACTGCAACTCCCTCTCAACTGTTGTTGCTGCTACTACAACTACTGCAACTAGGAAGCATCCAAAATATTGTGTCCCTACTAATGAAATGGGTTCTCCACTATACCTATCTATTATTTTAAATATATGAACTTATCTCTCACTAGAGCTTTCGTGAGTATATCTGCAACATGCTCTTTTGTGGGAACATACTGTAGCTGGATGACTCCACTCTACACACAATCTCTTATGAAATGATACCAAATATCTATGTGTTTCAACTTGTCATGAAACACTGGATTCTTAGAGAGCTTGATCCAAATTTGATTACCACAATAGACACTGGTCACCTCCATCCTCTGCCTAAACATGCTTACCAACAACTTCAAAAGACATATAGCTTCGCACGTAGCTATGCTAGCTACCATATACTCTACCTTTAAAGAGCTCTGTGTTATTAACTTCTGCTTCTTGCTACACTAAGAAACCATCCCTGATCCAACACTGAAGCAGTATCGAGAGGTACTTTTCCTGTCCACTGAAATGCCTATCCAATCTGCATCTATGAACCCACATAGTAAGATATCATCCCCTTGGGTATATTTATGTTTAAATTGTAGCAAGAAAATGCTTCATTTGACTAGTGCATTAGTCAAATGGAGAAATTCGATTTTCCACATTAGCAGGATGTCTTGGGTTGCAGTTAGCTATAGTGACATGGCCTTGTCTACTAGTTAAGTCAATAAATTCGAGTTTTTAGGTTAGAAGTAGCGTTGTGCATGAATTGATTGCTAAGATATAGCAATCTAGTTGAGTTATTGTTAGTTGAACTCAGTTAACTGAACTCTAGTCACTAGTTGATTCATTTGAAGGTCAGTTAAGTAGTTATGATTGTTGTTAACTCACTGATCTCTCAGTTAACTAATCAATCGACTAAAAAAATAGACCCATTCATGCATGGAATTCGAATTTCCTAGTTGAGTGGATGGAAAAGGAACATTTGTATTTATAATTGCATATTGTTGAGTGTATAATGCTTTTGCACTGAGAAGGTGATCAATTCCCCTTATATATGCACAAGGAAATAAGGAATTTCCATATTATTTAGGAGTTTAATTCCTCCAAGATTGCGCAAGGAAATAGGAGGTTGGTTGAGGCTTGAATTAGCTAAGTGTTGGCTAGAGCATGTTAGGAAGAAGGAGAACATGATTACATTGTAGGGTGTGCTTCTGAGTTGAAGCAAGACAATGTAATTGTTTCTATTGTATTTTGAATTATTGTAAAGCAGTCGAGGGGTTTTTTCCTAGTTTGGTTCCCTTGTGAAATCATTGTGTTCTTGTGGTTTTGATGGTTGCATGTCATTGCATGTGTTTCTAAATTGTGATTTCCAATCCACAAAATAGTAGAGGACATTTGTAATCTCTTGATTTCAATTCGATTTCATTAGTAGTAGAAAATTTCTATTAATTTCTACATGGTATTAGAGCTTCAAAAGACTACATAGAAACCTTGTTTAAGATCTTCTCTCATAGAAATTTCAATTTGTAGAGGTTTTGGTGTAGATTCTCTTCAGTGCAGGAAAAATGTCTTTTAACAAATTGAGGCTAGAGTATGCATTGGAGGGCACCTCAAATTTTTATGCTTCGAAAGACAGGATGGAAGTTGTCCTGGTTGACAATGGAGTATAGGAATATACTCAAGACATTATTCCAAAACTAGCAGCATCATATTCACAATCACTTTCTCAGTGGAAGAAAGACACACCAAGAGCCAGGAGGATTATTTTATAGGGTGACAAAGATCGTGTGGTTTCAAACTTGCATGGAAAGGAGACTCCTTTTGTAATGTGGAAAAATCTCACAAATCTCTTCTAGAGCAACATTGATGCTAGGAAATTGGCATTGAGAGATAAACTCAGAAGAATTCGAATGTGGAAAAATGAAACCATTCCACAATATCTCTCCAAATTCACTCAGGTTCAAGATGAACTTGGAGGAGTAGGAGAAAATGTGCCAACATCTAAACTTGTGATCTAAGCACTCCTTGGCCTTCCGAAATCCTGGCACAACTATCAAGATTCAATTAATGGAAGAGACAAGCTACAAGATTAGGAGAGACTTTGGTATGATTTGGTGCAGGAGGAGATCATAAGGAACACTAGAGATGGTGCCACCTCCATTGTAGATGTGGAAGAAGACTGTGCTCTAGTTGGTAAATGAAATAATTCCAAGGGAAAGAAGGCCCAAGGTAAGGCAGAGTCCATCCATAACAATGGCAAGAAGAAGGACCTCAACAAAATAAGATGTCTTCTCTACCATGAATGTAGACACTATGCAAACAAGTGTTGTACAAGAAATTGAGCAAGGAGCCTGCAGCAAGAGAAGGAGGAGATGCTTTGGAATCTCAATTCGAGTTAGATTTCACACTCTTTACTTGCATGAAAAGCACAATAATAGGGAGCAAGTGGTACCTAGATTCTAGTGCCTCATATCATATGATAGGAAACACATAATTCTTTAGTAGCATAGAGGAGAAGTATCTCAAATTGCACATAGAATTTGGAGATGATGGGAGGTATAGTACCAAAGGAATTGGTATTGTCACCTTTAAGAGGGAGTTAAGCCCCCATCTTCATCTGATAAGTGTTATGTATGTGTTGGGGATGAAGAAGAATTTGATTTCTGTAGCTGTATTGGAGGATAGAGGCTATGCTATTGTATTCAGTAAGGGTAAAGCCTTTCTGAAGCATGTGGCTAGTAGAAAGTGAAACATAGTTAAAGTGAAAAATATCTACAAGCTGGAGGTAGACTTCACCATACATGCAGCTATACCTCCATGAGTGAGGTAAATTATACATGCAGCTTCTCTAGAGTTGTTGGAGAAATAAATTATTAGAGGTAACCACAAACCAACTTTGGAGATTAGGATCTAGCCTTCCTAATTCTCAGAGAGGGCTCTATCTTTTTTATTTAACTTTGTTTAGTTATTTGATTTTAGGCTAGTTATGATTGTGCTTGGGTTTTGATTTAGATTTGGTGGTGGGATCACTTAGATGAAAAGAGGGGTGTCTTTTACCATTGGGATATGGGGTCAACTGTCAGGCAAACAGGACTAGATCAAGTTATAAAAACAGTGTCTATAGGGCAAGATAACAGAGTTACTTCAGATCTTAAGGCTGGATGGTGAAGTGGATTTCAATCAGATCCAAAGAGAAATTAAGGGTTCCTTAGGCTGGATTATGAAGAAAGTGAAAGAGGTCAACCGGGATGGGAGAGCAATTAAGGATTCTCAAATCTGGATATCAGAAGAAAACATGTAAATGATCAACTGTTCAAAACAGAGTGTACTTAAACAAATTCTGAGATAAACTTCCAGTTAATTCATTCAACTTTAGATAACATTTAAGTTTGTGAAAAACATAAGAAAATAACAAATTTGACAAAGAAAATACTTCACTGTAATAGCTCAACACATGAATCCTGTAATGCAATCTCTTTATTACTTGGTCCAGTCTGCTGACTTGAAAAATTGGTACAATAAACCTTAGGTTTATGATCAAAATAACTTTAAAAATGTATAGAAATCCACCCTCAATACTTCGATTTATGAAGTATTTATACAAAAATAATTTACAAAATATCCCAAACTATCTTGGGAACTAATCTATGAGAAAGAAATATATTCATGCAAGATAGAGATAGCTGTTGAACTGTTGCTTGTTGTTCCTGTTTATTGGGCTGTGTTGTCTTTGATCTTTGATATTTTGCCTTTTAATCTCTGCTTTGCTGTTTGGTCTTCACTCTAGATGTTATATTCACTTTGACCTTTCAACTGATACACTTTCATCTGATACACTTTGATCTGGGTGGCCTGTCATTTATGATTTATCCTTTAATGTGCTTTTCAATCTTATTGTAAATTTTTACATTTTGACTCTGTATTTCTAAATTAAATCATTTAATTTCTCCCATGTTTCAGCATCTGGTAATTGGATATTTATCATCTTCTTGTAAATCTCATCTGCCTCCGTGTACTTGGTAAAGTAGGCTTATTCACAAACACATATTTTACCTCATGCTGGAGGTAAAACAAGTTCTCAAAAGTTTGGTATAGGACCTTGCCAAGTGGCATTCCTTTCATAGATGAAGTTTTCACTTGATTTCTAGCCACTTCTCTACTTTTTCTGTAGCAGTCCTCCTATGTTAGTAACTTTTCAAACTTAACCACGAATATGTCTATAGTCAGTTGCATGGTTTGGCACTTATCTTCAAGGTTTAACATTAAATTCCTCTCGGTGAGGACTCTTTTCACTTCTAGTATTGTACCTGTTCTGTCAGGTATCTCTAATTCCTGCAATTCATACTTATTTTTGGAGTTGTGGAAGTGAATGATCCTTGCAGCTTATATGGCATGTCTCTGAATTCTGCTTTTACTCTCTGTATGGCCTCTGTAGCCTATTTTATTAAGTTAATCTGCTCAAAAATTACTTGGATGGATGGCCAAATATCATTGACAGAGTCAATGATATTGGCCCACAATTGTTGCTTAGTCTGACCTAGGAGTTCCTTCAATGTTAGTTCCTTCAAAGGCTTTTTATTCTTTCATTCATCTTGGTGGCTTTCTGCACTTCTTCCTTGTGCATAATCTAGGCAAGCTTGTAGTCAGTCTCCAGACTGGTCATCTTGTCATTGAGCTTGTTCATTTCAGTGGTGTGAATGGACATGTGTTCCATTGCTTTAACCAACTTGCTTGCCTCATCACCTGTTGACCATGTTGTTGATGTAGACGGTGTAGAAGCTGGCAATGCTATAGCCATTGGAGCTGTAGGAGCTAAGGATGTTGCTAAAGTGAGAGGTACTGCAGTAGTAACTGTTGGGATAAGAGTGGCAGGGGCAGTCTCCAGACTAGCTTGTTTTACCTGTATCAAGCTATCTAACTCCTTTTCCATTTCCTTTAGCTGATCATGCAATTGAAGCACCAGGTCCATCATCTCCTCGCGATTTTTTTGGCTCTCTAGTACCTCTTTTGTTTGTGGGTGTTCTGAATGAGGCAACTTTAGTTGTTTCTTGAGAGATTTTATAACTTCATTGTTCTTCTAGATCAACTTTTCAGCAGCTTTGATGTCATTTGGATCATGGCCCAACTCAATTACCAAGTCCTCCAATGACTTGATCCTGTTGTCTTTGGCCTGTGAGGAGGCCTTTTCCAATTTGTATTGGGCTGTAACGTTGTCTAGTGAATTCTGCAGCTTGTGTGCAACCATGGCCTTTCTTGTCAGGGTGGAGTAGATCATCTCCCCAGCCTGTTTATGAAATTCTATCTTGTCAATGGGATGAACATCCCTGGCCAACACTTCGAAATAAGTTTTCCTATAGTCGGCTGATGTCTTTGGCTGCTGAACAATAGGTTGCATGAAAGACACCAGCATTTTCCCTACTTTGATGTCAAAAGCTGACATCAACCTGCTCTGATTAGCTCATATGTGCTTGAAGTATTTCCCATATGTTTCAGCCTTCAACTTCTCATTTTTGATCTTGATCTCCTTGTACCTATCCTTGATATCTTTTTCCTTGTTTGCTGGCCTGGTAAAACAGGAAACCTCATGTTGTGGGGGAAAGTATCCAACTCGGAATGACCCTAACCCACTCTAAGGGTGACAGTTCCTTAGCAACAGCTGAAAGCAAAGCTATCTAAAGTTTCTTCTTTATGACATGCAAGAGATAAAAGGAAGAGATCCACTTACCGATGTCTTGCGCAAATGGTCGATCCAATCTCCTTTGATTGCCGCTTGCTCCCAGCTCCAAGTCTTTTCACGGGCCCAGCTACACGAGATCCTGCAAACAAGACAAAGAAAGGAAACTACAAGAAGCATGCATTCATAATCGATTCAAGGATCAGCATAAATCAAAGATGCAAGTAAGACAATACACCATTGAAACACATGCGAATAGAAGAACCTCAAAAGCTTTATTAATATATGGAAGTAAGGTTCAGGCGGTGATACAACCATGAGAGGTACAATCCAGCATCACCTTCCCGACGGAGAGAAATCTCTTCTTCACCTCCCTCAAGCAATCACCCAATGCTCACAACTGTAAACCAACAACAATTCTTTGCACTAAATTCCGGCCTCCTAGATCCCATGGGATGAGATCCTTATATAGAGTTTTGGAGTGAAGATAAGTCAGCTTGATGTGTGACTTGTTGTCCTCTTCAACTCCAGTTGTTCTTCAGTTCTTCACTTGGAGTTTCTGTCTTCCACTTGGAGTTTTAGAAGCTCTTAACTCATCATTAGGCGAATCTTATCATCAAGTGTCTTTTTAGAAGCTTCCTGGGCACTGGCACTTTGAGAAAAAGATTCCTCCACATGTCCAAGTACACCCAACGCAGGTAGCCTTTGTTCTACTTGCTATGCAACGCAGGTAGCCTTTGTTGTACCTGCTATGCAGCGCAGATGCCTAGTGGAGCAGCTGCAATGATCCAAAACTGACCTGTTTTTGAGTGTTTTTCAGTGGAGAACTGACTTGCAGTGCTGTGGTTTGCTGACCTTGTTCCTCTAAGGGTAAGAACAACTTGTTTAGGGACTTTGGATCCCTTAGATTATTGACATTTCATGCTCTATGCTGTAAGGCACAAAAATGTCTATAACAGTTGTCCCCTAAAGTATGAGGTCGTTTATCGGGTGAAATGCTTTATTAGGAGGATCCGAAGTTCATTCAATCACCGGGAGGTGACCTGTAACAAAATACAATACAATACATTATCTTTTCATACTTTCTTTTCATGATCTAGCTGATGCGGGCATTTCCCATGCTCAGCTTTATAAATATATTTGTTGTACATAAACAGACGATCGTCTGATAGTAGACTGATAATTCTCTGCTTTTAATTATCATCCTTTTAGTAGGATGATCATCTGCTGCACATGTCTATGTTTTTATCTCCTGAATATATATCGCAGCCCGGATGGATGAAACTAGATCCGGGGTCTTCAAACTTCCGATCTTCACACTAAGTACAAGTCGATCCATGTGAGAATTTCTTGGAGTCGAACATGGAAAGACATCGCTTGATTACCAGTCAATAATGTAAACTGTTAACAAGCGCGAGAGGAATCACCGATAATGATGATGACCCTCAAGGTACTGCAGCACAATTCACGTGGCGTGAATATAGGATCTGACGTCGAACACCACGCAAAGTCTCCCGGTCGAAGGTCATTAATGTATACCTATCGCCGGAAGTGAGAAACTTGCCATTGAGGCATGCAAGCTTCAAAGTACTGAGGGGGTGTTCCTAGATCAACTTCTTGGATAGTGAGCTGATGTCGACAAGAAGCGATCCGTCAAAGGAGGGCCTTAATGAATCCCACATCAGTGACACGGAACGGAACTAGTGATGATGGTGAAAACGATCTGTGAAATATGATCCAGGGTGGCGGTCATGGAAGGATGAAAGATGATGTATGGTAGTGGATGGGACCCGGTTGACACTTTCTGAATGACATCTCTTGAACATATCTCGACACTGATGTGATGGATCGGTAGCATTACCCCATTTGGATGGTATGGCGAGACCATGGTGAAGGGACCGGTGAATGATAATAACCCAACCCGATATTTACGGAGGCAAAAGTGTCATGTTCAAGAGCGACTTGCTACCATTAAGCTTTGAGGTTCTTCCCAATTTTCCCCAGTCATTTCTGACCAGTACCTCTTTATTTTTGTCAAGCTTGAGGAGGATAACATATGCTTGTTCTATAACCTGCCCTTCGGGCAAGCCCATCGCTATGTTTTAACGAGCCTAACGATGGGGAAACTCGTTCTCGTCTAAAGACAAGTTTGTCGCTATCTAATATTTTTAACGAGCCCAGCGACAAAGACAACTCGGTCCTTTTCATTTTTAGAGAGTCTGAAAAGGGTACATAAAGTGGACTCCAGGGGTCCTTTTTCGTCATCTAATCCCTTAAGTCCGAAAAAGTATAAAACAATACAGAAGGGATGAATGTTCGATATCTTTATCGAGCCGAACCAGACAAGCGCTCGATCTTTTTGTGCAATAATCCCTCAGGTCCAAAAAGATTAAAATCTAGAGGAGGGATAGCTCTTCCGGTCCTTTTAACGAGCTGGAAGGCCAAAACTCGGCAAACTTTTCATTTTTTACGAGTCAGTGAAAAGAGCTCAAAGAAGACTCGTATTCTGAGGAACGAGTGATAAACGGGGATAGCAGCAGATTCCAGGTACAGGTTGGAATTTTCCAATCACGGCAGTATTACAAGGATGGCTAGGTGGGATCACTCTTCGTAGCTGTTCCTCAAAATAGGTAAACAATCAAGTGGATGTGAATGATCGGCCAAATGAAAAGTGGAGGTGATGGTGCACAAACACGACCAAGGCTTTTATGGCTGATGAATTTATGGTCTCCAATGGTTATTTACCGGTACTGGGTTCATTTTTTTAAAGAGCTTGAATGCGCCAAAACACTGCTCAATCTTATGTTTATTTTTTAACGAGCATGAACTATGCGCTAAAACTGCTCGGTTCTTGCGTTTATTTTTTAACGAGCATGAACTTTGCCAAAACTGCTCGTTCTTTTGCATGCCCCCAGCATCATAATAACGCATGTCAAAGGAGGGTGCCCCCCAAGCTTCATTGCATTCAACTTGGTGGTTGGAATGAAGGTTTACCTTTGAATTTTGAAAAGGGGATTTGTTTCATTTTTTAATGAGGTTGACATAGTAAAAAGAACTATCCTCATGACTCCTTGTTTCATTTTTTAACGAGGTTGACACGAGATAAGAACCGTCCTCGGGGCCCATTGTATTTACAGTATTTCCATTAGGGCGATGATCCATGCTGACAAAATGTTTAGGAATCTTCTGAATCCGTTAGATATAGAAGATTTCATATTGTAGGTTTCCACTGTGGCTACTTCCGCCAGATTACCTGCCGGCGGTAGGGCAAAAGTACCCATTAAGGCAGGGTCTTTTAGGAGACCTACTCCAATATTTTGGAGCGATTGATTACTTTCATGGATCATTGTGCTGCTTCCCGTAACTTGAGAACCATTGGGGAGAAATGTTTGTTGGTCGACGATTGTAATTTTTCCTTGAAAAGGAAATACAATCCTCCTGAAGTAGGTCGACACAACTGCAGCCATGGCATATATCCAAGGCCTTCCCAGTAGGATGTTGTAATCGAGGTTTCCATCGATTACTTCCACATCAACTTCTACTGTTTTGCCCCCTAGTTCAACTTGCAAGTTAGTTAAAATCCCGTATGGAATGTATGATCGTCCATCAAATGCTTTTAATGTCGTTGACGATTTCGACAAGGGTGGTGAGCCTAAATTTTTCCAGCAACTCATTGACATAAGACATGTAGATGCCCCCTCATCAATAATTGTTCGATGAACAGTCTTGTTGAGGGCTTTCACTTGAACAAGGAAAGCTAGTTGAGCTGGTAACTTAGGGTCATATCCTTTATGATCAATGGCCACAAGATTGGAATCCATTGGGCCAATCCCACCTATGGCTGATAATAAAGCTTGCTCTTGGGAGGTGCAATTTTGCGCTACCTCAAGTGTCGACATAGCGGACGACGATTGGGTCAGGTCCTCTATTATATTGTAATCCTGTGTTATTTTTTCATGAGGATTAAATGTCGATTTGTGTACTACTCCCTTTGGCGACTTTATCATTGGTTTAGGAACGATGGGTGGCACAACTTTGGTCAAAGTTGTTGTTGAACTACTAGGTTGTTTATTTGCCTTGTTGTTCAATTGCTTTGGATTCCTGTGATCTTTATTCCTTGTCAAAGCATTATTTTGCTGCTTTGAGGTGGACAACATAAGCACTTGGGATCGAGAAGCATTTTGATTAGCAACCAGATTTTGTCTTGGAATAGGAAACGGATCAGTCAATACTGCTGGGGTTTTTGAACTCTTGAAGAGTTTCTTAACTTTAGCTATATGAGGACAATCTTTCGTCCAATGATCCTCATCGCATATATGACACCCTGTCGGGGGTTTCCCTTTCCTTTTCTTTTTCTTCTTGCCCCCTGGTTGCTTCAGTTGTTTGCCCTTGTCGGTCGACATGGCATTTACTTTTGAGGCAAGAAGTTCCTCATTTGCATTTTGACTAGAAATTTTGCGTTTGCCAGTCACGCCATTACTGGCGTGAGAGTCAGTATTCGATTTAGGAGGGGGAGGAATTGAAAATTCAGGTCTGGGGGCGTCAGGTATTTTGTCGTAGAGCGTGCCAGACTGAGTATATACTAAGTCCAGATATTGAGCACGAGCAATGACCTGCTCCTCTGTTACTACTCCCCCCTTGGCCACATCTTCCGTTATAGCCGGAAGTAACGACTTTATAAACCATTCAGCTAACAGCTGATCGGGAACGTAAGTTTTCACCATCCTACAACGACGTCACCACTCATGTATATGATCAGATATGTGAGTGGCCGTTGTTTGTTTGAAGTTGGTAAGGAGTTCTGTTCCCGTTTCATACCTTATCGGTAATTGAAAATGGGTTAAGAAAGTCGTGGCTAAGGAGCTGAAATTGTCGAAAGAGGCTCTTGGCAATTCAATGTACCATTTAGCCGCTGGACCTGTCAATGTCCTCTGGAAGAGGCGAAGTCTTATCGAATCATCGTTTAGAGTGTTCGATGAACACCACAGATGAAAAGTATGATGTGATTCGACGGGTCTTCACCTGGATTTCCATTGAATTTAGGAATGTCCGATGGAAGTTTATGCAGAATTGCTGGCCACCAAGGGGCATAAGCAATTGGATCATTCGTCAGCCGGTTTAGATCTGGTAATTCTAGAGTTGCTACAAAGGGAAACTGTTGGTTCAGGTTAGGCGAAGCATATCCAGGATAAGATGGTATCGCCTGAGCAATGGGTCTTTGCAGACCAGCATAATGCTGACAACTTTGACAAAGTTGATGGGCATAACCATTATAGCATGGTTGCCCATTACTTACAAAGACTTGTTGCCCAGGTCCTTGATATGATTGCTGGAATGGCGGTTGTTGAGATTGAACTAGCTCTGGTTGTTGGACCATTTGCTGTTGACCAATACTGGATGATTGACCAAGATTAGGAGTCACAGTACTTGTTTGAGCCTGAGTCGCTCCAGATAAGGAGGCACTACCCTGAGATTGTGATTGAGCCGCTGAGACAAGAGGTTGTTGTATTACAACTGGTAGCGCTTGTACTTGTGACGCATTCGCCATAGCAGGTGTGGTGGGAATATTCGACTCAGGGTGTACTAGTTGCATTGAATATGCAACTCCTGATCGTTGAGGCAGTATTGGTACCCAACCGCTGGATGTAATTCCAGTTTGACCTGATCCTTGTTGTAAACTCTCATATGGTTGTTCTCTAGGAGGGAACAATGAAAGAGCATACTGCCCTCCACATGGTGGAAATCCAGTACTTAAAGGGTAAATTGGCCTTTGAAGACACATTGGATCAATTTGTTGAGTTTCAACATAAGAAGTACCAGATGATAATCCGGATGAAGAAATAGGAACTAACCATATCGTCGTCCCTGATGGGACTCCGGCTTGTTGTTGACAATTTGCCGGGACAGATGGTATACCAGCGAACATTGTTGGAGTAGCAGCAGGAGGTTCTGCTGCTGCTGTGTCAGATGACACAGTCCTAGATGTCGACGGTTGTTCAGACATATCTAGTCTATCCAAAAGATTTCTTAGCGATTCTACAAGAACTTACGATGCCAAAAGACTAACTTCGAAGATCAACGCAGGAATAGGAGGTGATTATGTTCCGTTTAAAATGAATTTTATATGACGACGCTTTAGACACAACTTGCTTTTTCACTTTTTAAGAGTCGAGAAAAAGCTAAAGATGACTCTAGTCTCCTTCGATGTATTAACGAGCCCAAAGTGACAAATGCTCGGATGGACTTTTTCAGTTATAGAGTTTGAAAAAGGCCAAAAGAAACTACTCTGGAGTTCTAGGCAAGGGTGTTCCAAACCTTTCGCGAAACCACAGAATACGTTTTACGGTACGAGTGGTCGATCTTCGTGAATGCTGTGTTCACTGCATCGCGATCAGTAGGGCGGCCGACACGGCTTCCTATGGATAAAGGCTTTGTTCCTATAGGGGTCCCCCAATATACGCGACGGTACGCGGGGGCACAAGTCCGTATTAGTGCTATCGTCCCTCAAGAGGAATCACCCACCTTCGTAGAGATCAACAGTCACTATGTTTAACGACGCCGGTTCACGTCTCTACCTAGACCTCTAATGTGTTTCGTTATGTTTCAAAGCGTTGTTAGATAAATTCAGTTCTTTTTCCCCAGTGGAGTCGCCAGTCTGTTGTGGGGGAAAGTATCCAACTCGGAATGACCCTAACCCACTCTAAGGGTGACAGTTCCTTAGCAACAGCTGAAAGCAAAGCTATCTAAAGTTTCTTCTTTATGACATGCAAGAGATAAAAGGAAGAGATCCACTTACCGATGTCTTGCGCAAATGGTCGATCCAATCTCCTTTGATTGCCGCTTGCTCCCAGCTCCAAGTCTTTTCACGGGCCCAGCTACACGAGATCCTGCAAACAAGACAAAGAAAGGAAACTACAAGAAGCATGCATTCATAATCGATTCAAGGATTAGCATAAATCAAAGACGCAAGTAAGACAATACACCATTGAAACACATGCGAATAGAAGAACCTCAAATGCTTTATTAATATATGGAAGTAAGGTTCAGGCGGTGATACAACCATGAGAGGTCTAATCCAGCATCACCTTCCCGACGGAGAGAAATCTCTTCTTCACCTCCCTCAAGCAATCACCCAATGCTCACAACTGTAAACCAACAGCAATTCTTTGCACTCAATTCCGGCCTCTTAGATCCCATGGGATGAGATCCTTATATAGAGTTTTGGAGTGAAGATAAGTCAGCTTGATGTGTGACTTGTTGTCCTCTTCAACTCCAATTGTTCTTCAGTTCTTCACTTGGAGTTTCTGTCTTCCACTTGGAGTTTTAGAAGCTCTTAACTCATCATTAGGCGAATCTTATCATCAAGTGTCTTTTTAGAAGCTTCCTGGGCACTGGCACTTTGAGAAAAATATTCCTCCACATGTCCAAGTACGCCCAACGTAGGTAGCCTTTGTTCTACTTGCTATGCAACGCAGGTAGCCTTTGTTGTACCTGCTATGCAGCGCAGATGCCTAGTGGAGCAGCTG
The DNA here is from genome assembly GCA_031772625.1 of Pinus tabuliformis. NCBI lineage: Eukaryota > Viridiplantae > Streptophyta > Pinopsida > Pinales > Pinaceae > Pinus > Pinus tabuliformis. Next base: position 1,845,269,965 of record CM062817.1, on the reverse strand, counting down.
CAATGATCCAAAACTGACCTGTTTTTGAGTGTTTTTCAGTGGAGAACTGACTTGCAGTGCTGTGGTTTGCTGACCTTGTTCCTCTAAGGGTAAGAACAACTTGTTTAGGGACTTTGGATCCCTTAGATTATTGACATTTCATGCTCTATGCTGTAAGGCACAAAAATGTCTATAACAGTTGCCCCCTAAAGTATGAGGTCATTTATCGGGTGAAATGCTTTATTAGGAGGATCCGAAGTTCATTCAATCGTCGGGAGGTGACCTGTAACAAAATACAATACAATACATTATCTTTTCATACTTTCTTTTCATGATCTAGCTGATGCGGGCATTTCCCATGCTCAGCTTTATAAATACATTTGCTGTACATAAACAGACGATCGTCTGATAGTAGACTGATAATTCTCTGCTTTTAATTATCATCCTTTTAGTAGGATGATCATCTGCTGCACATGTCTATGTTTTTATCTCCTGAATATATATCGCAGCCCGGATGGATGAAACTAGATCCGGGGTCTTCAAACTTCCGATCTTCACACTAAGTACAAGTCGATCCATGTGAGAATTTCTTGGAGTCGAACATGGAAAGACATCGCTTGATTACCAGTCAATAATGTAAACTGTTAACAAGCGCGAGAGGAATCACCGATAATGATGATGACCCTCAAGGTACTGCAGCACAATTCACGTGGCGTGAATATAGGATCTGACGTCGAACACCACGCAAAGTCTCCCGGTCGAAGGTCATTAATGTATACCTATCGCCGGAAGTGAGAAACTTGCCATTGAGGCATGCAAGCTTCAAAGTACTGAGGGGGTGTTCCTAGATCAACTTCTTGGATAGTGAGCTGATGTCGACAAGAAGCGATCCGTCAAAGGAGGGCCTTAATGGATCCCACATCAGTGACACGGAACGGAACTAGTGATGATGGTGAAAACGATCTGTGAAATATGATCCAGGGTGGCGGTCATGGAAGGATGAAAGATGATGTATGGTAGTGGATGGGACCCGGTTGACACTTTCTGAATGACATCTCTTGAACATATCTCGACACTGATGTGATGGATCGGTAGCATTACCCCATTTGGATGGTATGGCGAGACCATGGTGAAGGGACCGGTGAATGATAATAACCCAACCCGATATTTACGGAGGCAAAAGTGTCATGTTCAAGAGCGACTTGCTACCATTAAGCTTTGAGGTTCTTCCCAATTTTCCCCAGTCATTTCTGACCAGTACCTCTTTATTTTTGTCAAGCTTGAGGAGGATAACATATGCTTGTTCTATAACCTGCCCTTCGGGCAAGCCCATCGCTATGTTTTAACGAGCCTAACGATGGGGAAACTCGTTCTCGTCTAAAGACAAGTTTGTCGCTATCTAATATTTTTAACGAGCCCAGCGACAAAGACAATTCGGTCCTTTTCATTTTTAGAGAGTCTGAAAAGGGTACATAAAGTGGACTCCAGGGGTCCTTTTTCGTCATCTAATCCCTTAAGTCCGAAAAAGTATAAAACAATACAGAAGGGATGAATGTTCGATATCTTTATCGAGCCGAACCAGACAAGCGCTCGATCTTTTTGTGCAATAATCCCTCAGGTCCAAAAAGATTAAAATCTAGAGGAGGGATAGCTCTTCCGGTCCTTTTAACGAGCTGGAAGGCCAAAAATCGGCAAACTTTTCATTTTTTACGAGTCAGTGAAAAGAGCTCAAAGAAGACTCGTATTCTGAGGAACGAGTGATAAACAGGGATAGCAGCAGATTCCAGGTACAGGTTGGAATTTTCCAATCACGGCAGTATTACAAGGATGGCTAAATGGGATCACTCTTCGCAGCTGTTCCTCAAAATAGGTAAACAATCAAGTGGATGTGAATGATCGGCCAAAGGAAAAGTGGAGGTGACGGTGCACAAACATGACCAAGGCTTTTATGGCTAATGAATTTACGGTCTCAAATGGTTATTTACCGGTTCATTTTTTCTGAATGAGCTTGAAAACTGGGGGGAAGCCTGCTCACATGTGTGTTTATTTTTTAACGAGCATGAACCCTTGCGAAAACTGCTCGGTTTTGCGTTTATTTTTTAACGAGCATGAACTTTGCCAAAACTGCTCGTTTTACCAGTCATAAAGTAGGAAGGTCTCGTGTGAGATAGTTATTTTTTATGGAGCTTTATCTCACGAAGCTATGCTCCATATCCTCTCTTTATGCAAGCTGGGTATCAGCTAATCCTACGAGTTTAACGGGTTAGACCTACAGGTTTAAAGGGAGGACCTAAAAAACTAAAAAACAAAATAGCTGCCCGTGCTTGCATTCCAAGAGGTTTGCATGCCCCCAAGTGTAAGTCTAATTTCAAGGTTATCCCTCAATTTGCAGGTAAACCATTTGTTTTACCGGGAGAGGCCTACCTCTTTCTGGTTACCCAAAGATTGTCCTGTTAATTATTTTAAACAGAAACTCTCTTCGGCGATGTCTATCATTAGGTTATCCAAAGATGGTTACAAATTGTTGCAACAATAGAATCTCTTTCTTTGGAGGCTGCCCCTACTTATCCTCTAAAAAATTTGTTTTAATGGGTGAGGCTTGCCTTTTACCCAAAGATGGTTACTACTTGCTGCCGCAAATGGATCCCCTTCTTTGGTAGAGCCTACATATCTAGACAAAGGTGAATGACCTTTGTCAAACAAGTAACCTTGACAAAAGAATCCTATTCTAGAACAACCCCACTCCTAACAGCCCCTTCTGAGATTCCCAGTCTCTCTTTGTCTTCTTGTCCTTCTTCTCCATGAAGATGGCTCAGAGGAAGATTCTCAAAGATGAAGGGGGGGATGGGGTATGGACTAGTCATATTCTCCCGCGGAAATTCTACTTTACACCCAAGGTTTTTTCTGCCTCCAGAGCAGACCAGGATGCATGCCCCCTGGGCTCCTGCGTTCCTTTCTCGAATCACTCGCATTCATCAGGAAGAAGAACCGGGGGAAGAGACCTTTCTTGATCGAAAAGAACATTGAGGATAGGTATGTGACTATTCGCGATGCGTGATCCCGGAAATGAAAGTTGGTCTACGAGCTTGACCATTCTTCCTTCGTGTGGAAAACACATTATTCGAAAGAGTGAGGAGACTATTGCTTCCATGCAATATATGTAGTCTCATCCAAGGAGTAGGTTATAATCCAAGGGTCCTTGGACGACCATCAAATTCATCTTGACGGCCTTCCCCTTCAAGGTAATAGGCACATTAGGTAGAATCCCTAATGGTCGACTGGTTCCCCTGTCAAAACCCGAGAGACGCCTTGTCTCGGGCAAAAGCGCCGGGCAACCCAGTGCTTTCCAAGCAATAGAGGACAGGATACTCACAGATGCCCCTTCATCAATGATAGTTCCAGCCATCACCATTTTGTATATTTGGACTATAATTCTAAATGGTATACTGGCTGGTAACCGGGGTCTGCCTAGTTGGTTCCAATCAAAGGACGCAACTAGGTTGCTTGGTGGTGGGACCGAATATACGGCCGGATATGATCCTGACGATGCTCCTTCCTGCGATAAAGGAGTGGGCACATTGCCCTGATGTTCATCAGAATCGGTGTTGATGAAGAGAACCTGGACGGTGTCATCCTTACTCTCTTCGGTGAGGGTGTCGACTGAAGATGAATCCTCAGCGACTGTGGTATGTGAAGATGAAACTTCTGAAGGGAGAACCGGGTCAACTGCCGTTTCGACCTTTGGACTTTCGTCCGGTCCGGATTCAGTAGGTTCACTTTCAGCGACTGACACTTCAGCTGGCCCTATGAGCGGGGCAGCTGTATTTTCGACCAACGAAGGACTTGGCACGAGTTTTTGATATCCAGGAGGAAGTAGCACCGGTGCCACCGGTTGATCTTCCAAAACTCTCTTGGCTTCGTCTAAAAAGGGACAACGGCGAAGGGTGTGATTGCCTTCACACAGTTCGCAGGGGAATCTCATTCCCCTTCGTCGTCTAGGACCTTCACTTTCGCTGGTCGACGGTAAGCATTCAACCTGGTTGTCAGAGGTTGACGCTTCCGAATCGTGCAAACGAGGGGACCAGTCCCTTAGTATCCGGGGAATACTGGGACAATCACTGTGGAAGTGGTTCCCTCTACATATGACACATGGCGATTTGGGCCCGGTCCGTGCGGTGTGTGGGTTTTCGTTAGATACCTTCTGCTTGCCCCCAGGTGCCTTTGGCTCCTTCTGCTTCTTTTCTTTCTTCTTCTTTTCCTTCTTCTTTTCTATGGGAGCTCCGCTTTTGGCGGCTTGACCTTTCGAAGAAGAAGGATCGGAGGAAGGCTCATAAGAAGTGGAAGGCTGGAGGGTAGCTCTAGACTGGTCTAACTGTTGAATCGACTGTTCAGGAACCGTGGTGGTCTGAACTACAGCGGTTGAGAATAGCCAAATTGGCAGGCCAATTGTCAGTCCTGGAAGCGACAATGTGGCCATGTGGGGCGCACCAACTTCTCCCCAAGAGGAGAAAGGGCTAGGGGTCCCATGCTGTGGAATCCCTTGGTTGGTGTGTTCCATGTTCTCAACCTTAAGATCAACGTAGGAATTAGGGGTGATTATGTTCCGTTTAGAATGAATTTTATATGACGACGCTTTTTAAGACACAACTTGCTTTTTCACTTTTTAAGAGTCGAGAAAAAGCTAAAGATGACTCTAGTCTCCTTCGATGTATTAACGAGCCCGAAGTGACAAATGCTCGGATGGACTTTTTCAGTTATAGAGTTTGAAAAAGGCCAAAAGAAACTACTCTAGAGTTCTAGGCAAGGGTGTGCCAAACCTTTCGCGAAACCACAGAATACGTTTTACGGTACAAGTGGTCGATCTTCGTGAATGCTGTGTTCACTGCATCGCGATCAGTAGGGCGGCCGACACGACTTCCTATGGATAAAGGCTTTGTTCCTATAGGGGTCCCCCAATATACGCGACGGTACGCGGGGGCACAAGTCCGTATTAGTGCTATCGTCCCTCAGGAGGAATCACCCACCTTCGTAGAGATCAACAGTCACTATGTTTAACGACGCCGGTTCACGTCTCTACCTAGACCTCTACTGTGTTTCGTTATGTTTCAAAGCGTTGTTAGATAAATTCAGTTCTTTTTAGGTTGATCTTGCTTAGCAGTTTGCCTTTACGGATCACCACGTGATGTATGATACAACTCCTAAATGCAGTCTAAGAATGATAAGCAAGCTTTTTCAATTCTTTCAACTTATGAAAACCTTAACTACTGAAGGAAAAGAAAGACATCATCTTTTCAAACAGATCATAGAGCACACACTGATGCACTTTTCCTAAATCGACATGCAAACTGTCAAAATGCACATGCACAATGCAAGTATTTCTTTTCTTCTTCCTTAATGTTGATGTATTACAAAAAGAAAGCTGTTGTATAATTTCGAATTCAATTTCAAGCGAACGCAACAAGTGTTTGTCCAACAATCAAAAGAACACCTTAAGATTCACTCGTTTCAACACAACAAATACTGAAATTCGAACCATATAACGAAAGCAAATGCTCAAGCAGCTATGAACAGCAATAAACTAACTCTTAGAATCACAACGACACTTTCTCACAGGTCTAGATTCAAGAGGTCATAGCAAGACTAGTTCACTTTCGCTATGGGAAACTGTGAATGACAGTAAGAAATACAATAAGAACAATCACGGTTTCTTCATACAACTGAGGCAGAATGAAGGCAAAGAGAAGTGGTTTCAGCTGGGTATACAGGTTGACAACAGGCTGCAAAAACAATACTGAAAACTGGGCAACAGACAGTGGGGAATCCCAGTTGCACAAGGCAAAACTGGATCAGCGCAGGTGCTGCACTGTCAATCTGAGATGCAACGCAGGTAGCCCCTTCAGGACCTGCATTGCAGTGCAGGTAGCCTTTGTGGCAGCTGCACTGATGAGACAAGTCACGTCTCTCTCAGATTCCGGGTCACAGTTTGCTAAAAAATGAGCGGTTTTTGGCCAAATCAGAGGCTGTCAGTCAAGTATACACTAGAGGATGATTAAAGGAAGATGAACACTATCAAAAAGAGCTAAAAAGAGTCCTTGTGGATCTGCTCTTCGAATCATAAACAGGCCCAGCACTGGGCTAGAGTAGCTGCCCTCTACTTTGCATTCGAAGGACTCGCATGCAGTTCGATTCGGTACTCTTGTTTAAGAAATGAATAGCAAGAAACACAAGCTACCAACAAGACACGTGTCCCTAGTGGAGTCGCCAGTCTGTTGGGGGGGAAAGTATCCAACTCGGAATGACCCTAACCCACTCTAAGGGTGACAGTTCCTTAGCAACAGCTGAAAGCAAAGCTATCTAAAGTTTCTTCTTTATGACATGCAAGAGATAAAAGGAAGAGATCCACTTACCGATGTCTTGCGCAAATGGTCGATCCAATCTCCTTTGATTGCCGCTTGCTCCCAGCTCCAAGTCTTTTCACGGGCCCAGCTACACGAGATCCTGCAAACAAGACAAAGAAAGGAAACTACAAGAAGCATGCATTCATAATCGATTCAAGGATTAGCATAAATCAAAGACGCAAGTAAGACAATACACCATTGAAACACATGCGAATAGAAGAACCTCAAATGCTTTATTAATATATGGAAGTAAGGTTCAGGCGGTGATACAACCATGAGAGGTCCAATCCAGCATCACCTTCCCGACGGAGAGAAATCTCTTCTTCACCTCCCTCAAGCAATCACCCAATGCTCACAACTGTAAACCAACAGCAATTCTTTGCACTCAATTCCGGCCTCTTAGATCCCATGGGATGAGATCCTTATATAGAGTTTTGGAGTGAAGATAAGTCAGCTTGATGTGTGACTTGTTGTCCTCTTCAACTCCAGTTGTTCTTCAGTTCTTCACTTGGAGTTTCTGTCTTCCACTTGGAGTTTTAGAAGCTCTTAACTCATCATTAGGCGAATCTTATCATCAAGTGTCTTTTTAGAAGCTTCCTGGGCACTGGCACTTTGAGAAAAAGATTCCTCCACATGTCCAAGTACGCCCAACGCAGGTAGCCTTTGTTCTACTTGCTATGCAACGCAGGTAGCCTTTGTTGTACCTGCTATGCAGCGCAGATGCCTAGTGGAGCAGCTGCAATGATCCAAAACTGACCTGTTTTTGAGTGTTTTTCAGTGGAGAACTGACTTGCAGTGCTGTGGTTTGCTGACCTTGTTCCTCTAAGGGTAAGAACAACTTGTTTAGGGACTTTGGATCCCTTAGATTATTGACATTTCATGCTCTATGCTGTAAGGCACAAAAATGTCTATAACACCTCAACACTGAGCTGTCTCTCAATCAACTGATTGTTAGATGTTGATGGTTTTTTTGTTTCTCCTGAAGCAGCTGTACCTTTGCTTCTTTCCACCATTGTTTCAGTGTCAGTGATTTCCACTGATTCAATGGTTTCCTCCTGTTTAGTCACAAGATTCAGCTTGGGCCTTTTTCTAAGCTCAAAATGCTCATATGTGGTCTCCATAGCAGAACTGGAACCCTCCTCCCTATTTCTCTTTGGATTTCTCTCCTCATTTGCTGGGGTCTGTAAAATAGAAGAATTATTCATTAGCTCCCCTAGTTCTGGAACCTGCAGGAAAGAACTTTGATCAATTTGCTTCTCAACATCAAATAATGTATTTTCTACATCCACTATTGTGCTATCCATGTCAATTAATGTATTCTCCAACCATTCTGATTGGTTGGTTAATCTCTCAATATTAGGTCTAGGATGGTGGATGAAAGGTCCCAATTTGACTTGGATTCTCAACTCTTTTATGACCCCATGAGGGTCATACTGCCACAGAAAGATGTTCTTGAATTTCATGTCCTGTAATATCTTGTCAGCCTCAGGTCCAACTTCTCTATTATTACATATGAAGGGGCCCAATTGATTTTTCATTTTAAATTTGGTTTTCTTCCTAGCTGCTAGGAAGTTGACATAATTGGAATTGATGATCTGTTTAAAATATACCAGTGAAAAATCCTCATAGGGAGGTGTTTGGGAAGTTTATAAGGGGCAAGTTGGCATCCATAAACTCTAATTTCTGTGTGGTTCTGGTACAGATACTAGTCTCCCACCTTGCTGTTCTTGGCCAACTATAACACCCTTTTAATTTCTTGGCTGATTCTGGGCTGAGGGGTACTGCTCAACATGTTCATGATTGGATGGACAAATGAATCGATGAAGTCCTTATAGGTGAATGCAGTGGAGTATTTCTGGATCAAGGGTGTCCAATAAATAATTGACCTTGGATTTCCCTTGGTATCCAAATTCTAGATACTGACAGGGAATTTATCTGATTGATAATACAAAAACATATGGAATAATACTGAAGAGTACTTGAAAAAACTCTCAGTTGGGAGTCTTGTGAACTATTCATGCATCATGTTTGCAATGAACTAAGCATAGTTGTACATGACAGCAGGAGGCTTGCTTGGGCTGAAGATGGAGAGAAAGGCTAGGATAACCTCATCCACATGCTCATCTGAGGTATATCCTAGGATGCAAGAGAGCATGGTAATGATCTGTCTGCCTTTATCTGAAAAAATGGTGGCAGCATAAGGTGGATTATCTGTGGGAGTATGGCGGTCTTCTATGATGAAATTCTGGAAAATTTGTGCTATTTTAGCTAGGTCTAATTTGACATATAGGTCTAGCAAGTCACCAATAGACAACAGGGTCTCATTAGGGCTTGGTTGGACTTGCAAAATTTGGTTAATAGACTCTGCAATGATGGTAAATAACAACTGCTGGTTAGGGGAAACAATAGCTATTTGGCTAGGAATATAGCAAGCATGACAGAAATGGATGATATCTGGGAAAGGGTGCACTTTTGGAAACAAATATTTGGGTAAATTAGATTCCCAAAGGTGGATGTCATCATTCTGGTTTAGGAATCTGTCCTTACTCCAGCAGTGGAGCTTTAGAAGGTAAGTTGGTGAAGTAGTATCTTTTATTTGAAAATCCCTGTCTGCTAATGCCAGGTGGTCAATGTCCAGGTGAGGGGTTGACAGAGGTCTCATGTCCAGAGAGGTCTGGGAAGCCATAATTAGGAGTAGAGGTATGAATTAGGCTTGTAGTGGCTGTAGAAGTAAGGTTTGGAAGCCCTGGAACAATGGGTTGGTAGTTATAGTCTGTAAACGAAGGGTTTGGGGTATACAAGTAAATTACTCTTCAATTTAGGCAAATATATTAATTAATTTGAATTAATTAATCTTTCAATTGGACTGTACGCTTTCAATTTAAAGGGTCATTCTGGTTTTCCCAAGAATACCTAGAATTTGGTGGTATGGCTTGCAAACTGAGTTCAATGGTGAATGCAAAGGGTACAGTGGCTTCAACTGTGAACTAGTTGCTCGAATTGGGTGTCTGGAGCTTCTTCAGGTGGCAGACAGTGGTCAATTTTGGTCACAGAGGTTCAGGGTGTCGCAGAATGGCTCGAGCAGCAGTTACAGTGAAAACAAGTGAAAAGAGTGAATTGGGGCTTTTCCGGCCTTTTAACAGGTAACAGTCACATTTTGGCATGGAAAATATGAATGAACAGTGGGCAGTTTTCGGCTTTGGCGGGGAGGTGGTTTTTTGGGCCATCGCACCACTTTTGGAGGGCAGGCGGTATTTTTCGCGAGCACGCGATCTAGCCTAGGGCTTCCACGTAGCAGAACAGTGCCGAGGCAAAACCGCGAATCTTGCGTGCTCTCGGGCTTCTATGGGTCAGACGGTGAATGTGCATGATATGGATGCGCACCATCGGATCTGGGGGTGGGAGATTTGACAACTGTCATGTGATTAAGATGCATGGAGGGAATCAAGACCAGGATTTGCGGGGCCCAGGATTTAATTACAAATAATTTGTAATTAATTAATACATAAGGTAGGGATTAAAATATAAGCAACGGGTTTAATGGAGTGGGACCAGGGGTTATTTTGGTGGGAATTTTTAACTGCACCGAGGGTTGGTGGGTTAAAAGGGTTTGTCGGGGAAGTATGATTGGGGAGTTAATTAAAAAATGCGAGGGGATAAAAACTTAGGATAAGGGGGTTTTTATGGGTTTTGAAGTGAAATAGGGAAATTAATAAGGGGGAAGGTAATATTTGCAATGGGGAATGGGTTTCACACGAGGGAAAAGGGGTTTGTGGGTAGGGAAATGACTTTTGAAGGGTAATTACTAGGGAAATGTGTGAAACCAAGGGGTAAGGGTCAAAATGAGGGGAAAAGGGGATTTATAAATGATAAAGGGATAATGGGGAAATTATAAAATAAGCACGTGGGAGCATAGTGAAATGAGGGGGAATTGGTTAAACCAGATTGTGCACATGCTTTTCTTTCTCATAAATGCCCCTGCACATGAAACATAGGATTAAGCATGATAAATGTGCTTTTGACTCAACAATCTTGTACATTTGCAACCTTTCTTCTACCTACCCTTTATTTATCCCAACATTTTATCTTCATTTTATTGGGTGCATTTGAGCTTGCTGACCCTTTATTTCCTTTTCTTTTGACAAGAAAACTATCTAATTCTAACCTTATAACTTCCAATGGCTTAGATTAAACTAATGAGCTCATTTTTATTCTCTACCTAACTACTGATCTACCAAGGTTAAACAGTTTGGCTAGATCTTTATTCTCTATCTATCAACATAAAATTTAAAAACATGAATGTGTCAAGATTAAGCTATTTGACCATCATGGATTGTGGAATTTCTAACAAGCTGCACACAACCTTATTTTTCATAGTAAAGTAAAAAGTAGTGGCATTTGAATTTGCACACTTTCATGATTTGTTTTATTTCTTTTTTCGGGGTTCATATTTTTCACTTTTTTTGATCTTTTTCTCTTCATTTTTGTCCTTTGATTATTCTTTTAGGACATGCCGTCTTTACATTTTTTAATTTTTAATATGGAAAACATTTTGCAGAAAGAAAAAGTATGTACAATATTACAAGACTTAACCATAGCCAATTCAAAATTATGAATCCTATTATTATAGGACCCTAATAGTGGCTCCACATGGGGATGGCATTTCCTGGTGAAACGTCAATAACTTTAAGATCAGTAGCCTTTGAAAGTTGACTAAAGTTAACTTGTAAACTGTTCTTCTGTGATTTTTTCTTTATTCATACTTATGATGGTGAACCCTTCAAAGATCAGGGCCTTCTCTCTGGGCTTCAACTTCAAAAGGTTACCATCCAATCCAATCTAAACTCTGCACTGTTATGTACAATGAGTGAAGTAAAGTGAATTATTGTTAATCTATGGAAAATTAATGCTTCAACATTCTACCATTGACAGGTCCTCCTGGTAGATCTGTCCCATCCAATTCTCTCAAGAAAAATGCATTGTTACCTCTATAACCATAAATGACATAAGGTCCTTGCCACAGAAAATCAAATTTGCCATGTTTTCCCTTGTCTTCTCTTCTAGAATCCCATTTAAGTACTCTGTCTCCTATGTAAAATCATCAGCTTTAGTCTTTTTATCAAAAATATTTTTGATTTTATCCTGGATTACTTGTGATTTGACATAGACTTCTTCTCTATTTTGCTACAAGTGTATTGTTAGATTTATCCTCCTTTGGATATCATTTGGTTCTACCTACAACTCCTGGATGATATTCATCACTGGTACTCCTAAAGATGATGGGAAAACAACATCCATACCATATACTAACTGATAAGGAGATGTACCAATGGACTTTTTGGTAGTTAGTCTGTCTACCCATACGACATTGACCAACTTTTTGTTCCATGTCTTTTTGTTGTCTTCCAATAATTTCTTAATGATATTGACAAGGCTTTTATTAGAGGTTTTTGCAAGTCCATTACCTTGAGGGTAATAGGCAGTGGAATGGCCAAGGGTGATGTGATATTTGTTACAAAAGTCTACCATTTTCTTGGATTTAGACGCAGCTGCATTATCAATAATGAGCTTTTGTGGGCATCCAAATCTTGACAGGATATTGTTCTCAAGGAATGAGATAATGACAGAGTCTGTGGCTTGTCTAGAAGGGATGGCTTCTATCCATTTGGTGAAGTAATCAGTGGCTGTCAAAATCCATTTATGCAGGGCTGAGGTGGCTGGGTGAATTTCTCCAATGAAGTCTAAACCCCATTATTGAAATGGCACTTCTGTGGAGATGGGTTAGAGAGGTAAAGGTAAAAGCTTTCCTTTTCCCTCAAATATCTGACATTTATGATAGGAGGTCACATGTTTCTTAACATCTGCAAAAAGAGAGGGCCAGTAAAAACCAGCCCTCAAAATTTTGTCAACAATAGTTTTCCAATACAAGTGTCCTCCACAATCTCCTGCATTAAATTCTTGCATAATTTTATCAGATTCATCTTTTAGTAAACAGTTTAATAGAATACCATCATTATCTTTCCAAAATAAAGCGTTATCTACGATACAATATCTCATTGATTTCATTTTCAAAAATCTAGCTTTAGTTCTAGATAAACCAGGAGGAGCTTCTAAGTTTAGTAAGACAAATATGATATTTGCATACCAAGGTGAATCTGTAAAAGGTTCACTGATCTGTGGAGTCACCATCTCTTCCTGATCATCTAGGGCACCAATGAAATTTATATCTAGGGCTTGACAGTTTGATTCAGCCATGAGTTTGGCTAAACCTTGGCCTTTGATAAGTTTTGTAGGCTTTATTTCTATGTCATATTCCAAAATAGTGGCAATCCATTTGCCTCTTTTTCCTTCAGGCCCATTTTGTGTCAAAATGTCCTTTACTACTGAATTTGGAACATAAGAAATGATGTGTGAATACAAGATGTATACTCTAAAATATTTAATAGCTTTCACTAAAGCTAATGCCTATTTTTCCATTATGTTGTATTTTAGTGTTGCATCTCTTAAAGATTTACTGAAAAATGCAATGGGCTGTTCATATCCTTGATCATTCTTTTGCAACAAGACTGCTGCAATAGTATGTTCTGAAGCAAAAGAAAAAATTATAAAATCTTTTTGAAAGTCAAGACTTATAAGGACTGGAGTTTTGGTAAGGGCTTATTTGATGGCCTCAAAAGACTATTTAGCTTCCACTGTCCATTTAAGTGCTGAATCTTTTCTTAACATGTTATTTAGTTCTCAAATTAATTCTGCTAGGTTTGAAATGAATTTGCTAAGAAAATTTATCTTGCCTAAAAATGACTGTAATTCCTTGATGTTTCTAGGATGAGTGATGGTCAATATTGCCTCTATTCTAGCAGGATCTATTGTAATTCCATCTTTAGATATTATATGTCCCAAGAGTTTACCTTCTTCTATACCAAAGAGTGTCTTTTTGGGATTTAAGGAAATACCAAATTTTCTGCATTTAATGAAAACTCTTCTCAGGTGATCTAGATGTTCATTATCATATTTTGAAAACACTGTGATGTCATCTTGGTAAACAACTAGGAAGTCATGGATTTCTTTAGCAAAAGTTATATCCATAGCTCTTTGAAATGTTGCTCCTGCATTCATTAATCCAAAAGGAATTTTCAAATACATGAAAGTACCCCAAGGAGTAGTAAATGCAGTTTTTGCCTGGTCCTCTGGTTGAACTAAGATTTGGTTGTATCCAGAAAATCCATCAAGAAATGAAATTCTGGATGGACCTACTACCCTCTGAAGAATATGGTTCGTTTTTGGGAGAGGATAGTTATCTTTCAATGAGACTTTATTCAGATTTCTGAAATCAACACAGAGTCTGATTTCTCCTGTTTTCTTCCTAGTAGTGACTAAGTTTGAGACCCAATCTGAATATCTAATGGGAGCTATGATTTGGGCATCAGACATCCTTTTAACTTCCTTTTCAATTGATGGCATAAGAACTGGATTAATTCTCCTATGTTTCTATTTAAAAGGTTTATGATCTTCTTTGATAGGTATCTTGTGTTGAATTATGCTAGTGTCATAAGACTTTAGGTCTTCATAACTCTAGGAAAAGACATCTTGAAACTCTTTGAACATACTTATATCTTTAACCTTTTCATTTGGAGGCAAGGTTTTTGATATTTTTATGAAATTAGGCCTTTCTTCAGTTCCTATGTTACATTCTTCTATATCTGCTCTTAAAGGCTCCATTTTTGGTTTCCTAGCTACATCATTTGAATCAAACAAATCTTCTAAGGGGACTAATCCCTTAGGCAAAAAAATGTTTTTAAGGTTTAGAATTTCAGGATCATCATTCATTATCTCTTATATTTCTATGTTTTCTAAGTTATCTACTTCTAGTTTAGTGAAATTAGTGGGTTTACCTATATCTAAAATATTTACATCTATCCCACTATCTATGTCATTGTCTACTGTACAATCTGTATCTATATTACAATTCTGAAACTCACCTTCAACATTCATGAAATCATAAATTTGAGAATAATGTGAGAAAATTTGCTAATATTTCAAATTGTTAGGTATGACAGGCCTATGTCTGACTTCTGTAGTGTACTGGTGATTGGACTGAAAAGGAAATTTGCAGGTGCTAGCAAAAGTGGCCAGATTGTGGGCTTACATATTCTGTTTCCTAGGAATGGCAACAAAGTCTGTTTCCAGAAGGTCTTTGATCAAATCTTGGACAATCTCTCTGTATTGGCTCAGTCTGGGATTATTTACAGAGTATTCACCTTTTATTTGTTTAATAATCAATTTTGAGTCTCCCATTATAGAAAATCTCTTATCTCCAAGTTTTCTAACCATTTGTAATACTAAGATTAGAGCTTCATATTCTACCATGTTATTTGGGCATTTAAAATTTAACCTAAATGCATGACCTTCAAAATGATTATTCTCCATGTTGTGAATCCACACTCCTGCACCCTCTCCTAGTCTATTCACAGATCCATCAAAATCCAAATGCCATAGAGACTCATGAAAAATGTTTTCACTGTCAGGTATTTTGTATTTTTGTTCTACAACTGTGTTTTCCTTTTTGTCATGGTCTGAATTGTACAAGATGAAAGAGTCCATATCAGAATGCACAAAGTATATAGGGAAATTATGTGGTTTTTTTGCACTACTCACCATGTATTTCATCAAGGTCTCTCTATAAAGTTTTCTTTGTTGACCAAAAAAAAAAGATGGTGGCATATGACATATCTAATTGTAAAGATCCCTGCAATTTTGCTCCCCATGAGCGAGATAACAACATTCCATATTTGGGTGGGATGCCAACAACTACTACGTCCATAACAATACTCTTTGCTGGGCACTGGACTAGAGTTACACACAAATCGTTGATCAGGCCGAGGCATTTAACTTGGCTAGAGTCAAAGGAAAATAGGTCCTCATATGGTCTGGTTATATCTAAGTTTAGTCTCACCATGATTTCCTTTGGCATTAAGTTATGGGATGCCCTTGAGTCTAGCATAGCATTATGTAATATTTTGTCATGAATGTTCAAACTAATGTAGAAAGGGGGGCTACCCCCTTGCTGATGGGTGCCATTTACTTCAGGGCTAAACAATAACTCATGCTGATCACCATTTATATTCACAACATCCTCCCCTTCACCTATATTCAATGTTTGAGTGATTTGTGATCTATAGGATTCATTTTTCACTAGCTCAGTCAAAGGGACTGATATTTTCAATTTTTCTATTTGAGTTTTAATGTTGAAAGGCAATTGAGTTTTGCTTGATTGGATGAGATCTTCCTTAGCGAATGTGGTCTGTGCATTTTTATCTTCTTTTTTAGTATTAGTCACTTCAGTCTGTGTTTCAATAGATTTGTTTTGAATTCTCTTATTTGAAATGTTTTGAGTAATAGTTTCAGTTTGAGTTTCAGATGAAGTTATATCTACAATTTTTGGGCTAGAAGTCCTGAGTTCCCCTAGGGAGGATTTGCAGGACTTTGGTTATAGGGGCTTCTGTTATCTTTTTAGTTTGGGTCTGGATTGATTTCTTAGTGGGAGTTTCATTTTTCTTTTTACTTCTTAGGCTATACTATTTGTGAACCTCATATATGGCATATTCATAGCCCTGTTTAAAGTTGAAGGACTCTCCAGATTCTAATTACAATTGTTGCAGCATGTACAATTCCTGTTCTTCCTGAGTAAGAAAAAAAACATCTTCATTTTTGATTCCTAATGAGTTTATCTGTGTGTCATCCTCTCCTTCATGGTTTTGTGAACCCTCAACATAGTTTTCCTGGAAGGGTGGTCTAATTTGCTGATCTGGTATTGCATTCTTTCCAGTTTTAGGATTCTTCATAAATTTGGGGTTTCTTATTGGGGGTGGCTATTGATTCTCCCACTGAGTTTTTCTTTCCATGTTTTCTAATCTATCTATTACTCTTTCTACGCTCTTTGCTAAACTATCTATTTTACCATCAGAAGTGGAAGTTTCCTCTATAATGACAACTCTCTTTTCATTTCTCATTCTAGCTTTCTTAACTAATAGATTGGCTTCTACACTAACAACATTACTTTGCATTTGTTCCAACATTTTAGGGTTTCTTTCCCTTAACTGGTATGACATATCATTGTCAAAACCATCAGGTAATTTGATTAATGCTAGGTCTGGTGGAGGCTTAATATTAGCAGGGATTGCATTGTAGATGCTATTGAACCTAGTACAATAATCCTGAACTGACTCATTAGGAGCTCTTCTAATGTTATCATATTCAGAAAGTATTTGCAAAGGGTTTTTCTTTCTCTCCCATCTATCAATAAAAAATCTATGAGAAACAACTAAGTTTGCAATATGATTAACATGTAAAGCTTTGAACCATTTCTTAACATTCCCAGCTAATGTTTGGGCAAACAACCTCATTTAGACATTAGATTCATCAATCTCATGCAACTCAAAATAGTCAGTCATTTTGTTCACATGTTGTTGGGTAGTATACTAACCAGTAGCATCAAATAAAAAGATTTTGCTTTGATAATCTTGGGGCATGCCATGGAGTTGTGCTGGTAAAACCAAAGGTGCATATCTGTCTGCCATGGCTGAGATTCTGGCTTGACTAGGGGGTAAAGTGCTGGTACTTGAGGAAGGGCTTGAAATAGATGGAGATGAACTAGATGAGGATGAGGAGTTTGGTTGGATAGGAAGCTGATGAATGACTGGTTTAGGGGAATGGACTGTGGTGGATACAATTGGTGAGGTGGTAGTAAATGAAGGTGTATTTACAGTATTTGAATATTGTGTAGAAATTTCAGAGGCAGCAGCAGTGAGGGCAGCTAATTCAACTAATTGTTGAAGGTAAGCATCATCTATATGGCTTATCAATGTGGAGGTTAAAGCTTCTAACTTGTCAAAAGTATCCAACAGAAATTTACCTAAATTTGGATGTATAGGCACCTTTTTTGACTCAATGAATTGAATAAAATTAGGGTCTAACACAGTTTCATGAATTGCATTCTCTAATTTAGTTCTAAATAATGAGAGGTCAAATGACAAATCAAATGGAATTTCCTCTAAAGCTGATAATTCCTCGGGGAGTGAATTTGCTTTAAGTAACTGGCTACTACTTTCTTGAGTTTCTACCTTTTTTGGTTTTCTTAAAATCCTGTCTGGGTCGTCAACTATGGTAGCAGGGTTTGGATTTGGATTTGCCTTGGTATAGTGAGTCTTCTTGGGAGCCAGAATTTTAACTCTTTAAATTGTTTTTGTGAAACTGTTAAGATTTGGTATGTTCTATGCTAGATCAATTTATTTAAATTTTCACTGTTAGCAATCACATCAGTATTAAGATAAATTGCAGATAGAACATAAATATAAATCGCAGAAGACAAGCCAAGGCAAGAGGACACAAGATATGGCGCGAGCCAGGGACAAACCCCACAATGTGTGGGGAAACCCTTTGATCAAATCTTCTTTTATCTTCAAAGTTCAGCAGAGAGAGAGAGAGAGAGAGAGAGAGAGAGAGAGAGAGAGAGAGAGAGAGAGAGAGAGAGAGAGAGTACAATTACAATAGAAGTCAACACTTTGACTTTTGATATTTGAAGACATATTGCTTCAACTATCCTTATCATGCTGCCCTGATCATCAGTATGCTGCTCCTTACTTAATGTGCCTTTCATCATCATGATCTGAGATTGTTTATCCTTATCATTCTTATTATGTTGAGACTGTGTCCTTTTACTGGCATGCCAAGGATCTCTTGACCATCATCGAAACCTATTTCGATATCAGAGTTATGTAACTACTAACATAATCTTCATTGAGCCAAGAGAATAGATCTATCACTGCTGTTCATTGTGTTTGGGCTGCTACAGGTATGCCACCGAGGTTTATATACCAAGACAATATGGTACCCTCGTCCGAGATCTTCTCTACTTCAAGTCATAGGTATGCCGAGAGTGTATTTGGTCCAGAACTTCAGTCAACACTGCGTCCTCATCACACCTCCTAGATCTGGTACTCCATGTTTGTATTGTCATAAGGATTTCACTAAGATCTGTATATATATAGACTGTTGTGCGAGATATCAACACCGAGAGCTGCGTGTTATATTATTTCAGAGAGCTGTGCGTATAACGCATATATATACAATGGATTGCCTGACTGCGTATCATTACAGAGAGCTGCGTGTTAATAATACTGCCACAGGTCCAAGCACAGGTCTGTCCTTAAGTCACCACAAATGACTGTCACAGGTCCGAGGTTCCAAGCTGACTGTAATCCGAGTTGTTATTCCTCCACGAGCTAATATTCTAAGTTTTCCAGGTCTGTGCTTCTTCATCGATTTCGAGGTTGGGTCTGTCTTTTATAGACAACTATCAGAGCTTCAATATGAGACTGTTCTCATTGGTCCGAGGTGTTAGTAATGACAGTTCTTCAAGCACCGAGCCCTTATTTCTCCACAGGCTAAGTGATCAATCCGAGCCAAAAGAAATATGATTGTCCTCCTTGATACGAGCTAGAAAGTTACAGGATGTTGCCGCTGTTTCAAAGTTTTTAATCCAACAAGAAAAATATGCCCGCACAATAAACCTCGGCCTGCTGTTCCAGATTATCACCGATCCATAAGCGCGTTCCTTGTGAGTTCACGAGATGTGAACTGTTTTCAAGTGCTCCTCACTATTCTTTTTCTTCTCTGCGTATGTCTTTTTCAGATCTGCGTATCAATGTACAACATCAGCTTATTCCCTAATCTGCGTATTAATGGTCTCCATTAACACCGTACAAGATCTCTGTGTGCATCCTCATAAGCCTGCAGCTGCGGCTAGGGCATTACATCAGTTAGGGCATCATAGTGGCAACTACTCTTAGCGTTTTCTCCTTCTCCAAAAACCCAGACGTGGAGAGGAGATCACCTAAAGAGTGTGTCTAAATGACATCAAATCCTCTTCAATTTATACTAAAAACGTAGATGATGAATAGACACGTCTATTGGGCTTCTGAGCCTACGTAAGATGCTGGTCGGCTAGATAATAAAGCCATAACCTAAATAAATTCATATCTCCATAAATACATATCGGAATCGGATGATCTTTGGATCAATCCTACACCTCTCGATGAGAGGGATCCAATAAAAATATCAGCTGCCATAAATAAGCTGACCAACATGGAGTTTGGCCCTAGTTGCCAATTTAACACCCCCTCTCAACTAGGGAGAACTCCATCCGTTCATCCATGTGAACGACTGTATTATCTCTGCCATCAGTGCCCTGCACTGTTCTGCCCAACTCGGCTCAGCCCTGCTGGCTCTGCTCTACTCTGCTCAGCTCTGCTCTGCTTAGCTCTGCTGGCTCTGCTCTACTCTTGCGCAGCTCTGCTGGCTCTGCTCAGCTATGCTCAGCTCTGCTGGCTCTGCTCTGCTCTGCTCAACTCTGCTGGCTCAGCTCTGCTCTGCTGGCTCTGCTCTGCTCTTGCTCAGCTCTGCTCTGCTCAGCTCTGCTGGCTCTACTCTGCTCTGCTCATCTCCACTGAACTATGAAGAAGAAGAATTGATCGAGAATGAGTCATATCATTCTCCACTGACCTAAAGTCAGTCTCAGAGTGCATACCACTAGTCCCAGACTAGTCTCAACTGACTCGAAGTCAGCTTCATAGTAAGTACCACTCCTACCACTGGTCCCAGACCAGTATCGCAGTCTCAGAGAGTGTACCACTGGTCCCAGACCAGTCTCAACCGACCCGAAGTCAGCATCATAGTATGTACCACTCTCACTGGTCCCAGACCAGTACTGCACTGACACGAAGTCAGTCTCGGAGTATGTACCACTGGTCACAGACCAGTCTCAGCCGACCTAAAGTCAACGTCATAGCATGTACAACTCCTACCACTGGTCCCAGACCAGTATCATTGATCCTAGATCAATGGAGGACATCCTAGCATAGGGAGTACAGTAGATACAACGATTCGTCCATCGGTATTACTATGGTCCCTAACTTCATTTCCCTGCTCATTGATCAGATGAGAGGTACTTCCCATGAGTCCCAAACTGCATGGGTAGGAAGCCTCGATAGGAGAACTTAATCAATCCTGTCCTCACAGGAGAACACATCAATCCTGCTACAATTCCATGGAGAACACATCAATCCAGGCTGCCATGGAGAACACATCAATCCAGGCCTCACAGGAGAACACATCAATCCTGCTACAATCGCCATGGAGAACACATCAATCCAGGCCTCACAAGAGAACACATCAATCCTGCTACAATCGCCATGGAGAACATATCAATCCAGGCCTCACAGGAGAACTAATCATCTTGCTACACAAGAGAGCGAATCATATTGTCCCATAAGAGAGCGAATCATCTTGTTTCAGTGCGCACCACCAGGGGAGGGTGAGTCACCCTGTGGTCGTATGTTGCTCCAATAGAACTGCAAGCCCCCCAAAGCTCCTAGAGCTCAATGTATGCAGCATGCAGGACCCTTTTACAAAGGTCTCTTGATGACTCCAAGTCGTTCAGGAAAATCACAAATTTGATCTTTCCTCAGGGCTCTGTCCTGTACATCATCTCAGTGTGATGGAGCCTCCTTGATCATCGACTTACCATATCCCAGATAAGGTAGTAATTGATGTCTATCCGCTGGAGCAATTGTCAAATACAGGATTCCTCAATAATCGAATCCCATCTCTGGTTGTCACAGAGATTCACAGTGGTATTCATCATGTGTACAAACATCTCACTGAAGAGCTTTAGCAACCAGACTGCCTCACAAAAGGCCATACTATCAACAATGTATTCTGCCTTGGTGGTGCTCAGAGTCACCGACTTCTGCTTCCTTCTCATCCAGGATATCAAGGCAGATTCCAAACAACACTGAGAAGTGCTCTAGTGATCCTCCATACTTCCTGCCCACTGATCATTCGAATAATCATGTGGTTTCATATTTCCAGCAGTGTATCTCAATTCATGAGAGATTGTGCCCTGAAGATATCTTAGAAGATTCTGGCACCAATCTAGTGAGGCTCAACCAATTATGAGCTCACCATGCTATCTGCAA
Source organism: Pinus tabuliformis (assembly GCA_031772625.1). NCBI lineage: Eukaryota > Viridiplantae > Streptophyta > Pinopsida > Pinales > Pinaceae > Pinus > Pinus tabuliformis. The sequence goes on along the minus strand of CM062817.1, from coordinate 1,845,248,553 downwards.
CACAGATGTCCGGACGGAGGTTCTCCAAGAACATCAACGCGAATGAGTTTATGAAACTCAGAGGCATTTCCCAAATCTGGTCCGACATCATTACCATATAACTTCTGAAAGTTAAGATCCTCGAGGCAGTCACAAGCTTGCATCTTATCTTCCCACATTCAGAATCCAACTCCCTCTGTCTCCTATAAATGAGAGGGTCTGCACCTGTCAGACATAGGTGCCGGTACGAGAGGTTTATCATCCACAACCTTCGAGTAATGGTTTGGATCGATTTCACTCCTAGTGAATCTCAGCTGCATTAGACAGCTATCAATCCTCTCATATAATGCCTGAGGTGTTTTTCTTCAAGCCATAGAGGGCTTTCTTCCACCTGTATACATGAGATTCCTTGATCATGATTCTCAAACTCCTCGGGTTGTTCCAAACCTGTGAACCAGCTGCATGAGGGGAATGGTCCCCTTATAATATTTTCCTTCGGTACATTTCAGACATGTACCTTCATGCTTCTTTTTGAATTCAGGCATCCTAGTCACCATCTGACTCACAGACCTCCAGTGCTGAGTCAATGGACATGGTCCCCAATGGACTTCCTGCAACTTGATACAACCCTAAACTCAAAAACATCTTTAAAAGATCTATTTTCAAACACGTACCTTTCCAAGATGGATATCAGGTTCGATCAGGTACATAAAAGAGATTTTTGGGTTCCTTGCTTTCGTGAAAGAGTCGACCATTTCCTTGATGACCTGCATTACCAGTCATTCTTTTGATCATTGAAGATGTCCCAGGAATGGTTGTTATCTTCATCAAGAGATTTGTCTCTGCCATTCGGACACTCCTTCGCATAACGGCCAAACTTATTTCAACAAGGCATCTACCTTTCCTTCCACCCTTAGATCCGAACTTCCCAATGAAGTGATCTTAAGATGGACCATCAGAATCTTCTGCTGCACCATTCTGATAACATTCTCTGCTTTGACTTCACCCTAGGTGAATTATGAGTAACCCATTGATCCTTCTGTCTTGTCCCAACTGTCTTCGGTGATTTCTCTTTCACTCTTGCTCGGGCATTGTCTTCACCTCAGCTCTGATACCATGTTAAGATTTGGTATGTTCTATGCTAGAGCAATTTATTTAAATTTTCACTGTTAGCAATCACATCAGTATTAAGATAAATTGCAGATAGAACATAAATATAAATCGCAGAAGACAAGCCAAGGCAAGAGGACACAAGATATGGCGCGAGCCAGGGACAAACCCCACAATGTGTGGGGAAACCCTTTGATCAAATCTTCTTTTATCTTCAAAGTTCAGCAGAGAGAGAGAGAGAGAGAGAGAGAGAGAGTACAATTACAATAGAAGTCAACACTTTGACTTTTGATATTTGAAGACATATTGCTTCAACTATCCTTATCATGCTGCCATGATAATCAGTATGCTGCTCCTTACTTAATGTGCCTTTCATCATCATGATCTGAGATTGTTTATCCTTATCATTCTTATTAAGTTGAGACTCAAGGTAAAATTGATTTCAAAGTGTTGGCCAGGGAAGTTCATCCCATTAACCAGATAGAATTTCATAACAATGCTGGAGAGATGATCTACACCACCCTGACAAGAAAGGCCATGGCTGCACACAAGCTGCAGAATTCACTAGACAACGTTATAGCCCAATACAAATTGGAAAAGGCCTCCTCACAGGCCAAAGACAACAGGATCAAGTCATTGGAGGACTTGGTAATTGAGCTGGGCCATGATCCAAATGACATCAAAGCTGCTGAAAAGTTGATCAAGAAGAAGAATGAATTTATAAAAGCTCTCAAGAAACAACTAAAGTTGCCTCATTCATAACACCCACAAACAAAAGAGGTCCTGGAGAGCCAAACAAATCACGAGGAGATGATGGACCTGGTGCTTCAATTGAATGATCAGCTGAAGGAAATGGAAAAGGAGTTAGATAGCTTGATACAGGTAAAACAAGCTAGTCTGGAGACTACCCCTGCCACTGTTATCCCAATAGTTACTACTGCAGTACCTTCCACTTTGGCAGCATCCTTAGTGTTATAGACATTTTTGTGCCTTACAGCATGAAGCATGAAATGTCAATAATTTGAGGGATCCAAAGTCCCTAAACACGTTGTTCCTACCCCTAGAGGAACAAGGTCAGCAAACCACAGCACTAAATATCAGTTCTCCACCTGAAAACACTCAAAAACAAGCTAATTCTGGATCATGTCAACTGCTCCACTGAGCATCTGCGCTGAATGTCAACTGCTCCACTCTGTACCTGCGCTGAATGTCAACAGTAATGAAGGCTACCTGCGCTGGGCGAGTTTGGCCAAGTGGCACAGTCATTCCTCAAGGTGTCAATGCCCAGGAAGCTTCCAGAATGACACTTGGATCAGGGAATTCGCCTAGTGATGAGTAAGAGGATCTAGATCTCCAAGTAGAAGCAAGAACCTCCAAGTGGACTCAAGAACTGAAGAATAACTGAAGTGGGAGAGGACACTAGTCAGCTCCATGCCAAGCTCAAGCTGACTCATCCTTTCTCCAAAACTCCTATATATAGAGCTCTCTCATGAGGTCTAAGGAGGCTGGAATCTTGTGAATGTAAGGAAGTGCTGTTGGTTTGAGTATAGAACTATTGGGTGATTTGCTTGAAGGAGGTGAAGAGGAGATTTCTTTCTGCTGGGAGGTGTTGCTGGATTGGGCCTCTTATGGTTGTAACACTCTCAGAACTTTACTTCTTCCATTAATAAAGCATTTGAGGTTCTTCTATATGCATGTGTCTCAATGGCGTATTGATACTTGTATATTTGATTTATTCTAATCCTTGAATCAATTATGAATGTATGCTTCTTGTAGTCTCCCTCTCTTGCCATTTTGCAGGATCTTGGTGTAGCTGGGCCAGTGAAAGAGCAAGGAGCTGGGAGCAAGCAACAAAGAGGGAAGATTAGATCAATCATTAGCGGAAGATAACGGTTAGTGGATCTCTTTCTCCTCTCTCTTACATCTCATAAAGAAGTAATCTCGAATAGCTTTGCTTTGATTGTTGCTGAGGTACTATCACCCTTAGAGTGGGATAGGGTCATTCCGTATTGGATACTTTTCCCAACAACAAATTGGCGACTCCACTGGGGATCGTATCTTGTTGGTTGTTTGTGTTTTTGCTATTCATTTCATAAACACAGGAAGTACCGAATCGAACTGCATTTGGATCTTTCAAATGCAAAGTAGAGGGCAGCTACTCTAGCTCAGTTTCTAGGCAAGTTTATGATTTGAAGAGCTGATCCACAAGGACTCTAATAAGCTCTTAGTGATAGCTTTTCATCCTCCTTGTCATCCCTTAGTGTGTACTTGACTGATAGCTTCTGATTTGGCCAAAAACTGTGAATTTTTGAGCAATCTGTGACCCGGAAACCAAGAGAAACGAAAGTTTCGTTCTTCAGTGCAGGCTGTGTGAAGGCTGTCTGCATTTCAGCGCAGTTCCCGAAGGGGCTACCTGCGCTGAATGTCAAACTGACAGTGTACTACCTGCGCTGGACCAGTTTTGCCTAGTGCTGCTGGGGTTCCCTGCTGTTCATTGCCCTGTTTTCACCCTTGTTTTTGCAGCCTGTTACCAGTCAATGTACCTATCTGAAACCAACTTTTCTTGCCACTATTCCGCCTCGGTTGTATAAAGAAACTGTGTTTGTTCTTTGTGTATTTCTTGTATCATTTACAGTTTCCCATAACGAAAGTGAACTAGTCTTGCTGTGGCCTCTTAGATCTAGACCTGTGATAAGTGTCGTTTTGATCTTAAGAGTTAGTTTATTTTCTGTTCATAGCTGATTGAGCTTTTGCTTTCGTCATATGGTTTGAATTTATATATTTCTAGTGTCGAAACAAGTAAATATTAAGGTGTCTTTTGATTTTGGACAAGCTTGTTTGCTTTCACTTGAAATTGAATTCAAAGTTATACAACAACTTTCTTTTTGTATCGCACCAACATTAAGAAAGAGAAAAGAAATACTTGCATTGTGCATGTGCATTATGACAGTTTTCATGTTGATTTAGGAAAAAGTGCATTAGTGTGTGCTCTATGATCTGTGTGAAAAGATGTTGTCTTTCTTTTCCCTCAGTAGTTAAGATTTTCAAAGTTGAAAGATTGAAAAGCTTGCTTATCATCTTAGACTGCATTTAGGAGTGTTACTATACATCTCGTGGTGATCCATAAAGGCAAACTGCTAAAAAATATCAACCTTAAAATAAATTGAATTTACATAACAACGCATTGAAACATAACGCAAACACATAGAGGTCTAAGCTAGAGACGTGTTCCGGCGTCGTTAAACGTGATATCTTAGCGTTGAGTGGTTGGGTGATTCCTCCACAGTGAAGCGATAAGTATCAATACGGACTTGTGCTCCCACGTACCGTCGCGTATATATTGGGAGACCCCTATAGGAACAAAGCCTTTATCCATAGGAAACCGTGTCGGCCGCCCTACTGATCGCAATGCAGTGAACACAGCATTCACGAAGATCGACCACTCGTACCGTAAAACGTATTCTGTGGTTTTGCGAAAAGTTTGGCACACCCTCTGCCTAGAACTCCAGAGCAGTTTCTTTTGGCCTTTTTCAAACTCTATAACTGAAAAAGTCCATCCGAGCATTTGTCACTTCGGGCTCGTTAAAACATCGAAGGAGACTAGAGTCATCTTTAGCTTTTTCTCGACTCTTAAAAAGTGAAAAAGCAAGTTGTGTCTAAAGCGTCGTTATAAAATTTATTTTAAACGGAACATAATCACCTCCTATTCCTGCGTTGATCTGTAGGTTGAGAACATGGAACGCCCCAACCAAGGAATTCCACATGATGGAAATCCTAGTCCTTTCTCCTCTTGGGGAGAAGTTGGTGTGCCCCACATGGCCACATTGTCGCTTCCAGGACTGACAATTGGCCTGCCTATTTGGCTATTCTCAACCAATGTAGTTCAGAACACCATGGTTCCTGAACAGTCGAGTCAACAGTTAGATCAGTCTAGAGCTGCCCACCAGCCTTCAACATCCTATAACTCTTCCTCCAATCCTTCATCTTCGCAAGGTAGAGCCGGCAAAAGCCAAGCTCCCATGAAGAAGAAGGAGAAGAAGGAGAGAGAGAAGAAGAAGAAGGAGCCTAAGGCGACTGGGGGCAAGCAAAAGACATCTGACAAAAATCCACACACAGCACAGACCGGGCCTAAATCGCCATGTGTCATATGTAGAGGAGACCACTTCCATAGAGATTGTCCCTGTATTCCCCGGATACTAAGGGACTGGTCACCTCGTTTGCACAATTCGGGAGCATCAACCTCTGATAGCCATGTTGAATGCTTACCGTCAACCAGCGAAAGTGAAGGTTCAAGACAAAGAGGGGGAGCAAGATCCCCCTGCAAACTGTGTAAAGGCGATCACGCCATCCACCGTTGTCCCTTCTTAGAGAAGCGAAGAGAGTTTTGGAAGATCGCCCGGTTTCACCGGTGGGACTTCCTCCTGGATACAAAAAACTCGTGCCAAGTCCTTCGTTGGTTGAAAATACAGCTGGCCCACTCAAGTGGTCAGCTGAAGCGTCAGTCATTGAAAATGAACCTACTGAATCCAGACCAGACGAAAGTCTAAAGGTCGAAACGGCAGTTGACCTGGTTCCGCCTTCAGAGGTTTCATCTTCAAATGACACCGTCAATGAAGATTCATCTTCAAACGACACCCTCACTGAAGAGAATAAGGATGACACCATCCAGATTCTTTTCATCAACACCGACTCCGATGAGCATCAGGGCAATGCGCCCATTCCTTTATCGCAGGAAGGAACATCGTCAGGGTCATATCCGGCCGTGTATTCGGTCCCACCACCAAGCAACCTGGTTGTATCCTTTGATTGGAACCAACTAGGCAGACCTCGGTTACCAGCCAGTATACCATTCAGAATCATAGTCCAAATCTACAGAATGGTAATGGCTGGAACTATCATTGATGAAGGGGCATCTGTGAGTATCCTTTCCTCTATTGCTTGGAAAGCACTGGGTTCCCCGGCGCTTTTTCCTGAGATAAGAAATCTCTCGGGTTTTGATAAAGGAACCAGTCGACCATTAGGGATCCTCCCCAATGTGCCTGTTACATTGAAAGGGAAGACCGTTCAAATGAACGTGATGGTCGTTCAAGGACCCTTGTATTATAACCTACTCCTTGGACGAGACTATATATATTGCATGGGAGCTATAGTCTCCTCACTCTTTAGAGTAATGTGTTTTCCACACGAAGGAAGAATGGTCAAGCTCGTAGACCAACTTTCATTTCCGGGATCACGCATCGCAAATAGTCACATACCAACCCTCAATGGTCTATTCACTCAAGAAATGTCTCCACCCCCAGTCCTCCTTCCCGATGAGTGCGAGTGATTCGGAAAGATGGGACTGGAACCCAGGGGGCATGCATCTTGGTCTGCTTTGAGCAAAGGAAACCTTGGGTATAAAGTAGAATTTCCGTGAAAGAATATGACTAGTCCGTACCCCGTCCGTGGATGGAAGAGGGGTTGTTCTAGAACAAGATTCTTTTGTTAAGGTTACTTGTCTGACAAAGGTCATTCACCATTGTCTATTTTGGTAGACAGTGCCGAGGAGATGTTTTCGTTTGATGGTGTTAACAAAACAATCTTTGGGTAACCAGAAAGAGGCAAGCCTCACCCTTTAAAACAAATGTTTTATTGGATAAGTAGGGGCAGCCTTGAAATTATACCTTACACCTGGGGGCATGCAAACCTTTTAGAGTGCAAGCTAAGAGCGGTTATTTATCTGTTTTTTGGATTAGCCGTTTCCGAACTTGCATAAAGAAAGGGTGAGAGGGAGCATAGCTTATGTGAGGTGCAAGCTCTATAAAAAATGGAATCTTGCAGGAGACATTTCTTATCTTATGACTGGTATATCGAGCAGTTTTACTGCGGAATTTATGCTTGTTAAAAAATAGAAAAGCGAGATCCGAGTAGTTTTAGCACATAGTTCATGCTCGTTAAAAAATAAACATAAGATCGAGCAGTTTTACCGTGGAATTTATGCTCGTTAAAAAATAGAAAAGCGTGAGCAAGAGTTTCCTCCAGAGTTCAAGCTCATTAAAAAATGAACCTATTCCGGTAAATAACCATTGTGATCATAAAATTATTAGCCATGAAAAGCCTTGGTCGTGTTTGCACCCGCCACCTCCATTCCATTTGGCCAATCGTTCACCTCCATATGATTGTTTACCTATTTTGAGGAACAGCTGCGAAGAGTGATTTCACCTAGCCATCCTTGTGACACTGCCGTGATTGGAAAATTCCAACCTGTACCTGGAATCTGCTGCTATCCCTGTTTATCACTCGTTCCTCAAAAGACGAGTCTTCTTTGAGCTCTTTTCTCCTGACTCGTAAAATATGAAAAGTTTGCCGAGTTTTGGCCTTCCAGCTCGTTAAAGTGACCGGAAGAGCTATCCCTCCTCTAGATTTTAATCTTTTTGGACCTGAGGGATTATTACACAAAAAGGTCGAGCGCTTGTTTTATTCGGCTCGTTAAAACTATCGAAAACTCATCCCTTCTGTATTGTTTTATACTTTTTCGGACTTAAGGGATTAGATGACGAAAAAGGAATTTTGGAGTTAACTTTCTGTATCTTTTCAGACTCTCTAAAAATGAAAAGGACCGAGTTTTCCTTGTCGTTAGACTCGTTAAAATGATTAAATAGCGACAAACTTGTCTTTAGACGAGAACGAGTTTCCCTATCGCTAAGCTCGTTAAAACATAGCGATGGGCTTGCCCGAAGGGCAGGTTATAGAACAAGCATATGTTATCCTCCTCAAGCTTGACAAAAATAAAGAGGTACTGGTCAGAAATGACTGGGGAAAAATTGGGAGAACCTCAAAGCTTTAATGGTAGCAAGTCGCTCTTGAACATGACACTTTGTCCTCCGTATCACATCGGGTTGGGTTGTTTCATTCACCGGTCTCATCACCATGGTCTTCGCCAAACCATCCACATTTGGGGTAATGCTATCGATCCATCACATCAGTGTCGTTATATGTTCAAGAGATGTTGTTCAGAAAGAGTCAACCGTGTCCCATCCACTGCCATACATTATCCTTCATCCACCCATGATCGCCACCCTGAATCATATGTCACAGATTGTTTTCATCTCCACTAAAATCATTAGCTCCGTTCCGTGTCACTGATGTGGGATTCATTAAGGCCCTCCTTTGACGGATCACTTCTTGTCGACTTCAGCTCATTATCCAAGAAGTTGATCTAGGAACAACCCCCTCAGTACTTTGAAGTTTGCATGCCTCAATGGCAAGTTTCTCACTTCCGGCGACAGGTATACATCAATGACCTTCGACCAGAAGATTTTGCATGGTGTTCGACACCAAGTCCTTTATTCACACCACGTGAATTGTATTGCAGTACCTTGAGGGTCATTGTCATTATTGGTGATTCCTCTCGCGCTTGTTAACGGTTTTCATCATTGACCGGTAATCAAGCGATGTCTTTCCATGTTCGACTTCAGCGCAATTCTCACATGGATCGAATTGTACTTAGAGTGAAGATCGAACGAGTTTTGAAGACCCCGGATCTAGTTTCATCCATCCGGGCTGCGATATATATTCAGGAAATATAAAGACATTTGATATGTACATCATTGCAGCAGATGATCATCCTACTCAAAGGATGATAATTTCAGCAGAGAATTATCAGTCTACCATCAGACGATCGTCTGTTATATGTACCAAAATAAATTTATAAAGCTGAGCATGGGAATGCCCGCCTCAGCCAGATCATGAAAGCAGAATGAAAAATAATGTATTGTATTGTATTTTATTACAGGTCACCTCTCAGCGATTGAATGAACTTCGGATCCTCCTGATAAAGCATTTCACCCGATAAACGACCTCATACTTTAGGGGGAAACTGTTATAGACATTTTTGTGCCTTACAGCATGAAGCATGAAATGTCAATAATTTGAGGGATCCAACGTCCCTAAACACGTTTTTCCTACCCCTAGAGGAACAAGGTCAGCAAACCACAACACTAAATATCAGTTCTCCACCTGAAAACACTCAAAAACAAGCTAATTCTGGATCATGTCAACTGCTCCACTGAGCATCTGCGCTGAATGTCAACTGCTCCACTCTGTACCTGCGCTGAATGTCAACAGTAATGAAGGCTACCTGCGCTGGGCAAGTTTGGCCAAGTGACACAGTCATTCCTCAAGGTGTCAATGCCCAGGAAGCTTCCAGAATGACACTTGGATCAGGGAATTCGCCTAGTGATGAGTAAGAGGATCTAGATCTCCAAGTAGAAGCAAGAACCTCCAAGTGGACTCAAGAACTGAAGAATAACTGAAGTGGGAGAGGACACTAGTCAGCTCCATGCCAAGCTCAAGCTGACTCATCCTTTCTCCAAAACTCCTATATATAGAGCTCTCTCATGAGGTCTAAGGAGGCTGGAATCTTGTGAATGTAAGGAAGTGCTGTTGGTTTGAGTATAGAACTATTGGGTGATTTGCTTGAAGGAGGTGAAGAGGAGATTTCTTTCTGCTGGGAGGTGTTGCTGGATTGGGCCTCTTATGGTTGTAACACTCTCAGAACTTTACTTCTTCCATTAATAAAGCATTTGAGGTTCTTCTATATGCATGTGTCTCAATGGCATATTGATACTTGTATATTTGATTTATTCTAATCCTTGAATCAATTATGAATGTATGCTTCTTGTAGTCTCCATCTCTTGCCATTTTGCAGGATCTTGGTGTAGCTGGGCCAGTGAAAGAGCAAGGAGCTGGGAGCAAGCAACAAAGAGGGAAGATTAGATCAATCATTAGCGGAAGATAACGGTTAGTGGATCTCTTTCTCCTCTCTCTTACATCTCATAAAGAAGTAATCTCGAATAGCTTTGCTTTGATTGTTGCTGAGGTACTATCACCCTTAGAGTGGGATAGGGTCATTCCGTATTGGATACTTTTCCCAACAAAACTTCGCTCCTACATCTCCAATGGCTACAACACTGCTAGCTTCTACACCGTCTACATCAGCAATAGGGTCAACAGGTGATGAGGCAAGAAAGTTGGTCAAAGCAATGGAAGACATGTCCATTCAGACCACTAAAATGAACAAGCTCAAGGAAAAGATGACCAGTCTGGAGATTGACTACAAGCTTTCCCAGATTATGCACAAGGAAAAAGTGCAGAAAGCCACCAGGATGAATGAAAGAATAAAAAGCCTGGAGAAGGAACTGACATTGAAGGAACCCCTAGGTCAGGCTAAGGAACAATTGTGGGCCAATATCATTGACTCTGTCAATGATATTTGGCCATCCATCCAAGTAATTTTTGAGTAGATTGACTTAATAAAACAGGATACAGAGGCCATACAGAGAGTAAAAGCAGAATTAGGAGACATGCCAGAGGAAGCTGCAAGGATCATTCACTTCCTCAACTCCAAAAATAAGTATGAATTGCAGGAATTAGAGATACCTGACAGAACAGGTACAATACTGGAAGTGAAAAGGGTCCTCACCAAGAGGAATTTAATGTTAAACCTTGAAGATAAGTGCCAAACCATGCAACTGGCTATAGACAGATTCATGGTTAAGTTTGAAGTTTTGAGGCAAAAGGGTCTGCCCAATCCCTTGGTAATAAACGACAAGTTAATGACATAGGAGGACTACAACAGAAAAATCAGAGAAGTGGCCAGAGATCAAGTGAACACTTCATCTATGAAAGGAATGCCAACTGGCAAGGTCTTATACCAAACTTTTGAGAACTTGTTTTACCTCCAGCATGAGGTAAAACACCTTTTTGTGAATAAGCCTACTTTTACCAAGTACACAGAGGTAGATGAGATTTACAGGAAGATGATAAATATCCAATTACCAGATGCTGAAACATGGGAGAAATTAAATGATTTACTGTAGAAATACATAGTCAAAATGTAAAAATCTATAGTAAGATTGAAAAGCACAGTAAAAGGATAAATGACAGGCCACCCAGATCAAAGTGTATCACGTGAAAGTGTATTAGTTGAAAGGTCAGAGTGGATGAAAGGTCCCAATTTTACCTTGATTCTCAACTTGTTTATGACCCCATGAGGGTCACACTGCCACATAAATCTGTTCCTGAATTTCATGTCCTGCAATATCTTGTCAACCTCAGGTCCAAATTCTCTGTTATTACATATGAAGGGGCCCAATTGATTTTTCATTTTAAATTTGGTTTTCTTCCTAGCTTCTAGGAAGTTGACTTCATCTAAATTGATGATCTGCCTAAAATATTCCAGTGCAAATATCCTCATAGGGAGGTATTTGGGAAGTTTATAAGGGGCAAGTTGGCATCCATAAAATCTAATTTCTGTGTGGTTCTGGTACAGATACCAGTCTCCCACCTTGTTGTTCTTGGCCAATTGTAACACCCTTTTAATTTCTTAGTTGATTCTAGGCTGAGGGGCACTGGTCAACATGTTGATGACTGGATGGACAAATGAATCGATGAAGTCCTTATAGGTGAATGCAGTGGAGTATTTCTGAATCAAGGGTGTCCAATAAATAACTGACCTTGGATTTCCCTTGGTATCCAACTTCTGGATGCTGACAGGGAATTTATCTGATTTATAATACAAAAACATATGAAAAAATATTGAAGAGTACTTGAAAACTCTCTCAGTTGGGAGTCTTGTGAACTGTTCATGCATCATGTTTGCAATGAACTAAGCATAGTTGTACATGACAGCAGGAGGCTTGCCTAGGCAGAAGATGGAGAGAAAGGCTAGGATAACGTCATCCACATGCTCATCTAAGGTATATCCTAGGATGCAAGAGAGCATGGTAATGACCTGTCTTCCTCCCTCTGAAAAAATGGTGGAAGCATAAGGTGGACTATCTGTGGGAGTATGGCGGTCTTCTATGATGAAAGTATGGAAAATTTGTGCTATTTTAGCCACGTCTAATTTGACATATAGGTCTAGCAAGTCACCAATAGACAATGGGTTGTCATTAGGGCTTGGTTGGACCTGAAACATTTGGTTAATAGACTCTGCAGTGATGGTAAATAACAGCTGCTGGTTAGGGGCAACAATAGCTCTTTGGCTAGGAATATAGCAAGCATGATAGAAATGGATGATATCTGGGAAAGGGTGTACTTATGGAAATAAATATTTGGGTAAATTAGATTCCCAAAGGTGGATGTCATCGTTCTGGTTTAGGAATCTGTCCTTACTCCAACAATGGAGCTTAAGAAGGTAAGATGGTGAAGTAGTATCTTTTGTTTGAAAATCCTTGTATGCTAATGCTATGTGGTCAATGTCCAGGTGAGGGGTTGACAAAGGTCTCATGTCCCGAGAGGTCTAGGAAGCCATAATTAGGAGTAGAGGTATGAATTAGGCTAGTAATGGTTGTAGAAGTAAGGTTTGGGGTATACAATTAAATTACTCTTCAATTTAGGCAAATATATTAATTAATTTGAATTAATTAATCTTTCAATTGGACTGTACACTTTCAATTTAAAGGGTCGTTCTGGTTTTACCAAGAATACTTGGAATTTGGTGGTATGGCTTGCAAATTGAGTTCAATGGTGAATGCAGAGGATACGGTGGCTTCAGCTGTGAACTGACCGCTCGAATTGGGTGTCTGGAGCTTCTTCAGGTGACAGATGATGGTCAATTTTGGTTGCAGAGGTTCAGGGTGTCGCAGAATGGATCGAGCAGTAGTTACTGTTAGCCTCCTATACCAATAGGTTTTCATCTCTCATGATTGGCAGTGGAAGGGCCAAAAATGTTCACCTTCCATGCTGCTAAGGTTCCATTTTTGTGAAAGAAGCAGAGAATTAAAAAATGTAAAGAGGGTATGCCTTAAAAGAAAAATCAAAGGGCAAGAAAATGAATTGGTCAAAGAAAAAATGAAAGAAATGAACCCCAAACAAAGACCATGAAAGTGGCTAGTCCAAATCGCCACTACTACTTTGATGGGTGGTCCAACAGCTCAAGCTGGGCCTCACCATGTTTTGAATTGCATGTTGTAGACTAGAGAGGAAGTACCTGTTCAAACAGTTCAAGCTTGACAGATGACTAGGTGGATAGAGAAAGAAAGGAGCCCAACTGCCTAATCTGGGCCCTTGGAAGTCATAAGGGTAGACTTAGATAGGAGGGCAGCAAAAAGAAAAGAGAATTATCAGGGTTTGCAAGGCCAAGTGCACCCATCCAAAGGAAGAAAAAATGTTAGGCATATTAGGCAGGGTAGGCAGTTGAAGGTTGCAGAAAGCAAGATCTAAGCATATCACATGGGAAAAATCACAATGATGCCACCAGCAAGAGAAAGGCAAGAGCAATGGCCTATTTTGGCATACTACTAAACCATCACTAACTTCACTCATCCCCTTCAAAAAGTTTCTTACTAACCTCCCCATGAGCACTGCAGGATCTGCCTGATTAGTCCTCCTTATACTCCTCATTTGTAAAAATTTCATGTCAGAAGTGACTTCTCTCTTTGAAGAGCAGCCACATTTCTTGTGTAAAAATTCTTTTCATTTTGATCTACTCCCTAATTAAGTTTGTTTTCTAAAAAAATCAGTTTCTATCACTTCCCATTCACATTCCCCTCCAAAACTAACTACTAACTCTATCTACACTAAATCCCCTATGTTCCCCTTTCCCTATTACTATAACACCATGGTGTATAAACCCCAAACAATGTATAAATATCCCCCCTTTAGCATTATAGCTAGATAACACTTCTATGGGAGACATTAGCCCACCAGGGACTATAGTCAACCCTGCTTTGGGATTACTCTAACCTCTGGTCAGAGTAATAACCTATACTAAACCCTCATTTCCCCTTTTTCCCGAAAAATTTCATAAAAACCCCTTCTCCCCCTCTCAAACCTAATATTCATATGTTTTCTAAACCGACAGTCTAACTCGCATACCCCAAACCCACAAAAAACCCCCTAACCTAAAGTTTGAAACCCAAAACATTTAAATGAATATTTTATTGACCGGCGGGTCCCCCCCCAAACTTGCACGATGGGTCGGGGCGCCCGCCAGCCCTTGATTTCTCGCTGCTCCCGATCTAACGGTGGGCGGTCGATTTGAGATTTGAACCCGCCGCGCTTTAGCGTCCGGGGAGCGGGTGGTTTTGGCCCCCGTACACTGGACGCGTGGCAGCCGGAGGGGGTGTTCGGAGCCCCCCTCCCCGATACCGCCTTCTCCCAAAAGCGGTGCGGGGAGACCGCTTACCACCTTCCCGCTTACCGCCCCTCTTATGTCGCGTCAACCCACGTCATCGTGACGTCATGTCACCGACCCCCGCCCCCGCGCCTCGTGGCCCTCCACGTAACCTTGCCACCCCACACCATCCGCCACCGTGTCCTGCCATGCTGGCCTCCAGCTCAGCACCCACGTCACTCTTCGTACCTGGGCCCGCCATGACGTCATGCTGACGTCATCGGCGGAAAAGCGCCAATAACCCATATTTTCCAAAATGGTCGTTAAAAACGCGCAAAAGAGCCGTTGTGTGTCATTTTCACTCAAAAAAGACAGAGTCGCTGTTATATGCGTTCATTGCGAAATTTGCCTCCAAGCCGCCAAATTCAAAGCTGCAGACGCCACAACTCACCAAATTAGCTGCATTATTCACCCACTATTCAACCCAGAGGCTCTCGGCATCGTTTATCCAGGTATTTGCCAAAATTCACCTGTTTTACCCATATTTATGCCATTTCTCTGCAAATTGTCCATAAACACCTGCTAATTCCCAAATTAAAGATTGTCTCTTAGTCAATTCTGGACCAAAGCAACTTGCATTGCCCCCTGCTCTAAAAATCGATGTTACAACAATGACCGCGGTCTCAAAATCGCAAATTGACCCCCAAATCGCCCGGCATTGTTCCCTTTTGCCAGGTGCATACTTGAAGGACCAAATTTTACCAAACTATAATTATACCCCCTCCTCTGCAATTCATCTTCATTATTCACAATTCCTGTGAATTTTCCAAAGCAGAGCAGAGGCAAGCCTGCCTAGCCTGCCTATTCCTCTTTGAAGAACATATCTAGCACCTGCATTCAATCTGCCAATTGACTTCTAGAAAAGCCTTGCAACCTATTGCACTTACCTTGTTCCATTCAGAAACTACATAATGGCTGCTCCTGCACCCACAGCTCTCAGTGTTGCCCCCATGAATCCACCAAATAAAGAGCTTGAGTCCCTGCCTCTTGCTGACAGGGATTACCTCATCCAAGACTTTGTGGGTGATAAGAACCATTTGCAGACCTTCAGGGAATTAAGAGATGACTATTTGAATGGCAAGGATACATATGGGATATGGGAATCAAATCTGCCATATTACTTCCTCCCATCTGTCAACATTTTTCCAGAGATTATCCGCCTATGTGCTGAGAATTATGATGCAAATCACAGAGCTGTCAAGTCTCCATCTGGGAGCATCCTCTTTCACATTAATGCTGAGTCCATTAACCAGATGCTCAACTTCAAAAAAACTCAGCTGTTGTTTCCTTTCTCTATGAACTATCTGCTAGATACAGGTGCCAAGATGTCCACTGCTGACATTCAGAAGATCACCCAGACATTTATGAGGCCTGACCGCCAGCCCACAGGGCCACCTCCCTACTTGTATGTCCACTTTACTGATGTAGGCAAACTTCTGCTGGACATGATTGCTTATGTGTTGGGCTATAAAACCAGTGAGTTTGTTGATGAGACTGTGCTGGTGTTTTTAGCTGCTTATAGCCCAGGCCAACCCCCTGCCTACAAATATAATTTTACCAAATTCATAGCCAACAAGATACATGACCAGTTGTTCAAAGTAGACAGGGAGGGCATTTTCAAATACTCATCATACATCTACCATTTGTTCATGTATTACCAGTCCGAGGCCTTTCAATGCTCCATCAAAAAGCTGGACTCTAAGGGGGAGAGAAGGTCTGTCATCTTTTGGACATCAGTTTATCACCAAGTCCAAGATTCACCATACTCATATTGTGAATTTATCGATGAGTTTGTCTACCCAGTCTCCTGCTTGTTGATGAGGTCCCCTCCTCCCAGAGTGTCATTTGAAATAAAGAAAACCCTGCAGCTCTCTAAAAATTATAAACTAGGTGATTGGTACCTATATCAAGATCATACAGTCATCAGAATTTATGGCTGTGAGCTCTGTCCATACAGGCTCCCAAATTATGTGCCAATGAGACTGTTTGCCTTGGAGTACTATAGGCAGCTCATTCACTCTAGCGTCACCCACTTCCACAGTGCTAAAAAGAAAGCCCATCTCAAGTTTAAGCACCACCTGGGCCCCTTCATCATGAATAAAAAAGAGGGATGGCAAGATGCTGAGCAAATCCTCAAAGACAAGTACAAGCTATCAAAAAGCTTCCAGTGGGTCCCTTATGACCCTGAAGGCTTCATCTGTGCTAGGAGGGTCAAGTACAGGCTGCTAGGCTATGGGCATAGTAAATTTCCACATATTGAAAAGTATGCCAATCAACAAGAATGGCTGCAAGATACTTTAATTGAAAAACTAACTGAAGAAGAGATAATGCAAAAGAATGTCAAGGATTTGGAAAAAACTCTTGACTTGGATTCTGTGCAGCAGGTAATCTTCAAGAAACCACATCCAGTGGGAGAAGGGACTTCAGCTACAACAACTGCACCAGCCACCCAGGCGTCCTCTACAACAGCATCAGGCACAGATAAAGGTAAAGGAATAATGGGTGCTGAAGAAGAAACAATAAAAGAACAGCCTACCTCCTCACTTGGGCAGCAACAAGAGCAGACCCCTCCGCCACAAACAGAACCACCTACAACACCTATTTTGCAGACTCCAGCACATGAGGAGAGGGGTAAGAAAAGAGACAGAGAAGAGTCCACTCCTGCTAGTGGATCCTCCCAGCAACCTGAGGCCAAGAGGAAAAAGGTTGACTCCCCAGTGATAGAAGAAATAAGTGAAGAAGTCCTTGACAGTCCAAGGAAAGAAGGGGGAAACAACTAGCAAACGGGTACAAGCTCCTTTCAGCAGGAGCAGGGATTACAGCTTGGCTTGGAGGTGTCCTCCTCCTCTCAGCAGAGCAAGAAGCCTTCAAGCACCAAGGCTTCCTTCAAACAAATAAAGGCACAGAATGACTTGCTGAGAATAGAAGTATACAAGCAGTTTCTCAAAGCAACACCAGCCAAGCAAGAAAGGTTGATGTCAGTGTATGACATACAAGAGGAGAAGATGATCCTCAGTCACTTCAAACCCAAGGTACCGCAGCCTAAATCAGCTGCAGATTTTGTAAGAACAAGGGTGGAGGTCATGGCAAAGGACATTCACCCCATGGACCAAATAGAACTGCATAAACAAACGAGAGAAATGGTCTATGCCACATTGGTAGACAGGGCCACAATGGCCCATGAATTGAAAGAATCATTGAAGAATACCAACATTCAGTTGGATTTTGAGAGAATGTCCTCCATGGCCAAGGACAATAGGATTAAATCGCTAGAGGACATCATCATAGACCTAGGACATGATCCTAAGGACCCAAAGGGCGTGAGGGCCCTCATGAAGAAGAAAGAAGATGATCTTAATGCATTGAAGAAAAGGTTGAAACTGCTGCCCACTGAACACCCCCAAACAGCAGAATTACAGAAGGAAAAGGAGGCTGATGAGCAACTTGATCTAATAATGCAGCTCAATCAGAAGGTCCTTGATTTGGAAAAGGAGCTAGAAGGGGCGCTGCAAGACAAGCAGGGAGAATCTACATCCCAAGCTCCTCCAACTACTTCAACCACTGCAACAACTACAGAGGCAGCAGTAGCCCCTGTAACAACTACATCAACAACAACAACTCCAGAGTCCAGCTTAAACATGGAAGATTTGACTAAGGCTATCAAAGAGCTGGAGCTCCAAGCTACTGAGATCAAAGAGGCCAAGGAAGAATTGGCAGAACTAGAGGCCAAATATGACAAGTCCAAGATGACTGTAGCTGAGCAGTCTAGAGAAATTAAGGCCCTGAAAGACAAAATGAAGGCCTTAGAAAAGGAGCTCAAGCTAGAAAGTGCTCTGGCAGAAATAAAGAGAATTTTGTGGGCTCGGATTGACCAATCCATTACTAGACAATGGAAGTCAATCAAGACTGTGCATGAACAAATGGAATTAATTGGCAAAGCACAGATCGAGATCCAGAAAGCCAAAACAGTACTCGGGAATAGGCCTGAGCAGGCCAATAGAATGATACACTTTTTGAACAATCAGACCGAGGAGGAGCTAGCAGCCATCAACATTGTTAACAGAACAGAGGCTGTCCTTACGGCTAAAAAGGTGCTGACTCTCAGGAATTATGTACAGACTGTAGAGAGAAAATGCCATGAAATACAGGCTGAGGTGGATGAATACAAGCTCAAAATGGGAGCACTGCAAGGAAAGGGATTGCCCAGCCTACTAACTAGCATGGGAAGACTGCTCCCCCGTGAGCAATATGCTGCCAGGATGTCAACTTTTATTGAAAATCATATCACTGCATCTGCCAGTACTTCTGAGGAAGCAGGGCCTCCAACAGGGTAGGGCCTTTATGACAAACTTGAAAATCTGTTTTTTATTGAAAATGAAATCCACCACCTTTTTGAGGTTCCTCCTAATTTTTATAGATATACAGAGGCAGATGAAACATTGGTGAAAATTCGAAGGCACCAGCTACCCAAAGAGGATTGGTGGCAGGCAATGCTGCAAATTTTGCCTCAGTGATCTCAGTTGATCAATCCTAGTCAACCTCCACTTAGCAAAGAGCAAAAAGAAGAATAAAGATAGCACACAAGGCAGCCGAAGGATGACTCAGCATAAAGACAGCGGTATCGAGCCAAATATAAAAAATACGCAAATTTTGGGCAGCGCATCTTCAGCCGACTCGAACGGTCACAAAGTCAACATTCTCTGACCATTTTGGACAGCTATTACAATCAGAAGTTACTACATCATTTACTTTCTCAGCTACAACGCTCCAGGAGTTGGCATAATATTAATGAGCCATTAACTCATTTGTTAGATATTTTCTGATGTAAATTTTGTATATATACCTCCCTTGGCAACGTATTAGGGGTTGGTGATTTTCATTCTGAGGCAAATGTATTGTATATTTTCAGATAATCTAATGCAAAGAGGCTGGAAAAACTCAGTGATTTCCTGAATGTTTGATGTCTTGGTGATGCTATGCGTGCTGTTGCAGAATTCCTGTGCTGTCTAATGGAACAATAAGTTTTCTCAATCTATGTTTTGTCTTCTTATGTTTGTTTGAATCATACACATGTTTCACTAATCTAACAGTAGAGAAAAGTAATAGTACAGGAAATGTTTTGTTACACCTTGTGCTCAATCTCTATTACTGAAAATGTTTTCTTCAGAATTGATCATGAACATGAATTCTTAATTGCTCATGTTTTCATTAATTCTATAAATATGAATGTTATATAGAAATTCTTCACTGCTTCTAAATAATATTCCTACTGTTCTCCATATCAGTTTGTTGAAAGATCCTTAATTTCCTTTCATGCCCTGATCACATCACCCCAATCACAGATTTAAAGAATTGTTTCTTAGACACTTATCTGGCTCTGCAGCATCACTATTGTATCAGCACAGACATATCAAGCAAGTTAAACATCACTGACTCCATGCCCAATGGCCTAGAACACCCTGGTAATCATATATATATATATATCTTGACTGAAGTCATCATCCAACAAACTTCAAAACAAAACCTTGAGCATCATAACTAGCCTAAAATATCATACCAACAAAGTTAAATCATAAAGAGAGAGCCCTCTCTGGTCATAGGGAGGCTAGAACCTGTGACCCAAAGATTGGTTAGTGGTTACCTCGGCCGTATTCCCTTGGGAGTCAAAGGGAACAACCTGAGTGATAACATAATTGGCGACTCCACTGGGGACAGAGCGTATTTTTCAACTGCTGTCTGTTTTTAGACAGTGGTTCCAAAAGCTTGAGCAGTCCCTTAAAATAGTTCTAAAAATATCCTCAAAAATACCAAAAACAAGTTCAGAAGCTGGCTCCTAAGAAGAGAACTAGGCACACCAGGTCAAATCCTGACCCAAATCCCCCACCTGTTTTCGAAAATCCAAATTTGATCCATAAAACTCTTAGGAACCAGAAGGAACCCGAACAATCCCCTGAAACTAGCCCTGAGGCAGTTCAACAAAGTTTTATTCCAACCCCTTCTAAGCCAGCCGTTCACCTCCATACAACTCATTCCTCCCCCTCTTCATCATCCACTTCACAAAACATATTGTCTACAACCAACACACAAACTGTTGTTGCTGTCCCAGTTGTTCCCCTTCTACCAGTTGTCCCACTTATCCCACCAAATATGGCTAATCGTTATGCACCCCTTCAGTTGCCTGGCAATCCTGGGGCCATGCCTCAGGATTACCAAGGCAAAATTACTTATTTTGATGGAACCAGTACGTACACTGCCTTACAGCATACTAAGAAAATGCAAGACTACTTTGAGAACTATGAAATAGATGATGATGATGTAAGGATGAAAATCTTTGTCCAAAGTTTAACAGGTGAAGTAAGAACCTGGTTCAGGGCACTGGCTGCACATTCTATAGCTGATTCAGGTGCCCTTTATCAGTCCTTCCTCAACAGATGGGAAAAGAAAAAGGACCCTCTGCACATTTTATCTGAATATGATACCATAAAAAGAGGCCCACAAGAAGCTGTCTTGGACTATTGCACTAGATTCAACACTATTTATAATGCTATTCCTCAAAATCTTAGACCTCCACCTGATTTAGCATTGATTAAGTTCCCTGATGGATTTGATGCTGATATGGCATATCAACTAAGAGAAAGAGCCCCTGCAACTCTAGCAGACATGCAAAACATAGCTATGAGTGTAGAGGCAAATCTAATTGCCAAAAGAAACTGGGCAAGGACTGAAAGGAGAACTACTTTCAAAGAAGAACCCTCTTCATTTGAGCAAAAGCTAGATGCAATCATCAAAGGCATGGACAGACTTGGAGACAGAGTGGAAACCATAGAAAGAAAATCATCATGGGAAGGTCAAACCAGCAATATTAGAAACCCAAACTTCAGAAAGAACCAAAATCCTAATGTTGGAAGGACTGATCCTGACCAGCATGTCAGAACTCCTTTCCAAGAGAATTATGCTGAGGCTTCAATATCTAGTGAACCTAGTGAGGACCCTCACATCAATCTAATGGGTTTGGACAGTGAAAATCAAGTCTTTCTGACACAAGAAGACCAAGAGGTTTATGACAATCAATTCCACACTAAGTCAGGAGAATCATTTGATTTTAAAGAAGGTTATGATGCAGCTGTGTATGAGGTACACAAACAGTACAAACTAAGGAGTAGAACAATAGATGTGCCTACACCCCTCAAACCAAAGGACAATAAACAACCAAAAAAGATAAATGAAAACATTACTCTCCCCCAATCAGCTGGCAGCTCAAACTCACCTGCCACAGAAGTGACCGTGGAGGACATTTCAGAGCAATGGTCCTCTCAAAATCAGCTGGGTCCACCCCATCCATTAAAGACAAAGGCAGATACTCCCCTAGGAGACAAACATGGCACCAATTTTACTCAAAATGGACCTAACTATGAGCAAAAGACACTTGATAACTCAGCTGAAAAGGAAAAATCTGTTGCACTAAATGCCAAAATTCAAATGGAAAAACCTTTTAACTTGGAAACAGAAATAAGTAAGCTAAAGATATCAGTTCCTCTTTCGGAATTAGCCAAACATGATATATACAGATAGCAGATCAATAAATCACTCCAAGTATCAGACAACAAAGATGCTGTGAATGTCCTAGATGACCAACCAGAGTTGCTGTTCGGACCTGAGGTTAATGGAAAAACAGAGAATGGAGGGGTGCCACCCTTTTATGTCAGTCTAAACATTCATGATAAGGTCCTACATAATGCAATGTTCGATTCTGGGGCCTCACACAACTTAATGCCCAAATCTGTAATGGAAAAACTTGACTTAGACATCACAAGACCTTACAAAGATCTGTTCTCATTTGATTCAAGCCAAGTCAGGTGTTTAGGCCTGATTAAAGACTTATGTGTCTCCCTGGTTCAATACCCAACCAAAACTATCTTGATGGATGTAGTGGTAGCTGACATACCCCCTAAGTATGGCATGCTCTTGTCCAGATCCTGGGGGGCCAAACTTCAAGGATCTCTGCAATTAGATATGTCCTATGCAACTATCTCAGTCTTTGGGCAGCCAAAGAGATTGTACCGGGAAACTTTGATGAAATATGTGGTAAGCAGTCAAGACAAGCCCCAAAACTTTCCAATCTATTCAATACACTCAGACATGGATTCATTTATTCTCTACAATGCTGACATCTGTCACAAAGCTTATTCTGAACTATTAATGACAGTAGAGACCGAGGAGTTATATGAGCAATGTGTTTGCAAAGACCAAGGGACCATGGGGATAGCTGATAAGAAGACAGAAGAAAATGATGTGCCTAGTAACTTGCAAGAAACCAACCTACCCATCATCCAACTTTCTAGTGATCCCAATCCAAATCTTGATCATGAAACTTTATGGTATCTAGAATTTGATGGCTCTGTAAACAAGCTAGGAGCTGGGGCAGGAGTATGGATCCACAATATGCACAATGACCAAGCTGAGGGCCATGCATACAGACTAAACTTTCGATGCACAAACAACATGGCTGAATATGAAGCCCTCCTGTTAGGTCTGAAACTTATAAGAAATCTAGGTGCAACCAAAGTCTCAATCTTGGGAGATTCGGATCTGGTCATACAACAGATGAAGGGAAATTTCACCACAAATGATCTGAGGTTGAGAGCATACAAGGGGGCAGCTATTCAAATACTTGAGAGCTTCTCACAATCACAGTTAATTTCCAGAGAACTCAATCTACATGCTCACAGCTTGGCAACTTTTGCCAGCACTTGTAAGTTGCCTTTCAAAACCAATCATACATTTACTGCTGAAATCAAACACAGACCTTCAGTTCCGGATAACATCAAGAATTGGCAAGTCTTCGAGAGTAACACTCAGATAAAAAACTTTCTCACTTTAAAGGAAGAATTTTCGGGCATGAACATTGACACTAGTACTAGAGATGATCAACCACAAATATGCACAGTTACACAGAAAATATCAGCTGAAACAGCTGATCTGGTTTTACATCCTACCACCTTTGACAATGAAACTATACGGGAGTTGAAACAATCAGATGAAGAGGAAATGGCTGAAACAGAAGAGGAGGTAATTGAGCTAAAGGATAATTTTCTGCCCATAGGTCTAACCCCTTTGGAGGATCTGTTCGATTCAAATGACATCTCAAGAAAACCAAAAATGCAACCATTGAATGCTGAAATAGAAGATTGTAACATTGGGACCCCTGAAAATCCCAAAATGGTTAAGCTATCCAAAGCATTACCACCGGAGCAGAAACTAAAATACATTGAGTTATTCAAAGAGTTTCAAGATGTCTTTGCCTGGAGCTATGAGGACCTTAAATCTTATGATACATCAGTTATCCAGCACACTATCCCTCTAAAAGAAAATCAAAAGCCTTTTAAACAGAAGCTCAGGAGAGTCAATCCAGTCCTCCTCCCCCTTATTGAAAAGGAGGTCAAACGTATGTATGAAGCTGGGATCATTGCCCCAATTAGATTCTCAGAGTGGATCTCAAACCTTGTGCCTACTAGGAAAAAGACAAGGGAAATCAGACTGTGTGTTGACCTTAGGAATCTGAACAAAGTATCTCTCAAAGACCATTATCCCTTACCTAAAATGGACCACATCTTGCAAAGAGTAGTGGGAGCTGCTAGGATCTCTTTACTAGATGGTTTCTCAGGATTCAATCAGATTCTAGTACACCCGGATGATCAAGATAAAACAGCCTTTACAACACCTTGGGGAACATTCAAATATGTTAAAATGCCTTTTGGACTTAAATATCCAAAGAGCAATGGATATTGCCTTTGCCAAGGAAATTCATGACTTCCTAGTTATCTATCTTGATGATCTCACTGCCTTTTCAAAATCAGATCAAGAACACTTAGAACACTTGAGGCAGGTTTTCACAATTTGTAGAAAGTATGGCATATCTTTGAACCCAAAGAAGTCACTGTTTGGGCTGGAGGAAGGTAAACTCTTGGGGCATATAATCTCAAAAGATGGAATTAGGATTGATCCAGACAGAATTCAAGCTATCCTACAAGTACCACATCCAAGAAACATCAAAGAACTACAAAGCTTTCTAGGAAAGATCAACTTCTTAAGGAGGTTCATTCCCAATCTGGCTGAACTCATAAGACTGTTAAATAATATGCTGAAAAAGGATTCCAAGGTCAAATGGACCATGGAAGCTAGACAAGCCTTTGAGGATATCAAAAGAGCATTGACAAACACACCAGTCCTAACAAGCCCTAGATTTGATCAAGATTTTATCATTTTTTCTTTT
The DNA here is from genome assembly GCA_031772625.1 of Pinus tabuliformis. Classification (NCBI taxonomy): domain Eukaryota; kingdom Viridiplantae; phylum Streptophyta; class Pinopsida; order Pinales; family Pinaceae; genus Pinus; species Pinus tabuliformis. The sequence goes on along the minus strand of CM062817.1, from coordinate 1,845,224,032 downwards.
GCTTCATAGCATACTATTGCTGCTGTTCTGTTACAAAAAGATGACCAAGGCCGTGAAAAACCCATTGCATTTTTTAGCAGAGCCCTTAGGGATGCTCCCTTAAAGTATCAGATTATGAAAAAACAAGCCTATGCATTGGTAAAAGCCATCAAGGAATTCAGAATCTATATCCTTTACTCTCATATAATTGCCTATGTTCCTAATGCAGTGGTCAAGGATATTCTAACCCAAGAAGGAATTGAAGGCAAGAGGGGCAAATGGATTGCCAATATCTTAGAATATGACATTGAGATTAAACCTACCAAACTGATAAAAGGACAAGGCCTAGCCAAACTAATGACTGAAACTAATTTTCAAGCCCTTGACATTAATGAACTGGATGACGAACAGGAGATGGCGACTCCACAGATCATTCAAGCCTTTATGCAATCTCTATGGTATGCTGATATATGTTTTGTATTATTAAACCTGCAAGCTCCTCCAGGGTTGTCCAGAACCAAGAAAAGATTCTTGAAAATGAAAGCATCAAAGTTTTGTATTATTGACAATGTTTTATTTTGGAGAAATCATGAAGGGATCTTACTCAATTGCTTAACAATAGAAGAAACTGACAATGTCCTCAAAGAATTTCATGCAGGTGACTGTGGAGGACACTTATACTGGAAGTCCACAACTGATAAAGTCCTAAGGGCTAGATTTTATTGGCCCTCCTTGTTTACTGATGTAAAGAGATTTGTAATGTCTTGCCACAAATGCCAAATTTTTGAGGGCAAGAGGAAGCTGCTACCTTTACCACTCAAACCAGTTTCAACTGAAAGACCATTCCAGCAATGGCGTTTAGACTTCATTGGTGAAATTCACCTTCATCCTCTGGCCAGCATAGGTGGATTCTCACTGCCACAGACTATTTTACCAAATGGATAGAGGCTATCCCTTGTAGGCAAGCCAATGACTCCATTATTATACAATTCCTAGAAACCAACATCTTGTGCAGGTTTGGCTGTCCAGACAAAATTATTACAAACAATGCTGCTGCTTTCAAGTCCAAGAAAATGATCAGATTTTGTCACAAGTATCACATGACCCTAGGTCATTCCACTGCCTATTATCCTCAAGGTAATGGCCTAGCCGAGTCTTCCAATAAAAGTCTCATTAATATCATTAAGAAAGTTTTGGAAGAAAACAAAAAGAATTGGCATAAGAAGCTGGTAAATGCACTGTGGGCTGATAGACTGACCACCAAGAGATCAATTGGCATGAGTCCATATGAACTGGTCTATGGGCTAGAAGCAAAGTTTCCTACATCTCTAGGAATTCCTGTGATCAAGCTGCTGCAAGAAATACAAGCTGAGCCCAATGACATTCAAAGAAGAATTAATCAAACAATTCATTTACAGCAAACAAGAGAAGAAGTCTATCAAAGAACCCAAGTTCTACAAGAAAAGCTCAAAAGAATATTTGACAAAAGAACCAAAGCTGAAGATTTCTTTATAGGAAATAAAGTGTTAAGATGGGATTCCAGAAGGGAGGACAAAGGCAAACATGGTAAGTTTGATTTTTTATGGAAGGGACCCTATGTCATCTATGCTATACAAGGAAACAACACCTATTTTCTAAGAAGTTTGGATGGCTCAAACACTGAGGAAGGCCCAGTTAATGGGAGAATGCTCAAGCATTATTTTGACTCCCTTTGATCAAACACTGAACAGGCATATATTGTACATAAATATTTGTATTTCCAGTATTTTCAGTTACAGCAGATAAATAAAGCACCGAGTGCAGCATATTTTGAGAAGACCAGGGTGCTGCATTTTTCCCTTTTTGAATATATATGATCCTGGCATTTGGAAAGCAAAGAAAAACACAGGACAACTATCAAGTGATGAGGAGAAAGTCTGAGAAACAGGTAAAACAGATCTGCAAATTCACAGCAAATCAGCTCACTGGGTGCTGCCTGCAACTATCTAGGATCCTAGCCAATGGTCTCCAACAAACAGAGAAATTCAGCCTGCAACAAGAAGGCAGAAACTCAGGCAATCTGACCTGCTGTTCTTGGCTTTTCACTTGGAAAAGCCATCCCCAAGTGGAGCCACTGTTAGCCTCCTATACCAATAGGTTTTCATCTCTCATGATTGGCAGTGGAAGGGCCAAAAATGTTCACCTTCCATGCTGCTAAGGTTCCATTTTTGTGAAAGAAGCAGACAATTAAAAAATGTAAAGAGGGTATGCCTTAAAAGAAAAATCAAAGGGTAAGAAAATGAATTGGTCAAAGAAAAAATGAAAGAAATGAACCCCAAACAAAGACCATGAAAGTGGCTAGTCCAAATTGCCACTACTACTTTGATGGGTGGTCCAACAGCTCAAGCTGGGCCTCACCATGTTTTGAATTGCATGTTGTAGACTAGAGAGGAAGTACCTGTTCAAACAGTTCAAGCTTGACAGATGACTAGGTGGATAGAGAAAGAAAGGAGCCCAACTGCCTAATCTGGGCCCTTGGAAGTCATAAGGGTAGACTTAGATAGGAGGGCAGCAAAAAGAAAAGAGAATTATCAGGGTTTGCAAGGCCAAGTGCACCCATCCAAAGGAAGAAAAAATGTTAGGCATATTAGGCAGGGTAGGCAGTTGAAGGTTGCAGAAAGCAAGATCTAAGCATATCACATGGGAAAAATCACAATGATGCCACCAGCAGGAGAAAGGCAAGAGCAATGGCCTATTTTGGCATACTACTAAACCATCACTAACTTCACTCATCCCCTTCAAAAATTTCTTACTAACCTCCCCATGAGCACTGCAGGATCTGCCTGATCAGTCCTCCTTATACTCCTCATTTGTCAAAATTTCATGTCAGAAGTGACTTCTCTCTTTGAAGAGCAGCCACATTTCTTGTGTAAAAATTCTTTTCATTTTGATCTACTCCCTAATTAAGTTTGTTTCCTAAAAAACTCAGTTTCTATCACTTCCCATTCACATTCCCCTCCAAAACTAACTACTAACTCTATCTACACTAAATCCCCTATGTTCCCCTTTCCCTATTACTATAACACCATGGTGTATAAACCCCAAACAATGTATAAATATCCCCCCTTTAGCATTATAGCTAAATAACACTTCTATGGGAGACATTAGCCCACCAGGGACTATAGTCAACCCTGCTTTGGGATTACTCTAACCTCTGGTCAGAGTAATAACCTATACTAAACCCTCATTTCCCCTTTTTCCCGAAAAATTTCATAAAAACCCCTTCTCCCCCTCTCAAACCTAATATTCATATGTTTTCTAAACCCGACAGTCTAACCCGCATACCCCAAACCCACAAAAAACCCCCTAACCTAAAGTTTGAAACCCAAAACATTTAAATGAATATTTTATTGACCGGCGGGTCCCCCCCCAAACTTGCACGATGGGTCGGGGCGCCCGCCAGCCCTTGATTTCCCGCTGCCCTTGATCTAACGGTGGGCGGTCGATTTGAGATTTGAACCCGCCGCGCTTTAGCGTCCGGGGAGCGGGTGGTTTTGGCCCCCGTACACTGGACGCGTGGCAGCCGGCGGGGGTGTTCGGAGCCCCCCTCCCCGATACCGCCTTCTCCCAAAAGCGGTGCGGGGAGACCGCTTACCACCTTCCCGCTTACCGCCCTCTTATGTCGCGTTAACCCACGTCATCGTGACGTCGCGTCACCGACCCCTTCCCCCGCGCCACGTGGCCCTCCACGTAACCTTGCCACCCCACACCATCCGCCACCGTGTCCTGCCATGCTGGCCTCCAGCTCAGCACCCACGTCACTTTCCGTACCTGGGCCCGCCATGACATCATGCTGACGTCATCGGCGGAAAAGCGCCAATAACCCATATTTTCCAAAATGGTCGTTAAAAACGCGCAAAAGAGCCGTTTTGTGTCATTTTCACTCGAAAAAGACAGAGTCGCTGTTCTATGCGTTCATTGCGAAATTTGCCTCCAAGCCGCCAAATTCAAAGCTGCAGACGCCGCAACTCACCAATTTAGCTGCATTATTCACCCACTGTTCAACCCGGAGGCTCTCGGCATCGTTTATCCAGGTATTTGCCAGAATTCACCTGTTTTACCCATATTTATGCCATTTCTCTGCAAATTGTCCATAAACACCTGCTAATTCCCAAATTAAAGATTGTCTCTTAGTCAATTCTGGACCAAAGCAACTTGCATTGCCCCCTGCTCTAAAAATCGATGTTACAACAATAATCCGCGGTCTCAAAATCGCAAATTGACCCCCAAATCACCCGGCATTGTTCCCTTTTGCCAGGTGCATACTTGAAGGACCAAATTTTACCAAACTATAATTATACCCCCTCCTCTGCAATTCATCTTCATTATTCACAATTCCTGTGAATTTTCCAAAGCAGAGCAGAGGAAAGCCTGCCTAGCCTGCCTATTCCTCTTTGAAGAACATATCTAGCACCTGCATTCAATCTGCCAATTGACTTCTAGAAAAGCCTTGCAACATATTGCACTTACCTTGTTCCATTCAGAAACTACATAATGGCTGCTCCTGCACCCACAGCTCTCAGTGTTGCCCCCATGAATCCACCAAATAAAGAGCTTGAGTCCCTGCCTCTTGCTGACAGGGATTACCTCATCCAAGACTTTGTGGGTGATAGGAACCATTTGCAGACCTTCAGGGAATTGAGAGATGACTATTTGAATGGCAAGGATACATATGGGATATGGGAATCAAATCTGCCATATTACTTCCTCCGATCTGTCAACATTTTTCCAGAGATTATCCGCCTATGTGCTGAGAATTATGATGCAAATCACAGAGCTGTCAAGTCTCCATCTGGGAGCATCCTCTTTCACATTAATGCTGAGTCCATTAACCAGATGCTCAACTTCAAACAAACTCAGCTGTTGTTTCCTTTCTCTATGAACTATCTGCTAGATACAGGTGCCAAGATGTCCACTGCTGACATTCAGAAGATCACCCAGACATTTATGAGGCCTGACCGCCAGCCCACAGGGCCACCTCCCTATTTGTATGTCCACTTTACTGATGTAGGCAAACTTCTACTGGACATGATTGCTTATGTGTTGGGCTATAAAACCAGTGAGTTTGTTGATGAGACTGTGCTGGTGTTTTTAGCTGCTTATAGCCCAGGCCAACCCCCTGCTTACAAATATAATTTTGCCAAATTCATAGCCAACAAGATACATGACCAGCTGTTCAAAGTAGACAGGGAGGGCATTTTCAAATACTCATCATACATCTACCATTTGTTCATGTATTACCAGTCCGAGGCCTTTCAATGCTCCATCAAAAAGCTGGACTCTAAGGGGGAAAGAAGGTCTGTCATCTTCTGGACATCAGTTTATCACCAAGTCCAAGATTCACCATACTCATACTGTGAATTTATCGATGAGTTTGTCTACCCAGTCTCCTGCTTGTTGATGAGGTCCCCTCCTCCCAGAGTGTCATTTGAAATACAGAAAACCCTGCAGCTCTCTAAAAATTATAAAATAGGTGACTGGTACCTATATCAAGATCATACAGTCATCAGAATTTATGGCTGTGAGCTCTGTCCATACAGGCTCCCAAAATATGTGCCAATGAGACTGTTTGCCTTGGAGTACTATAGGCAGCTCATTCACTCTGACCTCACCCACTTCCACAGTGCTAAAAAGAAAGCCCATCTCAAGTTTAAGCACCACCTGGGCCCCTTCATCATGAATAAAAAAGAGGGATGGCAAGATGCTGAGAAAATCCTCAAAGACAAGTACAAGCTATCAAAAAGCTTCCGGTGGGTCCCTTATGACCCTGAAGGCTTCATCTGTGCTAGGAGGGTCAAGTACAGGCTGCTAGGCTATGAGCACTGTAAATTTCCACATATTGAACAGTATGCCAATCAGCAAGAATGGCTGCAAGATACTTTAATTGAAAAACTAACTGAAGAAGAGATAATGCAAAAGAATGTCAAGGATTTGGAAAAAACTCTTGACTTGGATTCTGTGCAGCAGGTAATCTTCAAGCAACCACATCCAGTGGGAGAAGGGACTTCAGCTACAACAACTGCACCAGCCACCCAGGCGCCCTCTACAGCAGCATCAGGCACAGATAAAGGTAAAGGAATAATGGGTGCTGAAGAAGAAACAGTAAAAGAACAGCCTGCCTCCTCACTTGGGCAGCAACAAGAGCAGACCCCTCCGCCACAAACAGAACCACCTACAACACCTATTTTGCAGACTCCAGCACATGAGGAGAGGGGTAAGAAAAGAGACAGAGAAGAGTCCACTCCTGCTAGTGGATCCTCCCAGCAACCTGAGGCCAAGAGGCAAAAGGTTGACTCCCCAGTGATAGAAGAAATAAGTGAAGAAGTCCTTGACAGTCCAAGGAAAGAAGGGGGAGACAGCCAGCAAACAGGTACAAGCTCCTTTCAGCAGGAGCAGGGATTACAGCTTGGCTTGGAGGTGTCCTCCTCCTCTCAACAGAGCAAGAAGCCTTCAAGCACCAAGGCTTCCTTCAAACAAATAAAGGCACATAATGACTTGCTGAGAATAGAAGTATACAAGCAGTTTCTCAAAGCAACACCAGCCAAGCAAGAAAGGTTGATGTCAGTGTATGACATACAAGAGGAGAAGATGATCCTCAGTCACTTCAAACCCAAGGTACCGCAGCCTAAATCAGCTGCAGATTTTGTAAGAACAAGGGTGGAGGTCATGGCAAAGGACATTCACCCCATGGACCAAATAGAACTGCATAAACAAACGGGAGAAATGGTCTATGCCACATTGGTAGACAGGGCCACAATGGCCCATGAATTGAAAGAATCATTGAAGAATACCAACATTCAGTTGGATTTTGAGAGAATGTCCTCCATGGCCAAGGACAACAGGATTAAATCGCTAGAGGACATCATCATAGACCTAGGACATGATCCTAAGGATCCAAAGGGCGTGAGGGCCCTCATGAAGAAGAAAGAAGATGATCTTAATGCATTGAAGAAAAGGTTGAAACTGCTGCCTACCGAACACCCCCAAACAGCAGAATTACAGAAGGAAAAGGAGGCTGATGAGCAACTTGATCTAATAATGCAGCTCAATCAGAAGGTCCTTGATTTGGAAAAGGAACTAGAAGGGGCACTGCAAGACAAGCAGGGAGAATCTACATCCCAAGCTCCTCCAACTACTTCAACCACTGCAACAACTACAGAGGCAGCAGTAGCCCCTGTAACAACTACAGCAACAACAACAGCTCCAGAGTCCAGCTTAAACATGGAAGATTTGACTAAGGCTATCAAAGAGCTGGAGCTCCAAGCTACTGAGATCAAAGAGGCCAAGGAAAAATTGGCAGAACTAGAAGCCAAATATGACAAGTCCAAGATGACTGTAGCTGAGCAGTCTAGAGAAATTAAGGCCCTGAAAGACAAAATAAAGGCCTTAGAAAAGGAGCTCAAGATAGAAAGTGCTCTGGCAGAAATAAAGAGAATTTTGTGGGCCCGGATTGACCAATCCATTACTAGACAATGGAAGTCAATCAAGACTGTGCATGAACAAATGGAATTAATTGACAAAGCACAGATCGAGATCCAGAAAGCCAGAACAGTACTGGGGAATAGGCCTGAGCAGGCCAATAGAATGATACACTTTTTGAACAATCAGACCCAGGAGGAGCTAGCAGCCATCAACATTGTTAACAGAACAGAGGCTGTCCTTACGGCTAAAAAGGTGCTGACTCTCAGGAATTACGTACAGACTGTAGAGAGAAAATGCCATGAAATACAGGCTGAGGTGGATGAATACAAGCTCAAAATGGGAGCACTGCAAGGAAAGGGATTGCCCAGCCTACTAACCAGCACGGGAAGACTGCTCCCCCGTGAGCAATATGCTGCCAAGATGTCAACTTTTATTGAAAATCATATCACTGCATCTGCCAGTACTTCTGAGGAAGCAGGGCCTCCAACAGGGCAGGGCCTTTATGACAAACTTGAAAATCTGTTTTTTATTGAAAATGAAATCCACCACCTTTTTGAGGTTCCTCCTAATTTTTATAGATATACAGAGGCAGATGAAACATTGGTGAAAATTCGAAGGCACCAGCTGCCCAAAGAGGATTGGTGGCAGGCAATGCTGCAAATTTTGCCTCAGTGATCTCAGTTGATCAATCCTAGTCAGCCTCCACTTAGCAAAGAGAAAAAAGTAGAATAAAGACAACACACAAGGCATTCGAAGGATGACTCAGCATAAAGACAGCGACAGCGAGCCAAATATAAAAAATACGCAAATTTTGGGCAGCGCATCTTCAGCCGACTCCAACGGTCACAAAGTCAACATTCTCTGACCATTTTGGACAGCTATTACAATCAGAAGTTACTACAGCATTTACTTTCTCAGCTACAACGCTCCAGGAGTTGGCACAATATTAATGAGCCATTAACTCATTTGTTAGATATTTTCTGATGTAAATTTTGTATATATACCTCCCCTGGCAACGTATTAAGGGTTGGTGATTTTCATTCTGAGGCAAATGTATTGTATATTTTCAGATAATCTAATGCAAAGAGGCTGGAAAAACTCAGTGATTTCCTGAATGTTTGATGTCTTGGTGATGCTATGCGTGCTGTTGCAGAATTCCTGTGCTGTCTAATGGAACAATAAGTTTTCTCAATCTATGTTTTGTCTTCTTATGTTTGTTTGAATCATACACATGTTTCACTAATCTAACAGTAGAGAAAAGGAATAGTACAGGAAATGTTTTGTTACACCTTGTGCTCAATCTCTATTACTGAAAATGTTTTCTTCAGAATTGATCATGAACATGAATTCTTAATTGCTCATGTTTTCATTAATTCTATAAATATGAATGTTATATAGAAATTCTTCACTGCTTCTAAATAATATTCCCACTGTTCTCCATATCAGTTTGTTGAAAGATCCTTAATTTCCTTTCATGCCCTGATCACATCACCCCAATCACAGATTTAAAGAATTGTTTCTTAGACACTTATCTGGCTTTGCAGCATCACTATTGTATCAGCACAGACATATCAAGCAAGTTAAGCATCACTGACTCCATGCCCAATGGCCTAGAACACCTTGGTAATCATATATATATCTTGACTGAAGTCATCATCCAGCAAACTTCAAAACAAAACCTTGAGCATCATAACTAGCCTAAAATATCATACCAACAAAGTTAAATCATAAAGAGAGAGCCCTCTCTGGTCATAGGGAGGCTAGAACCTGTGACCCAAAGATTGGTTAGTGGTTACCTCGGCCGTATTCCCTTGGGAGTTAAAGGGAACAACCTGAGTGATAACAGTTACAGTGAAAACGAGCAAAAAGAGTGAATTGGGGCTTTTTTGGCCTTTTAACGAGCAACAGTCACATTTTGGCGTGGAAAGTATGAATGAATAGTGGGCAGTTTTTGACTTTGGCAGGGAGGTGGTTTTCTGGGCCATCACACCGCTTTTGGAGGGCATGCAGTATTTTTCGCGAGCACGTGATCTAGCCTGGGGCCTCCACGTAGCAGAACAGTGCCCAGGCAAAACCGCGAATCTCGCGTGCTCTTGGGCTGCTATCAGTCGGACAGTAAATGTGCGCGATATGAATGCACACTGTCAGATCTGGGGGCGGGAGATAGGATGACTGTCGCATGGTTAAGATGCACGGAGGGAATCGGGATGAGGATTTGTGGGGCCCGGATGTAATTACAAATAATTTGTAATTAATTAATACATAAGTTAGGGATTAAAATATAAGCAACGGTTTAATGGAGTGGGACCAGGGGTTATTGTGGCGTGGTTTTTTATGTGCACCGAGGGTTGGTGGGTTAAAAGGGTTTGTCGGGGAAGTATGATTGGGGAGTTAATTAAATAATGTAGGGGGATAAAAGCTTAGGATAAGGGGGTTTTTTGGGTTTTGAAGTGAAATAGGGAAATTAATAAGGGGGGAAGGTAATATTTGCAATGGGGAATGGGTTTCACACTAGGGAAAAGGGGTTTGTGGGTAGGGAAATTATTTTTGAAGGGTAATTACTAGGGAAATGTGTGAAACCAAGGGGTAAGGGTCAAAATGAGGGGAAAAGGGGATTTATAAATGATAAAGGGATAATGGGGAAATTAGCAAATAAGCATGTGGGAGCATAGTGAAATGAGGGGGAATTGGTTAAACCATATTGTGAACATGTTTTTCTTTCTCATAAATGCCCCTGCACATGAAACATAGGATTAAACATGATAAATGCTCTTTTGACTCAGCAACCTTGTACATTTGCAACCTTTCTTCTACCTACCCTTTATTTATCCTAACATTTTTTCTTCATTTTATTGGGTGCATTTGAGCTTGCTGACCCTTTATTTCCTTTTCTTTTGACAAGCAAACTATCTAATTCTAACCTTATAACTTCCAATGGCTCATATTAAACTGATGAGCTCATTTTTATTCTCTACCTAACTACTGATTTGCCAAGGTTAAACAATTTGACTAGATCTTTATTCTCTATCTATCAACATAAAATTTAAAAACATGAATATGTTAAGATTAAGCTGTTTAACCATCATGGATTATGGCATTTCTAACAAGATGCACACAACCTTATTTTGCATAGTAAAGTAAAAGTAGTGGCATTTGAATTTGCACACTTTCAGATCTGTTTTATTTCTTTTTTTGGAGTTCATATTTTTCACTTTTTTGGTCTTTTTCTCTTTCTTTTTGTCCTTTGATTATTCTTTTACAACACACCCTCTTTACATTTTTTAATTTTTAATATGGAAAACATTTTGCAGAAAGAAAAAGTATGTCCAATATTACAAGACTTAACCATAGCCAATTAAAAATTATGAATCCTATTATTATAGGACCCTAACAAGTTGAACTCAGTTAACTAAGATCTAGTCACTAGTTGAGTCAGTTGAAGGTCAATTGAGCAGTTATGATTGTTGTTAACTCACTGATCTCTTAGTTAACTAGTCAAACAACTAAAAATAGACCAAGTCATGCATGGAATTCAAATTTACTAGTTGAGTGGATGGAAAAGGAACATTGGTATTTATAATTGTATACTACTGAGTGTACATTGCTTTTGCACTGAGAAGGTGATCAATTACCCTTGGATTTGCGCAAGGAAATAGGGAATTTCCCTATTATTTAAGATCTTAATTCCTCCAGGATTGCGCAAGGAAATAAGAGGTTGGCTGAGGCTTGAATTGGCTAAGTGTTGGGCATAGCAAGTCGGGAATTAGGAGAACATGATTGAAGTGCAGGGTGTGCTTCAAATTTGAAGCAAGACATTGTAATTGTTTCTATTTTCATCTAAATTGATGGAAAGCAGCAAAGGGGTTTTTTCCCATTTGGGTTCCCCTGTGGAAGCCTTGTGTAGTTGTTTTGATGACGACATCTAATTTCTTGTGTTTCTAAATTGTGATCTAATTTTGCAAAATTGGAGAGGAAATTTATAATCTGTCGGTTTCAATTCGATTTCATCAGTAGTAGAAATTTTTTATTAATTTCTGCAATTTCAAGCCATACTCTACTGTGTCACGCAGATAACTCAAAATATGCCTCGCTGCTAACCAATGCACTCTCTTAAGTTCCACCATAAACTGACTGAGAGTATTGACCGCGAAGCAGATATTTGGCCTAGTGTTGACCATATACATGAGAGAACCGATGAGCTATTTATACAAGGTGGGGTCAACATCCTTGTCATCCAACGCATCTATCTTATTCCAATTGGTAATCATGGGCATAGAGACGGGTCTACAATGCTACATTCTGAATCTCTTCAAAATATCTATAACATATCTCCCTTGACCAAGTCTATCCTTCTGCCACACTTCCAATCCTAGGAAATAGCGCATACCCCCAAATCCTTCATATCAGAATTTGCTTCTAGGTTCCTCTTGCAGTCCTGTATGAGCCCTAATGACCCTCAGGAAGAGATCATCCACACAAAATACTAGGATGGGTGGTTCATCCCCTACCATCAAGTAGTAAAGGTTGGGATCTACATCACTCTTAATGAATACCATCTATTGCAAATAGCTATCAATCCGACCATACCATGCCCTTGAAGCCTGCTTGAGCCCATATGGATATTTCTTCAACCTGCACACATGTGTGTACCTTTCACGAGTCTCGAAGCCCTCTGGTTTCTCGATATGCACCTCCTCTTCTATCACCCCATTCAAGGATGCTGTGTTGATGTCCATCTGGTGAATCTGCCACCCCAAGTTGCTACAGATATAATTGACCGAATATAAGTTTGTTTGGAAACTAGGGTCAAGGTCTCCTCATAATCTGTCCCTTATTTCTGCGCATACTCCTTTTCCACAAATCTAGCCTTGTACTTCTCCACGCTGCCATCTCCAACATACTTGATCTTATATATCCAACGAGAACCTACAATTGACTTGTCCTCAGGTCGTGACACCACCTCCAAAAAATCGTTCGTCATGATAGAACTATAATCCTCTACCATGGCATCCACCCACACTTGATGTTGTGTGAACTTGTGAAAGATGGAAGGTTTTACAACCTAAGCCACCAATGATTGGTACCTGTCAGGTTGTCTGCACTCTCTCTTGTTCATTCTAGGAGCTCCAATGAACTCCTTTGCATCTCTCAATGTCTAACGAGCTTCTCTACAAGTTAGAACACTAGTGGTGGGAGGTCCAACCATCTCCTCCTCATCCTACCTCTGCTACTCCATTTGCTGTGAATTGATTGGATCCCCTACACCTAAGGAAAATCTAGTACTAGTCACTGTACTAGATCCATATGACTGTCCTACCAGTAGTCCCACTGGGTGCCCCTGTGTCTGGCCCTACTACTGGACCAATGGAGCTTCTTTTGGCTCACTCTAATATCATGTTGGCATCTCACGAGACTTATTGAAGGATTTGTCCTCCATGAACTTCACATCCCATCTCATTATGATCTTATTGCTGCTAGGAACATAGATCCTGTATGCCTTTGACTTTTTGCTATACCCAACGAGAAACCCCTTCTCTGTAGTCTGATCCAATTTGGTACACTTCTCATATGGCACATGGAAATAAACTATGCTGCCAAAGATCCTGAAGCGACTTACCTTGGGCTTCTTTCTTGAGAAGACCTCTTTTGGCGTTATCTTCCACAATGCCTTATGATGAATCTTATTCTGAATATAAAATGTTGTGTTACTTGCCCTTTCCCATAGGAACCTGGTAAAATCATGGTCATATAATATCGCTTTTGCAGCCCCAACTATTGATTTGTTCTTTTGCTCCGCTACCCCATTTTCTGTGGATTGTATGGAGATATCCACTCTCTTTTGATGCCTTCCATCACAATTTTTTTTTGTGAAGTCTTTATCTATGTAATATCCACCATTATGTGAGAAAATAATCTTGATCTTCTTCCTTGTCGCATTCTCTACGAGACCCTTAAACTCCTTGAATCGATTGAATACCTCATCTTTGGTCTTCAAGAAGTAGATCTAGGTCTTCCTGGAATGGTCATCAATAAAGGTGACTAAATACGTGGCCTCGCTGAGATATCTAGTTGAAATAGGACCACAAATATCTGAATGTATCAGTACCAACACGCCATCTCCTCTACTATCACTTCTTGGGAATTTTTCCTTAACATATTTACCAAGTACACACCCTCTGTACACATCATCATGTTCCATGCCATGTTCTGGAACACCTTGTTGAAAAAGGTGCAACAAGAAATGTTAAATTTAGAATGTGCTAAAAATAGACCTACCAAAAATAGCATGTCTAAAAATAGCATGTCCAAAAATAGCAGTTTGGCCAGTGAGGTCATTGGCCACAGTGGATGAGAGGTGAAACTGCTAAAAGTAGAAAGTTCTAAAAATAGAATTTTTAGGTCCCTTCCTATTTATAGTAGTCCCTAGTCTATCTATAGGAAGTAAAATTAATTTTGGTCTTAATAGTAGTTGGAAATATTAGTTAATTAATTCAGTTGAGTTAATTAGTTAAGGAAATTTGAATTTGAAATCTTTGTGAGCATGCACATGAGTTGTCCCACTGATTGAGGAATTTATCCTTAATTTCCTCCACTGATTGAGGGAATAAATATGAGTTCTATAATGAGAGAATCAATTTGCTTAGTTCTAACTAGTCAAGTCCAGTTAGATTATTTTAACAAGATGTTAAAATAATAAAATATAGTTTGTTAATGCTTGCATGCATGTGACAACTATTATTTTAGATAACTGAGAATTCACTCATGGATAACTGTTGCATGTCAGTTCTGTCAGAGACCCGGTTGAGATCAGATGTGAGACAGTGTACTATCAGATGCTTGGATATTTCTAGTAAGTATTCCTTGCATGGAGAAGGATCTATTATAGGACATTGGAGGACTTGTGGCCTATATATTGAGGCCTAGGTAGTCCATGATTTTCATCTTTTGATTGAAGATCATCAGAGTACATAGAGAGCAGGATAGCTATTGAGTTGATTCTTTTTGTATGTTGAAGAGGATTTCCACTTGATTGATAATATAGTGTTGGGGTTTTATGTTGGTGCTTTCCCTAGTGATATATTCTGTGTTATGTGTGATTTATTTCTCTTGATCAGTTATGCATGTTTCTACTTGATGTTTCTCATGAATTCGATTATGCTTCTGCTTAATGTTTTGTAGAAGTAGAACAAGTATTATGCTTTAGGACATTGCATATATCGGTTTGTTCTACAGGTGAAATTTCTACATGGTATCAGAGCACAGGTGATCAAGCAAGAATAGTATACTGAGAGGAGATTTCAAAGTTTTGAGTTTTGGGTCGAGAGTTTGCAGAGCAGATCTGAAAATTTTTGTACAAAATTTTCAGAAATAAATAGCAGATTTGGATTCCTTGCGGAAAAATACCCAAAAAAAAAATAAAAAATCGGCTAAATCGGAGTTCAGATGAGGGAGATATCGCTGATTTAAAATCAGCTCCTTTTCTAGAAAATTTCGTGACGGTGGGAAAGTGGAAATAGATTGGTTTGCTAGCCAAGAACCTGTATGCACTTGAGGTACAAGATGCATGCAAAGCCTTGAGGAGCAAGGCAAAGGTTAGATACTTGGTGGTTGAGAGGGAGAGTATATTACCTCTCAACATGCAGCGCCAGAAAAAGTCTCAAACAATTGTGGAGGAGAGACGATTGGTGCAGTGGCTTCAAGAGGTTGTTGAGCAGCCACAACAGGGGAAGCTGAGAGGAGATCAAGTAGAGACATCTACTCATGTAGAGACCTCCAGTAGGGGGAAACTTTGAGCCAGGTGGGCAGAGGGATCGCATGCAGCCATACCTCCAGGTAGGAGGTGGGGTGATATAGAGTGATCGTCCCAAGGAGGAGGGGCAGGACCCTTGAGGTACCCAACCTCTTGGATGAGACCTTGCTACAGGAGCTTCGATGTGGAGTAGCAGGAACTGACTGATTGGGTAGAGACAAATGCGGATGGAGCGGCAGCGAGAGCAACAGTGCAGGGAATCCCAGGACAGCGCATAGCTAGCAGGCTGCAGCAATGCGAGAGGCACAAGTGTTTTGCACAGTGCTAGGTGGCATAGAGTGGTGTGCAATGGTGCGAGATGCATGGAGATGTTGCAGTAGCGCAGATGTCAGAGAGAGAGCACTTGTCAGCAGCAGGTAGAGCTTCAACATCAGAGTATGTTCGTAGCCCAACAGAGTTGTCAGTTGGGAGGGTTTTGTTCCAAGTGTTGTTGGAGCAAGTGGACTAGGTAAATGTGTTGCATGCAGAACATTCTAGAGTTACAAGATCGGGTTCGAGAGAAAGACTTTCTTGTTGAGAGGGAGTGTTGAAATATGTGCAACAAGAAATGTTAAATTTAGAATGTGCTAAAAATAGACCTGCTAAAAATAGCATGTCTAAAAATAGTAGTTTGGCCAGTGAGGTCATTAGCCACATTGGGTGAGAAGTGAAACTGTTAAAAATAGAAAGCTCTAAAAATAGCATTTATGGGTCCCTTCCTATTTATAGCAGTCCCTAGTCTATCTATAGGTAGTAAAATTAATTTTGGTCTTAATAGCAGTTGGAAATATTAATTAATTAATTCAGTTGAGTTAATTAGTTAAGGAAATTCGAATTTGAAGTCTTTGTGAGCATGCACATGAGTTGTCCCACGGATTGAGGAATTTATCCTTAATTTCCTCCACTGATTGAGGGAATAAGTATGAGTTCTATAATGGGAGAATCAGTTGACTTAGTTCTAATTAGTCAAGTCCAGTTAGATTATTTTAACAAGTTGTTAAAATAATAAAATATAGTTTGTTAATGCTTGCATGCATGTGACAACTATTATTTTAGATAACGGAGAATTCGCTCATGGATAACTGTTGCATGTCAGTTCTGTCAGAGACCCAGCTGAGATCAAATGTGAGATAATGTACTATCAGATGCTTGGATATTTCTAGTAAGTATTCCTTGCATGGAGAAGGATCTATTATAGGAGATTAGAGGACTTGTGGCCTATATATTGAGGCCTAGGTAGTCCATGATTTTCATCTTCTAATTGAAGATCATCAGAGTACAGAGAGAGCAAGATAGCTATTAAGCTAATTCTTTTTGTATGTTGAAGAGGATTTCCACTTGATTGATAATACAGTGTTGGGGTTTTATGTTGGAGCTTTCCACAGTGATATATTCTGTGTTATGTGTGATTGATTTCTCTTGATCAGTTATGCATGTTTCTACTTGATGTTGCTCATGAATTCGATTATGCTTCCGATTAATGTTTTGTAGAAGTAGAACAAGTATTATGCTTTAGGACATTGCATATATCGGTTTGTTCTACAGGTGAAATTTCTACACACCTGTCACTGTCTCCCTGAGAATTTTAAGTTCTCCATGATGCAAGTGTCCCATTCTCCTATGCCAAAGCTCATTCAGATATTTCCCACTGCTGTTGTTGCTGCCTAGTAGTACCAATGGAGAATCAAGCTGCAACCTGTATAATCTATTGCTTCAAACTCCAATTTGTTTCACCCTCTTCTTGCTTGGGTGTTTGAAAAACACCTTCTTCCGTATGAAGTGAAGATCATATCCCTTATCCTATAGTTGGGATACTGAAATCAGGTTCATACCCAATCCCGACAGATGCAGTACATTTGTAGCGGTGGTAATTTCTCCCGAATCCCTCTGAGAATCGATGGTACCTCTCCCCACTGGAGTGCACTTTTTCCTGTTTCCCATCATAATTTGGAAGTCCATCTGCTCTTCATTGTATTTATAGAAATATTATCTAACCCGACACTCCATTGTCTATATACCAGACACCTTGTGAAGCTGAGCCATATAAGAAAGAAAATTCGTCCTCCAATATGGAAGACAACTCTGAAGCCCCCTAAACATAAAATATGTCCATGGCCATAGTAGAGACATATGAGAAATTTACTGAATACATCCTGAGTATAATTTTACGTGATATTTCTCTTCCCCCAAGCATTGATTCTACTCTAGTAATCCATTGCAAAGCCTTTTTGCACCCAGACAAGAAATATGCTTAGTAAAAATACTAATTTTCTTCACCATAATTACTTCCTAGCTTCACCACTGCCTGTTGGAACTACTACTGGGCTCTACAAATTTTTCTGGCCACATGCACTAGAAAAATAGAGCCCTTTGCATAACAGTTCAAACTTCCTGGCCAACCTCTCCAGAAATCTGGAAATCGAACTACAAGGCTCACTTTGAATCTAGAAGATTTATTCCTTCTGCCTCTGAGCTTCCTGTCTAATTAAATATGTTTTGATACGATGTGAAAATTCCTTGAAATGCAACAACTGGAATTAATTCTCCTAACTAATTATTCAGTTTATTAATTTTCTTATTAATATCGAATTCATGACACTACAATATCTTCACAAATAAAAATATATGTTGCGGCAATAAAAATGATGGAAACTGAGAAATGCTAGTACACACACAAAAATTATGACACTGTTATTTTTGGACAAATGTCCTCGGAAAAACCCAATTTGGGTAAACTGTTGCATCAATGAGGGTTTTTATTATTATTCAACAACAAAATTTCTGAGTACAATAAAATGTCACCACATTGGTGATTCTACCCAAGAAAAATACTAACAAAAATATATTGAGGTATTTTACCCTCTCTCCAAATAATCTTGACACGTGACTACCTCTTAAAAGAAAGTTGTCCACCCTGCTCTGCATAGGCCCTACATCAACCTAGCGCAAACCCTCTCACGCTTAGCCTGAAACTGATGCCAATATGGCCATCATGCCTACTCCTGTCTGGGAAACTCTCCTCGAAACTCTAAGAAATATTCCTGGCCTCTGGAACTGAAAGTGAGCTTATCCTAAGCTAATTTGAATTGCTCACTTGAGGCTCCGCGCTGCCCCTATGCAACCTCTTGGAGATAGATTTTGACCTCCTCTTTCTGACTCTTCGAAATTGGAAACTCCTCCAAAACGCTGTTGTGCTGCCACTCTTCCACCTCCTACTTGATCTACTGGCTCAATTTCTCTTGTTGAATCACTTGCATTGGAAAATTGAACTGCCCAGATCAATGAGTATCTGCACTGGTGTGTTCTTTGTGTTCTTCATCTACCCATTGACCTCTTCTTATCATCTATAGTTGGGACTCCAAAGACCATGATTAAAACTTAATCGATGATTGAGATCATCTCCAAGTTGATCCATGTAAGTTTCTAGATAATTGTCACCTTTCTCAATTAATTACTATTAATTAACCATTTTTCCTAAGTAAGACTTAGGAAATTTTTAATTATGGTCAATTAATTTAATTGAGCCATCTCTAGGTGGAATTTCCAGAAACAATTTCTGGGTTTTGGAGAAATCATGTGTTTTAGCCTCTTCACAAAGTTTTGAGACTAGAACACCAACTGATGCTACAAAAACTAACATCTTAATTGGGCCCAAAGTGATTCCATTGCACTTTAACTTTCTTGATTGCTCCGTTCGATAGCATGAGATTTTTCCGTTGCAATATGCATTGAGGTTCTGGCTGGAATAATCCCTCAAGTTCCACCTACATTAGAGACTAATCAATCACATGATTAACATCCAGTACGTATATATTAAGTAATGAAACATGAAAAACATCGTGGAGTTTCACTGTTGATGGTGGTGCAAGTCTATAGGCCACTGGTTCAATCCTCTCAAGGATCTCAAAAGGCATGCAATACCGAGGTGCTAACTTGACACATGACCTAATTCGCAAGGAGCTCCTCTTGGGCTTGATGCGCAAGTACACATGCTCCCCAACCTAAAATTCCTTAAATTCCTTGTGCTAATATGCATACTTTTTCTACCTGTCCTGTGCTGCCTTCAAATTCCTCTTAATAACATGCATTTCCTATTATATATTTGATAAAATGTCCGCTCCAATCAACACCTTGTTCGTTAGATCACTCCAACTAATAGGAGTATTACAACTCCGCCCATAGAGGGCCTCAATTAGACTCATCTTCAGGGACTCCTGATACCCATTATTATAAGCAAACTCCACCAATGGAAGATACTCCTCCCGCTTCCTCTATTGATACATGACATACATCCTCAACATGTTCTCAAGGATCATGTTCACCCTCTCTATCTGTCCATATGTCTGTGGATGATAAGATGTAGTGAAAGCTAACTCTATCCCCAAGCCTGCAAATAACTCCTTCCAAAACTTGGAAGTGAACTTAGCATCTCTATCTGATATGATCTTCTTGGGAACACCATGCAACCTCACTATCTCTTCGATGAAGATTTGATCAACCTCACTAGATGGATTCGTAGACTTCACTACAATGAAGTGAACTACCTTACTTAACCTGTCAACCACAACCATGATGGAATCATGTTGCTTCAATGTCCTCGACAAACCTGTAATGAAGTCCATGGAAATGACTTCCCATTTCCGTTCTAGAATCAGAATAGGATGTAGTAGACTAGTTGGATGCTTACACTCTACTTTTAATTGTTGCCACTCCAAACATCTCGCAACAAACTCAACCACCTCTTTCTTCAAGTTCAACCAATGATAGAACTTCTTAATTGTTGTCAATGTCTTCTGATATCTCGGGTGACTTGAATATGAATTGACATGAAAATCTCTCAAGATAAGCTTCTTGAGATGACTATTATCTGACACATAAATCCTGTTCTAGAATCTGACCAAGCCATTTGTCGTGAGGAGATACTCCTCATACCTATCACCTTCACCTTTTTTCTACAACCTCTGTTTCAACTATTGGTACATGTCATCATGCTGTCCTACCTACATCATAAGCTCCTACAAATATGTCCCACAAGAGCTCACAACTGAAATATGATTTACCTGCACTCTCCTACTAGAGCATTTGCAACCTGATTCTCCTTGCCCTTGATGTACCTGATCTTGAAGTCAAACTCACTAAGGGTAGCCAACCATCTAGATTGCTTGGAATTCATATTAGGTTGGTCAAACAAGTACCTTAGTCCACTATGATCACTCATCAGAATAAACCTCCTACCAAGAAGATAATGCCTCCACATCTTCAATGCATGAATGATAATTTCCAACTCAAGATCATGAGTCACATAGTTCTGCTCGTGCTCATTCAATTTCCTTGACTCATAACATACCACCTGTCCTTAATGCATCAAGAATCCACCAAGTCCTCTCTTGCAAGCATCTATACATACCACAAACTCTTTATCTGGACCTGCAATCTTGAAGACTGGAGCATTTGTAACCAAATACTTTAACTGCTCAAAGCTAACTGCACACTCCTCAGTCCATTCAAACTTATTCCCTTTTCTTTGTAATGATGTAATAGGATAGGTAATCCATGAGAAGTTCTTGATGAACCTCCTGTAATAACCTGCTAGTCCCATGAATGATCTAACCTCATCCACATTCCTAGGAGATGGCCACTCCGTGATAGCTCTAATCTTTTCCGGTTCCACTGCTATACCATCCTTGGAAACAACATGCCCCAAGTAGTGAACTTCAGTCTGAAATGAATTGCATTTGCTAAGATTGGCATACAACTGATGCTCTCTCAACAATCTCAATACTACTTCCAAGTGCTCTGCATGCTCTTCCACATTCTTATAATATATCAATATGTCATCAATGAATAATATCACAAACTTGTCCAAATAAGGATGAGACATAATGTTCATCAAGCACATGAAAGTAGTTGGAGCATTAGTAAGACCAAAAGGAACCACTATGGACTCATAATGCCCATACTTGGTATGAAATGTGATATTTTAAATATCTTCTTCTTTGTTGTGCACCTACTGATATCCTAATCTCAAGTCAATCTTTGAGAACCCTGCTACTTTCTTTAGCTGATCAAACAATTCATAAATCCGCTACATGGATGCCTATTATTGATATTCACTTTATTTAGCTACTTGTAATCAATGGACAATCCAAGAGTACCATCCTTCTTCTTCAAAAATAAAACTATTGCACCCCAAGGTGACACACTTGGCCTTATGTATTGCTTATAAAGCATTTCCTTAAGTTGCAACTTCAATTCCATCAACTCTGGAGTGCTCATCATGTAAGGTGCCTTTGATGCTTGTGTTTCTCGTAGTACCAACTGAATAGAGAAATCCACTTCCCTATGAGGCGGTAACTCTGAAATTTCTGTTGGAAACACATCCTGAAACTACTATAATACAAGATACCTATCCAAGACTTCATCATCCTCAACATCCTTCCCATTGTCACTGGAAACATGCACTGTAATTAATACACACTCTTTTCTACAACTGCGCTTAGCCTACATAGATGTAACCATCCTCACTGATTTAGGCTTCTTCTTTCCCTGCAAGATTATGTTCTCTCCATCATCATCAAAGCTTCAATAACCTTCTCATAACAATCTACCTTAGTCATGTGAGTGAACAACTAATCCATGTCCAAAAGCATACTGTAGGAATCCAATGGAAGCACATTTAGATGTGCTGATGTAGGCATACCATTTAGCTCAAATGCACAAGCTCTCACCCAATGATGAACTCTTTTCTTGGTTCCTCTAGTCAACTACACCAACCAAGACTCTACATGAACTTCTATATTCAAGCTATAGTTATCCATTAGGTAAGGACTAACATAACTATAATTAGATCTAGGATCAATCAAAATGGAAACAGCTCGACCATAGGTCTATTATCAAGTGATGAATAAATCTGAGGAAAGCTATGACCAACATCTCTAACTGTATGCACCTCCTGAGCACTATAAATATGAGGTCTACCACCCTGATACAACATATAATCCTTCTCATGATGATCCTTACCACAAAACGAACACTGCAATGCTTCCCTGCCACCACCTTTATTTTTCTACTCTCTAGGATGAGGTCCATGTCCCTTCTCAGTTGCATTAAACTCGAGGTCTATCTTGCTTCGGAGGCCATTTTCCTTTATCCTTCTCATTCCCTTTTCAATCACACTTAGGATCAAACTTACGCTTCGACTGCTCATAACAATGCTTCAGTTTCCCGATGAATTCTTCCAATGATTGAGGTTCATCATACTCAATTTGATATTTGAATGATAATGGTAATCAACCAGTGAATATCCGGACCTTCGTCTTCTCATTCTTTAGGTAAGGCACATACCTCAACAAATATAGAAACTTAGTCGTGTACTCTTCATCTTTCATAGACCCCATCTTCATCTCATAATACTCAGGTTTTCCACCATAATATCTATCATACACGTACTTCTTTCTAAACAGTATCTTAAACTCATGCCAACTCAACTCCTCTAACTTGATGCCTCTGACATGCTTCACATCTTCCCACCAAATGTATGCCTTTCCCTTGAGACTGAAAATAACTATCTTGGCTTTCATGTTCTCTATATAATCATTCAACTTAAATAACTTCTTCATCCCAAGCAACCATGCTTCTGCATCTTTCGGTTTCTTCAGCTCTCCATCTAAGGTAGGAGGCTTGGATTTCTTGAACTCATCTACAAAGTACCCCTATCACTCCTCCTATAAGGATGATGACAATGATGACCATGATATATCTATGAACTAGAACTAGAATATAACCCATAACCACTACCTCTCTTGTCAGGCGTATCCAACCATTTTCCACCTCTGACCGTGTCATCCCTATCTAACCTGTGCCCTTATCAAGACCTACTACCATATGCCCCATTAGTCCTTTCCTCTTGTCCATAACTGATATGTGGTTGTCCCTATCTCTACAGATATGATAAGGTCTGAATAATAATTGCATTGACCTCAACTTTCTTTTCCTGAGCTCTAGCAAGCCTTACCTATGACTGAATTATCCTATCATTATCTAGCTTGCAACTTTGATTTTTTCCTTTAGGCTTCTTAGTGCATCTTCTTTGTTAGGAGAGTACTCATATCCTTGCTGCTCAACTGATCTATAAGGGGAGTCATGTGAGCTATAATCCACCATTCTGCTTGTCATCTCTGATCTTCTTCTTCCATCAAACATGCCATGTTAGATTAACCAAATGGAAACATAACTAAGTCATACCTCAGTCAATTTCAGAGGAGGCTATCTCGTCTACAAAAATCAGTCCAGATTAGCATGGTATACATATATATACTCATAATGACACTAGCCTATAATCCTATCGGCATCATACATGATAAATCACACTGTAGCTCCAACAACATACATGACAACCATAACCACTGCAATGCATGCATACGATTGACATGCATGCATAAACATTACATCTAGCCCATCCAATCCAAGTGTTTGAACCTAGAAGCTTTGTTACCAATCTGTAACACACCCCTCCCGACATTTACCCGCTTTTACAAACATCCAAGTAAATGTGAATTTCGGTGCTACTATGACATGCCTCGACCTCCAAGATCTTGTTATGGAAGTGGGGCTGACAAACCAATAACTTTATTGACGTTCCTTAGAGATCACAGACAACTCAGAAGGTTGCAAACCACCCCAACTGCACACACAACAAGGAAAGAGTGTGGTTATAGGCCTGCAACCACATGCATAAGTTTTCTTCCATGTGGTTATGACCTAATTTCTTTTCCTCATTTAGTGCTTGCGGTCCCAATATCCGAGCCACTTTTCTAGGATACCCTCCATACCACTGCCCAAAACTTCTTGTAACTTTTCGTAATGATATTTGACATAAAAACAATGCTAAACATTCAAACTTGAAGTAAGAACTTGACCTAGACTGCCTAGAACACACTAGACATTTCGTCAAACATATGGTAAACAAGTGAGTTACAGGTCATGAATGCATAACTGATATTAAATCTCTGAACTTCATCTAAAAATCACCAAGAAGGTCTAATCACATCTCAAGTATCTGGAACAACACTTTTTAGCCCATGCATTCATCAACCATTCAATTACTTATTCAATTATGTACAAGATCCATAGCTAGAGCACATCATAGAACCATGCCTATAACCAACATATAACTAGAATATCAACCATGAAAAATCTGCTATAAATTCTTTATAATAACAAGTACATGTACTCTTAATTACATTAGAAGAATAACTCATATTAACTTATGCAAAATCCAACCAAGTAAGGACTTCCATGTACCACCTGA
This sequence comes from Pinus tabuliformis, assembly GCA_031772625.1. Classification (NCBI taxonomy): domain Eukaryota; kingdom Viridiplantae; phylum Streptophyta; class Pinopsida; order Pinales; family Pinaceae; genus Pinus; species Pinus tabuliformis. Next base: position 1,845,199,493 of record CM062817.1, on the reverse strand, counting down.
CCATAAATTGGGCTGAACCAAATATTTCTTTCAACCAATCACTCTCGTACCATATTCGAAGCATGAATGTTGGATCACATGGGATAAATCAAGACATAATCAACCAGGGATTCCAGAGGTTAAACCACCTCCACCCTCAAACTACTGTGATCTCACCTAAACTGGTCCCGAGATCATAAAACCAAACCAAGCTTGGATGCGTTATATTTTATTCATCATACCTTGAAGAATTTTCTTGACTCCACCCATCTAACATGGGCTTCCTGGAGAAAATCATCTCCACTCCCAAACCTTGGGAATTTCCCTGAGACCACCTCACTCGATTCCAAAACCTTTCGAAAATCCAAAGCTCAACTGAGAATAAATCCCATCACACCATGGATATCCAGAAAATGGCAAGGGAACTCTGAAACCATTGTCAAGCCAGGAAAATCCCATGCTAATGACAATAAATGAACCAAATAAATAAATGCATGAACCATGCATTCAAACCTTAGCTAGGAAATTGCACATGCAACCTGTTGCCTGCAAAATCCTCCTATTGAAGCCGCTGATCCAACCTTATCCTTGCTCTCCTTTTTTTGTCCTTTTTATTCCTTTGTTTGCTTTCTCTTCTTTGAGCTCTTTCTCTCTCTAACACTATTCTCAAGCCAAAGCTGACAAAAGTTGTGAACTAGTCCTCTAATAAATTTTTATTATTGATGTCTCATTTTTATTCATTTCCTTCATTTTTCCTCTAATTTTCTTCGCATGCAAATCTGTATCCCTTCACCTTCCTTTTCTCCTATTTTCCTTTATTTTCATAATTAAATGCCAATTATTACCTCTTTACCTTTTCCAATGACTTTTCCAATTTCCATAGCCACAAATAAACCACAAATGATCCCCACTATGATGTTCACCTACCATTCAACTTGAAATACGTGCCCTGTGACCTTAGTCTTATTTTTCCTTTATTACATGAACTTTAACCCAAGGCTATTACATTATTTAACAACTCGAAACATAGAAAACCTTATCACAAGTTATTTTTTTGGCAAATATAAATGAATCATTTAAGCATTTATAATTTCCAACATACTTTTCATGTCACAAATTATAGATATTTATTATACAACACGCCTTCTATTCTCATTGTGTAGATATGAGTCTCACAACACTTCAAAAATATGCTTCAGAAGATGAGCATGAAATGATCCGCTTGCACTTTCATAAGGAGGGATTAAGACTTGGGTGGAATATGGAACACGCCAACATTACCATCTAACCAAGGCCAGTTGACCTTGTTAATTATTATATGAGATACAAAAACTATCTCATCGACCTGTTGTATTGTTCAACAACCCCCCCATTTATTATATAAATAGTTAATATTGTATTAATAAATGGGGACCCTTTAATGTTTTTTCAAAAACCTTAGCAAATAAAAGCTTGCGTTTTGAAACCTTTCAAAATAAACCCTTAGACAAACTTAAGATATTAAGCCAAGTTACTTTATGACTAGGCATTCTCGCTTTATCGAAAATCGCATGATCCAAAGTAACAAAGGTTAGTCGTCAGTCAGAGTCTGCAAAAAACGATAAAGGACCCCCCTTAAAAGACTGAAGGCATCGTTGATTTTTTTAATAAAACTTAAGGCTTTAAATATTCCTTATAAAATAAAGTATTTATCGTAATCGCATCATGACTTTTACAAAGGCACAAACATGCAAACCATAAAGAACTGCGAATTGCGATGTGGTCTGGATCCGACAGAATAATAAAGACTGTTATAACTTAAATTAAGTATGACCTATCGTGAAATAGCTGTTTCAATGGAATAATCACCCATTTAAGGAAACACGCTAAAAAAAGTAAAAATTATGCCGAAACTTTGATTTGGTCTATTCCGATATCACTGATATTGCGATTTGTGATATTCTGATATCACCGATATTAAGATATTGTGATATTGTGATGTTGCGATATTGCGATGTTGTGATGTTGTGATATTGTGATGTTGCGATATTGCGATATTTCTATTCATCACAATCGCATGATTAGTATCACACTTAACACACACCAATTTGAAATATCATTTAGAAACTTGCGATGCAATATTTTGATGAGTCATAAAGGAAATCACACGTAGGCTTTAATGAGTAATTAATGAGGTTTAAGTGAATTTACTCTTTTAACTCCTCGAGAAGATTTATATATTTTTTACATGTATTTGAAATAAAAGCTTCATCCTTACATTCTTTCAAAATTTACTGTGTTATTGTGTTTCCGCTTTCATTTCCACTCTGCATTTCATTCTATTTTCTCCATTGCCCAGATTTCAGGAAATTTCCGAAGAAAACAACTCTCGAAAAAATGGTTAAGAAAGGAAAGAAGACACTAGAAGCCACTGCGTCTAAGGATTTAGACATGCTTCCAGTCTTCTCTGATCCTACATGCCAACAAGGATGGTGGGACTACATCATGAGAGGCAATGTATACTTTACTGGAGCAAGAAAACCCAAAGGTCCCGGAAACTAAAGCAATAACAGATGTCGATGACTCATCTGAGGCTTCTTATTTTGAAGTAGCATGTTCTTTCCTGCACACGATAGTTGCAAGGCCTAAAATCTTGCGATACACTGATACGATAAAATGGATAATTGACAATGCGTACATTTCAGATAGAACATTCAGGAATTCCAGGCATGGAGTCACGGTGTCATTTAAACCAAATAATTTACGCCAAATGTACCATCTGCCAGAACCAAAAAAACTCTATGATAAAACCTTTATTGAGCATTTTGCAAAAGAAAATGAAGACCTAATGGACGTCATGCAGAATTGGAGGTATGGCTCCAACAAGTTCAGGTGGGAGAAAACTGGTATGTACCCAATTGCACCTCTGTCAACCCCGCATAATTTTGCAGCTGCAATGTTGTGTAGGCTATTTGGAAAGGTTAACACTACCAAGTTTTCTATTGAATGGGTTCCATTGATTGATGCAGCTGTTAATGCTATAATTATGAACTGGAGCAATATTTTGTCAGAAAATTTGGCTATGGCCATTAGAGAATACAGACACAATAGAATTTTCTCCTCTCAGGTTATCCCTCCTTTTCACATGAGTTCATATGTTATGGATGCTATATGATTTTGTTCACATTTTCCAAAACTGGGCTACAAATGGACTCTACAGGACCCTACTCCCATCCATATTTATCATAAGATTTTGTGGGAATCACAGTTTAGCTCCCACTTTTACAAAATATGTCATGGCGTTATGTTGCCAATTTACCAAACCATTTTTGATAAGAAAGCCCCTAGGCTATCAGAGGAAGCTAAAATGAACATCTTGCCGATGGCAAGATGGTTTGGAAAGAAATTATTTAATTATATTAGAGTTTTTGGGAGTATTACAACTCCACATGTTCTTCCATTTTATGTTCTTGATAAATTATTAGCAAGAGAGATTGCCTATCAAATAGTGGGGGATGGTATTACCAAAACCCTCAAAGAAATGAAGAAATCCATCTGGCCGACCTTCCCGGTGCAATGTGGTGCTTTCACATTACATGATTTTGGGCATGCGACAAAAGAGATATAAAACATCACATCCCTAAACTTGGCTACTGTTCCAGACAGACAGTATGACCCTAACCAGGTCGCCAGGAACTTCACTACTATGGTCAAAACCAGACAATTTGTTCATGAGGATGATGAGTTTGATGATCTCTTTGAGGTAGCTAAGACAATTTCACAGGTCTTAATTTAGCATCAATAAAAGCAAGCCCATCAAACCTCAACCACTTCCACATATACAAGAATAAAAGACTAACAAAGGTCCCTTTAGACCTATTGTATATTGAAGAAATACGAGAACCCACTCTTAGTGTAAGCCTGGAGCAAAGTTCCCAGCATAATTCTGATGAGGAATATCAAGAGAAGTCAGTTCAAGGTTCATAAGATTCTAAACACCAATCTTAGAATAAGGAAGAAATCCACGAGAAAGAGCTTGAGAAGGACACAGAGGAAAGTGCTGAAGAAACGACCAAAAAGGCCTTGGCTGAGGAACACATGGAGACTGACTCCACACAGGTTCAAATAGAAAAGATAAAAGTCATTGATTTGGATAAAGAATGTGAGAAATTTAATAAAAAGCTCCAAGTGCAGTAGATGGAGACAAGCCTTGAAGGAACATCTGGATTTTAGACTCCTAAACAGACTCAACAAGATATAAACCCAGAAACAACAATACAAGGAGTTACAACTACTCAAGATATTGAAATCTTCCCAACCTACCCAACTTCAGAGATTGTTTTAAAGATTGAGGAAATACCCCCACTGGATATATTCTACAACCCAACACATAAGGCTATAGTGAAGAGGCAAAGGAAGAAAATTGGATGCATCAGCAACAACAACTCTTGAAAATGAATCAATGGAGGTAGTATGGAAAGACACTCCCATAGATCCATCGGAAAATCTTACAAAGCTGTCACAATTTGCAGGCGCCTATGCAACTGCAACAATCGATAAGGAAGCAAAAGTTCGGCTTTTTCTTAAAGAAAAAGAAGAGAGAGTTCAGTTATTAGAACAACAACTTGAGTTGGAAAGATAGAGCACTAAACAAGCAGAGATGTAGATGAGACAACTTAAAAAATATTTTGAGCAAATGAGATTACAACATCAAACAGACATCGCAGAAAAGGATTCACAGATTCATCAAATGCAGGCTATAATGGATAAACTCAAAGACAACCCTCAAATAGAGGAATTCATTAAAGAAGCACTTGAACTAAATTCTCTGTTGTCACAGCAACAAGAAGTATTCTACCAAAAAATCTCATTGATCAATCCATATTGTGAAACAAGTGATGCATTAACCAATTAAGTGGTTGATTAGAGATTAGAATACGAAGAGATCAATAAGAAAATTTCAGAATTTATTTCTTGGTAGGAATCTGAAGAAGGTAGAAAAGCCAATCTGCCAAAGATTGAGGAGTCCCATAAGGATATTTTATTCACATATTGGGACATACATTTGAAGCAAGCAGAAAGGGAAACAACAAGAGCAACTAGTACAACAAACAATATAATTAAGGCTATGTCTGAAAACCTTCATAGTGCCAATCTCATTAAAGAATGCAGGCTGAAAGTTCTCCCACACATCAAACAGTTTGAGAAATAGTGGAAAGATACTGCCGAAACGCAAGTTAAGGCAATCAAACAACTGTCTAAGCTTGACTGGGAAACCTACTGGTAATTTCTAGTGAAACCACATAGTCAATGGATGACTTTGCATTGTCTAACAAATTCTATTCAAAAGATGGTGCCACCACTCTTTGATTTTGCATTTATGGGAAAATTAAGATCTAGAATTTACCAGCCACCCTAGTTGAAGCCAATGATAGATATCTGCGAACTCAAGGACCGAATGGCTGACTAGAACCATTCAATTTGAAGAAGCACATCATAATTTTTTATTTTTTTTAGTTTTTATTTTACTTATTATAAGGAAGGTTGTTTGAAACCTCCTAAACTTTTTATGTAATAATCTATTTTTGATACATAATTTGTATTATTTAAACCTCTCTCATGCATTTAGAGAAGGGTCCATAATTTTATCAAAAACACTTTGCAAAGGCTTGCACTTCTGTACTTTTGTGACTGTCTTGATGAGATAACTGGAACATGATCTTGATTTTCTTAGAGATTGAAGCATACTCTATTGAATTTTCACTTTTGTACTTTTAGAGTATATTTAGTTGAAAAGAAGCAGATCAATATTGCTGATTTCATGAGTAGAACCTCTCATATCTGGTACTTCTATCTTTATGGTTGTGTTTTGTTTATGAATTAGCAGTAATCTTTCTTATATTGTGTTATGTATGAAATCTGAGCTACAGTTTGACATTATTGCACTTTTGTAAATTGTTTTAACTATAATTCCTTATTGAGTACAGGAGAAATTGATATATGCGATATAGTTTTCACAATTATTTTGCCTAACTATTTAGTCAAAGTAGTTATCATTAACAAATTCATATCTTATAGCAATTGAATGATCTTTATTACCTGTTGCTCTAAGATATCTTTGTATATCACATGATTTAAGTTATTCCCGGGTATATATTAAGATAATGTTAGAATAGATAGATGCATGTGTTTGATTGTTTAATTAGATCATTTTAGTTAAGTCATTTCCCATTATACTTTATATCAAACCAACATCATCATCATATCAATTATTTATGGGAAACTGGTCCCATTATCCCTAGTCGGAGCCACCATACCAAACAGAAAAGGAGCTACTTCCAAGGTCCAGACTCGGTGGTTATCCCCCATGTTGTTGCAACTGAATTCCCGGGCTTCAAAATTTTGGCACTAGAAGTATGCCCATGGCTGTGAATGGCAAAGAGAACTGATCATAAATCAAAAAGGCATCCTAAGAATCGTTCCCCCTCTAGATCTCCTCCAACTTCTAGATCCCCATCTAGAACTACAATCCTAAGATCAGAAGTTGAGCAAACCTCTCCAAAATATCCTAGTGAATCTCAGAGAATACCTTCTTCAGACTACAACCCTAAATCCCCAAAAGTTCAGATTTTGATAGAGAAGTTAGATCAAATTTCTATTTTAGCTAAAAAGCCTGGAAAATATGAGTCATCTTAAGGAAGTGTTTCCTCTATTCTACAACCAAGACGAATCTTGACTCATTCTCAAATTGAGAAGAATGGAATTCCTCCTTTTTAATTTCCCATTCCTTCTTTCCGAAATAAAACCAAGAAATCTAAATCGTAGATATCCACTAACGAGATTTTATCCAATTCTCCACCTCAAACCCCTTCATTCCCTCCACTCATTCCAACAGCTTCCATTCCAACTACTGGTGCTAGTTCTTCTAGTCCAAGCACCCAATATGCCTCTTCTTCAACTCAAACTCCACTCATAACCTCGTCCACTCAAACCCCTTCTATCATCTCATCCACTCAAAATCCAATGGCAGGACAACAACTGCGAGTACAACCATGGAATAATCCCGGTGCTGTAGCAATGACAACTCCTCTTCACCCTCTTCCTAAGCATCCTGAAAGATGGTTGCCTAAATTTAATCCTGATGATCAACTACCAGTAGAGGAACATCTCCATAACTATATGTTGGCCATCAATTTAAATGGAGTCGATGAAGAAGACTGTGTAGTCAGATTATTTCCATATACTCTTACAGGATCAGTAGGATCCTGGTACTTTTCATTGCCCCCTCGCTCCATAACTAGTTGGGATATGTTCAAAGAACAATTCCTAGCTAAGTTTGGATATGATAGAACCATTGCATCTCTCATCAATGAATTGTCTAATATAAAGGCTAAGATGGGACAAAAGGTCAATGATTTCAACTCCAGATTCAACAAACTACTCAATAAAATTCCAACTACATCAGCCCCTGGTGTTGATGTTCAAATTAAGTGGTACATATCTTCCCTTCCTTCCAACATAGCCAATTTTGTAGATAGATAAAATTTGGCCACATTAGCCGAGAACATGAAGGAAGTCTTGTCTGTAGAGAAACACATAATTTCTCTTGAAAAGAAGACCTCTTAGGAAGACAAAAAATCTAAGAAAGTTTCTTTCAAAGATGACTCTAAAAAGAAAGCCCCAAAAGATCCTTTTGATCTTGAAGGCCTTCATAAAGTACTGAAAACCATGTCTAACAAAATGGTTGAAATGAAGAAACAAGTTGTTGAATCCTCTTCTGCCAAAAAACCTTTCAGATCTTTTAAGAGGAATCAGTCTTCTAGTTCTCAGCCACCAAATACCATATCAATGCTAAGTTCAACTTAGAAGAAGAGGAAGAAGAAGACATAATGATCAATGAAGAAACTGAAGAAGAAGAAGTAGTCGAACTAAATGGGATGTGGGAATTTATCCTTCCAAATGAAGAAGAATAAGAAGCTTTGTTCGTTAGCACCAGAAGCAAAGGGCCCGCTGATATGACCCAATCAAATCAAAAGAAGAAAACTCCAACTCCTGCTACTAAGGAAAAAGAAATCAGCAAAAATTCTTCTCTTAAGGCTTCATAGCTAAATCCATATTCATAAAATCTTCCATCTACATCAAATACCCTGGTAGTTACTGATACCATGGAGTATAGTATTGTGGAATATATGAAGAAAACCAGGGCCAATATTTTGCTCCATGAACTTAAAAAACTGAAGCAACAACATAAAATACTACTTAGAGAACTAAATGCAGTTCCTGCTTCACCCCTACCTGTTGCTGTTGTATCTCAAGCTGCTAGAGGCATGGGTAAACCCCCCACTTCTTCAAACAAAGTTGATCCTACAGATTTCATCCTAATCGGTGACAAATCTAATTCACACACGCCTCCTTTACTCTTAAACTATGAAATTTTCAATCAGAACCTTTACAATTGTTTGATTGACTCTGGAGCCTCTTCTAATATGCCAACAATAGTGTGTGCTAAGTTAAATGTCACTCCTAAAAATTCTGCTGTTCACATAGTACAACTTGATAGAACCAAGGTAGAGGTCTTAGGGGAAATAAATTTAGTTAGCCTTCAACTTTCCTCAAATCCCATAGTCTGTCAAATAATTGATATATTGGCCACTGATATTCCTAAATTCTATGGTATAATTCTAAGTAGAGATTGATTTGAGAAACTCCATGGATATTTTGCTACAGACTAGTCTCACATGTGGCTGCCCTACAATGGAAAGCCAAATCAAATTTGAGTTGACTGAGAGAAACACCTGAAACATACAGTCATTGATTTTGAAGGTGATAATGAGCCAGTAGCATTCAATAATAACATTATTGGGAATTATTCGGCTGAGTCATTTTTAGGGAACTTTAAAGCACAAGAGTCTCCCTTTTTGGATAATGCTGTCACCTCACAGATTGAAAATTTCTCGCAAACAAATGCTTCCAAGTGTAAAATTTTTGTAAATAAACCCATAGTTAACACTTTATTTTGGTATTTATACTTTGATGGTTCCAAATCTAATGATGGTGCAGGAGCTGGTTGCATTTTAATCATCCCAGAAGGAGAAAAGACCATGTTAGCTTGCAGATTAGAATTTGAATGTACAAATAATACTACATAGTACGAGGCATTGGTTCAAGGATCGGTGGGGAGTGTATGAAAGGGTAGGGGAGTTGAAATTTGGGAATTAAGAGTGCAATGATAGTTTTAAGGGATATACTAGGGTTTTAATGTGAGAAAAACACCAAATCTTCAATAAAATTTCAAAACACCATAAGAGTGACTTTAGGAGGAAGAAGCATGCTCTCTTTAGCTATTACTTACTTGTGGGAGGTTGAATACAAGTTTGGTGGAGCTTTGGAGGCGATTCTAGCTTTCCTGGACAAACGCATAATGCCTGAAGGGAGTGCATAGCACTTGAAGGGAATGCGCAACGCCTAAAGCAAGTGCACAGCGCCTGTCAAGTGTGTAGTGCCTAAAGCAAGTGCGCAGCGCCTGCTCTGTTTTTCTGATTTCGCCCAAAATTGTAAGAAATGTTCTTTTAGGGTTTTCTCAACCGATGGTAGGAGGAAAATGAGGTTGAATTAGATGCTAAGAAGGCCTTTATACTTGAGTGAATTTGAATTTTCAACTTTAAAACCCACTTTCTAATGTTTCAATTGACCTTTTTGAAAACTTTTCTAATTACCCTTTACACTCTGATTTTCTTCTTTGCAGATTGCTAATGCTGGAGTTTGGCACTTTTCACATTTGAATTTACTTGGATGAAGTTGGCACATAGAGTTTGAGTTGACAACTCAGGAATAGTAACTTATTACATATAATGGACATGAAATTACATAAATAAAAAAAATAATATTACATCTCTATTTTTTTTGGAATAAAATTACAATCTGAAATAAAACTGATACTTGGAATGAAAATTAGTGAAAGCATAGTTACATGTTTGGAAATCCTCTTTAAATGAAAAAGGGATATTATTTTGCTCACTCTTATGCTTTTTTGTTGGCTTTATGCAGTGAAATGGAGTATTATTGGACCTTGGAGAATGAAACATAGTGACCTAATGGGACCTTGAATGCCCAGACTCCATGTGGACTTGACTGACACAAGACATGATGAAATGAGATTTTATGATTGATGTATGCTCAATAAGACATGAAGGTGGGCCAACAAGTATGATTTTTTGAGGGAGAGTGAGGATTTTGACTTTGGCTACCATCAGTGAATAAATTTTTGCATGAGGACCTAGGTGGAATCACAAAAATTTCAGAATGGGACCCTAATATGACATAAAAAGAGGAGTTTTGATCACTGATGGCAATATGCAAATACTGACTCTAACATTGGATTTATTTGGGGATATCAGCTCCTTGGAGGTGTCAAGAACATCGTAGACCAAGTGCCTAACCATGTGGGCCAATATGGTCAAAAACTTAAACTGAAATGCATGACTGAATACTGACAACTCAAATAACACAAATTGACTCGAAACTGTCTTGAAATTGACTGAAAAAATGACTCAAAACTGACTTGCTTAACTGACGATTGAACTTTGAAAATGGCAGAAAACCAGTGAAGATCCATGGCCTTCACTTTGGGCTTCGGACTCCAGTGATTCTCTACTTCACACTTGCAGAAAGTTAAACTGTTAAGTACAATGAAACCCATAAATATATGAGAAGCATATTGTAGAAAAAAAAAAAAAAAAAAGGTGCTTAAGGAGCCTACCATTGACTGGTCCTCCTAAGCATGGTTTTCCATTAATCTCATCTAGCAAGAAAGAATTTTTCCCTTGGAAAGCTGAAATCTGATAAGGGCCATTCCACAGATGTTCAAATTTACCATGCTTACCCTTGTCCTCGTTTCTGGCATCCCAACAGAGCACCACATCTTCAATTTTGAAATCCTCCTCCTTTGTTTTCCAGTCATAGATTCTCTTTATCTTTTCATGGAGCTTAGAAGTGTTCTGAAATACCTCATCTTGGTTTTGCTATAGGTGAATCATTTGATTGATCCGACGTTGTATATCATTCTCTTCACTTCCTTCTTCTTGTAACAATTTCATGACCGAGACTGCTAATGATGAAGGAAAAATAGTATCTACTCCATACACTATTTGAAAAGGAGAAAGTCCAAGAGATTTCTTACTACTCACATGATCTGCCCACAATGCATTGATCAGCTCTTGTGCCAATTCCTTTTGTTGGCCTCCAACATTTTCTTGATGATGTTGATTAAGGATTTATTGGAGGACTCCGCCAAACCATTTCCTTGCGGATAGTATGCTGTAGAATGTCCCAACTTGATGTTATATTTGTCACAAAACTCAGTCATATTTTTAGATTTGAATGTTGTCACGTTTTCTGTGATTATCTTATTAGGACAACCAAAACGAGACAAGATATTAATTTCTAAAAACTGAATGATAACTGAATCTGTTGCTTGCCTAGTTGGAATCGCTTCAATCCACTTAGTAAAATAGTCTGTAGCTATCAATATCCACTTGTGTTGTGCGGATGATGATGGGTTAATCTCGCCTATGAAATCTAGGCCCCACTGCTGAAAAGGTGCATGAACTAATATAGGCTGTAGAGGCAAAGGAAGAAGTTTTCTTTTACCTCGGAAAACTTGGCACTCGTGACAACTCATTACTGCCTTGTAGATATCTGCAAAAAGTGTAGGCCAATAGTAACCCACTCTCAGTACTTTGTTGGTCGTGGCCTTCTAGTACAAGTGGCCCGCACAATATCCTTTGTGGAACTTATTTATCACCTCTTTAGACTCATCTTCAGTCAGACAATTGAGCAACACACCTCCTGTATCCTTCCAATAAAGTTCACTGTCCATAATGCAATATTTAGAAGCCTTCATCTTCAATGACTTGCTCTTAGCCTTAGACATTCCTGGAGGGGGATTTAGATGTTGCAAAACATAAATAATATTAGAATATCATGGAGATGATAAAAAGATATCAGATACCTGAATGAGATCTACTTCTTCTTGATTGTCAGACAATGCTGCTACAAGGTTGATATCTAGAGCATGGAGATTTGACTCAGCCATGAGTTTGGCTAAGCCTTGACCCTTGATTAGCTTGGTAGGCTTGATCTCAAGGTCATATTCTAATAATGCTGCTATCCATCTACCTCTTCTACCTTCTAGGTCATTCTGCACAAGAACTTCTTTTACCGCTGCATTAGGCACATAAGCAAGAGTATGCGAATGTAAAATGTAAACTCTGAAATATTTCACCACTTTTACCAAAGCCAAAGCCTGTTTCTCTATGATGTTGTACTTAAGGGATGCATCTATGATATTGTGACTGAAAAATGATATTGGAAGCTCGGTTTTATCCCTTTTCTGCATCAATACTGCTACCATGGTATGCTTAGAAGAAAAAGAAAATATTATGAAATCAATGGAGTAATCGAGACTGACTAAAATAGGGGCAGTGGTCAAGGAAAGTTTTACCACATGAAAGGACTTGCGAGATTATTCAGACCACTTCACATCATTATCTCTTTTCAACATATTTGTCATTTCTCTAAGATGTTCAACCAAATTAGGAATAAATCTGCATAAGAAATTCATCTTACCATTGAATGCTTGGATTTATTTCTTGCTGCGAGGGAAATCAATTTGCTGAATGGATTCTACCCATGAAGGGTCAATCCGGATGCCGTCTTTTGAGATGATGTGGCTGAGAAGTTTTCCTTCCTCCATAGAAAATAAACTTTTCTTCAAGTTGAGAGAGATCCTAAACTTTTTGCATCTTTGGAAAATAACTCTTAAATGATGCAAATGCTCATCATCTGAATGTGAAAATATTGTCACATCATCTAAATATACAACCAAGAAAACATGCTTTTCATTGGCAAAGGCTATGTCCATGGAACGCTGAAAAGTCTCCCCTACATTTTTGAAACTGAATGGTATTTTTTCATATTTGAACGTGCCCCAAGGTGTGGTAAATGTTGTCTTGTCCTGATCATGCTCATGCACTAAAATCTGATTGTAATCGGAGTAGCCATCTAGTAGTTACATTCGGGAAGCGCCAACAACTCTCTGAAGGATATGGTCCATTTTTGGAAGTGGATAATTATCTTTCAGAGATACTTTGTTTAAGTTTATGAAGTCTACACAGAGCCTTATTTCCTTGGTCTTCTTTCTCGTTGGAACAAGATTTGATATCCAATCGGAAAATCTGATACGAACAATGATGCCCGCCTTGAAAAGTCTGTTAATTTCTTTCTTTATGGATGGCAGTAACCTTGGGTTAATCCTTCTTAGATTTTGTCTAAAGGGATTTTGATCAGGTTTAATTGGGATAGTATGCTGAATTATTTTCTTGTCATACTCCTTTAAGTCTGCATAATCCCACGCGAAAACATCAGAAAATTTTGACAACTTGATCATTTTTGGCTTGTCTGCTATTCTGATGTTCATGTCTTTGACATCTTTCTCCATAGGAACCAATGTGGTCTTCCTTGCTACATCATCTTGATCAAACAAGTCTTCCAAAGGTACAAGACCTTTCAGAATATTGTTGTCCTTCAGCTGTAGTATATCAACTTGGGCTTCCTCGATGACTTGATCATCCTTGTCGTAGAATTCATCCACGGAACAATTCTCAAACTCTCCTTCACTCTGAAGAAAGTTATTTACTTGCTTTTCATCCCAGAACACTTGCCAATATCGCAAGTTGTCGGGAACAGAGGGCCGATGGTTGACATGAATCTCAGATTCCTTGTTTGAAAAGTTGGGGATTTTGAAATTGCTTGCAACTATAGCCAATGAATCTGCCATAAGATTTTGAATCCTTGGTACAACTGGAAGTGTATATTCAGGAAACATTCTCAAAATTTCCATTTCTATATTGTCTCATTCGCGGATGGTGAGCTTGATATTCACCTTTAACTTGCTTGATCACAAGTTCTGAATTAACATACACAAAAATTGTTCGTGCACCCAATCTTTTCAAGATCTTTAAACCCGTGATCAACGCTTTGTACTTTGCCTCATTGTTAATGCAATCAGAAGATAACTTGTATGAGCATAATCTAACATTCTGAGGGACCTCACCTTGCTTATGATGTGGAATTTAGATCCAAATGCCAATGCCTGCCCCATCTTTTCCAAGAGCACCACCAAAGTCCATGGTCCAAAGACCAAGCTCCTCTTCCAAGGGCTGTAAATATGTTTTCTACTTTGGCTCGACTTTCTAAAGTTTCTCTTCATGTTTTTCCAAATTTTCCGTTACCTTCTCTGATGGCTGTTCTAAGCCTTTCTCTGCCCTGTCTGATGGCTATTATGGTGAACTTGGTAGATTTTCTTTTTCCTGATCTAAAAATGTTCTTATACAATATAAAATCTCTGGTACATCTTTTATTTCCACAAGCTAACTATCTACATCATTCAATCCACTATCATTATATAAAATAAATGATTCTAAATCTGTATGTACAACATTTATAGGATGATTATTCAGCCTCTCCTTGCTAGTTATCATGAATTTCATTTTGGTTTCTCGGTACAATTTCCTCAATTTCCCAAAAATCAGGATGGTGGAATAGGAGAAGTCTAACTACAGTGTGCCTCTTAGTTTCACTCCCCAGGACCTTGACAATAACATACCAAACCGTGGTGGTATATCAGCTACCACCACATTTATTAAGACATTCTTTGCCGGGATTTGGTCTAGGGATACTACCAAATATTTGATTAGACCAAGACAACAGACCTTAATGGAATCAAAAGAGTACAAGTCACAGTATTCACGAGTTATATCTAGACCCAAATTTTCCATGATAGCCTTGGGCATTAAGTTATGGGAGGCTCCAAAGTCAAGCATGCAGTTATAAAGAATGTACTGGTGGATTCTTAAACTCAAGTAAAACATAGGAACCTCACTATCTTCTGACTGACCATCTATGACTGGACCAAAAATTAATTCAAGCTAGTCATCTTCAACATTAACCATGTTGGACAAATGATCAAATTTCAACATTTTAACTATATCAGACTTGTAATGGATATTTTTGACTAGTTTAGTAAGAGGGATTGACATTTTCAACTTTGAAATTTCACTTTCAAGATTGAATGAGCCAGATTTATCTACCTCTCATTGGATGATGTCTCTCTTCTCGAGAAGATGTTTTGATGTCTGATCCTTCTTCTGACTGTCATGGTCCTTGTTTGGATTGCTTATAGATGGCTGATTTACTTTATTTTGGTTAGCTACTGCCAACTCTTTACCTTTGCTTTGATTACCTTGAGGATTTGTCTTTTGTTCGGTATGCTTTTGTTGCGATGTCCTTTTCTGAATAGGAGTGCTCGGGACCTCCCTATTCCTCAAGGAATATTGATTCTATTTAGAGCTAAGTGCATTCAAGTATCCTCTTTGATACTCATCTAATTGAGTTTCCAATGCATCGTCATTCGCCAATATGTAGTCTTCATCTTTGTGTTCTTCTATCTTCTCGACATACTTCTTATTTCCAGTCAAGAAAATGGGATGGCAATCTTCCTTAAAGAAGTGGTTTTCCTTGACAATCAAGTATGTTATCCTCTGATTCTCCTTGAGCATAATTCTGCTGCAAGGGTGTCTGAATTTGCTGCTGAGATGTTGATGCCTCAGAAGCTTTCTGCTCTCTTTGTTTTATCCTATACTGAGGTTGTTGTTGGTTTCTGAAATTCAGATTTCTGACTTGTGGCTCCTCCTGTCTATTCGAATTTATTATTTGGGTGGCCACCCTTTCCATGGTTTTGATCAGTGCATCTAGTTTAAGATTGGTGGAAGAAGAGGGTTCTTCTTTAATTGTTACTTTCTTCTCTGGTTTCTCATGTTTTAACTGAGACTTTTTAATCATCAAATTTGCTTCCACGCTCACTGCATTATTATACATTTCTTCCAGAGTTGTAGGATCTCTTTCCCTTAGTTGATAAGCCATCTCAAGATCAAAGGCGTCCAGATAATGTTGAAGTGCCAAATCAAGTGGAGGTTTCATGTGATCTTGAATGGAATTGTAGATCTGATTGAATCTTATAGTAAACTCCTGAACCATCTCGTTTGGATTCATTTTCAATGTATTATATTCCACCAAGATCTGCAATGGATTCTTCTTTTCCCACCACATGGCTAAGAACAACTTGTTTAGCCTTTGAGGAGTATCAATGGAGCGAGTTGCCAAACCACAGAACCATTTTTTCACATCTCTAGAAAAACTTTGAGCCATTAGTCTCATTTTGGCATCATCTTCATCAACCTCCTCTAAATCAATGAAATCAACCATTTTGTCAATATGTTGTTGTGCTGTGATTCCCGGGTTGTCATCAAAAAGAGGAAGTCTCTGGCCATAGGTCTGAGGTAAAGCTACCAACTGACCAAGTAATTGTAAGGGAGAAAATCTCGCCATGACTACTGGGGGAGGATGTATGGAACTACAATGGGTTGTGTTGGCTGGGAAGAAGATGGAGGTACAGATACAAGTGTTTTTGGAGGTGCAGTAGAGGGTATGGCTGAAGATAATATTTCAAGTTGATACTGAATATAGGATTTTTCTGTAGTAATTTGTAATTGATCAGCTAGGCTTTGAATTTTATCAAAATTAGACCAAAACTCATGTTCAAGTTTTGAAAACTGAGATGTCGCAGAAGGTCAATTAAACAAAGATTTTGAGGCGGGTAAGTATGAATCAAACTTTATGGGATCAAACACTATCTCTGTAAGACAAGACTTAGACTTCGAATGAAATAGGGATAGCTCGAATTTAATATCAAAAGGAATATCCTCAACTCTTAGTATCTGATTTGGTAGGGAAGTTGTCCTTTCCAGTTTTTTTCTTTCAGCCTTGGGGAAAGGGATTTTAAGTTTTCTTAAGAGTCTTTCAGGATCATCAATAGGAGAAGGAGGGTTTGGGTCAAGGTTTGACCTGGTATATCTTTTCGGATCTAGAATCTTAACAGGGTCAAAAACTATGTGAAGTAAAAGACTTCAGACTTGAGGGGAACAAATATAGTTTCAAACTTCACAACAATGGAATGCCTTCAAGAGAAAATTTTAAATAGGTAACGATCAAGAGATTACCAAAGGAATGAGGTTTGATTGAAATTTTGATTTGTAAACTTCTTCACTTTTCGAACAAGCTCTGAAAATCTTTGACTGAATCAGTTGGATCAGGATCTGGCTTTTGATTTTGTTTGTCTCCTCGAAGCTAGCTCTACAATCTTGACACTGCAATTACTGAATCAACCTTTTTGAAAATTAGTCCTATCATTCAAAGGACCAAATTCCAATGAAAAATTGTCATAAACCCAGGGAAAATGAATCTTTTGTTCCCTGGCAATGGCGCTAATATGTTATCACTCCTCTGGATCTCCAAGGTAGAGTAAAAGTCCAGCTGAGGTAACCACATACCAATCTTTTGGCTTGGTAGCTAGCCCTACCAGGCCAAAGAGGGTTCTCTCCAAAGAATCACAGCCAGTAAGGCTGCATGGATTAGGGTTTTAGGCTAAGTATAAAGTGCAGAGGGTTGTTTGATTTGATTTGGTGGGGTTATTGCTGGATGAGGGTATTAGGTCAAAGAGGCTAGGTCAGGGCAAATGAGATATGATTGCAGACATTCAAAGGGGAAAGGTAGGTAGAAGGTTTAGCACTTAAAAGGTGATTTGATGAGATGGTTTAAGATTTATGAGGAGTTAGGAAGAGCATATGAGATGCATTCTTCCTAAACTGAAGAAAAATGGACAAATTATGATAACTTTCCCAAAACTAGAGCATGAGCAAACATGTATTCTGCCTATCAACTTGAAAATTACCATATAACAGACATGAAATTGTTTATGAACTTACAAACATAAATACAAATGATAACAAATAAGAAACAATGCTAAACATCCATACCAAATGTATCCCAAAGAAATAGCTACAACTTGTCTATTAATATTGGCCAAAATCTGATACAATAGTGTCTCTGATCACTAGTACAACATCCAACTGAGTCCAACCTCTGAAAATAGTGAAGAAAGGGAAGATATAGACATCAAAACAAACTCCTCCCAACCTCAAGGGTCAAATCCATGAGAGGAGGAGCAGTTCCACCAAAATCTGAACTGATAGCTAGAGTGTAGGGTGGTCAAAGTGACTCATCCCTAATTACATTGAAACTGATTCATTTGACTTGATGAAGTCTATTTACCTAATGTATTTACCCCTAGGTAATAGTAAAAGGCCAAAATTACATTTACAATATCAATTACATCAGTAAAAAGTTGATTCCCAAGGATGAAAATCAAAACTAGCAAAAAACAGTGAAAAATTAGGCAAATTGTCAAGTGTGCCCTCACAGTGTCATGTGTGCCCTCCATGTTGCAGGCTACTTTTGAATACCTTCTAAGTGTCCAAATTGAGCCCATGATAGCTAATTGGAAATATTATCCTATCTAGTTTCCAAAACTGCCTTTAGTTTAAAAAATGGATCTGATTTGACCCTCCAAAACTTCATTCTCCTAAGACTGGTCAAATGCATTGCACCTAGGCCAAAAATAAGGCAGAAACATGATTTTTTGCTAGTTTTTTTTCCCTTTTCACCTGCCATTTTTGCAAACAAAGGATGGAAACATGGTTTTCTTAGATATATTTATCCTTATGCATCCAATGGTGGTCTCCATTTCTCCAAAAAATGCCCCAAAAAAGTGCTCAGCGCCTAGGGCGTTGCGCATTTGACCATGCAACTGATATAAAATTGCCTAGAAAAACACAAAAAATACAATATTTACAAAAATGAGCCAAGAGGTTTCAAAATTGGTCAAGGACCTTATGTTTGGTGTGGCTAGGCTTGGAGTGAAGCCTTTGCAAGTATATCAAGCTTCCTCTTCTCTTCTTGGTCAGTTAGGGATTCAATTTTTTCCTTTGCAGCCTTGAGCTTTTCCCTTGCATGTCTTTCTTTGTTGGCATATTACTTTGCCAGGTTCTTCCTTAGAATGTAATTTTGTTGATTAGCCTTGTCTAGGAGCTTCTCTAAAGGTTGATTGACCTTATCAAGCCAATGCTCCTAGTTCTCATTGATCAAGATGGAAAATTGCTCATTCCATGTGAGCTCATTTGGAAGCTCAACCTCTTTTTGTTTCTCTAGTTCCAGAGCTCTTTTCAGCCCTCTAGTCCTAGGTCTACTTCTTATTTCTTGCTCTTCTTCAGGTTCACCATACGTATCATAGGCCTCATCAAGCAATGCCTTGGCTTTCATTTCTTTCCTTTTTGCCTTGATGAGCTGAATCTCCATGACATCATGTTTGGCTTGAAGCTACTCATTCTCCTGCTCATAATATGAAATGATGTATTTTGACCTATCTAGGTTGATCTGGAGCTCCCTGATGAGTGCATATTTTTCCTTGATGATAACGCTAGTGTTATTATTGTCGTCATGCTCACCTAGGTCAACCAAGTCAAAATCATGCTCTGTCTCATGCAGGTCTTCCTCCTCATGCTGAATCTCTGTCTATATCATCTTCTCTTTGCCCTTCTGTACTTGTTTTTCTGATGAAGATGGAAATGCCCCTCCAATAATCTATGGGGAAAGCACCTTCCTATGGCCTCTCTGATAAGTGTGTGCAAAAGTGCCCAAATAAGACCCTTTAGGCTTGATGACCTTAACCTGCTCACCGATCTCCTCCCTGCTAGGTGACTCACTATGATCATGAAATGGTGATGGTGAAAGTGACTGATTTGATGATGATGAATGATCTATGGGCTAAGATGGAGGAATGGAGGTGGAAGGATGAGATGATGAAGGGACATTTTGAACATTCTAAATAGATGGATCAGTGAATATGGGATTGGCTATGAAGGTACTCCATGCAATGTTCAGCTCTTTGAGATGATAGAGGACTATGATTTTGATGAGGGAATGATGAAAAAGACTCTTCATTTGATGTTCATATTCCCTTTTCTGGACAATATAGGCCATCTTATCAATGCTCCAGAAAAGGTAGTAGGGTATGTTGAGCAGTTTTACCCTAGTGAAATGCATTAAGAGCCAGATGTGATAGGAATAAAGCCTAGAAAATATACCTTCACATGAAAAATATTTCATGATAATCTTCATCATTGGGGCATATCTGTCTAGGAGGTGAGAAAAAGGAAAATAGCCCTTTCTCTCATTTCAGTACCTTGGTTTTATGAAAGGCTCATAGTAATGCTTCTCCAACTCACCTTGTTTAAACCATTTCTCCCCAACATCTGGGATCCCGGTGGCAGCTGATATAATGACAGTAGATAAAGTAAAAGTGACACCAGCTAGAGTAATTTGGTTGTCATAGAGTTTGGATATGAAGAGTCTAGTCAACATAGCATGGTGTTCGACTGCTTGAATTTGCTCACAGAAATCATAACAGCCAAGATATTTGAAAGATGTCACAACCATAGGAGATTCCAAGAGTTCCCTGAGATTTGTAGGCTCAAATATGAGTATTCTTCCCCCTTTGTGTGGTTTGTTCAACTCCATTTCTTCTCCCTCTGCTTCTTCTCCCTCACTATATGGCTTGTTTTCCTCTTTCGCCATGGTGTTTTAATATCAAACCCTAGGGAGGTATGATGTTGTTGGAATGTAGTTTTTATGAGTAAGGAATGGGGAAGGGAAATTGAAGGGGATGGGTATAGGGATTTATGTAATGAAGGAGGGGATAAGGAGTATTATATGATGGATTTTTTAGGATGGGGAAATTGTTTGCAATGTTGGGAGTTTGGGAGCCTAGGTAGTTGTAGCACCTAGGGCTTAGGGTTTTGGGATAAATTTTAAAGAGTATTGGTATAAAGGTTTTAGGGAAAGGGAATGAAAGTATAGGGGAGTATATGAAAGTGTGGGGGAGTGTATGAAAGGGTAGGGGCATTGAAATTTGGGAATTAAGAGTGCAATGATAGTTTTAATGGATATGTTATGGTTTTAATGTGAGAAAAACACCAAATATTCAATAAAATTTCAAAACACCATAGGAGTGACTTTAGGGGGAAGAAGCATGCTCTCTTTAGCTGTTACTTACTTGTGGGAGGTTGAATACAAGTTTGGTGGAGCTTCGGAGGCGATTCTAGCTTTCCTGGACAAACGTGCAACACTTGCAAGTGCGCAACACCTAAAGGGAACACACAACGCCTAAAGCAAGTGCGTAGTGCTTGGAAAGTGTGCAACACATAAATAAAGTGTGCAAAACTTGAAGGGAACGCGCAGCGCCTGAAGCAAGTGTGCAACATCTGCTATGTTTTGCTGATTTCACCCAGAATTGTGAGAACTGTTCTCTTGGGGTTTGCTCAACCGATGGTAGGAGGAAAATGAGGTTGAGTTAGATGCTAAGAAGGCCTTTATACTTGAGTGAATTTTATTTTCAACTTTAAAACCCACTTTCTAATGTTTCAATTGACCTTTTTGAAAACTTTGCTAATTACCCTTTACACTGATTTTCTTCTTTGCAGATTGCTAATGCTGGATTTTGGCACTTTTCATATTTGAACTTACTTGGATGAAGTTGGCACTTATAGTTTGAGTTTACAACTTAGGAATAGTAACTTATTACATAATGGACATAAAATTACATAAATAAAAAAATAATATTACATCTCTGTTTTTTTGGAATAAAATTACAATCTGAAATAAAACTGATACTTGGAATGAAAATTAGAACTAAGGAAAGCATAGTTACATGTTTGAAAATCCTCTTTAAATGAAAAAGGGATATTATTTTGCTCACTCGTATGCTTTTTTGCAGGCTTTATGCAGTGAAATGGAGTATTATTGGAACTTGGAGAATGAAACCTAGTGACCTAATGGGACCTCAAATGACCAAACTCCATGTGGACTTGACTGACACAAGACATGATGAAATGAGATTTTATGATTGATGTATGCTCAGTAAGACATGAAGGTGGGCCAACAAGTATGATTTTTTGAGGGAGAGTGAGGCTTTTGACTTTGGCTACCATCAATGAGTAAATTTTTGCATGAGGACCTAGGTGGAATCACAAAAATTTCAGAATGGGACCCTAATATGATATAAAAAGAGGAGTTTTGATCACTGATGGCAGTATTCAAATACTGACTCTGACAAAACACGCCATTCCTATGATCTCTAATGATAAACCAGTGCATTAGAAACTAAGGAAAATTCACCCAAACCTCGAAAGTCAAGTCAAATCGGAGCTGAATAAACTTCTTAAGCCTAGAATCATATTTCTTGTTAGCCATTCGAAATGGGTGTCCAATTTAGTGTCTGTTAGAAAAAAGAATGGTGACATTCGTATATGTATAGATTTCAGAAATTTAAATAAAGCATGTCAGAAAGACAACTGTCACTACCAACCATGGAACAAGTGCTGGAGTCATCAGCTAGTTCTAAGCTCATGTCATTTCTTGATGGAATTTCGAGATATAACCAAATCCTGATCCATCTAGATGATAGATTGAAAACCAGGTTCAGAACTAAATGGGGAACATATGCTTATCAAAAAAATGCCTTTTGGTTTTATTAATGCAGGTGCCACATTTCAAAGAGCTATGGATATAGCTTTTAAAGGACTCATTAACAAATAAGTTCTTATTTACCTGGATGATATCATTGTCTATTCTAGGAAAATAAGCAACCATATAAATGACCTCAAGCAGATCTTTGAACGATGTATGAAATATGGGATCTCGCTCAATCCAAAAAAGTCTTATTTTGCCTTAAGCAAAGGTAAGCTTTTAGGATTTGTCGTATCAAAAAAGGGTATTTATATCGATCCAGAAAGGATCAAGTAAATTGAGAAAATCCCCTTACCTCATAATAAGAAATCAATGCAGTCTTTCTTTGGTCAAATAAATTTTATAAAAATATTTGTCCCTGACTTTTCACAGATAGTTTTACCTTTATAGTCTATGATTAAGAAAAATTCAGTTTTCAAGTGGGGTCACAATGAAAGAGAAGCATTTAATCTAATCAAACAAGCTATTATCAATGCTACCTCCTTGACAACTCCCAATTTTTCCAATCATTTTTTTTTATACACATCTGCGTCAGAAACATCATATGCTGTCGTTTTGATACAACTTAATGATCAACAGATTAAAGCACCAATATCGTTTTCTAGTTCAAATCTACAAGGTGTTGAATTAAATTACTCTGCTGTGGAAAACCAAGCTTTGGTTGTTTTTAAGTCAATAAAGAATTTCAGACCATTTCTCCCTAAAAATCACACCAAAATCATAGTTCCATTCTCTGCAGTAAGGAAATTACTAGTGCAAAGTGAAGTAGGAGAAAAAAGGGCCAACTAGGTAACTGCACTGCAAGAATATGATGTCAAAATTAGACTAGTTAAAATTGTTAAAGGTCAAGGTTTTTGCAGAATTTTAGCTAGAGCATCCAACTTACCACCAAAAGAAGATTTAGGTGAATATATAAAAATATAGGAGGTAAGCCTCAACTATACTGAATCTCAATATGAT
The DNA here is from genome assembly GCA_031772625.1 of Pinus tabuliformis. Taxonomy (NCBI): domain Eukaryota; kingdom Viridiplantae; phylum Streptophyta; class Pinopsida; order Pinales; family Pinaceae; genus Pinus; species Pinus tabuliformis. The sequence continues at coordinate 1,845,176,036 of CM062817.1, read as the reverse complement.
GATCTCATATTTTATTTAAAAAATGGATATGCCCCTATGCAGCTCAATTACAAAAGAAAAAAGGGCTTTGAGATTGAAAGCAAAGCAATACGAAATCATCAATGATATTTTGTTTAGAAAAAATTATGATTCTGTTTTGCTAAGGTGCCTTGAAAAATCTAAGGCAGAAAAGGTTTTGTAGGAACTCCATGATGGACTAGCAGGTGGAAATTTTGGAGGAGACACAAAAATGCATAAAATCGTGCATGCTGGCTATTACTGGCCAACCTTGTTCAAAGATGCACATGAATACGTAAGGAAGTGAAAAACCTATCAAACTGCTACTGGAAGACAAAGGAAACCTGCATTTCCATTACAACCAGTCAACATTGAACAACCATTTGAGCAATGGGGACTAGACATAATAGGTGAGATCGTTCCTCACTCTTCAAAGCAACATAGATACATCCTTACAGCAACTGATTACTTTACTAAATGGGTGGAAGCAATTCCACTAAAGGTAACCAATTCTGAGAACATTATTGAATTTATTGATCAATTTATCATTACCATATTTGGCCTACCAACTGCCCTGATGTTTGACAATGCATCTTACTTCACAAGCAACACTATGACAAAATTTGCTCTCAAAAGAGGTTTCAAACTCAAGTATTCTGCTAACTATTATCCTCAAGGAAATGGTTTAGCAGAATCAACCAATAAAAACCTCATTAGGATCATTAAACGAATTGTTGATCAAAGTTAAAGAAACTAGTACAAATATTTAACTTTTTCTCTATGGGAAAATTGGATAACACAGAAGGCCTTAATAGGCACTTGCCCATTTAATCTGGTCTATGGGAAATAAGTTGTTCTTCCTACAAATATAGCTATTCCCTCTCTAGCCCTAGTTCAATTTATTGAAGAAACTCCTTCTTCTTCTTTGCAATTAAGGCAATCACAAATCCTCAAACTCGAAGAAGAAAGAGAGAAAGCCAAAATCATACATGCCCATCATCAACAATTAGTTAAATCTTCCTTTGATGCAAATTTTGTAAGCCCAAAATCATTTCAACTTGGAGACCTTGTATTGAAGTGGGATAAAGCACATGAGGAAAAAGGTAAGCATACCAAATTCCAAAGAATGTGGCTTGGACCATTTCAGATTGCAGAACAAATTGGCCCATCAACATTTATATTGCAAGATTTATCAGGTAAGAGAGATTCTCTACCTGTGAATGGGCAAATTTTGAAAAAATATTTTTCATAGGAGATAACCTCTTCTATCCCCTATACATTATCACCTTTACTTTTCCTAGGAAAATAAAAGTTAAATAGTATTTACTTTTGGCCTTACAATAAAAATCTCTTGAAATATTTTGATTTTTCACTTTTATAAGTGGATATTGTTAAGGAAATAATTATAACATTTGAAAATTAACTAGGTTCTATCTCTCTGAAATTTTCTTGTTTCCACCAAAATTATTTATTCTTTGAGAAACCTCCAACTTTATAAAAAACTTTTGTTCTACTATCATTCAAGAAAAGTATCTTTAACAAAGTAAAGACTTTTTGCAGATAAGCATCTTCAACTCTATAATTGTCATCTAGAACTCTTAAGGAGCCAATGTTTCTCCCCATCCAGTAAACTTTTCTCTTTTTAGAGTGTAATTCTAAAATATATTGAAACTTAAAAGATAAGAGGTTTCATCAAGAGCCTGCTTACTATGTTTATAAGGAAATAAGAAACTGACATTACCAATACTACATACCAAAATAGGGTAATGGCTTGATATTATTTTAATCAAGAGACAAGGGGTCTCATCATGAGCCAAATTGTTTAGTTGAATTACAACCAGTGAATGGCATTGCCACTATTTGGCCACCAAACCGAGACAATGACTTTTAAGTAATAAAAAGAAATTTTTTGCAAAAAAATAAATTGTTTAAAAAAGAAAAGAGGAGAATAAGTATATGATTTTGATTTTATCTCTAAAAACTACACACTTATTTGGGTGGAACACTGAATCATTGCTGGTTAAAAGGTAACCCTGTCGAGGCTATGGATGTCTATTTGCAGCAGAGGCTCTACCTGTGACAAATGAGTACATCTAAAAGATGATCTGCAAAACCCCCTACTTTATCTTTAAACTAAGTAAAGACTGATATAGATAAAGGGATTGTCATTTTTAAGAGGATATCAAATGAATTATAATTGGGCGAGTTTGTTTTTTTATTCAGAGAAATGTTACTTATCTTGAATATCATGCAATTCTTATTTCTTGAACTATCTTTATTTTGAAAGTTTTAGAAATTTCAAAATTATCAGAGATAACTGGTTCTTCGAGTGAATTGCCAATTTTTGTACTGTTCAACAACCCCCCCATTTATTATATAAATATTTAGTATTGTATTAATAAATGGGGACCCTTTAATTTTTTTTCAAAAAATTTAGCAAATAAAAGCTTACCTTTTGAAACCTTTCGGAATAAAACCTTAGAAAAACTTAAGATCTTAAGCCGAGTCACTTTATGACTAGGAATTCTCGCTTTATCAAAAATCGCATGATCCATAGTAACAAAGGTTAGTCATGAGTCAGTGTTTGCAAAACGCAATAAAGGAACCCCCTTAAAACACTGAAGGCAATGTTGAACTTTTTTATAAAACTTAAGGCTTTAAATATTCCTTATAAAATAAAGTATTTATTGTAATCGCATCACGAATTTTACAAATGCACAAACATGCAAACCATAAAGAACTATGAATTGTGATGTGGTATGGACCCAACGAAATAATAAAGATCGTTATAACTTGAATTAAGTCCGACCTATCGCGAAATAGCTGTTTCAATGGAATAATCATCCATTTAAGGAAACGCGCTCGAAAAAGTAAAAAGTATGCCACTCATCGCAAATCACAAAATACTAAAGCAACTTTGATTTGGTCTGTTCTGATATCACCGATATTGCGATTTGTGATATTCCAATATCACCAATTTTGCGATATTGCGATATTACGATGTTGCAATTTTATGATGTTGCAATATTGCGATATTGCGATGTTGCGATATTGCGATGTTGCGATATTGCGATGTTGCGATATTGCGATAATGCGATATTACGATATTGCTATTCATCACAATCGCATGATTAGTATCACACTTAACACACACCAATTTGAAATATCATTTATAAAATTGTGATGTGATGTTTTGATGAGTCATAAATGAAACCACACGTAGGCCTTAATGAGTAATTAATGAGATTTAACTGCATTTACTCCTTTAACGACTTGATAAGATTTATATCTTTTTTACCTCTATTTGAAATAAAATCTTCATCCTTACGTTCTTTCAGAATTTACTGCGTTATTGTGTTTCCGCTTTCATTTCCACTCTACGTTTCATTCTGTTTTCTTAATTGCCCAAATTTCAGGAAATTTCTGAAGAAAACAACTCTCGAAAAAATGGTTAAGAAAGGAAAGAAGACACTAGAAGCCAGTGCGTCTGAGGATTCAGACATGCTTCCACTCTTCTCTGATACTACATGCAACAAGGATGGTGGGACTACATCATGAGAGGCAATGTATACTTTACTGGAGGAAGAAAACCCAAAGGTCCAGAAACTAAAGCAACAACAGATGCCGATGACTCATCCGAGGCTTTTTATTTTGAAGCAGCATGTTCTTTCCTTCACAGGGTAGCCGCAAGACCTAAAATCTTTCCATACACTAATATGGTAAAATTGATCATTGACAATGTGGACATTTCAGATAGAACATTCAGAATTCTAGGCATGAAGTCATGGGGTCATTGAAACGAGACAATTTACGCCGAATGTACCATTTGCCAGAACCACAAAATCTCTATGATAAAGCCTTTATTGAGAATTTTGTCAAAGAAATGAAGACTCGATGGACGTCATGTAGAATTGGAGGTCTGGCTCCAACAAGTTCAGGCGAGAGAAAACTGGTATGTACTCAATTGCACCTCTGTCAGCCCCGCATAATTTTGTAGCCACAATGTTGTGTAGGCTATTTGGAAAGGCTAACACTACCAAGTTTTCTATTGAATGGGTTCCATTGATTGATGTGGTTGTTAATTCTATAATTATGAACTGGAGCAATATTTTGTTAGACAATTTAGCTATGGCCATTAGAGAATACATGAACAATATAATTATCTCCTCTCGGGTTATCCCTCCTTTTTACATGAGTGCATATGTTATGGATGCTATATGTTTTTGTTCACATTTTCCAAAAATGCGGTGGAAATGGACTCTACAGGACCCTACTCCCATCCATGTTTATCATAAGAAATTGTGGGAATCACAGTTTAACTCCCAATTTTACAAAATTTGTCATGGTGTTATGTTGCCAATTTACCAAACCATTTTTTTGATAAGAAAGCCCTCAAGACATCTTTCCAGTGGCAAGATTTTTTGGCGAGGAATTATTTACGTATATCAGAGTATTTGAGAGTTTTACAGCTCTGCATGTTCTTCCATTTTATGTTCCTGATAAATTATTGGCAAGAGATATTGCCTATCAAACAGTGGGAGATGGTATTGCCAAAACCATCAAAGAAATGAAGAAATCCATCTGGCTGACCTTCCCTGTGCAATGTGGTGCTTTTATTTTACATGATTTTGGGCATGCGGCAAAAGAGACACAGAACATCACATCCCTAAATCTGGCTATTGTTCCAGGTAGACAATATGACCCTAACCAGGTCGCCAGGAACTTCACTACTATGGTCAAAATCAAACAATTTATTCATGAGGACGATGAGTTTGATGATCTCTTTGAGGCAGTTGAGACATTTTCATAGGTCTTACATTTAGCATCAATAAAACTGAGCCCAACGGACCTCAACCGCTTCCACATATACAAGAATAAAAGACTAACAAAGGTCCCTTTGGACCTATTGCAGATTGAAGAAATAAGAGAACCCACTCCCAGCATAAGCCTAGAGAAAAGTTCCAAGCATAATTTTAATGAGGAATCTAAAGAGAAGTTAGTTCAAGGTTCAAAAGATTTTGAAAACCAATCTCAGAATAAGGAAGAAAGCCCCGAGAAAGACCCTGAGAAGGACACAGAGGAAAGTGCTGAAGAAATGGCCAAAAAGGCCTTGGTTGAGGAACACATGGAGACTGACTCCACACAGGTTCAAATAGAAAAGATCAAAGTCATTAATTTGGATAAATAATGGGAGAAATTTAATAAAAAGCTCCAAGTGCAGCAGACAAAGACAAGTCTTGAAGGAACATTTGGATTTCAGACTCCTGAATAGACTCAGCAGGATATAAAATCAGAAATAACAATACAAGGAGTTACAACTACGCAAGAGATTGAAATCATCTCAGCCTACCCAACTTCAGAGATTGTTTTAGATATTGAGGAAATACCCCCACTAGGTATATTCTACAACCCAACACATAAGGCTATAGTGAAAAGGCAAAGGAAGAAAATGAAATTGGATGGATCAGCAACAACAACTCTTGAAAATGAATCAATGGAGGTAGTATGGAAAGACACCCCCATCGATACATCAGAAAATATTACAAAGCTATCACAATTTGCAGGCGTCTATGAAACTTCAACAATTGATAAGGTAGCAGAAGTTTAGCTTTTGCTTAAAGAAAAAGAAGAGAGACTTCAGATGTTAGAACAACAACTTGAGCTGGAAAAATAGAGCACCAACAGACAAGCAGAGATGCAGATGGCACAACTTAAAAAATATTTTGAGCAAATGAGATTACATCAAACAAACATCGCAGAAAATGATTCACAAATTTATCAAATGTAGGCTATAATGGATAAACTCAAAGACAACCCTCAAACATAGAAATTCATTAAAGAAGCACTTGAACTAAATTCTCTATTGTCATAGCAACGAGAAGTATTCTGCCAAAAAGCCTCATTGATCAATCCATATTGTGAAACAAGTGATGCATTAACCAATCAAGTGGTTGATCAAAGATTAGAATATGAAGAGATCAATAAGAAAATTTCAGAATTTATTTCTTGGCAGGAATTTGAAGAAGGTAGAAAAGTCGATCTGCCAAAGATCGAGGAGTCCCACAAGGATATTTTATTCATAGATTGGGACATACAGTTGAAGCAAGCAGAAAGGGCAGCAACAAGAGCAGCTAGTACAACAAACAATATAATTGAGGTTGTGATTGAAAACCTTCATAGTGCCAATCTCATTAAAGAATGCAGGAAAAAAGTTCTCCTAGACATCAAACAATTTGAGAAATAGTGGAAGGAGACCGCCGAAACGCAAGTCAAGGCAATCAAACAACTGTCTAAGTTTGACTGGGAAACCTACTGGTAGTTTCTAGTGAAACCACACAGTCAATGGATGACTCTGTGCCATCTAAAAAATTCTACTCAAAAGATGGTGCCACCACTCTCTGATGCTATATTTACGGGACAATTAAGGTATAGAATTGGCCAGCCACCCCAGGTGAAGTCAATGATAGATATCTGCGAACTCAAGGACCGAATGGCTAACTAGAACCATTCAATTTTAAGAATCACGTCATCATTTTATTTTTATTTTAGTTTTTAATTTACTTATTCTGAGGAAGGTTGTTCGAAACCTCCTTAACTTTTTATGTAATAATCTATTTTTGATACATATTTTGTATTATTTAAACCTCTTTGATGAATTTAGAGAGGGGTCTAGAATTTTATCAAAAACACTTTGCAAAGGCTTGCACTTTTGTAATTTTGTGATTGTCTTGATGAGATAATTGGAACACGATCTTGATTTTCTTAGAGATTGAATCATACTCTATTGAATTTGCACTTTTGTACTCTTAGAGTATATTTAGTTGAAAAGAAGCAGATCAATATTGCTGATTTCATGAGTAGAACCTCTCATATCTGGTACTTCTATCTTTATGGTTGTGTTTTGTTTATGAATTAGTAGTAATCTTTTCTTATATTATGTTATGTATGAAATCTGAGCTACAGTTTGACATTATTGCACTTTTGTAAAATGTTTTAGCTGTAATTCCTTATTGAGTACATGAGCAATTGATATATGCAATATAGTTTTCACAATTATTTTGCCTAACTATTTAGTCAAAATAATTATCATTAACGAATTCATCTCTTATAGCAATTGAATGATATTTATTACCTGTTGCTCTAAGATATCTTTGTAGATCGCATGATTTAAGTTATTCCTGGGTATATATTAAGATAATGTTAGAATAGATAGATGCATGTGTTTGATTGTTTAATTAGATCATTTTAGTTAAGTCATTTCCCATTATAACTATATCAAACTAACATCATCATCATATATATTCTTTCTTGGAAACTAGTCCCATTAACCCCAGTTGGAGCCACCATACCAAACAGAAAAGGAGCTGCTTCCAAGGTCCGGACCAGGTGGTTATCTCCCATGTTGTTGCAATGGATTTCCGGGGCTTCAACATGACCATAGACCTTTCAATAGTTTCTTCTACTGCAAATGAGCCTTTTATTTGATTTTTTTTATTATGATAGCAATGCTTTGGTTCTGATTTAGGATTTTATATTACTGCATGCTTGTTTTGAAAGAAAGATGTTGCTAGTGTCAATCCTATATGACTAGGTTTTAATACGGCCCAAGTCTATTAGCACTCTAGATACATAACCTATCCTTAAAATAATTTTTTTGCAAGGGTGTGGTTATTTTGAATCCATAGCTATATAATATTGTTTAAAAGTACGATGTAAATTATAGACGTAATTCCATGATGTCAAACTGGTATTAAATCATTCAAAACTTTTAGAACTATAATAAATATTGTTGTGAATCATGAGAAATATAATTGAAACAGTTTCTTTCTTTTCTTTTTAAAATGATTAATGTTCTCTATTAGAGTAAATGAGTTTTTGATGCTAATTTTATATGTCAGAAAGAGATATGTTAACAATGGTTCACCTTTCTCTATACCCATTATGTTATGTTATCTGTTTTCTGATTCAACATTATACTGTGCTAACTTACTAAATTTGTATCACAATGAAGGTTTAAACTATTGTTTATCTAGCAGAGAAACCCTAAAAAGATATGATTTGAATAAAGCTACAACATTGCTAGGTTTGGAAAGGGGAATCACATGGCCAACACCTCTGACGGTAGCAAATGTCAAACCTTTGTAGTCTTGAATCCATCCACTTACCTTAATGATAACAACAAACACCACCACATTCATAGTGTAATAGACTTGGAAATTCCAACTTTGATTATGTTCTTCTGAAATATTTTAAAGTATACATTAACATATCCTTCCTTGTTCATTATGATACCATGGGAGCCAAGGTGTTGTAGTGTTTTATTCTCAATGATGTACGAAAAGAACCCACTTAAGATTGTGGATGAAAAACAATCTCAACAATAGAAATGACTGCTAAACATTATAGATCTGCAACTATTGATAGAAACAAAATGTTGGGGCAGAGTCCCCTAGGGTCAATTTTGCGGCAAAAGCCCAAGTTTTGGGGCAAAAATCCAAAGTTTTATTGTAAAAAGTGTAAAGTCTCCGCAAGTTGTGGTCGCGAAGCTTGTAGATAGTAAAGTGTCATAAAGAGATTTTACCCTTCTTTTATGTAAGTTGTGTCGGCTTGTATAGACCCAGCCATGGTCCGCGGACCATGGGATTGTATAAAAAGGAGAGTCTTAGAGAGTCAAAAGTAAGTAGAGAAGGATGAAGATGAATGTAATGGGTCAATAGAAGAAAGAGCGAAGAAGTCTTAGAGTATAAGAGAGGTTCTGTAGCTATGTGCGCAGAGGCCTAGAGTAGAGTTCGCAGTTGAGTGCACAGACCCCTGCCACTGAGTTCGTAGGGAAGTCTTGAGTCTGTAAGAAGAATTGATGTATTAATAAAGAGATTATTCCAGAAATTCCAGTGTTTATCTATTTCCTTCTGTTATGAATGAATTTTCTATTATGTTATGATGAATGATGGGGTTATGAATTAATACTGTATTGATGCACGATTTTACATGATTTATATTGTCATATGATGCAAGTAATAATAACTATTTACACAAAGAATATCATGTTGCATGTTAAAGTTATCAAACACTTAAGCCGATCTGGGAAAATATGGAATTAAGGGTAATTACAGAGGCACATAAGTGGAGGATTTAGCTATTTAGGGTCTGCGAAAGACAGTCGTAGACCTTCACGAAGGTCTAGAGGTTGATAAAAGGAAGTTATATTGATAATCGTTAAGGGCTTATCGATCTGCACGAAGACAGGTAACAGCATCACGCTCATCTCTGGGTGCGGAAACTTGGTTCCAACATCCCCCCATACTGCTTCGGGTGAGAATTCAGTTCGCGCTTCGCGGCTGATGCCGAAAGGGCTAGTAGTGTAGGGATTTGTTTGGAAAATTTAACTATGAACCTGGGTCAGGACCCACTAAGCCAACAAATGGTTTAGTTGCCAGGACCGAGATTTGCATAAAGAGATGTGTGATGTTGCATCACTAGAATCCAACAAAGAAAGAAATTGAGGAATGGTTGGATAGAAATATCCACGAATTTGCGGCACAGGAAAACATAAATCCACTATTGAAAAAATAACAATGGTTGGACAGGTATATGTACATAGAGATACACAAAATTTTCTTTTGTTCCTTCCCGATCGAGCTATATGAGTGGATCGCTAAATTGGAAGACGACCAGGGAAGGTGGAGGTTTGACAGTCCGATAGTGTGGACCTTGGAGTTAGTGCAAAGAGTGGAGGCCTCTGAAGATAAGATCACACGCACTGTTGATCACTGGCTTGATTGTGTCATAGGGGGATTTGTGATAGAGTTCGCGGTTGATACCTCGGTCAGTTACAGCGAAGTAAAGCGACACTTCTTCAAGGAACCGCGAAGTAAGTATTTAAAATCTTTGAATACTTGGATTAACTTGATGTTTGAAAAGTGTGTTATGGAATTACCTTGATTTTTGGAGCTACGCAAAGTGGAAAGTTATTCAGGGATAGAGGGAGAACATGCCCTGAATATAGCCCGCTGATTGAGCCTCCTCTGAATGACAACCAAGGAGTAGCACATACTTCATCGTAAAGTGTTGTCTAGTTAATAAGGCAAGGGTTCCCACGAATACCCCATCCACCCATACCACCTCCATCTTCACCTCCATAGCATACACCTTCACCCACACCACCACCACCTCTGCCACCATTCAATATGGCGAATGCAATGAAGCTGCTCATTTTCAAGGGCTTGGGAAATGAGGACCCAGACCAGTTTTGGTTCGTCGCAAAGGCTGAATGGGCAAACTAGAATATCACAGATGATTAGATGAAGAAATAAACATTGGTTACTGCTTTACAAGATCACGCGCTAACATGGTACATTAATTACTGCATCGATAACCCGACAGATGCATTGGAAAACATTCAGAATGCGCTAAATAAGGAATTCAGTAGGCCCAAGTCTGAAACACAATAAATCATTGGCTTCAAGGAAATCATGATGTGGCCTGGTGAAACACCCTGGGAGATGGATCAGAGATTGAAATGCCAAATCCGCGAAGCTAACATGAATCTTACAGATGGGAAACACCGCGAAGGGTTTGTGGCTTCGCTCTTGCCTCATTTAAGGGTTGCTTTATCACAAAAAAAGATTGGGACCCAGGCGGAAGCCCTGGAAATTATAATGAGACTACATGAAATTCCGATTCTAGATGTCGCTTTAGGAGTTCAGTAGATTCACGCAGAGTTGCAAAATCTTTTCTTAGATTTCCAAAGTTTGAAGAAAGATAGAGCGGCTCGGCCAGAGGTGCGTGAAGAGGTTTGGTGACTGAAGTGTAATAGTTAGGGGCATGATAAAGATCATTTCCCTATCTTCGCAAATTATGTTGCAGGAGGAGGGCTGTTGCCTCTTAGGCCGGAAGCTCAAGGAGGGCCAAGTACAGGGCCCGTGCTGTTGTGTGCTATATGTCAGGTAGTTGGAATACATGTAACAGACAATTGTCACTTGCTGCAGCAATTTGTACAGATGCCAGAACAGCTCTTCTGCAACTTCTGCAAATTAGTGGGCCATGATGAGTGTAACAACCGTAACTATGAGTTAGTGATGGAGAGAATGCTTGTGTATCAGATGCAGACAAAAAATCGGCCTCTGGATCAAGGTGCTAGGGGAGTGTGAGGAGGATATTAGGGGTGCGGACGAGGCTGAGGCAGTGGAGGACCTGTGAGAGGTTGGGGACAAGTTATTTGCTACAATTATGGAGTGCCAGGACGCTATGCATGAGAATGTATGAATCCGACGCGCCTGTTGTTCTGATATTGTACTCAGTTTGACCACGCGACAAAAGAATGCCATGTATTGATAACTAAGATGCACGAAAAGGGGACGCAACCCCAACAACCTACCCAGAACTTGCATATGATGAGGGTTGAGCCCCGCAAAGAGGACCCTAATGTCAATATCGTGCTACAGAGTGGAATGACAACTAGCGAGGATAAAGGAAAGCAGCCTGAAGAAAGTGAGTGGGTCTGCAAAGCCCTAGAAAAATAGGTTGGGTTTGATTTGGAGCACGTGAAAAAAACTTTAATGGAAGCAAAGAAAAGCTTTGTTGAGGCCTCCACCTCAGGAAGCAGGATAAGCTGTCTGAAGAAATGGACCCCTCCATGCTTACCATGTTCTTGGAGACATGTATGAAGCCGCTTTGCGATAGCAAGGCTGTGAAAGGATTACAAGAGTAGATAAATAAATGTGTCGGTAAAGAAAATGCTCTTGAAGGGCTATGCATAGTCAGAAAAATTGGTTAGCATAAGGTAAGGACGGGGCGTGAAATGAGGCTCACTACGCGAATAGGGGAGTATGAAATGGATCAAGTTATTCTAGATTTTGGGTCAGATGCAAATGTTTTGCCTAAACAGATAGGGGAAAGAATGGGGAGACCTGTGATGTAGTGGTATTCGATTCAATTGAGGATGGAAAATCAACATAAGATTATCCCCATTGGAAGATTGTAGGGAGCGACAGTAGATATTGAAGGCACGAGTGTGTTGGCTGATTTTGAAGTGATAGAGATTGTCGATGACAACAATCCATACCCTGCACTCCTTGGGATCGATTGGGCGATTGAAATGAATGGGGTAATCAATTTGAAGAAGCAGACAATGTCATTTGAGAGGAAATCACTCTGCTAGGTAGTACCTTTGGACTTTGCAGAAGGACCGTGTTATACGGAGACGGTCCGCGATTATGAAAGTGACGATGATTTGGACCGGATCTACAAAATAATAGCGCGAGACCAAGTTTGGGTGAATCCAACATCAGATGGAAACATTGCATGGGACCGCGAAAGTTCCTGTACATCAGATTTAGATGAAGAATTGGAGCACTAACAGAATAGGTTGCATGAAGTATCTATGTTGCGCTGTAACATGATGACTAAATCGTTGTGCTGTGTATCGTCGGAGGTAAGGAGTTTGCCTTATTATGATGGTTTAACTAATGTAGATAAATTTTTGGATGCATTTGAAAGGGAAGTGCTTGAGAAGCATCGCTTCCAAGCCTTGGATTTGGCGCTATGCACTACACCCGCAAGATGGTGGGGTATGCATAAAGAAAATTTTGATGAATGACATGAGTACCAAAAAATGATGGGGTTGCGGTTTGGTCGCCCAAAAGTGCGACTGACAGAGAAATATGATGGAAGGAGTGATCTGCGCAATCATTTAACCAAATGGACTGACGCTTATGGAGCAGAGCTACAACTAGAGTGGGTGCATTTGTTCTGTCATACTTTGGATGTAATACCGATGAATTAGTAACTGGAAATGGAGCTCTGCCACGGCACGGATGAGTGGGACATTTTGAGACAGGGATTTGTGATGACATTCAGCTTTGAGGATGGATTTGAGTGCATCAATGAAGCATTGTAGGAGGTCAAGGCAGTGATCTTTAGAATCCCATAGGATCCCTTGGATTTGATTCAACCAAATTGGACCACCTAGCTGTGCCATGCGCTAGAGTTCTACAATGTGACTGCACAAGAAGAAGACGAGGATCTAAGGAACATTAATATCCCAGAGGCAGAAGGACATCACGAAGTTGAGGGACCATAGATAGAGAATCCCAATATCATCGGGCCACTGAAAACCAGACAAGTGAACATTAGAATGGAGGCGGAGCTGAAGTTTGCGAAGAGAGGGGACTACTGGGATGATGCTATGGTGGATAAGGTCACTGAGTTGCTCAGCAAATATCAAGATTTATTCCATACGAAGTTTTCAGACCTAAAGGGGATAATAAGTGATTTGGGAGTGATGAAAATATTTTTGAAACTAGATGCGAAGCCTGTTAAGCAGAGGCCATATCGCCTTAATCCTAAGTACAAGGAAAAGGTCTGCCTGGAGTTGGACAAGATGTTGGTAGTAGGTATTATTGAACCAGTGGAGGAGTCTGATTGGGTAAGTCCTATGGTATTTTAGGAAAAGAAGCAAAAGGATGAGATAAGGATTTGTGTAGATCTCAGGAAGCTGAATGATGCCTGCGTTCATGATCCTTTTCCAACTCCATTCACATATGAGGTATTGGATAATGTTGGTGGATAAGAAGCATATTCGTTCACTGATGGGTTCTCTAGATACCATCAGATAAAGATCGCGCCAGAAGACAGGAGTAAGACTACCTTTGTGACTGAGTGGGGATGCTTTCAATACACAGTAATGCCTTTTGGAATTAAGAATGCGTCGACAATATTCTCGCGCGTAGTCATTGCGGTGTTCAAAGAGTTCCTTCACAAGTTTTTGGAGGTATATTTTGATGATTGGAGAGTATTTGGACTGGTCAAATTCCATGTAGCTAGTTTGCGCTTGATGTTGGATATGTGCCAAAGGTATCAGATCGTGCTTAACTTGAAGAAGTGCTTATTTTGTGTCCCTTTCGAAATCTTGCTGGGTCATGTAGTGTGCAGACAAGGCTTGATGGTGGATGCTGCTAAGATCGCGGTTATCATTAATTTGGAGGCGCCATGGAGTGTTAAACAACTGCGAACAATGGTGGGTCATACTGGATACTATTGAAATTTCATCAAGAGTTATGCTCAGATTACTGCACTGATGGAAAATCTATTGAAGAAGGATGCTACATTCTGTTGGAATGAAGAATGTCAACGAAGTATGGATGCATTAAAAGAGAAAATGGTCACCGCGCCAATCCTAGTCTTCCCGGATTGGAGGAAGGAGTTTCATGTGCATGTGGATGCATCATGTATTACGTTGGGAGAAGTGCTGACAAAGGCCGGTGAGGGAGAATTGAATCGCTCGATAGCATTTGCGAGCAAGAAGCTATCTAAGGTTGAAAAAAATTATTCGATGACAGAGCGTGAAGGGTTGGCTATGGTGTATGCACTCTAGAAGTTCAGACATTACTTTCTAGGCGGACACTTTAAGATGTATACAAACCATTCTACATTAAAGTACCTAGTCAACAAGCTTGTGTTGGGGGGGGGGGGGGGGAATATGCAGATGGTTGATGTTACTTCAAGAGTATGATTTCGAAGTAATTGTGAAGCTAGGGAAATTGAATGCAGGGCCAGATCATCTGTCGCACACTAAAATAAGAGAGGAGCCTACCAATTTAGAGGAGGGGCTACTTGACACACAACTCTTTGTGGTGCGTGTAGCAGACAATCATTTTGCATACATTATCCACTTCCTGACTACATGAATGGCTCTAGAGGGATACACGAGTCAATAGAAGAGGAATTGGTGGTGCGCACAATAGATTTTTCTGTTATTGTAGGTAACTTATATAAAATGGGATCAAATGAGATACTACGACGCTATGTGCTTGATTTTGAATGAAGCAGTATCCTAGTTAAAGCTCATGGAGGAGTTGCGGGAGGCCATTATGCAGGAAAAGAAACAACGCAGAAGATTTTACACGCTGGGTTGTGGTCGCAAACACTACATAAGGATTCAAAAGCATATTGCAGGGAGTGCGATGCATGTTAGAGAACTGGTAGGCCATCATGGAGGGATGAGTAGCCTTTGAATCCACATGTATCATTGCAACCATTTCAGAAATGGGCAATTTATTTTGTAGGACTGATTCAGCCTCCAGGAAAGAAGATGGGTGCGCGGTATATCATCACTGCGACCGAGTATTTGACTAGATGGGCAGAGGTGCAGCCTGTAAAGGACTGTACAGGGGCAACAACAACATAATTTTTGTTTGAGTATGTGTTGACCAGGTTTGGTTTCCCAAAGATTTTGATGAGTGATTGCGGTACACATTTTCTCAATGAAACGATCAGCGGGCTGACAGAGGAGCTCCGAGTTTATCACCAGAAGAGTACGCCATATCATCTTCAGGCCAATGGGACAGTTGAGGCATTTAATAAGATATTGGAGAATGCACTGACAAAGGTTTGCAACACACAGAGGAATTATTGGGATGTGCATGTACCAGATGTGTTATGGGCTTGTAGAACTACTTGTAAGAAGCTTACTAGTCAGACACCATTTAGATTGGTCTATGGCGTAGAGGCTGTGATGCCTATGGAATATATCGTGTCTAGTCTACACATAGTGGCATTCACAGGGATGGCGAACTGCGGAGCCTTAGAATAGCTGCTTGCGTAGCTGATAGAGCTCAAGGAAGATAGATTTTTGGCTGGATACCATCAGCAGGTTCAGAAGGAACGAAAAAAATCTTGGCACAATTGGCACATAAAACTGTGCACCTTCAAGGTAAAAAATTTAGTTTTATTATATGATAGTAATTTTGATAAATTTCTAGGAAAATTTCAGATGCACTAGCTGGGGCCATATGTGATCAAAGAGATTACCGATGGTGGAGTAGTTCAACTTGTGAAATTGAATGGAGATTCATTTCCTGGGAAGGTAAATGGCAACTGATTGAAGCCATACACCGGGGATCTGGCCCGATGACTGCATGATTGTAGCACAGTCTTAGTGCTCTTGCAAGGAAGCACAGGACTATAAACTACACTACTCGATTGGTAGAACTGCATGAAAAGGGGTCTGCGCGGAACATGAGGGTGTCACAAGAAGAAGCACGAAGGGAGCTGCGCTATAGGGGTGGAGATCACATAGCATAGCCAGAAAGTGAACGTTACCATAATTGTTCATGATTTGACTGCTAAAAGACGGTTGAGAGGAGTGGGTGACCAGAATTTAAGGTATTTAAGGTGGAAATCAAGAGTGAAATATTTGGAAATCTGTCGCCAATCTCGCATTTATGGACAGATTTTGGGGGGAACAGTCGAATTTGAATTTGAATTCGCCCATAAATTACAGGTGGCCATCCAACGAGAAACACTTTTCATTCTGAAAATTTCTGAGATGTGCTATCTATTGCGCTTGAGCCATGAGTTCTTTAAGGATTTTCTCGCAAGCCTCATGTTCACTCAGTATTCCGAGTCAGATAGAAAGCTTATCCGTGACATCATGTTAGGACTAGGTCCCGCAGCAACTGCAAGCGCTGGAAAGACTGTTGCCTTTGAGGGAGCTGCCCCTAAGGTCTTGAGTATGGAGGTTCCACCAACAGTACCTATGGCGCCGAGGTCGCCTAGGTTGAAGCCTACGCCGATGAGAGAGGTCCCTACGCCGAAGAAGGATAAGCATAAGAAGCTGATGCTGGTGTGTGAGTCACCGAGGAAACATGCAGCGACCTAGGCCCAAAGGAAAGAAAAGTCGAGCGTGAAGGAGAAGGGGAAGGTGGTAGATCTAGAAGCAGAATAGGGTGCGAAGGACATAGATATTGAGGGGGTAAACCCTATTTCTAAGCTTTTGGAGTATATCCCTCCGTGCCAGGGAAAAGTGAAGGTCCTAAAGGACCCAGGTGAGGGATAATTCCTCCTTAACACACCCCTGCTATCGGAGAACCTACCCTTTGAAGGTCCGCGCTTGGCGTGGATCCTGCATCTAAAGCTTGAAGACTAGCACTTGGTGGACCTCGAGCGGTTCCTCCACCTGGCGAAAGAAACCTTCATGAGGAGGGTTTTCTACAAGGAATCTAGTGTCAACGCGCTGGAGCTGGTGGAAAGGATTCACGGATTTAACAAGTCAGGGCTGTTGAACCTGCTATGGGTGCTCCACCATGCTCCAATGAACCTAACAGTCATCAAGGAGTTGCTGTGCTTGGTGCACGGCAGGTGCCTATGGTTGAGTGAGATGATACCAATAACCAATGTGTTGATCCATCAGATCACACTATTACCTCATTCAGGACTGAATCCGGCCAAGGCATTTGGCAGAAAGACGAGTGATCGCGACCTTGTTGAGAAGATGAAGGACAAGTTCAAAATTGTCAAGAAGCCGTGTGCATATTCCATTACCAGCATTACTGACCCTGTGGTGAAGGTTGCCACTCAAATTTTGGCTGGCAAAGTCATGGGGAAGTGTTGCACGGATAAGGTGTTGGCACCAATGGTCTCTTTAGAAACTCAGTGCATGGAGGGAATACAATTCAAATGGGTACGCAACCTGTGCAGTGAGTTCCTCGCAAACTGGAGAGAGGCACATGATCAAAGTAAGACCTTTCATTATTCATGGCTATTACTCTCAATTGTGCTAGTCGCGTGGGAGTTACCGGAGGACAACCAGTTCCCTCCAATCGAGACATATTTACCAAAAGAAACAAAGTTTGCCTCTCTATGGGCCACAAAGGATGGCGCGCGAGGTAGAGAAAGAAAATTCTTTTGGGTACTGATGGAGGTGAGCATCTGCGCAGCCATCAACTGAAAACCACGGTTGTTGCCAACCGTGTATGAGCAGCTATCTAGGTACGCGGAGTTCAAAGTAGACTTCCACCATGTTTACATCCAGGTGTGCCAGGACCCTGACCAAAAATGGTTTGACTTACCCTACCTAGCCATGAATGATGCGATTGCAGAAGTCATCAAGCATTGGCTAGTAGACTGACATATTGCATTCGATGAGGCCACCAGGACTAACAAGTCTGCAAAGAAAAAGAAAAAGGAAGCGACCAGAAAGAAGGTTCAGTTGTTGGCTAAAAAGAGGAAGAAAGAGGTCGAGGAGAAGGTCCGGGTAGATGTGGAGCATGCTACAAAAGAAATTGCATAGCAGGAAGAGTGCGGCTTCGAAAGGAGTCAGAAGTCTTCTTTGCCCCAAATGGAGGAGGAAGAGCAGTCAAAACAGGGTGGCGGAGACCAGCAGGAAAGCACTCCCTTCTGAGTCAAGTGGTATAGGAAGCGCGAGAACAAAGCCTCTAAGTCGTCACTTGAACCAATTACCTTGACAGAGGGCGACTTGGATGATATTGGAGATAAGGTGTGGGATAAAACCGCATAACTACTACAGCAGTTTGAGCAACAATAAAAGAAGGCACTAAGCGCCATACAAACAGGTCTGTGCAAGCTGCAAATCCAAACATCTAGACTCCAGGCAGCCGAAGTACAAAGCATCGCTGCCTCAACTAGTTTGGCACCGAGGACCACTCAAGCAGTAGAGTTGGTTCAGTCAATGGATCTCCGGGCAGTCGCACTGCCTGATGGAGCTGTTAGAGTCGGTCTAGTAGCCCTCCATCAGCGATCAAAGCTCTTTGCATTTGCATAAGTAGGTGTCTCATCAGTGTCTTGCATTCCATTAGGCATGCCATAACCCTGATGGAGGAGCTGGCATTTTATTCCCCTCTTGGCACTGCTGGATCAGGTTGTTTTAGTCATTAAACTTTTTCAAAGTTGTTTGTCTTGTCTTGAGGTCAAATTCTAGGTCTAGGGTTTTGGTCAAGATTGTCTTCAAGGTCATGTCTCTGAAGGTCAATAAGTGCTCACCAAGCCAGAGGGATGATTTTCAAGGAGTTTCTTCGAAAATTTCTATCTTGTACAGTTAATTTTCACCTTGGATTTAAAAACCCTGTTTTTAAAGCCAAGGTCATTTTTCAAAATTTTGTAAAAAATGGTAAAATTTCAAAAGGCTTCAAAGGACAGCATGTAACCCTGGCTCCCTTGCCAAGATCCCTCAGATGTTATCCCTGCAAAAAGTATCGAGCAAAAGCATCAAGTTAGTCAATTTCAGGATAAAAGGAAACCAAAAACATCAAGTTTATAAAGTGTCAAAGAAAAACATTATAAAGTGGGTTTGGGCATGAAATTAATTCAAATCAAGGTTATAAAAGCCCAATCTCCCTCCATCGAGCCTCATTGTGCATCTAAGTCACTTGCAAGAGAGATTGGGTGAGAAATTGGCCGAAGTTGAGAGCTGGACAGGCGCGCGACCCGTCAGATCAGGCGCGCGACCCGTTGAGCACCCTCCGATAGTGCAATTTTTTAACGGGCATGACCCGTCAGTGGTGCGCGACCCGTTGGGTGAGGCGCGCGACCCGTCAGCGCCTTCCTTATCAAACTACCTGCAAATTCATCCAAGGAACCACCAAAATCGCCGAATTGCCTAAGGTAGGCCCTCCAACTTAAAAATTGTTGCTTGTTATGGTCAAAGGAAATCGTGATTGCATTTTTAAAGATCTATATTTGCAAGAGAAAAGCTCCATGTGGCTGTGGTTTAAAATTGTAAAAAATGGCTAGGGTTTTATGCTGTTTTAAGGTATTCCCTTGTAATCATTTTTTCCCCATTTCCCATTTCATTTTCCTTGTCTTCCTATGTAAATTTCCCTTTTAAATTTGTAAAGAAAACCTAAACCCTACCCCTCTTCCCTAAAAAATAAAAAACAAATCAAGCCCTAACCCTACCTCTCATAATACCCATGTAAACAAATTTATATAGAGATGCATATGCAATGATTTTTCCCAAAAATCCCTGTTTTATATATTTATTCCCATTTTCCCTTTAAAATGTCCCTCCCCTAACATTCCCCTCGTGCTCCTTGTCCCCTTGAAACAACATTTTAATCAGCATTTTACCAAGCAGAAACAACAGTACATTTCAGCCACTTTGCTCCTAAAACAATGTCAGAAACCGAAACCAATTATGAGCAAAGTGATGACCATGCATCAGCTTCAGAGTTTGAGGAACAGAGGAGGCCTCACAAGGGTGGAAAGGGCGGTCATCATAGGAGAGAGGAGCCCACCTCTTTGGCCGATTTGCAGGCTTGTCCAATGGCAGTATCATGTTTCCGTTATATGTCTTGTTATGAGTTTTGCGAGAGGATCTCTCGGATTCAGCATCACAGGGAGTTGGCTCGCTTATTTGTTGTGCATTTTCATGATGGACATGTGAACCTTGCTGGGGTGGATTTTACATTGACACCCGAGATGATTGCTCAAGCCACAGGGATACCGAATGTCGGAGAGGTGTGGAACAAGCGCAGGATGTTGGACAGTGTTCAGTTTGAGCCTTTCATTAGACCTGCATTCATGAGACATTTGACGGGTGTATTTCCCTTCTGATTTTTGAGGAGTGAGTATGCTCCCATGATGAGGCTTATCATGCTCTTTTTCACCTGTGAGGGCAGATTTTCACAGATATATTAGTACCATATTCGCCTGATGATGCATTTCACACGGGTACGGATGATGAACATCCCTGTTTTCATGTGCCAGAACATTGAGAGGATGGTGCCCTTGATGCAGAGGAAGAGCCCTGCACAGCAGCATAGGAGCCTCTATCATTACGGTTTGATTCAGCTTGTGGTCTTACATCAGTTGGCTCAGCAGGGCATCTCATGGGAGGAGTTCATCTCTCGTGAGTTCTTTACAGCACCACCACCACATCCGGAGATTGTTCATGAGGAGGGAGGACCATCACAGTAGCATGATATCCCCGGGACTAGCCATGTCAGCTCTCCTCCGCTTGTCACTTATCAGAGAGGCCAAAGGGCCTTATTTGCAGCAGCTCGGCGAGTATTTTCTCCACATCAGGTGGAAGGGGTCTCGCCTTCTTCATCAGCTCAGCGAGTGTTATCTCCACAGCAGGTGGAAGGGGCCTCGATTTCTTCAGCAGCACAGGCAGCACAGAGGGGCAAGCAGCCCAAGATTGATGAGGGACCATCAGGTGTTCCAGATATAGAGCTTATTGATCTTGATGTCAGTTCTCCTAGCCTAGAGTCTAAGGAGATCATTCAGCACCTTAGAGCTGAAAATGATGCATTGCAGAGGAGATTAGAGGGGGCACAATGGACAATCTCATATCTAGAGCAGCGCAACAAATAGTTGGAGGATGAGCAAGCTCTTGATGAGTTGTTGAGGATTTGTAGTGACCGCAACTTGAATCGAAGAAGACCCGGTGATCTATTGCCCGCTGAGTGAGAGTCCATGCTTATCCAGCTCAATGCTCACTTTGAGAGGTTGTTGGCTAAGGCCAACCAAGATAAGAAATTGTTGGGAAACATGAAGAACCATTATTGGGCGCGGATGCACGTGTGCAAGGCGAAGATGAAGATGTTCCAAAGGCGGTTGGCCAAGGCACAAAAAAGGAGAAAAAGGCCCGATCCCCTCCACATCTTGGCCGAGGCTTCCTTGAAGGAGCAAGGCACTAAATAGCTCAGTCAAAACACAAATCCCAAGAAATTTTGAACATTTTGGGTCAATTTTGGTTTTTTCAGGCAATTTACAGGTTTTGTCCTTTTAACGGGTCTCACCCCCCGCGCGACCCTTTCACTTGGCAACTCCATTTTGCAAAAACTCAGCATTTCCATATTTTTCATGAAAATTTACACATGCTCATCCATTGCCAAGAGATTTTATGAAGTTTTGGGCCTCCAGAAGGTCAAAAAACAAGCAAAAAATGACTTTTTGCCACATTTTTGACACACAGAAAGCAGTCTTGGGAGATTGCAATTTTGGAGGGGTAAATGACCACCAAATTCAGAAATTCCACTTGGGTTGGAAAGTAGACATCCAGACCTTTCCAACAAGCCTACTCTTGCCCCATTTGGACACCTGAAAGTGCCTCCAAAGGCGCGCGACCCGTCCAGGAAATGCGCGCGACCCATCAGGCAATTTTGACAATTTTTCACTTATAGCTCATGGATTCGCCCAGCTTTTACTAGTTTTGACTTTTGATGGGATTTTTCACCCTCTTTGATGTAATTTATGTATTTTCATGTTGATATGACACTTATTTACCTTCTATAGAAGATTCATTCATGAAATAGCATGCATTTAATGAATGAATTGGTTTCCTAGCTTATAGAGGCAAGTTGTTTTGATTGCCTAGTTTTCAGTGCTTAGTTTAGAATTGGTTGAAACAGCTCCTAGAAGGATGATCTCGACCCCTAGAGGCAGGGAAAGATGTTAGATGATCTATATTATGTACACTCTTGCTCATTTTCATGGTTGGACTCTTGAGGGAGAAGCTCTTATTGTATTATTCACTGTATCTCTGCAATTTTTGGCAAAGGAAGACCAGGGTTTTGCAGTCCTTTTTTGGATTCTTGTGGTTACATGTATTGATGGTGTGTTTCTCTATGTACTTGTATGTGTGTTATGTGAATCATTTCCTTTCTTTTCCTTCTGCACATTAAGCAAATGAAGTGTTAAAGTAGAACTCATGACTGTCATGCTCTGCTTTTAAGTTTGTTTAATTTCAATGTTTTCTACTGTTTAAGGAGAATTCAAAGTTATTGTTTTCTCTCCTTAGCTCCTCACCTGTATTTCTCATCCATTCATCTCAATCTAAGGCATCAATACTGTCTCCTATCTCGCCCCAAAGAACCCCCTGCGAAAACTGTGTCCAATCCCCGCACCCGAAATTGCCATTCCCCAATTTTCCACCAAAAACCCTAAAAATCCCAAATCAACCCTTTTGATCAGTTTACTAGCCTAAAATCAGTGTTTTCCTATTGGTCATCTCGCTCATTGAAGATCTTTACTGAGATAGACCGGAGAGAGCCCTCTCCTGCCCCGTAGGGCTAGCTACGAGGCTAAGTGGTTTGATGTTGCCTTGAAGTTTACCTTTCTCAGCCTGAGGTGAAATTTCAAGCGCTAACATATTGGCGACCATACTGGGGAGAACAAACAAATTGTTTGTTGATTGATGTGTTTATTTCATAAGTCTTAGACGGAGTCTGAAGATATGCCAGGTAGCCTTCGAAAACGCTCTTGTTTTACATCAGTGTTAGTAGATAAACGCTGCTTCAGTCAATCTTCGTGAGCTTGTGAATACATCACTTCATTTGCATTTTACCCCAGTACATGTATCAAGTTCAGATCTGATTGTTGATAGTGGACAATGACCAGACACTGACAAGGCTGAAATCATTCACTTGGTGACTCCTTTCACTGAAGAATCCAACAACCTATGCTTCATGGTGACTTCACTGCAGGAAAATTAGTAGCTTTGAGATTTTCAAGATGGACCGAATCACAAGAAGATATGATCCCTTGAGCCGAGATCACATCCCTGGTTTTCCAAATAAAATTCCAAAGGTAGATTGGTCAAGGAATTTGCCTACATTTAAAGATGATGGTAAGAAGGATGCTGCTTTACATCTAGTTAGATTTCATATGCATATTCGCAAGTTGAAGGTGGATTTTCCTGAAGATTGCTTGATGAAGATATTCTTGGCCACTCTGGAAGGTAAAGCCCAATCATGGTATGAAAGTTTGCCGTCTGCTTGTATTTACTGTTTAAAGGATTTTCATGCTATGTTCATTGAATGATATAAGGACTCTTATCCATCATTAAATTTAGTTCAAGACTGTTGCAAGCATGCTTATAGTTTTATTGAAAACCTTGAGACATATTATGAAGATGATAAATTTATGGACGTTGAGATTATGGAGGCTCTGTATGAGAATCCATTTCAGCAGCACACAGAAATCTTAGAGGATACTTGTCAAGATCAGCAGGCTGAAGATGGTCATATAGTGGAAGATGATGAAAGAGAAGAGCTTGTTTCAGATCTGCCCACAGAAGAAGACCAGATTGCAGAATGTGATAATGTTAGGACAACTACTTCAGAACAACATTTAGATTATGATGACTGGGAATATCTTGTGCTAAAACCCATCAAAGAGAGCTCTATTGTTGATATCATAGACAGAGTTTTGGATTCATATGTTCATGAACAGCAAGGTGAGATCTTTGTGCAAGTAAGTGATGAATCTCCTTTCAATAACTCAGTAATAAATGATAGTTTGAGTGCCCTATCATATGAAGATAATTATTGTTTAAGCAGAAGAGAACAAAAGGCATTGTCTCCTTTGTCTGAAGAGGAGATAGATCAGCTTTTGAAAGGTCTTGTTACAGCCCAAGCTACAGCAGATTTGCAATGCACACATAGTCAGGAAAGTGTTGGGGAAACTTCTTCCTCTGTTGAAGAAGATGATTGTCTTGTAGATCAGCAAACAGATAATGTTTTCCTTCACAAAGATGATAATCCGGCTGTGATATCATATGAAGATGACCTACCATTTTGTCAGACTACCGAAGATGATAGCATACAGGATTACCTTTCAGATTCTTCATATGTTTCATGTGCTGAAATGTTTTTCCAAGAAGAGATATGCTCATCCATTTGTTCAGAGTTTTTTGAAGCCCATGAGCATACTTGTACTGAAGCACATGAGGAAGGCAGATCAGAATTTGAAGCAAAAGACACCTTGTTCTTTCAGCAGGAGGTGGCAATGTCAAGTCTTCATGTTTTCCAGGATCCAATGGAAGATTTGTTACAGTCAGCAGTGAAAGTGATTATTGTTGTGTTCAGTGATGAAGGAGATCATGGTCAACTATGTTTTTGGATGCCCAGTGATAGGTTTGTATTGTTGACCAGAAGATCTAATCAGGAGAATCAATCAAGAAGGCATCTGCTTGATTGGTTGCATTGGCATTTTGATATAGTTTGATGTATATTGTCTTGTAAGAAACACAGGTGGTTGTCATCATGATTTCAAATCTTGATGGACTGCTGCCTTTCAATAAGCTTTGTAAGTTCTTGTTTTAGTTAAGTCAGTCATGAGTCATTTATGAGTCAGTTTTCAGTCATGTAGGTTTCATAATTGAGTCGGTTTGAATCAAGTGTCAGTCAATAAATGAGTCAAAGTCTTGTATTGTTTGTCAAATAATGACTCCATTGCCCAATGGTTGGAAAACACTGGTCTGCTCTCCCAGAGGTCTAAGGTTCTTGGCACCTCCAAGGAGCTACCATCCCGATTGGAGCCAATGTTAGAGTCGGTCTAGTAGCCCTCCATCAGCGATCAAAGCTCTTTGAATTTGCATAAGTAGGTGTCTCATCAGTGTCTTGCATTCCATTAGGCATGCCATAACCCTGATGGAGGAGCTGGTATTTTATTCCCCTCTTGGCACTGCTGGATCAGGTTGTTTTAGTCATTAAACTTTTTCAAAGTTGTTTGTCTTGTCTTGAGGTCAAATTCTAGGTCTAGGGTTTTGGTCAAGATTGTCTTCAAGGTCATATCTCTGAAGGTCAATAAGTGCTCAGCAAGCCAGAGGGATGATTTTCAAGGTGTTTCTTTGAAAATTTCTATCTTGTACAGTTAATTTTCACCTTGGATTTAAAAACCCTGTTTTTAAAGCCAAGGTCATTTTTCAAAATTTTGTAAAAAATGGTAAAATTTCAAAAGGTTTCAAAGGACAGCATGTAACCCTGGCTCCCTTGCCAAGATCCCTCAGATGTTATCCCTGCAAAAAGTATCGAGCAAAAGCATCAAGTTAGTCAATTTCAGGATAAAAGGAAACCAAAAACATCAAGTTTATAAAGTGTCAAAGAAAAACATTATAAAGTGGGTTTGGGCATGAAATTAATTCAAATCAAGGTTATAAAAGCCCAATCTCCCTCCATCGAGCCTCATTGTGCATCTAAGTCACTTGCAAGAGAGATTGGGTGAGAAATTGGCCGAAGTTGAGAGCTGGACAGGCGCGCGACCCGTCAGACCAGGCGCGCGACCCGTTGAGCGCCCTCCGACAGTGCAATTTTTTAACGGGCGCGACCCGTCAGTGGCGCGCGACCCGTTGGGTGAGGCGCGCGACCCGTCAGCGCCCTCCTTATCAAACTGCCTGCAAATTCATCCAAGGAACCACCAAAATCGCTGAATTGCCTAAGGTAGGCCCTCCAACTTAAAAATTGTTGCTTGTTATGGTCAAAGGAAATCGTGATTGCATTTTTAAAGATCTATATTTGCAAGAGAAAAGCTCCATGTGGCTGTGGTTTAAAATTGTAAAAAATGGCTAGGGTTTTATGCTATTTTAAGGTATTCCCTTGTAATCATTTTTTCCCATTTCCCATTTCATTTTCCTTGTCTTCCTATGTAAATTTCCCTTTTAAATTTGTAAAGAAAACCTAAACCCTACCCCTCTTCCCTAAAAAATAAAAAACAAATCAAGCCCTAACCCTACCTCTCATAATACCCATGTAAACAAATTTATATAATGATGCATATGCAATGATTTTGCAATGATTTTTCCCAAAAATCCCTGTTTTATATATTTATTCCCATTTTCCCTTTAAAATGTCCCTCCCCTAACATTCCCTCGTGCTCCTTGTCCCTTGAAACAACATTTTAATCAGCATTTTACCAAGCAGAAACAGCAGTACATTTCAGCCACTTTGCTCCTAAAACAATGTCAAAAACCGAAACCAATTATGAGCAAAGTGATGACCATGCATCAGCTTCAGAGTTTGAGGAACAGAGGAGGCCTCACAAGGGTGGAAAGGGCGGTCATCATAGGAGA
Organism: Pinus tabuliformis; assembly: GCA_031772625.1. NCBI lineage: Eukaryota > Viridiplantae > Streptophyta > Pinopsida > Pinales > Pinaceae > Pinus > Pinus tabuliformis. The sequence goes on along the minus strand of CM062817.1, from coordinate 1,845,149,446 downwards.
GAGGAGCCCACCTCTTTGACCGATTTGCAGGCTTGTCCAATGGCAGTATCATGTTTCCGTTATATGTCTTGTTATGAGTTTTGCGAGAGGATCTCTCGGATTCAGCATCACAGGGAGTTGGCTCGCTTATTTGTTGTGCATTTTCATGATGGACATGTGAACCTTGCTGGGGTGGATTTTACATTGACACCTGAGATGATTGCTCAAGCCACAGGGATACCGAATGTCGGAGAGGTGTGGAACAAGCGCAGGATGTTGGACAGTGTTCAGTTTGAGCCTTTCATTAGACCTGCATTCATGAGACATTTGACGGGTGTATTTCCCTTCAGATTTTTGAGGAGTGAGTATGCTCCCATGATGAGGCTTATCATGCTCTTTTTCACCTGTGAGGGCAGATTTTCACAGATATATTCGTACCATATTCGCCTGATGATGCATTTCACACAGGTACGGATGATGAACATCCCCGTTTTCATGTGCCAGAACATTGAGAGGATGGTGCCCTTGATGCAGAGGAAGAGCCGAACACAACAGTATAGGAGCCTCTATCATTACGGTTTGATTCAGCTTGTGGTCTTACATCAGTTGGTTCAGCAGGGCATCTCATGGGAGGAGTTCATCTCTCGTGAGTTCTTTACAGCACCACCACCACATCTGGAGATTTTTCATGAGGAGGGAGGACCATCACAACAGCATGATATCCCTGGGACTAGCCATGTCAGCTCTCCTCCACTTGTCACTTATCAGAGAGGCCAAAGGGCCTTAGTTGCAGCAGCTCGGCGAGTATTTTCTCCACATCAGGTGGAAGGGGTCTCGCCTTCTTCATCAGCTCAGCGAGTGTTATCTCCACAGCAGGTGGAAGGGGCCTCGCTTTCTTCAGCAGCACAGGCATCACAGAGGGGCAAGCAGCCCAAGATTGATGAGGGGCCATCAGGTGTTCCAGATATAGAGCTTATTGATCTTGATGTCAGTTCTCCTAGCCTAGAGTCTAAGGAGATCATTCAGCACCTTAGAGCTGAAAATGATGCATTGCAGAGGAGATTAGAGGGGGCACAATGGAAAATCTCATATCTAGAGCAGCGCAACAAACAGTTGGAGGATGAGCAAGCTCTTGATGAGTTGTGGAGGATTCGTAGTGACCGCAACTTGAATCGAAGAAGACCTGGTGATCTATTGCCCGCTGAGCGAGAGTCCATGCTTATCCAGCTCAATGCTCACTTGGAGAGGTTGTTGGCTAAGGCCAGCCAAGATAAGAAATTGTTGAGAAACATGAAGAAGCATTATTGGGCACGGATGCACGTGTGCAAGGTGAAGATGAAGATGTTCCAAAGGCGGTTGGCCAAGGCACAAAAAAGGAGAAAAATGCTCGATCCCATCCACATCTTGGCCGAGGATTCCTTGAAGGAGAAAGGCACTAAATAGCTCAGTCACAGCACAAATCCCAAGAAATTTTGAACATTTTGGGTCAATTTTGGTTTTTTCAGGCAATTTACAGGTTTTGTCCTTTTAACGGGTCTCACCCCCTGCGTGACCCTTTCACTTGGAAACTCCATTTTGCAAAAACTCAGCATTTCTAGATTTTTCATGAAAAGTTACACATGCTCATCCATTGCCAAGAGATTTTATGAAGTTTTGGGCCTCCAGAAGGTAAAAAAAAAAGCAAAAAATGACTTTCTGCCACATTTTTGACACACAGAAAGCAGTCTTGGGAGATTGCAATTTTGGAGGGGTAAATGACCACCAAATTCATAAATTCCACTTGGGTTGGAAAGTAGACATACAGACCTTTCCAACAAGCCTACTCTTGCCCCATTTGGACACTTACAAGTGCCTCCAAAGGCGCGCGACCCGTCCAGGAAATGCGCGCGACCCATCAGGCAATTTTCACAATTTTTCACTTACAGCTCATGGATTCGCCCAGCTTTTACTAGTTTTGACTTTTGATGGGATTTTTCACCCTCTTTGATGTAATTTATGTATTTTCATGTTGATATGACACTTATTTACCTTCTCTAGAAGATTCATTCATGAAATAGCATGCATTTAATGAATGAATTGGTTTCCTAGCTTATAGAGGCAAGTTGTTTTGATTGCCTAGTTTTCAGTGCTTAGTTTAGAATTGGTTGAAACAGCTCCTAGAAGGATGAGCTCGACCCCTAGAGGCAGGGAAAGATGTTAGATGATCTATATTATGTACACTCTTGCTCATTTTCATGGTTGGACTCTTGAGGGGGAAGCTCTTATTGTATTATTCACTGTATCTCTGCAATTTTTGGCAAAGGAAGACCAGGGTTTTGCAGTCCTTTTTGGGATTCTTGTGGTTACATGTATTGATGGTGTGTTTCTCTATGTACTTGTAAGTGTGTTATGTGAATCATTTCCTTTCTTTTCCTTCTGCACATTAAGCAAATGAAGTGTTAAAGTAGAACTCATGACTGTCATGCTCTGCTTTTAAGTTTGTTTAATTTCAATGTTTTCTACTGTTTAAGGAGAATTCAAAGTTATTGTTTGCTCTCCTTAGCTCCTCACCTGTCTTTCTCATCCATTCATCTCAATCTAAGGCATCAATACTGTCTCCTATCTCGCCCCAAAGAACCCCTACAAAAACTGTGTCCAATCCCCGCACCCGAAATTGCCATTCCCCAATTTTCCACCAAAAACCCTAAAAATCCCAAATCAACCCTTTTGATCAGTTTACTAGCCTAAAATCAGTGTTTTCCTATTGGTAATCTTGCCCATTGAAGATCTTTACTGAGATAGACTGGAGAGAGCCCTCTCCTGCCCCGTAGGGCTAGCTACGAGGCTAAGTGGTTTGATGTTGCCTTGAAGTTTACCTTTCTGAGCCTGAGGTGAAATTTCAAGCGCTAACAGGAGCTTTGACCGCAGAGATGCCTGCTGACAAGGCTATTTTCAACACTTTCAAGAATGTGGCCTCAACTTGGCAATGCTCCCCAATGAGTTCCTTCACACACTGCAAGCAGGTGTGATCACAGAGATCAAGGCCTGGGAGCAGCGCGCATTGAGCATGATTAGGGAGTATAAGGTCAACAATGAACAGATGTTCGTGGGGAAGACAGCCACGTTGAGCATGATCAATGAGTATAAGATGAACAATGAACATATGTTCATGGAGAAGAAAACTACACTAGAAGCATGGAAAAAAGTCCAGGTGCAAAACAAACAAACTGCAAGTGTGGTGGCCGAGGCATGCAGGACAGTCCATGAAATGCATATCCCGAAGGAAGCGCCGGTGGACGCAAAGATCAATAAGTTGGCTGTAGGTGTGTGCGACACAAAATCAGAAGTGGCCAAGGTTCAATTTGAACTGAACCTAAAGATAACAAAGCTTGATTTGAAGGCACAACCTTTAACTCCACTAGAGGTCAGAGAACAATGTGAAGCCATTGTGAAGGATGGAATCATAGCAGTAGACGCTACGGTGAGGGATTGCACCGCACTATTTGAGCAATCCATGGAGGTAGTAACGATGCCACAGGAAGATCCTAAACTACAGAGGTTAAACACATAAGCCCGTGAATTGTAGCAACAGTACAATGAAAGAAGAGCGACGATGCACACCATCGCTATGTCACAGCAATTGGACAAGCTGCATGAGGCAAAACAGTTGCTCAAACAGGCGGAGGCAGTGGAAAGGAAAGAGGTAGTCATCAAGGCTAGATTGGGGCCTTGGATCGACAAGGCCTATGTTATCTCTGCCACCATTGAGGAAAAGTTAGTAAGCCTGCAGAGAATGCAACAGAAGATCAAGGAAGACAACGTAGGACTAGCAACAGAGCAGCTGGTGGAGCAGATCAAACAAGCAGCCATGCAAAGCGCAGATGAGGTAGCAGTGGCACAATTAGAGCTTGGAGGTTTCCGCAATAAGATCTTTGTGCCAACAGAGTGACTCAGGGGTGAGTCACGATATTTGTGTTGGGGGCTTGTTGGGACAGAGTCCCCTAGGGTCAATTTTGGGGCAGAAGCCCAAGTTTTGGGGAAAAAGCGTAAGTTTTATTGTAAAAAGTGTAAAGTCTCTACAAGTTGTGGTCATGGAGCACGTAGATAGTAAAGTTTCATAAAGGGTTTTTACCCTTATTTTATGTAAGTTTTGTCGGCTTGCATAGACCTACCCATGGTCCGCGGACCATGGGATTGTATAAAAATGAGAGTCTTAGAGAGTCAAAAGTAAGCAAAGAAGGATGAAGATGAATGTAATGGGTCAATAGAAGGCAGAGCAAAGAAGTCTTAGAGTAGAAGAGAGGCTTTGTAGCTGTGTGCACAGAGGCCTAAAGTAGAGTCACAGCTGAGTGCGCGGACCCCTGCAGCTGAGTGTGCAAGGAAGCCTTGAGTCTGTAAGAAGAACTAAAGTATTAATAAAGAGATTATTCCAGAAATTCTTGTGTTTATCTATTTCCTTATTTTATGAATGAATGCGCTATTATGTTATGATGAATGATGGGTTTATGAATTAATACTGTATTGATGCGTGATTTTACATGATTTATATTGTCATATGAATGCAAGTAATAATAACTATTTACGCGAAGAATATCCTGTTGCATGTTAAAGTTATCAAACACTTAAGCCGATCTGGGTAAATACAAAATTAAGGGTAATTACAGAGGCGTGTAAGTGGAGGATTTACCTGTTTAGGGTCCGTGAAAGACAGTCGTAGACCTTCACGAAGGTCTAGAGGTTGATAAAAGGAAGTTATATCGATAAGCCTTAAGGGCTTATCGATCTGTGCGAAGACATGTTTAGGGCATAAAACAACATCACGCTCATCTTTGGGTGTGGAAACTTGGTTCCAATATCTCCCCATACTACTTCGGGTGAGACTTTAGTATGTGCTTCATGGGTTGGTGCCAAAAGGGCCAGTAGTGTAGGGATTTGTTTGGAAAACTTAACTCTGAACTTGGGTCAGGACCCACTAAGCCAACACAAAACCTGCCAAAATTCTGATCTATTCTAGATCATAGTTAAACAGTGAAAGAAACAGTAATAACCCCAATTATCGAATGGAAATGAGATATGTAAAGAATAATCTAATAATAACACCTCTGAAGAGAACAAATAAATGTTACCAGTCCCCCTCTATGGGATGGGTTCTTGGATATCCTCAAACGTCTTCAGTTTCTGTAGAGTCTCTCTCCTCTATAATGCATAAACCCAACAAAAATATGGTGTGCGACAATGAAAATAATCAGAGTTACAACAGTGAGTGCAACAATGAAAATAATCAAAAGTGAATAATGAATGGAAAACCCTCCTATTTATAACAAAATATTGAGTTATCCTCGAATAATGGGCAATAATAAAATATTATTGATCCCATTCTTGGAATTACCACTTGGAATACTTTATTATATTTGTTGAGGAGGGAAAAAGTATTTAAACTTTTATTTAGAAATAATAAATAAATAAATGATTTATTTATTATCTCAAGGAATTAGTTAAGGAATAATAAACAAATAAGGATTTATTTAATTATTCCTAAGGGATTTAGTCAAATTTAACAAAGAATAATAATTAATTAGTGATTAATTAATTATTCTTAGAGAAAAATAAGATAAATAATAATTTATCTGTTTATTTTTCATGATTGGGTCAAATTTGACAAGGAATAATAATAAAAAATTTGTTTAATTAATTATTCCTAGAATAAAATCAAATAAATAGTGATTTATTTAATTATTCTTCATGGGTTTAACTATAAATTACTTAACAAAGGTGGTTTATTAAGTAATTTCACACAGTGAAAGCAATTTTACTATGGTAAAATTGGCTTTACATTTATTAAGTAATTTCTCACCGTTAAAGCAATTTTACTATGGTAAAATTGGCTTTACATGATGTACTTCGATCCATCTAGTAAATTAGGCTAGATGATCAATTTTTTGGTGATAACAAATTGCCCCCCAATGTACGAGTGTTAGGAGAAAAACGTATGACCGAAGTACATTGTAAAGACACAATCACTTAGACAACACAGGGGAGTCAAGGAGAGAGAGAGAGAGACCAAAGAAGCTGAAGCTGAGAGATGATAGTGACAGAAGGGGTGAGACTAATGCAAGTCTCCTTTTATGTTGTGGTACCGGACATCAATGAGGCGGGGGAGGCATACCCATACCCACCGAGACAACTTAGCACAAAAATAATGGTTCACCCGAAAATATGAAACTGAGGAATGAAGCACATGCTGAATGGTACATGACACATTGGCATAACAAAGCCAAAAAATAATACAATGTGTCCCATATAAATAATGCACCTGGTAAAAACATGAGCCAGGACTGAATACAATAATATCTGAGTACATGAGATACAAATCCCCTTCCCTCAAAAAGTGGGTGGGAGGGAGGGTAGAACAACCAAAGAATCTTTGCTGAACAAGGAAGGGCTCGACAAAACTGAATGGATCATCTAGAGGAGATGTGCATGCTATGAACACTGCGATCGGTAGGAACCGAACCCATCAAATCTGTGGAACTACATCTGAGGCTGTAGCATAGTAGGTATGCATCTGGGCATGTGGGGGGATACCTAAAGGGCCACCCCCTCATGAGGTCTAGAAACATCTCACACACACCTGGGAATCACTAGGACAATCTGATGCATCAATCGACCATCAAGTGTATGGATCATGAACATGAAATGATCAAGTCAAAGGGTAATAATGAGACCCTCTGCTCGATCCAAGGCGCCAAACAAGAATGGAAGTTGGAACCAACACACACCACCCTCTAGGCCATTCTCCTGCAATAAATGAGCTGATGTTGACAAAATAGGGCCCACGATAGATGAGGCAATGAGGATCCTCAACTAAAGCATGAGGGAAAATAGTAATGTGATTGATGGACTGACACCAGGGATAATGGGGAAAGGGGACTGAGGTACAAACAAACGACTTCCCTTGTCAGAGCATAAAGTGCATGGTTGACTTGGCAGCAACTAAATCAAATCTTGGGGGGATGGGAACAATATGACTGGAGGCCAAAATGGGCAACAAAGGATGAACATTATGCAAATATGGATGGAATACTGTGACATGATATGATGGGACATGAAATAGGCTCCAAGAATGCAAGGGTGACTCATCACGAATGCTCTGAACAAGGGTGACTCGAGAACGCTGCCACACAGACTAGGCCTGAAGGGGACCATGAAAACATGTGTAAATGATGGTTACTCATGACGAAAATAAACATATGGTACAAGTATTAAGAGGAGGTGGACTTCAAAGTACAAGTATCACTTTATGACGAAATTCGATTTTGAGAGACGACAATATGACATTTTTGGAAAAATGGTTTTCGAGTGAAGTATAAAATCATCAAAAACTGAGGAAGACCCACTATAGAGCTCGATGAGAGCTTTCCAACGGTGCTGACAGTTCGTCAAACTGAGCTATGGTCTAGTCACAATGGGTGACAAAAAAATTGTGGATTTTTCTATGATAGGACGTTCTACCTCCAATTTGGATTTGTTTTCTAAATGAGCTATGGTGAATGTGGAGAGGAGGAAAAGGCCTTAAATCTTATGGAGATTGTAGCAGACAAACCGACCATCAGAATTAGTATTTTCGACTTTTAGGTAGGTGACCTTACTCATCTCTTCAATTTCATTAATTTATTTTCTGATTTTTGGCACCTAGAAGCTCCCTGAGAGATCCTTGCCTTTGCTCACGGTCGCATCACACTTTCTGGGTCCAGAAGTGTGATCTAGCTCACAGGAAACAACTAGAAACCTATGAGCTTACACTTTCTGGGCTGAAAACTGTGATTTGTGGCTGGAGGAAGGGTTGGTTTACTGGTCGGGTGGGGGCTGCAAATTGATTAGTGTAGCCTGTTGTTCTCTTTTCCTAAATGAAAAGACATGTGGTGTTTTGCAGATATGACAGAGTTGAAAATCAACTGGCATGAATGAGACTTGGATACTCTTTAATCTAAGATCCAGGGGGATCAGGCAGTTTGAGGGGCATTGGCTCGTTATGGGGTTCTCAAGTTGGTAGAGAACCCACTAATGAGGGTAGGTGATCCCTTGCTATTGAGAATTGTGAGATATTGGGATCCAGAACAAGAGGTCTTTGTTATTCAGGGGCATAAGATTGAGCTCACATTATAGGATATTTACTTCTTGAGCGGACTTCCTCCCCTCGGAGTGGTGGGGGATATTCATCTAGTGTTCCCTTGTGGGAGGAACATTACTAAGTTCATGGAGCGCCATTATCGACAGGGTGTTCATGTCAAGGCCACGACTATCCCGCTTTGTTGATCTAGGGAGGCTAGAGACACAGGTTGTTTCCACAATTGTGCTATGGGTCTTGGGAAGCCAGGCGTTCCACCACATCGTTGGAGGGCAGATGATGTTAGTTGAGAGTGTTTTGGCTAGGACCTATTATGGATGGGCCTAGATGGTGTTGTTGCCAGTGAAATGACAATTGAGTCTTTGTAAGAGGTAGGTGAATTGTGACTACGCTTTTGGTACAATACTGTGTACATTCTTCTTTGAGAAGATACCCACTATCCGTCCTTGTGTACAAATACGAGATGGGGGCCCACAGGAGCCCAGGATGCATTGCTGGGGGCAGCTACTGCAGAGAGGAGGAGGGCGAGTCGGTCGGGTGTTTCGACTCGAGTTTTTCACACACTGGGACCAGAGGCCCCTTTACATTGACGACTACCCTTATAGCAGGATGAACTATCAAGGAGATCTTGACTTACCACTTCCACCCAGGAAAGCATGGAGACTAGACAGTAAGTGTTAAGTTGCTATGTTTTATGGTGCATTTTATATTTCAATCACATGTATATGGTACTGAGTGTGAAATATGTCGTATGAAGACATGGCACTGGTGAAGCCAGCCGGATATGCAGGCCGAGCCACAGTGCCTGGGGCTGCAGATCGGGGGGACATCATCGTCATAACATGGTCCAGATGATATTGCACTGCTTGCTGATTTGCATCATAGGTTTGATGTACTCTTGACCGGGGTTTCAGAGTGCAGATGACACGACTTCGAGGATCGATACACAGATGAGTGCATCGGTCTTTGCTCAGAGTAGTGAGGTATCGTGTGGCACGTGGCGATGGGAGATCAAGCAGTACGTGATCTACGTGCAGGTGGAGCAAAGCCTTTGGTGCGAGATCCACTGGATAGTGACTAGATGCAAGGACATGTGGGTCCCTTTGATTGTGATTTTTGTAACATCTTATGGGCATGTCAGATGTATTTAGAGCTATGGCTCCAAACACTTTTATGATACATAATATGATTATGCATTTTATATGACGATGATGGTTCACCATTTGTTTTATTTATGGTTGTCTTTTGTGGTATACATGTGATAAATGCCAATCTAGAATGTTGTTTGCAATGGTATCTACATAGTGATTTTGGGCTCTAGGCACATGACTAAAAGTAATGGTTTTAAATTCACGTACCAATAGCTTCACTTGTAAATATTTTCTAAATGGGACTTGGTTATGCATATGATACACACCTTTCAATTGCATGACAAGTAGCAAGGAATCTAAACGAACATGAAGATGAAGGATGCGATGAGCGAGGGAATCGACTAAAAAACCTATCACTGCATCATATTCGGCCTGATTATTGGTGGAATATCCAATGTGTTAGCACTTGAAATTTCACCTCAGGCTGAAAAGGCAAATCTCAAAGCTACATCAAACCATTCAGCCTCGTAGCTAGCCCTACGGGGCAGGAGAAGGCTCTCTCCGGTCGATCTCGGTAGATTTTCAATAGGATGAGATGACCAAACAAGGTAACACTGATATTAGGCTAGTAAACTAATTTGAAAGTTGATTTGGGGGTTTTTGGGGTTTTTGGTGGCAAATTGAGGAGCTGCAATTTAGGGTGCGGGGATTGGACACAGTTTCTGCAGGGGGGTCTTTGGGGCAAGGTAGGAGCCTGTATTGATGTCTTTAGCTGAAAGGGATGATTAAGAAGAAAGATGAGAGGGCTAAAGAGAGCAAACAATGGATTTGAATTCTCTTTAGACAACAGAAAACATAGAAATTAAACAAATTTAAAAGCAGAGCATGGCAAGCATGAATTCTAACTTTATCACTTCATTTGTTTAATTTGCAGCAGTATAGAAAGGAAATGAATCACATAAAAAATCTTACAATAACATGGAGTATCACACCATCAACACATGAGTCCATAAGAATCCCAAAGATGACTGCAAAACCCTGGTCTTCCTTAGCCAAAAATTGCAGAGATACAAGTGAAATATACAATGATAGCTGCTCCCTCAAAAGTCCAACCATGAAAATGAGCAAGAAAGTACATAATATAGATGATCTAACCTCTTTCCCTACCTCCATGGGTCGAGCTCACTATCCTAGGAGCTGTTTGAACAACTTCTAAACTAAGCACTACAAAATAGGCAGTCAAAACAACTTGCCTCTATAAACTTGGAAACCAGTTCATACAGTCAATTTTTACCCTTTACATGAGAGAAACTTCTAGAAGAGATAAACTAGAGTAAAAGTATCCAAAAAGTGTCATAATTACAGTCAAGAGGACCACTATCGACCTCAGAAAGTCAAACTGGAGCTAAACTGCAATTTCTGAGCTGAACTGGTCAAATCTGGCAAAGTTCCCTCAATGGGTCGCGCACATCTTCCTCAACGGGTTGTGCACTTTTGAGCCCTGTTTGGAGGCCTTTCCGGTGTCAGAATGAGGTGCAGGATAGCTCGTTGGAAATGTCTCTGAGTCTACTTTCCAACCCAACCAGAATTTTTGGATTTGGAGGTCATTTGCCCAGTAAAAAGTCAATTCTCCCAAGACTACTTCTGCAGCTCAAAAAAGGGGCAGAAAGTCAAAATTTGGCTGTATTTTGACCTTTTGGAGGCCCAAAACTCCATGAAAACTAAAGTCCATCCATAGGCATGTGTAACTTTGCATGAAAAATCCAAAAATGTTGAGTTTTTGCAAAACGGAGCTACGATGACAAAGGGTCTCACCGGGGGTGAGACCCGTTGAGAAGCCAAAACCTGTAAATTTCCCAAAAATACCAAAATTACCCAAAATTCTCCAAAATTTTTGGGATTTGTGCTGTAGATGATGCTAGTGAGTGCCATGATCCTTGAGGGATGCCTCAGCCAAGATACGAAGTGGATTTGGCCTTTTTCTCCGTTTTAGTGCCTCGGTCAACCTCCTTTGGAACATTTTCATTTTTGCCTTGCAAACATGCATCCTCGCCCAATAGTGATTCTTCATGTTCCTTAGCAGCTTTTTCTCTTGGTTGGCCTTAGCCAATAGCCTCTCCAAGTGAGCATTCTCCTGAATGAGCAATGACTCCCGGTCAACAGGCAATGGATCACCGGGCCTCCTACGGTTTAGGACTCGGTCACTACGAATCCTCCAAAGCTCATCAAGTGCCTTCTCCTCCTCTAGCTGTGTGTTCCGCTGCTCTAGATAAGTGATGGTCCATTGAGCACCCTCGAGTCTCCGCTGCAAAACATCATTCTCGGCCCTGAGATGTTGAATGATCTCCTTTGCCTCTTGGCTAGGAGAACTGGCCTCGAGATTAATCACCAGATCCTCATGAATGATGGGCTCTTTGCCCCTCTGCAGTACCTGTGATGGTGAAGAAAGCGAGGCCCCTTCCACCTGATGTGGAGATAACACTCGCTGATCTGAAGATGAAGGCGAGACCCCTTCCACCTGCTGTGGAGATAGTACTCGCCTAGCTGCTGCAAATAAGGCCCTTGGGCCTTTCTGATAGGTGACCAAAGGAATGGAGCTGACATGTCGGGTGACGGGAGCATCAGGCTACTGAGATGGTCCTCCCTCCTCATGAATGGCCTCCTGATGTGGCTGAGGTGGCACTGTGAAAAACTCACGGGAGATGAACTCCTCCCATGAGATGCCCTGCTGAGTCAACTGATGTGAGACTATGAGCTGAATCAAACCATAATGGCAAAGGCTCCTGTACTGCTGAGCCGGGGTCTTCCTCTGCAACATGGGCACCATCCTCTGAATGTTATGAAACAAGAAGACCGGGAGGTTCATCATCCTCACCCGGGTGAAATGCATCAACAGGCGAATGTGATATGAATACACCTGTGAAAATCTGCCCTCACAGGTAAAGTAATGCATAATAAGTCTCATGAGGGGAGCATACTCGCTCCGGAGAAATCTGAATGGGAAAACACCCGTCAACAGTCTCACAAATGATGGCCGGACATAGGGCTCAAAGTGAACAAAATCAAGTAATCTGCGCTTAGGCCACACCTCACCCACATTTTGTATCCATGTAGCCTGTGAGATCACCTCAGGTGTCAATGTGAAATTCACCCCTGCAAGAGTGACATGTCCATCATGAAGGTGTAAGACAAACAAGCGGGCCAACTCTCTATGATGTTGAATCTGAGAGATCCTCTCACAAAACTGATAGCAAGACATGTACTGGAAGCAATTCACTGCCAAAGGACAGGCCTGTAATTCTACCAAAGAAGTAGGCTCTTCCCACTTATGATGTCCTCCCTTACCTCCTCTACGAGGCCTCCTCTGTTCCTCAACCTCTGTAGATGATGAATGGTCATCACTTTGCTCATAAGTTTCGGTTTCTGACATGGTTTTGGAGCAAAGTGGACAAAATGAACTGCTGTCTCTGCCTGCAAAAGTGCTGAAATCTATGTTGTTTCAAGGGGAACCAAACATGAGGGAAATGTTAGGGGAGGGAACTTCTTAACAAGGAATGGGAATATATGAAAATAACAGGGAATTTCAAGGGAAATTTTACAAATGATCATGCTTATAGGAACATGTATTTGAATTTAGGAAATCATTTGCAAAGATGTTTGTATATGGGACAAAAAACATGTGTGATAGTAAACATGGAAGGAGCATACATGTATCAATAGGGACATAGGGAAACCATACACCAAATTTACTTATAGGAGTTCATGTGTATCATAAGGCAAATTTTTTGATAAGGAGTACATGTACATTGTTTTAACATAGAGGGAAGGTTTTCATGTACAAGGGGATGTCAAGGGCATGTACGAGTTATGTACATGACTTTAGATTTACAGCAACATTCATTTTCACATGACTCTTTTCTTTATTTGCAAATGTATCTTTTCTTTTTGCTTTTATTTTTGCATGTGTATGGTAGAGGGAATTAGGGTTTTGTGTGCTTGGGAGAGGGGTAGGGTTTATAGATTAGGGATGGGGGAAAAAGTTTACATTTATGTACAAATAATATGGGACAGAGATGAAAGCATGACTGTGAATGAAAGGGGAAAAGCGGGAAGGAACCAAATGGGACAAAATCACTTGAAACAGTCACAAAACCCTAGCATTTTACAAACATTAGCAAGCAGCCATTTATGTCCTTTCATTCACATAATGTGAGGTTAAAATCATAGCATATAACCTTACATTCACCGCACAATCTTGAAAACCATGCATAAGAGCCTACCTCGACCGATTGAGAAGATTTGAAGGGAGATGAAGAAGTTTGTTTGAAGTTTGATTGCAAACAGATGAACGGGTCACACACTGCCCAACGGGTCGCGCCCGTTGAAATTTTGAACTACTGGAGTGCCCTGGACGGGTCGCGCACCGCCCAACAGGTCGCGCACTAGCTTGAACGGGTCGCGCACCTGCTAACTGCCCGAAATCACTGTGTTTTTGCCTCTTTCGCCTATCACTCTCTCACAACCTCTCTTGCAAGCTTTGAAATTCACAATGAGAGTGAAAGGAGGAAATATGACCTTTTATAATCTTCATTTGAAAAAATTTCATCCATAAACCCACTTTATAAAGTCTATTTTGACACTTTTTTTAAAACACTGATTTTTTTGGTTTCCTTTATCCTGAAGTTGACTTTTTGAGTGCTTTGACTTGATTCTTTTTTTGCAGGTAGATCATCTGAAGGACTGTGGCAAGGGGACCAGGGTTATTGCTGCCTTTTTGAAATCTTTTTGGAAATTTATTCTTTGTACAAAATTTATGATGACCTTAGCTTTAAAAACAGAGTTTTTAAATCCAAGGTTAGAAATGAACTGTATATGATGAAAAAAATCAAAGGAACATGTTTACCATCCTCCCTCTGGCTTGTTGGGGACTCAAGGATTTTCAGAGACATGACCTTGCAGAGACAAATGACCAAAACCCTAGACCTAGAATTTTGACATTAAGACACATCAAGACAAGCTTGAAAAACTCAATGACTGATATGACCTGATACAGCAAAGCCAAGAGGGGTATGAATTGACCAACTCCTCCATCAGGGTTATGGCATGCCTAACGGGATGCAAACTTTGACACTGATGAGACACCTACTAATGCAAATGCAAAGAGCTTTGATCACTGATGGAGGGCTTTTAGGACCGACACTAACACAATGCACATGCCATTTGACAGGACTAACATATGCAAGGGGGTAAAAATCGCCCAAGCTGCCAAGGCTAAATTCTAGGAGAAGCGATTTGCACCATCGGCGTGACTGATATACGGTGTGGATGATGGATCCATCTGAAAGGTGCAAAAAACAACGGATGAGATGATGCAATCTATGTAACTTTATGGAAGAAATAAAGACACACAAATCAAAGGGATGTGATGTGAGCAACATTTTTGGAGGTAGAGCGCATTGGGAGAATTAGGAAGGAGATGAACTTTGAAATCCTCTTGAAGGAATGCCCCCTTACTCAAGTTTAGGGGTAATCAAGGCTAGACATAGCTTCCATGGTGTCCTCATCAGGCTGGGAGATGGGCGGATGGGAGGAAGAATGACTACATGATGCGGCAACATTACCTGGTGCATCAACCTGAGGAATAAGGTTCACATAAACATTGTCTTGAATGGCAGACAACAAACTGGTAGACCTCGGATTCTGTCGAAAAAGGTTCAATGGAAATGCACACAACAACCTCAGGAAGGTTTGTTGGAGAGGAACTCAAGGATGATGACAGGTAAAGAACAAGGCCTATGGTGTCCATCATCTCAACATTGGGGGGAGGGATCACAATAGAAGGGCCAGAGTTTCCCTGTTCTAGTTGATTGGTGGTACCAGAATCCATACGTAGAGGAGCAAAGGTTCCACTACGAGTGGCCTCGTACTCATGAATTGCCCCAAGGTAATTGTGAAACTCATCGAGACGAGGGAAACAATGGGAATAGTGACCATGAAGGTCACACGAGGCACAAGGATGGTTTGTACGAAGCATTTTGAGTTTCTTAGGTGGGACCAGTATGTTAACATGGACTTCCAGAATATTCAACTCAGGGAATGCTTCATGAGCCAATAGTTTAATTTGAGGAAGTTCAGGAAAATTTTTGGTGGTGTGCCCAACAATGTCACACAAAGCGCACGGGGGTGTTGGCTTTGGGGCCTTAGGGGCTGGAGGAGATTGGAGAGCCTTATCCTTCAAATCTTTCCTTTTAGCTTTGCCCCTTTGACCAGATGCTTTTGCAACAAGAGCTGGTTCCTATTGAGGCTGTGATGGAACTGAAGCAGTGGCAGGGGTCATGGGGACTAGTTGAACCAGGGTCAAAGCGTGATACGGTATTTGATGACTAGGCGGAATGTTTGCAGGGGGATCGATGTACCATATTGGGATCCTGAGAGTCATGTTAGGAAGGACCAATGAAGCCATGACAGGTACATAAAAAACTCCCGGAGGGGGGAATAAGAAAGGTATCTGGTCAGCAGGATAATGTCTCGATGGAATAGCTCCTAGATGGTTAAGACTTAGAGGAACAGTTCCTGGAGGGAACATAGGAGAGGCACCCACGAATGGAGGAGGTCCTAGGGGAGTGGGTCCAGAGGGTTCAGCTGGAAGAGAAATAGACAAATGCTGAGGAGCTGGCTATTGATCAGGTGTACTGGACTTCTTAAGGGAAGCCCGTGACGCTTGTAACATGCAAACACTCATGGAAGTAGGTTCAAAAATGGGAGGGGGAGGACCAGGGAAGGCACCCAACAATGAGGAATCCTTATAGACTCCAGGTGAGACACTGGTGCAAGGATTTGAAGACTGGTTGTTGGACATCGACGAGATGATGGACTTGGGGGAGGTCACAGATGCTGGCTCGTAGTAAGTCAACTGATTAATGGTAACGATCTTCCCTTCATGGCGGAAGCACATCTCGCAGAACACCGCAGATGCGACAAATGACATGGAATATGTGTAACTACAACCTAAGAGGATGTTGTAATCCAAAGGGGCATCAATGACTTCAATATCAAGATGGACAGTCTTGCTCACAAGGGTCACTAGACAGTTGCGATACATGCCAAGGGGGTGGGAGGAGTGTCTATCCCAAGCATGCAAGGTGATGGTGGAGGGGGACAACTCAGGTGACTTGAGTTGTTTCCAAATAGCATCAGACATCACATAGGTGGATGCGCCTTCGTCAATAATGAAATCTGGAGGTGATGGAATTATGAACTCTAACTGGTATATGGAAAGAAATAAATGAAGCTAATGGGGGGTGCTCTAATGTATCAACTAGGAAGAAAATCAAATGATCATCAAAAGGATCCACTGCACCCAAGGCAGTTAGTAGAGCCTCCTTTTGGGAAGGGCATGATTGGAGGACTTCTAGTTTTGACATGGAAGTAGGTGATTGTGCCAAGTCGTCTACTATACTATATGTATGGGCAGCTCTGTTAGAAGTCGCATTACGACGTAATGGTCCCTTTGGTATCTTGGGAATGGCCTCAACTTTGGGTTGAGGGATTTGTAAAGGACCATTTGGTGTCGTAAGAGGCTCAACAAACACTTTTGTTTTGGACTCGGTAGTTGACAAAGTGGAGGGCTTGTCATATTGATGCGACCGAGTTTGTAGGTTGATATTGGAGGGGTTAACCTGATCAGAGTTCATCATCAAGATCTGGTAGTCACTAGGACCAGAAGGTTGGGAGAGGTGGGCTACTTGACCTAGCTAAGGTTGAGAAAAAAAAAATCCTTGTTGAGGGAAAGGATTTGTGAGCATGACTGGTTGAGGTGGCACATGATTCTGAGGCGATTGTTGACCTTGAGAGACTACTTCAGCTTCCCACAGTTGGCACATCTGGGGTAAAAGAGGACACTGATGTGTATAGTGGCCATGTACACCACAACATGCACAAGGCTTGTTAGTACAAATAGCCTTGTTCTGCTCGGGATGGCTGCCCTGTTGCTGGTTGTTGGTGTTAGGATGGTTCCCTTAAGGTTCAGTAGGTGGGTTACCTTGGTTACCCTTGTTACCCTTCCCATTATTCGTTTTCTTCAAATTCTAGGGATTGGTATCACTCTGCTGCATAAATACTTGGCCTTGAGGGGGCAGTGGCTACTGGGGCTAAGGATGCATGGGAGGGTGCGACACCAATGCTTGAGGGGTTGGAGTGCTAGGATGTGCATAAGAAGGAGAAATAGTTTGGTAGACGGGTTGGGCCCAAGAAACATGTTGCTAGCAGGAGGGGCATAAATGTTGGAGGAAGTGGTGCCCCCTGCGGGTAGCCATAACTCTGCTGAGAATGTGGTGAAGAGTGTGAAAGAGATCCAATGATACCGTTGGTGGCATGAGATGCCCTCGGTGCATTAGCACTTCTAGGACGAGGGAGGTCTAGAATGACAGTATAGACATAACCATATTGAGCATAAATCAGATCATATCTTAAAGCGGTCTGGAGAGCTTCTTCCTTGGTCTGACGAAAATGGGATGCAACATTTTTCTCGATGGGGGATAAAAGGCTCTTGAGAAACCAATCTAGATAAACATGGTCTTCGAAAGGTGGGGCACAAGATGTGCTCCTCCTTCAATGCCACTCTTGAACATGGTCTTAAAGGCGAGTGGCGGAGGATTGACAGAATGTGGTCAATAGCTCTGTACCAGTGTCGTACTGGATAGGTAACTAGAAATATGATAAGAATGCTTTAGCAAGCATTGTGAAAATTGAATGAGAGGTGAAGGGCTGGTCTACATACCATTTTGTAGTGTCTCCAGTGAGTGTGCGTTGGAAGAGCTGAAGACGAATGGAGTCATCGGTTATGGAGTTGGATAAACACCACATGTGGAAGGATCGAACATGGTTGGTAGGATCCTCTCCAGCAATACCCTCAAACTTTGGGATGCCTGAGGGAAGCTTAGTCAACATAGAGGGCCAACCAGCATCATGGTGTATGGGGTCGTTTATCAATTGGTTAAGATTCAGTAGACTTAACCCGGCCATAAAGGGGAGCATGGGGGTTGCCAAAATGGATCCTGAGACTTTTCCACCTGATGTGACCACTGTTATAGAACTAGAGCGACCACCAGGTTGGGTTCTTGCATTAGTTGTGGGTCTAAACATGGTGATGATATGCGGTGAAGGAGGCTCGGAATCAGGCGAGGAATCAAAAGGACTAGAAGAAGAGTCATGATGGGGACTCAGAGGACTATGAACTCGAATCCAGTGGGGAGGAGTAATACGCCCAAGCGGAAATTGGGGTTGAAGGCCTAATAGTCTAGGCAAATCATGCCTTGGTTGTGTAATGATGGAAGGGCACACAGGAAATGGAAATGGTGAAGGGAGATCAAAAATATATCTTTTGTCTCTGATGTAGTGAGATCAATTTATTATGTTAAGTCTTAGCTTGGCGGTGTAAACCAAGCGCCCTTCACTTGAGGTGTGCTTGTGTGTACAAGTGTATTAATTGATTAAACCCAGATCGTGTTTGTAAAAAAGAAAAAACGTTTGCTACAAATAACCTGAAATAAATAACAGAAAATAAACAACAAAACAATTAACTAAACCCCACCCAAAATGGGTTTGCAAACACTGTACTGCTTAATGGCTAAACTGATGGAAAATACATTGAAACGGTCAAAAGATTTGAATGTCAGTGTGATTGGGATCAAGTGACTCTAAGCTGCTAGAAAGTGGTGCAACAACAAAAAACCAGAGGGGAAGATCGTTGCAAAAAGATAGGGAGATGGGTGAAACACCTAGGGCAACTAATGGGACCCTATGGGAATGAACAAACAAGTTTAAATGTGAAACTATGGATGGTAGAAACCTATCTTATCAAATCTAAAACAAAAGGTTACGAATATGGAAAATGTGGCTGAAAGTGCTGCAGAAACTCAAACTTCTCACTCAGCTAAACTCCTCTTAGAAAAGGTGGAAGTGTACTAGAAACCATAGGGGAGGCTAAAGTCAACTTCAACGAGTAAAATAGAATGGATTAAGGCCTAAGAGAGATGAGACAAATGTTAGACACCCAACAGACAACTCTCAACAAAACCCAAAAACAGATCTGAGAAAAACCCTAAAATCCAGAAATCACAGGTTTTGACCTATTTTTTGATGAAATCACACTTTTTGGGCTGAAAGTTGCGTTCTGGAGCCTATATCACACCTTTTGGGCTGAAAACTGTGATTTCTTTTCTGAGGCTCCCGTCTACAAATTTCAGAAAAAAGTGTTGCCTTCGCTGCTGCTGGTTCTTGTGATTTGCGGAAACGACCAAAAAGCTTACAGAAGTCAGAAATTTATCAGATCTAGGGTTAAAACACTAGGAAACATTAATAGAATTGAAAAAAGGAGAAAACCTAAGTTGAAAACCAAAGGTCACCTAGTTTTATGGATTTGAAGTATAAAACCCAACAGAGTTACCAATTTGTTCTAGTGTTTTCTTCTCAATGATGTACGAAAAGAACCCACTTAAGATTGTGGATGACAAACAATCTCAACAATAGAAATGACTGCTAAACATTGTAGATCTGCATCTATTGATAGAAACAAAACCTGCCAAAATTTTGATCTATGCTACGATCATAGTTAAACAATGAAAGAAAGAGTAAAAACCCCAATTATCCAATGGAAACCATATATGTAAAGAATAATTTAATAATAACACTTCTGAAGAGAACAGATAAACATTAACAGTCCCCCTCTATGGGATGGGTTCTTGGCTATTCTCAAATGTTTTCAGCTTCTGTAGAGTCTCTCTCCTCTCTAATGCATAAACCCAGCAAAGATATGGTGTGCGACAATGAAAATAATCAGAGTTACAACAGTGAGTGCAACAATGAAAATAATCAAAAGTGAATAATGAATGGAAAAACCTCCTATTTATAACAAAATATTGAGTTATCCTCGAATAATGATCAATAATAAAATATTATTGATCCCATTCTTGGAATTACTACTTGGAATATTTTATTATATTTGTTTAGGAGAGAAAAAATATTTAAATTTTTATTTAGAAATAATAAATAAATAAATGATTTATTTATTATCTCAAGGAATTAGTTAAGGAATAATAAACAAATAAGGATTCATTTAATTATTCCTAAGGGATTTAGTCAAATTTAACAAAGAATAATAATTAATTAGTGATTAATTAATTATTCTTAGAAAAAAATAAGATAAATAATGATTTATGTGTTTATTTTTCATGATTGGTTCAAATTTGACAAGGAATAATAATAAAACAATGGTTTAATTAATTATTCCTAGAAGAAAATCAAACAAATAGTGATTTATTTAATTATTCTTCATGGGTTTAACTATAAATTACTTAAAAAAGGTGGTTTATTAAGTAATTTCTCACAATGAAAGCAATTTTACTATGGTAAAATTTGCTTTACATGGTGTACTTCGATCTAATTTGTTGTAGTGTTTTCTTCTCAATGATGTACGAAAAAAACCCACTTAAGATTGTGGATGACAAACAATCTCAACAATAGAAATGACTGCTAAACATTGTAGATCTGCAACTATTGATAGAAACAAAACCTGCCAAAATACTGATCTATGCTACGATCATAGTTAAACAGCGAAAGAAAGAGTAATAACCCCAATTATCCAATGGAAACCAAATATGTAAAGAATAATTTAATAATAACACCTCTGAAGAGAATAGATAAACGTTAACAGTCCCCCTCTATGGGATGGGTTCTTGGCTATTATCAAACGTTTTCAGCTTCTGTAGAGTCTCTCTCCTCTATAATGCATAAACCCAACAAAAATATGGTGTGTGACAATGAAAATAATCAGAGTTACAACAATGAGTGCAACAATGAAAATAATCAAAAGTGAATAATGAATGGAAAACTCTCCTATTTATAACAAAATATTGAGTTATCCTTGAATAATGAGCAATAATAAAATATTATTGATCCCATTCTTGGAATTACCACTTGGAATATTTTATTATATTTGTTTAGGAGGGAAAAAGTATTTAAACTTTTATTTAGAAATAATAAATAAATAAATGATTTATTTATTATCTCAATGAATTAGTTAAGGAATAATAAACAAATAAGGATTTATTTAATTATTCCTAAGGGATTTAGTCAAATTTAACAAAGAATAATAATTAATTAGTGATTAATTAGTTATTCTTAGAGAAAAAAAAATAATAATGATTTATCTGTTTATTTTTCATGATTGGGTCAAATTTGACAAGGAAAAATAATAAAACAATGGTTTAATTAATTATTCCTAGAAGAAAATCAAATAAATAATCATTTATTTAATTATTCTTCATGGGTTTAACTATAAATTACTTAACAAAGGTAGTTTATTAAGTAATTTCTCACAGTGAAAGCAATTTTACTATGGTAAAATTGGCTTTACATGGTGTACTTCGATCCATCTAGTAAATTAGGCTAGATGATCAATTTTTTGTTGATAACACAAGGGCCTATTTTGGTGTTAGAAATTAATTAACAGAGTAATGAAATACGTAAAATATTGTGGAAACACAAATACAAAAAAACATAAAACACAAGAGACACATATATAAATGGTTCACCCAATTTGGGCTACATCCACGGAGAAACAACCAATCCTTCCTTTTACATTATCCAACAAAATGAAGAGATACAATCTACAATAGATCCACTATAATTTCATCTTCGCTCCCACATAACCTCCTCTCTCTCTCTCTCTCATAATAATAATGCACATCTGAAATACAATTCCCTCATATAAACTGAGGGTTGCCTTCTAAGGAAAAAAAACCTTAAATTAACATGACTTCTACCATCATATCATTCACCTAATGAATGACCCAGATTGACTACGAAATTACAACATTTCACAAAGCAATTTTACATCTATTTTTAGCTTCAGGGGCACTGCCCCCGAACCCCCTCCCGGGGGGGGGGGCTCATAAAAGTCATCGTAACCCCCCCTCGAACCCCTTGATGGAGATTAAATGGGTGGAGTTTCCACCCCGTTAGGAACAAGGATTCAACTCAGATAAAACAAAAAGTCTTTGAACAATCAGGAAGATAATCAGGTTCCACACCCAATAATCTCCTACTTGGAGACTGATTATATAAACTCCATAATTGCTTCACTTGCTAGATAATGACTCCACTTAGACCTGGATAGTTCTCATATTCACCATCATACTTGAAGGCCAATTGAAACTGAGCAAAATCTTAATTTCTCCCTAGTTACAACTTTTGTTAACATATCTGTAGGATTTTGGCTAGTGTGTATCTTTTCCAGCTTCAATTGTTCATCTTCCAACACTAATCATATTAAATGGTACTTGAGTTTTATATGTTTAGTCTTGGAATGAAATGTTGAGTTATTTGCAAGATGAATGACAGTCTAGTTGCCACTGTATAACCTTCCCATCTCCTAATTCTTTCCCAATTCATCGATAAACCTTTGTAACCAAATCATTTCTTTACTAACCTTTGTAGCAGCAACATACTCTGCTTCCATTGTTGAAAGTGCAATTTTTTTTTGCAATTTTGAAACCCAACTAAAAATTGTTCCACCTACAGTAAACACATACCATGTGGTGCTCCTCCTGTTATCTCTATCACCTGCCATATCCGCATCAACATATCCCTATAGAGCAATGTTTGAACCACCAAAGAATAATGCTTGATTTGTGGCACCTCTCAAATACCTAAGAATCCACTTCACTGCCATCCAATGCTCTTTTCTTAAATTGTTCATCTACCTGCTTACAACTCCCACTGCATGTGCAATATCAGGCCTTGTGCAGACCATTGCATACATTAAGATTCCAACTATTGATGCATATGGAACTTTACACATATAATCCATCTCTGCCAGAGTCTTGGGACACATCTCCTTACTTAGTTTGAAATGGCTAGCCAAACGTGTAGTAACTATATTTGCATTCTGGATATTAAATCTTTCCAACACCTTTTCTATGTACTCAGTCCAAGGCAATGTTAATTTGCGATTTTTCTTGTCTCTTGTTATTCTCATACCAATAATTTGTTTTGCAACACCCTAATCCTTCATTGCAAATGAATTTGCCAATTTTTCTTTGAGCATATTTATATCCTGCATGTTAGACCCTGCAATAAGTATGTCATCTACATACAACAACAATATAATATAGCTCATCATTTTTATTATTAAGATAAACACAATGGTCAGAGTGACATCTAGTATAACCTTGTTCAGACATAAACCTATCAAATTTTAGATACCACTGCCTTGGATCCTATTTTAAGCCATACATGCTCTTCTTCAATTTTCATAGTAACTTCTCCTTCCCTTTGACCTCATACCCTTGTGGCTGTTGCATATATATTTCTTCCACAAAATCCCCATGGATAAAGGTCGTTTTTATATCTAACTTCTCAAGATGCAAATATTCTGCTGCCACTAGACTTAAATAGTTCTGATTGAGGTCATTTTAAAAACAGGAGAATTTTTTTTATCAAAGTATATACCTTTCTTTTGTGCAAACTCCTTCACCACAAGTCTGGCCTTATACCCCTGTTTACCTCCATCTTCTTCCTTCAACCTGTAAACCCATTTATTATGTAATGCTATTTTACTTGTAGGCAACTTGACTAAGTCCCCAGTCTGGTTATGCATCAAGGAGTCCATCTCTTCTTCCATGGCTTACTCCCACTTCTTCTTAGTTTCTACCTACATTACTTCTTCATATATTTCTGGTTCACCATAATCAATGGACAATACATAATACAATGAAGGAGATTATCGTTTAGGGGGTATACTTATCCTAGTAGATCATCTAACACCACTTTCAGGTGTCTGAGGTGTTTGAGGTGTTTGTTGTTGTTGTGGTTGTTGTTGCTATTGTGGTTGCTGATAATTATGATTTTCAGGCACCTTTACTTTTTCTGTGATCTCATCAAACACTGCGTATTATTTTTTTTCCTTTTCCTATTTCTTTCCTTGTATCTCATCCTTATACAAGACATTTTCATTGAATATGACATCTCTGTTCGTAATGATTTTTTTATTTTCATAATCATATAAGCGATAACCAAAATCATTTACACCATATCCAATAAAGGTACATTTCTTTTATTTTTCCTCATGCTTTGTTCTATTTTCTTTATTGATGTGGAGAAAAGCTTCATAACCGAAAGTATTTAAAAATGTGTAGTTTATCTTTTTGCCTATCGATGCCTCCTCTGGAATACCACCCTCCAAGGAACTTGAAGGCCCTCTATTTATTAGATAAACAATAGTATCTACAACATCTATCCAAAATTGTAAGGGAAATCCTGTATGCAATCTCATGCACCTTGCACGCTCCATGATTGTCTTGTTCATCCTTTCTGACACACCATTTTCCTATGGTGTTCCTGGAACTGTCTTCTCTCTACGAATTCCATGCTCTGAACAATAGTTATCAAACACTTTACTATAGTATTCACCTCCATTGTCTGATCTAAGACACTTCAACTTCTTTCCTATCTCATTCTAAACCGAATCTTTCCATTTGTTAAAAGTACCAAATACATCAGATTTATTTCGAATGCAATAATTCCAATTTTTCCTAGTTGCATCATCAATAAAAGTAACATAATAGCGAGAGCCACCGAGAGATGATACCTATTAAGGTCCGCATACATATGTGTGCACAAGCTCTAATTTTTCTCTCTTCTTTCCTTCCCAACTTTGATAAATATGAATCTCTTTTGTTTTCCATAAACACAATTTTCATAGAAATCCAAAACAACATTCTTCAAACTTGGCATCAAATTTTTTGAGTGAAAAATATGCATCCCATTTTGACTCATGTGCTCGAGCCTATTATGCCAAAGTGTCGTATATGCTCCTACGGAGGTTAAAGCATTAAAAAAATTAGAAATACTATTGCATAAATACAATGTACCAACCTTTTCTCCTTTTTCTATTATTGGGGTTCCTTTAGTGACCTTATAGGTTTATTTTGTAAAAGTAGTTACATAACCTTCACCTCCCAACTGCCCCGTTGAAATTATATTTTTCTTCAGATATGGAACATGCCTTAATTATTTCAATATCCATTGGTTTCCATTATGTTTCTTTATAAAAACCTTACCCATTCTAATGATTTTACAGGGTTTATCATCACCTAAACAAACCTGTCCAAAATCGCCTTGAATATAGTCATGAAAATGCTTCCTATCAGGAGTGGCATGGAATGAGGCCCTTGAATCTACCACCCAGGCATCAATAATATTATCTAATGAAATAATCAAGGCACCTTGCAACACATCACTTGTCATATTCACTTCATGATTGTTCTCTTGATGTCCATCTACCTCTTTTCCCTTTTGATATTTATAGTATTTCCTCAGGTGTCCTTTCTTCCGAATTTTCTAGCACACTATCTCTGATCTATATTTGGATCTGCCTTTTCTTGACTTATTGCAATTTCCTAGGCTCCTTCCTCTTTCCATTTTTCTTCCCCTAGTCTCTGCACTCAAAGCATTACCTGATGTCTCATTAGATCTTTTCAATCAGATTTCCTCGCTAAGGATGGCACCAACAACATCATCAAAATTTAAAGTACCAAATCAAAGACAGAGTTACTAATGGCCATAAATATGCCATTCCATCTTTCTAGTAATGAGCACATAAATAACATAGCCCTAACTTCATCATGAAAATTTACCCCTACAAAACTTAGTTGATTGGTAATTATATTAAATTCATTTAAATGACCAGCAACAGATCCACCTTATGACATCTTCATATTAAATAGATGCTTCATAAGAAATACCTTATTTGAGGTCAAGGTTTTTTCATATAGTTTGGCCAATGCCGTCATTAAACCTTCTATTGTTGTTTCCTTTGAAATGTTGAATGCCACTAATGCTTCCAGACACAACTGTATTGTTCCTAGTGCCTTTTTGTCAAGAATCTCCCATTCTGTGCCTGTCATACTTGTCGAATTCTTTGATTTTCTACTCAATGGTAGGTACAAATATTTCTGATACAAATAATATTCCATCTGCATCTTCCACAACTGGTTGTTTTGACCATTAATTTTCTCGACCCTAAACCTACCATCTTCCACCATTGCTCCCACTCGAACCAGGAACCCTTCTCTCCTGTGAGTTTATTAGCCAAATAAACCTTCGACTTTGATACTAGTTGTCAGAAATTAATTAACGAAGAAATGAAATAAGTAAAATATTGTGGAAACAAAAATACAAAAATTCATAAAACAAGAGAGACACAGATACACATGGTTCACCGAATTTGGGATACGTCCACAAAGAAACAACTAGTCCTTCCTTTTATATTATCCAGCAAGATGAAGAGATACAACCTATAGAAGATCCACTGTGATTTCATTTTCACTCTCACACAACCTCCTCTCTCTATCTTTCTCAAAATAATAATACACAGCCACAATACAATTCCCTCATATAAATCGAGGGTTTCCTTCTAGGGAAAAAAAACCCTAAATTAACATAACTTTTACCGTTAGATCATTTGCCTAATGAACGACCCAGATTGACTATGAAATTACAATGTTTTACAAGGCAATTTTACATTTATTTTTATCTTTGGGGGTGCCACCCCTAAATCCCCACTAGGGGGGGGGGGTTCATAAAAGTCGTCGTCGTCCCTCTTTAGACCCCCCTGGATGGTGATTAAATGGGTGGTGTTTCCGCCTCGTTAAGAACAAGGATCCAACACAACTATAACAAAAAACCTCTGAACAATCAGGAAGATAATCAGGCTCCACACCCAACATGTGGGAAGTTTGAGAGCATTGGGACTCTATTTTCTTAATATCACTCAAACACGACCACTACATCAGCATATCCTTGCTTGTTCATTATGATACCAAGGGCACTAGGCGCCGATTGTAGGAATTTTGAGAGCATTAAGACTGCATTTTTTTGATATCACTCGAATACGAAAATGTGTATCTCTACTCTTAATACATTAAATCAAGATTAGGCGATATGGAAAAAATCTCAATTATATCTTGAAAGGTGATCCGTGTATTGTGCATAGCATATCAATCATTAAAAAATGGGAATACCTATATCGAAATCTCATCATAAATCACTCTGAACTAGGAGCATAACTTGTGAAAATTAATATTACAGATCGATTTGAATGGGAAGCATGACCTACAAAACTAATATTACAAATTGATGTGACGTAGGAAAATGACCTACAAAAATTAATATTACAAGTAGATAAAAATGAGACAAACCTTAATAAGAAAGGTTGAGATTTTTGCAGTCAACTCTAAGGCGATATTGATTAGCCCCTTTGTGCATGTTCAGAAGGAGCATTGATCCATGTGATATTTCTTGCACCAAGGATATTAAAAAAAGTTGTTTTCTCCAAGCAATGGAACATACCATAATTAATGAAATGGTTGGTAATGAAACAAAGGGACAACTTGTGTAAATTGACTCGCTTATGAAATTGAAATTGAGTGGAACTTACAAGCCACCTTTAATAAAGTCCTTTGCCATTTGTGAAAAAATAAGAAAAATGAAAAGAAAACAACTTTAACAAGTGCTACATAGTAGCTAGTACTTGCTGCTTGGTTTAAATATGGTTAAATTGGAGTTTTGAATGTTGATATGCTGCGAGCTAATCAATTAAAACCTTGATGAAAAAATAGATATGAAAGTGAAGATTTTGTGCTAAAATGGTTCTTTTTGGTGAGCACCCTACCTAATTGGCCATAATGAAGCTCTATAACTTTATTTCTTTGGCAGCGTTTTGTTCAAATTGATATGGAGAAACTTAGTTTCAATTGAATGAGATTAACATTACAAATTAAAATTTAGTAATAGTCTAACATTACAAATTAAAATTTATTAATAATTTAACATTACAAATTAAATTTTATTATCTTTTATTATTATTTTAATTTATTTATAGCTATTAGTTGCCACTTAGTTTAAATATAGCTAAATCGAAGTAAAAAATAATAAAGAACTAAAACTGCATGTATCCCTTCTTGGAACAACAAGACAATTGTATTTAGGCTAAAAAATGTATTTATTTTATTTGTTCTTTTATGCTTAATTGACGTTAGTAAATAAAATATTTTAATAAAGATTTGCCCAAACATCCTATCATTGAACATATGTTATAATTTTGGATATAGTTGCATTGTGGACTTGGTTTGTTTGTCAAGTTATCTCTTTTTCATATATCAGTGCAACAAACTTGTTTGGTTCTTTAATTCAATACTCCCTACAAATCATAACTTCAGATCACATGAAGAAAAACCTACTAGAATGCAAAATTGTATTTCATTTTCTAACAAAAGCATAAGCCCAACAATCTACAACTTAGCTCACTATTTTATATAATTGAGAGATGAATGTTTAGGATATGTGTGACAAGGTATTTCTTTAATCCAAAGAACAAATTTGATGCATGATTCAACAATGTGGCTCCTTCCAACATAATTGAGATGGTGAAAGTAGGGAGGATTCAGACTATGAGATCATATTTTTGTGAGGTTGTCCATTGCAATAATTTCAAAATGTATGTGTCACTTCTTCGTTTCAAAATTTGGATTAAGTAATATTTTTATAATTCAAGTAGGTGAAATGTTTCACTATATATATATACACACACACACACACACACAGATATATATATATATATATATATATATATATATATATATATATATATATATATATATATATGTATGTATAGATATAGATATAGATATATACATATATGTATATATATATATATGTGTGTGTGTGTGTGTGTGTTATTAATTGAATTCATATTAAAAATTAGATAATAATAACGATTTCCTATGGACTTTAATACTTAAAATAAAAATCTTTGGCTTTAGCAGGCAATGATGTTTCTGCCATGACATTCTTTTATTTATTCTTCTGAGCCAATATATATATATTTTTTACAAAGCATGCTATTTAATGAATGTGTAATACCATTCCTACCATAGGTTTAACAAGAAAGAAGTAAGAATTGAAACTTGCTCGGATTATTTCACAGTAATATACCCAGAAATCAAAGCACTTTTAGGGCAGCTCGACCTGTCTTATTGATCGGAATCTGGATTAGGGGCAAAAATTAGCTCAAAAATAAAAGTGCTTGGAATCACTCGAAACCTAAACGACCGCGTCCATCTTGATGAAACAATCTCAACGCAACTCATTTCATTCAAAACAGAGTTCGTATGAGGAAGATAGAGCCCATTGACTGCTTTTCCAAACAGAAGAAATTTTGAAAAATAATGTGTACAGTCACTGCACAGTCAGTAGTTCATACTAATGATGTGGTAGGTGAATGGGTAGAGTCAAAGTTTGGTTAACTGCATATCAGGTTTCATCAAGTGTCAAATTTTTGTTAGTTTTTGGATGGTGATGTGGCATGTTTTGAATCATCGGAGATGGACCAATGAGGAGGGGACAAGTGGCAAGCCCGGAGGCCACCACGTGTCCCTCCCCAAAGGACCGGCTATGGCACTTTACCAAAATTTTATGGTAGGCCGGGGGGTTGAACCCAGGACCTTCTCCAAACAAACTACGCGACATACCATTGCACCCATGCTATGTTTCTTAACATGTTATGTTCACCGCATATATTTGTTGCTATAATGTTTTGTAGTTGGGGGTTAGGAGGGCCAACCCTCCTGTTATCACTGAGAACTGCAGTCACATGTATATAAGTTGAGTCCAAAATTTCATTGTTAAAAATGGATGTCAAATGGTTGTTATCCTATGTTTACTACTTAGGGGTCATGTTTTTCAATGATATTGATGAGAATCATTTTCAAAACCGTTAGTCATCCTCCATCGTGATTGATTAAGACATGTCTTATCTCGTATATGTCATTTGTCCTTTTCGCAGTTTCGTAGCGCAGTTTGATTGGATGATTTTGAAGCGCAATAATGTTTTAGCCTTTTCGTAGCACCAGCCATTTCGCAGCACATGTCGCTAAGTTATAACTGTCTGCGCTACGAATTCGGGGATTTTGCAGCGTAGATCTTCGAAATGTCAGGTCTGGGGATGAGTCATTGTGTCCGGTCGGTTGTTGTCAGTTAGTGTACCTTCCAAGCACTTACGAGCCATCATTCCACCAATAGGTTCATAGTCATGCACATTAAGTTCATTCAAATGTTTTTGTCATGCATAGTTGTGTCATGATGTTCTGTTATTATTACATGAAGTGGCCAGCTTATATGTTAAGATATTTGAATTGAAACGAGCCCGAGTTTCTTCTTCAAGAGAGCTGCATTGCAAGCGAGCCTGTGTTCTAAAGTTTGAATTTGCTTTTCGAGTTGAAGCTGCCGGTGTTTCTCTGTGCAAAAGTTTTCAAGGTGTAATGGAGAAGAAGGAGCATCGGTCCGGAAGGTGTCAAAGGGCAGAGCCCGAAGGATTGGACTTGACATTAAGGGAGGAAGGTGTTAAAAAGGCCTTCAAAGACGCTGGCTGCTGGAGTTTTTGTGAAAAGCTGAAGGGAGGACACACTCAGGTAACAAAAGAATTTGCCTTGAATTTTACAGGCTTAAGTTCCAAGGTATCTATGTTAGAATTCCCAGTATCTCCAGAGGCTATTGCTAGGGTAACTGAGATTCCTAGAGGAGGGCAGGAGTGGTTCAAAAATTTCAAATTTGATATGAGCCCCTGTAAAGTATTCTTGAAGGAAGCCTATGTGAATGAAGATTTAACCAAGGCTGTACCTAGAAGTTATGTTAAGGAGAGTTATGCTATGCTTCTTACTTGTATTCAAAAATATTTAACTTGTGAGGGCAGATATAACAAAGTTTATTCATATCATTTCAAGTTGTTGCTGCATTTCACGGGTAAAGCATCTATAGATCTCCCATTTTACTTGTTTCGAAGCCTCAGTAAGATGTGTGATAAAATTCAATTGAGGAAGGATGATTGTGAGTCATCACTGTTTCATCATGGCCTAGTTAAACTGATAGTGATGGATGGTTTGCAGAAGATTGGTAGGGATTGGGATTCTTTCATCTATGTGGCCGGTTTCCAGAGTAAGACAGGCCTCACCCCACAGCCACTTAGAGGAAGAGAAGAATTAATGGAGGAACCTACTATTGCTGAGCTTAGAAAGGAGGCTAGGGAGAAAAAGAAGGTAAAATCTCAGTTGAACAAACCAGTCAAAGCCTTGGTTATTAAAGAGCCACCTCAGCCACCACAGTCATCATCAAAGGAAAAAGTCAAGCAAAAGAAGGATGTTCATGGATCAGCTGAATCTGAAAAAGCATCAAGAGTTAAAACTAGGGGTCAACTAAGCAAGGAGAAAGGTAAATCAGTAGCTGTGGAAGAAAGTCCAATTTCAAAGGCCAGCCTAAGTGACCTACTTGAGGCTATTGAATTTGAGCAGGAAGAACCAGTGCATCTTGAACCCATACATATTGATTTGACCCAATCTTCTCCTGAGAGCACTAAGAAATCAAAAGCTTCGAAAAGATTAAGGTTTGATGAGCCTAGTGAGGAGTTTATGTTCAAGCCAAGAAGGCCAGTTACAAGGAAACAAATTAAAGAGGCTGAGAAAGTGCATAAAGGAGAAGAAGCTGTAAAGGAGAAAGTGCATAAAGCAAAGAAAGCTGTAAAGTCACCCAGAACAGAGGTAATTGAAGTATTGACAAAAACAGTGGAGGCAGTCAAACATAAAGACAAGAATAAGAAGGTCATCATCACCCAAGGAGGAAATGTGATTGCCATAAAGATTCAAGTGGAAACAGCCATAAAGGATCAGGTGGGAGCAACCAAAGAAGAAATTGTCAAAGCCAGAAATGTGATTAAGGAGCGTGCAGTTAGGTATGCCAACTATAAAAGAGCTGTGTTAAAGGGCAGCAAAAGCCTAGTGGGTCAGACAGATTCCGTGGCTGATGTATATACCTGGACGGTCCCAGCCCTCAAGCAAGCTAAACTCCTTAGAAAAATGAACCTGACCCTGAGAGCTAAAAACAAAGCTTTAAAGAAGGAGATTTCAAATTTGAAGATACGGCTAGGTCAGCTAGCTCATTGATTTGAGGAAAAGGTGATATTTTCAGTTTTGGTCAATTTTGTTTGAGTTCCACTATTTTGAAGTCATCTAAGTCTTTGACACCTGTAGAGGAAGTTTGAAAAGTCAAAAGTTCAAGCAAAGGAAGCTTTAGTGCAAATGCATTCTGTTTCAGCAAAAACAGCAGTTTCGTAGCGCGCTACAAAACTGCTGTAGGTGCTGTTTTATAAGAAAAACAAGGAGTTTAATGATGAGGTCAGCAAATTTTTGAAGGAAAAGCCTCAAGGACATAAGGGAAACCTTTAAAGACTCTCCTAGCTATTTAGAAAATGACAGATGTGCATTTTGGAAAAGGTGAAATATTTTGTTTCTAGCTCAAGTCTCGTTAAAGGTACTTTATGACCGAATTGTTAGAGTTCCTGTTAAGGTTATCGGAGATTTTTGTTTGTACACTTGTTCAGCTCACAAGGCTTCCAGCTCATTGGAGAGTATGGTGATATGTGTTGTTTATGAAGAATTAGAGAGCAGGGGACATGTTCTTTAAGTGATGAAGAATGATGGGAGACAGGGACCGTAAAAACAGAGCACTTCTCTTGGTTAATTAATGAGCCATCTGCGCAACTAGAATCCAAAGCCAGCTCGTTCAGTGTATTCTCCTCCAAGATACCTCAACCAAAATAGATAGAGGACATGTGTCAAGAGTCAGAAAAGCATCATGCTACGAGGAGGACAGATTTTGAGTTTTGAGTAAATTAAGACCATTTGTAATTACAGTTCAGCAATCATGTAATTAATGAATTAGTTATACAGTAGATAAGGATAGTTAATAGCAACCTTCGATGCTCCCCTCATGCTGGAGGAGGAAGCTCGAGGTGGTTAAACATGTATTCCTATATATGGATCAAACTTGGATGTAGTAAGGGTTGGATACTTTGATAGAGAACAAGTCTATTTTGGTTTATGTAAAGCATGTTTCAGGAATACAAATGACTGTTGTTTTTACCTCAGGATTCTCAATAGATCTCATTGTTCAAATGTATGGTGGCTTGTTATTTTAGTGTTCTTTTACAGTTCTGTTATTGCATAATCACTCAGAACTCATGCCCACATGCTCTGACTTCCTGTATGTTATGGCAGACTGTGTTTTATGTTAGTTATGTTTGAGCATAGATGTAAAGAGCCCTGACTTCCATGAAAAATAGTATTTTGGTTTGCTGAAATGTGTGAGACTCCATAAGCCCAATGGGAATCAATCTGATATCTGTCCAGCCAGCTTATTTTCATGTGTTTGTTAAAGAGTTAGCCATCTTTCCTTGTTAATGATCAACATTCATAATCTGTGAGAGAGCCCTCTCAGACTAAGGAGGCTAAGCCTTAGTCCAAAGCTAGGTTTGAAATAGTTACACATTATCTTACTGATAGGCAGCCTTCAGTGTTTGATTTTGTGATAACACCTCCCATGTAAACACACATAACATGTAATGACTATGGTTACAGTTAGCAAAAACAACCAATGCAAAAACCATAACTGCCAGCCTAACCACTAAACCATGACATGTGACTGCTCCATGAAAACCGCATGTTAACGGTTTTATATAACTGCGCAGGTTTTGCATTAAGCATGATTAGTGCTTTAATTAAACATGTTTAATATTAAAATAAACACACAGTTAACTGTGGATTAACTTGGGAGAGAATTCGGTGGTACCACCAAATTCGGAGATTCCTCCAATTTTAGAGGAGGTTTTCTAGGGAAAACAATTTTGGTCATAATTGGAGCAAAATTCTACCAAATGGAGATCAGGAAAAGGTGTTCCTAGCTGATTTTTATGCTCCAAGTCCATTGAAGTAGGTTTTAGGAAAAGTATAGCATTTTAAACAACAATTTTTTTCATTTTTATCAAATACAGAGGCCCAAGCCATGGAAGTTGGACCAAGGAGAGGTAGCCCAGGAGGGGTAAACTCCTTTATCAAAACACTATGTTAAGTGTTCTTCTTGATGGTTTGTTGTATATTTACTTGCTTCTGTTCAACACTTGTCTTTCATGTTATTTTTCTCATGATTATAACATAAAACTTGACATAAATTTACCTGTTTTTGATTCACAAACACCATAAGGGAACCTATGCACATGAAGTAATTGGCAAGCATTTGTTTATAAATATGAAGTTGAAATTATCACAACAAAGCTAACATTCAATTTCAGATCAAGTTGGTATTAGAGAAAATGTTATTTTCTTGATTGCTTGAGTTTCGTTCTAGTAGGGTTTTAATGGTTGCAGATTTGTGAAGCTTTTTGATGCATTACAAGTGTGATGGCAGCTTCAACAAGTGATATTTCTAATTCATCTTCCTTAGAATGATTCTTTGATGAATATATGTTGCAAGAGCTTATCATCATGAGAGAGGTGGTGCAAGATATGTATGAAGATAGGAAGGAGAACACTATACTTCAAGAGTAGTTGATGGCCATGAAGGAGGAGAAGCAAGAGCTTCTTGAAAAGATCCATGAGATGGAGTTTCAACTCCCTGATGCCAAGGAAACCCTAGCCAAGTGTGTGCATGAAAATGAGGTATGAAATTCAAGCTTATCTTCAATTTCCTCTCAAAATTAAAGTTTTGGTGCTTTTGAAAGACACGCTAGAGGAATAGGGTCCAAATTATTGATGGAGATGGGCTATGAAGGTAAAGGGTTAGGCAAACATGCACAAGGCATAGTTGAGCCAATTATTGTTGAGGAAAGGCTTAGGTATTTGGGTCTTGGTTATGGAAAAAATGATGGAGAATGCTCCAAAGACAAGGAGGAACATGAAGGTGTTCCAAGAAGGACTTTCATTACATGTTCATTACCTCAAGCTTGTGAAGTTTGTGTTCATGAGGAATGCAAAAGTTTTATACCCACTTCGCAAGAAGATTCCCATAAGCATGCAACTAGTGGAAATGGAAAACAAGAGGATCTTGAAAGCTCTAAGGTCATTGAAACCATTGTTGGTATTCTGAAGAGAACCACTACCTCATCAAATTCACCTCCTCAAGAAGGTGAAAAAGGTGAATGTGCAAGGTATAAATCTGCCTTTAATCAAGTTTCTTTTGATTATGATAAACATGGTAAATCATCACATAGGATTTGGAGAAAATTTACATTTTCTTTTTGTGGTTTGAATAACCATACTATTTCGAAGTGTTGGAAGAGGATAGCTATACACAGGAAACTTTCAAAACAAAAGAGAGAGAAAGCCAAAGGTCCATTGGATAATGGAAATCATGTTGAAAAGAAGATGCAATTATTTTTCACTCATTTCCATAAGCAGGGTCATCTTGTAGACAAGTGTTGGACTTTTCATCCAACAAGTCATCCATGACATTTGCAGAAGGTGGAGATGTTGGACACAGATTTTCATTGATGTCAATATGGCAATATTCGAGGAGCCAGAGGAAGCAAATAGAGCCATCAGAGGAAGAAGATAGAGCCAATGGAGGAAGCAGACAGAGCCATCGGATCCATTGTAGAGCATATGGATTGCATATACACTATTGGGAGAAAAAATCACATATATGCATGCAATTACACTATCGGGAGCCATTGGAGGAGAAATGGATGCATTACACTATTGGGAGCTATTGGAGGAGCAAAGGATGCATTAACACTATCGGAGGCATAAACCCATATATATGCGTTTAACACACTATCGACAAATACACTATGGCAAATACACTATCGGCACGGACTCCCGACAAATACACTATTGGCAAATACACGATGGAAAATACACTATCGGGGCGGAAGTCTTAGGTATAGTGGAATACACTATCGGAGCGGAGAAGTTTATGTATATAGGCGCATATACATATATATCGGTGATGTGATAATCGGCGATTCAGCTATGTGCCATCACCCCAAACCCCCGACTGTGATATATGCGTTGCTGACCCGACGACAACATTAAAGTAGGTTTAATGTTATATCGCATTCGCAGGAGGATCAGCCGTCGGCCATCGGCGATGCCATGGTCTCGATGTATAAAGGACCCCTGGAAGTCTTGAGTGCTAATTGCAATTATACTGTGGACCCAATATAGTATAGATGCAGGTGTAATAACTCTTGAAGTCAACCCTTCAATGTTTTCGCCTGTTTTTCTCTGATTTCCTGTGTATTTGCATATTTGGCTTGCGTGGGGTTTGGAGACAAAAAAATACATTAAGGAATGCTCCAGATAGTTCAGGAGGCCAAAATAATGCCGATTGTGATTGTGATTGGGACGTGGCATGTCCATTAAACTATGCTATCTCTGTGTATGCCTGTTATCATTGAAAAACGGGGCTCTGTTACAGTTTTGAACACACAATGACCAAAATGCTAGGAGGCTGAATGGAAATCCAGTGCAAAGTAAATAGAAAAGCCAAATCAATGGAGAAGAGGGAAGCTAAAGGACAAGCTAGCGGAGAGGAAGCTGAAGCGAGCATTGAAGAAGTTGAAGAGTCATTGGGAAGTGGAAACGAACAATCTAAGGCAATAGGAATACAAAAATAGGAAAAACAAGGAAGTTGCGTGTGCAAATAATTAGTGAGAGAGTAAGCCAAAGTTAAGGCAGAGGCAGCAGTGGCAGGAGAGGTAGGAGAAATAGTAGAACAGGAGTGAAGCAGAAGCTTAGTAGGTTTGGGAGCATAGATTTACAACAAAACAATTTATACAAGGTTTGGGTTGGAAGCCACAGGGTTGGAGCCTCAGAACTGAAAGGAACGGAATCCTTGGGAGTTGGTGCTCCTAAGCGCAGAACTATTGCCTTAGAAGAACAGAGTTGGTGCTTTGGAGGTTGGAGCCTCAGAAAAGTCCAAGTTGGTGCTTGGCAACTGATTGCAACCAGCTATATATTGTATTTATTTCATTGCATTGTTTGTGTTAATAAAAGCATCCATTTCAGCTATCTATTTATGTGTTCTATATATATATATATATATATATATATATATATATATATATATATATATATGCTTTGGTGATAAAAAGAACAACATAAAAAGAAATACTGATTCACCCCCCCCCAGTATTTCCAACAATTGGTATCAGAACCGGCTTCTTCATATTAGCCTAATAGCTTGAAGAAGGATTCATAACCATGATGAGAAATCATGAAGCATCAAGAAGACCTCCTCTGTTCGATGGCACTAAATTTGGGTTCTAGAAAAAGAGAATGACCTACTACTTAATGTCCCTTGGACCTGAAGTTTGGCATTTCGTTAAAAATGAGTACCAAATTCCTCCCACTCTTCCAATAGATCAAGATGAGAGGAAATCCTACATTGAAAATGAAAAAGCCTTAAACTCCATCACTAGTGGAATCACTGATTCCAAGTTCACAAAAGTCATGAATTGTAACTCTGCCAAAGAAATGTGGGATAAGCTAGTTGGCTTATACGATGGAGACTCAAAAGTCAAGAAGGAAAAGCTTCAAACTCATAGAAGGCAATTTGAAAGTCTGAAGATGGAAGATGAAGAAGATATTTCATTATACTTCCTCTGAGTAGCTGAAGTGGTCAACTCCCTTAAAGGATTGGACGAAAATATTGAAGAAAGTACCATTGTTCAAAAGGTATTAAGATCTCTTCCAGACAGATTTGACTCCAAAATAAGCGCCATAGAAGAAGCAAAGGATCTAGATACTCTTAAGATGAATGAACTCCATAGAATCCTCACTGCCTATGAGATGAGGAAAGGTGGCCCAAGCTACAAAGATGCAACATTCAAGGCTTCAAAATCAAAGAAGGGGAAAGAAAGGAATGACTGTAGTGATGACTCCGATATGGAATCCGAATTGGCTCAATTTGTACGAAAGTTGAAGAGAGGATCTAAGCTAAAAGGTAATTACCCTCTTATCTATTTCAAATGTGGAAAAATAGGTCATTATGCTGCAAAATGTCCTCATAAACATGATAGTGATGATGAAGGAAATTATAAAAGAAGGGCATACAATAAGAAAGGGACCAATAAGAAGAACTTCTTCTCTAAGCAAGATGAGTCTGAAGAGGATGAATTTGTAGTCATAAAAAGGAAATCAGATGAGGAAAGTGACCATGATGAAAGCCAAGAAACATTATTCATGGCATTCACAAACGATGATGACTCAGGGCTAGAAGGAAATGTAGATGAACTGTTAATAAGTTCCATTGAAGAAAATGAGAAATTACGGAATAAAATCATTTCTCTCAAGGTAGAAAATGAGGAAACAAGAAGAAGAGAAGATCTCTTGGAAACAAAGCTAAAATAAAAAGAAGAGACTTGCAAAGAACGTGAAGCCGAAATAGTATCTCTGAGGAAAGAATTGGAGCAAGTCAAAAAGGGTTGGAAAAGCTCTCAAATACTTGAGACTATCCTAAAAAGTCAAAAACATCAACATGACAATTCTGGAATATGCTTTAAAGGAGAATCATCAAACACTATGAACATTGTGAAAAGCTATGCCGATGCACTTTCCAGCAACCCAAAAGAAGAAAAAGTATGTCATCAAAGGTGCATCCTAGATCCAAAGAATGAAGAGAGAATAACACCAAAGAAGAATGTGGACTTGAATCATGGATACTACAGCAAATATAAACCAGTGTACCATCAAAGGCCCATCTCAAATCCAAAGAATGAAGTGGGATTAATTCCAAGGAAGGAAATTGACTCAAACCGTGGCTACTACAACAAGTATAAGACTATCTTTCTTGGACATTGTTTTCATTGTAAAAACTTTGGTCATCAAGCCAGACATTGCATGGCTCACAAAAGTGAAACACCAAAGCTAAAGGATCAAATAATAAAACCATATGGCCCCAAAAGGTAGGGACAAATCAGAACCTTCAATTCGTTTGATCCCTTGACCAAATTTGATTTGATTTGCTCATTATGCTACAATAATGGACACTATGAATAGAAATGCCCACTCAAAAGGAGAAAAGAAAGGAGTGAGAGTCCCAACATGGATAAATGTGGCCTGGATCTATATGATCAAAATAATGAAAATCATTGGTTTGTGGATAGTGGGTGCTCCAGACACATGACAGGGGACAAAAGGAAGTTTGTCTCATTGAGCAAAAAGGAAGGAAATGTGTACTTTGGAAGTGGATCTGGAAGAATTGTAGGAAAAGGAACTGTTACCCTCATCAACGGAAAAGGAAAATCTCAAGATGATCTGTTAGTAGATGGGCTCAAACACAACCTTCTGAGTGTCAGCCAAATCTGTGATCAAGGACATAATGTTGTCTTTAGCACTAAAGACTATGAAATAAGGAACTCTTCCTCAGGGGAACTTGTGGCAAAAGGGGTTAGAACACCATACAACATTTACATTCTGAACAAGATTCAAGAGAATAAATGCTACCTGAGTCAGACAGATAAAAGTTGGTTGTGGCACAAGCGACTTGGACATACAAGCTTCGAAAATATGATCAATATCAGCAAGATTAAAGTTGTACAAGACATCCCAAGGCTATTCAAACCAAATCAAGGAGTATGTGGTCCCTGTCAACATGGAAAGCAAACTAGAACCAGCCACAAGATCAAAGAGCTCTCTACATCAAAGCCCTTGGAGATCATCCATGCTGATTTATGTGGACCAACTAGAAATCAGGCACTCCAAGGAGAAAGGTACTTTGTTTTACTTGTTGATGACTATACTATAATGATGTGGATATATATTGTAAAATATAAATCTGAAACATTTGAGTGTTTTAAGAATCTAAAATCACTTGTAGAAAATGAAAAGGACTCAAAAATTAAGTGCCTCCGAACAGATAGAGGGGGAGAATTCACATCAAAATAATTTAATGAGTTTTGTAACATACATGGAATTAAAAGAGAATTCTCTGTTTCCAGAACACCACAGCAGAATGGGGTAGTTGAAAGAAGAAACCGGATAGTTCAAGAAATGGCAAGAACAATGTTATTAGCAGCAGACTTGCAGCCAAAATTCTGGAGAGATGCAGTTGGGGCAACTGTCTATACTTTGAATCGAGCTCAATTAAGACCAAATTGTGAAAAAATTCCTTATGAACTATGGAAAGGAAGACCTACTTCAGTGAAATACTTCAAGATCTTTGGAAGAAAGTGCTTCATAAAAATCAATGATGGCTCACCAGGAAAGTTTGATTCTTGGGTTGATGAAGGGATATTCCTTGGATACTCTACATGGAGCAAAGCTTACAAGTGCTACAATTTTTTACTAAAGAAAAGAGTGGAAAGCATTGATGTAAAGATTGATGAAGACCTTATAGAAAAAGAAATTGAAGAACATGAATATGATCTTCTTATTGAAGAAGAAGAACCTAAAGAAGAAGAAATAGATGAGGAAGAAGGAGAAGAGGAAAAAGAACCACCTCATACCCCTTCAAAGATGAAGTTTATCGAGAAATATCATCCAGAAGAGCAGATTATTGGCAATAGAGATGAAGGGATGCAAACCTGAAGAAGGATGACAATTACACCAAAGAGAAACGCCATTGCTCTTTTATCCATGATAGAACCAGAAACATTTGCACAAGCAAGTAAGGATCCTCATTGGGTAAAAGCCATGGAAGAAGAAATGTTGCAAATTGAGAAAAACGAGACATGTGAGCTGGTACCTCGTCCAAAGGACAAAAAAATAATAGGAACCAAGTGGGTATTCAAAATAAAATGAATGAAGAAGGACAAGTTATCAGAAACAAGGAAAGGCTATTCACAAATTGAAGGAATTGACTTTGAAGAGACATTTGCACCAGTAGCTCGTATGGAAGCTATCAGGATGTTCTTGGCATTTTCTTGCTCAAAAGGATTCAAAATCTATCAAATGGATGTAAAATCAACATTTCTAAATGGGGAACTCAAGGAAGAAGTCTACAAGGAGCAACCAGAAGGGTTTGATCTAACAGAAAGATAGGACATAGTTTGTAAGTTGAAAAAGGCTTTATACGGGTTGATATAAGCTCCTAGAGCTTGGTATGCAAGATTGGATAACTATCTACAAAAACAAGGCTTAAAAAAGGGTGTGGATGGAAGTAATATATACATAAAGACAGATGAAGGTAAGTTACTAGTTACTCTTGTTTATGTCGATGATATGATTTTTTCTAGTAATAATGATGAAATGAGCCATGAATTTTCTCAAAACATGTCAAAAGAGTTCAAGATGTCAATGATAGGTGAGCTATATCACTTCCTTGGACTTCAAGTATCTCAAACCAGAGCAGGATTGTGTATATCTCAAGCCAAATATCTAAAAGACATGCTCAAAAGATATGGAATGGAGGACTGTGCACCCATGAGCACACCTATGACCACAAACTGCAAATTGAGCAAAGATGATGACTTCCCTCCAGTAGATGCGACTCATTACAGGTCAATAATCAAAGCCCTTATGTACTTAAATGCTACAAGACTCGACATAATGCAGGTAGTAGGAATGGTGGGAAGGTTTCAATCTACCCCTAAACAATCCCATTTGTTAGCTCTAAAAAGAATTATCAGATATCTGAAAGGAACTTCTGATTTCGGTCTTTTGTACCCTAAGAGTTCAAAACTTCCTGTAATTGCATACACCGATGCTAATTAGGTTGGAAGTGTGGATGATTGGAAGAGTAGTAGTGGAAATGCATTCTTCCTGGGAGACTGTTTAGTATCCTGGCTCAGCAAAAAATAGACATCCATATCATTATCCATAGCCGAAGTTGAGTATATAGCTGCAGCAGACTGTTGTACTCAAATACTATGGATGAAGGAAACCCTAAAAGATGTCAACATAGGTACAGATTAACCAATTACCATCTATTGTGATAACACAAGTGTTATCAGTCTTAGCAAAAATCCGGTGATGCACTCAAAGACCAAACATATACCAATCTAGTATCATTTCCTCCGTGAAGAAGTAGCTGAAAAAAACATCACTTTGGAATATATCAATACTAAGGAGCAGATAGCTGATATTTTCACAAAACCTCTTCGTTGAGAAACATTTGAACATATTCATCAAAAGGTGGGGTTTATCTCTTTAGCATCACTCAAGTTCATTCATAAAGTTGTAGCAGGACAGGGGGAGTAGTTCGACAGGGGGAGTCCGTATGCATTCCTTTGCCATTGATGTCAAAGGGGGAGGGCAGAAGAATATTGCCATCAATAACAAAGGGGGAGATTGTTGGACATAGATTGTCATTGATGTCAATATGGCAATATTCGAGGAGCCAGAGGAAGCAAACAGAGCCATTGGAGGAAGCAGACAGAGCCATCAGATCCATCAGAGAGCATATGGATTGCATATACACTATAAGGAGCCATTGGAGGAGCAATGGATGCATTTACACTATTGGGAGCTATCAGAGGAGCAAAGGATGTATTAACACTATCGGAGGCATAAACCCATATATATATGCATTTAACACACTATCGGAAAATACACTATCGGCAAATACACGATGGCAAATATACTATTGAGGCCGAAGACTTAGGTATAGTAGAATACGCTATCGGAATGGATAAGTTTATGTATATAACGCATATACATATATATCTGCAATGTGATAATCAGCGATTCGGCTATGTGCCATCATCCCAAACCCCCAACTGCGATATATGCATTGCGGACTTGACGACAACATTAAGGTAGGTTTAATGTTATATCGCATCCGCAGGAGGATCGGCCGTCGGCCATCAACGATGCCATGGTCTGGATGTATAAAGGACCCCCGGAAGTCTTGAGCATCGATTGCGATTATACTACGGACCCAATACAATATAGATGCGGGTGTAATAACTCTTGAAGTCTGCCCTTCAATGTTTTCGCTTTTTTTTCTTTGATTTCTTGTGTATTTTCATATTTTGCTTGTGCGGGGTTTGGAGACAAAAAAAATACATCAAGGAATGCTCCCGATAGTTCAGGAGGCTGAACTAA
The DNA here is from genome assembly GCA_031772625.1 of Pinus tabuliformis. Lineage (NCBI taxonomy): Eukaryota > Viridiplantae > Streptophyta > Pinopsida > Pinales > Pinaceae > Pinus > Pinus tabuliformis. Next base: position 1,845,106,337 of record CM062817.1, on the reverse strand, counting down.
TGCCGATAGTGATTGCGATTGGGACGTGGTATGTCCATTAAACCATGTTGTCTCTGTGTATGCCTGTAATCATTGAAAAACGGGGCTCTGTTACAGCTTTGAACACACAGCGACCGAAAAGCCAGGAGGCTGAATGGAAAGCTAGCACAGAGGAAACCGAAAATCCAAATCAATGGAGAAGAGGGAAGCCAAAGGAAAAGCCATCGGAGAGGAAGCTGAAGCGAGCATTGAAGAAGTTGAAGAGTCAGTGGGAAGTGGAAACGAATAATCCGAGGCAACATGAATGCAAAAACAAGAAAAACAAGGAAGTTGCGTGTGCAAATAATCAATGAGAGAGTAAGCCGAAGTTAAGGCAGAGGCAGCAGTGGCAGGAGAGGCAGGAGAAACAGGAGAACATGAGAAGTAGAAGCTTCGCAGGTTTGGGAGCAGAGATTTACAATAAAACAGTTTATACAAGGTTTGGGTTGGAGCCCACGGGGTTGGAGCCTCAAAACTGAAAGGAATGGAATCCTTGGGAGTTGGTGCTCCTAAGCACAGAACTATTGCCTTGGAAGAATAGAGTTGGTGCTCTGGAGGTTGAAGCCTCACAAAAGTCCAAGTTGGTGCTTGGCAACCGATTGCAACTAGCTATATATTGTATTTATTTCATTGCACTGTTTGTGTTAATAAAAGCATTCATTTCAACTATCTATTTTTGTGTTATATATATATATATATATATATATATATATATATTGTTGGAATTATGACACAGGTTTGGCTCGATGACATAAGTGTTGTCCTTGATGGCAACTCACTCAAAGTGCAGATCACAAGTTCAAGCTCTCAAAATAGTAGAAAATGAGATACCCGCAGGTTCCTGTTCACAAAGCCGTGGACATACACAGGTGCGCCGAACAAAAGCTGCGGACATGTACGTAGGTTCTCCGAACAAAAAGTGTGGATGTAAAGTACACGCACTTTCATGCAGAGAAAAGCACGCACGTGGGAAATCTTATGGTTGGTCCATGGTATTTAGTCCGACATTTTTGATCCTATGGTTTTGGTCTGTGGTTTTGCATCTAAAGTATTAAACCCAGGTTTTGGGTCCCTAGTATTGGATCTCTATGGTTTTGGACCATGGTTTGAGTAAGGCCTAGACTATAAAAAGGAAAGGAGATCATTTGGCTGGGCAACTAATGTGTTGAATATCTTGAGATGAGCAAGATCTGAAATACTGGTGATCGGTTGGTGAGTTATAGCTGGACCTGAATCAAGGAGAAACCTGAGCATTACAAGACGGATCTACTAATGGGTCGAGATCTCTTTGGTGCATGATCAGATCTGTAAATTTGATAATCTGGGGTATAATTGAAGTCTGAAAAATTATCTATACCCGCAGGTCTGACACAGAGAAAGCGTGGATACCCGCAGGCTCGACACAACGTAGGCGCGGATACCCGCAGGTTTGACGCAGCGCAGGTGCAGACACCCCAGGCTCGACACAGCACAGGCGTGGGCACCCGCAGGCTCGACACAGAGAAAGCGTGGATACCCGCAGGCTCGACACAACGGAGGCGTGAATACCTGCAGGTTAAGGAAGTGAATACTGCATATGTACGCAGGTTTCTAGTGGTGAAGTTACAGACTTTTTCTTGAAATATGTTTTAGCTGCTTTTGTCTATTACTGCAGTGTTGAGGGTTCTGAATTGATGTCTGGTTACTCGTACTATGTTCTGATAAGTTATTGATTCAATATTTGTACAAGGAAGTTGGTTGATTGCAGATCTATTTGATGTTTGATTGATATTCATGGATCCAGTTTGAAAATTTATGAAACGTGGTCCCTGGAAGAAAAGAGAAGTCTTTTGTAGGTCAGCACCTACGTACTAGTACCTCATCTAGTACAAGAGCTAAGGGGGTTGTAGCTCCCTTCCAGAAGAGTCTGGAGAACGAGAGAAGGTTGTAGACTTCTGCAGGTTGAAGCCTGCGTATTGGTATAAGACTGCACCAGTACAGAATCATTGTAAAAAGAAGTTTCTAATTGAAAGAAGATAGAGATACATTGTAGCAGGTGGTTTTCACCCACATTGGGTTTCCACCTTATATCTTGTGTTCTTTTGTGTGACTGTCTGCTCTACTTTTCTGTTCCTGCTTACTGTTATATGATTCTGACACATAGATTAATGATCAATATCTGAAAAATTAAATTATAAGTTTGGGAGTGTTATAGACATTTTTGGGCACTGCAACCCCAATCATAAATGTCCATAAACCAAGGGCTCTTAAGTCCCTAAAAGTGTTGTTCCAACCCCTAAAAGAACAAGGTCAACTGATTACAGCATCTCCCAGAAGTTCTCCATGAAAAACTACTCAGAACTGGTCAAAACTGGACCATTTCACCTGCTCCATGGTCAAAGTGCGTTGCATCCCACCTAAATACACACAGTAGGTGCGATGCATGGTGAAAAGCCCTTCTATGGGGTGCGATGGGCGAGAGTGGACAAATGGCAAGGTCAATCCGCAAGGTGGAGGATCATGGAATCTTCCAGAAACTTCTCCTGTGACACTTGCCTCTCTGCATTCGCCCAGGGATGAGTAAGAGATCATCAATCTCCAAGTGGAATCCAGAACTATCAGAGAGAGGACACTAATCAAATCTCAGAAGCTGACTCACCCCCCTTGCAAACATCTATATATGGATCCCTCATCCCAGAGATCCAGAGGCAGGAATTTTGTATCTTGTAAGGAAGTGTTGCTGGTTTCTTGGTGCAATATCACAGTGTTCGGTGATCTAAGATTTTCATGAGGTGAAGAAGGGCTTTCTTGCTGAGAGGATGATGCCGGGTCAGAACAATTGGTTGTAATCCTCTTTGCTCTTTCTTGATTATCAATAAAGCTATTCAAGTTTTCCTCCACATTCTTGTATGATAGATGTTATGAGCATTTGTGTGGTCAATATATATCTGGTCCTATATTGTTTATGATAATAGATCTATGTTCTTGGATAGTGTTATGCTGCTTTGATTCTACAGGTGCTCTGTGAAGCTGGGTAGACAAGGAAGCGAGTAGCAAAGATCTATCAGAAGGGAGAGGAATCGAGCGCAAGATAGAGGTTGGTCTCCTTATTCCCCTCTCATCTATTTCTCATAAAGGAAAACGAAATTAGTTTTAGTTTGTTTGTTTCTAAGGTAGCTACCAACCTTAGTGGGACTAGCAGCTCTGCATAGACACTAGTTTTCCCGATAACAAAATGGCAACTCCACTGGGGAGCGAATAGATTGTTTGTTTGTCTATATTTGTTTACTTTATAAACTTACAGACGGAACCTGAAGTCAAGCCAGCTAGCCTTCGAACTGCATTTGCTATGCAAGTGCAAAGTAGATCAATGTTGCTTCAATCTATCGCCAGGTTTTGTTTATGAATTAAACGATTGATTTACAAGCTCTCTAATTGCCCTTGTGGTGGCTCTAGTAACCTCCTGTTGTGGTCACCAACAACCCCCCTCTTTGTTTGATATTAGTAATAACATCAAGCAAAGGGGGACCCTTAACCAAAAATCCAAAAATTATTTTGTTTAAAAAATCTTTTGTATTAACTCCCTAAGAGCTATATCTCGTCGCAAAGGTAGAGAGAAGCGTTTTCCCAAAGCGCATAAATACACTGAAAAAAATGAGCGACACGAGAACCCATCGCATCGCGTACATTAAAAGCGCTCAAAAAGGGAAAACCTAAGGAATCGCCGACGGCCGATATGCGACGTCGCACGTCGCAATGTCGCATAAGCAGCACAGAGTGATAAAGCGAAAACCTTGCGATCTGCGATAATACAAAACTGCGATCTGCAATATTGGCAATTTGCAATAACACTTAATGACGTTGCAGTCCTCGATACTGCGATTCCAATCGCAGAAAGGACTCATCGCAAGAATTCTCCGACATAAATGGTAAACCCAAGATTGAGTGCGCACCTTAAGGGAAATTAATGATCGCATGCTTGAGTATCCAAGAATGATTGTATCGCGTTTTTCGAAGAGTCAAATCATGATGAGTGTCAGAATTACGCATTCATTAGAACTTAATGCTTTCATGTCAATCTTTTCATCATTTCTCTTCTTCTTTGCGTAAACTGCAAGACATGTAACTAATATAAACCTATATGCAGGAAACATCTAAGGAAAAGAGGAAAGCGCCAATGGGGTAACAGAGAGAAGATGCCTCTACAAATGGATGCCGCATGCAGCAGGACCGCGGATTCCAGAGTATCACCCAACAGGCGCTGATGAAAATAGACTATCTAAGACTCAAAGTCGAAGGCGCACAAAAGCAGCGTGTTTGCAAAAGATCTTGAAGCTCAGACTGGGTAAAGCAAAAAGAGAAACGCAAAAGAAGAAGGACGCTCCAGAAAAGCCTGGAACAAAGAACGGAAGCAATTCTCGATACAGGGGATTGTCCAGACAACGCGACTCCTAACTCATTGAGTCATTCGCACGACTGGAAACCAAAATAGCAACAGCAAAATCAGTTCGAAAGGAACCTGGGTTGTACTAAGTATACGCACAGCGAATACACCCAGCTAGAGAAAGGTTTTCGAAAATATCTTCTAGTCTGTCAGAAAGAGGTGCCAGCTCTTGTTGTTTCCACTTTTATCACTCAAACGAAAGGAGAAGACAGCCAGCCGACTCTCCCCAGGCAAACGTTGCATTGCTTATAGCACTAAGGAGCAGATACAGAAATGGTTAGAAATTAGATTTGATTTTTAGAAATAAATTTGCTTTTAGTAAAAGGGCGGTCATTTGAAACCGTTCCCTAAATTTGTGTAATTAAGATTAATTAGTTAGTAGTATTTAACCCTTCTCATGGCATTTGGAGAAGGGTCCGGAAATCTGTCAAAAAACTTGTCCTCAGAACATGCACTTTTGCACCCTCGGAGGGGGTTTTTGATGAATGGATGGATCGAGATTTATTTATGTTTGCATTTTAATGTCTGCTACTGATGTTGCACTTTTGTACTCTTAATAGATGTTAGAAGTAAGTAGAGATAAATCGTTATTGCTTGAAGTTTGTGAGTAAAATCAGTCATAAATGGTACTTTTATCTCTTGATTAATTTCTGCTCATATTCTTAGAGTGATATACAGCTGATTTGTTTCTATGTTAATGTATGAATGTCTGGATTACCATTTGGCACTTTTTTACGGTGGAATCATTTGTTTATGCTTAACATATGAATAACTGATTATGCGGTATGTTGTTCACAACTATTTTGCCTAACTTCTTATGCAGAACGGTTCATCTTAAATTGATTTATATTCTTATGATAGCTGAATGATCTTTATTACCAGTTGTTGTATGAAATCTTTTTAGATCGCATAATGAAAGAATTATTACCCGGGTTAGTATAGATTAGATGTGTTGTTTTTGTTAGATTACAGTAGCATAGAGTCAGTTTAGAGTCTAGAATTAAATTAGTTTAAAACTACCTTTAGATTAGTGTCTTCAAAATCTACACACACACACACATCTTTTAGATTGGGAAGCTGGTCCCATCATCCCTGGTCGGACCCGCTACACCAAACGGGCAAGGAGCCGCCAACCAGGTTCCCGACCGGGTGGGTATCCCCCTTGTTGTTGACCCGATTTCGGGGCCCTCAACATATTTGGCGCTAGAAGGAGGGCTCGAGCTATGAATGGCGCATAAATCAAAATCTAAATACCATTCTGAGAGCAAATCACCCTCACCAACTCCCCCGACTTCTCCGGTACGATTAAACTCAGAGCTAGAAGTCGCTCGGGCATCCACCGCTGCTACACACTCTAATATATCAGACCAACTTATCATTGATCCCCCTGAACTTCAAACTTTGATTCGTAAACTCCAGGGATTCTCTATTTTTACTCAGAGGTCTGATAAATCTAAAGACAGCGTGACTTCGCAGTACAATCCTGCTCATCCCCTGACCAGATTGAAGAGTGAAAAGTTTGGCATCCAGCCAACTGAAATCCCTCTCCCCACTAGGAAAAGAGCAAGGAAAGCACTTCCAGAGTCTGACAGAGAGACTCTTTCATCTACCTCGTCCATTTCAACTCCCTCGCCGCGAAGTCAGCCACCCACATCTTCATCCCAGATCACTCACTCATCTTCCACAACCCTTCCTCTTCAAACATCAAAAATCATAATATCTCCATCTTCTCAGCATCAGAGATCATCTTCTGCACTTCTATTAACTAGCAGCTCAACGATGACCCAGTCTCCATGGAACAACCCCGGGGCGGTTTTAATGCCTCCACCCCTGAGCCCTATACCGGCCCATCCTGAGAAATGGCTGCCTAAATTCAATCCAGAAGCAGGCATGCTAGCTGAAGAACATATCAATAATTTCATGCTTTCTGTTAATCTCAACGGAGTTACTAACGAAGACGTTGTTGTCTGGATTTTCCCTTATACAATGAAAGGAACAGCCGGGTCATGGTACTTTTCGTTACCTTCCAGATCCATCACAAGCTGGGACATTTTTCAAAGTCAGTTCCTCACCAAGTTCGGCGATGACAGATCAACAGCGACATTGATCAATGACCTATCTAATCTTAAAGCTGAGGCTAGAGAACCCATTAAAGATTTCAACTTACGGTTCAATAAGATCCTCAACAAGATTCCCGCTGCTTCTCAACCGAGCGAGGAAGTAAGATGTGAATGGTACATCACGGCTTTACCTCCAAACTTGGCTATCTTCGTAGATAGGGCAAGCAAGATGACCTTAGTTGAAAATTTAACTGAGGCGCTAGCAGTAGAAAAACGCATAGTTTCCCTAGAAAAGAGATCTGCAATAGAAGAACGCAAATCTAAGAAGATCTCTTTCAAAGAAGACACCAAGAAGAAGCAAACGAAAGATCCTTTCGATTTGGAAGGATTACAAAAAGTGTTGAAAGCCATGTCCAATGAGATGATTGATATTAAGAAACAAGTAGCAGAGACTTCTTCGAAAAAGCCCTATAGGACTTTTAAAAGAAACCCTCCCATGGAGACGAAGCCACCCAACGCTGTCTCAAACGTTGAATCTGAAGAAGAAGAAGAAGGGAATACCACTGAAGGGCAGACTGATGATGAAGAAGTTGTGGAACTACAAGGAATGTGGGATTTCATCCTCCCACAAGAAGAGGATCAAGAAGCATTTCCGGTTAGCACACGAAGCAAAAATCAACTTGATCCTCCCCAAACTACCCCAAAACAAAAGGGCGCAAGCCCTGCAACAAAATATAAGGTCGCAACAAAAAAGACAACTGCTAAAGCGACCCAGTTTAGCCCAGTCCAATCTGATCAAGCACCTCCATCAAGAACACTGATAGTGTCGGATGAAATGGAGTATAACATCATTGATGACATGAAGAAGACTAGGGCTAACATCACTCTTTATGAATTGAGTAAATTGAAACACCAACAGAAAATAATGATGAAAGAATTACATGCTGTGCCTACTACATCTTTACCTACAGCTGTAGCTTCCCACAATCTGGGAAGGCCTCCAACCAACACGATCAATAAGATTGATCCAAATGACATCGCCTCGATTGGAGGAAGATCAAGATCTCATACTCCTCCTTTTCTTCTCACATATGAAATCTTCAATAAAAACGTGCACAATTTCTTGGTCGATTCTGGTGCTTCAACGAATATTTTACCCAGGTCAATATGTGCCAAATTGAATGTGCAACCTCAAAAATCCGTAGTACGTATAGTTCAACTTGATCGATCCCAAGTCGAAGTGATTGGTGAACTTAATTAGGTGACCATAAGATTGTTGTCTAACCCAAAAGTGTGTCAGGTTATCGACATTCTAGTAGCTGATATCCCTGAGTTCTATGGTTTGATTCTTAGCAGGGATTGGTCGGAGAAACTCCACGGATATTTCTCAACCGACTGGTCGCACATGTGGTTACCATACAATGGTAAACCAAATCAGATAAAGGTTGAACGAGAGTTGCACCAAAAATACATAGTGACAGAACTGGAAGGAGAAAATGAAGCCATAACATACAATAGCAGCATTGTAGGCAATTACGCAGTAGATTCTTTCCTCAGCAATTTCAATGCTCATATTTCACCTTACTTAGAGAATTCAGTTTTATCCCAAGTTGAAAATTTCTCCCAAACTGATGACTCAAAATGTTTTAATTTTTTAGATAATCCTGTAAATACATCTTTATTTTGGAAATTATATTTTGACGGGTCTAAATCCAATGAGGGAGCAGGAGCAGGATGCGTTCTGATTAGCCCGGACGGGAACAAGATTATGCTCACATGCAGACTTGAGTTCGATTTCACGAACAACACCGCGGAGTACGAAGCCTTGGTTCAAGGCCTATACAAAGCAATCGGATTGAATGTTAAGTATCTTCAAGTCTTTGGAGATTCTGAGATCGTCGTAAAACAGGTACGTAACACCATACACTGCCCGTCAAGTCATTTAAAGCACTATCAATCATTAGTTCAAGATCTCACTGCACATTTCATAGCATTCAACATCTCGTCAATTCCAAGAATTCAAAACACGAGCGCAGACCTGTTAGCTAACGTAGCCTCTAGATTGATTCCCTCCAAAGATTTTAGTCCCAATAGGTTTTCAATAGAATTAATCTTTAAACCATCCATCCCTGACAACATCACCAACTGGAGAGTATTCAATGACGATCCAGACATTGTAAAGTTCCTTACTTCTGAAGGATCCTACTCAAATCAAATAATTGACGAAGACCATCATGATCACCAAATTCAGCAAAATAGCACTGATAACGCTATACCTAAATCGGTGGTTAAGTTAGAAGATTTATATGATTTAAAAAGTCGGTTTAAAAGGTCTGCCAATTCTAAACTCTACAGTTCAACTCTGAAATATGAATTAGTGAACCTAGGAACCGATCAGAAGCCGCAAAACGTTAATCTAGGCCACGGCCTAGCTCCTGAAGAAAAATCAGCATATATCCGTCTTCTGAGACAATTCAAAAACGTTTTTGCGTGGAATTACGATGAGCTGAAAACATACAACACTTATATCATTCAACACACTATCCCTATGATTGACAACGAAAAACCTATCCAGCAGAAGCTCAAAAAAATCCACTCCAACCTAGAAAACCAGATAAAGACCGAGCTAAATAAATTGTTGAGAGCCAGAATAATTTTCCCCGTCAGACACTCCAAATGGGTATCCAATATGGTACCTGTTAGGAAGAAAAACAGAGACATTAGAATCTGTATCGATTTCTGAAATCTCAACAAAGCCTGTCAGAAAGATAACTTTCCCCTCCCACCTATGGAACAAATATTACAGGCAGTAGCAGGCTCAGAATTAATGTCTTTCCTGGATGGATTTTCAGGATACAATCAAGTACTGGTGCATCTCGATGATTAGTTAAAGACTACGTTCCGAACCAAATGGGGCACTTATGCATATCGGAAGATGCCATTTGGTCTGATCAATGTCGGAGCTACCTTTCAGAGAGCCATGGACATCGCGTTTAAAGGGTTAGTCAATAAATCAGTAGTGATTTACCTGGATGATATAACAGTGTACTCCAAAAAACGAAGCAACCATCTCAAAGATTTGAAGCAAATCTTTCAAAGATATTTGAGGTATGGGATTTCGCTCAACCCAAAGAAATCTTTCTTTGAATTAAGCGAAGGGAAATTGCTTGGATTCATAGTGTCGAAATCTGGTATTCACATAGAACCCGACAGAATCAAAGAAATTTCTGAGATATCCATGCCCCATAACAAAAAGACCATGCAATCTTTCCTGGGACAGATCAATTTTGTAAAAAGGTTTGTCCTGGATTTTTCACGTATTATTTCTCCTTTACAAAAAATGATAAAAAAGAATTCAAACTTTAAATGGGGTCTAGACGAGCATGAAGCATTCAACTTGATCAAACAAGCCATCATCAACGCTCCATCTTTAGCAACCCCAAATTTTTCAGAACCTTTTATCTTATACACATTTGCCTCAGAGAAATCTTATGCTGCGATTTTAACTCAAGCGAATCAAGAAAAGGCAGAAGCTCCAATCGCATTCTTTAGCTCGAACTTACAAGGTGCTGAACTTAATTACTCAGACGTAGAGAAACAAGCATATGCCGTTTTCAAAGCAATCAAATATTTCAGACCTTTCTTGCTAAAAGCCCATACCAAAGTCATAGTACCATTCCCAGCGGTAAGAAACCTCCTGATACAGAAGGACGTGGGCGAAAAGAGAGCGAATTGGATCACTGCCTTACAAGAATACGATCTTGAGATCAAGCCAGCACACATCGTGAGAGGTCAAGGCTTCTGCAAGATGTTAGCTGGAGCATCGCAAATTCCAGAGAACTCATCTGAAGAGGTACACACGTGTGAGGTAAGCCTAAACGATGCAGAATCATTATATGCTGACACCATTTATTTTCTTAAGAACGGGTATGCTCCATTTCACCTGGATCACACCAAGAAGAGAGCCATGAGATTGAAAGCTAAACAATACCGGCTCATAAATGATGTTCTGTTTAAAAGAAATTATGATTCTATGCTTCTTAGATGTCTTGAGAAAACTGAAGCTGAAAAGGTTTTGCAGGAACTTCACGATGGACCAGCAAGTGGACACTATGCTGGAGAAGCCACCGCACATAAAATCCTGCGTGCAGGATATTACTGGCCCACGTTGTTCAAAGACTCATACAATTACGTAAGGAAATGCCAAGTCTGCCAGACTGCTGCATGGAAACAAAAGAAGTCATCCATGCCACTACAGTCGGTTAACATTGAGCAACTGTTCAGTTAATGGGGCCTGGACATAATAGGTGAGATCGTTCCTCACTCTTCTAAACAGCATAGGTATATCCTCACGGCAACTGACTATTTTACCAAATGGGTAGAAGCAGTTCCTCTCAAGACAGCTAATTCTGAAAACATTATTGAATTCATAGATCAGTTTATCATCACTAGGTTTGGATTGCCAACAGCCTTAATGTTTGATAATGCATCATATTTTTCTGGAAATGCAATGACTGAGTTTGCGCTCAAAAGAGGGTTCAAATTGAAGTATTCTGCCAACTACTATCCGCAAGGTAACGAGTTGGCCGAATCAACAAACAAGAACCTAATCAGGATTATTAAAAAGACAGTCGACCAAAACCAAAAGAATTGGCACAAAGCGCTGGTAAATGCCTTATGGGCAGATAGAATTACAAAGAAAGCTTCTATCGGCACTTCTCCCTTTAATTTAGTTTATGGGAGAGAAGTGGTTCTTCCGACTCACCTAGTCATTCCCTCTTTGTCTTTAGTGCAATATATCGATGAAGTATCTACTTCCTCTTTACGATTAAGACAAATAGAAATAATCAAACTAGAAGAGCAAAGAGAACAAGCTAAGAAAACCCATGCTCACCACCAAGCGCTAATAAAATCCTCTTTTGACTCAAACATAATGACCAGAAAAAAATTTCAGATGGGAGATTTAGTTTTAAAATGGGATAAGGCTCATGAAGAAAAGGGCAAACATACGAAATTCCAGAAGCTGTGGCTTGGTCCTTTTCAGATTGTAGAGGTCATAGGCCCATCGACTTTTGTGTTGCAGGATTTAACAGGCAGGAGAGATTCTCTGCCTGTGAATGGACAAATTCTCAAAATGTATTTTCCATAGAAGAGAATTCTTCTAATTTTTGTAGGATAGATTTAATTTTTAGTTTTTATTTTGTTTTGTTTTTTCTCTTTTTATGAATAAAACCCGTTGTAAATGATCATTTAAAAAAGATTCATAAAAGAGCACGCCAATTCTCTATCAGATTTTGATTTCGCTTGTACAAATAGCAAAATTTTTGAAAATCTGAATTTTATTATTGACAAATAGAGTTAACTTCACCTTGATTACGATGCTAGTTTCAACCTCTAAAAACTTTGACAAAAGCAACCTTTGGTAAAGAATTGTTTTGTATCAGCACAATGAAAGGTATCATCAATAATAAAATAAGTATTCTCTGCAAAACTGTTGTTTTCAAAAACTCTATTATTGTCGTCCAGAGCTTTCTTAAGGAAAAACAATGACTTCCTCCCTGCTAAAAGGAAATTGCAGCATTCAGAGAAACAATCCAAGGAAAACACTATATCTCAAAGAATAAGAGGTCTCATCACGAGCCGACTTATCATGATCACAGATATTATAACTTGCTGACTTTGCCAATACTGTCTATCAAAACAGGGCAACGACTTAAGATTGTTGCAATCAAAAGACAAGAGGTCTCATCACGAGCCGGCTTGTTCAGCAAAAGTGTAAATCAAGTGAATGACTGTGTCATAATTTGGCCACCAAACCAAGACATTGTTCTTTAGAGAATTAAAAAATGAAAAAGTGTCAAAAGGATTTTTCTCTGGAATGTTGCAAGTAACCTCAAGCAGGAAAAAGGATCATTGTTGGATAACATGGTAACCCTCTCGAGGCTATGGACACTTGCGGGAAGCAGAGGCTCTACCTACGACAAATGAGCATACTTTTAAGCCAGTACACAGAGAAGACCTTATTTTATCTTTAATCAAGACCAAGTAATGTCTGGTGCGAATGCAAGAAAAAGCCTGAGGAAGCAAGCAATTGGGATATAAAAAAGGTTGAGACAAAGTATCGTTGACAAGGTGAGGGGTAATCTACTCTATCTGTCCATAACAAGATTTAGACATATAAAAATTTTGCTGTTTCGGAAGTGAACGGTCAATAGAAAAGCAGAGATAACTGGTTCTTCACAGTGAATCGCCATTGTTGTGGTCACCAACAACCCCCCTCTTTGTTTGATATTAGTAATAACATCAAGCAAAGGGGGACCCTTAACCAAAAATCCAAAAATTATTTTGTTTAAAAAATCTTTTGTATTAACTCCCTAAGAGCTATATCGCGTCGCAAAGGTAGAGAGAAGCGTTTTCCCAAAGCGCATAAATACACTGAAAAAAATGAGCGACGCGAGAACCCATTGCATCACGTACATTAAAAGCGCTCAAAAAGGGAAAACCTAAGGAATCGCCGACAGCTGATATGTGACGTCGCACGTCGCAATGTCGCATAAGCAGCACAGAGTGATAAAACGAAAACCTTGCGATCTTGCGATCTGCGATTTGCGATAATACAAAACTGCAATCTGCGATATTGGCAATTTGTGATAACACTTAATGACATCGCAGTCCTCGATACTGCGATTCCAATCGCAGAAAGGACTCATCGCAAGAATTCTCCGACATAAACGGTAAACCCAAGATTGAGCGCGCACCTTAAGGGAAATTAATGATCGCATGCATGAGTATCCAAGAATCATTGTATCGCGTTTTTCGAAGAGTCAAATCATGATGAGTGTCAGAATTACGCATTCATTAGAACTTAATGCTTTCATGTCAATCTTTTCGTCATTTCTCTTCTTCTTTGCGTAAACTGCAAGACATGTAACTAATATAAACCTATATGCAGGAAACATCTAAGGAAAAGAGAAAAGCGCCAATGGGGTAACAGAGAGAAGATGCCTCCGCAAATGGATGCCGCATGCAGCAGGACCGCGGATTCCAGAGTATCACCCAATAGGCGCTGATGAAAATAGACTATCTAAGACTCAGAGTCGAAGGCGCACAAAAGCAGCGTGTTTGCAAAAGATCTTGAAGCTCAGACTGGGTAAAGCAAAAAGAGAAACGCAAAAGAAGGAGGACGCTCCAGAAAAGCCTGGAACAAAGAACGGAAGCAATTCTCGATACAGGGGATTGTCCAGACAACGCGACTCCTAACTCATTGAGTCATTCGCACGACCGGAAACCGAAATAGCAACAACAAAATCAGTTCGAAAGGAACCTGGGTTGTACTAAGTATACGCACAGCGAATACACCCAGCTAGAGAAAGGTTTTCGAAAATATCTTCTAGTCTGTCAGAAAGAGGTGCCAGCTCTTGTTGTTTCCACTTTTATCACTCAAACGAAAGGAGAAGACAGCCAGCCGACTCTCCCCAGGCAAACGTTGCATTGCTTATAGCACTAAGGAGCAAATACAGAAACGGTTAGAAATTAGATTTGATTTTTAGAAATAAATTTGCTTTTAGTAAAAGGGCGGTCATTTGAAACCGTTCCCTAAATTTGTGTAATTAAGATTAATTAGTTAGTAGTATTTAACCCTTCTCATGGCATTTGGAGAAGGGTCTGGAAATCTGTCAAAAAACTTGTCCTCAGAACATGCACTTTTGCACCCTCGGAGGGGGTTTTTGATGAATGGATGGATCGAGATTTATTTATGTTTGCATTTTAATGTCTGCTACTGATGTTGCACTTTTGTACTCTTAGTAGATGTTAGAAGTAAGTAGAGATAAATCGTTATTGCTTGAAGTTTGTGAGTAAAATCAGTCATAAATGGTACTTTTATCTCTTGATTAATTTCTGCTCATATTCTTAGAGTGATATACAGCTGATTTGTTTCTATGTTAATGTATGAATGTCTGGATTACCATTTGGCACTTTTGTACGGTGGAATCATTTGTTTATGCTTAACATATGAATAACTGATTATTCGATATGCTGTTCACAACTGTTTTGCCTAACTTCTTATGCAGAATGGTTCATCTTAAATTGATTTATATTCTTATGATAGCTGAATGATCTTTATTACCAGTTGTTGTATGAAATCTTTTTAGATCGCATAATGAAAGAATTATTACCCGGGTTAGTATAGATTAGATGTGTTTTTTTTGTTAGATTACAGTAGCATAGAGTCAGTTTAGAGTCTAGAATTAAATTATTTTAAAACTACCTTTAGATTAGTGTCTTCAAAATCTACACACACACACACACATCTTTTAGATTGGGAAGCTGGTCCCATCATCCCCAGTCGGACCCGCTACACCAAACGGGCAAGGAGCCACCAACCAGGTTCCCAACCGGGTGGGTATCCCCCTTGTTGTTGACCCGATTTCGGGGCCCTCAACACCTCCTTAGATCTACCCCTATGATTGATTTACTGATTACCACTTGCTCGGCCTAAATCCCTGAACTGAGCTGCAAACTGTGACTCGGAACCCAGCTAAAGTCTCGTCCCTGGTCCATCGCACTGTCTCTTCTTTGGAACCTGAATGCATTTCACTTCCCGAGTGTAGTAGGTGTGTTGCATTTCAGTTTCCCTGTGCTACAGGTGCACTGAACAGACCTCTTCTGCTCTTAGATTTTAGCTTTTGTGTTCACTCTTTTCAGCTCTATTCAGGAGTTTTATTGTCTGTAGTCAGTACACCTCTGTTGAAACCCCCTTCCTTGTCGTTATTCCGCCTCCATTGTGCAAAGAACTGTAAATATTTTCATGTATTTTGAGTCATTTTCAGTTCTCTTCTACAAAGAAGTACCGTAATTGAACTGTCGTTTCTTGATATGAAAGTGTCACAAGTGTCGTTTTCAGTCATAGAAGAGAATTCGATTGTTTTTTATAGTTGATTACACTATTAATCTTGTATTTGATTTGAGTTAGTAGCTTTCCAAGTGTCGAAAGCAAGTTTTCAATTCCAAATAACAAAGTGTCGTCATTGTCCTAATTTTGTTTTGAAAAGAAACTTGTTAGTAATCGTCGCTTTGGAAAATAATTCAGATTTGCGCTTAGCTTTCTTTTTATCATTCATACATTAAGAAGGTTGAAAAAGAATACATGCACGTGCATTCGCATTTAGACTGTTTGTTGGTTTGATTTAGGACAGTGCATATAGTGTGTGCTCTCTACTCTTTGTTGAAAGAACGCCATCTCTCTTTCCTTAGTAGCTAGGATTTTCATTGCAAAAAGAAGATTAAACGACTATTTATCATCTTAGATTGCATTTTAGGAATTGTACATCTACATCACGCGGTGAACCTGAAAGGAAAATTTATTAAGCAAGATCAACCATAAAATAAATTTAATGAATCTAAAAACGCTTTGGAACCTAATGCACAACATCTAGAAGTCTAGGCTAGAGACGTATTCCGGCGTCGTAAAACCTGGTAACTGTTGTTTTCACTGTTGGTTGGGTGATTCCTCCACTTTGAGACGATAAGTGCCAGTACAGACTTGTGCTCCCACATACCGTCGAGTATATTTTGGGAGACCACAATAG
The DNA here is from genome assembly GCA_031772625.1 of Pinus tabuliformis. NCBI lineage: Eukaryota > Viridiplantae > Streptophyta > Pinopsida > Pinales > Pinaceae > Pinus > Pinus tabuliformis. Next base: position 1,845,090,246 of record CM062817.1, on the reverse strand, counting down.
GCTTTATCCTTTATCCATAGGAAGCCGTGTCTACTGCCCTATCAATCGCAATGCACTGAACACAGCATTTGGGAAGATTGATTGCCGTACTGTAAAAAGTATTCTGCAGTTTTGTGATTGGTTTGGTAATCCATCTGTCTAGATTTCTAGAGCATTCTCTTTCGTTCCTTTTCAGAGTCCTTAAAGGAAAAGGTCCATCTGAGCACTTGTCACTTCAAGCTCATTAAAAATCGAAGGCGACTAGAGTCATATTTTGTTTTTTCTCGACTCTTAAAAATTGAAAAAACAAGTTGTGTCAAAGCGTCTAAAATTTATTTTAATCGGAATAAACATCACCTTTCCTACGTTGGTCTTAGGTTGAGAAAAATGGAGTCCACCAACCAAGGAGTTCCCCTTGGAGGAAATCCTAGTCCCTTCTCCTCTTGGGGAGATGTTGGCGCACCCCATATGGCCACATTGTCTCTTCCAGGATTGACAATCGGCTTGCCCGTATGGCTCTTCTCAACTTTTGTCGTTCAAAACACCGTGATTCCTGAACAATCAAGTCAGCAACTAAACGATACCAGAGTCACCCCCCAACCCTCTACTTTGTCCAATTCTTCCTCTCCTCCTTCCTCTTCACTTGATGAAGCTGGTAAAGCCAAAAATCAAGTAACCGAGAAGAAGAAGGAGAAGAAGAAGAAAGAGAAGAAGAAGAAGGAGCCAAAGGCGAAAAGGGGTGACCAGGCATCGTCTAGCGAAAATCCACACACTGCACCATCCAGGCCTAAATCGCCATGTGTCATTTGCAAAGGAGACCACTATCATTGAGATTGTCCTTGCATCCATTAGATCTTAAGGGACTGGTCTCCTCGTTTGCACAATCCGATGTCATCAACCTCTGATGATCATGTTGGAAGTACACCGTCAACTAGTGAAAGTGAAGCCCCTGGACAAAAAGGAAAATATAAATTTCCTTGTAAATTGTGTGAAGGTGATCATGCCGTCCACCGTTGTCCCTTCTTAGACAAAGCTAAAAGAGTTTTGAACGACCGTCCGGTTTCACCGTTATGGCTTCCTCCTGGATATAAGAAACTCTTGCCGAGTCCGTCATTAGTTGAAAATCCGACTGACACGCCCTTGTGGTCAGCCGAAGCGTCTATCATTGAAGATAAACCATCTGAATCCACACCAGACGAAAGTCAAAAGGTCAAGGCGGCAGTTGACCCGGTCTTACCTTCAGAGGATCAATCTTCAGATGATATAGTCACCGAAGAGAACAAGAACGACACCATTCAAATTCTCTTCATAAGCACAGACTCCGATGAACATGGGGGCAGTCTACCTGTTCCTTTACCGCAGGAAGGAAGTTTGTCAGAGTCATATCTGGCCATCTATTCGGTCCCACCTCCAAGAAACCTGGTTGTTTCCTTTGACTGGAATCTACTAGGCAGACCCCGTTTACCAGCTAGTGTACCATTTCGAATCATTTCTCAAATATATAGAATGGTCATGGTCGGTACCATCATAGATGAAGGGGCTTCTGTGAGTATCCTTTCCTCAACTGCTTGGAAAGCGCTTGGTTCGCCATCGCTTTTGCCTAAGATGAGAAATCTAACAGGCTTTGACAAAGGAACCAGTCGACCGTTAGGGATCCTTCCCAATGTGCCGATAACATTGAGAGGGAAAACCGTTCACATGAACGTAATGGTAGTCCAAGGACCCCTGGATTATAATCTACTCCTTGGATGAGACTATATTTATTGCATGGGAGCCATTGTCTCCTCACTCTTTAGAGTAATGTGTTTTCCGCACGAAGGAAGAGTGGTCAAGCTCATAGACCAGCTTTCATTCCTCGGTTCACACATAGCAAATAGTCATATACCATCTCTGAATCGTCTTTTCACGCAAAGAATGTCTCATCAATCCCCAGTCCGTCCACCTGATGAGAACGAGTGATTCGGAGGATATGACTAAAACCCAGGGGGCATGCACCCTGGCATATTTCGACAGGAAAACCTTGGGTATAGGGTAGGTTTCCGCAGAGGATATATGACTGGCTGACACACTTGTCCATTTTGGAAAATGGGATTAGACCAGAATAAGATACCTCTGTTAAGGTAGGCCTTTCCCGATAGAACAAATGTTTTGTCTGCAAATTGAGGGGTAACCTGGAAAAGGTAGGCCTTTCCCAATAAAACAAAAGTTTTGTCTACAAATTGAGTGGTAACCTGGAAACTCTACTTCGCTATACTTGGGGGCATGCAAACCTTTTGGCGTGCAAGTGAAGAGCGACCATTAATTTTTTAAATTTATAGGTCCTCTAACCCTTTAAACGCGTAGGATTGGTCGTTTCCTAACTTGCATAAAGAAAGGATGCGGGGCAAAGCCTTGAAAAGATGCCATTTTTATATGAGACATCCTTATTATACGACTGGATCGAGTAGTTTTAACGCAGAATTCAAGATCGTTAAAAAATAAACATAAGCAATGAGCAAATGTTCCTCCAGAGTTTATGGTCATTAAAAAATGAACCAATTTCTGGTAAATAACCATTGTGAATGTATTACCATCAGCCTTTGAAGCCTTGGTCGTGTTCTCATCATCACCTCCACTCTGTATTGGCTGATCATTCACCCCCATTTGATTGTTTACCCTTTCTGAGGAACAACTGCGAAGAGTGATCCTGTTAGCCATCCTCGTGACACTGCCGTGATTGGAAAATTCCAAACCTTACCTGGAATTAGTTGCTACCCGAATCTATCACTCGTTCCTCAAAAAAATGAGTCTCCTTTAAGCTCTTTTCAACTTACTCGTAAAATATGAAAAGATTGTCGAGCCATTGGCCTCTCCAGCTCATTAAAGTGACTGGAAGTGCTATCCCTCCCTTAGATTTTAATCTTTTTGGACCTGATGGATTATTACACAAAAAGATCGAGCGCTTGTTTTGTTCGGCTTGTTAAAAGTAACGAAAATTCATCCCTTTTGTGTTGTTTATACTATTTCGGACTCAAGGGATTATGTGACGAAAAAGGATTTTTGGAGTTTTCTTTACATCCCTTTTCAGACTCTCTAAAATTGAAAAGGACCGAGTTATCTTTGTCATTAAACTCGTTAAAACCGAATAGCGACAAACTTGTCCATAACAGACAAGAACGAGTTTCACTATCGCTAGTCTCATTAAAACATAGCGATGGGTTTGTCCGAAGGGAAAATTATAGAACAAGCATATGTTATCCTCCTCAAGCTTGACAAAAATAAAGAGGTACTAGTCAGCAATGACTGGGGAAAATTTGGGAAGAAAACTTGAAGAAAACTTTATTGGTAGCAAGTCGCTCTTGAACATGACACTTTCACTCCACATCCTAGTCGGGTTGGGTTGTTCCATTCACTGGTCACATCACCATGGTTTTGTCACACCATCCATATTTGGGGTTAATGCTACCGATCCATCATGTCAGTGTCGCCGATATGTTCAAGAGAAGTCGCTCAGAGAATTCACCTGTGTCTCACCCACTGCAATACATTTACGCTCCATTCTTTCATGACCGCCACCCTGAACCTTATATCACTAGATCGTTTTCACCTCCATTAAAATCATTTGCTCCATTCCGAGTCATTGATGTGGGATTCACTAAGGCCCTCCTATGATGGATCGCTTCTTGTCGACATCAGCTCATTATCCAAGAAGTCGATCTAGGAATAACCCTTTCAGTACTTTGAAGCTTGCATGCCTCAATGGCAAGTTTCTCACTTCCAGTCATAGGTTTACATCAATGGCCTTCGACCGAAAGATTTTGCGTGGTGTTCAATGCCAAGTCCCTTATTCACACCACGTGAATTGTATTATAGTACCTTGAGGGTCATTATCATTATCGGTGATTCCTCTCACGCCTATTAACAGCTTACATCATTGGCTGGTAATCAGGTGATGTCTTTCCATGTTCGACTCCAGAACATCTCTCACATGGATCGACTTGTACTTTGAGTGAAGATCGAACGAGATTGAAGACCCCGGATCTAGTTTCATCCATCCGGGCTACGATATATATTCAAGAAAATAAAGATATCAAATGTACATCATTGCCGCACAGATAATCATCCAATCTAAGGGATGATGGCTCTACCAGAATCATCAGTCTACACTCAGACGATTGTCTGTCTCATGTACATGAAAATGAATTTATAAAGATGAGCATGGGAATGCCCACCTCAGCTAGATCATGAAAATATTATGAAGATAATGTATTGTATTGTATCTTATTACAGGTCGCCTTCCATCTTGAAAAAAAACTTTGGATCCTCATGATAAAGCATTTCACCCGACATCAAAAAATTAACGACCTCATGCTTTAGGGGGCAACTGTTATAGACATTTTTGCGCACTGCAACCCCAATCATAAATGTCCATAAACCAAGGGCTCTTAAGTCCCTAAAAGTGTTGTTCCAACCCCTAAAAGAACAAGGTCAACTGATTACAGCATCCCAGAAGTTCTCCATGAAAAACTACTCAGAACTGGTCAAAACTGGACCATTTCACCTGCTCTGTGGTCAAAGTGTGTTGCATCCCACCTAAATACACACAGTAGGTGCGATGCATGTTGAAAAACCCTTCTATGGGGTGCGATGGGCGAGAGTGGACAAATGGCAAGGTCAATCCGCAAGGTGGAGGATCATGGAATCTTCCAGAAACTTCTCCTGTGACACTTGCCTCTCTGCATTCGCCCAGGGATGAGTAAGAGATCATCAATCTCCAAGTGGAATCAAGAACTATCAGAGAGAGGACACTAATCAAATCTCAGAAGCTGACTCACCCCCCTTGCAAACATCTATATATGGATCCCTCATCCCAGAGATCCAGAGGCTGGAATTTTGTATCTTGTAAGGAAGTGCTGCTGGTTTCTTGGTGCAATATCATAGTGTTGGGTGATCTAAGATTTTCATGAGGTGAAGAAGGGCTTTCTTGCTGAGAGGATGATGTCGGTTCAGAACAATTGGTTGTAATCCTCTTTGCTCTTTCTTGATTATCAATAAAGCTATTCAAGTTTTCCTCCACATTCTTGTATGATTGATGTTATGAGCATTTGTGTGGTCAATATATATCTGGTCCTATATTGTTTATGATAATAGATATATGTTCTTGGATAGTGTTATGCTGCTTTGATTCTACGGGTGATCTGTGAAGCTGGGTAAACAAGGAAGCGAGTAGCAAAGATCTATCAGAAGGGAGAGGAATCGAGCGCAAGACAGAGGTTGGTCTCCTTATTCTCCTCTCATCTATTTCTCATAAAGGAAAACGAAAGTAGTTTTAGTTTGTTTGTTTTTAAGGTAGCTACCAGCCTTAGTTGGACTAGCAGCTCTACATAGACACTAGTTTTCCCGATAACAGGGAGGTATATGCAAGTTTCATTAGTCAGATCTGCAAATATTTGTATAAATTGAAAAGAATTTGATAACACTGGTTCACCCCCCCCCCTCTCAGTATTATTTTCAACAATTGGTATCAGAGCAGGTCCTTCAGGAAAAGCTTGATCGCTTGAAGGAAGATTTATCATCATGAGAAACTATGAAAAAGAAGCATTTATCAGGCCACTGATTTTAGATGGGAGCAACTTCATCTATTGGAAGGTAAGAATCATTGCTTATCTTCAATCTCTTGGTATAGAAGTTTTGGATATTGTGGAAACTGGATACACATTGCCATCAGCAACTCCTACAAATGCAGCTGGTAAGAAGCAGTATGAAACAAATGCAAAAGTTGTCAATACTCTATTAGGAAGTCTATTTCAATCAGAATTCGTCAAGGTTATGCAACTCAAAAGCGCAAAAGAAATATGGGACAAGATCGTTCTGAGCTATGAAGGAGATGAACAGGTAAAACGAGCAAAATTACAAACTCTTAGAATTCAATATGAAAGTCTCAAAATGCATAATGATGAAAGTGTGGCTAGCTATTTCCTACGTATAGATGAGATCGTAAATTGTATGAAAAACTTGGGTGAAGAAATAAAAGAAGTTGTTTTGGTTGAAAAATTTCTAATATCTTTGTCTCCTAAGTTTGATTCAAAAGTTTCTGCCATAGAAGAAAAGCAGAATCTATAGAGCCTTACCATGTCACAGCTGCACAGAATTCTAACTACTTACGAAATGAGAAAAGGAGGACCATCAGATAGGAGAGAAGTTGCATTCAAGGCTTCAGGAAAAGGAGATTACTATGAGTTAGGACATATGTCAGAAGAAGAGGAAGAATCAAATTTTGTCAAGAACCTTCAACGGGGAACTGGAAGATTCAGAGGTAAGCTGCCTTTCAAATGCTTTACTTGTGGTAGAGTCGGTCATTATGCGGCAAAATGTCCTCACAAAGATAAACTAGACAAAGGTAAGGAACCTGTTAGATGGAACAGAAAACAGAATGTAAATAAGAAGAGTTATTACACGCATGAAGATAGTGATGGATTGACAAATAGTGATGGAGATGAACAAGGTAATGATGATAGACTTTTGATGGCTTTTGAAGATGATGACTTCTTGGATGCTATAAATGAAGAAGGTTTTTATGAAGAAATTTCTAAACTTAAAGTTTGTTTAGAGGAAAAGAATATGATTATAGATACTCTAACATTCCAACTTGCTGGAAAAGATAAACACAATGAAGAGTTAGAATGTGAAATTGTGGGACTTAGAAAATAAATTGAGAAAACAAAAGCCTTTAATCTCAGATTTGCTAAAGGATCTGAAACTCTAGATGAGATTATCAAAGTGCAGCGTTCTCCTCTAATCAAGACTGGTCTCGGATATTCCAAAGAAGCATCTCAAGCTCAGAAGCAAGTGCAGAAGCCATCCACCTCCAAAAGTTATCTTGATGCAGCAAGGAGAAGTGAACAAGTTGATAATCGACAGCAAAAGCATAATGCAGATCACCAGGAAAATCAGGGACAATTTGCTTCAAGAATGATCAAAGATTATCAAGTAAATCGGGGGCAATCTACGTCAAGGATGAACAGAAGCCTCAACCGACCACAGGTAAATAATTTTGGCTCAAGAATGGATGGAAACTACAATCATATGGTTGGTAGATTTGATAATCACAGGAATTTCTTCAATGGCCAATGTTTCTCTTGTCATAACTTTGGTCATAAAGCTACTCAATGTGTTTCCTACAAGACCATCATGACTAGGGAATCTCAAAAATAGAGGAGTATGACAGGAATCATGAAAAGAACCTACAATAACTTCTCTGCTCTTGAAAATGAAATAGAATGTTCTATCTGTAACAACTTTGGTCATGAAGATTCTGAATGCAGAAGCAGGTTTCGGCAAACAACTCAGATGGAGCAAGCTTCATTGAGTTCCAAAACATGGAAAAAGAAAGAAACGCAACCAAAAAGATGTGGGATAGCCTTATATATAGAAGGACAGGAAAATCAATGGTACATCGACAGTGGATGCTCGAAACATATGACAGGTGATAAAGAAAAACTTCAGTCATATAGTGCCTTAGAAAAGGAAAAGAAGGTCTCATTTGGAAATGACACCCCTGCATTCATAAAAGGTAAAGGCTATGTTCGTTTGAAGGAAAAGGTCAAGGTTGGAAATGTTATGTATGTTGATGGCTTAAAGCATAATCTATTGAGTGTCAGTCAGATGTGTGATCAAGGAACTGAGGTAATATTTCGATCAAATGGATGTATTGTTCGTGAGCTTGATATAGGAAAAATAGTGATCAGAGGCATAAGAACTCCAAATAACTTATACGTACTCAAGGGAGAACAACAACAATGCTATTTAAGCAAGAATGATGAACACTGGCTATGGCACAGAAGACTGGGTGTTATAGACATTTTTGTGCCTTACAGCTATAAGCATGAAATGTCCATAATCTAAGGGATCCAAAGTCCCTAAACATGTTGTTCCTACCCCTAGAGGAACAAGGCTAACAAACCACAGCAATTCACAGAAGTTCTCCACCAGAAACTGCTCAAAAAACAAGTCAATTCAGGATCAATTCAGTGGCTCCACTAGCTGTCTGCGCTGAATGTCAAAGCCAACACTAGCTACCTGCACTGCAACGCAGGTAGAATCACTACCAAGGTGCGCTGAGTGAGAGTTGACAAATGGCAAGTTCATTCCAAGAGGTGTCAAGACCCAGGAAGCTTCCAGAATCTTCCTCAATGACACTTGCCTCAGTGAATTCGACTAGTGATGAGTAAGAGGTTCCCAAATCTCCAAGTGGAAGCAAGAACCTCCAAGTGGAATCAAGAACTGACAGAGGGAGAGGACACTAATCAGATCTCAAGCTGACTCATCCTCTCTCCAAACATCTATATATGGATCTCTCCTCCATGAGATCTAGAGGCTGGAATTTTGTTATTGCAAAGAATTGTTGTTGGTTTGAGATTGGAATCATTGGGTGCTTAATGCTTTGAAGGGGGTGAAGATAGGAATTCCATTTGCTGGGAAGGAGATGCTGGATTGGAGCCCTCTGGGTTGTATCTCTTCCTGAACCTTGTTATTCATCAATAAAGCTATCTTGGTTTCTCCTATATACTGGTGTATCTTTGATGTATGATTGCATTAGTATGTTTAGTTTATTTCTAATCCTGAACTAGTTATGAATATGAATCCATGTCTTGTGTAGTGTTCTCTTCTTGTGATCTTGCAGAAACCTCTTGAAGCTGGGCGAGCGAGAAGGCAAGTAGCTGGGAACTCTCAAAGAGAAGGGAAACTGGATCGAGGGACAAATGGAAGACACCGGTTAGTCCATCTATCTCTCTTCATTCTTAATTCATAAAGGAAGAATACTAGAATAGATGTCTCTATTTGTTGCTAAGGCACTGTCACACCTTAGGTGGATAGGATCGTCCTGCATAGGAATTTTTCCCCACAAAAAATTGGCGACTCCACTGGGGAAATCTTTTTAGTCATTTTATTTGTGTCTCTATCATTGTTTGTTTCATAGACTCGACAGCAACAATCGAACCGCATCTGCTATTCCCAGATGCAAAGTAGACAGTTGCTGCTTTGATCCAATCGCTGGACTTGTCTATGATCTGAACAATGGACTCACAAATGATTTGATGATCCTTTGTGATAGATCTTAGTACTCCCTCAAAGCATCCCTTTCATTGTACCTTGTTTGTTGCTTTGATTTGGCCTGAAACCGTAGATTAATCAGCAATCTGTGACCCAGAACCCAGAGAGAAACTCTCGTTTCTCTTCCAGCGCGACCCCTGTGAAGAGGTTCTGCATTTCAACGCAGGTCCCGTGAAGGCTACCTGCGCTGAATGTCAAAACCCCTATGTTGGGGTTGCGCTGATCCAGATAGGCCTTGTGCAGCTGGGGTTCTCTGCTCTGTTTTGCCTTGTTTTGATCTCTGATTTTTGCAGCCTGTAACCAGCATAGGTACCAGTCTGATAACTCCTTTTCTCTGCTTAAATTTCGCCTCCTTTTGTACAAGAAGACTGTGAGTGTTTTTATGTGTTTGTGGCGTCATTTACAGTTTTCCTTTGCATGAGTGAAATAATCATCCTGTAGCCCTTGATTCAGATCTGTTGATTGTGATCTTAGGAGAGAGTTCATTGGCTGTTTACAGTTGATTATACATTTACTTTTGCTTTTGGTTTGAGTTTGTCTCTTTTAAGTGTCAAAACAAGTGTTCATTTCGAAAATCGTTAAGTGTTGTAATCTCTTCTACCCTTTCTGATTTCGGAAAAGTAAACTTGTTTGTATTCGTCATTTAAAAGCAAATTCAAAGTTGTGCAAAAAGCTTTCTTTGTAGGCATCAGTACTAAGAAAGCGGAAAACAAACACCTGCATTGTGCATTTGCATCTTGATAGTTTGCATGTTTGATTTAGGAAAAGTGCATTAGAGTGTGCTGATTGCTCTTTGAGAAAAGATGGTGCCTTTATTTTCCCTTTGTAGCTAGGATTTTCATAACTTGAAAAGATATAAAGCTTGCTTATCATCTTTAGACTGCATTTAGGAATTTGTATCATACATCTCGTGGTGAACCTCAAAAGGCAAACTTCTAAAAATATCAACCTAAAATAAATTGAATGAACTTAACAACGCTTTGCAACATAACGCACAACATAGAGGTCTAGGCTAGAGACGTGTTCCGGCGTCGTAAAGCCTGGTGACTGTCGATCTCGTTGATGGTGGGTGATTCCTCCTGAGGGACGATAGCGCCAGTACGGATTGTGATCCCACGTACCGTCGCGTATATATTGGGAGACCCCTATAGGCATAAAACCCTTATCCTTAGGAAGCCGTGTCAGCCGCCCTACTGATCGCAATGCACTGAACACAGCATTCAGGAAGATCGACCGCCCGTACCCTAAAAATTATTCTGCGGTTTTGCGAAAAGTTTGGCACACCCTCTACCTAGAAATCCAAAGTAGTTCCTTTTAGCCTTTTTCAGACTCTATAACGGAAAAAGTCCATCCGAGCATTTGTCACTTCGGGCTCGTTAAAACATCGAAGGAGACTAGAGTCATCTTTAGCTTTTTCTCGACTCTTTAAAAGTGAAAAAGCAAGTTGTATATAAAGCGTCGTTAAAATTTATTTTAAACGGAACAATCACCCCTATTCCTGCGTTGATCTTTAGGTTGAGGAAATGGAGCACACCAACCAAGGAATTCCCCTTGGTGGAAATCCTAGTCCCTTCTCCTCTTGGGGAGATGTTGGTGCGCCTCATATGGCCACATTGTCGCTTCCAGGACTGACAATTGGCCTGCTTGTCTGGCTCTTCTCAACCAATGTCGTTCAGAACACCACTATTCCTGAACAGTCGAATCAACAGTCAGACCAAACCAAAGTTACCCACCAACCTTCTACTTCATCTAATTCTCCCTCTCCTCCTTCCTCTTCGCTTGACGGAACTGGTAAAACAAAAAACCAAGTTCCTAAGGAGAAGAAGGAAAAGAAGAAGAAAGAGAAGAAGAAGAAGGAGCCAAAAGCGACTGGGGGCAAACAAGTGGCGTCTGACAAAAATCCACACACAGCACTGACTAGGCCTAGATCGCCATGTGTCATATGCAAGGGAGACCACTTCCACAGAGATTGTCCCTGTATCCCTCGGATACTAAGGGACTGGTCTCCCCGTCTGCACAATTCGGTGGCGTCAACCTCTGATAGTCATGTTGACAGCTCACCGTCAACTAGTGAAAGTGAAGTCACAGGACAGAGAGGGAAAGCTAGATTTCCCTGCAAACTGTGTGAAGGCGACCATGCCATCCACCGTTGTCCCTTCTTAGACGAGGCTAAAAGAGTTTTGGAAGATCGCCCGGTTTTACCAGTGCAACTTCCCCCTGGATATCAAAAACTCCTGCCAAGTCCTTCACCAGTTGAGAACCCGGCTGGCCCGCTCAGGTGGTCAGCCGAAGCACCTATCATTGAGGATGAACCGTCTAAATCCATACCTGATGAAAGTCAAAAGGTTGAGGTGGCAGTTGACCCGGTTTTGCCTTCAGAGGCTCTATCCTCGAATGATACCGTCACAGAGGAGAATAAAGACGACACCGTCCAAATTCTCTTCATCAACACAGACTCCGACGAACAAGGGGGCAATTTGCCCATTCCTTTATCGCAGGAAGGAACTTCATCAGAGTCATACCCGGCCGTCTATTCGGTCCCACCACCAAGCAACCTAGTTGTCTCGTTCGACTGGAACCAACTAGGCAGACCCCGCTTGCCAGCAAGCATACCGTTCAGAATTATCGTTCAAATATACAGAATGGTAATGGTTGGCACTATCATTGATGAGGGGGAATCTGTGAGTATCCTTTCCTCTATTGATTGGAAAGCGCTTGGTTCGCTAGCGCTTTTGCCTGAAATGAGAAATCTATCAGGCTTTGATAAAGGAACCAGTCGACCTTTAGGGATCCTCCCCAATGTGCCCATAACATTGAAAGGGAAGACCGTTCAAATGAATGTGATGGTCATTCAAGGACCCTTGGATTATAACCTACTCCTTGGACGAGACTATATATATTGCATGGGAGCCATCGTCTCCTCACTCTTTAGAGTAATGTGTTTTCCGCACGAAGGAAGAGTGGTCAAGCTCGTGGACCAGCTTTCATTTCCCAGATCACACATCGCAAATAGTCATATACCATCCCTAAATGGTCTCTTCACGCAAGAAATGTCTCAACCCACGGTCCGTCCTCCTGATGAGCGCGAGTAATCCGGGAGGATATGACTGGAACCCAGGGGGCATGAGTCCTGGTCTGCTTCGGCAGGAAAACTTTGGGTATAGGGTAGGTTTCCGTGGGAGAATATGACTAGTCCGTACCCCGTCCGTGAGTGGAAGAGGGGTTGTTCTAGAATAAGATTCTCTTGTCAAAGTTATGTGAGTTGGCGGGCATCGTCGCTCACCGTTGTCTATTTCGGTAGACATCGCCGAAGAAGTGTTTTGTTTTCTCTGTGAATAGGACAATCTTTGGGTAACCTGAAAGAGGTAGGCCTCTCTCGGTAAAACAAATGTTTTGGCGGAAGTGAAGTAGGGGTAACCTTGAAATCATACTTTATGCCTGGGGGAATGAAAACCTTTTGGAGTGCAAGCAAGGGGCGGCTATTTATTTTTTAAATTTTTAGGTCCTCCCTTTAAACCTGTAGGTCTAACCCTTTAAACTCGTAGGATTAGTCGTTTCCGAACTTGCATAACGAAAGGATCCGGAGCAAAGCTTCGTGAGATGAAGCTCCATAAAAAATAGAATCTTGATGAGACACTCTTATCATATGACTGGGTTAATCGAGCAGTTTTAGCACACAGTTCATGCTCGTTAAAAAATAAACGCAAGATCCGAGCAGTTTTATCGTATAGTTCATGCTCGTTAAAAAATAAACATAAAATCGAGCAAGTGTTTCAACCCGCGTTTAAGCTCGTTAAAAAATGAACTATTCCGGTAAATAACCACTGTGAATGTAACATTATCAGCCATTAAAGCCTTGGTCGTGTTTGCACCGTCACCTCCACTTTTCCATTGGCCGATCGTTCACCTCCATATGATTGTTTACCCATTTTGAGGAACAGCTGCGAAGAGTGATTTCACTAGCCATCCTTGTGACACTGCCGTGATTGGAAAATTCCAACCTGTACCTGGAATCAGCTGCTAACCCGTTTTATCACTCGTTCCTCAAAAGACGAGTCTTCTTTAAGCTCTTTTCATCTGACTCGTAAAATATGAAAAGATTGCCGAGTCCTTAGCCTTCCAGCTCGTTAAAGGGACAGGAAGTGCTATCCCTCCTCTAGATTTTAATCTTTTTGGACCCGAGGGATTATTACACAAAAAGATCGAGCGCTTGTTTTATTCGGCTCGTTAAAACTATCGAAAACTCATCCCTTCTGTATTGTTTTATACTTTTTCGGACTTAAGGGATTAGATGACGAAAAAGGACTTTTGGAGTTAACTTTATGTACCTTTTTAGACTCTCTAAAAATGAAAAGGACCGAGTTATCTTTGTCCTTAGACTCGTTAAAATCATTAAATAGCGACAAACTTGTCTTTAGACGAGAATGAGTTTCACTATCGCTAGGCTCGTTAAAACATAGCGATGGGCTTGCCCGAAGGGCAGGTTATAGAACAATCATATGTTATCCTCCTCAAGCTTGACAAAAATAAAGAGGTATTGGTCAGCAATGACTGGGGAAAATTGGGAGAAACTCAAGAAAACTTTGATGGTAGCAAGTCGCTCTTGAACATGACACTTTTCCTCCGTACCACAATCGGGTTGGGTTGTTTCATTCACCGGTCACATCACCATGGTCTCGCCATACCATCCATATTTGGGGTAATGCTACTGATCCATCGCATCAGTGTCGCCATATGTTCAAGAGAAGTCGTTCAGAAAAGTCAACCGTGTTCCATCCACTACCATACATTATCCTTCATCCTTTCATGACCGCCACCCTGAATCATATGTCACAGATCGTTTTCACCTCCATCAAAATCATTAGCTCCGTTCCGTGTCATTGATGTGGGATTCATTAAGGCCCTCCTTTGACGGATCGCTTCTTGTCGACATCAGCTCATTATCCAAGAAGTTGATCTAGGAACAACCCCTTCAGTACTTTGAAGCTTGCATGCCTCAATGGCAAGTTTCTCACTTCCGGCAACAGGTATACATCAATGACCTTCGACCGAAAGATTTTGCGTGGTGTTCGACGCCAAGTCCTTTATTCACAACACGTCAATTGTACTGCAATACCTTGAGGGTCATTATCATTATCGGTGATTCCTCTCGCGCTTGTTAACGGTTTACCTCATTGACCGGTAATCAAGCGATGTCTTTCCATGTTCGACTTCAGAACATTTCTCACATGGATCGACTTGTACTTAGAGTGAAGATCGAACGAGTTTGAAGACCCCGGATCTAGTTTCATCCATCCAGGCTGCGATATATATTCAGAAAATATAAAGACATTGACATGTACATCATTGCAGCAGATAATCATCCTACCCAAAGGATGATAATTTCATCAAAATTATCAGTCTATCATCAGACGATTGTCTGTTCTATGTACAGGAAAATGAATTTATAAAGCTGAGCATGAGAATGCCCGCCTCAGCTAGATCATGAAAGCAGTATGAAAAATAATGTATTGTATTGTATCTTATTACAGGTCTCCTCCCAGCATTGGATGAACTTCAGATCCTCCTGATAAAGCATTTCACCCGATAAATGGCCTCATACTTTAGGGGGCAACTGTTATATACATTTTTGTGCCTTACAGCTATAAGCATGAAATGTCCATAATCTAAGGGATCCAAAGTCCCTAAACATGTTGTTCCTACCCCTAGAGGAACAAGGCTAACAAACCACAACAATTCACATAAGTTCTCCACCAAAAACTGCTCAAAAAACAAGTCAATTCAGGATCAATTCAGTGGCTCCACTAGCTGTCTGCGCTGAATGTCAAAGCCAACACTGGACACCTGCACTGCAACGCAGGTAGAAGCACTACCAAGGTGCGCTGAGCGAGAGTTGACAAATGGCAAGTTCATTCCAAGAGGTGTCAAGACCCAGGAAGCTTCCAGAATCTTCCTCAATGACACTTGCCTCAGTGAATTCGACTAGTGATGAGTAAGAGGTTCCCAAATCTCCAAGTGGAAGCAAGAACCTCCAAGTGGAATCAAGAACTGACAGAGGGAGAGGACACTAGTTAGATCTCAAGCTGACTCATCCTCTCTCCAAACATCTATATATGGATCTCTCCTCCATGAGATCTAGAGGCTGGAATTTTGTTATTGCAAAGAATTGTTGTTGGTTTGAGATTGGAATCATTGGGTGCTTAATGCTTTGAAGGGGGTGAAGATAGGAATTCCATTTGCTGGGAAGGAGATGCTGGATTGGAGCCCTCTGGGTTGTATCTCTTCCTGAACCTTGTTATTCATCAATAAAGCTATCTTGGTTTCTCCTATATACTGGTGTATCTTTGATGTATGATTGCATTAGTATGTTTAGTTTATTTCTAATCCTGAACTAGTTATGAATATGAATCCATGTCTTGTGTAGTGTTCTCTTCTTGTGATCTTGCAGAAACCTCTTGAAGTTGGGCGAGCGAGAAGACAAGTAGTTGGGAACTCTCAAAGAGAAGGGAAACTGGATCGAGGGACAAACGGAAGACACCGATTAGTCCATCTATCTCTCTTCATTCTTAATTCATAAAGGAAGAATACTAGAATAGTTGTCTCTGTTTGTTGCTAAGGCACTGTCACACCTTAGGTGGATAGGATCGTCCTGCATAGGCATTTTTCCCCACAACACTGGGGCATCTTAACTTCTCTCAGATAAGGAAAGCATGAAAATATCAAGCAGTTCGTGATCTTCCTGACATCAGAATTCCAGACAATACAATATGCAAATCATGTCATTTTGGTAAGGAAACCAGAACTAATTTCCCTGAGAAGGAAGGATCAGCTAGCAGGCCACTTGAACTTGTCAACACCGATATATGTGGTCCAACTAGGAAGAGGTCACCTCATGGAGAAGAGTATTTCATATTGTTCATTGACAACTTTTCAAGGCTGTGTTGGATAGGACTCATGAAGTATAAAGATGAAGCTTTCGAAAAGTTCAAGTCATTCAAAGCTTTGGTTGAAAACGAATTAGATCACAGAATCAAATGCCTCAGATCTGATCGAGGAGGGGAATTTATCTCAGATGAATTTTTCGATTTTGGTGAAGAACATGGAATATGAAGGGAATTCTCTACTGCAAGGACTCCTCAACAAAATGGAGTAGTGGAGAGGATGAACAGAACGGTTCAAAAAATGGCTCGTGCTATGCTTGATGAGTCTGGAACTCCCGAAAACTTCTAGGGAGAAGCCGCATTTGCCGTTGTTACTATTCTCAACAAGACAAATGTCCAGGTAAACATCACTCAGACTCCTCATGAACTTTGGTACGGTAAGACTCTCACGGTAAAATACTTCAAAAATTTTGGAAGCAAATGCTACATTAAAAGAACTAATGAAAATCTTGGCAAGTTTGAACCTAGAGCAGATGAAGGCATTTTACTTGGCTACTCTCCCCATAGCAAAGCTTACAAATGTTACAATAAAAGACTCGGTAAAATTGTTGAAAGTATTGATGTAGTGGTTGATGAAGAAGGAAACACTCCTAGGCAGGTAAAATCTGAAGATCTCGAAGATGGCGAAGACTATCCATCAACATCAAATCAGATTCATGACGAAGAAGAAACCCATGAAGCACCAGAAGAACAGATAAGGATAGAAGAAAAGACTCCATCCAGATATGTTCAGAAGAATCATCCAGAATCTCAAATTTTGGGGCAGAAAGAGGCAGGTGTACAAACAAGAAGAACCATTTCAGAAACTTCAAGCTATCTAGCATTGCTCTCCTCCACTGAACCACAGAATGTAAGAGAGGCTTGCAAAGATGAATGCTAGGTCAAGGCCATGGAGGAAGAACTCGAGCAGATTGAAAAGAATAACACTTGGGAGTTGGTTCCTAGACCAAAAGATAAGAATGTCATAGGGACAAAATGGATTTTCAAAAATAAGCTGAATGGAAATGGGGATGTGGTTAGAAACAAGGCAAGACTTGTTTGTAAAGGATATGCGCAACAAGGAGGCATAGACTTTGAAGAAACTTTTGCTCCAATTGCCAAACTTGAGGCCATAAGAATGTTCCTTGCTCTCTCTAGCTTTCAGAAGTTCAAAGTATTTTAGATGGACGTAAAATCTGCCTTTCTGAATGGAGACTTAAATGAAGAAGTATATATTGAACAATCAGATGGGTTTATTCTTGGAAATGATCCAAAGCTTGTATGCAGAATCAAAAAGGCTCTCTACGGCCTTAAATAGGCTCCAAGGGCGTGGTATTATTGGTTGGATAAGTACCTCCATCAACAAGGTTTTATAAAGGATCAACTGATAGTAATCTATATATAAAAATTGGCAATGATAAGTTGCTGATACTTGTTGTGTATGTTGATGATATCATCTTTGGTAGCAATGAAGAAGACATGAGTCAAAATTTTGCCTTGGTGATGCTGGAAGAGTTTGAAATGTCCATTCTTGGTGAGATCACATATTTTCTTGGTTTACAAGTCCAACAAAACAAAGATGGCATTTTTCTATCACAAACCAAATATCTCAAGCAGATCTTGAAGAAATATGGGATGGAGGATTCGAAACCAGTATGTACCCCTATGGTGACAGGATGCAACCTCAACACAAATGATGAATCGAAATCCGTACATCAACCAACCTATAGATCAATGATTGGTATTCTGCTCTATCTAACAGGTACCCGACCAGACATTATGCATGCAGTGGGAATAGTTGGAAGGTTTCAGGAAAATCCAAAGGAAACTCATCTTCAGGCAGTTAAGAGAATCTTCAAGTATCTTCAAGGAACTCAAAACTATGGCTTATGGTATCCTAGAGGTACAGATCTCACACTTCATGCATACACTGATGCGAATTGGGCAGGAAGCGTGGATGACAGGAAGAGCACTAGTGGCGGTGCATTCTTCATGGGTCCTAAATTAGTATCTTGGTTCAACAAGAAACAAAGCTCTATTGCATTATCTACAACTGAAGTAGAATATGTAGCTGTTGCATCTTGCTGCACACAACTCCTTTGGATGATGCAAACATTGCAAGATCTTCAAAACACTTTTACTCCACCTATCTCCATTTTTTGTGATAATACAAGTGCAATCAGTATTTCAAAGAATCATGTCATGCATTCAAAGACTAAGCACATACCGATCAAGTATCATTTTCTCCGAGAACAAGTGCTTGAACAAAATGTCAAATTGGATTATGTTCCCTCTAAGGAACAAGTTGCTGATATTCTCACCAAACCACTGCCCAAGGAGACCTTTGAATACCTCAGACAAAAGCTGGGGGTAGTTGATGCATCATCTTGTTGTTGAATCTTGTCTGTTTCAGAGATTGTTGGTTGTATGCGAGTTTCATATGGGGTATACGTGTACATACGCTCGTTTATGTGGATATAGTCGACTTGAAGAAAATCAAGGATGAGAAGAGTCCGATATGGGTTTGTCAGAGACAATCTGGCACAGGTTCAGGGGGAGCATATATTCTTCTAATAATGCATTGTTGGCATTATCATAGAAGATCTTGGTTTAATTCTTCAGTTGTTTTGATTTCAGGAGGAGCAAGTGCAGAAGGAGAACATGAATACTGATCTGAATAATGATTGACAGATGCTGCTGATATTTTGTCTCTATCTTTCTTTTTTCAAGGTCATGTAACAGCCTATCTTGGTGCCCCACTTTGCCTGGGATGGATAATGTAATATGCTTATTATATCATGTATCCCCACTTGGTTGGGAGTCGTATGTATGAGTCTTTGGTGATAGGAAGGTTAGTTATGCTATATAAAGTCATATTTCTTTTGTAGAACATCTTCTTGCAGATCTTGCCTATATGTCAAGGGGAGCTTTGACAGCACAGCAGAGCAGAGATTTCAGCGTGTACTCAGGGGGAAGCATAACCCTTTTCCCTTGATGTCAAAGGGGGAGAAAATACTTTGAGTGACTTTGGGTTGCCATCAAGTCCAAAGGGGGAGATTGTTGGCATTATGACACAGGTTTGGCTCGATGACATAAGTGTTGTACTTGATGGCAACTCACTCAAAGTGAAGATCACAAGTTCAGGCTCTCAAAATAGTAGAAAATGAGAGACCCGCAGGTTCCTATTCACAAAGCCATGGACATACGCAGGTGCGTCGAACAAAAGCTGTGGACATGTACGCAGGTTCTCCGAACAAAAAGTGTGGACGTAAAGTACACACACTTTCATGCAGAGAAAAGCGTGCACGTGGGAAATCTTATGGTTGGTCCAGTGTATTTAGTCTGACATTTTTGATCCTATGGTTTTGGACCGTAGTTTTGCATCTAAAGTATTAAACGCAGGTTTTGGGTCCCTAGTATTGGATCTCTATGGTTTTGGACCATGGTTTGAGTAAGGCCTAGACTATAAAAAGGAAAGGAGATCATTTGGCTGGGAAACTAATGCGTTGAATATCTTGAGATGAGAAAGATCTGAAATACTGGTGATCGGTTGGTGAGTTATAGCTGGACCTGAATCAAGGAGAAGCCTGAGCATTACAAGACGGATCTACTGATGGGTCGAGATCTCTTTGGCGCATGATCAGATTTGTAAATCTGATAATTTGGGGTATAATTGAAGTCTGAAAAATTATCTATACCCGCAAGTCTGACACAGAGAAAGCGTGGATACCCACAGGCTCGACATAGTGCAGGCGCGGATACCCGCAGGTTTGACGCAGCGCAGGCGCGGACACCCGCAGGCTCGACACAGAGAAAGCGTGGATACCCGTAGGCTCGACACGGCATAGGCGCGGATACCCGCAGTTTAAGGAAGTGAATACTGCATATGTACGCAGGTTTCCAGTGGTGAATTTGTGGAATTTTTCTTGAAATATGTTTTAGCTGCTTTTGTCTATTATTGTAGTGTTCAGGGTTCTAAATTGATGTCTGGTTATTGGTACTGTGTTCTGAGAATTTATTGATTCAGTATTTGTACAAGGAAGTTGGTTGATTGCAGATCTATTTGATGTTTGATTGATTTTCATGGATCCAGTTTGAAAATTTATGAAACGTGGTCCCTGGAAGAAAAGAGAAGTCTTCTGTAGGTCAACACCTACGTACTAGTACCTCAGCTAGTACAAGAGCTAAGGGGGTTGTAGCTCCCTTCCAGAAGAGTCTGGAGAACGAGAGAAGGTTGTAGCCTTCTGTAGGTTGAAGCCTGCGTACTGGTATAAGACTACACCAATACAAAATCATTGTAAAAAGAAGTTTCTAATTGAAAGAAGATAGAGATACATTGCAGCAGGTGGTTTTCACCCACATTAGGTTTCCACCTTATATCTTGTGTTCTTTGGTGTCACTGTCTGCTCTACTTTTCTATTCCTGCTTACTGTTATATGATTCTGACACACAGATTAATGATCAACATCTGAAGAATAAATTAAATTATAATTCTGGGAGGTATATGCAAGTTTCATTAGCTAGATCTGAAAATCTTTGTATAAATTGAAAAGAATTTGATAATACTGATTCACCCCCACCTCTTAGTATTATTTGCAACATATATATGCTTTGGTGATAAAAAGAAAAACAAAAAAGAAATACTGATTCAACCCCCCAGTATTTCCAATAGGAGAGAGATTTTGGCAAAGATGGAAAAGAGGATTATAATTGATGTGGGTCAAGATGATACACATGATGAAGTGCAACTGAAAGAAGCAACATTGAAATGGTTTGGAAAGAGATGGTTAGGTTTTTTAACCAATTAAGATTTGAATTTCCTTATTGATACATTTCTTTTCTCCTAAAAGTATGTTGCATATTGCATGAAGCAAGATGTTGGAAAAGTAGAGTTATGTTGACTCACTTAGATGCAGCAAAGATGGCAATTTGCAACTACAAATTTGTATGCAAGTTGCATTCTTTAACTTGCATGTTTACACCAGGAAGGTGTTCGAAAGTGGAGTATGTTGACTCACTTTATTACAACAAATTTGGTCATTTCAGCTCTTTAAGTACTTGTACATACCAATGGGATTCTTGTACTTGTGAGAGAGTTGAGAATTATTATACATGCATGAGAGTTTGTGTGTGTGAACAGAGGAATTTTTTATAGTTTCATTGTGCTTGAACATGCATGAGTGATTGAATTTTGTTGTTTTATTGCTTTGTTAACATGTATGTTGTCAACTTGAGAATGTTGATTATTTGCACATGCATGAGTGTTGGCTTGTGTGGTCAATTGATTGTTACATGTATCTTAAATCGACCTAGAAGAGTTTATTTTGTCTCCAAAGATGAAAGGGAGATGTGATGAATTGTTTCATGAGAGTGTGGAATTCTTGTTGTAAATCGTCAAGTTGTTGTACATGCTTTTGCTTGACTTCAAAGTTAGTTGCTTGAAGAAGCATGTTTTATCGACTTGTGTTTAGTCAATGTTTTATAACAACTTGGTGTATAGAAATATGTTTGAGTACATGGAAATGTTCACATGATGTGACATTTGTTGCTTTGAAGAAGAAAAAGGAAGAGGTCGTCAAGTTATATTCTTGCATAAGTGTTTTTCAAACACCATTAACTTTGAAAAACAAAATGAGTGTGTTTCTTGTGACAAGATGTCACAGGATTTTGGAAGGTCCAAGCTTGAACAATAGGCTCATGATTAGCCTTCATTCTCAAACCATGACATGACAAGCATGTTAATACTGGAGGATGATGGAATTAAGAAGAGGAACTGGACAAAAATGCCAAAAGAATTTGCAGCCCTTGTAAAATATCAAATTATCTACAATGTGATTTTATGTATTAACGCCAAGAAGCGAAAGAGATGGAAAATGCATTCTTCCCTATGAGAAATTTGGAACCATGGAGGTAAAAGAATGGTCATTTCTTTTCTTGCTATTACTGATATCGGAACTCGTTGTTGTAGTTCACTCAGATGGGACTAACTTGGAAAAGTGGTTTCCAAGGAGAAACTTGCATCAAATGCATGTGTTGCAAAGGAGGAACATGATTCTGAGTGGGAAGGCCATCAGTCAACTTTCCAAGCATCGAGGGATTTCTTGGTACATCAGGGTATTTAATCAGTATGCAGCCAACAAGTGTTGAATTGGGTCAGCAGCAAAAGGAGAACATTGGTTGAAGTGCCAAGCCATTTGCAAGGGAATGCATGTCAGTGAACCCAAGTGGTTGTCATGGACATTTTTCCAAGTAGAATCAGTTGATAGAACTTGGGAAGGAGAAGAGTATTCAACTCTCATCAGATAACCAACTTTTGTGGGTCCAAAAGCTTGTTAGTGGGAAGGAGTGATCGGAATCTGGATTAGGGGCAAAAATTAGCTCAAAAATAAAAGTGCTTGGAATCACTCAAAACTTGAATGACCGCATCCATCTCGGCAAAATGATCCCAACACAACTCGTTTCATTCAAAATGGAGTTCGTATGAGGAAGATAGAGCTCACTGACCGCTTTGCTAAATATAAGAAATTTTGAAAAAAAATGTGTACAGTCACTGCACAGTCATTGTTCCGTACTTCTGACGTGGCAGGTGACTGGTGATGAGCCTCATCATTAAGTAATTATATGGGCCTTAATTGACCTTAATTCACCTCCTAGCTTAGTCAAACCAACTATTCTCCCAACTTATTACATATTTTTGATTATATTTTGTTTATGAGATGAGTAGAGTTAGATATTTTGCTTTGTGGTGTAATGTGCATTTAATGTAGGAATAAAGGATAAAAGCAAGGAAAATTTAGGGATAAAAGATAAAAGCAAGGAACTATGGTAAAGACCTTCGTAAAAACTTGAATGGGGCAAGGGAGAGGAATTACAGGAGGTAAACCCTCCTCATTTACTACCCCTCCATTCAAATATCCGTCCATCAGCTGAAAGTACAAACAACCCCCCTTCTAGAAGGAAACCAAGCAAGTGAAGGTGCAAACAGCCAAATCAGGAGTACTAGAAGGCAACCAAGCAAGTGAGAGTGTAAAACAAGGCAAATCATGTGTACTAGAAGGCAGCCAAGCAAGTGAAAGTATGAGTTTATCTTGAGTTGGGAGCCAAGCCTCCCTACTAAAAGGCAGTGAAGCTAGTGAAAGGGAAAACACGAGTTTATCATTGAATTGGGAGTTGTGCCTCCCTAATTTTGAAGGAAGTCATTGGAGACTTCAGATGTATAAGTAGAGAGGCTTAGGACCTCAGTTTTTTTAGTTACGAGGAGTTACCAAGAGTTAGCAAGAATTCAGACTTCTCACTGTAGAACTCTACTTTGTTTTCAAGCTGCAAGTCTTGTAATAGTTTTTGATTTATAATGAATATGAGTTTTGTTTTGAGCCAGCACTGAGTTAACTCAGAGGGCTGAAGCTCTTGGGTTAGGGCCTGACCCTAGCAACCAAAGCTCCTCTTTATTGTATTGTTATGCTAGCATAGATTCTTGTTTTCTGTTCATTTGCTTAATTAGATGCATTTTCATTACAACAGTAGTACAAATTCATGGTTTCCTGTTCATTTGCTTAAGTAGTTCATTTCCATTACAACACTAGCATAGCTTCATGGTTTAGTTGTTTATTTTCTTAAGTAGTTGCATTTGCATCACCACAGTATAGAGTAGATGATTCATGGTTTAACTGGTTATTTGTTTAAGTAGTTGCATTTCCATTACAGAGGTTTATTGTTTAACTGTTCATTTGCTTAAATAGTTGTAGTCGCATTACAGTAGTGCAGAGTAGATCATTTATGATTTCATTCAATTAGCAGGTTAGCAAAGAGAAGATTCATAAGGTTTTCCACAGATGTCTCGGCCTCACCTCCTCTCTATGTGGAGACCATGACGTGAGGAAGAAACCTTGCATCAACCCCAAAAACACAGAGTTTCAGTTTTGCATGGAGTTTGTTGTTTGATGTAGTTACATGGTTCATTTCATGGTCATTCATTCGTTTCCTAGTCATCTGTTCCTTCACCCTCTATTTAAGACCTCATCCATATGCCCATTTTCCTTCAGCATGAAATGCCTGAGCGGAAGCTGTTAATTCACATTGTAATCGGTTTTTACCTGTAGATTTCCTTACATAGCAAAACCCGACCAATCACTGCCCAATTCATTTTCAACACTGACTTTTTTCACTTTAAATCCCCATTGTCGATCTTCCTTGTCTGATTCGATGGCTATCGCGCACCCGCTCGCCAACTAGCTCGGTCAAATCTCCACCGTTAATCTGCCTCGCCAGATCCTTTGGCTATTGTACGATATCGCATGGATTTATGTATGATCGTTATCCGCCCGAGGGCACATGATAAGAGTGGTTTCCCCATGCTACGTGTCACCCAGGGAGGCTAATCGTGTAAAATTTTAGAAAACAACTTACAGCTTTAAGGGCACGCGAAATACAGCTTACCGCCTTCTAAACCTGCTCCCAAATTTCCGCATGTTCCTTTATGCGCTCCAATCTCCATCGTCGATCTGTCTCCTAATATGATGACCATCGCATCACCCGCTCACCAACTAGCTTGGCCCATCTCCATCGTTGATCTTCCTAGCCAGATCCGACGGCTATCGCACCATATTGCACGGATTTCTGTCCAACCGTTATCCGCCCGAGAGCACGTGAGAAAAGTGGTTTTCTCGTGCTACATGTCACTAGGTAAGGCTAATCGCGTGAAATTTCAAAATACAGTGTATGGTTTTGAGGGCACGCGAAATACAACTTACCACCTCTGCAAACCCGCTACCATTTCTGCATGTTTCTTTTGCCCGTGATCTAATCTCCACCATCCATCTATCGATTAATCCTGTCCATCCATATCTTGACTTAGCCTTCGTGATATAATCTCAGTCATCCATCCTGTTAGTTAACCTTGTTCACCCATCTACCTATGTACCCTCCTGCAATCTGATCTCTGCCATTCGTTTTCCTTTCACCCGACTGATCCAACGGTTCTTATGTGTTGTCGCTCCCTTACGTCCTCTTCTGACCAATTTTGATCTCCGACTGCTCTTCCGCTTAAACAAAGAATTAGCTTAGTTTCCTTTGCTTACCCGTTAGTCTAGTTTTGATGCTTCTTACTCCTGCAACTTAGATAGCAGCATTAGAGTAGTGTTGTTTAAGCAATTCTGCTTCACATAGATGTTTAGATGGTTAGTTAGGGTTGGGTGTGATTTAGCATTACAAGTTGTTTTCTTCATTACTGCAGTAGAGTAGCTTTCCCTTAGAATAGATTTTCTCTTCTTCCATCAAAATTAATCTTCTTCTGAGCTTATAGAAGTTTGGCTTGGAACCCCTGGGGTCCCTTGCTAGATGAGTAGTGACAATAGGCAGTACCTTCACTTCTACTTGTGCATATAGCACTGTCACCTCCAAGTTTGTACGAACCCCGAGTTGATAGGTAAAGCTGGTAGCCCTGGGAGTTGCATCATTCTTGCTGCAATACCTAGGCTCATCACATTTTGGCACCGTTGTTAGGGAGGCGTCAAAGTAGGATGTGAATTACTGCTCCTTCTTCTATTTATAGTCTCTAACTTTCTTTTCTTCTACTTCTAGTCTTTAATTTTCTTCCATTAGTTTATTTTTGCAAAAGTAATCTAGTTTCTTTCTTTCATTTGTCATTTATCTGCTTTTCTTTCCATTCTGCAACCAACAATTTCAATTCAGCAAGTAGTTTCCTTTTTGTTAGTAGTTTTTCATTCAATTAAGCAATTTCATTCTGCAAGTATTTTTCTTTCTGGCAGAAGTCTTTCCATTCAATCAACAATTTCATTCTGCAAGTAGTTTCCATTCTGTTAGTAGTTTTTCATTTAATCACCAATTTCTTTTCTGCAGAGTACTTTCCAGCTTTAAAGAAAATCTTACAAAAACCAACCCAAAAATATTTCCTTTCATGCCTCATAGGAATAGGGATAATTCAAGAAAATTCTTTCCAAATACCCCCACTAGATCCAACACTCAACCTTCTCCCTTCTTCGATGACTGTGAATTGGAAGAACCTTTAGGTGAGAAACCTGACATATTTGAAGAACCTATAGGGGAAGAAGAAGAGGAAGAACCCATTCCGACTGAACTAATGGCTGAAAACCAAGATGACAGAGGAGATAGAGAGAGAATTGAAGAATATAAGCCCCTCTGCTCTACCTCATTTCCATAGCTTGACCATAGAGGACCCTTACACTTTCCTATTTGAGTTTGTTGTTATATGCCAAACCTATGAATATACAGTGGACGAGCAAAAGTTAAAATTGTTTCCATCTACCCTCAAGGATGCAGCATTGCGTTGGTTCATGGGTTTACTTAGAGATAGCATCATAACTTGGGCTCAGATGTAGCAGGCCTTTAACAACAAATATAGGGACTATTATAGGTCAAAGGACACTAAATAAGAGATTTTAGGATGACCATAGGCCAAGATGAATCCTTAGAAGATTATGAAGAAATATTCCATCTCAGTTACAAAATGGCCAGGTGCACACTTGACCCTGAGTCACTGAAGCTGGTCCTGCTTAGAGGAGTAAGGGAGGATATCTTAGATGCCTTGCATTTGTTAGCAGGAGGATATATCTACCAACTACCCTATGAGGATATCAAGACTGTCTTTTGAAACCATTCTAGGGAAACCAGGAAAAAGGGTAGGAGTAGTCAACCTATGGCCAATACATCATCTTCCAACACATCCATCAAGGGTGAAATTGGAAATATGCTGGAGGACTTCAAAAGTGAGATGCTGCAAACCCTTGCCTTACAATTGGATACCATGAATATAAAAAGGAAGTAGAGAGAGCCTTGGCCATCTTTTGTCCTAGATGCACCAGGAGGCATCCTAGGAATGAATGCCCATTGAACTGTATTCATATTTGCTCAGTCTGTGAAGAAAACCAGTCCACAAAAAAGCGCCTTATTTACCTGGACTCAAAGCTGTATATCAAGGATTTGAAGGCGTCACTGAACAAATTTGCTACATCAACCAAAGGAGACCTCCTAGGCTTAGACCATACCAACAGGGTATGCAAGGATTATCCCATGCATATTACAGACCCAACCAAACCACAAATATACCTTCTTGGGGACCCTCTGCTCATCCTTCCTGGTCTACACCCCATCCTTGTTCCTATGCACCTCAGTATCATTCCCAACCAGCCAACCAGTCATTTCAACCTTACATTCAGCCACGACATCAGTGGAATACCCCACCCCAGGGTGGAGGCCCCAATTCAACAATGTTCCAACACTATTGCCTCCACCACCTACCCAAACACAACTCCTGCAATATGCTCCACCTAAGCAACCCCAGATGCCTGCCTAGCCAAATCCAAACCCAAACAATTGGCAGGCTCAACAAGGATACAGTGGAGAGACATCATACCCGGCTTATGCTGTAGAAATCCAGAGATCAACCTAAGATATGGGAGAATTCTCCCCGATAACCAACCTCCCTCTCCACATAGGGAGGTTGAGGAAGAAAGAGAGGAAAACAAACTTAAAGCAAATCCACCCTTTCCTGAAATATTAGCCCAGCCACTCCAGCCTACCCCAGAAGAAACTAAACTTTTGGGAGAATTGAAGAATCTATGTGTAAAGATACCCCTTCTCTAGGAAATGAAATATGTTCCTATATACAATAAGTTGATTAAAGGTAAGTGCTTCAAGAATCCAGGAAGAAGAAAAAGGGATGCTCCTACCATTAATGTCATTGGGCAGTTATCTGACTTAATGCTGGGGCAGGTAATATGTCCAAAATAGTTAGACCCTGGAAGCCCTGTAGTAGATGTGCACATCAATGGCACCATTGTCCCACACACTTTGATTGATCTTGGGGCTACCATTAATGTGATGACCAAGGACACCATGCTCAAGCTTAACCTCCAAGTGTCATTAAGGAAGACCACAACAGTTATGCAACTTGCAAACCATTCCACAGTCACCCCTGAGGGAATTGTGGAGGATGTGATGGTCTTCATTGACTCCTGGGAGTACCCTGCAGATTTCTTAGTTCTCCAGCCTAAGGCTAAGAAAACTGGTTACCCTCTCATCCTTTGGAATCCATGGTTGGCCATAACTAATGCCTACATTAGCTACAAAGCTGGGAATATGACCATCAAGAATGGGCATATGTCCAAACAGTTAGTCTTATACCCTCCTTCTCAACCCTCCCTAGAACATGATTTACCTTTATGTTTGGAGGAGGAGGAAGAAGATGAGCTTTATTCTGCCCAACTTTATTCTTTGGAAGCAATCGTAGGAGGAGGACAACAAGAGGAGGATGACTTAATTGAACACCTGCTCCAAAGTCCAACTCCTAGTTCATTACCATTAGAAGAAGAAGTAAAGGAAACACTGAACAATCATCAAATTGACTTATGCTTGGCTAATTCCAACCCACTCCAAGTCAAAACCATAGAATTTGGCCCAAAGAAAACTTTGAAAATCAACTCATCTCTGTCTGCTCTTGAAGAGGAAAAGCTATGCAATCTATTGAAATAAAACCTAGAAGCCTTCGCTTGGAGCTACAAGGAAATGAAGGGAGCACACCCCTTAGTGTGTATTCACCACATATACATCAAGGAAGGTTGCAAGCCAGTCAGGAAACCACAAAGGAGAATGAATCCAACCCTTAAAAACATATTCAAAGAAGAACTGCAAAAACTGTTAGATGCAGGGTTCATTTACCCTATCTATGACAATGAGTGGGTCTCTCCTTTAGTGTTAGTTCCCAAGAAGAATGGTAAGTGTAGGATTTGTGTCTATTATAGGGAGTTGAACAAAGCCACAAAGAAGGATCATTTTCCCCTACCCTTCATTGACCAAGTGCTAGATGGCCTGGTAGGGAAGAAGTTCTTTTCTTTCCTAGATGGATTCAGTGGGTACAACCAAATCCAAATCTGCCCAGAAGACTAGGATAAAACCACTTTCACCTATCCTTGGGGTACTTTTGCCTATAAGGTCCTTCCTTTTTGCTTATGCAATGCTCCTACCACTTTCTAGAGAGCAGTCTTGAGTATTTTTGTTGAATCAGTACATGACGCTGTAGAGATCTATATGGATGATTTTCACACCTTATGGCTGTGATTTTCAAAAATCCCTAACTAACCTAGTCAATGTATTACACAAATGCATTGAAATGAACCTGTCTCTCAATCCAGAAAAATGTGAATTCTTAATGACTGAAGGGACTATGCTAGGTCATTCCATATCTCAGTAAGGACTGTAGGTGGACCCAAACAAAATAGCCATCATCCAAAGGGTCCTGCCTCCACAAAAGTAGAGAAATGTTAGGAGTTTCTTAGGGTTAGTTGGATACTACAGAAGGTTCATAAAGGACTTCAGCAAGTTGGCCTCTCCTTTGTTTGGGTTGTTGGCCAAAGATGCTGAATTTATATGGTCAAAGAGCTATCAAGAGGCCTTAGACATTCTAAAGGGGAAGTTATCCACTGCACCAATTCTCAGAGGCCCAAACTAGGCCCTCCCTTTTCATATTCATAATGATTCCTCACACAAAGCCATAGGAGCAACCTTAGGTCAAGTAGAGGAGAAATTGCCCTATGCCATCTATTTTACCTATAAAAACCTGTCAAAGGTTGAGTTAAATTATATTGTGACTGAAAAAGAAATCTTCATTGTTGTGCATTCATTGAACAAGTTTATGCATTACATTACAGGGTATCAGACATTTGCGCATACCGATCATGTTGCAATTAAATATTTAATGAACAAACCAGATGTAAATGTTAGAATCATAAGATGGTTACTTTTATTACAACAGTTTGATCTAACTATTGTTGATAAGCCGGGTAAGGAGAATGTTGTTGTTGAATTTCTATCTAGGATAAACCTTCCTGTAGGTGAAGAAGGAATGGTGGATGATCATTTACCAGACAAGAATTTGTTTGCTATTTCAGTTCTCTCCCCATGGTTTGCTGATATAGAAAACTATTTGGTATCAACACAATTCCCACCAAACCTTCTCTCTAGAGAAAAGAGCAAGATAATTAGGAAAAGTGCCCCCTTCACTTGGGGGCAATCTGTTCAAACTTGGCTGAGATCAGAACTTGAGAAGGTGTGTCAGGGAAGAGGAAGTTTTTGACATCCTTCTGACCTGTCATGATGGGCCTTGTGGAGGTCACTTTGCAGTAAAGAGGACATCATTCAAAGTGCTGCAAGTAGGCTATTATTGGCCTACTCTTCATCAGGATGTGAAAAAGTACATTAGTTAGTGTCATTGGTGCCAGAGGATGGGAAAGCCTACTCCAAGAGATGAAAGGCCCCTACAACCTCAAGTGACCTTCGAGCCATTTGACAAGTGGAGCATGAAATTCATTGGGCCTATCAATCCTCCTTCAAAGCAAAAACAACACAATATTGTGTGCACTGATTACTTGACTAAGTGGGCTGAAACTAAGGCAATTAAGACAGCAACAGAAGAGAAGGTGGCTAAGTTCCCAAGGGAGAATATATTCTACAAATTTGGGTACCCTAGAGAGCTAGTCACAGACCAAGGCAGCCAGTTTACTTCCAACATGATTGAAGAACTGCTCAAGCATAAAAAAATCAAGCATAGGACCTCCACTCCTTATCATCCACAAACTAATGGGCAAGTGGAGGTGACAAACAAAGCACTGGAGAACATCCTAACCAAGGTAGTGAACAACAACATAAAGGATTGGGCAAAAATACAAGTTGAGGCCACCTGGGCCTATAATACGACATGGAAGACCACCACTAGATTTACACCCTCTAAGCTAGTCTATGGGAAAAAGGCTTTGCTTTCCATTGAATTTGAATATAATACATTGAGGATGGCAACCCAACTAGATTTGTATCTCAGTCATGCATAGAAAGAAAGACTATTCCATTTGAATGGCTTGGATGAATTCAGAATGCATGCCCTCCTCCATACAGAGATAGTTCAGCTTCAGAGGAAAATATGGCATGACAAGCATATTAAGTAGAAGGAATTTCAAGAAGGATACTGGGCATTGTTATATGACTCTAGGTGTAAAGATTTCAAAGGCAAGCTAAGGACAAGATGGCTCAGACCTTATGTGTTGGAAAGATGGCATGACAATGGTTCAGTGCAGATCAGAACTATAGATGAAGAAGCCATTCCATTACTAGTTAATGGACACAGATTGAAAATGTACAAGAGGCCTTTATCTAAACAAGAGTTCATTGATAGTATCAATAAGACAGTGATGATGGTGGAGCAAGTTTCAGCTCCTCCCTCATCAGGTC
This sequence comes from Pinus tabuliformis, assembly GCA_031772625.1. Taxonomy (NCBI): domain Eukaryota; kingdom Viridiplantae; phylum Streptophyta; class Pinopsida; order Pinales; family Pinaceae; genus Pinus; species Pinus tabuliformis. Next base: position 1,845,058,996 of record CM062817.1, on the reverse strand, counting down.
ACTAAAAAAGAAAGAAAACAGAATAAGGATTCAGGTGAAAACCTCCATGAGGTGCCTGAGTCCCATCTTTGGGTTGAAAACCTCCATGAGGTAGCCCAAGGATGAGAAAAATGGAAACAAAAGAAGATCCCTGGGTGAAAACATTCCTTGAGGTGTCAAGGGCAAATATCTAGGTGAAAACCTCTCTGAGGCAGCCTAGGTGTTAAAAATAAAAATAAAAAATATAATATAATAATAAGAGAAAAAAACCATAATTGTTATTTGCAGGAGGATGAGAAAGAAAATTAGGGAGCAAAGAGAAGATCCAAAGAGAGCTCAACCTCACAGATGTTCATCTCCTCCACTCCTTACCATGCATCGCTCCATAAATTCCATTGTTTTTCACTTCATTGCTCCAATTCAGGTGAAAATTGTGTTTTCTACAAGACCCCTCACCTCATCCATTACCATCATCCCTGCATCCACACACACTCCTACTCCCTCTGTCCATTCAACAACATCATATCTACAGTCAAGAAACCATCAGCAGACAACAGAGGAGGAAGAAGAATGACCATCAACAACACCTTTGATCTTTGACAACTACAGCGTGGCATTAAGGCCACAGGTAAGTATCCTACTCACTCACTCATATGCATCATTTGATCAAAAGTTGTAAAGGTTAAGAGGTAGTTGGTTTGTAAGTAAAAAGGTGGCTAGTTTCCTCTAGAAAGCTAGTGGATTACATACACAAGAAACTTTGTTTTTTTTTTCAAAGAATTTGCTTATTTCCTCCTCAAGCCTCACAAGCAAGATGCTCATCAAGTATATCTCATGTGAGGGTAGATACAATGTTGTTTATGGCTACCATTTTAGAGAGGTTGAAGAATTAATATTTGGGGTAGAAACACTAGTTCACCAAAGACTCAACATACCCTATTTTCTGATGCAATCACTCCTGGAATCCAGCAGCAAAGAGAAGACATCAAATTCCCAACAGTTAGTTCACCATGGGTTGACCAGAATCCTCATTGAGGATGCCCTCCAAAACCTCAAGATCCCTATAACATGGACAGTCTTCCAAGACTTACCAGCAGAGGATAACATCAAAACCCTCATCTATGATGTTAGTCCTTCTATCAGTAAGGAGGAGGCAAAACAAGAAGAAGAAGATACATAGCTAGATGGGGATGTGATGGATGAAGAAGGCACTAATACAGAGGATGATGTTGAAACAGAAGAGAAAGAAGGCATTGAAACAGAGGAGGAGACGAAGAAAGAAACTAATAGAGATGAGAAAGAAAAAACAGAGAGGAAGAAGGCATTGAAACAGAAGGGGAAGAACAAAAGGAGGAGTCACCTAGGGTGTCTCCAGAGGTCCCTGAGTAGAAGGCAGCAACTTCCATCACTGCTCTCAGCACACCAGTCAAGCAAAAAAGGAAAAGAAGGAGACAAACCCCTCTACATTTCAAAACAAGAAAGAGCAGCAAGAAACAAAAGAGCTAAGTGGATTCAGAGATAGAGAAGAAGCTGAACAATCAAATCCCATGGCCCTAATCAGCACCAATAATATAATTGTAAATAATCCTTAGCTAGCACCTCGATATCTTGCTGCTCAAGGGCAAGCAATTTCACATTTTGAGGACATGTTTAGGCTGCCAAGAAATGATAATATACATGCCTGCATAAGGAGATGGAAAACACTGCCACATAACTTGAAGATCAGAGAATATCAGTGGGAAGAAGTAGAAAGGAAAGCAAGATTCTATAAATAAGAAGTAGATACCATAGCAGAAGCATGATATGTCAGAGAGGCTACCAAAGCCACTAATTTTCTCAGAGGATGGGCAACACTTTCAGTAGGGGGGTGATGATGAGCCTCATCATTGAGTAATTATATGGGCCTTAATTGACCTTAATTCACCTCCTAGCTTAGTCAAACCAACTATTCTCACAACTTATTGAATACTTTTGATTATATTTTGTTTATGAGATGAGTGGAGTTGGATATTTTGTTTTGTGGTCTAATGTGCATGTAATGTAGGAATAAAGGATAAAAGCAAGGAAAATGCAGGGATAGAAAATAAAAGCAAGGAACTATGGTAAAGACCTTGGTAAAAAATTGAATGGGACAAGGGAGAGAAATTATAGGAGGTAAATCCTCCTCATTTACTGCCCCTCCATTCGAATATTCCTCCATCAACTGAAAGTACAAACAACCCCCCTTCTAGAAGACAACCAAGCAAGTGAAGGTGCAAACAGCCAGATCAGGAGTACTAGAAGGCAGCCAAGAAAGTGAGAGTGAAAAACAAGCCAAATCATGTGTACTAGAAGGTAGCCAAGTGAGTGAAAGTATGAGTTTATCTGAGTTGGGAGCCGAGCCTCCCTACTATAAGGCAACTGAGCTAGTGAAAGGGAAGCACGAGTTTATCATTGAATTGGGAGTTGTGCCTCCCTAATTTTGAAGGAAGTCGTTGGAGACTTCAGATGTATAAGTAGAGAGGCTTAGGACCTCAGTTTTTTTAGTTACGAGGAGTTACCAAGAGTTAGCAAGAATTCAGACTTCTCACTGTAGAACTCTACTTTGTTTTCAAGTTGCAAGTCTTGTAACAATTTTTTATTTATAATGAAGATGAGTTTTGTTTTGAGCCAGCATTGAGTTAACTCAGAGGGTTGAAGCTCTGGGTTAGGGCCCAACCTTAGTAGCCAAAGCTCCTCTTTATTGTATTGTTATCCTAGCATAGATTCCTATTTTCTGTTCATTTGCTTAATTAGATGCATTTTCATTACAGCAGTAGTACAGATTCATGGTTTCCTGTTCATTTGCTTAAGTAGTTCATTTCCATTACAACACTAGCATAGCTTCATGGTTTAGTTGTTTATTTTCTTAAGTATTTGCATTTGCATCACCACAGTATAGAGTAGATGATTCATGGTTTAACTGGTTATTTGTTTAAGTAGCTACATTTCCATTATAGAGGTTTATTGTTTAATTGTTTATTTGCTTAAATAGTTGCAGTCGCATTATAGTAGTGCAGAGTAGATCATTTATGCTTTCATTCAATTATTAGGTTAGCAAAGAGAAGATTCATAAGTTTGTACACAGGTGTCTCAGCCTCACCTCCTCCCTATGTGGAGACCATGATGTGAGGAAGAAACCCTGCAGCAACCCCAAAAACACAGAATTTTAGTTTTGCATGGAGTTTGTTGTTTGATGCAGTTACATGGTTCATTTCATGGTCATTCATTCATTTCCTGGTCATCTGTTCCTTCACCCTCTGATCCAAAATGGATCCTAAAACCCTCTAAGTTTTTATATACTTAAACACTATTGCAAAGGAAAAACCTTCACAAATGGTGGAAAACACTATCGCATGAGAAAAACATGAAGAAATTGTGAAAATGTAGTTAATCGAAGGCTTAAGCAACATTGCACAGGAGCCGCCAGATCTGGCCATCAACGATCCAGATCTAATCGGCATATCGCAATCGGAGGTAGCAGGCAGAGTCTATCAGAGGCAGCCTTATGGAAATCGTGATAGCGATTAGCGCGATTTAACGATGACTATTGATCAAGCACGCAGATCAATGGCCCAGATTATATTTCAATATTGCATCGCTAAAACACAAAGAGAAAGACTTACGGGAGGCTCGAAGACCATGCGATATGCCATTCCGATATATCGCATCGCAATATCACATTGGAGAAATACAAAGGAGCGGAGCTGATACAAATGCAACTTGCGATAGATGGACTTGATGGGTTTTATGAATGCAATTTAATATATTTTGAGTTCTGGTAAAAGGGTTTTTCTATGTATTTTCACATTTTTGTTAAATAAACGAAATACAAAGAAAATGCACCTGGAGCGATAAAACGGACCCAAAAGGTTAATGCATGCATCTTTATATTAGTTGAGTTCTGTAATGAACAGGATTTCGGGCGGGCCTCAGGCGGTAAGTGGTATTGGACAGGCTCTGCGCAATCCCATACACTAGCCGAAACGTGGCTTGGAGCCGGAGAGAGGAAACCACCTTTTCGCGTGGCTAATCTCCATACGCATAAGCTGCCCGAAATGAATATCAACCGTTGGATCAGAGATCACCCAAATCAACGGTGTGCTTGCGATAGCAACCAAAGGTGGATCCGAAAGGATTATAGGGTGGATTTGATGATTTTTGAAGTCTGATAGAAAGAGTTTTGCGTGTTTTTCAGTGTTTTTAGTGTATTTCTATGTGTAAATAGAGAAACGTGTTCCCGGGGATTTTAACCATGCCAATGGTCCTTTCTGTTTAAAAACAGGTGGCCACCATACTTGAAGGTGTTTCACAATGATTGTCTAATGCTTAGAGGGGATTTGAACAGATAGAGGCCGGAAGCTAGAGAGCCGAAAGGGGAGACGAACAAACAAGCGCCAATAGGCTTAAAATCCACTCAGTGTCAGAAACAGGGACAGGTAGCGCTGAGACAAAGAGAAAACAGAGACAGAGAGCGAGAGGGAGAGTCTGTGTACTTAGAAAGACTTGAGGGATTCAAGCAAAACCCTATTGTTTGTTCCTGTTGTGTTGAGACTCAATTTGAGCTAACATTTGTAAAAACTCTGCTCTCGAAGACATAATAGAGAGGTCACCACTGAAAGCTGGACTAGGAGACATAGCCCAAGAGTTTTGGGTGAACTCCTTGATTATTTGTTGTGTTATGTGTGTGTTTCTGTTATGTTTCTCTAACTACTCATTGTCTATATTATTCATAATCTTCTCAACCCGTTGCACTAAGTAATATAGGCAAATCCTGCACATGAGTCTGTAATAGCTTAATATTAATCTAAGATCTCATTTTCAAGTCAAGTGGTATCAAAGCTTTAGGTTTGCTAAGGTTAGACAAGCTTGTGCTAGATTTTTGAATGCTAACTAGGTCAAAGATCAAACTAGGAGAAGGAGAACTTGTTGAGGCTAATCCAGAAATTGGAAGAATCTATCCTCAGAGGATGTTATGAAACTAGCTCACAAAAATATAGAAAAGATAGTTGAATGCCTTAGAATTCAGCATCTTCGAGGGGGCAAACTCCTTTACATTACACAAATGAACAATTCTTGGATGATTCAAATGAAAAAACCTCCTTTCTATATATAGGAGTCTAAGGAGTCACAATATAACCCAATCGACCTAACAATAATAATATAAAGGCACAAAAATAACAATAGAGGGATTCTATGGGGCACAGTAATAACAATATGGGGACAATAGGGGCACAACAATATTAATAAGGGATACAACTACAATAGTAATGGGGTAATCACTAGTATTATAGGGACCTAACGGAGGATAATGGCAGAAGGAACTCCATTGGAATCAGAATCTCAGTTCATGGACAGTTTTATGGCCATGCGAGCCATGGTGGAAGAGATGTATCAGAAATTTAAGAAGGGTCGAGGTGAAAGCACTTCAATACCCAAACAAGACAAAGGAGTAGAGGAACCTTCTCTAGTTGACCCTCCAAAGGGCAAAGGGAAAGGGGAAAGGCCTCCTGCATCATCTCCTACACCATCACCTTCATCCTCCTCATCTCCTAGCCCTGAAAAGAAAAAGAAGAAAATTTTTGTGATTAAATTAGATGTGAAATTTGATTTGCCAATTTATGATGGAGAACTAAATGCGGAAAAGCTAGATAATTGGATTAGACACATTGATGTATATTGCAGGGTGCAGAACATTGATTTAGAAAGGAGAGATTCTGCTGGCCAGCCTTCGCCTTGGAGGAACTGCACTAGTGTGGTGGGAAGGCAAGACACAAGCTGATCTGAAGAGACATGGTAAAATAATTTCTACCTAGAATGAATTTGTTTCTGCCATCAAAAAATAATTCCATCCTCTAGCTTATATGCAGCAAGCAATGATGAGTTGGCAAACTCTTCGCCAATTAAAGGGTCAAAGTGTACAAAGTTATACCCAGGAATTTAGAAAAGGAGCTTTAACTCTAGGCATATCTCTAGACTCACCTGAAACTTTGTTGAAGTATATAGGTGGTCCGCATAGCTATTTGAGGCACACCATTCTCATGTTTAATCCCACTAACCTAGATGATGTATCAGTTCAGGCTACTCATCTAGAAGCTAGAGGCAAGAATGTGAACCCAGAGGTTGGGGGATCATCTAAACACTCTACAAGAAAGAACAAGGAAAAGAAGAAGCTGAAATGGAATGAGAGGAAGACAAACACTATACAGAAGGACAAAGCTTCATGCACTCATTGCAAGAAGGATGGACACAATGATGAACACTGCTAGTCTTTGCATCTGGAGCTGAAACCTAAAAAGTTTAGTGGTAAGAAGAAGAAGATTGCTGCTGCTATTTAGAAAGACTTAAGGTCAGACTCAGGTGATGAAACAACAATCACAACCACAGGTATAAAAGGTAAAAATTCTGAAGCATCTACAAGTAATTCTACACAATCTATTGATAATGAAGAAATGAGAGGAAAAGACATGAACTTTTTCATATTAGAGTTATTTCCAAGCACCAAAAGATTGATACTTTATTTGATAGTGGATCAAAAGTAAAATTGATTTCTGAAACAATTGTAAACTGAAGTTGGGCTTACTAACAACACCTCACAAGAAGCCATATCCATTAGGTTTGGTATGTGATAAAGCAAAGCTACAAGTGACTAGACAATGTAAATTTAGGTTTGCTATTGGGTCAACATTTGTGGATGAGGTTGAGTTAGATATAGTTCCCTTGGATATATGTGGTATTTTTTTAGGAAGTCCTTACTTGTATGATAGAAAAGCCACTTTCTATAGAGCTGAAAATAAGTATCAACTCACTAAAGATGGAATAGAATATATTTTAAGAGCTCATAAACTCAAAAATAACTATTCTCTCATAAACTCAGGGCAGATGAAAAGAATTGTAAATTCATGCAAGCAATTTTTACTAATGGTTGTAAAGGAAAAGAACCCTGACAAAACCAATGTATTTGAAGGTTGTGATGCTAACCAGAAAGTTGATTTAGTTAAAGTTGTTTCAGAATATGATATCCTATTTCAAGAACCTAAAGGTCTGCCACCCAAAAGGGAAAGAGTACATGATATTCATTTGCAACAAGATGCTCCGTTACCTAACATCAGAATGTACAGGTTATCCGCTTTAGAGAATGCAGAGATCAAGAAGTAGGTACAGGAGCTACTTGATAAAGGGTTCATAAGACCAAGCACATCACCATGTGGATCTCCAATCGTACTGGTGAGAAAGAAAGATGGTTCGTGGAAGATGTGCATTGATTATAGAGCACTGAATAAAATAACGATCAAGAATCGTTATCCTCTTCCTCGCATTGATGATCTATTAGATCAGCTGAAAGGAGCAGTTTACTTCTCCAAGTTAGACTTGCGTAGTGGCTATCATCAGGTCAGAGTAGCAGAACAAGATGCATGGAAGACTTCTTTCAAAACAAACCAAGGGCTATATGAATGGCTGGTTATGCCTTTTGGCTTAACTAATGCTCCTGCCACTTTCATGAGAGTTATGAATGATGTACTCAGACCTTTTATTGATGATTTTGTAATTGTATATTTAGATGACATTCTTGTTTTCAGTAAAACATGGGAAGAACATTTGAAGCATGTAAAGCAGACTTTAGATGTTTTGAAAAGAGAAAATCTCTATGTGAAGTTATCAAAATGTGAATTTGGCAAAACATCTTTAAATTATTTGGGTCATATTGTAGGGGGTGGTGAATTGAAGATAGATCCCTCTAAGGTTGAAGTCATTGTGAACTAGCCTAAACCCAAATCTGCTACAGAAGTTAGGAGTTTCCTAGGAGCAACACAATATTGGCGAAAGTTTATTGCTAACTTTCCTTGATTGTATCTCCCTTACATGATTTAACAGGATTGAACAAGGTGCTTTAGTGGGGAGGCAAATAGCAGAAAGCCTTCAACACCTTAAAAGAAAAAAATAGTACAACACCAGTACTAGCACTGCCAGATCTTCAACGTCCATTTGAGATTGAAACAGATGCCAGTGACTATGCCATGGGAGCAGTGTTGATGCAACACGATAAACCCATATGCTATCATTCTGAGACATTTAATTCCGCAGTAGTTAATTATCCCACATATGATAAATAATTGTATGCAATAGTGCAGAGCGTGAAAAAGTGGAAAGATTACCTAATGGGAAAAGAAAAAATTATACATATAGATCATCAACCACTTCAATATTTGCACTCACAAACTAAATTGCAAAAATCAAGATATTATAGGTGGATGGGTTTCCTACAACAATTTCATCTTGCCATAAGATATAAGAAAGGCATACACAATAAGGTTGCAGATATGCTATCAAGACCAATCACAAATGCATCTACTATACATCAAGTCTGGTTGTACATTAGCAAAGACAGAATGCAAGGTGAGGGTAAGAAGCTGAAACCAATAAGGTATGGACCTTTCAAGATACTTGAGAAAATTGATCAAAATGCTTTTCGCCTTCATTTTCCAGCTTATATGCATATCTATTCAGTCGTTAATGCAGAGAACTGAGATTGTATGAACCTTCATTGGTTGAAGATCCTGAAGAGCAAAGTCAGTTTCCTTCTATTGATGATCTGTTGCCTGAATATCTCAATGAGTTGCAGGAAGACACATTTCTAGATAGGAAGGTGAGAACTACGCGTAAAGGGGATGTTGACTACCTGAGAATCAGACTCAAAGGTTCAAAACCAAGCAGTGCATGATAGATAGAGTTTGGGCAAGTGAGGAAGTTGTATCCTCACTTGATCAATGCTTAAAAACCAACTTTTGGTGGTCCAAAATCTTTTCAGTGGGAAGGTGTGATCCAAAATGGATCTTAAAACCCTCTAAGTCTTTATATAATTAAACACTATCGCAAAGGAAAAACCTTCACAAATGGTGGAAAACACTATCGCACGAGAAAAACATGAAGAAATGGTGAAAACAAAGTTAATCGAAGGCTTAAGCAACATTGCACAGGAATCGTCGGATCTGGCTGATCAACGGTCCAGATCTAATCAGCATATCATAATTGGAGGTAGCAGGCAGAGCCTATCAAAGGCAGCCTTATGGAAATCGTGATAGCGATCAGCGCAATTTAATGAGGACCATTGATCAAGCGCGCGGATCAATGACCCAGATTATATCACAATATCGCATCGATAAAACACAAAGGGAAAGACTTACGGGAGGCCTGAAGACCATGCGATATGCGATTGCGATATATCGCATTACAATATCGCGTCGAAGTGATACGAAGGAGCGGGATCGATACAAATGCGACTTGCGATAGCTGGATCCGACAGGTTTTATGAATGCAATTTAATATATTTTGAGTTCCAGTAAAAAGGGTTTTTCTATGTATTTTTGCATTTTTGTTAAATAAATGAAATACAAAGAAAATGCACTCAGAGCGATAAAACGGACCCAAAAGGTTAATGCATGCAGCTTTATATTATTTGAGTTCTGTAATGAACGAGATTTCAGGTGGACCTTAGGCGGTAAGTGGTATTGTACGGGCTCTGCCTGATCCCATACACTGGCCAACACGTGGCTTGGCGTCGAAGAGAGAAAACCGCCTTTTCGGGCAGGTAATCTCCATATGCATAAGCTGCCTGAAATGAATATCAACCATTGGATCAGAGATCACCCAGATCAACAGTGGGCTTGCGATAGCCACCAAAGGTGGATCCGAAAGGATTATAGGGTGGATTCGATGATTTTTGAAGTCCGATAAAAAGAGTTTTGCAGGTTTTTTAGTGTTTTTAGTGTATTTCTCTGTGTAAACAGAGAAACGTGTTCCCGGGGATTTCAACTACGCCAATGGTCCTTTCCGTTTAAAAATAGGTGGCCACCATACCTGAAGGTGTTTCACAATGATTGTTTAATGCTCAGAGGGGATTTGAATGGACAGAGGCCAGAAGCGAGAGAGCCAAAAGGGGAGACGAACAGACAAGTGCCGATAGGCTTAAAAGCCACTTAGTGTCAGAAACAGGGACAAGCAGTGCTAAGACATAGAGAAAACAGAGACAGAGAGTGAGAGGGAGAGTCTGTGTACTCAGAAAGACTTGAGGGATTCAAGCAAAACCCTGTTGTTTGTTCCTGTTGTGTTGAGACTCAATTTGAGCTCACATTTGTAAAAACTCTGCTCTTGAAGACATAATAGAGAGGTCACCACTAAAAGCTGGACCAGGAGACATAGCCCAAGAGTTTTGGGTGAACTCCTTGATTATTTGTTGTGTTATGTGTGTGTGTCTGTTATGTTTCTCTAACTGCTCATTTTCTATATTATTCGCAATCTTTTCGATCCGTTGCACTAAGTAATATAGGAAAATCCTACACATGAGTCTGTAATACCTTAATATTAATCTAAGATCTCATTTTCAAATCACCCTCTATCTAAGACCTCACTCATATGCCCATTCTCCTTCAGCATGAAACGCCTGAGCAGAAACTATTAATTCATGTTGTAATCTGTTTTTACCTGTAGATTGCCTTACATAGAAAAACCCGACCAATCACCACCGAATTCATTTTCAATGCTAACTGTTAGCGCTTGAAATTTCACCTCAGGCTGAGAAAGGTAAACCTCAAGGCTACATCAAACCATTCAGCCTCGTAGCTAGCCCTACGGGGCAGGAGAAGGCTCTCTCCGGTCAATCTCGGCAGATCTTCAATGGGATGAGATGACCAACAAGGTAACACTGATATTAGGCTAGTAAACTGATTAAAAAGGTTGATTTGGGGTTTTTTGGGTTTTTTGGTGGCAAATTGAGGAATTGCAATTTTGGGTGCGGGGATTTGACACAGTTTCTGCAGGGGGTTCCTTGGGGCGAGGTAGGAGACAGTGTTGATGCCTTTAACTGAGGTGGATGATCAGGAATGAAAGGTGAAGAGCTAAAGAGAGCAAACAATAACTTTGAATTCTCTTTAGACAGTAGAAAACATTGAAATTAAACAAATTTAAAAGCAAAGCATGGCAAGCATGAATTCTTACTTTAACACTTCATTTGTTTAATATGCAGAAAGAAAGAAAGGAGATGAATCACATAAACACACTTACAAGAACATTGAGAAACACACCATCAACACATGAGTCCACAAGAATCCCAAAGAGGACTGCAAAACCCTGGTCTTCCTTAGCCAAAAATTGCAGAGATACAGTGAAATAATACAATGATAGCTTCTCCCTCAAGAGTCCAACCATGAAAATGAGCAAGAAAGTACATAATATAGATGATATAACCTCTTTCCCTGCCTCCATGGGTCGAGCTCACTATCCTAGGAGTTGTTTCAACCACTTTTAAACTAAGCACTACAAACTAGGCAGTCAAAACAACTTGCCTCTATAAACTTGGAAACCAATTCATACATTACATATTTACCCATTACATGAATGAATCTTCTAGAAGAGTTACAAAAGGGTAAAAGTGTCTTAGAGTTACAAAAATTACATCAAATATAATCATCTTCAACCCCAAAAAGTCAAACCAAGTCAAACTGTGCTTTTCCGAGCTGTACAGTGAAATCTGGCAAAGTTTTCCTAACGGGTCGCGCCCCTTTGGAGCTCTATTTGAGGCACTTGCAGGTGTCAGAATTGGGTGTAGGATAGCTCGTTGGAAAGTTCTATGAGTCTAATTTCCAACCCAACTAGAATTTTTTAATTTGGATGTCATTTTCCCTGTCAAAACTTAATTCTCCCAAGACTGGTTTCTGCAACTCAAAAAAGGGGCAGAAAGTCAAATTTTGCATGTATTTTGACCTTCTGGAGGCCCAAAACTCCATAAAAACTCAAGTCCATCCATAGGCATATGTAATTTTTCATGAAAAATCTATAAATGCTGAGTTTTTGCAAAAAGGAGTTGCCATGAAAAAGGGTCTCACCAGGGGTGAGACCCGTTGAGGAGCCAAAACCTGTAAATTTCCAAAAATTGCCAAAATTTCCCAAAATTTTCAGAATTTTCTGGGATTTGAGCTGTGGCTAGGATAATGAGTGCCATGATCCTTGAGTGAAGCCTCAGCCAAGATACGGAGGGGATTTGGCTTCTTTCTCCGTTTTTGAGCCTCGGTCAACCTCCTTTGAAACACTTTCATTTTGGCTTTGCATACATGCATCCTTGCCCAATAATGATTTTTCATATTCCTCAGCAGCTTTTTCTCTTGGTTGGCCTTAGCCAATAGCCTCTCTAAGTGTGCATTCACCTGGATGAGCATAGACTCTTGGTCAGCAGGCAATGGATCACCGGGTCTTCTTCGGTTCAAGACTCGGTCACTACGAATCCTCCATAACTCATCAAGTACTTTCTCCTCCTCCAATTGTTTGTTCCATTGCTCCAGGTAAGTGATAGTCCTTTGGGCACCCTCAAGTCTCCTCTGCAAAACATCATTTTCAGCCCTGAGATGCTGAATGATCTCCTTTGCCTCTCGGCTAGGAGAACAGGCCTCAAGATCAATCATCTCAGTGTCTGGAACTCCTGATGGACCCTCATGAATCATGGGCTGTTTGCCCCTCTGTGGTACCTGTGCTGGTGAAGAAAACAAGGCCCCTTCCACCTGGTGTGGAGATAACACTCGCTGTGCTGATGATGAAGGCGAGACCCCTTCCACCTGTTGTGGAGATAGTACTCGCCTGGCTGCTGCAAATAAGGCCCTCTGGCCTCTCTGATAAGTGAGCTGAGGTGAAGAACTAACATGTCGAGTGACCGGAATATCAGGCTGCTGAGATGGTCCTCCCTCCTCCTGAATGACCTCTGGATGTGGCTGGGGTGGTGCTGTGAAAAACTCACAGGAAATGAACTCCTCCCATGAGATGCCCTGCTGAGTCAACTGATGCAAGACTATGAGCTGAATCAAACCATAATGACATAGGCTCCTGTACTGCTGGGCCGGGGTCTTCTTCTGCAACATGGGCACCATCCTCTGAATGTTCTGAAAGAAGAAGACCGGGATGTTCATCATCCTCACTCGGGTGAAATGCATCAAGAGGCGAATGTGATATGAGTACACCTGTGAAAATCTGCCCTCACAGGTAAAATAGTGCATAATAAGCCTCATGATGGGAGCATACTCGCTCCGGAGAAATCTGAATGGAAAAACACCCGCCAAATGTCTCATGAATGGTGGCCGGACATAGGGCTCAAAGTGAACAGTATCTAGCAACTTGCGCTTAGGCCACACCTCACCAACATTCGGGATCCCTGTAGCATGTGAGATCACCTCGGGTGTCAATGTAAAATCTACCCCTGCTAGATTGACATGTCCATCATGCAAATGTAAAACAAAGAGGCGAGCCAACTCTCTGTGATGTTGAATTCGAGAGATCCTCTCACAAAACTGATAACAAGACATGTACTGAAAACAAGTAACTGCCATAGGACAGGCTCGTAATTCTGCCAAAGAGGTGGGCTCCTTTCGCTTATGATGTCCACCCTTACCCCCTTTACGAGGCCTCCTTTGTACCTCAACCTCTGTAGATGATGAATGGTCATCACTTTGCTCATAAGTTTCGGTTTCTGACATGGTTTAGGAGCAAAGTGGACAAGCTGAACTACTGTCTCTGCCTGCAAAAAGTGTTGAACTCTATGCTCGAACAAATTTGATGACTTGGAGGAAGATTGGGCAATTTGTTTGAATTTTGCAGCAAGACAGTCCAACGGGTTGCACACCATGCCCAACGGGTCGCGCCCCTCTGACGGGTTGCGCCCGTTGTTTTTCTGAACTGTGGGAGACCCTCTGACGGGTCGCGCGCACCCAACGGGTCGCGCACCTGGCTCGACGGGTCGCGCCCCTCTCTGCTGCCCGAAATCGCTCTGCCTTTGCTCCTTTCTCTCAATCACTCTCTCAAACCTCTCTTGCAAGCGTTAGGATGCACAATGAGAGTGAAAGGAGGGAATTTGGGCTTTTATAAGTTTCATTTGAAAAAATTTCATTCATAAACCCACTTTCTAAAGTTTATCTTTGACACTTTTATAACACTGATTTTTTTTTGGTTTCCTTTATCCTGAATTTGACTCATTGAGTGCTTTGACTTGATTCTTTTTGCAGGTAGATCATCTGAGGGATCTTGGCAAGGGGACCAGGGTTGCATTTTGTCCGCTGAAGACTTTTGAAATTTCATCACTTCTTTACAAAAACTGAGAAAATGACCTTGGCTTTAAAAAACAGAGTTTTTAAATCCAAGGTGAAAGTTCACTGTACAAGATAAAAATCTCGAAGAAACATGTTTACAATCCTCCCTCTGGCTTGCTGAGTACTCATGGATTTTCAAAGACATGACCTTGCAGAGATAAATGACTAAAACCCTAGACCTAAGACTTTGACCTCAAGACAAATCAAGACAAGCTTGAAAAATTTAATGACTGATATGACCTGATCCAGCAAAGCCAAGAGGGGTATAAATAGACCAGCTCCTTCATCAGGGTTATGGCATGCCTAACGGGATGCAAAATTTGACACTGATGAGACACCTACTAATGCAAATTCAAAGAGTTTTGATCGTTGATGAAGGGCTTTCAAGACCGACACTAACACTAACTTTATGCACTTTAAATCCCCACTGTCGATATGCCTTGTCTGATACGACGGTTATCGCGCACCCACTCGCCCACTAGCTTAGTCAAATCTCCACCATTGATCTACCTCGCCAGATTTGATGGCTATCGTACAATATCGCGTGGATTTATGTCCGATCGTTATCTGCTCGAGGGCACGCGATAAGAGTGGTTTCCCCGTGCTACGTGTTGCCTGAGGAGGCTAATCGAATAAAATTTTAGAAATAGCTTACAACTTTGAGGGCACGCGAAATACATCTTACCACCTTCTAAACCTGCTCCGTCATTTCCACACGTTCCTTTATGCGCTCCAATCTCCACCGTCGATTTGTCTCCTAATATGATGACCATCGCATAACCCGCTCGCCAATTATCTTGGCTCATCTCCACCATTGATCTGCCTAGCCAGATCCGATGGCTATCATGCCATATCACGCAGATTTCTGTCCAACCGTTATCCACCCAAGAGCACGCGAGAAAAGTAGTTTTCTTGTGCTACGTGTCGCTTGGTAAGGCTAATTGCATGAAATTCCAAAATACAACGTATGGTTTTGATGGCACGCGAAATACCACTTACCACCTCCGCAAAACCGCTATCATTTCCGCATGTTTCTTTTGCCCGTGATCTAATATTCACTGTCCATCTGCCAATTAATCCTATCTGTCCATCTCTTGACTTAGCCTCCGTGATATAATCTCAGTCGTCCATCCTGTTAGTTAACCCTATTCGCCCATCTACCTACGTACCCTCCTGCGATCCAATCTCAGCTGTTCGTTTGCCTTTCACCTGACTGATCCAACGGTTCTTATGCACTGTCACTCCCTTATGTCCTCTTTTGACAAATTTTGATCTCTGACTACTCTTCCGCTTAAACACAGACTTAACTTAGTTTCCTTTGCTTACCCCTTAGTCTAGTTTTGATGCTTTTTACTTTTGCAACTTAGATAGCAGCATTAGATTAGTGTTGTTTCGGCAATTCTACATCACGTAGATGTTTAGATGGTTAGTTAGGGTCTAGTGTGAGCTAGCATTACAAGTTGTTTTCTTCATTACTGTAATAGAGTAGCTCTCCCTTAGAATAGATTTTCTCTTCTTCCATCAAAATCAAGCTTCTTCTGACCCTATAGAAGTCTAGCTTGGAACCCCTGGGGTCCCTTCCCAGATGAGCAGTGACAATAGGGAGTACCTTCACTTCTACTTGTGCATATAGCATTGTCACCTCCAAGTTTGTACGAACCCTGGTTGATAATTAAAGCTGGTAGCCCTGGGAGTTGCAGCATTCTTGCTGTAATACCTAGGTTCATCAACTGGGAAGGGTCAAATTTTGGTCAACTGCCTATTAGGTTTTCCAAGTTTTAGATTGTGGTTGGTTTTTGGATGGTGATGTGGCATGTTTTGATTTTTTGGAGATGGACCAATGAGGAGGGTACAAGTGGCAAGCCTGCTGAATGGTGGTATAACACTTCCTTCCATACAGCAACAAAAATGACCCCATTTATGGCACTTTATGGATATCAGCCACCATCCATCACATCATATTTAACAGAAAATTCTAAGGTTCAAGCAGTGGAACATCACATCGAGCATCAACAACAAGTCTTCCAACTCTTAAAGGATAACCTCGTGTTGGCACAGAATAGAATGAAACAATAGGCAGATCAACATCGTAGTGAAAGAAGTTTAAATGTAGGTGATTGGGTATTCCTACGGCTACAACCATATAAACAAATGTCCCTCAAGCAAGCTAAGAAGGATAATAAATTATCACCAAAGTATTATGGTTCATACAAGGTGTTGCAAAAGATTGGTACTATGGCATACAAATTGGAGCTTCCTGCAGCTTCTCGAGTGCACCCAGTTTTCCATGTTTCATGTTTAAAGAAGGTTATAGGCGACATGCTCCCAGTTCAAATAATATTGCCAGAAATTGATGACGAAGGAAAAATTATATTGGAACCGGAAGCAGTCACAAAAACAAGAACTCGACAGCTACAAAATCGATCAATTTCGGAGTATCTCATCAAGTGGAAGATTCCACATGGGAGGATGAGAATTTTATACAGAAGCATCTAGAATTACTTAAGCATTGAGGACAAAACTTTTTTGAAGGAGAGGGGCATGTTAGGTCCCTATAATACTAGTGATTACCCCATTACTATTGTAGTTGTATCCCTTATTAATATTGTTGTGCCCCTATTGTCCCCATATTGTTATTACTGTGCCCCATAGAATCCCTCTATTGTTATTTTTGTGCCTTTATATTATTATTGTTAGGTCGGCTGGGTTATATTATGACTCCTTAGACTCCTATATATAGAAAGGAGGTTTTGTCATTTGAATCATTCATTTGTAAAATGTAAAGGAGGTTGCCCCCTCGAAAAGGCTGAATTCTAAGGTGTTGATCTATCTTTTCTATATTTTTGTGAGTTGGTTTCATAACATGTTCCTAGCTAATTTTGATGCTCCAAATCCATTGAAGTAGGTTTCAGGAGCAGTAGAGAATTATAAATAGTAATTTTTTCCCATTTTGAGAAAATACAGAGGCCCAAGCCATGGAAGCTGGACCAAGGAGATGTAGCCCAGGAGGGGTGAAATCCTTTATCAAAACATTGTGTTAAGTGTTCTTCTTGATGGTTTGTTATACATTTACTTGCTTATGTTCAACACTTGTCTTTCATGCTATTTTTCTCATGATTCTAACATAAAACTTATCTGTTTTGATTCATAAACACCATAAGGGAACCTATGCACATGAAGTAATTAACAAGCATTTGTTTATAAATATGAAGTTGAAATTAGCACAACAAAACTAACATTCAATTTTAGATCACTTATGGTTTGCTATAGACTTCAAGTCTTACCTCTACAATCTCTACTACAAATGTGATATTTTCAAAGTAAAGATACACCTGAATGTATGCCAAGAAAAAAGTGCTAGAGTTTTTTCCTCAACACCAAAAACATAACCCAAAAATATTATTTGCTCGACGTCCTCACTATCCTTTACCTGCCTTAGATCTACCATGCTTTAGTCATGTGATCACATCAGAGCTCCATATTACTTAGCAGAGTTTTTGTGTCAAATGGATAGGCATTGTGGAAATAAATAGTGAATGTGGGGGCTTAAAGGGGGGTCTACCTATCTACCTTTTCCATGGAGGCCGACTTGTATCCTTTTTGAATTTAATTTTCATTTAACTATTTGTAGGAGCTGACCTTAGAAAGGGGGTGAAAAATTCACTTATTAAGTATCAAGTGTAGATGTCAACAACTTAGTATTATAAATAATGATTTAATTGATGGAACATTATTTTTAGAAACTTGTTCTAGAGTCATTTGCATAAGTTATGGCTAAGGAAACTTGAGAGGGATTATAAATTAAGAGAATCAATATTTTGTAATGTGTTTGAGCCATGTCATCGAAGAATAGGCAAACCTCCTAATTTGTAGATGTTCTTTCCAAGATGGAAGCACACTACAAAGTGCCTGCTGGCAGCTTTTCCCTTGAGTTGATTGTTTTCAATTGGTTATATAGTAATTGAGCTCTTTGATGACAACAATAACTATAGATTTTATCTATAGTTTGTATGGCTATATTTTGCTTCATTAACATTTTTTATAATTATAGTCTACAAATGTTTCTGAGCTCTATTATTCTTTCTCCTTAGCATGGGTCATTAACATCTTAAAAATTCTTGATGATATTGAAATCATCTCTAAACATATCCTAACCATCTGTAGTATACCCTTGTAATAATTTGAACACTTTTATAATCATTTGGAGTCTCCCCTTAGGTTATCATCATTTGAACATTTTCCTAGAGTTGACATCAATGACAACTTCACTCAACATAGGTTTGGCTAGGTATTACCTAGTAGGGTTAATTGGGTATGGCTCGAGTGGTTGTAAGAATTGTTTTTTACCCTTCCCACTAGGGATTCGAATCCCACTTTGTGACATGTTTTCTCTAAGTGGACCAGTTGTTCATTAGCTAAATATGATCTATTCATAAGTGTTTTACCTAGACTTATGCCCCTATTAATCTAGGGTTCCTCTTGAGTGCCATCCTTAGAATGAGGGGAGGTTCCCAAGCAATTTCCGCAAGATATATCACCTAGAAAAAAAGGTATCATAAGCTAGAAGGTTGTCCAGGGTCAATACTCAACATTGGGTGATAATGGAGTAGAATTTGAAAGTGGAAGCACATTTATATTTCCATTTATATTCATTGGTCTCAAGAAATGCACTGTTTCCATTTCATATCTGCTGCATCTTATATAAAATTGATGAGATCTATTAAATAAGATAAATGCTAATTGATGGAATTTTAACTAATGGATAAAACATAATTTCTGTTATGGTGAGTGATGAAATCTTCCATGACATTATGCATTCTCATTATGAAAAACAACTCTAAATTGATTTTCATTGTCAACCCCTTTATCCATCATTTTTAAATGTTCTCTGCAAACAAACTATATAAATATGATGATAGAGTTGCAACTGGTCAAGAAATTTAATCTAAATCAAGAGACACAATTCTACTCTACTACTCTACGAAAATTAATTCACAATTTAGAACAAAATTCGTAAACATGCATCAATCACATACACAAGTATACAGATGTATCTAGGGGAAACCAACTGGTAAAAACCCCTTAATCCCGCTTGCATTAATCAGATGAATAGAGAATTCATTACAGTTGCTTGCTCGCTATGAGCTCAACTTGCAAGTGAATAACCTTTCTCTCTGCTCAATGAGAAGCTTTGACCCTGACTTAGTCAATTTCTGCCCCCACCTGAGCTCCTATTTCCTTGCAAAAATACTGAGGAAATTGGTCCCTATTCTTTAGGAATTTTCTCCAAATTGATTTCACAATTCCCAAGGATTGATCATTGATTGCATGCAACACATGTACACTCAAAACTAGTCTAAAACTGATGTTACACTACCTTGAAATCTCCACCACAGCTGAGCAATTCAAATTCCTTGCATTCATGAGCTATTTTTGGTTGATTGATCAATTAACTAGATGATCATTGAGTTAGACTACCGTCCCACTACACAACTTACCTCCAACAAGTTCTATCAACAATTAGAACTAGTTTAATTGAATACAACTAGAAATGACTGAACTAGATTGCCACAAATTAATAATCACACATGCATAACTAAACTCCAAGCCCTCTTACTTGAATTTACTGAGCTAACTAAGTGACAAGATCCATGTCACCTCAGTTAACTTCCTCCAAGTTGTCTACTAATGTGGAAATTTTGAATTTACTCAATTTGAACAAGGCAAAGTCAAATTGAACCTTTATTTCTACACTTCTCAACACTCCCTCTTAGCAAGAAAGGGAATTTCAACCACCCCTATTGGACACTTGTGGAATGTATTGTAGCACTAACTCTCACTATTTTTGTTGCACTGCAACAAATGCAACTGAGAAGCATAAAAAAAATATTGAATCAATTGTGTGTGCAATTGTCTACTGGAAAAACTGTGCTACTAGTGACTCTGCTACTGAGTCTCCTACTCTTTTGTCAACACTCTTTTTCACTCCTCAATATATGATTGGAACTTATCCTCTTGCTACTGAATAATGCAGGCCTCTGTAGCAAGGTAATAATCCATGAGGAGAATGCCTCAATGGACCTTGCCCAAATTTCCACAACTCTGGGACTAAGGATCTGTATCACTCCACCATACTCCTGGAGGTATTGATGCAATTTCTCCCTTTGTCCACTTGGCTCAAACTCTCCCTCTACTAGAGGTCTCTAGCTGGTCCTCATCATCATCATCCTGCTGGTCAACCCAAATGCTAACTAGCCAAGGATCCACTTTAAGAGATCTATCTCGATCCCTCTCAACCACTACATCTCTAATCTCTACCTTTCTCCTCGAGGCTTCACATTCTCCCACCTCAATTTTATACAAGTTCTTGACTCGAACACTTATCTATTTCACCTACTTGGTAGCTATGTGTCTCACAAAGGCTTTCTATTTACTGAAGATTATATCATAGCCACAGTTTTCCAAAATTACTACAAATATGAGGTTCTTCTTCCAAAATGGTACAAACATGACATCTTTGAGGCGAAGAGGGGACCCTGACTCCCTCTTAAAGGTTACTGTACCGATCGTGATAGCATTATACCTTACGTCATCCCAAAATTAAATATGTATCTGGATATATTTGTCCTCCAGGTCGCTGAAAGACTCTCTAGACCCTTTCATGTGGAACGATGCACTTGAGTCCAAGTACCACACACTTCCCATCACAGTGCTGGCCATGCATGTGATCAAGGTGGAGTCTAACTCAAATTATGAAGCCAATGCTTCACATGCTTCTCCTACTATAGGATCCTTCTTGTTATACTTTTTGTGTGGACACTTTGTAGCATAATGCCTGAATTCATCACAATTGAAGCATTTTATTTTGGACAAGTCTTTCTTCTTGCCCCATTTTCTAGATTCAACCTAACCTTTGGGACTTATTTCCCTTGTCCTACAATCCTTTTCCAACTAGAGAAAATTTGCCTTCCTCTTGTGTGGATGTTACTCCATCCCTGGTATTTCTCTTGATTTCTTCTTGTACAAAATCAGACCATAAGCATTCCCAATTTCGCAATTTCTCCCTTCCATTCAAAACGTCCTAGTAGCTTTGCCAAGATTTTGGAAGGCCTAAATGAGCTAGGCTCACTAGGTCATCTTCTGCAACGTTCACACCAACCCCTCCAAGCTCATTCTAAACTTGTGTAAATGTGGAGAGATACTGCGGAATAATATCATTCTTCTGCATCTTAATGTTTCAAAGTTTGTCTTTTAGGGCCAGTTTTCTATGGTCACTACTATTCTCGAATAACTTAGTCAATGCATTCCACATTGAGAATTGAGTTTTTTCCCATGGAGACTCGAGACCACATGGTCTCTCACTCCCTCCAAAATTATTCTCCTCACCTTGGCTACATCTTTCTTCTATTGGGCTAGGTTTTGGGAATCAACTGATCCTGGATTTGGAATATCTGTCTTGACATAATTCAACATCCCATTGTCATCAAGCACTACCTCCATGCGATCCTTTTAGGAAATGAAATTTGAGTTTCCTCCCAAGGCATACTCTAATCTCAGTCCATTGAAGGTAATTTTCCCAACTATGAAGAAATCCTTCTACACTAAAGATGAAAATTCGAACCTCCTAAGGAACAAATTAAAAATTCTTGTTCTAATGTGAATCCTGATTTGATACCATATAGAAATATAGTGATAGAATTACATTACTCTAGAAATTTAATCTAAATAAAGAGACACAATTATATTCTACTACCCTGCAGAAATTAATTCACAATTTAGAACAACATTCACAAACATGCATCAATCACATACACAAGTACACAAATTTATCTATGGGAAACCAACTCCCTTAAGCCTACTTGGATTAATTAGATGAATAGAGAATGCATTACAATTTCTTGTTCACTCTCAGCTCAACCTACAAGTGAATAACCTTTCTCTCTGCTCAATGAGAATCTCTAACGCTAACTTAGTCAATTAACCCCCACCCTAGCTCTTGTTTCCTTGCGAAAATATTGAGGAAATTAGCCCCTATTCTTTAGGAATTTCCTCCAAATTGATTTTGCAATTCCCAAGGATTGATCACTGATTGCATGAAACACCTGTACACTCAAAACTAGTCTACAATTGATGTTACACTACCTTGGAATCTCCCCCGCAACTGAGTAATTCAAATCCCTTGCATGCATGAGTTATTTTTGGTTGATTGATTAGTTAACTAGATGACCACTGAGTTAGACTGTTGTTGTCCCACTGCACAACTGACCTCCAACTAGTTCTATCAACATTTAGAACTAGTTTAACTGAATACAACTGAATATAATTGAATTGGACTTCTACAAATTAGCAATCAGACATGCATAACTGAACTCCAAGCCCTCTAACTCGAATTTACTAAGCTAACCGAGTCACAAGAGCCATGTCACCTCAACTAACTTCCTCCAAGTTAACTGTTGATGTGGACATTTCAAATTTACGTAATTTGACCAAGGCAAAGTCAAATTGAGCCTTTCTTGCTACACTTATCAACAAAAAGAATGTATTTTCTTATTAAACTAGTTATGTCATCCCTATTATTATGATTGGTTTAGTAAATTTTTGGGAAACTAGGTAGTATGTTATCTTTTATCTTAGAAGCAACCTGTTAGTCCTCGCATGAAATTATGTCATTTTCTTACATGGCTTACATGCACTAAAACATGAATGAAGAGGAGTTATGATGAATGGGGATGAAGGAGAGTGCATCGATGATCAAACACAAGAGGATTAAATGATAGAATAAGATTCATAAGGAGGCATGCAACACATTTACCGAAGTCAAATCAAAATCAAATGGTTGGCTAAGTTGATATCGTAGCAATGAAGAAAGTGATGAAGGTTTCTTCTAGTGAGGATAAAAATGCAAAGACAATGCAAAGGCTCAAAAAAATGTAAATGTAAGGTGATCAAAGTCATGGAACTAAAGTATGCGAACAAGAAAGAAAAACAACATCTTGATGATAGGAGAATTTATCATCATGTCAAGAGTGATAGATGAAACCTTCCTTGTGGAATAAATAATATAATTTTTTATTTCATAATGTAGTTATGCTCATAATTAGTTGGATAATGAAACTAAGAAAAAGGTGGATAAGTGCAGTGCTAGAAACATAGGATACATGCAAAATCTTATGGGTCATGCATGGTAGATGAATAGCCATAGAAGTCAAAAGGTCAATATTCAAAAAAAACTAAAAATAGAACAATTTTATTTCAATCAAATGGTTCTCCTTTTGGCATTTTAAGCTATCTTCATATGTTAAATAAAGATGACGATGCTAGTTTGTGTGTTTATAATCTTCTATAGCTATATTTGATTGTGGATTATTATCTCCTCTCCCAGTTTTGTTGGTACTTGTGGGCATCAACAATATAATATTATAGTAGCATTATTTTACAATAGGCATTGATCCATTCCCTATCATGCATGTACGTAGAGTTCCAAATGGTAGAGTAAGTAGATAGGATTCCCTCAACCTTCAAAATAGATCCATATTAGAAAGTGGTGGGAGACTATATATAAAGTGGTGTTATATATATATATATATATATATATATATATATATATATATATATATATATATATATATTGTTGATGGTTTAGACAAAAAATAGAGGTTCCATTCCATGGTTATTTTCTATTCACCCTTAGCCACATCCCCATACTATTTTGAGGGTCCCTTTTTTATCTGAGTTATACAAGGAATGAAATTAAAGGTAGGAAAGGAAATGGAACACACACACAAAGAAATCTAGTAGAGGTCATGATAATATAGTGAAAACCCAACTTCTATTGATAAAACAAAAACATAATATTGTAAAACACAAACTAGCTAGAATGGTAGCAGCTATCTCTTAAGGGAAAGAGATGGAAACTGCATGCATTCAAAAAATGACTTTACAAGAGACTGAAAGAATGGAATTTTAACATAAAGAAATAAATAAGAGATTCAAAACCCTAACCCTATAAGATGAAGTTCCAAAAGGTTTGCGGGCCTTGAGGTGGTTAGTTGGTACATCAAATTCCAAAGGGCTCAAATTTTGCATAAAATGTTTGTTTGGGGTGCACAATAGCCCATTAGAAAGAAATATTTGTGGATAACAAATTTTGGTTGGGGTTAGAGCATGCCATGGCAACCCTTGGCCCCATGAAAGGCCAAAAACCATTGTTTATGGCCTCAAAATCACCTCGAAAGTTTGGGATTTGAAAAGCCATAGAAAAACTACCAAGAATATAGGGAACCATTGAGTCAGTGGAAGAGGTGGGTGGCCACTAATATCCATCTAGATCAGTCCTCCACCCCTAGGAAGAAATGATCTCCATTCTGTCAATCTCCCTCATTATATGGGGAAACTCTACTGAAATTGGCTCCTGGTAAGCCACTTGCCTTGGTGAAGAAGCTACCCTACTTTGATAAACTTGATCTGAATGGGAAAATTAGTTTTGCTGTGCTAAATTCCAATTCAGAATAAAACAAAGTGCTTGAGTATTAGAGGTAACTTGCAAGTTTATCATGAGTTTTTATTATTATTATGTGTTTTTATGTAAATTTCATGAGAAAATTAACATAAGTAAAACACTGAACATCAGCATCAACAGTAGTACACTCAACAATTGATAAAGGAGTTCACCCCTCCTGGGCTACATCTCCTTGGTCCAACTTCCAATGGCTTGACCCAATCTCATTATGCTCAAAATACTTCAGTGATAAAGAGTACATAAGTGTGCCGACAAAAAGAGTGGCTAGTTTCCCCTTCAAGGAAACAATTTTCTGCAAATAACTCTCACTCTAAACACATGACAACCTATAATTAGTAATGAAACAATCAACAAGATAAAGGGCTCTCAAATCAAGACCCCATACTCCATCTAATAATGAGCATAACAAGTACAACAATTCACTTGAAGTACTAAAAGAGAGCTTTCCTCAAAGACATAATGAGAAAAGAGAAACATGAGCTACACCATAGATGTCTCAGCTGCTACAGAAAACATATGAAGGCTGGAAAACCCCTACAAGGTCCTCTCCATTCTCAAAAGCCTTCAAAAACTGATTCAACCTCCTGGTTGATCCTCACACCCATAGACTTAAACGTGCAAAAAGTCTCTTCAGAAGTGCTCCAATGGCTCTAAGACTTGTTCCATTAGCTTCAGAAGACCTAAAAATTCCTAAGCAACCTCTTTCTAAGCTCCATTTGGATAAAAAGTACCTAAGTTATGGATTCCCCAAGTTTTGGCACTAATCGCACCAAAAACTCCACTGAACCTACAAATCCGCCCCAAATTGTGCTAACTGAAGGACAAAATCGTGGAAAATCGAGCGAAATTGTAGGATTGTTAGTTTTCCCACTAACGCCCCTACTGTGATTAAATTAAATGTCAAGGCCCATTCACATGGGTGTTGTTACCTCTGGCGATTAGCGTTGGCATATAGTGCTGGCAGTGACGGTTAGGTGGTGCATTCACATGGGACCGTCGACGGTTAATTGTTGGTGGTCCCCCCCCCATTAATCTATCGGTTAAGCCATAAAACTATGGCGATTACACTATATAACAAGGAACAATGGTATAACGTGATGGTAGAGGCCCGTGTTTATTGCTTAGAGGTCGCGGGTTCAACTCCCTATGCCTCCACTTAGAACTTCAAGCCGTTTTGGTGGCCCCGGGCTACCACGTGGTGGCCTCTTGCTGGGCCATCTGTCAGCTTGTGGTTGGCCACCTTCCAACCAATTAAATTCTTCCAAATGCACCCAATGACAAACTGCCTCTTAGCATCACATGATTCGCCGAAGGAGCCTGTTGACCAGTCAACCCTACCACGTCAGCATGCCTAGTCAGTAGTACGAACTGCACAGTTAGCAACCCAGTCAGCATGCCTGCAAATGTTTTCCTCGTTTGATAAAACGATCAGAACACAATAACTTGAGCATACAACGTCGGTTTTCCAGGACATGAGTTGCACCAGATTCGTAATGATGAGATCTACGCGGTCGTTTAGGTTCCACACCATTCTGACAACTTTGAATTTTTAGCAAATTTTGAGCTCCAAATCACTCTTCCCCACTAGAAGCTTTTGGACCCCAAAAGCTCACTTTCAGTTTTTTAGCAGTTGAGGGTATAGTTCCCTCACCTTTCCAATCTCGATCCATTTTACCTTGGAACTTCTCAAGCTAATCTTGAACTGTTTGATGTACCAATTGGATTTTCTCAATGAACATCTTGGCTTTGTCTATGTTGCTATGACCACCAATAGCAACATCCTTCCCAAGAATGAAATCCAATGATGATCTTCTGCAAAATCTTTACCAAGGATAAAATCCAAAAAGACTTTGGCAAATAACCCAAACAAGCTTCACATGGAAATACTTGTGTAAATGAGTGTTTGACACATTTGTAACATATTGAATGTGCTACAACTAATCATCTCAAAGTTTAGGATGCTTACTAAAATATCCACAAATGGAAATGCATCTTACAATATGGAATCAATTTGACTCCCAAATTCCCAAACAAATTGACTTATCATCAATCCAAAATAGCATAACAATGCCAAATAAAACACTATTGCATATAAGTGATTTATTCACACACATCATTTTTACGAAATGCCCAACTGTGGGGTCGTGCAACACGTGGAATACAAAATAAATGTAGTCTTTAATTAGACAAATAGTCCAATCATTTCTTACCCAACCATGTTAGGGAATTTTCTTTCTGCACTTCACTTCTTTCTGGAACTGCTTATGGAATGATTATGGCATGCTTTACACATTCCTCTACCTTCTCCTTATTAGGTGATTCCATTACCTGTTTGTCCTTATTTGGATGAAGATGTGGATGCAACTTCCAACTCTTTTCAATCCAATGCCCACTTATGTTGCAATGACTGCAAAATTTTTTGTGAGCTTTTCTTGGCACACGTGTCTTTAAACTTGGATGAGAATTTCCCTTCTTGGTCTCATTTCCAATTGACATATTCATTTGCTTGACTAATGCTTTCCTTTTGTGGAACTTAGCTACACAATGGTTAGGTGCATGACAAAAAGTGCACGGAAAAACATTCCACAACATGTTATTCAAATCATCACGTTGTTTGCAATCATCAAAAACCTTTGAATAATCAGGACACTTATACCTCTTATGGTTATCCTTTGGCTTATGAGCCTGGCGAGGAGAACTTGAATGGTGAGAAGAACTTTTCTTAGTCTCTTCTTAAACTTTCTCATCTCTCTTTGGAGAAGTCTTGCATTTCATGTCCTCCTTTTTCTTTAGAAACCAAGCTAATACCAATTTCGGATGAAAATCCCAACACTTTTCCTCCTCATGTCCTTTCTTATGACAAAAAGAGCAAGATACCCAAGAGTTATCGCTGGAAGACCATTCTTCCTTTTCAACATAGCCCAAACCTTCATATCGAGGTCTCTCCTTTGCCTCAATTGGATGGACAATGCCCTGATTGTTCACTCCAAGGCCTCCTCCCTTGTAACCAATCTTGGACAAGAGCGTTGTTCCTATGCCTTTACTATGATTCTCAAAGGCTAAAAAAGAGCTTAAATCAACATTTCCATGTAAAGAAACTTCATGTAAATTCTTACCATTTTCCTCATCTCTCAACCAAGGGACAAAGATGCTCTTAAACTATTTCCTAATTCTTGAGGTTTCTTCTTGGACTCTTGGTCTTTCTTCTTTCAGCTCCTTAAAATTTGGTGCTGAAAGAATCTCAACCTCAACATCATGTGGACAAAAGGTGCAGATTTAGCCATCTTCCTTCTCTGAGGGACTTTTTGCACTAGCCTCTTGTGGGTACTCATCCAAAAATTCCTCCTTCTTCTCTACTATAGATGAAGTGCCGGAAGATGATTCAAGGAAACCTCCTTGTGTCCATGGTACATAGGAGGCATCCTCCATTTGAAAAGAGCCATAGGTTTCATTCTTTCCATTTCCACAAGCTTTCTTAATATTAGAGGGACTCTTTGCTGCTTTGGTAGAACAAAATTCATTAGTCTGTTCCTTCGCAACATTCTGCAACATGAGGCACATCTTTTGCTTCTCTTACTCAACAACTTCAAGTAGTCTTTTGAGCTCCATGTTCTTTTGTTAGAGAAATGAAATAATGTCCTCTGAATATTGGAGACTATCATGCTTTGAACTCATGTCCATGCTTACTAAAGCTTCAAATGAAATTTGATGTATAACTGGTGGTGGAGATTGTGGCAAACTTTCTCTCCTACCCAAACCTTCTCCTCTCTTGAGCTTCAAACTTGTAAGCTTCACATTTACTTGCAAACAGTTAAATCCTCCTTGCAAAAATAAAACCAAGAGCTACGATACCAACTTGATCTAAATGGGAAAATTATTTTTTCTGTGCTAAATTCCAATTCAGAATAAAATAAAGTGCTTGAGGATTAGAGGTAACTTGCAAGTTTATCATGAGTTTTTTTATTATGTGTGTTTTATGTAAATTTCATGAGCAAATTAACATAAGTAAAAAATTGAACAATAACATCAACAGTAGTACACTCAACAATTGATAAAGGATTTCACACCTCCTGGGCTACATCTCCTTGGTCCAACTTCCAATGGCTTGACCCAATCTCATTATGCTCAAAATACTTCAGTGATAAAGAGTACATAAGTGTGTTGACAAAAAGAGTGGATAGTTTCCCCTTCAAGGAAACATTCTTCTGCAAAGAAATCTCACTCTAAACACATGACAACCTACAGTTAGTCATGAAACAATCAGCAAGCTAAAGGGCTCTCAAATCAAGACCCCATACTCCATCTAACAATGAGCATAACAAGTACAACAATTCACTTGAAGTACTAAAAGAGAGCTTTCCTCAAAGACATAATGAGAAAAGAGAAACATGAGCTACACCATAGATGTCTCAGCTGCTGCAGAAAACATATGAAGGCTGGAAAACCCCTACAAGGTCCTCTCCATTCTCAAAAGCCTTTTCAAATTGATTCAACCTCTTGGTTGATCCTTGCACCCATAGACACAAACTTGCAAAATGTCTCTTCAGAAGTGCTCCAATGGCTCTGAAGACTGTTCCATTAGCTTTAGAAGACCTAAAAATGCCTAAGAAGCCTCTTTCTGAGCTCCATTTGGATAAAAACTACCGAAGTTATGGCTTCCCCAAGTTTTAGCACTAATCACACCACAAACTCCACCAAACCTGGTATTGAACCTACAAATCTGCCCCAAATTGTGCTAACGAAAGGACAAAATTGCATAAAATTGGGCAAAATTGTAGGATCACTAGTTTTCCCACTAACGCCCCTGTTGTAGTTAAATTAAATGTTAGGGCCTGTTCACGTTGGCATGGTTACCTTTGGCAGTTAGCATTGGCATATGGTGTTGGCGGTGATGGTTAGGTGGCGCGTTAACCGTAGACAGTTCCCCCCCATTAATCTGTCGGTTAAGCCATACAACTATAGCGATTACATTATAGAACAAGGAAAAATGGTATAGCGCAATGGTAGAGGCCCGTGTTTGTTGCTCAAAGGTCACGGGTTCAGTGCTTGGTGCCTCCACTCAGACCTTCAACCCATTTTGGTGGCCCTAGGCTGCCACGTGGTGGCCTCTCGCTGGGCCACATGTTAACATGTGGTTGGCCACCTTCCAACCAATTAAATTTTGCCAAATGCACCCAATGAAAAACTTCCACTTGGCATCAAGTGACTCACTGAAGGAGCCCATTTACTAGTCAACCTTGCCACGTCCATGCCCAGTCAGCAATACAGACTACACAGTCAGCAACCTAGTCAGCATGGCTGCAAACTTTTTGCCTATTTGAAAAAATGATCAGAACGCAATAAATTGAGCATACGATGTCGGTTTTCCACGAAATGAGTTGTGCTGGATTCAAAACAATGAGATATAAACGGTCATTTAGGTTCCACACCGATCTGACAACTTTGAATTTTTAGCAAATTTTGAGCTCTCGATCACCTGATAGAGTCGTATGTTTTACT
This sequence comes from Pinus tabuliformis, assembly GCA_031772625.1. NCBI lineage: Eukaryota > Viridiplantae > Streptophyta > Pinopsida > Pinales > Pinaceae > Pinus > Pinus tabuliformis. The sequence goes on along the minus strand of CM062817.1, from coordinate 1,845,028,855 downwards.
AGCAGGTATCCTTCATCATGGGTTCCATTATTTGATCCACTATATCCTATTCAATGTAGTTATGATTTAGTTTTATTGGGGCCAATATCTCAACTGCCTCCAAGGTGTTCAATAAAGGTGGAAAATATAATGGTTGAAGTAGTTCCACATTAAATTTTGGGTGCAAGACAAGGAAAGGGGTATACTCGAATAGAAATAATTTTCACCCATAGCCTTTGTTATTGTATAAGTCCCATACTATATTGGTATGAGCCTCCTATGGGGGTCTATGATGAACTCCTTCTATAAGTGCAACCACTCCTTATCACCAATATGATACTTCTGTGGAACCTGATGCTAGTCATGTTACTGCTTGTACTTAGCACAAGTTTTTTGTAATATATCATGGAATTGTTGTTGTAGGTGTGGGATCCATTCCAAAAAACTCACTACTCTATATTCACTACTCTATATACCTAGGATTGAACATGGGAGGAGTTTGCTAATGAAGATGGGAAGCACTACATAAATTGAGCCTACTGATTGGAACTTGAATGATTGAGTCTAAAAATTATTGTGGCCAATATAGCTATGGAGGGCTCTATTGCAATTATGTTGAACATATGGAGGGATTTCATCCCATATACATAGATGCTTGGAGTTTTACATGCACAAGATACACAAAATCATCTTGTTGACCAATGCTATTTGTCCATCTATTTGGGGATTAAAGGTCATTCATTTGGTCAACTTGGTATCCATTAGAGACCATAGGCTAGACCAAAAGGCACTGAGGAACCTACTATCCCTATATGAAATTTTTTTATGAGGTAGCCCAAAATGGGCATGTTGACAGTGGTGGACCCGCCAACATTAAGGGGATCTCCCCGATATGAAGTCCCAATTAGACCTCACACCATTTGGTATAGGAGTCCCATCCAGTAAAAAATACCGGTTGTCGAATCCTTATATATTTTTTTTATCTCTAACTGTCAGCAAGAGAGAGGGATGCAATGGTGCCTTCGAAAAGTAAGAAGGTGTGTCTGGTGAATGTTTAGTTGTAAATCTATCAAGGTTTTTCTACTACGGAGAGGAGAAAAGTGAGCTTCTTGATGAGCCCCAAAAATGGATAATTACTTGGGCTCATTCAACCTCCTAATTCGACTTAATCCACCATTCTCATTAGTTTATTGCATGTTTTTTATTATATTTATGCTAATAGAGTGAATTGGGTTAGTCATTATTCCAACAAGTCTAATGTGTGCTTTGTGTAGCCTTTTTGGTCAATTTGGAGACAAAATTGAAGGTTTTAATTAGCACTTGGCAGCCAAATTCGTGGGAGAAAAAGGGAGAGGATTTGGAGGAAGGTGTCCCCTTCATTTATGGGCCCTTACCTTGAATTCTCCACCATCAGCTCGGAGTTCAAGGGCCACCAAATCAATTAACACAAGGGCAGCCAAGCAAGTCAAGTAGGACTGCTGTTAACTGCAAGTTTTGGGCAGCCGAGTCCCTAAAGTTTAGGAGGACTGTTGGGGTCCTCAATTTGTATAAATAAGAGGGCTTATGGCCTCATTTGAGTTAGTCATTTTTTGTACTCATTTTGTAGTCATTTTGTAGTTCGATTTTTAGGCAGTAGATTAGCTTTGCTTTCAGCACATTTTCAAGTTCTCCTTGTGGACAGTTTTTGGAATGTAACATTTCTTTTGATCAATAAAGATGAATCCAGCTTTGCACCAGCTCTAAATATCTCTTAGGAGGCTGTAGCTCTTGGGGTTGGGCCCATCTCAAGTGCCCAGTACCTCCTTTGTTTACTTTCATGTGTCTTTGTTGCATTCTTAGAATAAAATCTGTTATTTAGATTTAAACCTTATTTTATTATTTAGGTTGTTTTTGATGAGTAAAATAGCTTTTCATGCTCAGATTTAGTTGATAGGTTGTTAACAGAAAAAGCTTCAAGAAAAGGGCAAACAAACATCTGTGGTTTCACCTCTCCCTCAGTGGGATCAGGAGCTGTGACTAGGATGACTTTGTTGCCCACAAAAACACTGATTTTGCTTTGCCATGCAATCACTAGTGTTTGATCTTCATGTGTAGAAGTTGGTTAAAAGTTCAGACTTTCGTTTGCTTAGTTTCATGAGTTAAAATACATGGTTTCATTGCAGGTCACACTTATGTTCATTCTCTTTACTGACAGCTAGCAAATTAGGTCAACGAAACTAGGTCTTTGAATTTACAAGTCTTTGTTGGTTCAGATTGGAAAAACGACTTGCAGAGCACCTGTACCACTCCTTCATCTGCTTATTCTCCATCAGCACCATCCACTCCACCCTCTACTTAGAATCCTTACCTCGTGTTTGCCACATTTGCTCACATAACCCTAGTTTTTGTACATCATTGTTGCAACCTTCTTTGAGCCAACTTAGCTATCTACACCTTCTCACCACTCCATCCACCAGTCCCTGGGCCACTTCAAACACCTATCCTACCTCCATATCCGTTCATGCATCTTCCCTCACTCACCCATCCTCCAAAATCCAATTTTTAAACATCCTGTAGAAATTCCTGAAACATCCTGTAGAACCCCTGCGGACTTCCTGTAGAAGCTCACGAATAAGGTTTCTTGACAGCCAAACTCTGTGAAACTCTTTGGAAGGGTGTAAGAGACCCCTTAGGCCCTCTCTAAACCTTCCCGACCTCTTCCAAGCATTTCCTCTCGCCAATCCACCTCTGCACAGTAAAAAACAGTTAAATTGCATGCATGATAATTGTGACAACTTATTCAAAAATACAAAAAGATGGTTCTTTCAGATTCTGCTATAGACATAGCTTAGATACATGCATTTCATCTTCTTAGAAGTCAATGGCATTTCATTCAGTAGCTTGCATCTTCCTTCTTGCATCAGTAGGACTAGTTGGTACAACTAGGGTTTGTTAGGGTTTGTGTTCCTTTTTTGGCTTTCAGTTTCTTTCCGCAAGTAGATTAGCTTCCTTTGAGTTAGCTTTCATCCATCAGTTAAAAAGCTTCTTCTAAGAGCTCATAGAGGTTGGCTTAAGCTCCTAGCGGACTTGTGCCAGCTGACCAAGTGACAGCTACGGCAAGAGCTAGTACTTGTGCATACAGCATCGTCGCTTCCAAGTTTGTTACGAACTACCAGGTTGATAAAATTAAAGAAGGGAGTCCCAGGAGTTGCCGCATTATTGCTGCAATACTGGGGCCCACCACTTCTAAGTGAGAGGTAGTAGTACCACCCAAGAAGAGACACACATGAACCGAAAGGATCCATCTAACATCTAGCGAAATAGTCCATAGAGGATGCGACAATCATTATAACCAATAAATTAATAAAGGTCTGTCTAATATCCCGCAGAATCGTTCACAAGGATGGAACAACAATAACAATTATTACAACACATTCTCAATAAGATAAGTACTAAAACAACAAAAATAGTTCAACTATCTTAGCACATGTGAAAGAAAACATGAATTACAAACATTTGCAGAATAGTCTTACGAACATTCATAATCCATGCATGAAGAACGAGTTGGCCTTGAAGGCTTTTGTTATTAAGTAAAAGTTCCAAGACACATGTTTACAATGTACATCACTAGCTCCAGTAGTGGAGTATTGGAGCCACTCGTTTCTCCTCAAAGAACTAGCTTATCTCTCTAATGCTTTGAGGGAGGAGCCTGTAGGTTTTAACCCCATACAAAAATTACCTGCATACGAATTCTAAAACAAGAAATGAACAATAGTGAGAGCATAACACATAAAACAAATATACATAGAGATTTTCCCTTGGATCCCAAAACCAGACTACTAGATTGATTTTGTAGGAATTTACAGGGTAAGTTCCTCAAATAGAACACCAAAGGAAACTGCTCACAAACAGATCATAGATCAATACACTAGTATTCTTGACGTGGTTAAAACCCTCAAAGAGGGAAACAGTCCACGGCATGAGCCAACACGGCCACTTCAGTCAATTTATTAATAAAAGAATGAAAATTTACATAAGCTTCTCTCATGAACGATTACCCTACAAATGACCCTCCATGCTCTTTAAATAGAGATCATGGACCAATCGGGTGTTAAGCTATGGATCAAGTGTTGGTAATGTCGAGGAGAGAATGAACCATTGGATCACTACATATCGCGACCGTCGGATTGTAAGTTACAAAAGTACATAGTAAAGAAACACAGTTTACCTAACTCTACACTAGACCAAGTTATACTTAACTATTTCCTGTGTCAGAATATACTAACATCCCCCCTTAAGAACAACTTGGGATAGGATTGAAGGATGTACAAATATGACACAATAGGAGAAGGAAGGAGGGATTAGAGCCTATCCCCCCTTAGTGACAACTTACTAAACTCCAACCATAAATCAAAGTTTAGTAAACTTGCCCTCTGTGAGAGCCTTTGTAAAGATGTTTGCAACTTGATCATTCGTTGAACAATATTGCACTTCAAGAACATGGTCATGAATGAACTTTCTGATGAAGTGCATGTGCAATTCAATGCATTTTTTGTGCTGATGTTGGACTGGATCTTTGCATAGTTGAATGACACTTTCATTATCACACCAAAGTGTAGTCGGATGCTGCTGCTGAAAGCTAAACTCTGACAGGATCTGAGGAAGCCACAGGGCTTCCTTACTAGCTTCTACGGCACCATGATACTTTGCTTTGTTGAAGAAAGAGAAATGGCACTTTGTTTCTTGCAAGCCCATGTAATAGGTCCTGAACCAAGAGTGAACACATAACCTACAGTAGACTTCCGATCATCAGGGTCACCAACCCAATTAGAATCAGTGAAACCAACCAATAGAGGATATGCTTCTGCACTGTAATGAATCCCAAACTAAACTGTACCTTGAACATAACGAAGTATTCTTTTAGCTACTTTCCAATGAATTTCATGTGGGTTTTGCATAAACCGAGCAATAAGGCCAACAACAAAGGAAAGGTCAGGATGAGTATGGGTCAAATAGAAAAGTTTTCCTACAAGTTGACAGTATAAGGTAGCATCAACTTCAGGGGAAGTACAAGTGATTGAAAGTTTGGCTCTAGACTGAAAGGGAGAAGGGGCTGGCTTATAGTTTTCCATGTGAAAATGGCATAGAATATCACAGGAATACTTGGACTGGGAAAGGGAAATACCTTCCTTGGATTGCAAGACTTGAAGACCAAGAAAATAATGCAAGTGTCCTAAGTCTGTCATTTCAAACTTCTTTTTAAGGCTAGACTTCACATGGTTTATAAGGTTGGGATCACTACCAGTAAGGATAAGATCATCAACATAAAGAACAAGAATGATAAGGGACTTGCCCACTTTCTTGGTGTAGACAGTATTGTCAGAATGACACCTAGAAAAGCCAGTTTCTAAAAGAAAGCTATCCATTTTGGCATACTAAGCCCGAGGGGCTTGCTTGAGACCATAAAGGGATTTCTTAAGCTGACATACAAGGCTAGAGTCTATTTGTATAAAGCTAGTAGGTTGTTCCATATAGATTTCTTCATGCAAGTACCCATGCAAGAAGGCAGATTTAACATCCATCTGATGGACTTCCCATTTGAAAGAGGCAGAAAGGGAAAGAACAAGGTGAATAGAGTTCATTTTTGTTAAGGGAATAAGTCCCCTAGGGCTTTGGGTCAGAACCCTATCAGAGCAGGAGTAATCTACAGCAAGAAACGCACATACAACTCAGGCAACATGCTTAAATAAACTAACTATGCGAGGATGAACATACCTAGATGTCCTTCGTTTGGGTAGTTCTAGCCAGGGTTTAAACCCTCTGCAACTCCTGATGATCTTCGAATCTACACATCAACCAATTCAAATACACATAGCAGCATATAGATAAAGCATTTTAGTGAAATCAACTTTATATCATATAAGTAGATGGTTAGTTATACATTAAAATAGTTATTCATATATAAACCATAACAATAACATCTGATGCATAAACAAAGTCGATCTCAAGAACAAGACAATGTTTCTTTTTATTGTAGAAAACTATAATAAACATGGAAAGAGTTCACCTGAGTCTTCCTCTTCCGGCTCCAAGCGGAACCATCCTCTAGGTCCGTCCAGTCCCAGTCTTCAACAATCTCCTTCCATAACCAATACCATGATATCTCAAACAATTAAGAGAATATCAACACTCAAGGAAACACGAGTTTCCTGAACTTGGGGAAGTGCTTGAAGCACAGAGATACTTCAGACTTGATCAAGGGATAATCTCAGTATAGTAATTCTATCATTTCTCTCTTCCTTAAGGCCTTCCCATTGAAGTCTTCTTATACTTCTCCCAAATTAGTTTTCTAGTTGGGAAACAGTTGGGAACAGTTGGGCCATGGAAACTAGGAGGTAATCAACAGGTAAAACCCATGAACTCCACCCATAATTAAGGAAATTTAATTTTTTAAAGTGTTTTAACACATATACACGGGTTGGGTATAGACTAACCCGCGTGTACACGCTTTTATAACAAGGAAAAGTAGCGTACAGGAAGTAAAACATTGTTTTTAAAATATTTGGACCAAGTCTAGAAGGAGGGGTTTCCCTAGGCCATAAACCAAGCATCACAAATAACAAGGGTGATATTTGGAGCTATAACAGATGCCCCCTAATATATGAGGTCAGAAGGGGTACATGATGGCCGAAATGTATTAAGTATATGGAAAGGAAACGTGTCAAAAACTGAGAAGGACTTCACCAGATTTCAGACTGCCAAGCCATCAAAAAGAAGACCAGAAAGAAACAGCTGTCTAAGGCGGGTATACCCATGCTCAGAGAAAGTAAAGCATGTTTGCATATCAAGTACAAGTGGATCCACTATGTATACAAGTATAAAGAACTGAAAGTACATAATGGATCATCTGATCATGATCGAACAAGTACATGTTTGAATATCACATATAAGAAGATGATCAATGAAGCTGGAAGATGAAGCTGATCACTGATGTCAAAAACTGATCCCAATAGTAGCAAATGAACATGATGGAATAAGATGATACTACATCGCAACTCAGATGCCAGCATATAAGATGTCACTGTGAAGGACTGCAACTTATAATGTGAAATGGTGTCGACTATCAGCAATAGGAGCAACTGACAAGTGAACCAAAGAATGCTGATGCAACCCGAGGTCTTCACCGATTGCCGTGGTACATTTCTACACAATGGGAATAAATGATCTGAAGTTGACCATGTGAGAAATCATTTGATTACCAGTCATTGATGTATACCGTTAACAAACGCAAGACTACTCACTGATAATGATAATGAGAGTTAAGGTACCTAGTACAATCTAACAAGTATGAATAAATGAGCTGAAGTCGAACACTTAGAAGAATCTATCGATCAGGGGAAAGTGATGGTTTCCCACTGTTGATAGCGAAGGATCTACCACTAATGACTGCAAACCCCAAGGTACTTCCAAATGGACTCTAGATCTTTGCCCCAGAGCAATGAGTCGCCAATTTTGTTAAGGGAATAAGTCCCCTAGGGCTTTGAGTTAGAACCCTATCAAAGCAAGAGTAATCTACAGCAAGAAAAATGCATACAACTCAGGCAACATGCTTAAATAAACTAACTATGCGAGGATGAACATACCCAGATGTCCTTCGTTTGGGTAGTTCTAGCCAGGGTTCAAACCCTCTGCAACTCCTGATGATCTTCGAATCTGCACATCAACCAATTTGAATACACATAGAAGCATATAGATAAAACATTTTAGTGAAATCAACTTTATATCATATAAGTAGATGGTTAGTTATACATTAAAATAGTCATTCATATATAAACCATAACAATAACAACTGATGCATAAACAAAGTCGATCTCAGGAACAAAACATCATTTCTTTTTATTGTAGAAAACTATAATAAACATGGAAAGAGTTCACCTGAGTCTTCCTCTTCCGGCTCCAAGCGGAACCCTCCTCCAGGTCCATCCAGTCCCAGCCTTCAATAGCCTCCTTCCATAATCAATACCATGATATCTCAAACAAGTAAGAGAATATCAACACTCAAGGAAACAAGGGTTTCCTGAACTTGGGGAAGTGCTTGAAGCACAAGGATACTTCAGACTTGATCAGGGGATAATCTCAGTATAGTAATTCTATCATTTCTCTCTTCCTTAAGGCCTTCCCATTGAATTCTTTTTATACTTCTCCCAAATTAGTTTTTTAGTTGGGAAACAGTTGGGAACAGTTGGGCCACGAGCACTAGGAGGTAATCAACAGGTAAAACCTATGAACTCCACCCATAACTAAGGAAATTTATTTTTTTAAGTGTTTTAACACATATACATGGGTTGGGTATAGACTAACTCGTGTGTACACACTTTTATAATAGGGAAAAGTAGCGTACAAGAAGTAAAACATTGCTTTTAAAATATTTGGACCAAGTCTAGAAGGAGGGGTTGCCCTAGGCCATAAACCAAGCATCACAAATACCAAGGGTGATATTTGGAGCTATAACAATTTTGGAAATGGGGGAGAAGGTTTCAGTATAGTCATTGCCTTCAACTTGTGAAAAACCCTTAGAAACAAGAAGAGCTTTATGTTTATCAAATTTTCCATCTGGTTCATACTTGGTTCTGTAAACCCATTTGCATCTAACAAGTTTTCGTCCCTTTGGTAGAGGAACAAGATCCCATGTTTCATTTGCCAATAATGAACGACATTCTTCATTCATAGCTGCGTCCCAATATGGATGGCCTGAAGCTTTTGCAGAGGTGTCAGCATCATAATCTGCTGAAGCTTGAGCCAATAAGGAAGAGGCTCTATCAAACTGAGAACGTGTACGTCGTTGATCTATAGGATCACCAGAAAGAGCACCTGCTGCATCCCAAGTAGCACGGACCCATTTCGGAAGTTGAGGATTTGAAGGAGGATCCTGAGAAGGTGGGGGAGGATTGTCATCCTCGCTGTCATCAACTGAAGAAGAAATATTTTCAGAAGTAGAAGGAATAGAGAGAGGTGGCACATCCGCCGAACTAGGCTCGTAGGCCGATATATTTTCAACAAACTTTACATCTCTTATAGTGATAACATTTTTGGACTTAAGTGGAATAAGTCTATATCCTTTGACATCTTCAGAATATCCAACAAAAATACATTTTTCAATCTTAGGTTCTAAAGCTTTATGTTTCTCATCTGGAATATGGGCCCATGTTTCATTTCCAAAAACACAAAAGTGACTTACATCTGGTTTAATTGAGCACCATGCTTCTTCTGGAGTGATATTCTTTAAAACCTTAGTAGGAGTGCAATTTACTATGTAATTTGAAGAGTTAATTGCTTCTACCCAAAAATTAAGACTAAGTCCTTTAGATTGAAGCATACAATTAACCATTTCCTTTAAGGTGTGATTCTTCCTTTCAGCTACACCATTTTGTTGTGGAGTATATGGAACAATATGTTGCATTTGAATTCCATTCTCAGTGCAAAAGTTGATGAATTTGTTGTTAACATATTCTTCGCCATTATCAGATCTTAGCTTAATAATTTGATGTCCATATTGTTTTTCAACAAAGGCCTTAAAGGCCAAGAACATTTAAATACTTCACTCTTGAGTTTTAAGAAGTATACCCAAGTGCATCTGGAGAAATCATCAATGAAAGTTAAGAAATACTTGTAGCCAGAGAATGAAACAACTGGAAGTGGACCACATAAATCACTATGCACAAGCTATAAAGGGGCTGAGGCGTGCAAAGAGGCACGTTTTTCAAAACTATCCCGATGATGTTTTCCGAGTACACATTTAGAACAAACATCATCTCTGCAAGATACCGTTGGAAGACCTGTCACCATATTTTCTTTACATAGATTTTGAAGGGAGCGATAGTTTAAGTGACCAAATCGCTCACGCCAAAGTTGGCTCACTTCATCACTATGAGCAACAAATACCGAGGGAAGATTTAATGACCAAAAGTTGTTAAACTTATACAACCTTGTAGAATCATCAGCAATGGAAGTAGCTAAAATCTGTCTAGGATCTCTTAGGTCCTTAATTACAACATCGTGAGGTGAAAATTCAACGATTTTACCTTCACCTGAATGAGTTATCTGATATACAGATAGAAGGTTGCAGGATAAGGTTGGAACACATAATACATCATTAAATTGACCATTGTCTATATGAACAGTTCTAGTCCCTTCAACACTAAGAGATCTATCATCAGCAACATATATATTTTTGGTGTTAAAATCCTTTAAAGAAGAAAACATGGCTTTGTTTTTGGCCATGTCATAAGAAGCTCTAGAATCAATGAGCCACTCATGAGAATGAGAAGAAGAAAATACATTTAGTGCATAACCAGACTAAGATGCTTGACAACCACATGCAAAAAGTGATATTCCTAAAGATGAAGTTGAAGAGTGCTCCAAATGGATGTTATGCTTCTTCATTGCTACTTCCAAGGCTTCCATCTTCTTAAAGCATTTGGATTCTAAGTGGCCATCTCAATTACAAAAGTGGAAATGTCTATCAATCTTATTCCCTTTGTTTTTATTTACCTTATCATTTTGTTGAAATGATTTTTCATTTTGAGATTGAAATTGCTTAGGACCCTTGTTTGGTTTAGGACCATTCTTTTCAGGATACTGCTTCTTAGGATTCTTTGAATTTGGTTGCTACTGGGCGGCTAAGGCTTTCTTAGAAGAGTTTCCAAGATTAAGAAGACCAAGATATAAGATATTTTCTTGTTACCTTATTAAAGAATCACAAAAGGCATCAAAAGAGGGGGACTTTTAGTCTTGTCCATGAAAAATAAAGGCTTCTCTAGTAGAATGGAAGGTGGAAACAAACACAGAGTAAGCTGGTCCCAACTTAGTAAGAATGGAATAGATAAGGCTACCATCTTCTTTCTTAACCTTAACACCTTCCAATAGAAGTCTAAGGGTCTTGAATTTGGACAAAAAATCTTCAATGGAAGAAAAATTATTGGGGTCCAATGTAAGTAACTCATTTTCGAGTTGATGTGCTCTAATTTCATTTTTAATTCCAAAAACTTTAGTGAGCTGTTTCATTGCTTCATTAGGAGTATCAAGTTCTGCGATATGGAATCTAAGGTCTAGAGAAATAGACATCCCTATCAACCCATGTCCTTGATCTTGCCTATTTTCCCATTTGGCTGCCTTATCTTCATCTTGAGGTTTGGTTTCTTGGCCGAAGGCTATTCTATAAAGACCTTTACTTCTAAGTAAATCCACAATGTAGGACCACCATTGGAAGTAGTTGTTGCTGTCAAAAATAACTTGGCATGGAATTTCCATTTTAATAGAAACTGAAGCTATAGATGCTGGAACTAAGTATTCTAATGGAAAGATATCGAAAAATTAGGCTGATTAAAAAAAACAGCTCTAAAAATGGCTTCTAGATGAAGATGTTATGGATTTTTGAAGAAACATTGTTGAAGATGCCGACGAAGTGCGTGAATGTGCAGAAATGAATGATAATGTTATATTTAAAAAAAAATCTCCCCCATTTCCAAACATAAATCTAATTAACTCACTTAAAAAAAAATTATGTGACTCACTTTTATAAATAAGTGAAAGTCACTTTTACAATGGTACTTTATGAGCTACGCACTAAATTGTAACTTAAATAAAAGATAAAGAGACTTTATAATTATAAGTGACTCACTTTTTATAATGGGTGAGAACACTTTTACATAAAGTAACTTTAAAACATAAACTACATGTGATTTTTGAAAAAGTAACTCAACAAAAAGAAAGACTTGAACCCAAGGCCTTTATTCTTATAAAGTAACTTTGGACCAAGTGAGCTAGTTTAAAAGGTTAGTAATTTTTGGAAAAGAGGAAGGGTTTTTTTTTTTTTAGTCACTGAAGCTTTGGGGTGCGTGCTTACTTGAGAAACCTCTTTTTTTCCTACAAAAAAAAAAACACAAAACTCAACATGGACATATAAGAAAAAACAAACCTTACGGCTTGAAGTTAGCTTTAGCCGGAAAATAAATATTTTCCTCAATGTTTCTAATTTTTTGAGATCACACTAAGGCACGGTAGAAAAGAGCATACGCGTGAGAAAAATCCTTCCTTTCTGTTTCTGATTTTCCCAGATTGCACAGAGTCACGGGAAAATATCATACGCATAAATGAAAGGAATAGATCCGGTAATAAAAAACAAAGACTTAAATAAACCGAAATAAACAGTGAGAAAATAACTAAAAACTGCAAATAAACATTGTATAACTCTAGATCTTAAAAATGACGTATGTAGGGCTACCAGAAACCTTTTTGCATCAAACGAAAGGGGTTCCTCACTGGAACAGATGCTCCTAACAAAATATAGTAGTGCCCTCGGCCCGAACGCAGTCAGAAACAATAGATATAGGAAACAATAGTCAGATGGAGTTCTACCGGCTTCAAATTTGGATCACCAACGGATGCGACCCTCAAATAGCTCTGATACCATGTAGGAATTTACATGGTAATTTCCTCAGACAAAACACCAAAGGACGCTGCTCACAAACAGATCACAGATCAATACACCAGTATTCTTGACGTGGTTAAAACCCTTAAAGAGGGAAACAATCCACGGCCTGAGCCAACGTGACCACTTCAGGGAATTTATTAATAAAAGAATGAAAATTTGCATAAGCTTCTCTCATGAACGGTTACCCTACAAATGACCCTCCAAAAAAAATTCCCTGTGGTGTTGCCCCAGACCTCGTAGAGGGGAGCTAACCGCCCTCCTCAAACCCCCCCGCTGCGCAATCGACACAACGAAGGGAGGGGCTCCGCCCCCCCTCTAACCCCTCAGTTAACTAGGCTTTCTAGTCGTGGAAAAAATATAACACAACCCAACAGAGCCAAGGTGAAAAGTCATTTGCTTATACAATGATGGAGTATATATAACCAAGGGTAACTTCTTGACTACTCTCATGATTGTTTTACTTCCTATGACTTTTCAACCTACATGACCCTTTACATTCCATCCGCGTCTTTTGGACTTCCACTTTACAATACATTTTGAATACAATATACATGATCCACAATAATGATGTGGCATATGAAAACTCATGACATGACAATTCTGACATGGACTACTTGACGATGTGGCAATGTTAAGCCACTGTTGTTACTAGGTGCAGGATGTCTTCTTGAAGATGCTTTTATTTTCACCTTTGCATGGCTTGGTGATGAGGAATATTCAATGATCTCAAGTCTTGAATAATGGTCATAAACTAGTGTCCCTTCAATTTCTCTTGATTGATTAACTTGTAAGTTTAGCTGTGAGAGAGTCTTTGAGCATGCTTTCCTCTTTCTTCTCCTTCTTCATCATCTTGCCATGACATGATAAGGTACCTATTCCTCCAATTCACTCATGATGAGACAACATCAATCCGAAAACCCCTAGTCTAAGATGATGAATTATGTTCTGCCAACTGAAACAAGTGATAGGCTAGGAAGAGGGACTTAGTGACTACGCAATTGTGCAATTCAGGTAGGCAAGGGGAATCATTGATCCTTGAGACTAAACACTGCGTAGTTTAGGCTAGGATGAGGCATAAGAATGTGCAGTTTCCAGAGCCAGTGACACAAGTTGAAGGGATGGGCACTGAGAGAGCTCACTACACAGTTCTGGGAGTCAAGGAAGGTTGGGATAGTTGCGCAATTTAAGGGCTTAGGGGATGAACTTGAGGTTTGAGATTTTGAAGTGCACAGTTTAAGCCATGCTGGGGGACATGATTGCACAATTCCAGAGGTCAAGTCTGGGACTTGGGCACAAAAACTGCACAGTGCAACAGTCCTGGGAGGAAGGAACTGCACATTACGTAGTGCTAAGAAACAAGGTCATAACTAGAGGACTAATACTACGTAGTGATCAACTCAGGGGATGCCCAGTGAAGCTAAGTTGCTTGGGCTGGAAGTATTTGTATTTGTATTTGTATTTGTTTTTTTTGTTTTTGTTTTTTGTTTTTGTTTTTTGTTTTTGTTTTTTGTTTTGTTTTTGTTTTTGTTTTTGTTTTTTTTGTTTTTTGTTTTTTGTTTTGTTTTGTTTTGTTTTTTTTTGTTTTGTTTTGTTTTTTGTTTTCTTTTTTGTTTTTGTTTTTTTGTTTTGTTTTTGTTTTGTTCTTGTTTTTTTTGTCTTTTTTTGTTTTTTTTTGTTTTTTGTTTTTTGTTTTTGTTTTTTGTTTTTTGTTTTTTGTTTTTTGTTTTTTGTTTTTGTTTTTTGTTTTTTGTTTTGTTTTTTGTTTTTTGTTTTTTGTTTTTTGTTTTTTGTTTTTTGTTTTTTTTTTTTGTTTTGTGTTTTTGTGTTTTTTTTTTGTTTTTTTTTTTTGTTTTTTGCTTTGTTTTGTTTTTTGTTTTTTTTTTTTTTTTATATACTGAAAATGGTTGTGTGGGATCGGTGTGAACGGTGATGAACTTTGACTGTGATCACACACTTAGAATATTTTGATGACATGATAACATAGATCATCTGAACACATAATCAAAGAATTTCCCTCCATGTGCAACTTTACGACAAGTTAAGCAAGTGTGACACCAAAGATGTACTTTGTGACGATCATGACGACGCTTGTGCGACAATGATCAAAGCTTTAGAAATGAGTGCGATGGGTACTTACAAGGTTAGAAAAACTCATTTGCACAAATATGACCTCTTAGAACCACTAGAACATGCTTATACACATGATGCAATAGCCAACATGCTAAAAGACGACACCTTTCCCAACATGCAAAAGGGAACACAATACAAGAAAGCTCATGAAATAAGATTTGGTGTTTGCGATAAAAACACACAAGACCAATGAAGGCTTTGAAATTGAGTGTAAGCCAAAATTTTGGAGGGTTTCGTAGCAGCTACAACACTTGGAGACACACTGGTAGAATTCCAACTTCTTTATCTCGGTTAACTTATCTCTATGCAGGGCCTTGGTTCTTCAGGGAATATTGATTCATTGTGCAAATTACTTTGGTCTTCCCACTTACCCCATGAATAGAAATGGTCCTCTTTATTCCTTCTTGGTTGAACACAACATAAGATCCAATGCTATCACAATGTTTTGATTTAGAAAGGGTAGTGTAGCTCGTGGGCTTAAGATTTTCAGAGTATAATTTTTCATCTCTTGTGTTTCTTAGCTTCCAGTAGGCCTGGGCAGTACCCCGACAGAGCCATGTAACAACAAAAACATTGCTCTGCTACCATAAAGCCTGAAAAATACCTTGGCGGAATTGCTTGCTTCACATATTTGCGCAGGAAGCCTTTCTCTTCTATCGCCTTTACTTATTTATTTTAAAGATGAATGTGCATCGACGCTTATTTATCTCAGGGTTGAAGAGGGATCCTGACTTATTGAGAGTAGCAGAAGTTGTTCCTTCAGAGAAGCATATAAAGACCTCTGATTTAGGTTTTCTCATTTATATTTTCCCCTTCTCCACTTCTACTGATTGGATAAGCATGAGAACACTAAAACAAAAAACCAATTGTGGGCATGAGGTTTTCAGAATAGACATGGGTTCATGTTTGGATCAAAACTCTCCTTACGAATGGATCGTATTTTTCGTCAGAACTTCATCAACCAAAAGATATGACCAACACAAGGAAGATGAATAGAAGGTTATCCAAAAGTAGAAGTGTCACAAGACGCTTTAGAGTTCAGCCATAGACTTACTAAGAAGCCACAACATGTTCATGCACAACACTTATTCACACAATGAAAAAAAACCAAATTCAAACAAATGAAAAATAAAATACTATGTACACAGTGCAAGGCACAACCCCAAATCTTCATTGGAAGTAGTGTTTTAAGTCTTGGCTATTGACAGGGAGAGAGTCAATCTTCCCATCAAGTGACTGAAGATGATAAGTGTTTTGACTAAGCCTTTCATGTACTATGAACGGTCCAATATATAGGGACTGAAAATTAGTGTGTTTTCCTTTGTCCTCATGGGCTTTGTCCCACTTAAAGACTAAGTCACCCACACTAAAATTATTCTTCCCTGTAGACTTCTTGTTGTACCACATCTTGATACAGTTTTGATGAAGTGAAAATTTTTCTTTCGCTTTTAACCTTTCTTCCTATAGCTTGCGAAGGGTGTCCATCCTACATTGCACTAACAGACATGGCTTGCCTTGGTATTCTTGTGAGATTTGGAGGGTAGGGAAGTAGATGTTGGGCAGGAGGATGACTTATTTTCCATATACTAGGAAGTAAGGGGAGGTGTTCAAGGAAGGCTTCGGCATGACTCGGTTAGCCCATAAGGAATTTACCAAAGTGGAGTGCGAGTTCCTTTGTTCACAGAATGTGGTCTTCTTAATGATACAAATTAAGTTCTTGTTCATAGATTCAGCAAGACTGTTCCACTGAGGATACTGATTAATGGATTGTTTCAATACAATTCCATTTTCCAGTGCAAAGTTATAGAGTTTTAACAAGCAAAGTAGGAATGCCAAACTTGGAAATTATGTTCTGCAGCAGAAAAATAATGACTTCCTGATCATTCACCTATTTGAGTGGATTGCTTTTGTCCATCACATGATGTAATCTATGGCAATAAGAATGTAGCAATGTTTCTTTCATGAGTGCAAAAATATTTCTCCAATAATATCCAGCCCCACTGTTGAAATGGTTCTTCCACTCTGATAGGCTGCAATGGGGTGACTGACTTATTATTTCTGTCAGCACACCTTTGACAAACCAGACATTTGCGGGAGTAACCATGAGCATATTTAAATAGTGTAGGCTAATAAAAACTAGCCCACATGACCTTATGCGCCATTGTGTTTCCTGCAAAGTGTCCCCCGACTGGTTCGTCGTGGAGATCATGCAATACCTTCTCTGAATAATTTGATTCCAAACACCTGTGTAGTACTTTGTTGTGGTACTTTCTAAAAAGCACCCAATGCACCAATTAGAAGGATAATGCTTTAAGTATGATTTCCCTCTTCTATCGTACGAAAAAGTGGGAGGGCAGGGTGTTGTGCTTAAGGTATTGGCACATCAACATACCAAGAGTTTGTGCTAGTAGTGGGGGAGGCTCGCTCGATGTTGTACATTTCAACTTCTTGCTCCCATCCTGAAAGATCTTCTTCTTCTTCCTTTGCGTTCACTGCTTCTACCGCTATCGGAAAGAAATCATGGCCCTTGATTGTGTGAACTGGTTTGAACTCTAGATCATGCTCTTGCAAACCAGTCATCCAGTTCACTCTCCTTTCACCCAACTCTTGTTGAACGTGGAGTGATCTGACTGCTGGGTGTGAAACAAAGTTAATTCAATGAATTTTCAATAGATAGGGCCAAATGTGCTTTACCGCCTTGTATACTGCATAATCTTGTTTATCCACGACATGGTAGTTGAGTTTGGGTCCTTGCAGACTCGTGCTCATGAAAGCAATAGGTTTCTCACTATTAAGATCACGCTTTTGTGTGATTTCAGCGGCGAGAGAAGTGTCAAAGGAAAAGGTGTACAAAAAAAAAATATTTATTGAAGTCTAGGCTATACAATGTGGGTGCGTATACGTTAACCTATTTAATACGGGAAAATGCATCCTTTTCATTGTATCCCATTTATAGATTGCAACCTTCTTCACCATCTCCTGTATTGGCTTAACAACCTCAGCATAGTTGGAGATGAACTTGTGGAGGAAATTGATTTTCCCCAGGAAGGACTGCATGGTCTTCTTGTTCACTAGGAAGGGAATCTGTGTGATTTCTTTGACCCTATCTAGGTCTACCTTAATCTGTGTTTTGGTGATAATGTGGCCCAAGAGATTACCCTCGGACATTGTGAAGATACTTTTCTTGGGATATAAAGATATCTCATACTTGCGACATTGCTCGAAATTTTTATTTAAGTGGCATATGTGGCCTAACCTCTGTTTCAAATATTGTTACATCATCAGGATAAATCATTATGTTCTATCCAATCAACCCACAGAATTCAATGTCCATAGTGCATTGAAATGTTGCACCAACATTAATTAATCCAAACGACATTCGCCTGAATGCAAATATGCCCCGCTTCATGCAGAAGGTGGTTTTAGGTCCGTTAGGCTTTGAAACCAGAACCTGGTTGTATTTTGCATAACCGTTTAGCAAAGAAAACATTTCTGACCCCGATATTGTTTGCAGTATTTGTTCCATGGACGACATGGGGTAGTTGACCTTGTTCGAGTCGTGATTGAGATTTCAAAAATCGACACACAAGCGGATTTCCTCGAACTTCTTTCTTACTGGGACCAAATTTGACACCCAAGTTGAGTGCCGCATTCTGTATATGATCCGAGCATCCGAAAATTTCCTTAACTCTTTCTGAATAAGTAGCTCAAGCGTTGGATGTACTTTTATCAAATTTTATTGGAGTGGCTTGGCCCCTTCTTTTATGGTATCACATGCTGGATGATTCACGTGTCATAAGTTTTAAGCTCATCCTACATCCACGCAAACACATCTTGATACTACTTCAATAGGTAGATAAAGGCTTGCCACTCCTGTGGTGTACAACAAGTACTAAGACTGACATACACCAAATCATTTTCTGTTCCCAAGTTAATTTGCTCGTGTGACAACGTGGAACTATGGGTTTTAGCACAAACAGGTCCTTAGAAGTGATTCTGTAGGTCATACAACTTCTCCAATGATACCACACCCTTTGAGATGAAATTTCCTTTACTTGCACAGGCTACATCCTGCAATGCCTGCTCGTGCTCATCCTCATCGATCACTGCATCTTTGAAAACATCAGCATTAGCCATGAATTGTAGTATCTACTAGTCATCATTAAAAATGCATAAATTAGTGATACTATCAGGGAAATATGACTTATAAATAATTTCAACATAAAAACTACCCCTTAACGGTGAAAACCTAGCAACAACATTTGCCAATACATCCACAGTTGCGTTACACATTATAGGAACAACAATAATATTAAAATCTTGGAATTGCAAAATCAAACACCATACCTCTTTTTGATAGATTTTAAGATGAGGTGACACACTATGTATGGTATCACATACCTGTCACACCACAATTTATGAATCACCTACTGCTTTTAGGATGGAAATGTTTAGGTCAATGGATCTTTTCAAACCCAAGATAAGTGCCTTGTATTCCACAGTGTTGTTCGTGCACTCAAATTCTAAGTGGCTAGAGATAAAATGTTTTCTCTGTAGCAGTTCTATTAAGATGCAACCAGCTCTAGATCCCTCCTGTGTTTTGGAACCATCAAAGTACAAATTCCACATATCATATGTACAAGAAATGGGAACTACACTAGTACTATTATTACTACTAATAACTGTACAAATGTCATTTTCACTAGTTTGACTAGGAAGGAGCTCCAACTATGTATATGGTGGGACTGTGGATGGCTATGCAAGATAATGCTCTAGATGGGTTTCCAGGAAGAAATCGCTGAAGATAATCTCCACGAAAGCCATAGGTTCATTCTGTCCATTCAAGGGAGTGACAATATGTTTCATGTATCTCTATGAATTCACCTAGATATAATTATTTCTACCATTATACGGAAGCCATAAATTTTACTAGTCCGTAGCAAAGTACCCTTGTAGCTTGCTGGACCAATATCTGCTAAAAAACACTCCATATGCTTCTAGAATGTCCACAATCACTATGTTGATACATTGGTGGACTAGTTCATCGAATGATAAATGAATAATCACATCTCTGAGTTCACCAACTGCATGGAGATGAGTTCTGTCCAACTAAATGGTTTGTGCATCTATTTTGTCCCATTTTGCGTTTATTTTCTTGGTGACAGATAATGGTATTACGTTCATCGATGCACCAGAATCAACCAAGAAATTGTGTACATTGAAATTGAAGATTTCAAAAGTTAATAGAAAAGGGGGGAATATTGTATTTTCATCCATTATTAAATCATTAAGTACATATTCAATGGAACCAGAAGACGTACCAGATCCCTTGTTAGAAGAAGCATCATTACCTATGGTGGAATTCCCAAGTGCGCATAAGAGGATGTCCCATTGGCTCGTGATATTTGTTAGTTCAAACATTGAAATGTTTGCATGAACCTTCTTCATGTCATCAACTATGTTATAATGTACAATGGGAAGGATTGTCGAAGTGTCTAGGGGTGTAACTTGGTTTGTGACTTCCAGAATGTTGGTCTTACTCTTACTACTTATGGAAGCACTTTTCATTGTAGTTGCATTACCATACTTGTTTTGAGTGTTTTGTGCCTATTTTATGGGTGGAATGATATTTATTGACAGATTTTCTTTGATTTTCTGCTTTGTCAACTCTAGTGCAGTAGCCGGCTCTTGGCTTCTCAAAATTGTACCGGTTGGACTGATTTTGGGGCAGACCATCACTCGAAGGTTGTTTATCAACCACACTCTTTTGGGATGTGATTATGCAATTGAACATGTTTACCACATGCCACACACTAAAAGTCTTTTCGGTTGCAGCAACTTATGGCTTTTCTACTGTAAGCTCAATCTGCTCGTCAGCCATCCCCACATCAACAAGATGCATAGTAAGAATGTTGATGGCATGATTCTGGATTGTGGGCATGTTTTATCAGAATGTTATTCTTGATGATACAAACAATATTTATCTATGCCCATGTTTTCAATATTCAATACAATGTTGGAGCTCTACGCAGACTTAGCCTATTGGTTGCTGCTACTACCAAAATTCGCAGCCCTTCTAAATAGGTTGAACTTATGAGCGTTGATTCTCATGGTGGTTTCACTTGGCCTTTATTTTAGTTCTGCCAACTCATTTGACAGAGTCTTGACAGTATGGGTCAAGCTCTTAAGATCAATATTTTCTTTCTCTTTGGCCTTACTTACAAAGGCTTGAGACCTTTTACCCATGTCTTTTGAGTCTTTGGCTAGTTCATCATCACAATGACTCCAGTCGTGTGCAAGTCCTTTTCAACCTTGATTTTCTCTTCATAATTTTCAGTTAAAGTTTCTTTCACAATTCTCTTTACAAACTACGCAATACTGGTCAGCAAGGCAAAAGTGTTATAATCGATGGTGATGTAGTCATGAGGTTGGAAAGGTCCACAAAATCGAGGTGCCAACTTGGCACACGATCCAATTCGCAAGGAGATATTCTTTGGATTGATGTGAAAGTACACTTTTTCCCCAACTTGAAATTCCTTAAACAATCTGTTCTGATTCACATGGATTTTCTGTCTGTCTTGTGCTGCCTTTAGATTATTCTTGATTACCTGCATTTCCTATTCCATCTTTGGAAACATATCCGGTCCAATCAACACTTTGTTCACCGAGTCACTCCAACTAATGGGAGTATTACAAGTCCACCCATAGAGCGCCTCAAACAAACTCATCCTCAAATACTCTTGGTAACCATTATTGTAAGTGAACTCGACCAATAGAAGATACTCCTCCCATATCCTTTGTTGAAGCATCACATACATCCTCAACATGTCCTTCAATATCTTGTTGACCCTCTTTGTCTATCCATTTGTTTGCAGATGATAAGTTGTGTTCGAGGCCAACTATATACCCAAACTTGCAGGCAACTCTTTCCAGAATCTAGAAGTGAACTTTGCATCCTTGTCTGACACAATCTTTTTCGGAACACCATGCAATTTGACCACATCTTTGATGAAGACCTGTGCTACATCACTGACTGAATAAGTGGACTTCACTAGAGTGAAGTGTGTGGCCTTTGTCAACCTGTCCACCACAACCATGATGGAATCATGTTGTCTATATGTCCTCAACAAACTTGTAGTGAAATTCATGGAAATTACCTCCCATTTCCACTTTGGAATCGGAATCGTATGTAATAATCCACTTGGATGACACTCTACCTTCACCTACTGACAATCCAAGCACCTGGCCACCAACTCTGCCACATCCTTCTTCAGGTTTGGCCAATAATAGAACTTCTTAGTTGTGGTCAATGTCTTATGATATCCTGGGTGTCATGAATATGGTTTCGCATGAAACTCGCTCAAGATAATCTTCTTGATCTCACTACTATCTGGCACATATATTATGTCCCTAAATCTGATCAAGCCATATGCAGATAGATAATAGTCCACATCCTGTGCACCTGTACCACTACTTGTACCTATATTTGTACTTTGTTGTAACATGTGCCTGAGCTCCATGTAACTATTATCCTGCTAACCTACTTGTAAGATATGATCATGTAGATCTATCCCATAAGAATTCATAGCTGCAATGTGATTTACCTATATCTGCCTGCTAAGAGCATCTGCAACCATGTTCTCTTTACCTTTAATATACTTGATCTCAAAGTCAAACTCACTAATCGTGGCCAACCATCTAGCTTTCCTGGCATTTAGATTGAGCGGGTCAAACAAGTATCTCAAACCACTATGATCACTCGTTAATGCAAACCTCTAGTCAAGAAGATAGTGCCTCCACATATTCAATGCATGAATGATCGTTGCTAACTCAAGATCATGAGTTAGTTAGTTCTACTTGTGCTCATTCAGTTTCCGTGACTCGTATCACACTACTTGTTCCTCCTGCATAAGGACTCTGCCAAGTCCTCTCTTGAAAGCATTTGTACATACTACAAACTCTTTGCCCAGATCTGTAATCTTTAACACTGGATCATTTTTCATTAACTACTTTAACTGCACAAAACTTGATGCACATTCCTCTATCCATTCAAATTTAAACTTTGCCTCCACGGTGACGTAATAAGATATGAAATTTGGAGAAGTTCTTGATGAACCTCCTATAATAACCTGCTAATCCCATAATTGATCTTACATCTTCCATATTTCTAGGAGCTTCCCACTCCATGATAACCCTTATCTTCTTTGGATCCACTAGTATGCCTTCCTTGGAAACAACATGTCCCAAGTAATGCACCTTCCTCTGAAAGAAAATACATTTACTGAGCTTAGCATACAATTGATGTTCTCTCAATAGTCTCAATGTTGTTGCTAAATGATCAACATGTTCTTCCTCATTCTTATAATATTTTAATATTTCATCAATGAATACAATAATAAACTTGTCCAAATAAGGATGCAACACACTATTCATCAAGCACATAAAAGTAGATGGAGCATTAGTCAAACAAAATGGAAATACAACAAACTCATAATGCCCATACCTGGTCCAAAAAGTTGTCTTGTAAATGCCATCTTCCTTGATGCGTACCTAATGATATCAGGATCTCAGATCAATCTTTGAGGACACTGTTGCTCCCTTCATCTGATCAAACAAATCATCAATCCTTGGCAATGGATACCTTTTCTTAATGGTCACTTTATTCAACTACCTATAATCAATGCACAACATGAGAGTACCATCTTTATTCTTCACAAATAATATTGGTGCATCCCAATGCAATACACTTGGCCTAATGTATCCCTTGTGAAGTATTTCCTTCAACTGCAACTTCAACTCTACTAACTCTAGAGTGCTCATCCTGTAAGGTGCCTTTGAAGTTGGTGCTGCCCCTGGTACCAAGTCAGTAGAAAAGTCCACTTCTTTGTTATGCGGCAACTTTGGAATATCTGCAAGAAACACATCCTGAAACTGTTGTAAAACCGGGTACTTACTCAATACCTCTGCATCCTCATCCTCCTTACCTTTGTCACTAGAAATGTGTACTACAAATAATACACACAGCTTTCTGTGACTACACTTTGCCTGCATAGTTGTCACCATCCTAACTGATGTTGCCTTCTTCTTACCCTGTAAGATTCTTTGCTCTCCATTTTCATCCAAGAATTCAATAGCTTTGTCATAAAAATCGACCTTGTTCCTATGCAGATACAACCAGTCCATACCCAAAAACATATTGTATGATCCCAACAACAATACATTCAAATGTGCTGATGTAGGCATACCATTTAGTTCAAATGCAAAAAATCTTACCCAATGATAAAATCTCTTTTTTGTACCTGTAGTCAACTGTACTAACCAAGATTCTCCATGCAAGTCTTTATTCAAACCACACTTATCCACCAATTTAGGACTAATATAACTATAATTAGATCCAAGGTAAATCAAAATAGAAACAACTTGATCACAAAGCTTACCGTCCATCTCAATGATAGATGCTTGGTGATCTTCTTGCCTGTTATCCAACGTTGCATAGATATGAGGAATGCTCTCGCTGACATCCCCAATAGTCTGTGACTCCTGTGCACTATAAATCTAAGGCCTACCACCCTGATACTGTAGACAATCTCTCTTGAGGTGCTCTTGACCACATGTCCAACATTCCAACCATCTGGTACCATCACCTCTATTCTACTACTATGACCCATGTCCCTGTCTAGCTACGTTGAACTTCTTGTATGGTGCAACATTCTCTCTCTTTTGCATTCTGATACCTTGTTATTTTCTGCTGCCATTTACCTTTATCTTTGTATTTTCCTTTCCAACCTTGCCAAGTTTCTATCTTATGTTTTCACTACTCGTAACAATTCTTTAGTTTCTCAATAACTTCCTCAAGTGATCGAGGCTCATCATACTCAATCTAATCTCTAAATGCTAATGGAAATCCACTGAAAAATCTTTGAACTTTAGCCTTTTCATCTTTAAGATAAGGTACATACCTCAATATCTCCAAGAAATTAGTCGTATACTCTTCATATATCATTGATCCCATTTTTAGACCATAGAATTCCTTGGCTTTGTTGTCGTGGTGCCTCTCCGACAAGTACTTCTTCCTGAAATGTATCTTGAATTCATGATAACTCAACTCTTATGTCTTGATGTCTCAGGCCCACTTCACATCTTCCCACAAATGTCTACTTTACCTTTCAGGATGAAGATAGCTAATCTGGCCTCCATATTATCTATGTAATTATGCAACTCAAAGAAATTCTTCATCCCAAGTAACCAAGCCTCTGCATCCTCCATCTTCTTCAAATCTCCATCAAAGTTAGGTGGCTTAGCTTTCTTAAACTCATCCAAAAAATATCCCCTGTCAATCCTCCTGTAAGGATGATAACGATGACAACCATAGTTCATGTCCAAACGAGAACTAGAATAGTACCTGTGTCCATCACTTCTCTGATCCAGAGTGTCCAAGAACCTTCCATCTCTAACCGTGTCGTATCTATCTTACCTGTTCCCACCATGAGATCTACTTCCATATGCCCCATTAGTCATATTCTCATGTCCATGGCTGATCTGAAGTGGTCCCTGTCTCTCCAAGTTTGACAAAATCTGAAGGATCACTGCATTGACTTTTGCTTGTTTATCCTATGTCTGTGTGATTCTATCATTATCTTGATTGGAAATCCTTAATTCTTCCTTCAAGCTTCTCAATGTGTTTTCTAATTCAGAAGAGTTCCCAACACCACACTGCTCATCTGATCCATAGGGAGAATTTCGTGAATTGTAGACTACCATCTTGCTAGTCATCTTGAACTCTTTCCTTCCAAACATGCCATGTCAGTTAAACCAAAATATAAACATAATCAACATACTTCAGTGTAGCTCGGGGAGGATACATCATTTGCAAGATCCACCGGGTTATTAAAATACATGTATAAACATAATCATAACAGAATATAAATATCATCCTAACCATAGCCCAGTCATTAATGAATGACAATATCAACCACGCATCATGACCTCATCCATGACAACTACACCCATATCAATTATGCATAATAAACATATGGATGACATGCATATATACATGATACATACAAATAATGACATGCATAACTAAACTATACTCATGATAAACACATCCAACAACACACCATCCACTTTCACATGGTGACATCACTGCAACCATGACCAACACCAAGCATATGCAACAAGAACATAGACCAAGTATATGTAACACATATGAAACTGACATGAATGCATGACCAACACACACCACCCATCCATTTCAAGGGGTGAACCATGCTATGATATCACTCTGTAACACCCTCCCACATTTACCCAAGTAAACTTGTCTGATGGGGTAAACATGTGACGAGAGGCTACTACAATCTAATTCAACCTCCTAGGTCACTTTAAGGAAGTGGAACTAACACAAAAACACCAATCTTGCCTCTTCACATACTACATAAGCTACAGGAAACAACCAACCCTTCCAGGTGATCAAGCCCTGCAACAACTTAACACTTCACTACCCTAGAGCCTCAGTTTCTCCCATGACATGGGCATGCATTCGATTGGGGCCCTCCAGACTCTCTCTAAGCATGGGCATGCAAGCAACTGGGGTCTTTTTCAGCTAGTTCTGAGCATGTGACCCCAGATTATGTGCCACGTTTTCAGGGCCAAGACTCAAGCCACTGCTCAAAACTCCATGAAACTTTCAAAAATGAAAAGTAACATTGAAACAATGATACAAATGAAAATACTTGATTGGAACCCTACAAGCCATGACATGCATTTCTTCAAACATGTCACAAATATGAATTCTATAGGTCATAACAACAAATCTGAGCATAGGGGTCTCATACTTATCTAAGAATCACTAAGAAGCATTAATGACTTTCAAATTAGCTGCATTATCATCTATTAGGTCACATATTCATTGTAAATTCATTTACAAATCAAAACATGATGAGAGCCATACATCATCACTTTCATAAAACATGCTCATAACAAGCATATAACCAATAGAAATATTAAGGATACATCAACCATAGATGCCTCATATGAACCAGTACTTTTTATCATAAACTATCAAGGATAAAGCCAACCCGACCGTAGATTGGTTGAACCAAGTCTCTCTTCAACCAATCACCCTCGTGCCATATTCCAAGCATGAATGTGGTACTTATAACCAAAATCAACCAGGGATTCCTAAGGCTACACCACCTCACCCTCAACAATAGAACCAAGCTTTACAACAATCCTCACCGAATCACTAGGCCATAAACAATAAACATACAATACTAGGTTTTACCGCAATCCTTACCAGATCACTAGGCCAAAACAAGAATGGATTCCATTGGATCTCTCCACTTACACCATGAGGAATTTGTCTATCCCAACCTGTCAGCTTTACCGTGTATCGCTCCATTACCAGTCAAGGGATCCCTGGGCCTATGAGGTCTCCACCCTCTGGGATTTACTGTGTATCCCATCCTAGGATTCCTGGGCCCAATCAAGGGTACTCACCACTAAGTTTTACTATTTATCTCGTCATTACCGGGAAAGGTATTCCTAGGCTCAATCGAGGTTTTCGTATTCATGCTTTACTTTGTATCCTGCCATTACTGGGTAAGGGATTCCTAGGCTCGATCGTGGTGTTCACATTCATGCTTTACCGTGTATCACATCCCAAGATTCCTAGGCCTTGTGAATAATCCTGGGACCACCCCACTCAGCTTTAAGTCCATTTGGCAACCCAGCTCAACCACATACAAAATAATCCACCACACCATGGATATATGGAAATGGAAAGGCTAGGCTGAAAAACATTGTCACACCTAGCAAAACTCATGCCCATAACAACAAGAGAAACAAGAACACACATGCATAACCATGCATGCTAAATATAGCAAGGAAATCACACATGCAAATCAATACCTACAAATAATCCCATTGTAGTTTTTAGATCCTACTCTTCCTCTCGCCTTCTATGCCTTTCTTGATCTAATGCTGAAGTGATCCAAGAAAACTCTAAGTGTCCAAGAGTGAGAGTGCGAGAGAGAGAATAAATAGATATCTCCAAAACTGAACTGACCAAAAGCCATGAACTGATCCTCAGAAGGCCTTTTATTAATGAGGCCTCTATTTTCTCCATTTTCCATTATTTTTCCTTCATTTTCTACTCACATGAAACCTGTGACCTTTCACCTTCCTTTTCTCCTAATTTTCATTTTTTTCATAAATAAAATGCCAATTAATGCCATTTTTCATTTCCAAAGCCTTTTCCATTGCATTTGCCAATTTCCTTAGCCATAATAATTGAAATGGACACCCACACTAGGATGTATTGCCCAATATTCAACTTGGAATAAGTGTCCCATAACCATGGTTATTATTTTGCCTTTATTAACTTTTATTACATGGAATTTTCACTAAGGTTTTTACACTTGCAGGTTTCGCGTACAATACTTCTTCCTTCAACTGCTTCACACTTCATCGATGGAGTTGAGCTTGTTGAGAGGCGAACCATTCTACTTGTTCATGCCACCAATCTTGTAGTTCCTTCTTAAATATCCTCGAAACCATATTCTAAACTCCTTTGGAAAATTTCAGGTCCCAAAAACGAAACCATTTGTTGGCAGAAAAATAATGGATGGGTTGAGACCCTAGGTTCGCGAACATGGGCTAATAAAGGCTCCATCGTAGTCTAGCACAACACCGACATTCTCACCTTATTCAGTATGAATAAGGCATCTCACCTGAGGTGTTCTGTGACATTAGTTAGTTAAGGAGAAGGAATTTGGTGTCAGAATGAACCACATGGAGGTTATCAATACCCAATAAACTCTGAACTATAATAGTTAGAGACCCAACCATAATAGATCAAGAACACATATATAAATAATATCATACAGGTACAAGCATATTAAAATTTTGAAAAATCCACATAAGACTATACACAAAGGTACTCAAGTATCCCTGTAATATATTCTTCTATTAAATCCCGCAACGTTACAATATTTAATCTGGATCAGAGGCCTCATAGACATAACAAGAAAAATAACATGACAGTGCAATACATAAAAAATACAATAAGTAACATAGCGGCACTCGGATGGCTCCATAATATCATTTCAGTATACTCTTTGTCTCCCTCCCCTCTTGACTTTCCCTTCGACCTTCTTAAACCCTGCGCCCGCTTGCACTTCTACTTCTCCCTCGAATGCTCCACATTTTTCCTCTTTCAGATGCCTATGTTTCTCAAATGCATCTTCTTCCTCAGTTGTCAGTGTTCCTCTCAGCTCAGTTGTGACTTCCTAAGTATGGGTTTCTATGGCCATCCTTCCGCAATTGCTAGTCTTTGGTGGATCCCTTCTTCTCCATTTGTCTCCTTTGTGACTTCCCAATGGTTACCTCTGGTCAAAATGTGGTCAATATCAAGAATGTATCACAACCCAAAATGAAGGACCCAACAAGAACAATAAATAAAGTATAAACATAAGCTTTTATGTTAAAACATTGAAAACACTCAACTCTAAGCATGGGAAGTTATAGGAAGGAGTTAGGGATTAGGTCATGGTCAACTAGATCTATCTCTCCTAACACTTGAGGTTGAATGAAGCAAACTAAAAATAGAATGGTGCCTCAAGGGAGATCTAGGGGAAGTTCTTGACCCTCTATTGTGCTCTTGATGGGAAGAAATAACCTATTGTTGGTTTCTAATCGATCATGGTTGTGTGTTGGTAGGAGATTTGGTTTGATGATGTCTTTGAGATCTTTGGCAAGGGGAATGGTCCCTTGAGTTTGCACTAATATGGAGTTTGAGGCAATGCTACTATTATTATATCTCTTTGTGTCCCAAGCTATTGGGAGCACACAAAAAAAGGAAGTAATTCACTAAATAGGATTTGGTCTAGGAGGAGTGATCACCCCTACTATTCTAGCAATGTTGTAGCTCTGAGGGTCTCAGCTTTAATATTTCAACCCCGAGTTTGTACAAACTTAATAGGTATCACACATTATGTATGCAATTTACATTTTTTCCTTTCCTTTAATGCACAATAATCTATGAGATATATGAATTTCTTAATCAAGTGAACAAAGGGTTAATGCCATTCAATGGTCACTTTGATTAGTCTAAACTAGTAGGAGGTGAATGTTGGGTATGTGTTATATTCTTTACATGACTATCCCATGCATTGTAAAAATGTGCTATGCACAATGAGGGGGTAAAAAGGGGGGCGGAGACCCCCCCTTGTTTGATGGATTTGTAGGTTGGGGGCAATGCCCTCGAATAATTTTTTTTGGGTGGTTTTTTGTATCTATTTTATGTAGTTTTAAACACTTTTTTATCTAAAAGTGGTTTTGTGGAACATGGTGGTTTTGCCCATGGTTTTATAGTTTTAGATAGGATCTACAAATGTATTCTAATCCAAGGTAAATAGATTGGAGGTTCATGGATGTCACAGGATATATATTGTATTGTAATACAATCTGGAAGAATATATATTGAAAAAATATTGTTGGTTTTCTTGATTTTTGGGTTTCTAGGATAAA
Organism: Pinus tabuliformis; assembly: GCA_031772625.1. Lineage (NCBI taxonomy): Eukaryota > Viridiplantae > Streptophyta > Pinopsida > Pinales > Pinaceae > Pinus > Pinus tabuliformis. Next base: position 1,844,998,746 of record CM062817.1, on the reverse strand, counting down.
AATATTTGTGTCAATGTTTGTGTTGTCCATTACATCTTTTCTATTTGATTTAAGAATTTGTTTGTAGTAATTACTTTTATAAGGTTAAAACCTAAATTTGGTATCAAATAAAATTTTGATTTAAGACGACACCTTTGTGACTAAGGGTTTGGCTTGAGCCCATGCTAGACCTTATTATAGTGGAAGATCTACGGAAGAGATTCTTGTGGCGAAAAATGAAATGGAGAGCAGTTCAAAGATAGAGATTGAGAAATTCAATGGGTAAAGTTCGAGCCATGGAAGCTCAAAATGGAAAATTTGTTGGTGGATGGATATTAGTGGATTGTTGTGGATCTAGGTACTGCACTAACAAGAATGTTAACAAAAAACTAGACCAAGTTGCATTGAAAGGAAAAAATAACAACACAATTATGTCTCTCATATTAAGTATTAATGAATGCTTTAGGGGAAGCTATAACAAAGTATTTGTGGGGCGAGTTAGGGGAATTCTATTAGTCTAATTCCCTCGTGAATAAATTGTTCATATGGAAGAAGCTATATAACCTAAGAATGAAGGATGGAGACTCAGTGAAAAAGCATCTTAATGCCTTCAATATTGTGGTAAGCCAGCTATTATAAGTTGATATTAATATTACAAATGAAGATAAGTGCTTCAATTTGTTATGTTCTCTACTAGATTCATGGGATAGTTTGGTTGTTGCTATAAGTAGTAACCCAACTACTTTAAAGTTCGATGAAATAGTGTCATCCTTGTTATCAAAGGAGATGAGACAAAAAAACATGCAAATCTAGAGTGGAGATTACTTATCTGTAAGAGGAGGGTCCCATAATAGAAATAAAATTACGTACTTGAATGGGAGACCTAAATCCATAGGAAGATCTAAAAATCCAAGAAATTTCATAAAAGTATATTGGAGATGCAAAAAATAACGCAATTATAAGAAATATTGTAGATCCATAATTGCTAAGAAAGGGAAGGGATATGAAGATGCTCCTTTTGTAGAGGCAAAAACCTTATCATATGAAGGCGGGGATGTGTACTTGGATTATTCAAGTACACATATAGACCATGAGGCATGTATGATTGACTCAGACATATCCTTTCATAAGAATCCTCACAGGGATTGGTTTTGCGAGTATGAAAGATTTGATGGCAGTGATGTTTTCTTAGGAGATGACTCGATGACTAGAATCATAGGGTGAGGGAAAGTCAAGTTGAAGCTGATGGGTGGAAGGATTAGAACACTCGATGTTTTGCACATCCCAGGATTAGTGAAAAAAGTGATTTCTATAAGCAATATGAGCAATGTAGGTGTAAAAGAATTGTTTGAAAAGGACACTTGTCGGATGGTTCAAAAGAAATGGTATTGCTAGAGGGAGTTTCTATTGGAACTCTATATAAACTATTGGGAAGCACTGCTAGTGATGGGTGCAATAGTTCCTTTGTTCTTGATGGTGGAGTAGAAGGAAACACTCCTACAGCTTTTGGAAAAAATACTTTGTTGTGGCATCAAATATTGAGACATATCGAAGAGGACCTTTGAGTACTACACAGTAATGGTATGGTGGAAGGTATGTCTAATTTCTCTTTGGATTTGTTTTCTATGAACATTATTTATATGGGAAGAAGAATTGGGTACCTCTAATTATATGTGGTTAGAGGTAATATTACAGTTAGTGAAAAATGATGTGTTTAGACCTGTGTCAATTCCATCACTGGGTAGATTTGTGTACTATGTCTCATTTATAGGTTAATATTCATGCTCAAAAGAAGTTTGTGAAGCTTTGGTACAAATAAAAATACACATTGCAAAATATTTCTCTTGCTAAACAAGAAAACCCAAATGGGCAAAGGAATCAATGAATGCTAGAAAACTCATTGCAAATTCAACATACACATTAGAAAAATAGTTTGAGGTTTAATTAAATGAAATTATACAAAAACACCTAAATGAAAGCCCTCGGGAAGATATAAAAGGGAAGAATAATATATAGAATTGCATTCCTTGAAAGAATCATAGTGTGAAGATTCAAAGGAAAAAGAACCAATAGCTAAGGTTATTGCATATCACCACACACACCACCTTGAAAAATAACAATCTTCAAACAAAGATGGTGTGCACCAACAAACTTCATATGGAAAAACATGGAACTAAAAAGGAACCTAGTATATAAGTAGGGATGAGAGGTATAATATTAAATAGGTATATAAGTATGGATTTTTTTAACCATATGGGAAAAATTGACAATCTTCTCCTTGTTGGTAATCTACTTGCAAATTTTGACTCGAGAAGCTCTAGGATACTAAGGTGAAATTAGTCCCTTGAGATGTAGGGGGTGTCTTAGGATACAAAGAGTAGTGATCTTTTTCTTTTCAAATTTTAATTTTCTACCTAGTTTAAAAATCCATGTAGCTTATGGTTCATATAACCCATCCATATAATGGATACCACTAAGAAATTATTTGAGAAACAGGGAAAATCCCCTTGAAAATGAATAATATTGAAGAAAGTATTGAGTGATCTATCTTTTCACCATAAGTTTTTACAAAAATCTATGAATCTCATGATTTTTTATGGTAAATTGTTAGAGGGGAGAACTTACAGTCATGGAAGATATTCTAAGATGCTATGAGAGTTGTAATAGAAATAGCAGAGGTAAGAAACAAGGAGAAAGTGGTATGAACCTAAAAAGGAGAATTTACTTTGATCTAATGGTTGGAAGATATAAAAAGAGGAATAACCTAGTTTTAGATAACCGACATACGATCTCTGCTTGGTGTGAACGATAGTCTGTTAGAAAGGTCTATCAGAGGACAACAATTTTTGACTATAAACAACTAGCATAAAGCCTTTGTTTGCCCATTTCCCAAAATACCATCGTTTAGGGCCTCAAAATGGTTCTGGAAGTTCAAGACTCGAAAAACTGCTAAAAATAGAAAGTATGTTGGAAAATAGAAAATTGAAAAGAAACAGTTCTGGGGGTCCAAGTGGAATAGATGGGTGACAACCAATATCCACCTGTATCATCAACCGATCAATGAGGGAAACACAATTGATATGTCATCTTTGATTAACAAGACAAGAAACCACTATACACAAATCCCTACTTAAGAATAAAAAGGAAGGTTTTATTTAATATAATCTTAGATATGACTAGATAAACAATAAATAAATTTTTTATGTTGATTTTCTAGTGCAATCAAGACTAGTACAATTTTTAAAATTGATAACTACTTCCAATTATACAATTATTCTTCTTATAACATTCCAATCATTAAGCAGTTATACATGAAAAATTTTGATCGCATTCACTTTCTTCAATAAAGTAATAGATATCCAATAAATAGTAAAACAAGAGACAAGAGATGCCAATATTTAGGCTAACAGCCAAGGAAAAACCCATAAGGGAAAACCTAACAAGTATTTCCTTATGAGAGAGAATTATGTTCATCAAAAGCACATCAAAATATTCCAAACAAGATTCCAAATTATGACCTCAATATATCCAAGTCAAACCACTCAATGGAGAGAGAAAATAGTGATGAAAACTTAACTAAACTGAGAGGGGAGGGGGTGAATCAGTTTAGTTCATTCAAGGTCATTAATTTATTTTCTTTTAACTGATGAACTAAACTGTTAAATGAGCAACATACACCATATGAACAACATATTTAAAATAAAAGCAACATGTAACCATGTAGACGAAAACATAAAATACATCAACCTAAAACTCAAATGACTTTTTCAAGTTTAGAAGAGCAAGTATAAAGGATGATGCCATCCTAAGCCACATATACCTAATGATGCAACCTAAGCTACAAATACCCACAGTATGCAAATAAAATTGCATGTCACACTATGTGTCTATCATGTCCCAAGATGAACACCAATATCAATGGTGAAACCCTCTTAAACCAAAGTTTAAGTCTTTTAATTGAATATCTAAGCGGAAGCTATCAAACTTTACCATAAAACATTAATCCTGCTTATTTCTATTATAATTCCCATATAATAGAAATATTTCATAACCCACACTTAAAACCTTACCTTTCCGCCATTCTTCAAACCTTTGCACATATATCAATGCTCTCCTTAGCGCATTAAATCTTTGTTGTCGATCTCATTCCTCAATCCGACGGTTATCGCGTCACCCAATCGCTAACTAGCTTAGTCGATCTCCACCGTTGATCTGTCTCGTCAGATCCAACCACTATCGCGACGTCCGCTTGCCAACTAGCTTGGAATATTTCCACCGTTGATCAATCCTATGTGATCCAACGACTATCGTGCAGTCTCACGTGAAATCGTGGATGACCAATATCAGGTCAAGGGCGCGCGAGATTTCTAGTTTTCCCTTTCCATCGTGTGCTACGTGTCAACTGCTAAGGTTAATCGTGTAGAATTTAGAAATACCACTTACAGCTTTTAGGGCGCGCGAGATACTGCTTACCATATTTTCAAGACCGCTCCATCCTTCTACTAACACATTAACTTGTGCATACTTTCAGAAGCGATATGCGCCCGATCACCCATTAAACAGACGTCCGATCACTCTGTACCTCAAACTCTTGACTTCATTTTGCATGACTTAATCCAGGCCATCTATCTCCCTCACTTTCATTCGTTGATCTGACTGATCCAACGGTTCCTGTACACTGTTACGTTCTTTTGTTTCGTAATGTGTAATAGCCCATTCGGCTTCTTTCCTGTGTATTTGTTCTCACCTTACAGTCTTCACTTGTTCTGATTTCGATCTCTGCTCTGTTACTCCATTTCTTCGCGCTTTTATTCTTCCTTCATAAATCCTTAGGTTTTAGGAAACTTTACAGTTATACCTTTTGTAACATTGAAGGTTTTCTCCAATACTATCTGTGTGTAAAACCGTGACACTCTTCTTTGCACTTCTTCTCTGATTCTGCACACCTGGCAACCTATGTTACACATAATTACTCTAATCCACACACAATTTATAATTCCATTAATCAATACACACCACACAACTCAGAAATCGAATTCTCTGTCTTTATAAATAATTCTTTACATAATGAATCTCTCTCTCTGGCTTGATTTTCTAATCAGTGGCCTTTTCCTTTCCTGCCCATAGGCTTACAGTCAAACCTATCTAATCTCTGAACTCTAATTCTCACTCTAACTAACTAACTCTCTCTATGCCTTTTAGGCTTACATTTATACAAAAGGTTCTGTAACCCATTTTTGGTTCAAATCCTTAATTTTCTCATCAAGTCCTAAAATCTCTCAATGATCCCTTGAGGATCTCAACAACTTAACTAAATCCTAAGGATTCTCTTTAATCCCCAAAATCATGAAACCAATTCCTAATCTAGGATTTACAATATTTCAAAATCTCTCAATCCTCACTAATCACTCATCATCACTCATGTTCTCCTACATTCAAGAACATTTACAAATATGCCTCACAATACTTAATTAATACCTATTCTAGTTTCTCTCATTAAAATCACCCAAAACCTTAATAATTAAATTAATTTAATACTAAGGAAACCAACTTCCTTGAAAACACAAGACCCCCTAGAATACTTATATTCTGAGAAGTACTCTTCATCCTCTGTCAACACATCACTATGTTGATCCAAGTTCTCCTCTGAACTCTGGTGACTTTTATCAATTTTTATGACAGCTTCATAAGACTGCCAATCCTCTGCAGAACCTGCGAACACACCAAAACTATTAGATTAAAAAATATAAGGCTTGATATCCTCTTCTACTACCTTTGTCCACATTTCCTCATGCTACTTTAAACTATCCCAATAGTTCATTGATCTCCATTCTTCATCTTCACCCATAACTTCCCCTTGTTCTGTTTCACAAATAGAAACTTCCATTTCCAACTCAGCTTCTCTGAGTTTTTCCACCAGCCACTTCACTTGCCTCTGTTGTAGCCTTCTCTGTAACATATGCCACTTCACTACCTTTTTCCTCAAGACCCAACCTCGTCTTTGGTTTTCCTCTAGTAGCATCCTTAATACATCGAGTTTTTCTTTTAACTCTGCAATCTCCTTGTCCAACTCCTCTTGACTCATCCTCTTTCCATTTTCCTTGGAATCCTCCTTCTTCACTTCTCTTCTACTGTGGTATTCCCCAGTACCTATGTTATCTCTGTTATGACTATCAGTAGTCATCTCCTTCTCTATCTTCATGAGTTCCTCACTCACTTACTATGAGCTGCATTAAAGCCTCTGCAACAGCAAGTCCCCCCTGCTGCCACTTACCTCACCAAGCTTTCCTATGTACTTGGTCTTTTGGCAAGCACTTGTTTCTCTATTCTCTTGAACCGCTTTGAGCACTTCTCTCTACTCCTTCTAGGATTCAACTCATCTGCACCTTTTAAGAACACAATTGTCCTCTTGTATTTCAATCATAATGAAATACTAGGTTCTGATCACCTCTTCTTTCACTTAGAAATTCTTACCAGTTGTTATCACAAAATCTGACCCTAATAGGTTTCTGATCAAGTAGACTTTGAGTAACTCTTTCAAACCAATCTTTTGGTTGAGGCTTAGCCTCCTCAACCTGAGAGGTCTCTCTCAATAGGTTTAAGATTTTTGATTAATGATTAGATGGCTAACTCTAGGAATAAAAATGGACAAAAATGTATAACTGGTTGAATCAAAGATCTCAAGTTTCCATGGCAAGGAAACTCTGTATCCTATGTGGAAAACATTGACAGAGTTGTATCAAAACAAAATGACCAAAGGAAATTGGCACTGAAGGACAAAATTTGAAAAATCAAAATGGAGAAAGGCGAGACGATTCCAAAATACTTGACCAAGTTCACTTAGTGTTGTGATGAACTTGGAAGTGTTGGAATCATATTTTTCGAGGATGATATGGTGAGTCTTTCTCTTCTAGGACTCTCAAAGAGTTGGCATAGTTATCAGGACTCTGTCAATGGTCGGGAGAAGTTTCCAGATTGGGAATGACTGTGGTCAGATTTGATGCAAGAGGAGATCAGGAGGAACACCAAGGATGACTCTTCATCAAAGACTGGTGATGAAGAGAATTGTGCCTTAGCGATTAAGGCGAAGAAGGGGAAAGGGAAAGCTTCCCATTCCAAATCGGATTCTTATCATGGAGGTAAGAAGAAAGACATGACGAAAGTTAAGTGCTTTCACTGTCATGATCTGGGCCATTTGCTACAAATTGTCCACTCAATAATTCCAATAAGAAGCCCTTAGGAGGAGTGGCGAGTGAGGCTTTTGGCCTCTCAATTCGAATTGGACTTTTCCCTCATTGCATGCATGGTGTCATCAATGATGGGAAGTGTATGGTACTTAGACAGTGGAGCTTCATTCCACATGACTGGCGACAAAGAGTTATTCAATGACCTGGAGGAGAAAGATCTCTAAACGCATATCAGGATGGGTGACGATGGGAAGTATAGTGTTACTAGATTGGGCACGATTACATTTCAGAGGGAGAATGGGACTCCACTCACCTTGAAGAATGTTATGTATGTGTCGGGGCTAAAGAAGAAATTTGTATCCATTGCCATGCTTGAGGATAGAGGCTATCATGTGATCTTCTCGAAAGGAAAGGTGTTACTTTGACACATAGCCACGGGTCAAGTAAAGAAGATAGGGATTCGACTGAAGAATATCTATAAGCTGGAGGTAGAGGAGTGTGCTTCTTTGAGCACAAAAGTAGAAAGGGTGCAGAGTTGAGACTTTGGCAAGTTGTGGCACAGGCGATTGGGCCACGTGCATCATGGGCCTTTGAAGATATTGCAGCAGATCACTATCGGTCTTCCCAAAGCTACGCTTGAGAAAGTTCATACATGCAAGGGGTGTACTTTGGGAAAATACACCAAGTCTTCGTTTCACGACAGAGAGTCTAGCAGACGCTATTCTAGAGTGAGTCCATTCAGATGTGTGTGGACCATTATCGACAGCATCCATGGCCAAACACAGGTATTATGTTATGTTTTTTGATAACTTTTCTCGAAAATGCTGGATATTTTTCATGCAGAAAAAGGATCAAACTTTCACAAATTTGTGTGAATTTAAAGCATTGGTGGAGAAACAGTCGGGCAAGAAGGTTAAATCTCTACAGAGTGATAACGGTGGTGAGTATGTCTAAAACAAGTTTAACAACTTCTATGCAACGAAAGGGATTAAATGGTAGTTGACGGAACCCCATAACCCTCAGCAGAATGGGGTGGCCAAGAGGAAGAACAGAAGCATAGTAGGCACAGCAAGGGCGATGTTTCATGATCAGGGCCTACCACTAAACTTGTGAGTTGAGGCATGCAACACAATGGTTTATGTTCAGAACTGTAACCCACATCGAATACTTGAGATGAAGACACCAGAGGAGGCTTATTCCGGTAAGAGGTCAGATGTTGGTTACTTCAGGATTTTTGGGTCATCAGTATATTTCCATGTGACCAAAGATGCATAGAAGAAGCTTGAACTAACATCAAAGTTTGGGATATTTGTGGGGTACACTGATACACCTCACAACTATCGGGGGTACTTACTGACCAACAAGATGGCAGCGGTTCGCAAGGATGTCATATTTGATGAGGAGAAGGCCATGTGAGTCTCCCTTGAGAGGGACCTTGAGCTACATGCAGATGAGGAGCTTTTAGCTCCTAAGGTTGAGCAACCTCAGATTGATGTGGAGCAGCCACATGCAAAGGATTCGGGAGTGGAGACAAAATCTTCCAGAGAGGGAAGAAATCGCACCAGAGAGGTTAACAGATTGTTTGATGATGCACAGGAGAATGTGGGAGCACCCATTCTCAATGCAGGCAGAGGAGGCCACCTAAGAGGTACACTAGATACATGGCTCTTATGGTCAAATGTGTTGTGATAGAGCCATCTTCCTTTAAGGAAGCAGTGTAGCAACCAGTTTGGGTTGATGCTATGGTGGAGAAGTATGACTCCATAGTTCATAACAGTGTTTGGGATGTGGTCCCGAGACCGGAGGACAAGTCATTGGTGAGCTCTTGTTGGCTTTACAAGGTAAAGCAAGCTGCATATGGTAGTGTGGAGAAGCATAAGACTAGATTTGTGGCATGTGGCTTTTTACAGGTAGAGGGGATTGACTATGATGAGACCTTTGCTCAAGTTGCAAGGTACTCATCAATTAGATCTATATTGGCACTATCAGAATAGATGGGTTGGAAGATACATTAGATGGATATAAAGACAACCTTCCTTAATGGCATGATTGAGGAAGAGGTGTACATAGAGCATCCTGAAGGTTTTGAAACCTTTGAGCGTGAGTCACATGTGTGTCAGCTCAAGAGAGGGTTGTATGGGCTGAAGCAAGCACCCCGTGCTTGGTACACCATAATAGATAGCTACTTCACCGAGTTGGGCTTCAATAAGAGTGAAGTGGATGCGAACCTGTACCACATAGTGGTGGAAGGTAAATTATTGATCATTGTACTTTATGTTGATGATATCACACTGCCAGGTGATGATCCGCTGATCAAGTCTTGCAAAGAGGACCTTACAAGAGAGTTTGAGATGAAGGAGATGGGGCTCATGCATTACTTTCTTGGCATGGAGGTATGGCAGGGAGATGGGGATTTGTTTGTGTCTCAGGGCAAGTATGCCAACAAGATACTCAGGAGATTCTGCATGGAGAGCAGCAAACCCATGGAGACTCCTCTAGCAGGTAACTGGAGGAAGGAGGATGCTACTTTAGGGGAAGTAGTGGAAGCTATTGTTTACATGCAGCTTGTGGGTTCACTCATGTACTTGGTGAACACATGACCGGATATGTGCTATGCAGTTAACCAGCTTAGTCAAGCGATGGTTAGGCCTACCAAGTTATATTGGAAGACAGCAAATCATGTGTTGAGATACCTTAGGGCACTACTCAGTACAGATTATGTTACAGACAGACAGAAGGAGTGAAGTTTCAAGGCTTCACTGATATAGATTGGGCAAGGAGTCCATCTGAAATGAAGAGCACATCAAGAGGGATCTTCAGTATTGGGTCACAGGAAACAGAGATCGATTACACGCAATTCGACAGAGACAGAGTACATGGCTACGAGTTAGGCAGCATGTGAGGCCATTTAGTTGAAGAAGATCTAGGTTGGTTTGTTTGGTCAGCATATGGATCCAACTATGATTTACTGTAATAATCATAGTTGTATCAAACTCTCTGAAAATCCAATTTTTCATGATCGGTCCAAGCATATTGATATCTGAAATCATCATCTCAGAGATTCTGTATTGAGGTGGATTATGTTGTTAGATTACATTCCCACGGAGGAGCAAGATGTTGACATTTTGACAAAGGCATTGTCAACATGTAAATTCGAGTTTCACAGTGACAGGATCAGGGCAGCTGATAATCCCTTTCTTGTTGAAAGGGAGTGTTGAGAAATGGCAACAAGAAATTCCAGTTTAATTTGTCCTTGAATTAAAATGAGAATTAAAATCGAATTCTATTCTCATAACAGCTTCTAAATAGTTAATTAAGTTTAATTAACTTAATTAACATAGGAATTTCGAGTTGGAAGTCTTTCTGTAGTCATGTATATGTTCTCCCTAAGTTTTCGGGGTCCAATATGAGTTTAAATTGAGTTGGAAATTAGATAACTCAATTTACTGAGTTATGATCAGTTAAATTAGTTTCAAACTGTTTGAGGAACTAATAGAGAGTTAAAATTCAGTTGGTGCACTAGTGCATCCACAAGTGTCACTCTAGTTAATTGAAGATTCCCTCATTAGAAACTCATGCATGTTGATTCTGAGAAAGACCCAATTGAGACTAGAGTGCACGGATAGTGTACTCTCAATTTTATAATTTACTGGAGTGTAAATATCATGCATGCATCAGAGATTGATCCTATGTTTGGATTGCGCAGTTTTTGAAGCATGAATTCCCTCTAAATACGAGCTATTCATCCTACGAATTACGCAAGATATTATGGGCTTGGAGAGCTACAGAATAGGCTAAGGATTTATCTTGAGCTAGCCTGTGAGCTGAGAGAGTTGAACATACTTGTGCGGAATTGTTCTAGTGAGAACAAGCTCTGTATCTTCACTCATATTTCTGATATATGCAATACAAAAAGCAGGGCTTTGAGCGGTCAATTTCCCCATATACATCTTATGTTCCATTGATTTATCTTCTTGTTTATATTTTTTCCATCGATCTATTGGCTTCCGCTGGTTGAAAGTAGAAGTAGATTCTTGTTTTGTGCTTTAGTACATTGCATGAGCTTGCGAATCTACAAAATTTTCTACATCAAATATCCATTCAAATCTCTCAAACCGTGATAGATCTGTAAAAAATGAAAGAGGTTTTTGTCAAATAGTTTGTTCCCTCAAAAAACCTCTTTTTGTTTTCAAAAATTCATCCCCATTTTTTCAAAACCTGATTTCTAAAACATTGGCTAAAACAAGAAAAAATGAATTGCAAAATATGGAAAAATATGCCTCAAAGATTCCTTCCAATATCTCAAACCATTACACCTGTGTAAAAAATGAAATACAATTTTTTAAATGAGGTTTTTCCCAACATAAACCTCTTTTAGGTTTCGAAAATTCATTTCCAGCTATTCAGAAACCGCACCCGAGGTTACTGCCTTTTACAGGACAAAACAGAGTTTTGTTGATTTGGGAAGATTGTAAATTAAAATATATAGCTGGCATTTCTCCTGAGTGATTTTCACTTTGTAAAACTCATATTCCCCTCATCACCATTCCTTGCCTATGCAACCAATCTGTTCTTCTTTATTGCAAGGTAATTGGTCAATCGTACAAACAATTGCACTGGGTCTTTCAAAAGCAATGAATATATAGTATTGTTCTGCAGATTTCCTGGAAGCTTTTGCCTTGAGAACTGTAGGCCTAATGAATGGTGTACATGTGCATTATGATGCAAAACACCATATTCATTTATTTACCATACTGCTAAAGAAGCAACCATAATATCCATAATTAGAGATTAAGAACATGTGTCAGCCTCTCAGTCTCCACTTTATTTCATGTTTTGTGCATTAGAATCCTATTGAAAATAGCCCATCTCCTTAGACCTCTATATGATCCTCAAAATGATAACACATGTGCAATTTTCATCCTCCAGACACTCTAGCAAATGGACCTTTTAATCCTTGCTAGAATCATGAAAAATACCTAGGTGTTGACAAAATGACTAGCATCATACATTGGAATCAAACTGTAAAGGTTGCTGACAAAATAATTGTCAATGTTATGTGCAAAACAGAACAAACTAACGCTGAAAAAATAATTGTCAACACTCTAGGTAAAATAGAAAAAACTAACGTTGAAAAAATAATTATCAATGCTCTGTGCAAAATTATCAAAAGGAACACTAGCAAAATAATTGTTTGAAAAAATATCATTATAGTTGCTCTATTGCTCTCAGTCATTACCCCTAAAGACTTTACCCTGAAATTAAATTGTGATAGCAACTACTAGTACATATTCCTTCAACCTCAAGAGCACATCCCTTGCAAACGCCATCATGCACAATTTTGATTTAAGGTACACCTTTAACAAAATCCTTCATTCTAAACAATGATTTATAATAAACATGAGTGTACCTTCGATGCCATGGTTCACAAACATTAGATGTGTTGTGTATAAGGGCTTGGATTGAGTGACCATGGAGATGATATAGGCCTTCAATTCGTACACCAATAACTTTAGCAAATTCAAAGGAGGCTTCCTTCTTCCATACTAGAACTTGTCCATCAAATAAAGCAATTATATGTCCTTTGTCTTCAAGAGATGAAATGGACAACAAATTCTTATTCAAACCAAAAACATATAAAATATTGTTAATAGATACATTACCTCTCAATTTCAATTGGAAGGATGACAAACCAATTCCCTTGACTTCGTATTTTCCATTATCTCCTAGCTCAACCCTTTGAGCTATCTTTTTTTCAACCAACTTAGAGAGGTTTCCGCGACTTCTAGTCATGTTCCTAGAGGCACCATTGTCCACCAACCATATTTCATCATCACTTACAATGGAACCTGTAAAATCATAATAAAACGAGTATTCATCATTAGAATTTCTCTTTCTAGGCCTCCTCTTATGTGAGGATTCATCAAGGTTAGTTGCAGAAGCATGATGCTTCCTTTCATCTTTCGATCATCATTCCTTTTATAATCATCCCTTTGAGAATCATTATTCCTTTGATAATCATCCCTTTGAGAATCATTCCTTTGATGGTAGTTATTTTTATAGTGACCATATTCTTGGCAACATAAGCATTGAACATTTTGATGGAATTGTTGTCATTGATGGCAAAGGAACAGCACAAGAGCGGCAAAAGAGCTGCAAAGGCATAGGAGAAGCAAGGAATTGACAACAAGAGATGAAGGTGATGGCAAAGGAACAACAAAGGGTAAAGGAGCAAGAAAATATGGTGGCACAGGTATTGTTGATGGCACACTTGTATTGATACAAACATTGTTATACCTTGGAGATAAAGAAGAACATATTGGTATGCTTGGTATGCTTGTTATGTTTTGTGTAAGGTTGATTTGAAGACTGGCTTGGTTGAGCTAAATTGTTGTGATGCAAGGAAAAGGCAAGACTCCATGACATCAAAGGAAATACAAAGACATGATGCAAGGCAAGGCAAGATGGAAGGCAAAGTCAAAGACATGGAAAAATATTGTGATGTAGGGATATTTGAATATGAATGCAATATTGTATTATTGCATATTATTTATTTATTTTATTGACATGAAGAATATGAATCCATGACATTTGGATATGATGAAATTCATTTTATGCATTTTAATATTCAAGAGTTTAACCAGTTTTGGAATTGAAGAGATGCCTTTGGAATGCAAAGAGACAAGTTTTGTCATTTCATATTTGTGTGAGTGGAACAAAAACATCCATTAAAATTCATTTATAAATTTATGCAAGGTTGGAGAGATTGTTGGTTAGAGTGTTAGAGAATGTGAGAATTGATTGAGATCTTATGCATTAGTTACATGGAACATATAGAGCAGATGTGATGCAGATTTAAGGAGAAGAAGAATCAAAATCAGAGATGGATATATGCATAACTGTAGAGGTAAACCAACATATTGTTTTCATTTTGCATGAAGGGATTGGGGTCTCCTTTCAAGTTGTGCCTTGATAAATATCAAGTTAGAGCCTGTTGAGGTAGAAGCCTCTTGTGGGTTGTAGCCTGCAAAAAACATATGGGAGTTGGAGTTTCCTTGCATGTTGTAGCTTGCAGAAAATTGAGGTGGTAGCATCATGTAGGTTGGAGCCTACAGAAAATTAGATGTAATAAGGGAGTAGGAGCTTGTCTTTGCATCACAACAATAAAAAATTGTGGTTTTCTCCCTTTAAGGGTTTCCACTTATATATGGTGTCCATATTGCTTTATTTTATGTGTTGATGTGATGTTATGGTTTATGTATTACTTTTGGTTCACATATTCAATTTATTGGTCATTATGTGTTAAGTTGCTCATTTAAAACTTCAGTTAATGAGTTTTAAAGAAAATAGATTAATGTCCATGAATGTACTAAACTAATTCACCCCACCCCCCGCCCTCAGTTTAGTCAAGTTTTCATCAATTGGTATTACAGTCGGTTCCTTATCTGTAAGCCTAACATGTTGAAGGTAGATTTGGTGAAGTCATGGATTATCAAGGTGGACATGTGCTAAGTGAAACACACTTTCATGAATGCAGAGATAAGTAAAATATGAACTGATATGTTATGGACCTAGTGTACGGAAACTATTATGTGATGATTACTATAAAGACTCTCCCTCTGTGCAAGAGAAACAATGGAATGCTAAGGAAAAATGTGTTATGTATAATAATATTCATAATAAGGATCTTGATACAATAATAGATTTAAATTCTTCTAAAGAAATATGGGATAGGTTGCAACTCATTCATGAAGGAGAGACTAGTAGCGCTAATACAAAAAAGAGAAGAGAAAGAAGAATAAGAAAAATCTCTATAAAAAGGAAAGTGTTCAGTCAAATGAGGTCTATGCTAGTGTGAATCGACTTGATTTCCAAGAAGAAAATATAGTTGAAGAACAAGCTAATCTTGGCATAGCCTTGACTAAAATAGAAAGATTGAAGAATGAAACCAAAGACTTGAATAAACTTATGCAGATATGTGATGAGAGAGAGCATGAGTACAAGGAATAAATTGTTAATGTGAAGACACAAATTGAAGAGGCAAGGAGAATAGAAGGGATGATGAGTAGAAAGCTAAAGGAGAAAGAGGTACAATGTGAAAGATTAAACTCTAAGATGGTCTTACCTAGAAGTGAGTTAGATGAAAAGAAAACATTGTACAAAAACCTAGAAGAGGATATTGTCTCTATGAAAGACTCAGAGGAGTCAGTCATTAAAGAGGACATTGCACCAAAAAGACCTACAGAAGAAGAAGTCAGCTACAACATGATTTGTAACGAAGCAAACGAAAACAAGCAGTAGCATCAAGAGCTAAAGAATAATATGAAGAAATGGTCATTTGCAAAAAGGTCAGTTCCTCTTGGAGATAAATTGAGCAAATTTGGAAGATCTCAAAGGAGATTATTTGTTCCTTTGAAAAATATGAAGTGTTTTTCTTGCCATGAACTTGACACTTTGCAGCAAAATGTACGACAAAGAAAATCAATTTTAATAAGCAAAAGATGTAGCAAATGAGAAGGCTCCGTCAAGCAAGCAAACAAAGAATACATCCATTCACCAGGTAACACAATTCATGTCTATTGAGTGTAAAATGTATGTAAAAAAAAGTATAAATGACTCAAGAAAGCACACACCATTTGTTTCATTCCTTGGCCATATAAAATGTTATTTGTGTAGCAATCTTGGCCATATGGCCAAAGATTGCAAACTACTATATACCATAAATAGTTCTAAAAAGAAAATAGAAGCAACTCCAAGCAGACCAGACAATGAGCTAAAAGGAAATGTAGACAACAACAGAAGGAAACCAACTAAGGTATGGAAGAGGAAGAAAAAGGAGCAGCTTCAAGACTTCAATAGCAAAATGATGTCTCAAGGGGAGTTGCTCAAAAAAGCAAAAGAAGAATTCATCTGTCTCAATAGTATAATGGCACTATATCACATATGTTGAAGTCTCTGCAATAACACTTTAATGAGAAAGATGACCATGAAGAGAATCAAATTCAAAGGCTAATAAGAACACAAAATGCAAATATTTTCAGAACAAAGAGAAAAGGAGTCTTCATTGTAATATCCTAGATGTGCAAGCAGAAGAGAAGAGTTGGTCAGTGTTTGTTAATCTTCATACTTCGTGACCATGCTGAGAATTTATTATGATCACTAATATTTAGTGGGAAACAAGAGACTTCAACATTTGCAAATGAGTGTATTGGAAGCTCCCTAAAGCTATGTTATGTACTATTAGAGGCAATGGAAGGCAACACCATGATCAATCTCTTCCATTCTATTAACCCTACTTGAATCATTAGAGTCTCTAGTGGAAAATACACCTAATATCTAGAATTTTAATCTTAGCAAAAAACATCACATTACTAGCCATGGCCGAATTAAAACCACATAAATGGCCTTAACCTAATAATAGAGAAGATGGACAGATTTGTGGAGAAAGAAGCAGTGATACACAAGATTATTGTTTTCACTTTGTACAAACAACCAAGAATGCTCTATACAAGTGGATCTACATCAAACATGGCTCATCACACTACACACGGCAGACAATGCAACAAATATGAAAAATAAGGAGGATTCCCTTGAACTCAAGGCGAAGATATGATATGAATCCATTACTGAATTTGAACATCTCATGTCAGTATGCTATTGTTGTTGCGCATACCGTTGTCGTGCACGCAAACAACTTCTTCTTATTTCTTAGTATTCAACTAGCTCGGATTGTTCAAACTACAACCCTACGGAATGAGTTGGGGATGAAAAAAAAATAAACCACAGTTGTTGTTTAGACAGTATTGGCATTGAAGATATGAAAAGACATTGTAAGCAAAGACAAGGTCGATTCACTATCAAAGCATGCTTGTCATCCTAGTTTGGAAGACTCTGTAATGGGAAAGCAAGGAGATATGAGACAAAGCTTGCGATTCTACAGTGATATTTAGGGGGCATAACCTATTGTAGCATTGTTTGAGAATGCTTTAGCATAACATCCACTATCAAAATTTAAGACATAATGGTTGAATCCAGATCCCAAGCAGTACAGCTAATCAATGGACTGAACAATTATCACAACAAAGAGATAATTTGATTTTGCCTTTGCATATGGGAAAACAAGACAGTCGCAAAGCGAGATGGAATACAATAAAGAATCGATGAATTTGACCAGAATTTTATGGCTGAATTTCATTATTTTAAAAATCAAATTAATCATCTCGACTCTCACATGGATGCTACTTTTGAAAAATAATGAGTGATCTGATACCTGTCGACTAATAGAATTGGACGTT
Source organism: Pinus tabuliformis (assembly GCA_031772625.1). Lineage (NCBI taxonomy): Eukaryota > Viridiplantae > Streptophyta > Pinopsida > Pinales > Pinaceae > Pinus > Pinus tabuliformis. Next base: position 1,844,981,285 of record CM062817.1, on the reverse strand, counting down.
ATGACAGAAAACAAATAGAAATGCCGGATGCCGGACCTGATATTGACATGAGCAATATCGTTGCATCGTTGCAAACCAAAGAATCCATGGAGACAGCGCTATGTCAACCTATGCGTTATTGGAACATTATAGATGCTTTTTGGTGTATATTATAATGCACTGGCGTTCTTAATAACATATATATGCGTTGGTGCAGGATTAATACATTATGATAGCATCTACAACATTATAACGATATATGATCATTACATGGTTGGTGTGGCAGCGTTGGTTATATTGTCGTTTGTGACAGCACTAAATGTGTGCAGCATTATTGGCAATGTTTAATTTGAGCAGTGTTGAAGCAGCATTAATATATCGGTGACAACGTTAATTATTACATATTGGAAGCTTCTCAAGCCTGGATGGAACACCGTGGTTCGACCGTTACAATATGGCATGCTTATCAATCCGGTTATATTTGAATTAGGGTTATTGCATACATCATATTGTGGTTGATATATTCATTTATATGGTGGCATATCGGGGAAGCCTTATTGTATCACGGTGGATATTCCAGTATAGTATTACACTGTTGTTACAATGCTTATTATGGTGCAATATCATTTCAGGTATTGACATGTGCACTGGAATATGTATGTGATATATGGGTGGGATCATTGCCCAGAATATATATGCAGCGTTGAGGATGGTGTGCACGGTGTGCATTCAATGGCTAATTTATATGGTTGATTCTGATTACCTTATAATTCTGCTTATGTGAAAGCTTAAAATACGAATTATATTTGACCACCACAAAATCCTTGATCGTTTATCGTGCTCAAATTGCATAGGATGATTCTTTTATACAATGTGATGACTGATGCCACAAATTATACAACCAGATTATCATGATCGTGCTCGGACAATCTGATATATTCTGATGTATACAACACAGAGATAGTTGGGTAAAGAGGTTAAACTATTGAGTATTAGCCTTGCATTCAACTCACAACAATAGGGAATGCTAGCGCAACAGACAACGGAGGGACGTTGAGAGTTGGCATGGGAATGTCGACATTGATAAAGTCATTGTTTTGGTGTTGGATGCCCCTTGCTCATCATGTCACAACTAACTGGAGTGCAAAATCTTTTGTCCTATTTGAAGGTCTTTGATCCATTAAGAAGGCTTATAACAGTAGAATATCCTTAATAATCATAATCATGATGAAGACGACACATTTGGTTTCCATGTACTGTTGAGCTGAAAGCGTGCAAGCATAAGAGTTGGTTTTTGTTTGCTAATCTTCATGCTACGTAAATGTGAAATCATATGCAAGTTTCACATTCATGATGTCAAATTCCTTGAAGAAAGTTATGTGAATTGTGAAGCATGTTTTAAGACAACACATTTTTTTTCTCTTATCTCATATTACGCAAACACATATGTTTTTAGGTTTTGTGCCCTAACAATGGTGGAAAAGATTAATCTTAACATTATAAGTCAATATTTATTTGTATGAGAGTTGTGGATACCAGAATTTCGTACTTGGATGTCCGTTCTTGAATGATGAAGATTGTGAGATTCAACCCATGGGAGCGTCTTTTTAAACAAACAAAAGGATGCTACCCATGCTGAGGTCGTTTTTCTTTCCTCCCTGCACGAAAGATGAGATGCATCATAATTAAAGGATGAGAAGATACTTCATGGTCGAGATTTTTAAAGAAAACTGGTATTTTGGGCGCGGAAGGCCTATTGATCTGCTCATGAAATATGTTGTTCAAATTCGACGATCTTGCATCACAAAATTTTATCAGATAATCGGATAGTGGAGTAAAGAGGCAATTTGTTTGTGGGAGTATAGTCGGATACTTGATGGCAATGTGACTGTGGAAGTATAGAGGCGTTTCCTAAATCATAGGCACTTTATACCCTCCAAGTGGACTTCCTTTTCACAAGGAAACAAGTTGCTTCTTCAGTTTCAACGTGCTGGTGTCGATGGGATTCTTTTTAATTATATGATGCAAATTCCATCTAACCAAAAGGTGTAGAAACCAGGGAAGAACGTGTGCAGCAGAATATCGTTGGGAGGAGGTGGAGAGTCATTGTATTCTCTTTATCTGGCTGGGGAGAAGAAAAAAGAGCCAAAAGGTGGGACGATGAAAAAAAAAATGAAAGATAAGAATGTGAAAAAAAAAGGCAGAAGAGTACATTTTTGTTGCTGTTGAAGACAAAGCTCATCCACAAACTGAGGAGATACATGTAAAGTTGGAGGAATTCATAAGTATATATTTGACATAAGATCATCGACAACCTTCTCTCTGATTATTGCTACACTGCCATCACATTTATCTGCAACAATATTGTGCAAGAGATTGTTGATTGATCATGATTCATAATAGCCACTATGTTAAAATTGTCAACTAGGGCCAAACTCCATGTGGGTCATCTTATTTATGGCAGCTGATATTTTTCTTGGATCCCTCTCATCGAGAGATGTAGGATTGATTTAAAGATCATATGCTTCCAATAAGTATTCATGGAGTTATGAATTTTTTTGCGTCCAGCAACCAAATAAACCCCACATGTGGTCAACGTTTTAGTATAAATAGAAGTGGCCTTCAAGTCATTTCAACACACTTGGGATCTCTTCCTCTCTCTACTTGTCTTTGGGTTTTAGTAGGAGGAGAAATCCTAAGGAATAACGTTGCCTTAATCCAAAGGGCAGAAAGACGGAAAAGCCGAAAAGTGGGAAATGCCAGAAAAGCCGAAACTGCCAGAAAATCCAGAAATGTCAGAAAATCCGAAACTACCAGAAACGCTGAAAAAGTCGGAAAAGCCGAAAATGTCGGAACTGTCGGAACTACCGTGACTGCCGGAACTGTCGGGAACCACCGGAACTGCCGGGAATAGCCGGAATTCCCAGAACTGCGAGGAACTGCCGAAACAGTGGGAGCATTTGTCTCCGAATGAGAGCAGCATGCAAGGAACAACTAACTAACATTGGGATAGTTATATGGTACTTAGCAGCAAATACACCAAGCATGCAATGTTACAGCTGGCATGCAAGGGACAACTAGCATGCAACAACAAGCATGCTAGGGACAACAAGCAAGCAAGGTGGAGCGAAAACGTAGGTCAAGATGGCAACATGGTGCAGCAATGGCACATAATGCAGTACAGTGATGGGTACAGTCATGATTAATGAAGCGTGATGAGATGCAGCATAGTGATGATGGGTGCAGCGTGGTGCAGTGCAGTGAGGTGCAGCATGATGACAAAATGCAGCACAACGATAGGTGAAGGAGTCACCTTGGAGAATTAGTTGAAGCAGCATGTCTTCAACTGATCTCATGCATCATCTTCTTAGAGATGATCTATGCTCTTATCTAGAAAGTCAAAGTGTTGACTTCTGTTGTAAACGTACTATCTCTCTCTCTCTCTCTGTTGAACTATTGAAGAACATATAAGAAGAATTGATCAAGGGTTTCCCCACATTGGGATTTGTCCTGGCTAGCGCCACATATTGTGTCCTCTTGTCTTGGCTTGTCTTCTGCGATTTATGTTTTATGCTCTATCTGCAGTTTACTTTAATGTTGATGTGATTGCTAATCTGGAAAAGATATGGAGCTAACTGTGAAAATTGAAATAAATTGCTTTAAGCATAGAACATACCTAAAATTAACATGGTATCAGAGTTGAGGTGAAGACAATGCCCAAGCAAGAGTGAAAGAGCAATCACCGAAGACAGTTGGAAAAGGACAAAAGGATCAGTGGATTCCTCATCCCTCTTCAAATTCACCAAGGGTGAAGTCGAAATAGAGAATATTATCAGAATGGTGCAGCGGAATATGGCCTACCTAAAGATCACTTCATTAGAAGACCGGATCTCAGGGTGGAAAGAAAGGTAGATAACTAGTTCGGCCATTATGCGAAGGAGTGTCGAATGGTAGGGACACATCACTTGATGATGATAACAATCATTCCAGGGACATCTTCAATGATCAAAGGAATGACAGGTAATGCAGGTCATCAAGGAAATGGCTAACTCTTCATAGAAAACAAGGAACCCCAGGTATGAAGAATCAAATGTTGTTTCTAATAAGATAAAGAAGCGTTATCTTGTATTGGCCCTCTTCTTCAGATTCTTTGGGAATATGTCTTATAGATTGTAGTGCTTCAAGGCACTTTATCGGATATATGGGTGCACTCTCTAATTTGGTAGAAATGGAAACAATCGTGGGATTATACTTGGAGTCGATGCCACCTATCCCGGAAAGGGTGTAGGGAATGTTAACTCTCAATTGAATAAGGGTAACTTGATTCGTTTACAGAATCTCTTTTATGTACCTGATTGCAAGAAGAACTTGGTGTCCATCTTGGAAATGGAAGTCAAAGGTTTCAGGGTGGCATTCATCGATGGAAAGGTACGTGTTAAAAAATATAATTTTCAAAGATGCTTTTCTCATGGGTTCAGGGTTGGCAATTTGTATCAAGTTGCAGGATGGTCCATTGGGGATCATGTCAATTGACATATCACATCTATAACACTGGAGGTCTACCTATGGGGCCCTACCTGATGTGAGTCAAATGGTGATAGGGATGTCTGAATTCAAGTAGAGCATGAAGGTACATGTCTGAGATGTACCGAAGGAAAATCTTATAAGGGGACCATTCCCCTCATGCAGCAGGTCCACAAATTTGGAACAACCCTATGAGTTTGAGATTCATGATCGGGAATTTCATGTATACAGGTGGAAGAAAGCCCTCGATGGCTTGAAGCAAAACACCCCGGGTGTAGTATGAGAGGATTGATAGTTGTCTGATGAAGCTGAGATTCACTAGGAGTGAAACCAATCCAAACCATTACCCGAAGGTTGTGGATGATAAACCTCTCATACCGGCACCTTATGAGGATGATCGATTTCTGACAGGTGCATACCTTCTCATTTGTAGAAGTAAGAGGGAGTTGGATTCCAGATGTGGAATGATAAACTGCAAGCCTATGACTACCTCGAGGATCTTAACTTTCAGAAGTTATAACGTAGTGATGTCAGACCGAATTTGGGAAATGCCTCTGAGTTTCATAAACTCATTCACGTTGATGTTCTTGGTGAACTTCCGTCTGGACATATGTTTTGCAGTCAGCATGGTGAGCTCATATTTGGTTGAGCCTCACTGGATTGGTGCCAAGAATCTTCTGAGATATCTTCGGGGCACAATCTCTCATGGATTGAGATACACTGCCGGAAATATGAAACTACATGATTATTTGAATGTTGGCTGGGCAGGTAGTGTGGAGGATCACTAGAGAACTTCTCAGTGCTAGTTCTCTTTGGATTCCACTTCGATATCATGGATGAGCAGGAAGCAGAAGTCGGTTGCTATAAGCACCACCGAGACCGAATACATAGCTACGAGTATGATCTCGTGTGAAGCTGCATGGTTGCAGAAGCTCTTAAGTGAGTTGTTTGTACACATGATGAATACCACTGTGATTCTCCGTGACAACCAGAGGGGGGATTCGATTATTGAGGAATCCTGTATTCGATGATTGCTCCATCAGATAGACATTAGATACTACCTTATCTGCGATATGGTAAGTCAATGAGTGACGAGGCTCCATCGCATTGAGACTGATCTACAGGTTGCAGACATTTTGTCAAAGCCCCGGGAAAGGTCAAATCTGTGACTTTCCCGAATGACTTGGAGTCGTTGAGAGACCTTCTTATGAGTGGTATGAGACACTCACTTGTGACACTGATCTGGGATCAATGAAATTGATCTAGGATCAGTATGAGTGGTTTGAGACACTCTCTTGTGATATTGATCTAGGATCAATAAAACTGACTTCGGGTCAGTAAGAGTGATGTGACACACTCTCTTTAGATGAAACTGACTTCGGGTCAGTAGAGAATGGTATGAGACATTCTCGATCAATTCTTCTTGTTCATGGTTCAGCAGAGCAGAGCTCAGTAAATCAAAGCAGAGCAGTGCAGGGCATTGATGGCAGAGATAGTATAGTCGGACATATGGATCAACGGATGGAGTTTTCCCTAGTTGAGAGGGAGCGTTAAAATTGGAAACTATGGCCAAACTCCATGTGGGTCATCTTATTTATGGCAGCAGATATTTTTCTTGGATCCCTCTCATCGATAGGTGTAGGATTGATCTAAAGATCATCCGATTCCGATAAGTATTCATGGAGTTATGAATTTATTTGCGTTATAAGACAATTCGTCAAGGTCGGCTAGCAACCAAATAAACCCCACATGTGCTCAATGTTTTAGTATAAATAGAGGTGGCCTTCAAGTCATTTCAACACACTTGGGATCTCTTCCTCTCTCTACTTGTCTTTGGGTTTTAGTAGGAGGAGAGATCCTAAGGAATAATGTTGCCTTGATCCAGAGGGCAGAAAGCCGGAACTGCCGGAAAAGCCGAAAAAGACGGAACTGCCGGAAAAGACGGAACTGCCAGAAAAGCGGAAAATTCGGAACTCCTGGAAAAGCTGGAACTACTAGAAAAGCCAGAAAAGCCGGAAATGCCGGAAAAGATGGAACTGCCAGAAAAGACGAAAAAGCTATAAAAGCCAGAACTGCAGGAAAAACCGGAAATGTCAGAAAAGCCGAAACTGCCAGAAAAGCTGAAAAAGTCGGAAAAGCCAGAAATGCCGGAATTGCCGGAACTGTTGGGACTACCGGAACTGCCGGGAACAACCGGAACTATCGGAACTACTAGGAACAGCCAAAATTACTAGAACTGCTGGGAACTGCCGAAACAGCCGGAACATCTATCTCCGAAGGAGAGCAGCATGCAAGGGACAGCTAACTAACATTGGGATAGTTGTATGGTACTTAGTAGCAAATACACCAAGCATGCAATGTTACAGCTAGCATGCAAGGGACAACTAGGATGCAACAACAAGCATGCTAAGGACAATAAGCATGCTAGGGACAACAGGCAAGCAAGGGACAACAAGCAAGCAAGGTGCAGCCAACACATAGGTCAGGATGGAAACATGGTGTAGCAATGGCACATAATGCAGTACAGTGATGGGTACAGTCATGATTAATGAAGCGTGATGAGATGCAGCATAGTGATGATAAGTGCAGCATGGCGCAACGCGGTGAGGTGCAGCATGATGACGAAATGTAGCACAATGATAGGTGAAGGAGTCACCTTGGAGAATTAGTTGAAGCAGCATGGCTTCAACTGATCTCATGTATCATCTTCATAGAGATGATCTATGCTCTTATCTAGATAAGTCAAAGTGTTGACTTCTGTTGTAAACGTACTATCTCTCTCTCTCTCTCTCTCTCTCTCTCTCTGTTGAAGTATTAAAGAACATATAAGAATAATTGATCAAGGGTTTCCCCACATTGGGGTTTGTCTCTGGCTAGCGCCACATCTTGTGTCCTCTTGTCTTGGCTTGTCTTCTGCGATTTATGTTTTATGTTCTATCTGCGGTTTACTTTAATGTTGATGTGATTGCTACTCTGGAAAAGATATGGAGATAACTGTGAAAATTGAAATAAATTGCTCTAATCATAGCACATACCTAAAATTAACATGGTATCATAGCTGAGGTGAAGACAATGCCCAAGCAAGAGTGAAAGAGCAATCACCAAAGACAGTTGGGAAAGGACAAAAGGATCAGTGGATTCCTCATCCCTCTTCAAATTCACCAAGGGTGAAGTCAAAGCAGAGAATATTATCATAATGGTGCAGCGAAATATGGCCTACCTAAAGATCACTTCATTGGAAGACCGGATCCTAGGGTGGAAGGAAAGGCAGATAACTAGTTCGGCCATTATGCGAAGGAGTCTCCAAATGGCAGGGACACATCACTTGATAATGACAACAATCATTCCAGGGACATCTTCAATGATCAAAGGAATGACAGGTAATGCAGGTCATCAAGGAAATGGCTGACTCTTCATAGAAAGCAAGGAACCCCAGGTATGAAGAATCAAATGTTGTTTCTAATAAGATAAAGAAGCATTATCTTGTATTGGCCCTCTCCTTCAGATTCTTTGGGAATCTGGCTTATAGATTGTAGTGCTTCAAGGCACTTCATCGATTAGATGGGTGCACTCTCTAATTTTGTAGAGATGGAAACAATCATGGGATTATACTTGGAGCCGATGCCACCTATCCCGGAAAGGGTGTAGGGAATGTTAACTCTCAATTGAATAAGGGTAACTCGATTCATTTACATAATCTCTTTTATGTACCTGATTGCAAGAAGAACCTGGTGTCCATCTCGGAAATGGAAGTCAAAGGTTTCAGGGTGGCATTCATCGATGGAAAGGTACGTATTAGAAAATATAATTTTCAAAGATGCTTTTTCTCATGGGTTCAGGGTTGGCAATTTTTATCAAGTTACAGATGGTCCATTAGGGATCATGTCAATTGACATAATCGCATCTATAACACCAGAGGTCTACCTATGGGGCCCTACCTGATGTGATTCAAATGGTTATAGGGATGCCTGAATTCAAGAAGAGCATGAAGGTGCATGTCTGAGATGTACCGAAGGTAAATCTTATAAGGGGGCCATTCCCCTCATGCAGCAGGTCCACAGGTTTGGAACAACCCGAGGAGTTTGAGATTCATGATCGGGAATCTCATGTATACAAGTGGAAAAAAGCCCTCAATGGCTTGATGCAAAACACCCCGGGCGTAGTATGAGAGGGTTGATAGTTGTCTGATGAAGCTGAGATTCACTATGAGTGAAACCGATCCAAACCATTACCGGAAGGTTGTGGATGATAGACCTCTCATACCGGCACCTTATGAGGACGACCTATTTCTGACAGGTGCAGACCCTCTCATTTGTAGAAGTAAGAGGGAGTTGGATTCCGGATGTGGAATGATAAACTGCAAGCCTGTGACTACCTCAAGGATCTTAACTTTCAGAAGTTACATGGTAGTGATGTCGGGCCAGATTTGGGAAATGCCTCTGAGTTTCATAAACTCATTCGCGTTGATGTTCTTGGTGAACTTCCATCCGGACATATGTTTTGCAGTTAGCATGGTGAGCTCATATTTGGTTGAGCCTCACTGGATTGGTGCCAAGAATCTTCTAAGATATCTTCAAGGCACAATCTCTCATGGATTGAGATACACTGCCGGAAATATGAAACTGCATGATTATTCGAATGTTGACTGGGCAGGTCGTGTGGAGGATCACTAGAGAACTTCTCAATGCTAGTTCTCTTTGGATTCTACTTCAATATCATGGATGAGCAGGAAGCAAAAGTTGGTTGCTATAAGCACCGCCGAGACTGAATACATAGCTACGAGTATAATCCCGTGTGAAGCTGCATGGTTGCAAAAGCTCTTAAGTGAGTTGTTTGTACACATGATGAATACCACTGTGATTCTCTGTGACAACCAGAGGGGGGATTCGATTATTGAGGAATCCTGTATTCGATGATTGCTCCAACAGATAGACATCAAATACTGCCTTATTTGCGATATGGTAAGTCGATGAGCAAGGAGGCTCCATCGCATTGAGTTTGATGTACAGGTCGCAGACATTTTGTCAAAGCCCCGGGGAAAGGTCAAAGCTGTGACTTTTCCAAACGACTTGGAGTCATTGAGAGACCTTCTTATAAGGGTCCTACATGTTGCATGCATTGAGCTCTAGGAGCTCTGGGTGGCTTGGGGTACTTACTGGAGCAACATACGACCATAGGGCGACTCACCCTCCCTTGGTGGTGCACTATGAATAGGATGATTAGTTCTTCTGTGGGCCGGGATGATTAGTTCTCCCATGGAAACTGTGGAACAGGATGATTAGTTCTCTTGTGGGCCGAGATGATTAGTTCTCCCATGGCAACTGTGGAATAGGATGATTAGTTCTCCTATGGGCCAGGATGATTAGTTCTCTGTGGCATCCACTGACAGGATGATTCGTTCTCCTGTGGACAGGATGATTAGTTCTCCTGTCGAGGCATCCTACCCATGCAGTCTGGGACTCATGGGAAGTACCTCTCATCTGATCAATGAGCAGGCAAATGAGGATAGGGACCATAGTAGTACTATCGATGGACGCATCGTTGTATCTACAATACTCCCTATGATAGGATGACCTCCATTGATCTGGGATCAATGAAACTGATCTGGGATCAGTATGAGTGGTTTGAGACACTCTGTTGTGACGCTGATCTGGGATCAATGAAACTGATCTAGGATCAATGAAACTAATATGGGATTAGTATGAGTGGTATGAGACACTCTCTTGTGACACTGATCTGGGATCAATCAAACTGATCTGGAATCAATATGAGTGGTTTGAGACACTCTCTTGTGATATTGATCTAGGATCAATAAAACTGACTTCAGGTCAGTAAGAGTGATGTGACACACTCTCTGCAGATGAAACTGACTTCGGGTCAGTAGAGAATGGTATGAGACATTCTCGATCAATTCTTCTTCTTCATGGTTCAGCAGAGTAGAGCAAAGCTCAGCAGATCAGAGCAGAGCAAAGCTCATCAAATCAGAGCAGAGTAGAGCAGTGCAGGGCACTGATGTCAGAGATAGTATAGTCGGACATATGGATCAACGGATGGAGTTCTCCCTAGTTGAGAGGGAGTGTTAAAATTGGTAATTAGGGCCAAACTCCATGTGGGTCATCTTATTTATGGTAGCTGATATTTTTCTTGGATCCCTCTCATCGAGAGGTGTAGGATTGAATTTATTTGCGTTATAAGACAATTCGTCAACGTCGGCCAGCAACCAAATAAACCCCACATGTGCTCAACGTTTTAGTGTAAATAGAGGTGGCCTTCAAGTCATTTCAACACACTTGGGATCTCTTCCTCTCTCTACTTGTCTTTGGGTTTTAGTAGGAGGAGAGATCCTAAGGAATAATGTTGCCTTGATCCAGAGGGCAGAACGCCAAAACTACCGGAAAAGTCGGAAAAGCCAGAACTACCGAAAAAGCCAGAAAAATCGGAATTGCTGGAAAAGCCGGAAAAGCCGGAACTGTCGGAAAATCGGGGACTACCGGAAAAGCTGGGATTGCCGGAAATGCCAGAAAAGCCAGAAATTTCGGAAAAGCTGGAACTACCCAAAAAGCTAAAAAAGCCGGAAATGTCGGAAATGCCGGAAATGCCGGGACTGTCGAAACTGCCGAGAACAACCGGAACTATCGGAACTGCCGAGAACAGTCGGAACTGCTAGAAAAGCCGGAAAATCGGAAAAAACGGAAAAGCCAGAACTGCCGGAAAAGTCGTGTTGGCATTATGATACATATGTTGTACTTGATGGCAACCCACTCATCTCAGATGATAAATTATAGTGCAGCAAAGTTCACGCACTTTTATGCAGAGAAAAGTTTATTTCATGTAGAGAAAAGTTCATGCACTTTTATGCAGAGAAAAGTTTATTTCATGTAGAGAAAAGTTCACGCACTTTTATGCAGAGAAAAGTTTATTTCATGTAGAGAAAAGTTCACGCACTTTTATGCAGAGAAAAGTTTATTTCATGTAGAGAAAAGTTCACGCACTTTTATGCAGAGAAAAGTTTATTTCATGGAGAGAAAAGTTCACGCACTTTTATGCAGAGAAAAGTTTATTTCATGTAGAGAAAAAAGTTCACGCACTTTCATGCAGAGAAAAGTCCCTTTCATGAAGAGAAAATTTCACGCACTTTCATGGTTGGCTCATGGTATTAGTCCGACAGCTTTTGATCCTATGGTTTTGGTCCGTGGTATTGCATCCAAAAGTGTTGATCTCACGCACTTTCATGGTTGGTTCATGGTATTAGTCCTATCGTTTTTGATCCTATGGTTTTGGCTCGTGGTATTGCATCCAAAAGTATTGATCTCACGCACTTTCATGGTTGGTTCATGGTATTAGTCCAACAGTTTTTTGATCCTATGGTTTTGGACCGTGGTATTGTGGAAGGCCTAAGACTATAAAAGAGGAAGGAGATCATTTGGCAAAATATCATCGAATGAATTGAATATCTAATAAGTGCTAGATCTGAAATATTTGTGATTGGGTTATGGTGCAGATATGGATCTGAATGAAGGAGGAACCTTAGCGCATAAAGAAGGATAAGTTCTTTTGATGGGTCATAATCTTTATGCTTGAATAATAGTATCTTTGCATGATTTTGATCTGTTATATGAGGCGCATGCTTGATCTATAAATCTGACAATCTGGGTTAATTAGTGTCTGAATATTTGAAAGAATGAATTATCCTTTATAGATCTGCACGCAGGTTTCAGGTTGTTGAAGTAGCGTATATCTTTAAATTATGATCTAGCTGCCTCTGTCTATTGGTGCAGTATTCTGGGTTCAGAATTTGTTGTGTGGTTACTGTTACTGTGTTCTGGGTACAGCTGTCAGAGAAGTGTTTACTTGATTCAGTGCTAATTGGGAAAAGGAGATTGTTTGATGCAGATATACTTGATGATTAATTGATGTTCATGGATCCAGTCTGAAAATTTATGAAACGTGGTCCCTGGAAGAAAGAGAAGGTTGTAGGCCAGCACCTACGTACTAGTATCTTGGCTAGTACAAGAGCTAAGAGGGTTGTAGCTCTCTGCAGGTTGTAGCCTGCGTACTGGTAAAGCACTACACCAGTACAAAATCATTGTAAAAGGAGTTTCTAATTGAAAGAAGATAGAGACATATTGCAGCAGGTGGTTTTCACCCACATTGGGTTTCCACCTTATATCTGGTGTTCTTTTGTGTGACTATTTGCTTTTCTTGTTCCTGCTCATTATTTTATGATACTGACATACAAAGTAATGATCAACATTTGAAGAATTATTCAAAGTATAAATAAGGAAGATAGATTGAAAAGAATTTGATAATACTGATTCACCCCCCCCTCTCAGTATTATTTTCAACAAGTCGGGACTGCCGGAAAAGCCGAAAATTGTCGGAAAAGCCGAAAATTGTCGAAAAAGCCGAAATTGCCAAAAAAGCTGAAAAAGCCGGAAACGCCGGAATTTTCGAAACTGTCGGGACTGTCGAAACTTCTGAGAACAACCGAAACTATCGGAATTGCCGGGAACAGCCGGAACTACCGAGAACTGCCAAAACAGCCGAAGCATCTATCTCCGAAGGAGAGCAGCATGCAAGGGACAGCTAACTAACATTGGGATAGTTGTATGGTACTTAGCGGCAAATACACTAAGCATGCAATGTTACAACTAGCAAGCAAGGGACAACTAGCATGCAACAACAAGCATGCTAAGGACAACAAGCATGCTAGGGACAACAAGCAAGCAAGGGACAACAAGCAAGCAAGGTGCAGCAAGAACATAGGTCAGGATGGCAACATGGTGCAGCAATGGCACATAATGCAGTACAGTGATGGGTACAGTCATGATTAATGAAGCGTGATGAGATGCAGCATAGTGATGATGGGTGCAGCGCGGTGAGGTGCAGCATGATGACGAAATGCAGCACAACGATAGGTGAAGTAGTCACCTTGGAGAATTAGTTGAAGCAACATGTCTTCAACTGATCTCATGTATCATCTTCTTAGAGATGATCTATGCTCTTATATAGATAAGTCAAAGTGTCGACTTCTATTGTAAACGTACTATCTCTCTCTCTCTCTCTGCTGAACTATTGAAGAACATATAAGAAGAATTGATCAAGGGTTTCCCCACATTGGGGTTTGTCCCTGGCTAACGCCACATCTTGTGTCCTCTTGTCTTGGCTTGTCTTCTGCGATTTATGTTTATGTTCGTCTTGGCTTGTCTTCTGCGATTTATGTTTATGTTTTATCTATGATTTACTTTAATGCTGATGTGATTGCTAATCTGGGAAAGGTATGGAGCTAATTGTGAAAATTGAAATAAATTGCTCTAAGCATAGAACATACCTAAAATTAACACTATCATTTCTAGAGTGGTTGTGTGCTTGTGGAGGCTATTGAGCATCATTTTAATGCAAAAATCATGAAATGCATGTACATGACACCTACAAAGTCCTTTCAATACATATGAATGGTTTAAATTTCATCAACAAGGTATATCAAATACCCATCCATATGTGAACTCCAATTCAAAGAAGCTAAAGAGGAGTTTGAACTTGCTTTGAAGCACATGTGAAGAACAAAAAGGAGCTAAGATGTTTGCAATTGCCAAAGCCAAGAACATGTTTATAATTTTTTAGTTGTGGTTTCATATTCTAATTTATGAATGTATTGTTTATATCTGCTCACAATAGAATTTGTATGTTGGTTTCTCTATTAAGCCTCATAAATTGACATACCAAACTATTTGATTTCTAAATTCAATGGTAGAAAGATCGAAATGGCAGCGGTATACCTTGGTTATGATAAACTTTATGATGTAATGGAGTTGGTGGTGAGTTTCACAGTACATGAGACCCTCAGTGATTCGAATGAGAAGATGAATTTACTCTTTAATAGTGTATAAGAGTTTGTACATTTGTAATTTGTACAATCATTGAATATCTTCTTATTATTTTTCATTGTGAACTACACCCCCTTGCCATTTATGTCAAAGGGGGAGGTAAGAAAATTGGTGAGGAAAAGGGGATGATCATTATGTTGTCATCAATGCCAAAGGGGGAGATTGATGGCATTGTTGTCATTGATGGCAAAGGAGCAGCAAAAGCATAGGAGCAACAAGGTATGTTGCAAGGATATTTGACAACAAGAAATGAAGGTGATGGCAAAGGAACAACAGGAACAACAAAGTGTAAAGAAACAAGAAAATATGATGGCACATGTATTGTTGATGGAAAACTTGTATTGATACCACCATTTGTATACCTTGGAGGTAAAGGTGAACATAATGGTATGCTTCTTGTGTTTTGTGTAAGGGCCGATTTGAAGAGTGGTTTGGTTGAGTTGAATTGTTGTGATGCAAGGGAAAGGCAAGACTCCATGAATGCAAAGGCAAGACAAAGACATGATGCAAGGCAAGTCAAAATGCAAGGCAAAGACATAGAAAAATATTGTGATGCAGGGCTATTTGAATATGATTGCAAGATTGTATTATTGCATGTTATTCATTTATTTTATTGACATGAAGAATATGAATGCGTGACATTTGGATATGATGAAATTCATTTTATGTATTTTAATATTCAAGAGTTCAAGGAGTTTTGCAATTGAAGAGACACCTTTGGAATGCAAAGAGACGTGATAAATTCCCTATTATAATTGAATATAATAACAATCTCTCTTATTAAATATTAAGCTATTTGGTCGGCTCTTTCTCATTTACTTTCCTCCATTCCATATTAATTACCCTTCATTCTTGTTCTTCTTTGTGGATTCATCGTGACGATGAGTCATGTTATACACTTGAAACATCGACACACAAAAATGGCTATTGTGGTTAATAATCTAAATATGCAAGATACTCCAGATTCTCACCACATAAATCTTCAAACACTCATTAGTTCCCTGAACAGAAGGGATGTTTGGACTGAGATTCGTACTCTTGAAAAGATTAGGGTAAAAAATCAGAGAAGAGAGGTTGATCTATTCTTCCTAAAGTACTGTAGAAACTTTAACCTTATCCCTTTCATCCCCTGTATAAAACATAGACTTCCCAGCCACCAAAACGCTGTGGCATTTAACCGACTGACCATGTCCCTAATTCGTCATGAAATTCGTAGAATTCGTTATTCCTTGGACCGATTGTCATCATTGGCATACAAAAAACATCTTGAGCTTGCTCAGTTGAGTCGTTCCGACTTATGGATCATCGTTGATGTTGCAGCAGCTCTCAAAGCGATAGAGAAGGTCATAGGGTCCAAGATAAACAAGAAAAGAAAATTAATAAGCTTGAAGCTCGTGTGAACGATTATCAAAGGTTGGAGAACGCAAGATCCTCTGTTGTGGAAAATTCTCGGGAATTAATCAACGCGCAATTGTAAATAATAATGCAGTCAACAACAATACACCGAATCATATAAACGACTACCATGAAGGAATACACAGTGTTGCAACCATGGATAGGAAATCGTCTTACTCAGTGGAAAATACCTGTGAAGTGTGCCCAGGTGTAAATAATATTGTAGTATTAAATGACTATACATCAGAGTATAAAGAAAATTCCACAAACAAGCATACCATCGAATGTCTAGGAGGTGCGAGCATGGATAACTTATAAAACTTACAAATTGGCCCTGCATTAAGCATAACATATAGTGTTACTGAGACCGCCTCCAACAAAAGGGTGTTCATAAAGTCATGTGTTCATGTGGGGAGTGTTACATAGGAGAGACGGGAAGATCCTTCAAGATAACACTCAAAGAACATGGCGCTGACATTAAAAATGGTAAAATTCGGTCTGAAGCACTTTTTGAGTACTCAACTAAGACATGTCACCATATGTGCCTCGAAGACACCAAGATAATCGCTAATGAAAAGCATCAGTACAAGCAAAAGATCCGTGAAGCCCTTGAGATTATTAAGCATCCTCACAATCTTAATAGAGATGGGGGTTTGGAGGTAAGTAGGAGTTGGATTCCCTTACTCGCTTAAGACCCCATAGCTCACAACCATGACTAAACTGGTTTCACCTCTCCAGTTTTATTTTTTCCCTTTTAATCTTTTTCTTCCTTCCCTCACATTCATCCCCTCATTAATCTTTTCACTCCATTTCCCTTCCATTTTCCGTCTGTAGCATCCAAACTAATAATAATTCAATAACTTTATTCTAAATATCCTATCATAAGATTAAAGTTGATAGTTCATTAAACAATGACTATTAACTTTATTCTTAGATTCAATAATAAGAATTTAATAACAATGATAACATAAAACAAAACACATCATCCTTATTAATTAAAACATCATCATCAAAATTTAAATATTATAAATAATCCTTAATACTTTTTTAATTATTCACCCTTATAAACAATGATATTATTATATTATTAATTAAATGCATTATTAATAATAATTTTTATTATTATTACTAATAATGATAATAATTAATACTTATAATAGTATTAGATTATATTCTCCATTATCCTTGATATAAATTATTCCTAATATTAACCTTATTATTAGTAAATTCCCTATTATAATTGAATATAATAATAATCTCTCTTATTAATTATTAGGCTATTTGGTCGACTCTTTCTCATTTCTTTTCCTCCATTCCATATTAATTACACTTCCTTCCTACTCTTCTCTGTGGATTTGTCCTAACGATGAGCCTTGTTGTTAATTTTGAGTATGTTGTATGCTTAGAGAAATTTATTTCAATTTTCATAGTTAACTCAATATCTTTTCCAGATTAGCAATCACATCAACATTAAAGTAAACCGCAGATAGAACATGAAAATAAATCGCAGAAGACATGCCAAGACAAGAGGACACAAGATGTGGCACTAGCCAGGGACAAACCCCAATGTGGGGAAACCCTTGATCAATTCTTCTTATATGTTCTTCAATAGTTCAGCAGAGAGAGAGAGAGAGAGAGATAGTACATTTACAACAGAAGTCAACACTTCGACTTTCTGGATAAGAGAATCGATCATCTCTACATGAGATCAGTGGAAGACATGTTGCTTCAACTGATTCTCCAAGGTGACTCCTTCACCTATCATTGGGTTGCATCTCGTCCATGTGTTGCACCTCACCGTGTTGCACCATGCTACAACATCATACCATGTTCCTGAGCTGCACCATGTTGCTCCACTATTGAGTTGTACCTCATCACGTTGTACACAACTTGCTGCTCTTAATCATCATGCTGCTGCACTAGTTGTCATTTCTTTATGAGATAGGTCACATTTAGTGCTCTTCCTTCTTACAGTCAACAATGTAGGTATTCAAGGTGAGGCTCTACCACTTGAGCGATCCTTATATCAAACTATGTTGTTGGCTATGGCCTACAGCCTAGCCCAACAGCAAGTTAAGCCTATGATTATTGAGTCCAACAAGATTGACTCAATCTGAATATACACAAGGACAATTTTCTTCATTGTAATGACAACCTTATAAATTGTCCTCATGAATAGCCTCATCACTACACTGTCACCACACTTCTATGACACAGTCTTTGATACTGTCATGATGACTGGTTAGGGCACTTCTTGGTTGTAGTTTAGGGATCCAAACAACCCTAAAACAACAACCTCTAGTTCCTCCTTATTGAAGATTCTATTTTCCCTCAAGAATAACATTAACGTGCTCAAACAATCCTTAAATAAGCCATGTTGTCACCTACAACAATGTGGCATTATGACAGCAGCTTAGATGATTGTAACAGGGCTCTTAGAGCTGCGTATAAGGTCTTCTTGTTGTGGAATAAGGACTGCACATAATAGTGGCTAGGGCATCATCCTAAATTGTGTCTAAGACCTTTCCTTGACATTGTTTAGGAGGAGCTCCTTCAGGCAGCATATAGGTCCTCCCTTGACTGCGTATAAGTCTCCTTCAAGATTACGGATTAGGGCTCCTCAACATCGGATAGATTAGGTCTCTTTTGACAGCTTTTAGTCTTCCTTTTTGCAGCGTATAGAATCCTCCTTCAACTGCGGATATAGGGATGTATTAAGACCTTCTTTTGCTGCGTAATAGGACCTATGGTAGGGCTCCTTCCAACTGCGGCTAGGCCTCTTTTGTGACTACATCTAGGGCTTATTAAGGCCTCCTTTATACAGCGTATAAGGATCCTCCTTGACTATGTCTATAGGGCCTGCGTCTAGATGTCCAACGTATAGATCTCTCCATTGATGAAGCTTGATCTTCATTAGGGCAGCGTAGAGGTCTCCTTCATGATAGCGTATAGAATAGGGCATCCTCTAGGGCAGCTTATCCTCTTTAGGTCTCTCCTCCCACCAAAACCCAAAGACAAGTGGAGAGGAAGAGATCACCAAGACGATGAGTGTCTAAATGACTTGAAGTCCTCCTTTATTTATACTAAAACATTGAGCACAAGTGGGGTTTATTTGGTTGTTGGCCGACCTTGACGAACTGTCCCATAACACAAATAAATTCATATCTCCATGAATACTTATCAGAATCGGGTGATCTTTAGATCAATCCTACTCCTCTCGATGAGAGGGATCCAAGAAAAATATCAGTTGCCATTAATAAGATGACCCACATGGAGTTTGGCCCTAGTTGCCATTTTAACACTCCCTCTCAACTAGGGAGAACTCCATCCGCTGATCCATATGTTCGACTGTACTATCTCTGCCATCAGTGCCCTGCACTGCTCTGCTCTGCTTTGCTTTGCTCTGCTCTGTTAAGCTCTGCTCAGTTCTGCTCTGCTCTGTTGAGCTCTGCTTAGTTCTGCTCTGCTCTACTGAAACATGAAGAAGAAGAATTGATCGAGAATGTCTTATACCATTCTCTATTGACCCGAACTCAATTTCATCTTACTGACCCGAAGTCAGTTTTATTGATCCCAGATCAATATCACAAGAGAGTGTCTCAAATCACTCATACTAATCTCAGATCAGTTACATTGATCCCATATCAATGGAGGTCATCCTAGCATAGGGAGTGCAGTAGATACAACAATGCGTCCATCGATAGTACTACTATGGTCCCTAACCCCATTTCCCTACTCATTGATCAGATGAGAGGTACTTCCCATGAGTCATAGACTGCATGGGTAGGATGCTTTGACAGGGGAACTAATCATCATGTCCACAGGAGAACGAATCATCTTGTCCCACAGTGGCCATGGGAGAACTAATCATCCCGGCCCACAGGAGAACTAATCATCATGTTCCATAGTTGCCACGGGATAACTAATCATCCCTGCCCACAGGAGAACTAATCATCATGTTCCATAGTTTCCACATAAGAACTAATCATCCTAGCCCACAGGAGAACTAATCATGTTCCATAGTTGCCACAAGGTATCACAAAGAAAGGTTGAACCTATCACCCTGTACATAGCGCACCACCAGGGGAGGGTGAGTCACCCTGTGGTCGTATGTCGCTCCAATAAGTACCCCAAGCCCCCCAGAGCTCCCAGAGCTCAATGCATGCAACACGCAGGACCCTTATACGAAGGTCTCTCAATGACTCCAAGTCGTTCGGGAAAATCACAGATTTGACCTTTCCTCGGGGCTTTGCCAAAGTGTCTGCGACCTGTACATCAATCTCAATGCGACGGAGCCTCCTCGCTCATCGACTTCTCATATCCCAGATAAGGTAGTATCTGACGTCTATATGTTGGAGAATCATCGAATACGGGATTCCTCAATAATCAAATCCCCCCCTGGTTGTCATAGAGGATCACAGCGGTTTTCATCATGTGTACAAACAGCTCACTGATGAGCTTCCACAACTAGGTAGCTTCACACGAGATCATACTCGTAGCTATGTATTCGATCTCGGCGGTGCTTATAGCAACTGACTTCTGCTTCCTACTCATTCATGATATCGAAGCAGAATCCAAAGAGAACCAACACTGAGAAGTGCTCTAGCGATCCTCCACACTGCTTGCCCAATCAGCGTTCGAATAATCATGCAGCTTCATATTTCTGGCAGAGTATCTCAATCCATGAGAGATTGTGCCCTGAAGATATCTCAGAAGATTCTTGGCACCAATCTAGTGAGGCTCAACCAAATATGATCTCACCATGCTAACTGCGAAGCACATATACAGATGGAAGTTCACCAAGAACATCAATGCAGATGAGTTTATGAAACTCAAAGGCATTTCCCAAATCTGGTCCGGCATCACCACCATATAACTTTTGAAAGTTAAGATCCTCAAGGTACGGACTTGCAGTTTACCATTCCATATATGGAATCCAACTCCCTCTTACTTTTGCAAGTGAGAGGGTCTACACCTGTGAAAAATAGGTCGTTTCTCAGAAGGTGTCGGTATGAGAGGTCTATCATCCACAACCTTCAAACAATGGTTTGGATCGGCTTCACTTTTAGTGAATCTCAGCTTCATCAAACAGCTAGCAATCCTCTCATATTAGGCCCGGGGTGTTTTACTTCAAGCCATAGAGAGCTTTCTTCCACCTGTATACATGAGATTCCCAATCATGAATCACAATCCCCTCAGGTTGTTCCAAACCTGTGGACTGGCTACATGAGGGGAATGGTCCCCTTGTAAGATTTTCCTTCGGTACATCTCAGACATGTACCTTCATGCTCTTCTTGAATTCAAGTATTCGAGTCACCATCTGACTCACATCGGTTAGGGCCTCATAAAGTAGATTTCAAGGGTTATAGATGAGATATGTCATGATCCCCAATGGACCATCCTGCAACTTGACACAAATTGCCAACCCTGAACCCATGAGTAAAAGCATCTTTGAAAATTTCATTTTCAAACACGCACCTTTTCATTGATGAATGCCACCCTGTAACCTTTGACTTCCATTGCCGAAATGGACACCAGGTTCTTCTTGTGATCAAGTACATAAAAGAGATTCTGTAAATGAATCGAGTTACCCTCATTCAATTGAGGGGTAACACCCTTTCTGGGATAGGTGGCATCGAATCCAAGTATAATCCCACGAATGTTTCCATCTCTACCAAATTAGAGAGAGAGCACCCTTCTATCTGATGGAGTGCCTTGAAGCCCTAGAATCAATAAGCCAGATTCCCAAAGAATCTGAAGGAGAGGGCCAATACAAGATAACACTTCTTTATCTTATCAGAAACAACATTTGATTCTTCATACCTGGGCTTCCTTGCTTTCTCTGAAGAGTTGGTCGTATCCTTGATGACCTGCATTACCTATCATTCCTCCGATCATTGAAGATGTCCCTAGAATGATTGTTATCATCATCAAGTGATGTGTCCCTGCCAGTCGGACACTCCTTCGCATAATGGCCGAACTTATTTCAACCAAGGCATCTGCCTTTCCTTCCACCCTTAGATCCGGTTTTCCCATAGAAGTGATCTTCAAGTAGGCCATCAGAAACTTCCACTGCACCATTCTGATAATATTCTCTGCTTCAACTTCACCCTTGGTGAATTAGAAGAGGGATGAGGAATCCATTAATCCTTTTGTCCTTTCCCAACTGTCTTTGGTGATTGCTCGTTCACTCTTGCTTGGGCTTTGTCTTCACCTCAGCTCTGATACCATGTTAATTTTGGGTATGTTCTATGCTTAGAGCAATTTATTTCAATTTTCATAGTTAGCTCAACAGCTTTTCTAGATTAGCAAACACATCAACATTAACGTAAACTGCAGATAGAACATGAACATAAATCATAGAAGACATGCCAAGACAAGAGGACACAAGATGTGGCACTAGCCAGGGACAAACCCCAATGTGGGGAAACCCTTGATCAATTCTTCTTATATGTTCTTCAATAGTTCAGCAGAGAGAGAGAGAGATAGTACATTTACAACAGAAGTCAACACTTCGACTTTCTAGATAAGAGAATCGATCATCTCTACATGAGATCAGTGGAAGACATGTTGCTTCCACTGATTCTCCAAGGTGACCCTTCACCTATCATTGCGCTGCATCTCGTCCATGCGTTGCACCTAACTGTGTTGCACCATGCTACAACATCATACCATGTTCCTAAGCTACACCACGCTACTCCACTGTTGAGTTGTACCTCATCACGTTGTACACACTAACTGCTCTTAATCATCATGCTGCACACATCATGTTGTTGCACTAGTTGTCACTGCTTTATGAGATAGGTCATCAACATTTAGTGTTCTTCCTTCTTACAGTCAACAATGCAGGTCTTCAAGGTGAGGCTCTACCACTTGAGCGATCCTTATATCAAACTGTGTTGCTAGCTATGGCCTATGGCCTAGCCCAGCAGCAAGTTAAGCCTATGATTATTGAGTCCAACAAGATTGACTCAATCTGAATATACACAAGGACAATTTTCTTCGTTGTAATGACAACCTTATAAATTGTCCTCATGAACAGCCTCATCCCTGCACTGTCACCACACTTCTATGATACAATCTTTGATGCTATCATGATGACTGGTTAGGGCACTTCTTGGTTGTAGCTTAGGGATCCAAATAGCCCTAAAATAGTGACCTCTAGTTCCTCCTTATTGCAAATTCTACTGCCCCTCAAGAATAACATTAACTTGCTCAAACAGTCCTTAAATAGGCCACGCTGACACCTACAGCGATGTGGCATTATGATAGCTACTTAGATGACAGTAACAGGTCTCTTAGAGCCATGGATAAGGTCTTCTTGCTACGGAATAAGGCCTGCACATAACATGTGGCTAGGGCATCAACCTAAATTGTTTCTAAGACCTTTCCTTGACAACGTTTAGGAGGAGCTTCTTCAGGCAGCCTATAGGTCCTCCCTTGACCGCGTATAAGTCTCCTTTAGGATTGCGGATTAGGGCTCCTCAATAGTGGATAGATTAGGTCTCTTTTGACAGCGTTTAGTCCTCCTTTGTGCAGCGTATAGAATCCTCCTTCAACTGCGAATATAGGGTTGTATTTAGACCTACTTTTGCTGCGTAATAGGACCTGCGGTAGGGCTCCTTCCAACTGCAACTATGCCTCTTTTGTGACTACAGCTAGGGCTTATTAAGGCCTCCTTTATACAGCGTATAAGGATCCTCCTTGACTGCGTCTATAGGGCATGCATCTAGATGTCCAGTGTATAGATCTCTCCATGGATGAAGCTTGATCTTCATTAGGGCAGCGTAGAGGTCTCCTTCATGACAGCGTATAGGATAGGGCATCCTCTAGGGCAGCATATCCTCTTTAGGTCTCTCCTCCCACCAAAACCAAAAGACAAGTGGAAAGGAAGAGATCGCCAAGAGGATGAGTGTCTAAATGACTTGAAGTCCTCCTTTATTTATACTAAAACATTGAGCACAAGTGGGGTTTATTTGGTTGTTAGCCGACCTTGACGAATTGTCCCATAACACAAATAAATTCATATCTCCATGAATACTTATCAGAATCGGGTGATCTTTAGATCAATCCTACTCCTCTCGATGAGAGGGATCCAAAAAAAATATCAGTTGCCATTAATAAGATGACCCACATGGAGTTTGGCCCTAGTTGCCAATTTTAACACTTGTTATAGACTTGAAACATCGACACACAAAAATGGCTATTGTGGTTAATAATCCAAATATGCAAGATACTCAAGATTCTCACCACAAAGATCTTCAAACACTCACAAGTTTTGTCATTTCATATTCGTGTGAGTAGAACACAAACAACCATCAAATTACATTTATGAATTTGTGCAAGGTTGGAGAGCTAGTTGTTTAGAGTGTTAGAGAATGTGAGAGTTAATTAAGATCTTATGCATTAGTTACCTGGCATATATAGAGCAGATGTGATGCAGATTTAAGGAGAAGAAGAATCAAAATTAGAGATGGGGATATGCAGCACTGTAGACCAGGTAAACCAGCATATTGTTTTCATTTGCATGAAGGGATTGGGGTCTCCTTTCAAGTTGTGCCTTGATAAATATCTAGTTGAAGCCTATTGAGGTAGGAGTCTCCTATGGGTTGTAGCTTCCTTGCATGTTGTAGCGTGCAAAAAATTGAGGTGGCAGCGTACTGTAGGTTGGAGAGTAGAGAAAATCATATGGAATAAGGGAGTAGGAGCTTTCCTTTGCATCACAACAATAAAAAAAATTGTGGTTTTCTCCCTTTATGGGTGTCCACTTATATCTAGTGTCCATATGTGCTTGATTTTATGTGTTGATGTGATTTTATGGTTTACGCATTACTTGTGGTTCACATATTCAATTTGTTGGTCATTATGTGTTAAGTTGCTCATTTAAAAGTTCAGTTAATGAGTTTTAAAGAAAATAAATTAATGTCCATGAATGTACTAAACTGATTCACGTCATTCCCCCTCTTCCACGCCCCTCTCAATTTAGTAAAGTTTTCATCACATTTGTCATATCTATTCTCTCTCTTATATCTTGAGTGGAAGGAGGAGGTCTTCTTTGAGGAGCGGGTTCTCTTCTTGAAGCAGATCTTGGAGCAAGTCTTCAATTAGGCCTTCTCCCTATACTTCTTTGAAATCTTCAAAAGTTTCTTCTTCCCTTGTCATTCTTAGAGTGGGCTACAAAATCTTGAGTCTTCCCCTGGATTCGCAATCATGCCTCTGGAAACGAACCTTGATTCTTCTTGTGTGCAAGCAACCCACAACTTATGAAAGGAGGGCAGATTTTCTCTTCCACTAATGCTTGCTACAAAAGGATCCCAAAGATTCAAGTAGACCACCCATTGGCACAACACTACCAATTCTTTGTCAGATGCTTCTTCAATAGCTTTGAGTTGATCTCTTATTTGAGATATCCTTACAAAATATGATGCCACGATATCATTATTTTCCATTTTGATATTGCAAATTTGACCCCTCAAACTTAGAGATTGATTGATGTTGTTGATAGTGTACAATCCAGTGATGGCATCATATGTCTCCTTGAAAGTTTGGTGATCAACAATATAAGGAATTAGATGACCCCTAACATATTCCACAATGATGCCTCTTACCAAGATGTCATCTTCCTGAAATTTGCCTTTTCTTGCTTGGTCAGCTAGTTCAGTAACTTTTCTTGTAAAAATACCCAAGACCTTGTGCCTTGCAAGCACTAGGTCAATCCTAGCCTTCCATGCCCTATAATTTGTAGCTCCTTCAAGCTTGTTCTCGATCTTCATGAAGGAATTCATGATGAAGATGTCCAACCAAAATAGAAAGTAGAATCCCGAAACTCTTCAAAGTGTTTCTCAATGCTCTTTCCCTTCACCAAAGCACTAATACCATGTTGGTTTTCTAGTGCAATCAAGACTAGTACAATTTTTCGAATTAATAACTACTTCCAGTGATACAATTAGTCTTCTTATAGCATTCGAATCATTAAGCAATTATACATGAAAATTTTCAACCATTCACTTTCTTCAATAGAGCAATATAGATCACAACAAACAGTAAAACAAGAGACAATGGACACCAATTTTTAGGCTAGCAGCCAAGGAAAAACCCACAAGGGGAAAACCCAACCAATCTTTCCTTACAAGAAAGAATTCAGTTTATCAAAAGTACATCAAAATATTCCAAACAAGATTCCAAATTCTGACCTCAATATATCCAAGTCAAACCAGTCAATGGAGAAAGAAAATAGTCAACTCTGGTAAAAGTCCAAGTCTGCAATAGAGACTGAATTTCGGCACAAGGTATCTCAGAACAGAGGCCGAAATTCAGTCAAAAGTATAGTCAATGAACCAGTCAAGATCTCGGTCACATGACAAAGTTGACTTGCTGTCAACAGCCCAGAAAAATGTAATTTGATCAACTTCAGTCAATGATCCTCAGAAAGTATCAGCCACTGAAAACAGTCATCAATTCGATCAAACAGAGAGCAAAGAACCAAAGTCAAGGCTGGTCAAAACAGAGATCAAAGCACTGGTCAACACAGAAATCAAATCTCCTTGTCCTCTCCTTCGCACTTGTGAACTTCTCCTTGCTATTTCAAATTGAATGATGTGAGTGTGATGATGCCAAATGAGGGTCAACAAACTCTTATTTATATGTGGTTTACGAGGGTGGTTTTGACCTTGCGGTCAAACCTATTCATCATGTAGGGCCGACTTATGCACTTTAGGCCAACTTGGTCAACATTGAAAAATAACAATTTCTCCTCTGTTTTGTAAATGAAAATACCAACCATAGCTACCACTTTTCAACACTTTAGACACTATCCAATCTTCTAATGTGTACATCTTACTTCTAATAACGCAAAAATTCAATATGCATATTTTTGTGAAACTGTATTTGCTTACTTTTTCTTCTAAATTAAACACACATTTCTGTTTCTTTTTCAGAAAAATATAAAACATCTGCACAAAACCAGCAAAGTATCGGTTACACAAAAAACCAAATATGTACAAGGTCCTCCACATTAAGTTCCATTACTTTTACTTGACTTTGGAATATGGTACTTCAAGTACTAATTTATCCATGTCATTGTACAAATTTATCCTGCAGCCAAACATTGTCTTTCAAGATTGTAAAATGTCTGTTTTTAATTCCTTGTAACTCGCTTTTGCTCTTGGGACCTGCCCATTCACAATGATATACTTCCAATAGATTCCTCTTCATTAATCCACCTCTATAACATATGGCCAGACTTGAACTCTGTCCAAGAATAGCAATATGAGTCAGTACTACATAAGAACCTTCGATAAACAAACAGCAGAAGATTCAAATCTGAGAAATTTTTCATATTTTTAGCTTTTCCAATAATAATATTTATAAGTACTAGCAACCAATCAACTTGCGCTTGAAATCCATTGTACACAGTTACGTTAGATATAGCCATCTTTCAATTTTTTATTTAGAAGTACTAGCAACCAATCAACTTGTGCTTGAAATACATTGTACACAGGTAAGTTAGATATATCCATCTTTCATTTTTTTTAAACCATTATACTGCAACAGAAGACTAATATGAAATGCCATACATGTCAAAACGTCTCATATTATCAATGGACATGGGTTTGTCAACCAAAATCAACATGGTTAGGCAAGATGTACTCTGTTTTCGTCCAAGAAGATTTAGTGATTGACTACTTACAACTAATTATTGAATTCATATGCTCATTAGCTCCATCACATTCACTGGTTCGGAAAAGCTTGTCCATATACTTGAATTTCTGAATGTTTTCCGTTATGGCAATTTGTAGTATGTACCATGTAGTGTGATCTCTGTACTTAAAAAACCAGTTATCATTGAATATACATCATATGGGCATTACAAACTTTCATATTAATAATGACTATCTTTATTTTCCTGAAATTTAGTGTTTTCTTTCTTTTTTAATTTTCCAAGTCAACTCCCGAGATTTTCCCAAGTCCAAAACAGCTCTTACTCTTCAGTCCCATCAACTCATTTTCTGAGTCAAGTCTAGCAACTTTACTCTTAGCTCAAAATTTTCCAACGATATTGACCTTTCAAGCTCAATCATAATAGAACAAGACATGAGTAGCCACACTCTTGATTGCTTAATCAAGGATTAATCAATTAATGAAGTCCATGTAGCAGCAAGCTCCTTTACAGTGACGAGTGCAATTTTGAGTTTAATTTGGAGATACATAAATTACAATGTCATTCAGCAATCTGACTTTTACAAATTACATGTGTTTTGGTTGCGGAACTACTACAGCATAAAAATCTGGCTTCATAATCATCTAGAGCAAACAGCTCCGAAATTTGGGCCAACTATGGCAGTGAAATAGCATCGTTGCACTTACTCTGAATCTGAAGTCAAAGATACGCTACGGTCAGAATTGTGTCGCTTCCGTTTCTTATGCCGATGATCAGAGTCTGAGCTTGCCGATGTGGAAGAAACAGAATGGTGCTGCTTCCTTTTCCTGTGTTTCTTTCTGGACTTTTTCCTTCCTCTATCACTATGTCTTCTCTTCGTTTGAGATGACTGACTTCTATGATGATCATCACTACTTGTTTCAGACTCTGTTCCCTGTGACTTCTTGTGCTTGCTTTTTTTCTTTCTGGATTTGTTTTTCCTCAACTTATCTTTTGAGAAACTGGTCAATAGTTCTGGAATGTCAGGTCCTCCATTTAAAAATCCTGGAACATTGAAAACAACTTAGTACATATGAACTGATCAGAAAAAACCAAGATGCTTAATCATTAATTAGCAAATCCTAGTGATCTGGCCCTCACTAAAGATCCATACTACCGCTACAAATTTATTGCTGAAGTGAAACTGTCTGTAACACCCTAAACAATACAAACCTCCATACTCGTCAAAAATGTCTTCTGGAATTATTTGCTGGTTTGGATCATCTAACTTGAATCCACCACGGGGAGGGCTTATACCTCCTGGCTGCTGCTTAAGCTCCCACTTTATGGGCTGCATAAAAATAATATAAATAAGAATTAACCTCTAGGAATGGTAATAATACATTGAAAAACTGTATTGTTTTTTGCTCTGGTAAGTAACTAATGGTAAGTAAAAGTGACATTCCCCTTTATCTTACCTTTCCTATTCTTAAATTTTTAAGATTACCATTAATTGTTTCAGGATGTTTAAGAGTGGTTCCAACCTCATCAAACTCCCTATGGAGAAAGTAGAATTTCACATCCATTCAGAATAGATCAAACTTAACAGTTTTCAGGATTTTAGGATTGACAGGGTTATAGCATTTCCACTCGATTGCACAATGATGAATTAGCATGTGATGAATTATTATTGTTGGATTTTATCATCATTTTTTCTTTTACAATTTTAGAGACAGAAACCCTGACATTCCCCCCATCCCCCTTGAATTTCCCTAAAATTTGGGGGTGCTACCACGTTCCCCATTACCTCTTTCAAAGTTTCAATACGGGTACCCAAAAGTCTTGAACCACGCATTTGTAAGCCCAAATGTGTACAATCTATGGCCCTATAGGGCCATGTGGGATGAAGCGTAAAAGTGTATCCCAGTTTGTAACGAACAAAGTTCATATACGCAGTGGAAATCTTCAAAATAATTCGAAGACATCAACATCCATTGTAGGACATGTAATGTATATTAAATATTGTATAAGAATTGATATGATATATGAGATGATTACAAATGAGAATGAGGGCTTGCTTATATACCCTCGGCAGGTGCCCTTTCATGAATGGTCATGTCTTTAAGACATGCCTCTTCATTACTAACTAACTAACCATTAGTTAATTAATTATTATTTATTATTATTATATTTATATTTGTTATTTTTTGATGAATTATATTCATAACATTGCCTCTCTTCAAGAAGCTTTGTCCTCAAAGCTTACTGAGAATATCTTCTCATCTCTGAAATTTCATCTTCGTTGATACAAGATGATATGATGCTCTGAGTGATAAACAAAATTGCCGTACTGAAAATGGATCGGAGCATCCTAGATTAATCTTCTGTGGAATCTTCTGATCTCTGGAAATTTGTGATGAATAGTTATCATAGCAGCACAAATTTTCTTTTTCTTTTTCTGATAGATTCTCCTTTAGTTCCTTATCAAAACTTTCATTTTCTTGTTTTAATCTTTGTTTCTTAACCTTGGACTTTTTTATCTGTGAAAGTAATTTCTCATTGTGGTCCCTTAGCTGCCCAATTTCTTCGTTGCTTTCTGTTAATTTTTCATAAAACCGATCTTTGAAATCTTTAAATTCTTTGATGCTTCATTCTTTTGTTGAAGTTTTGTGATTTCTTCCTTTAATCATTTTATTTGCATCTCCTCATTGTCTTTAAGTTCCTTTGTACTAAATAATCTTCCACACCATAGACAACATAAATTGCATTTTTTTAATATATGTATATCCAATTTCATCTAAATAATTTGGACATTTAGTCCAAAATAGTGATTGTTGTATGGGACTCATCTTGACTACTTCATTATTTTCGGATTAGGCTCCATTTTTCTTGACTTGATAACCTTCCTTGGTATTTTAATTTTTTTTACTATATATATATATATATATATATTCTCAACAATTGTTTGTTTTTTCTTAAACTCTCTTCTTTTTTAATAATATTTTTTAACCTTTTTTTTACTTCTTTTTTTTTATAAACTTTTTTTCTATATATATTTATAATCTTTTTCTTTTTTTCTTTTTAGAAAGTTACAACCCTAGTGAAACGTGGCTATTCACCTCTTTGGGGTATAATATAAAATATATGTCCACTTATGTGCCTTTCACTCTGTTAATTTTTTCCACGTAAAATGTAAAACTTACCATTCACATAAAGAGATTTTGTATTTCCTTTTGTTCTTTTTTTACCTTGAAAATACCATGCGCAATTACCATGGGTTGCTAAAACCATGAGTTTGTAAACCACTTAATGAAAAATCAAAATAAT
Source organism: Pinus tabuliformis (assembly GCA_031772625.1). Taxonomy (NCBI): domain Eukaryota; kingdom Viridiplantae; phylum Streptophyta; class Pinopsida; order Pinales; family Pinaceae; genus Pinus; species Pinus tabuliformis. The sequence goes on along the minus strand of CM062817.1, from coordinate 1,844,950,535 downwards.
CTTATCTACTCTTCCTTCTCTTACGTATAGTTTTAAAGATATTTGGAAAGATTATTTTTTGAGTTTATCATGCACTTTTTATCAATAATGTAGAACCTTTTTATATATATGAATGTTTTCCTTCAAAATTTACATCAGAGTATTTTTTTTTAATAGTATATTTTTTATATCTTTAAATCTTTTTTTTTAATCTTTATATGTACTTTTTTTGCTTTTGTCTTTCTTTCTTTGACTATCGTCTTCTTCTTCTTCTTCTTCTTCTTCTTTTGTTTAATGGCCAAAGCCCTGAATGACAAAACTAACAAAACAGAGAAACTCCAACTTTGTGTAGCAAAATGCTTCAATTGTGACGAGGAAGGATTTGTTAACACTCCTTAGTTTTCCCAACGCTAAGAAAGGAAGCCAAGGAGATAACCTCAAACCAACTTTTGACTTGGTAGCTAGCCCTACCAAATCAGAGAGGGCTCTCTCTAAAACAACCTCATAGCCAATGGAAATGACTGGAGTATATTAAGGTTTTAGGCTAGGTATTAGCTTAGTAGGGTTTGATTAGGGTTTTCTAGATAGAAAGCACTAGGTCTAGGAACTAAGTCAAGTAATTCTAAAGGTCAGTTGCAGTCATAAGATGGGGCAAGGTAGGTGCAATCAGTGGCACAAATTGGTCTATCATTGTAGTGTGGTGAGCAGAATATAGTAGGAGTTTAAGTGAGCAAAAGAATGAATTCACTTATCCAAAAGGAAAACATTGAATGCTAATCCCAAACAAAACAGAGCATTAAAATGATGATTTCTGTTTAAAACTCATGAGATAAAGCATAAGAAGAAAGTAGATGATTGATAATAATCAAATATATAAGAAAACATAGAATCCCATAAAAATAGCTACAACTGTATATTATTTATGCTAATATCAAGTACACTAGTTCAAAAGTATGAGCTTCCAATATCCAACCCTCTCTATGAGTTCATTCTGACTACATATAGATGCAAAACAACATTCCCCCTCTGAGGGATCGAATCCTCCTTCCTAGGAACTAATTACACAATCTTCTCTAACCATTGCCAAAAACTAGGGAGGTTAGAAACCAATTCCCTTTTTACACTAACTAATTTGAGTTTGACTTTGAAAGCATTTAATTACAATACATTCACTCTAACCATCATTAAAACACTCAACTACATCAGGTAAAATCATTTAGACACTAATTACATCAAGAAAAGTCAACTCTACACCACGAAAATGCAGAAAAAGGCTACCTCCACAGAAGTGCAGCAAATGCTTCAAAAGCGCAGCAAGTCTTTGGGCTGATGTTTTGATGACCTTGAAGTGGTTTTGAACTTTGTTGATGACCTAGGAAGATAGTTTAGGATGTCTACTACACCCTAGGACCTTTAAGTCACCCAAACTCCATCATTAAGACTCCTCAAAACTGATTTGAAACAAGTACTCCAGAAGCGCAGTGAGTCCTCTGAAACAGTGGCAGAAAGGAGGAAAATAGGTAGTTTTTGGTGTTTTTCTGAAAATTTATGAACTATTAAGTGACCCCAAGTAGTTTTCCAGCATGTACAAGTCTAGAGCTATCTCCACATGCTTTCCATTCTTCATTTTGAGCCTCTAAGAAAAAGCGCAGTGAGTACTCGTTGCGTTTCTGTAGGGTACACTTGAATGTGTAGGAAAACTTCAAAATTTCAAAAATTTGCAAAACTTTATCTCCTTACCTTGCTTTTTGTCATGCCTTCAGACAACTAGTGATGCCTCTACCAAAAGATCAAGATTATCTTTCTTCTTAAGCTTCCTTAGGGTCTTCTTGAGTTTTTTCTTCATGTTTTTGACCTTAACCCTAGAAATCATGTTTCTTGCATAATAGTGCCTTGCCATGTGCCTCTGCATGGTGGTATCCCTGTTTACCTTTTTCAATAGCTTTTCCAAGTGCACATTTACCTTCTCAAGCCAATATTCCTTGTTCTCTTCAAAATCAGCAATTAAGGTGTCATTTGTGTCTTTGTGGGCTTGAGGAGGAGATGGCTCTTTCACAAGCTTTTCCTTTCTTAACATGGCTCTAGTTTTGGGTCTCCTTTGTTGTACCTGGATGTCTTTGTCTTCAAACTGCTCCACATCAATGATAGCCTTACCTTTGTCTTTAGCTGCCAAAACATCTTCCTTGTTGAATGATGGATGAACTTGTTGTGGTTTGTTTTGTTGCACTAGGCTTAGTTTCAACTGTCTATTCTCTTGCTTCAAGAAATCCACCATGAAATTTGCTTTGGCAAGGTCATCTTTTAACTCCCTAATTTGTGCCTCTTTCTCTTTGATTATGTCTTTTGTTGCCTTGTCTCCATGTTGTTCTCCTAGGTCAGCCATCTATATTTCCGAAGGTACCTCTTCATGATGTTGGAAAGGTGAATCATCTCTATCTCTAGGTGATTCTATCATGGCTTCAATCTACACTTCTTTTTCACTGACAACCTCCTTAGGTAGTCTTTTAGCCTGAGACCTAGTTCTAGGTTTAGGACTAGGCATCTCCTTTTCTATCTCAGGGGAAAAAACTAACCTCTTACCTTTGTTATATGTTTTTTGAAATTTCTGCTCTAGGCTGAGTTCTTGTCACTGATGGTATGCTTGATGGTTCATGTCTCTATGGCCCAGATGATGCAGGAGTATTTAGGCTCTTTGACTGGTGGGAGACAGGTAAGAGAGCAGTTGCCTTCAAGAATGCTTCCCATGACATGTTGACATGTGCCAACTGGTGGAGAACTATGACTTTGATTAGAGCATGATGAAATAAACTTGCTTGATGATCTCTTCCCTTGGTTTGAACCTTCTCAGTCATTTTCACCAAGCTTCTAAACAAGTAATTAGGTAGGTTTAAGGGCTTTTGAGAAGTGAAATGCATCAACAACCTGATGTGATACTGATATAACCTGCTAAACCTGCCCTCACAAGTGAAGTACTTCATGATCATCCTCATCAAGGGGTTGTACTTGTCCAACAACTGTCTGCTAGGAAAAATATGAGAAGGGGACTCCTTGTACTGTGGTTTCAAAAACACTTTGTAGTTCTCTATGTCTAAATCCATCCCCTTGAACCAAATCTCACCTTGGTTAGGGATACCAGTTGTTGAAGCTATGATCTCTACTGACACCATAAATTTCACCCCTACAATTGTGACATGATCTCTTTTGAAATTGATGGCAAATAAACTTGTTAGGTCATGATTATAACCCACCTCCTGCACTTTCTTACAAAACCCTAGGCAGCCTGCCTGCTCAAATGATCTTTTGATGAATTCTGATGCATTGATCTCTTGCATATGAGTTGGCTCATATCTTGAGATCTCTCCCCCTTAAACTTCTTACTTTCATTGGCCATGCTTTTGGCTTTACTCAACATAAAACCCTAGTTTGAAAAGAGAGGGGATAAGGGATTTAAACTGCAAAACAAGGAAAAAACGCAGCAAGTTTAGGGAAGGGGATGAAGGGGAAGGAAGTTAGGGAAAATTCTAGGGAAATTTTAGGGGGTAGGGGTAGATGTTAGGGACACATTAGTGGTGGAATTTCTCAGAATGGGTGAGAAAGAAAGGGTAAAAAGTGGAAAACACAGTCACAACCCAGAAACGTAGCAAAAGCGCAACAAAACCTTGGGTTTTTGGGGAAAATTGGTGGAATGAGGGAAATTGGTGTGGGAAATGATTGGGGAATGCTCAATGAGGGTTTTTAGGGATGTATAAGCTTAGAAACAAAAGGATTCCTCTGTCAAGTAAAGCAAAAGCCCATAAAATGAAAAGCGCAGCAAAACCCTAGGAGAGGGATTTAATCACTTTTTGAAAGAAATGACTGCATCAGCGAGTTGGTGAAGGCTTTACTTACTTGCTCAAGAGTCTTTGAAGCTTGTAGAGTGAGAAATGAGCCCTTTCTTTGCTCCCTTCAACCTTCAAACCAAAAGCGCAGCAACCCTGCCAAAAACGTAGCAGACTGACAAATTGAGCAATTGGTGATGGAATTCAAACTTCTGATGGTTGTGGCAAGTGTTACAATGGCAGAGAGGAGCTCTTGAAGCTTTGGAAGGATAGAATGAAGTCTTGAAATGCTTTATTTCTCCTTTATAACTCAAAAACTCGATTTTGGCTTGATGAAAACATGACATCATGTGTACTTTTGAGAAAATGACAATTCACTAATGTGATTGCAGCGTAATTTCTTCAAAAGGAAATGTTACCTTGTTTCACTTTATTCCCTAATTTGCTAACTCCCATGATGGTGATCAAAATGATGACATGATTCCCTTGTTTACTTTTGATAACTAATATAATGATGACAATCAAAGGGGAATCCTAGACCATCACCTATATGATGACACATTAACTCTTTTGATGACCTAGGACAAGGGATGATGACATCACCATGATGGGTGATGGTGACCTTAAGCAAGTGGAGGGAGTAGAAATGACCTAGACAGTAACCAATGACCATTTGACAACCAAGAAGTATCAAATTTTATTTGAAAATATAACAATTTGACCTAATGACCCTATCAACCACATGGAAAGAGTACATTTGATCACTAGTGTTTCATATACACTAACAAAATTAATGGCTAAAGGTCGGATAAGACTGGTTCTCTTCAGCGGTTGAGCATCCAGAGGATCGAACAACTCTGATACCAATGTAACGAACAAGGTTCATAGACACAAAAGAATGCTATGATACCAATGTAACGAACAAAGTTTGTATACGCAACGGAAATCTTTAGAATACTTCAAAGATGTAAACATCCATTGTAGGACAAGTAATGTATATTAAATATTGTATAAGAATTGATATGATATTTGAGATGATTACAAATGAGAATGAGGGTTTGCTTATATACCCTAGGCAGGTGCCCTTTCATGAATGGTCATGTCTCTAAGACATGCCCTCTTAATTACTAACTAACCATTAGTTAATTAATTATTCTTTATTATTATTATATTTATATTTATATTTATATTTATTACTTTTAAATAAATTATATTCATAATGAATATAACACAGTTCCCCTTAGGTGGACAGCAATGATCAGTCTTCTTAGTTTCATATTCATAGTGCTTGGTTTTATGGGTTTGCTCACTGCCCCCTAGTGGGTGGTAACTCCCTACCTTGATGGGCATTTTTATGTCCTCGGTTGGCAGGCAAGGATCATGGAGGTGAATCTATTAGGACAGATGGCTTAAAAGAGCACTTATGTTTTAGCCTTATAAAGGTGATCGCACTGACTAAAGGAAGAAACCCCCATTTCTTTATCTCTGGTGATCAGATCAGCAAAGCTTGATCCTGCTTCAACCAGCTTCCAGCTACAACTTTGACCCTGCAACTTCGGCCCTATAGCTACTGCAGAAACCCTAATCCAACTATTCAAGAGATCCTCCTTTGAGCAAGATAGATCCTTCCAAGGTCAATGAGGTCAATACAAAATATATGCTCTTCTAGCAACTTAATACTACAACTCACTCTCTTGCAATTCAGACTTGGAATTTTGGCCTTCCTAGAAGCTACAAAACCCTAGAACATCACACATGTGAGAGAGATAAAGCCCAAAAACATATCTTCTTCCTTCTTCTTGCCTTCTAGACCTTCGCTCTCCTTTTCTGCTTGCTTCCCAGCTATAGATCAAACTTCCTGAGAGATCGAAATTGTGAGTGAGTGCCAAATGAGGTCGAATCTGCTCCTTTATATAGCCTTTTCAAGTGATCGAATTCCCTTCTTTAGGCAGACTTGTAGCTGCCAGGGCCACTTGTACTTTGGAGGTTTCGAGGACTTTCTAGACACTATAACTTCTTTTACAAATTACATCTTGCCTGAAAGGGTCTTATAAACATGATGTTAACTCCCTTGACTTGTGACATAAATCCTATGACCTAACAAACCCTAGAAGCACAAAGAACATGCTTTTACCTAGAAGACCATCGATAAGAAGCACGAAACTTTTATAAAAAAACATGAAACATCCTTTATAATCATTTTTCTTTCTTATTTTGTTTGTTACATAAGATATACATATTGAAATGAGTACAATAACAATTATGAAGACCGAAACTAGTTACATTTCCAACAAACTTTACACAGCTAATGAACTGGAAAACATTGATGTGCCTAACCAAAAACAAATTCTATACAACAACACTTATAAAATCAACAATTAGATCATCCACAGTAAACGTGTTACCATCATGATCTAATGATGTGTGTCCCTAATGATTGTTGATTTTCACTTGATCTTGAAAAGGTTTTGTCAGGTGGTATTATCTCAACCTGGAGACATAACACAATACCTAGAAATCGTTTTGGGAAATTCCACCCGGAGATAGTTTTATTAAAATAATTAATTATTTTTAATGGGTCCCTAAGTCTAAACTTAGGAAATTAAAATAATTAAAGGGTATTAATCTAACTGTGGGTGAGACTTCTCGAAGAAGACGAAGATCAACTCCAAATGATCTGAGCCATTGATTAGAATCTAATCTGGGTCGTTGGTTCTAAACAGGAGGATTATAAGAAGGACTTCGATGGGCATTTGGAAAACACACCAGGCAAATACTCAGTTACCCGAGTAAGATCAATTTTCTCACTGGTCGAAGTTCAGCAAGAGAAAATCGATTCAGAGGGAGAGTTGCAGGCGAGGAGAAGAGAGAGGGTAGCAGCATCAGTTAGGAGTGTAGGAGTAGAAGATGCAGAACAGAGAAGGGATAGTGCAGAGGCTGACACTGGGACTACGCAATCCCCATGCAGAGGCTGATGTAGTGAGACACAGAGGAGGTAGCAAGTCGTCTCTTGGATCAGAGTCTCGTCGAGAAGTGTGAGAGAGTTGTCAGTAAATTTCTCACAGAGATTTCTCTTCTATTTTGTTGGTTGTGTCTTGTACATGAGATTTTTGCTAAAGATTAATAAAGAAACCCTCATCTGCTGCACCAATTTTCCCGCATTGGATTTTTCCGAGGATAATTGTCCAAAAATAACTGTCATTGTGATAGTATTTTTCTTTGCATTTACTTTCTGCAATATTTTAATTGTGAAGGCTGCAATAGAATTTATTTCGATATTTGCCGTAGAAACACTATGAATAACTTATTTCTGAATTAACAAGTAGAAGAAATAATATCAGTCACTGCAGTTGGATTTGTATTTAGAAATTTTCACATGGAATCGGAGTCAGGTTAAGCAAGAAAGCAGAGCCGGAAGAGCCCAACGCTGAAAAGAAGAAGGATTTAAGTGTTGCGTAGGCAGCAAATCAAATTCCCAGAGGGATTATGTAGTCCAGCTCAGGAGGGCAAGATTTTCGTCGAAAATCTCTCTCTGAGTGACTCGACAGAGAGGTAGGATTTCCAGATAAAAACTTGTCAGCGGTAGAGGGAATAGCGTAGCAATAGATTCAGCACAGAGCAGGCCTCAGGTGGGACGCAATTTTTTGCAACAGTTGTTGGGGCAGAAAAGCATCAAAGAAGGATAGAAAATCAAGATGTCTCTAGATTATCTTCTATTTTAGAAGAAGAATTCGCATGTTTGTCAAGTTCAGCATCAGTGGATATTTGGTACATTGATAGCGGGGCTTCAGCCCACATGACTGGAGTACAAGAATATTTCTCGAACTATCAAGAAGAGCAAATGGACTTCCAGATTACTATGGGAAATAGAACGAAATGTACTCCATTGGGGAGAGGTACCATAGCATTTCAGATGGAAGCAGGAACCAGCGTCTAAGTCACTAATGTTCTGCATGTGCCCGGGATAGGAATGAATCTGATTTCAGTGTCCCAGTTACAGGACAAGGGATATGATGTATACTTCATTGGAAAGAAAGTATATGTCAAGCATCCAAGCTGGAAGAAGAAGAGACAAATTGGAGCTCGAAGCAACAAGCTGTATAACTTGCAGCTCGAGTCTCCAATGGCACTAATAGGCAGCAATCTTAATGGAGAAAAGGAGCTGAATGAGCTATGGCATAGGCGAATGGGACACTTACACCATGGAGCACTAAGGATGCTCAGAGAGATTGTTACAAGAGTTCCAGTCCTTAGTATCGAGCATGATGATATATGCAGAGGATGCGTATTAGGGAAGTATGCTAATGCATCTTTTTCCAAGAGTAAAAACAAAGCGAAGAGTGTATTGGGATTGATACACTCAGATATCTGTGGTCCAATGTCCACAAGAGCTCTTAGTGGTGGCGAATACTTCGTCACCTTTATTGATGATCACTCTAGAAAAACCTGGATCTATTTCTTAAAGACCAAGGATGAGGTCTTTGATCAGTTCAGAGAGTTTAAAGCTCTCATTGAGAACATGACAGGGAAAAAGATAAAGGTATTGCATTCAAATAATGGTGGAGAATATACGGACAAAGACTTCACAGATTTCAGCACAAAGGAGGGCACAAAAGAGAATGGACAACGCCATATAATAAGGAGCAAAATGGAGTAGCAGAGCGTAAGAATAGAACTATTGTTGGGGCGGCAAAGGCTATGTTGTATGTAAAATTTTCTGTTTTCCCACCCCGGTTTTCAGTTTCACCTTATTTCTCCCATGTAGTTAAATGCCCATTCCCATAACCATACATTTAACAAGCTGAAAAAATAAATATCGCTGAAAACACAAATTCTGGAAATTTTACAGAATGCTGGAAATTGCAGAAATAAAAATCAGCAATCATAAACAGCCATTAAAACACATTTAAACACTGAGATTTTTGGTCAACTTGACCCTGGAAAAACCCCCTACAACTCTTGGGGAAAACCAGTTTGAGAGCTCTTCTTTATTTCTGGAAAATGCCTTTTTACAGAGAGAAAATTTTCAGCAAAAAAATCAGCAAAACAGAATTTTTCCAGCAAGCAAACTTATTTGTTTTCAGCCAACAAACAATCTGAAAATGTGTTGTACGAGCTGTACGGACCGTACGGATGTACGGACGTGCAGATGTACGGACCGTACGGACTGTACGGACGTGCAGATGTACGGACCGTACGGACTGTACGGACGTGCGGATGTACGGACCGTACGGACTGCCATACGGACTTGTACGGACAGACCTCGAAAACTATGCAGAAAATCGCCTCCTCGATATTCGTGCTGAAAATCAATTTTTCACTGTTTGCTCACAAAAATCTGCCTTTTTCTGCTTGTTCTTTATGCTGTTCGGATTTGCTGAAGTGCTGCCTTGGTATGTGTGCCAAACTGCTGCCTCTTTCTCCTCCTTGTCCAGAAATCTCCCTTGCTCTCTTGCTCTCCTTCTCCCAATCTGCTCATGAAAGAATGAATGATCTTTTCCTCCTTTTCCTCCCTTAACCCAACCCTAAATGACTTTTGGGTGATCCCTAAATCCAATGGCTGAAATAGATTTAGATCAATGGCTGAGATTAAATGCTCATTTAAATCTCACTTTCTATTTTTTAATTCACCCCACTTTAATAAAGACCCACTTAGTCATTTATTTCCAAAGTCACTTTTCCTTTCTAATTTTTCATTGACTTTATAAAAGTCACTTTAAAATTAGACTTAGTAACTTTATCACTTAAATTCACTTTCAAATTAGATTTAACTTTATAAAAAATTATAAAATTACTTTAGGAGAAAAATTAAATTCTTTTGGACACTTTTCCCTAGGCCAAAGATCAAAGCCTTAGGGAACCACCTGTCCTCCAGTACCAAATTTCAACACTCCCTCTTACCGAGGAAGGTGTTCCTCACCACACCCATCTTGTCTCTGAAGTACACATGCTTGCCCCGTGGTAAGGCTTTGGTAAGAATATCTGCAACCTGCTCATCAGTGGAAATATACTCAAGCTTCACAGCTCCCTTCTGAACATAGTCTCTAATGAAATGATATCTGATCCCGATATGCTTTGACCTGTCATGAAATACTGGATTCTCCGTGAGTTTAATGCAACTCTGATTATCACAGTAAATCACTGAAGGTCTCAACGGCTGACCAAATAAGCCAAACAACATCTTGCGAAGCCAGATGGCCTCACAACAAGCTAGACTGGCTGCCATGTACTCTGCTTCTGTTGAACTCAGTGCTACTGACTGCTGCTTCCGGCTGAACCATGACACTACTGCTGAACCCAACCCAAAACAACACCCTGAAGTGCTCTTCCTATCAGAAACACAACCTGCCCAATCAGAATCAGTGTATCCTGCCAATCTCACTCCATCTCCCTGCCTGTAGTCCAGACCATAATCCACTGTCCCCTGCAAGTAACGCAAAATGTGTTTTGCAGCCACCCAGTGAACCTTCCTAGGCTTACACATAAACTGACTCATCGTGTTGACTGCAAAACAGATATCTGGTCTAGTGTTGACCAAATACATCAAGGAACCAATCAGCTGCCTGTACAATGTGGGATCCACCAACTCGGAATCCGAAGCATGAAGCTTCTTCCAGTTGGTGATCATCGGTGTCGACATGGGTCTACAATCCTCCATGTGGAATCTGCTAAGGATGTCCACAATATACTTCCTTTGCCCCAGGAAGAAATGCCCCTCCTCCTGCCACACCTCCAAACCCAAAAAGTAATGCATCAAGCCGATGTCCTTCATCTCAAACTCCGCAGCAAGATCTCTCTTGCAGTGCTCTATGAGTCTCTCTGCACCTGTAATGATCAAGTCATCCACATACAGCACCAGAATGAGAGGCTCCTCACCAATCACAATAAAGTAAAGGTTCGGATCTGCCTCACTCTTTGTGAAACCCATCCCCTGCAAGTATGTATCTATCCTGGAGTACCAAGCTCTGGGAGCTTGCTTCAGGCCATAAAGGGTCTTCTTCAATCTGCACACATGGGACTCCTTCCCATGCACCTCAAAGCCCTGTGGCTGCTCAATGTACACCTCCTCCTGTATGAAGCCATTGAGAAATGCGGTCTTCACATCCATCTGGTGGATCTTCCAACCCATCTCTGCTGCTATCGATATAATGGAGCGGATCGAAGTATATCGAGCCACGGGAGCGAAGGTCTCCTCATAATCAACTCCCTCTACCTGGGAGAACCCTCTAGCCACAAACCTCGCTTTGAATTTCTCAATGCTGCCATCTGCAGCATGCTTTACCTTGTAAAGCCATCTGGAAGTAACCACGGATTTGCCCTCAGGCCTCGGCACCACCTCCCAAATATCATTCTTCATGATAGAAGAATACTCCTCCTGCATGGCCTATCTCCAGACCTGCTGGCTAGCTGCCTCCTCATAGCTAGAAGGCTCAGAGTCAAGGATGCTGGTAACCATCGCCATATAGCTACAAAACCTCTCAGGTGGTCTACTCTCTCTGACCGGCCTCTTCGGCTCAGCAACAGATGTGGCATCTCTCAAGGTGTCTTGAAGCCACTTGGGCTTCCTCTTCCCTGAGCATGCTTCTCCCATAGGAAAAAGAAACTCCTCCTCCTCATCACCATCAGTAGCCTGAACTCCTGACTGTCTGTCTGTTGTCCTCCTGCCTGCACCTGAACCTGTAGAAGCTGAGGTACCGTGTGAACTGTCCATCAGTGGACTCCCTAGTGAACTGCTCTGTGAACTGCTCTGCATGCTGCCCGGAGCACCACCCGTCTGGCTCGACGAGCCACTGCTCACTGATAGACGTGACATCCTCATAGATGTACCTCCGGATCCTCCTGATCCCTGCCCACTAGATCCCTGCGACTGACTCAACTGCTGCTGAGGGTTTGGCTGATCCAGATACTCTAACTCCTGTGACCTCCGAAAGGCCTTGTCCTCCTCGAACTTCACATCCCATCTGACAACAACTCTCCTCTGTGCAGGAATGTAAATCCGAAAGGCCTTTGAGGTCTCACTGTAGCCCACAAAGATACCCTTCTCTGCGGTGGGCTCTAGTTTGGTCCTCTTCTCCTTGGGTATATAGGAGTATGCAATGCATCCAAAGATATGAAGATGACCAAGATCAGGCTTCTTCCCAGAGAAAACCTCCTCCGGAGTCATGTGCCCCAAGGCACGATGCGGACTCCTGTTCTGCAAGTAAACAGCTGTGTTGCAGGCCTCTGCCCACAAGAACAATGGCAACCCCTGATCATGTAACATGGCTTTGGCAGCCCCTATGATGGATCTGTTCTTCCTCTCCGCAACCCCGTTCTGCTGGGGGTTGTAAGGAACAGTGAACTCCCTCCTAATGCCTGCCTCCGCACAATAATCAGCAAACTCTCCAAGGTTGTACTCTCCTCCATTGTCCAACCTCAGGGACTTGATCTTCCGACCTGTCTGTGTCTCCACAAGAGCTCTGAACTCCTGAAACCGCTTGAAAACCTCACTCTTGGTCTTCAAGAAATAAATCCAGGTCCTCCTGGAGTGATCATCAATGAATAAAACATAGTACTCATATCCACTCAAGGAAATATGAGACATCCGACCGCTCACATCGGAATGAATCAAATCAAGTATCCCCGTCGCTCTGCTGTCACTGCTGGGAAAAGGGGATTTGGCAAATTTGCCCATCGCACAACCTCTGCAAGTATCAAAGTGATCAGTACTGAAATCTGGCACACCTGTAGTGATCTCCCGCAATGTCCTCAAGGCTCCATGATACATATGTCCCATCCTGCGGTGCCAAATCTCACACAACTCAGAACTGCTAGCTCTGCTGTCGGTACTACTGCTCAATGCCAAAAGGGGCTGGAATGCAAACTTGTACACCTTTGCATGGCGTACACCTATCACTCTAACTGAATCAGCTGGAGTGCCCCTGGGATACATCAACACCTGTCCTCCCCTGAACAGTACCTCATATCCTCTGTCCTCCAAAGCTGAGACGGATATGAGGTTCTTCCTCATCCCTGGCACATAAAGAACATCTGACACTTTCAAGGGAGGTCTGGACTCCCTATGAAATGTCAGTGTCCCCACCCCGACTGCTCTAACAACTCTGTCATCACCGAGTACTACCTCAATATCAGTGCCACTCTCTAAAAGCTCTGAGAAGTACTCCCGGACTCCTGTCATGTGACGTGAAGTCCCACTGTCCACATACCAGATACCTGAAGATGCTCCGCTAATCGAGGGAAAAGCATGCTCCCTCTGAACCTGTGTGGCAGGTGATCCTGCACTAGAGGACTCACATGTAGTGAACGCAAACTCCCGGTCAAAACGACCTGCAAAGTCCTCAATCTCTGCTGAAGCTGCCACGTCCTGATTCTTCCCCTTCTTCTTCTTCTTCTCCGGACACACAACTGCATAGTGTCCCATCTTCTGACAATTCCAACACTTCACCTTGGAATAGTCCTTCTGTGTGTTACTCTGTTTACCTTTGCCTTTGCCTCCACCACCGCTTGTGGAAGCCTGCTTCTTCCCTTTGCTTTCTTGCCTCCTGCCACCAGTGCTACGTCCTCATCCTGCTCAACTGGCTTGGCTGCCCCAAGTTATCATTTCCTGATCTCTGTCTGAATACAATCATCCCAAAACCTCTCCCATGTGGGAAGGGTCTCACGTGCACAAACCCCATCAGCAAAGTTCAACCATGAACGGGGGAGGCCATTCACTGCAATACGCACCAACTCAGTGGATGGAATGGCCTCTCCAATCGCTGCCAACTCATCTCTCACATTGGTAATCTTTGTGAGATATCCAACTGCACTATCATTCCCATCTTAATGTTCTTCAGCTTCTCCTTCAGGACCATCTTCCGATTCTCATTGGTACTCTGGTAGAGATTGGACAATGCTGTCCACATCTCATGGGCATTGCTCTTTCCTCTCACATGAGGAATGCAATGGTCTTTGATTCCGTCTAGAATCAGCCTCTTACCCTTGTTGTTCTTTCTATTATAAGTTGTCAACTGAGTAGCATCAGTAGGCACAACAACAGGGTGTTGTGCTGTATTCACCATGATATCCCAGACTTCTGCCTCCTCAAAGATACTCTGCATTATCTCCTTCCAAACGCTGTAATTTGTATGCCCATCCAACCTATCCTCCACCCTCAATCCCAATGACATCTTGTTGTCCTAAAACTGAAAAATAGCACTGTTGTGGTAAAGATAAAACTGTTGTTTATGAAAAATCAGCTTGCTGGAATTTTCTGAGTGAAAAAATCAGCAGCTGTATTTTTTTCTTTTGCTGTCCCAAACTGCCCTTCAGCACTCAAGCTCTGATACCATGTAAAATTTTTCTGTTTTCCCACCCCGGTTTTCAGTTTCACCTTATTTCTCCCATGTAGTTAAATGCCCATTCCCATAACCATACATTTAACAAGCTGAAAAAATAAATATCGCTGAAAACACAAATTCTGAAAATTTTACAGAATGCTGGAAATTGCAGAAATAAAAATCAACAATCATAAACAGTCATTAAAACACATTTAAACACTGAGACTTTTGGTCAACTTGACCCTGGAAAAACCCCCTACAACTCTTGGGGAAAACCAGTTTGAGAGCTCTTCTTTATTTCTGGAAAATGCCTTTTTACAGAGAGAAAATTTTCAGCAAAAAAATCAGCAAAACAGAATTTTTCCAGCAAGAAAACTTATCTGTTTTCAGCCAACAGACAATCTGAAAATGTGTTGTACGAGCTGTACGGACCGTACGGATGTACGGACCGTACGGACGGTCGTACGGACTTGTACGGACAGACCTCGAAAACTGTGCAGAAAATCGCCTCCTCGATATTCATGTTGAAAATCAATTTTTCACTGTTTGCTCACAAAAATCTGCCCTTTTCTGCTTGTTTTTTACGCTGTTCGGATTTGCTGAAGTGCTGCCTTGGTATGTGTGCCAAACTACTGCCTCTTTCTCCTCCTTGTCCAGAAATCTCCCTTGTTCTCTTGCTCTCCTTCTCCCAATCTGCTCATGAAAGAATGAATGATCTTTTCCTCCTTTTCCTCCCTTAACCCAACCTTAAATGACTTTTGGGTGATCCCTAAATCCAATGGCTGAAATAGATTTAGATCAATGGCTGAGATTAAATGCTCATTTAAATCTCACTTTCTATTTTTTAATTCACCCCACTTTAATAAAGACCCACTTAGTCATTTATTTCCAAAGTCACTTTTCCTTTCTAATTTTTCATTGACTTTATAAAAGTCACTTTAAAATTAGACTTAGTAACTTTATCACTTAAAGTCACTTTCAAATTAGATTTAACTTTATAAAAAATTATAAAGTTACTTTAGGAGAAAAATTAAATTCTTTTGGACACTTTTCCCTAGGCCAAAGATCAAAGCCTTAGGGAACCACCTGTCCTCCGGTACCAAATTTCAACATTGTATGATCAGGATTTGCCTAGATTCTTATGGGCAGAAGCTTGCAACACAGCAGTGTATATCCATAATAGAACTCCTCACAAAACCTTGGGGAAGAAAACGACTGAAGGTGTCTTCACAGGGAAGAAGTTGAAAGTCAGTCATCTCAAAATATTCGAAAGTGTGGCATATTGTCACATTCCAAACGAGAAGCGTAGCAAACTGGATCAGACTAAATAAAAGGGGTATCTCGTAGGATATAGCGAGACCTCGAAGGCATACAAAATCTACATTCCTAGCAATAAGAAGATTGTAGTCAATGTGGAAAAAGTCGAAGTCGGGATTAATTCGGCAAGGGTCCAAAAGTTGAAAAACTCGTCAAAGTCTGGAGTTTTTTGAAAAAGTCGGCAAAAAGTCGGCAAAATTAAAAAAAACACAAAATTATTCAATTTTTTAATTTTTTTTAACATCTAGAGTATCCACAACATCAAATAAATGCATTTCCACATAAACATGTAAAGAAAGCTAATATATAACTAAGTTACCAGGATTCGGATATGGATTCGGATCCGGATTCGGATACAGATCCGCCAGTTTTTTGAAAAGCCAGGATCCGGATATGGCAAGTACAAACAATATAAAATATTTTATAATTTTTAAAAATTAAATTTATATAAAAATAAAATAAAAACATATATTAATTTTTAAATATATAATTTTTATATAGAGTACCTATAAAAATATATATTAGATATATTAGATAAATAGTATCAGAATTAATATATTATTTATAAATATTAATTAAATTTGTATAAAATTAAAAAAAAAATTCTGTTTAAAATTTTAAATATAAAACTTCTATATAAAATTTTAAATATAAAACTTCTATATAATATTTTTAAAATAATTATTAATTTCAGATGGAAAAAATAATTATTACTTTAATATATTAAAATTAATATATCATAATATTGAAACATTAATTACTAGTTATTATATTTAAATTAAATAAACTTACTTTATGAAACTTTTAAAATAAACATATAATTTAATAGTTATTATATTTAAATTAAATGAAGTTACTTTATAGAACTTACTTCATCAAACTTTTAAAGTAAACATATAATTTAATTAGATTATCCCAACATCTGTATCTTATAATCTTGAAATAAAGTTTATACAATGGTTAACCGCAGGTTTATAATCTTGAAATTAATGAACTCCCTTGTTAATTATTCCCACAGCTGATTTTTCCAATATAGCGTTATTCATCAGTTGACATTTTCTTTCTAGAATTCTGCGCTGAGATATAATTGAAAATATGTGCTGACGTCAAACCATATTACACACAGATTAATGAACTCCCGCACGGCTGATTTTTCCAATATCGGGTTATTCATCCACTGACATTTTCTTTCTAGATTCTGCGCTGAGATATAATTTGGAAATATGTGCTGACGTCAAACCATATTATAGACAAACAAATGTTGGGCGGGGCGGATCTTCGTGGATCCGGATCCGAATCCGTCTCTGATCCGGGGATCCGCGGATCCAGCCGCTGGGCCTGACGGATCCGGTAACATAGATATATAATATGTATATGAATTCTAATGCTACATCACATATCAAAATAGTGAATCAACTCCTGAATTTTGAGTCCTGTCCGAGTCTCAACTCTCAAGAGTCAAAATATCAACAAAAAATATAATAAATGTATATCATGAGTCATCTAAAAGTCATCAAGTAATCAGTCACTGAGATCCTCTTCCCCTTTTAATTTTTGTTTCCGCTAATTGTATTAAGAAATAAGTCATGCATTTATTCAGTAGATTGTAATCTGCTTGGGTAATAAGGTGTCAGGTGGTAGGTCCAATGAAAATTAACAATGAGTATCACAGTAGATGTGAAAATTAACGCTTGGTGAATCCAAGCTGCTTATTTTCTGAGAAAACAGTAGATGTCAAATTGTTAACCTAGCCTTGGCATCTATTATTCAAAAACTCTTGGAGGTAAAATCCACTTCTGATACATAACCTTTCCCCACATTTACAAGGAATTCACCACTAAAGAAGATTCCCTTTCAAAACGTGCTCTCATTGCAGGAAGGATCTTTGCTATCACAAGATTTCATAGGTACTTTGTTCCTGTCTGAAAAATGGGTTCTTTTTTGAGGCACTGGTTTTGTTTTTTCTGGACAGGTTGTTGCTATTTGATCTTCATGGCCTCCTCTTTGTTGTTTCTCCTGGAAGCATTCAACAACTATAACAATGTTTTTGATGGTGTGGGGTTCTTTCTACGGAAGACTGTTGTATGTCTATCCTTTTGGTACTTTTGTAATCTTTTGAAGGGGCAATGGCTGTTAGAGTCTGGATCACTAAAAGCCTGGAGGCTTAGCCAATGTATACTTTGTTTTCTAACTATAAATATGAAGTATAAAGATTTGTTTTTCCTTGGAAAACAAAAACATATCTTAACCTCAAAACTAACATATTATAAATGAGACTGCTATGCTCGCAAGAAGTATGACAAACAATACAATGCAATAACTTGAAAATGCATGGATGGAAGCTTCAATTTACAGTTTTTTCACCTTTGCGGCCTCTTTATCCGCGGCCTGGGAAGGGACGAAGACTTTTTGGGTCGACTCCCGATTAAATCGGGAGTATAAGGAAAAAATCGCGATTTTTTCCTTTGTGAAAAAGTCGCCAAAAAGTCGGGGGATTAAATCGTTTAGTTCAAAAAATCGCGTTTTTAGGATTAAATCGGGATTTTTTGCAGACTTTTTCCACACTGATTGTAGTAAGATGAGATGCGAAATTCATGGAGGATAGAGCCTTCAGGAAATCTCGAGAGATGAAAGCAGAAGATCAGTCAATAGATGTTCCTCTAGTCCAGTAGCAGCAAGGGCAGCAAGGAGGACAAGCAAGAGGACAGACACCTAGAATAAGCATAGTGACCAGCACTAGTATTTCCTCAGAAGAAGGAAATCCAAGTAGTTCTCAGCAGGTGGAACGACAAGAATAGGAGGGGGATTTGATTGAGCCTCCCACCACCAGTGGCAGAACCAGTAGAGAAGCACGACAGACGTTGAGGGACGCAGAGGAGTTTGTCGGAGCTCCTAGAACCGAGAAGAGGCAACGTAGACAACCTGACAGGTACCAAGCCTTGGTAGCACAGGTTGAAGAACCCTCTAGCTTTCAGGAAGTCATACAACACCAAGTATGGGTGGATGCCATGGTAGAAGAGTATAGTTCTATCATGACGAATGATGTCTGGGAAGTGGTACCTAGGCCAGAGGATAGATCAGTTGTAGGATCAAGATGGATCTACAAGATCAAGTATGCTGCAGATGGCAGTATAGAGAAGTACAAGGCTAGGTTCGTAGCAAAGGGGTACGCACAAAAAGAAGGAATAGACTATGAGGAGACCTTCACCCCAGTAGCTAGATATACCTCTATCAGATCCGTTATATCCCTAACAGCTCAAATGGGATGGGAGATTCACCAGATGGATGTCAAGACAACATTCTTGAACGGGTTGATAGAAGAAGAGGTATATATAGAACATCCCGAAGGCTTCAAAACTCATGTATGCAAATTAAAGAAAGCCCTGTATGGGCTCAAGTAGGCACCCAGAGCATGGTATGGTCGGATTGATAGTTACTTGCAGCAGTTGGGATTCGTCAAGAGTGATGTTGATCCCAATCTCTACTATCTAATGGTGGAGAATGAGCCACTTATTCTGGTATTATATGTGGATGACTTGTTTCTAACAAGGTCATCTAGGCTCATAGAGGACTGCAAGAAGAATCTTGAAGCAGAATTCGACATGAAGGATATGGGGTTGATGCATTATTTTCTAGGGTTGGCTGTTTCGCAGAAGAATGGGGAGATCTTCCTTGGGCAAGGAAGATATGCTACAAAGATTTTGAAGAGATTCAGAATGCAAGATTGTCGGCTCATGGTTACGCCCATAATCACTAACCGGAAGAAAATAGATGCATCAAGAGACAAGGAGGTGGACCCCACCTTGTATAGACAGCTCATTGGGTCGCTCATGTATCTAGTCAACACTAGGCCAGACATTTGCTTTGTTGTCAACACCCTTAATCAGTTCATGGTGGAATTGAAAAGGGTGCATTGGGCAGCAACTAGGCACATTCTTCAATATGTGCGTGGAACAGTCAGATTGAATGGATTCACAAATGCAAATTGGGCAGGTAGTTCAGTAGACCGGAAAAGTACCTTCGGGTATTGCTTCAGTGTTGGATAAGGAATGATCTCTTGGTGCAGCAAGAAGCAGAAATCAATAGCTCTAAGCTCAGCAGAAGCACAATATATGGCGGCCAACACAGCTACGTGCGAAGCTATATGGTTTAGAAAATTGCTTGTGAGCTTGTTCAGGAAAAAGATGGAGGCGACCAGTATTTTCTGCGATAATCAAAGTTGTATTAAACTCTCTAAGAATCCACTATTTCATGATCGGTCGAAACACATTGATATCAGATGTCACTTTATCAGACACTATGCTCAGCATGGAGTAGTACAGTTGCAGTATGTCTCCACAGGAAATCAAGTAGCAGACGTACTCACAAAAGCTCTAGGAAGAGTTAAGTTCATCCAGTTCAAGGAGCAGACACGTATGGTAGAGAATTCGTTTCAGTAGCAAAAACAGGTGGTTTCTCAGTTGCAGTGGCAAGGTCAGCAGTAGTATGGATGTAGCATTTGCGCAGTAGTTGGTGGGCAGTGATGTCAAACATTAGCAATGGAGAGGGAGATGTTACAGAGTAGGGTGATGCTTCAATAGGTTGCATTGTTAGAGCACATTCCTCGCTAAGAGGGAGTGTTGATTTCCGGTAGCGTCAGATGTGCTCTAAGTCTCAAAATTTGTAGGGAGGCTTGGACACATGCATTCCACAATACCCAGAAATTGTTTTGGGAAATTCCACCCAGAGACAATTTTATTAAAATAATTAATTATTTTTAATGGGTCCCTAAGTCTAAACTTAGGAAATTAAAATAATTAAAGGGTATTAATCTAACTGTGGGTGAAACTTCTAGAAGAAGATGAAGATCGAGTCCAAATGATCTGAGCCATTGATTAGAATCTAATCTGGGTCGTTGGTTCTCAACTGGAGGATTATAAGGACTTCGATGGGCATTTGGAAAACACACCAGGCAGATACTCAGTTACCCGAGTAAGATCGATTTTCTCACTGGTTGAAGTTCAGCAAGAGGAAATCGATTCAAAGGGAGAGTTGCAGGTGAGGAGGAGAGAGAGGGTAGCAGCATCAGTCAGGTGTTCAGGAGCAGAAGGCGCAGAACAGAGAAGGGACAGCACAGAGGCTGTGATGCAGAGGGACAGCGCAAAGGCTGACGCTAGGACTGCGCAATCCCCGAACAGAGGCTGACACAGTGAGACGCAGAGGGGGCAATAGGTCCTCTCTTGGATTAGAATCTTGCCGAGATGTGTGAGAGAGTTGTCAGTAAATTTCTCATAGAGATTTCTCTTCTATTCTACTGGTTGTATCTTGTACATGAGATTTTTGCTGAAGATGAATAAAGAAACCCTCATTTGTTGCACGGATTTTCTCGCATTGGGTTTTTCCGGAGAGAATTGTTCAAAAATAACTGTCATTGTGATAGTATTTTTCTTTGCATTTACTTTCCACGATATTTTAATTGTGAAGGCTGCAATAGAATTTATTTCAATATTTGCCATAGAAACATTGTGAATAACTTATTTCTGAATTAATAAGTAGAAGAAATAATATCAGTCACTGCAGTTGGATTTCTATTTAAAAATTTTCACACTTAGCAGAGGTTGTTTTACATATTCTAAAGAGCAAATATGACCTTGTTGATGGACTCATGGAGCATTTCCCACCCAGAGCAGAGCGTAGGGCTACTCGATGATTCCACATCGTGATTGATACTCCGAGGTACCCCCAAATGTTGAAATGTTAAGCCCATGAAGCTTGGCGTTGGATTTATTGATGATGTGCTCAATGGATCAAGGAAACCCCTGTTGAAAAACCATTTCTGATCTACAAATAATTACTTGTGACATTGTTTACCATTATTTTAATTCAATTTTCATCAAGCAATTATACATCAGAAATTCAACCAATAGTAGTGATAAGAAAGTACAGATCACAGTGCACAATAACAAGAGACACTGATGTTTAGGTCAGAGACTAGGGAAAATACCCACAAGAGGGAAAACCCAATCAAACCTTTCCTCGGAGAGATCCTTCAACAGTACAACAAGACACGGATAATATTGACCACAAGATGGCATCCACAAGTGTTAAATCTTCAGTGTAAATGTCTGCAACACAATGTCAACAAGTTGTCTAATAGAATGTCAGCACGTTCACCAATGAGAGGCTAATCCTCTCACCATACCACAGAAGACAAGGCTCAGTTTACAAACTTTTGAAGTGGCTCAGATCTGAATCTGTGGAGGCAAATCTGAGTTAGAAAGATCAGATTTCAGATTACAAGAATAAGAGCAGATCTCGTTCCACTAGACTTAAGATCATGAGTTTAATGAGTAGATCTCGAACCACTGGCTTCAGATCATAAGTATAATAAATAGATCTCGAATTAATAACTTCAGATCATAAGTATAATGAGCAGATCTTGAACCATTGACTTCAGATAATAAGTATAATGCGCAAATCTCAAACCACTGACTTTAGATCATAAGTATAATGAGCAGATCTCAAACCACTAACTTCAGTTCATAAGTATAATGAGCAGATCTCAAACTACTGGCTTCAGATCATAAGTAGAATGAGAAAATCTTGAACATCTGACTTCATATCATAAGTATAATGAGTAGATTTCTAATCACTGACTTAAGATCATAAATGTAATGAGCAGATCTACAGATCTCAGACCACTCCACAGGAAAACAGATGAGTAAGGTATGTGTGTTCGAATTGCATACCAAGGAGAGCATATTAACCTCTCTATATAGCCATCATGTGATCTGAATAAGTGAGTTTCTAGGCAAGCCAACTAGCCATCATGTGATCCAAATGAGAGAGTTTCAAGGCAAGCCAACTAGCCATCGTGTGATACGAATGAGAAATTTTCAAGGCAAGTCGACTTGATCATCTAGAAGAGTTTTCCTAGCACTTAAAAACCTACTTGAAATTATAAATAAAAATTTTGTTTTCTCAAATACAATGAAAATAAATAATTTTACAAAGACCAACCATAGCTACAATTTCAACAACCCCCAGGCTGGCCTTGACACTATTTGATGGGTGTTACTTGTTCCAGAACTTGGATGATGATGGTTATCCTTGTGAGGACAGGGTAGGGCTTGCACATCACTCTTTGGCCCCAACACTTGAGTAGGAGAGTGCCACATCACCCATCTTTCCCTTTCGAGCATGACATTAGGCACCATGGTGATGATGTCTTGGTTTGGAGGCATCTTGGAAGCATTCCCACGGACATGGAGCTACTCATTAGAGTATGAAGCACTCATTAGCCCCACTTGACATTGTGGCACTTAGAACTCATTTGGAGGATGACGCCATAGTGGAGGAGACATTTTCTCCCACATGTGTGGACATTTTAGCATATTTTGTTATGTGCTTGAGCTGTAAAGTTGGCTTGTAACCTCATTCTTGTAGGACACTCAAAGTAAACTTGTAATTTTCAGTTTTCACTTGTATTATTGTAGAAATAAGGAAGATAAGTCTCATATAAATAGAGACTCCCCTCATTCCAACTTTTCATCATGATACATTACATCACTCCTCTCTCTAAAGGAGTGCGAATTAATTCTTTTTTTCTACTTGGGCAAAATATGATCTTTGTATGGCGCGACTTTCTATTGAGGATGGATTTTTGTATGGAGATGTTTTCCTAGGATTGAAAAAAGTGTTTCTTGGAGAATTGTGTAAGTTTAATTCTTTATCTTCTATATTTTGCATATGGTATGTGTTGAAGTTTGTAGCTCGGGAAGATACTTCTTCACAAGCCTTCTGTCTAGGCATGCAGAAGTCACCCACATTTCACCTTAGAATATTTTCTGATGTAACTTAGCTTATAGTTAAACTTAGGAAAAAGCACATAATTATATGTTGGCTTATTGAGCTGAAATAAAAATTAGATAAAGTAAATTATTTACTTTAGTGATTAAGTTGTATTCTAAGCCATTGATCTCAAGTGACGCGAATGCAGAAGTCACCCACATTTCACCTTAGAATATTTTCTGATGTAACTTAGCTTATAGTTAAACTTAGGAAAAAGCACATAATTATATGTTGGCTTATTGAGCTGAAATAAAAATTAGATAAAGTAAATTATTTACTTTAGTGATTAAGTTGTATTCTAAGCCATTGATCTCAAGTGACGCGAGATCTAATCTCGGTCGTCCATCACTTTGAGATTAGGGTTAGGGTTAAGATTAGGGTTTTGGCTCAGTTATATAGGCGAGGCTAAGGTAAGGAGAAGACACAACATCAACACAAGATTGAGAGAGGCTTCTCAATGAACATGTGCTAGGTCTGAGAGAGTGCAGTGAGGTTGGTGATCAGTTTTGTAATCTGTATTTTCTCAGTTGGGCCATTATCCCAAGACAAGAGCCCAAGTAAGTTTCGTGATTAATTTATTAATGAAGAAATATTGATTGGGCAGAAATCTGTTTATGTGTATGTTGTCACTCACTGCATTATGAGTTTTCAGTTGATCAAATTTGCCAAAGAGCAATGAAGTTTGAAGCCATCTTCTAGGCCACATGAGCACTTAAAGCCAAATCGGAACCTCTCCATTGCATAGTGCCTGGAACGAGTTTTCCAATGGTATAAGGAAGTCCAAAAATGGACTTCTGGATCAAAAGATATGGCTTGTTAAAGTTCAGAGGTTTTGTTGCCTTTTAAAGGGAAGGAGAGAAGGATATCGGAGGTTCGGTGCTCATCGCAAATCGCAGATCGGGGCCTACCGAAGCAAACACAAAGATGAAGACACATCAAAAGTTGTGATCGGTCGAGTGACGATATCGCAAATCGCATATCGACGGGTCCGATCCATCAACTTATTGGGTATATTGGCGGGTCACGGCGTAGAGCGTTGATATCGCATATCGGCGATCGAAGGCACAAAGGGGTGGCACACAGGCGCTTGGCCATGGAAATCGTCAATCGTCGCATATCGGCAGGACCGGGCTTATCGGCGATCGGAGGTCCAGGAGCTCATCACAATCGCAAATCGACAGGTTCTTTCGAAGTAAAACACTGAGCGCGGTGAAATCTGCGATTAGCCAATCACGATATCACATATCGGCAGGTCTGGTCTATCCCAATCGGCGGATCTAGGCTCCAAGCTTATCGGCGACCAGTGGACTCATCGCAATCGCAATCGCAATCGGCGAATCAATAGGGGGTACCACTCTGAAAACCTTGAAATATTGTGATTTTGCGATAATAGTGTTAAATCATCGGGGAAGACCAAAATCAATTAACAAAGGAAATTCATAAAAAACCAAGGGCAGGTGGCCCCTTTCTCTCTCCTCTAGGAGGGGGCACATGATGCAATACCATTGGTCCATATGTATGAAATGGCAACTGACACCACAATGATGTGGTAGTACGTAAAATGACGTGGCGGTACTAAGGACATGTGGCATGCATATTCAGCATTTTCAGGGGTCCTATGGGGGCATTTCCAGGTGACACATGTCACCACTCACAAGGTGACACGTGGCAGTATGACGTCACCCATTGCAATCACATATCGGCAATCGCACAAGTTGAGTCCCTCCTCCACCATGGTCCCTCCAAGCTTGTGATTGCGATAAGCAGAGATCCTCCCGGATGCAATATGTTATGTGATCTGGCCTATAAGGATTTCACGTCCGAACAAGTCGGCCAACTCTATGAAAGAAGGTAAAAAGGCTTCTTCTCCCGATTGTGATATGCGATGCTTTCCGACCCCACAGATCGGCGATCGCAGGAGTCTAGAGGAAATATAAAGGGAAAGCATCGGAAATCGCCGATATGCGGGATTTCATATAACAAAGGAAAAAGCCCCCGACAGGTAGTTCAATGGCTCTAGCACCCTTGGGCTAAGCCCCTAGTTCCAGCCCCCGGTCATATGAAGAAAGTTACGAAAAGGGGCTAAGGGGGGATCGGGGACTAGTCTATTTCGCAACGCGTTTTATAGCAAAGGGGCAGCATGGGAAAGTCCTCCATATTGCCACCAAGAGAGCATCACCAGGTATATCAAGGCGTTAATAATGCAGGACAGGGTTTTAAAGGCGTGATGAGTCGACAGTTGTGGCTTTAAGGGAAACAGGTGGTGCATTCAAAACCGGTATGGGCTGATTCAGAAAGGCCCATTGTGACACAAAATCAGGGTTAGCGCTAATAGGAGTGGAAAGAGACTTGGTAGCTCGGGAGGATTTAATTCTCGGGCATGGTGCCCAATAACAGAGAGACGAAGTACTGCCCAAGGGTCTCCTGTTTCAATATTGCAGCATGGAGATGATGGTGCCCACTCCCAGCTTTAAATAATGAATGGCTCAAGCAGTAAAGGCATAAATGACGGGAGTCGACTGAGCAACACAGGAAGCCAAACAATGAGCTAACTGCAACCTGAAGCAGAGGCGATTACAGGGATGGGCACAAAGATATCTGCTTATCATGTTCATTTCGATTTTAATTTGTTTGTTGTCCTGTAATGTGCCTCCCTTCAATGAGGCAATTAATTATGTAATGTTTTTGGGCCACAGAGCCATTCCTGGCCGAGACAGCTAGTCAACCTGACAGCTGAGACTCAGCTAAAGATATTTTTGTTGTAATGAACGTTCAAGGCTCCTTTACTGATAAATAGGAAGCAAGACTTAACAAAGGTTCAAAAATTCTAAAGAAAGCACTACATGTTATTTTCAGACTGTATGGCTTTGCAATACAGATTTTTCAGAATATAAAGGAAATGGTGGTGATTCCCCCTTCAAGTATTACAGTATGTTATCCCTCTGTTAAAACCCATTTTATGTTCATGTTTCTTCTCTGAATTCATGCAATCATAGCTGCTAGAAATATTTCAAGCTTCCTCAAATTCATTTGTATCGATATGTTAATGCAAGTGCTTGTAACTATATCACAAATTCATTTGTATCAACATTGTTAATGCATGTTCCTGTATGGATTATTGAAATTATATCTTTAAAGTTGCACTACATGAATCATAGCACCCCGTCTCTCTGTTGTCCATTATATCTACCTGTAACTCAAATAAGTGTAGGAATTCTTAAAGCTACAAGCTCTATATGTTAAGCATAGAATTATTGATGTTGTAAGCTCCATATGATGAGTTACTCCTCATCCTCTATCATTGCTCTACAAAATCTTAATAAATTGTAAGCCCTTGGGCTACTCGACCTCCACTGCCTTATGCATATTTCTGAGATTTGTATATGTGAAGAAGTACCAGAAATTCATGTCTTACTCCTTTAGGTGAATGAACCAACCCATTATATACACATATAGAATATAAGTGAGGTCTCCCTTTATTGAGAATCATTTGAGACACTCCAAATTTAGATGTGCCCAGGCACTGGTCTTGTAAGCAATCCGAGGTTGTCTTTGGAAGCTACAACAGTGTATGTGATTCAGATCAAGTAATTTTTCTTCTGCTAAATATTTTTTGTGATAGGAACATGGTCATGTGTTCTTTCAATTAATCATTGCTGGGAATCGAATACCGGGTGTTGGATTTGGGAAAATCAAACATGGTATTAGAGCCCCAACTCTGAATCGATCTCGGAATTACAAGTGTTGGGTTCGTATTGGATCGTTGAAGCCAAGTTTGCTAGGATCATATGAACAAAAAAAACTTTAGGCAGCGAAAACCTTTTTTAGGGCTGAGTGAAATTTTCTTTTTTACAGTAATTTTTTTTAGTCGAAAAAAAAAGAAAGATTTAAAAAAAAGTAAAGGAGGAAAATATAGGGTGGGGAAATTCTTTGGAAAAAAATAATAATAAAAAAAACAGGGGCTATGGTAGCATCCAGCGGCTGGTCGAGCCACCAGTGGTTGGGGCAACATACAGCATGTCAACCAACCAAATAACCACGACTGCAGCACCACCACATAGGCAAACGATCACCCAACCGCAAACAGAGCAAAGCGCAACAACAAAGAGCATTCGAGTGAGGGGACGAGAATGCTAAGTCAACCGGCAGACATCGTGGAGGCCGAGAGACAACGCGAAGGATTGGAACACAATCAAATCAACTATGATTGGACCTGGAAAATCGTTGATTGCGCAGGGAGACCAAACTGACTGCACAACCACCATAGACAGGGGGATCAATCACAGGAGCAGTTGCCAGTGGCAAACAGGATGTTGGATCAAGCAGCAATGGTAAGTTCATGGAAATCGTGACGTAGACAGTGGACCACAGGAGAGGCAGAGAACAGGGAATAGGCTTGCGGATCAAGATTTTTTGCAGGAGGCCAACAAAACAGTTGGGGTGAGCACGGATAGGCGAGGTTGAGCGAACACAACTGCCAAACAAAGCTCCAACCTGGAAACCACTATATCATGTGTTAAGTCGACTAGTAGTGGGAGGGTCAATAGAGAATTACAGTGCGGCAAAAAAAAACTTAAAAGTGGCATGAAGGTGTGGCATGAACCTGGTGGTAGACTAGAGAATTGACCGCAGTGGACGTGATAGTCGAGTGGCAGACCATGTCACAGTTGCCACCGAAACAACAATAGCAGGCTCAAGCAGCGGGTCTGGGCAGCGTGCAAAGGGTGAAAATTTAACTGTTGGTCAATTTGAAACAGATGGCTATTGGGCTACATTACAATGACAGGTTGGATGGGGCAGGCAATTTCAACTTGTGGAAGGAGCGGATTGTTCTGTTATTTGAGGAGCAAGAGTTGTGGGACATCACGGAGAAGGTTGTTCCAATTCCTGCAGATCCTACCTAGTTGGTTGAGTTTAATAAGAAGAACATGAAAGCCAAGAGAGTAATCATGGATTCCATTAGAGACTGTGTTATACCTCATGTGACAAAGAAGAAATATGCCTTTGAGATGTTGGCATCCTTAACCTAGTTGTACCAAAGTACAAACCAAAACAAAAAGATGGTGTTGAAGGAGAAACTGAGAAACACCAAGATGTCTAAAATAGACACAGTTGCATCATACCTAACCAGGATCACTCAGATTAGAGATGACTTGGGAGCAATGGGGGAAACTATTGATAGTGAAGAATTGGTCAGATCAACCTTGAGTGGCTTTCCTCCAAAATGGGATGCCTTTGTTGATGGGATCGTCGCACAGGAAAATCTTCCCAGTTGATATAGATTGTGGGATGATTTCGTACAGGAAGAGACGAGGAGACATTCCAAAACTGAAGACCAACATGATGGTAGGGATGATGAGGAGATTTTTACTCTTGCTGTAAAGGGGAAAAGTAAAGTAAAGGAAAGTGGGGGATCTGCTTTCATGAGGACATGAGCAAGGTGAAGTGCTTTGCGTGTCACAAGATTGGCCACTATGCAATCCAATGTCCATACAAGAAGGAGGAGGAGGATCAGGTGGCTGCATCAGCAACAACTGAGATTGATGGCTTTATAGAGAAATTTGGGAAGAAATTTTCTCTAGTTGCTTGTGTTTCTAATAGTAGTATTGTTGTGTATGAGGACAGTGGGTTATGGCTAGTGGACAGTAGAGCGTCCAGTCACATGACAGTGATGAGGTGAATGTTCCACAGAATTTCAGAGATGGGCTCAGGCTGCAATGTGTTTAGTGGGACTAGTCGTTAAATTTCCATGAAACTCTGCAACTACTTAGTGAATACTGAAAACTAGGCAACTGAAACCAAATTTACTTTCGCAAAAATAATCAAGACATAAAAACACAATCACACAAATTGACATGTTTGTTTACCCAAGAAACCCAAATGGGAAAACTTGCTTTCTTTTTGTGGTATTTTATTGATTGTTCTTGAGCAATTGGATCTATTACAAAGTAATTTGTCTTTGAGAAAGTGTTTTGATTCTTCTCACTAATCTCCGATGATATAATTGATCTTGGCCCTCTAGCACAAAACTGATCCCCTACTGAACTAGCCTAACTCATCTTGCAAATCCCTAATCTTGCTCCTTGATCTTTGCGAACTAGCAGCCCCTATTCCCTTGTGCACTAGGTCCCTATTTCCTAGCACACAAGAGGCTCCTAAAACCTTGTGCAAATATGCCCCTATTTCCTAGCACACAAGTCCCTATTTTCTTGTGCACTTGAGACTCCTATTCTCTTGCGCATTTGTGACTTCTTATTCCTTAGGGTACAAGCTTTGAATTTTTCACACACACAACCAAAGAATAATCTCACAAACTTGTGATTTCTTGTGCATTAGTCCTCCTCTTTATAAACCCAATTCAAGCATGCAAGGAAGGCTCAATTCAATTTTAGTAGTCAAGTTCTGATAGCAAGTTAACTGAGAATTCAACTAATTCTCTCTCCAATCAACACTTGGAGTCTTAACTCGTTCTTCCTTCAATCAAGACTGAAGACTAACTCGCTCTAACTAAACTTGCAACTGCCACCTCGTTTTGTAGTCAAACTAATGAAGTCTCCACTTAATTGAAGCTCCAACTCTATGCATGCTATCCTAATGATTAGTATAGTAAACTGGAAATAAACTCATCCTAACTGAAGTCTAACTCATGAGCTCACACTCATACTAAGAGAAGGACAAGTCAAGATCTTCACTGGCTAAGGCACAAGCCAAAAGATTTGTACTCACTACATTTTCAACACTCCCTCTTAGCAAGGAACGTACTTTTCGAAGAACCTCCTCCACTTGGATCTGTCTCCAACATCACCACGTTATCTGCTGATGTAGTGCTCGCTCTGCACTAGAAGACTTCCATGCTTCTTGCTACAGAATCTAATTTGAAGCCCTGTTCCTTCCAACCATGCCCCTAGGATCCTGATCCTGTGCAACTAACAATGTCATATCATACTAATTTAGGCTCCTAGCAGTACCTGAAGAATCACTCTTCCTTGCCACATGCTCCCTCTTAGTAACTGACATTGTTCCTGCATCCAAGCCATTGGCCTTGTACTTCTCTACACTTCCATCTGCTCCATGCTTCACCTTGTAAACCCATCATGAGCCTACTACTGATTTGTTCTCTGGGTGTGGCACAATCCCCCAAAAATTGTTCTTCATGATGGAGGAAGCTCCCTCCACCATGGCATCCCACCAAACCTGCTGAGAGGCTACCTCCTCAAAACAAGAAGGCTCTGAGTCTATCAACCTAGTCATTAGTGTCATATACTAGGTGTGCCTCTGTGGTTGTTTGCTCTCCCTGAATGTGGTATTAGGAGGTCCAACTCTCTCTTAATTCTCCCTAAACAACTTGTCTTCCCACTTGGCTCAAACTCTCCCTGTACTAGGAGTCACTGACTGAATGGCTGCCTCCACTCATCCTAGCCTATCCTCTTGAGCGACCTTCTCGCCACCTAACTGAGACTCAATCTATGAAACTAGCTGAGGCTCTTGCTTGGGAGCGAGTAGCTCCTCCTCAGGTACTCTAACCTAGTCTTGCTCTAAGGACTCCCTCAGAGCTTTGTTCTCCTCAAACCTCAAGTCTCTACTCTGCGCACTTCTTACCTTGTTGCTCAAGGGTGCGCTTGTCTTAGCTTATAGCATGTACAGATTCTTCATCCACACACCTATCTGCTTCAAACATCCAGAAGCGAAGTGCTTGACGTAAGCATTATCTTTGTTGAAAATGACATCATAACTCTTATCCTCTATGGAAGCCACCACTGAAACAAAAATTTTCTTCAGTCCTGGAACATAGAGGCCATCTCTGAGATGGAGAGAGCTACCTAACTCCCTTTAAAATTGCCAATACCAACTCCCTTGGTTGCGTACTTGCCATCATCTCCTAGCTCAATGTGAAAATGCATGTCCTTCTCCTCCAATTGGCTGAAATTTTCCTTCTTGGTGATAATGGAAGGATGCTCCTGAATCAATATACCATACACCTGCTACCTGCCAAGCTTGCCATGCAAGCTATCAATAAGAAAACTTTCTCGAACTAAGAAGAAAACACATCTACCTCAGCTGACGTAGCTACATGATCCTTACTGGACTCCTCTTTCCGATTAGGACACTTAGTAGCATAGTGCCCAAACTCATGGCAACGGAAGCGATTGATCTTGCTCAGATCCTTCTTCTTCTTCTCGCCCTTTTGATTGGACTCGGCCTCTCCTTGGCCCTTCTTGCCTTTGACTTTGTTACCTTAGCATGCCAAGGAAAAGTTATCCTTATTGTTTGTCGAAGTTGATCTCCTAGCTCTCCTTCCTCTCTGGATTTCTTCTTGAACATAGTTTGACCACAACCTTTCCCAATCAGGAAGATTTTCTCTTCCACTAACGACATCCTGGAAATTCTCCCAAGACTTATGAAGTCCCAGAAGCACAAGACACACAATGTCACTGTCTACTACAGTAGCACCTACTCTAGCTAGCTCACCCCGTACTTGGGTGAACATGGAAAGATATGTAATGATGGGCTCTCCTTTGCTCATCCAAATACTTCTTAGCTTCTCCTTCAAGGAAAGCTTCCTAACATCACTAGAACCCTAATACAGATCTAAGATGGCTTTCCACATCTCATATATTGTCTTCTTCCCATGCAGATGAGGGATCATATGGTCTCTGACCCCCTCAAGAATGATCTCCCTCGCCTTGGTGTCATCCTTGTTATGATGGATCAATTGTTGAACATATTGAGGTGGCACTATTTGATTCTTTGCAAATTCTAGCACCCCATTATCCTCCAACACCACCGAGAACCGCTCCTTCCATGAGCAGAAGTTCGAGACTCCCTCTAAACTATCATTTACCCTTAGTCCTTGGAACACCATACTACTATCCAAAGTGTGAAAATTCTATCACTGCAACAACTGATTTATTTTACCTACTTATTTCTCAATAAGTTATTTATGAAAACCCTTCAGTAAACATTAAAATAAATTTTGTTGCAGATATCACACCATAATTCAGAAACAAACACATGCACAAGAATCAAAACATCAAAACAGATATTTTGGACAATTGTCCCCGGAAAAACCCAACGTGGGAAAACCGACGCAGCAGAGGAGGATTTTATTATTCAGCAATTCTTCAGTACAACTGGGTGCCAAACTGGCTTACCCAACAAAGAAAAATTCTCCAACACTTCTCCCAGTCTCAGCGTCAGGTTTGTTGGCCTCTGCACAGCTCCCAGACCCTCTACATAGCTCCCAGACCCTCTGCGTCAGCTCCTACCTCTCTGCGTCAGCACTAGGCCTCTCTGCGTCACCCACGCAGGCCCCTCCAATGACTGCGCAGTTTGTTGTCTCTGCGTGTGCCTCAGAGGCTCTGCGTCTGCCTCTCCAACCTCTGCGTTGGTCTTCTGGGGTTGTTCCCGACTCTCTGTTCCGTACCCGTTGCCTCTTGCTACCCTCCAGACCACTAGTTAGAATTTCTCAGCTAACCTCGCTCCAGAAATTGAACTGGTCTCCCTGAGTATGTCCTCCAACTAACCCTCAAGCCTCTTATACTTTTCTTGTTTGTCCTTCAACGGTCGAGATTAAATCTCTAATCAACGGCTAAGATTAGATTTGGCTTGATCCATGACTTTTGGAACCTTCTAACCTAGTTTTATATTAATACCCATTAATATTTTATTTTTCCTAAGTTTAGACTTAGGAACTCCATTAAAAATATTAATTATTTTAATATCTCCCAAACTGGTTAGAATCTCCCCAAACCATTTCTAGGTCTTGGAGATCTCATGTGCTTTAGCCTCTCCACCAATTTTCATGGCTAGAGCACATCCGATGCTACCCCAAATCAACACTCCCTCTTAGCGAGCACTGTGCTTTAGTAATACTCCATACTAAGCATCACTCTGACTATACGGCACCGGTACCTGTGTTGATGCTAGGCCTCCCCACCCAACATCTTCTGCACTGTTGCATCCTATACTGCTGCCCATGGCTCTGCCTCTGCCATTGTTACATCCATACGGCAACTCCCTTTACATCTGTGTTGTTGCTGGTCCTTTCTCCCAACACTGCATCTGCACTACAACTCCCTCTGCATCCGTGTTGTTGTTGGTCCTACTTCCCAACACTGCAACCTCTTCTCATCATGCTGCATCGTGCTACCGCTGACTGCTACTGCACTGCAACATCACCCCCATTTCTGCTACTGAAATGGATTCTTTATCATCCCCATCTTTTCCTTGAAATAATCAAACTTTGTTCTTCCAAGGGCCTTGGTGAGGATGTCTGCCACCTGTTCTCCTGTAAGAGTGTAGCTCAACTGTACAGCTCCTCGTTGGACACAGTCTCTGACAAAGTGACATCGGATATCAATATGCTTTGACCAATCGTGAAACAATGGACTCTCAAAGAGCTTGATGCAACTCTGATTATCACACATGATCCTGGTCGCCTCCATCTTTCTTCTAAATAGGTTCACAAGCAGTTTGCTAAGCCATATGGCCTCGCACAAAGTTGTGCTTGCAGCCATATATTCTGCATTAGCTGAGCTCAGAGCTATGGACTTTTGTTTCCTACTGCACCAGTAGGTCATTCCTGATCCAATGTTGAAACAATACCCAGAGGTACTTTTCTGATCTACTGAACATCCAGCCTAATTTGCATCAGTGAATCCACTCAATCTGATATCCTTACTCCTAATGTACAAGAGTCCATAATCGATTGTTCCCTGTATATATCTGAGAACATGCTTGGTTGTTGCCTAGTGCACCATCTTCAGCTCCACCATGAACTGACTAAGGGTGTTGACAGCGTAACAAATGTTTGGCCTATTATTGACCAGATACATCAGGGACCCTATGAGCTGCCTGTATAAAGTGGGATCAACATCCTTGTCTTCTGATGCATCAATTTTCTTCCAGTTGGTGATCATTGGAGTAGCCATGGGTCTACAATCGTCCATCCTAAATCTCTTCAGAATTTTTGTAGCATATCTCCCTTATCCAAGGAAGATCTCCCCCTTTTGCTGCCAAACTTCCAACCCCGGGAAATAATGCATCTATCCCAAATCCTTCATGTCAAATTCTGTGGCCAGATTCTTCTTGCAGTCTTCGATGAGCCTGGATGATCCTGTTAGGAAGAGATATCCACATATAATACTAGGATTAGAGGCTCATTCTCTACAACCAGTTAGTAGAGATTTGGATCTGCGTCACTCTTGACAAATCCCATCTTCTGCAAGTAGCCATCAATTCAACCATACCATGCTCTAGGTTCTTGTTTCAGCCCATACAAGGCTTTCTTCACTCTACTACATGAGACTTCTTCTCTTGTGTCTCAAAGCCTTTTGGCTCTTCAATGTATACCTCTTCTTCTATCACCCCGTTCAGAAATGTCGTTTTGACATCCATCTGATGAATCTCCCATCCCATCTGTGCTGCAAGAGATATCACGGTTCTAATAGATGTATACCTGGCTATTGGGGCGAAGGTCTCTTCGTAGTCAATTCCTTCCTTCTGAGCATACCCCTTAGCCACAAACCTGGCTTTGTATTTTTCCACACTGTCGTCTGCAGCGTATTTAATCTTGTAGATCCATCTCGAACCTACCACCGATCTGTCTTGAGGCCTTGGCACTACCTCCCAGACATCATTCACCATTATGGAGTTGTACTCCTCTACCATCGCATCCAACCAAACCTGATGTTGAGCAGCCTCCTGAAAACTGGCAGGCTCCCCATCCTAAGCTACTAATGCCTGATATCTATCTGGTTGTTTTCGCTCCCTCTTATTGTTCCTTGGTGCACCGATGAAATCTTTTGCATCTCGCAGAATCTAACAAGTTCCCTGTTCGTTCTTCCTCTACCAGTAGGTGCTTTTATTAGCTCCTCCTCCTCCTGTGATTCTTCCTGATCCAAGAAAGAATTCTTTACTTCCGTTGGTTGAAGAGGTTTGACCAACGGCTCCTCTTTTGATTGCTCCTCAGAAGGCATTTCTCGAGATTTTCTAAAAGCCCTGTCCTCCATGAACTTCACATCTCATCGAACTACTACCTTCCTGCTCCCTGGAAGATAGATTTTGTATGCCTTAGCGTTCTCGCTATATCCCACTAGATATCCTTTCTCTGCAGTTTGATCCAGCTTCTTCCTCTTTTCCTCAGGTATGCGGCAATATGCTAAGCTCCCAAATATCCTGAAATGACTGAATTCATGTGTCTTCCCTATGAAGACTTTCTTTGGAGTAATCTTACCCAATGCCCGATGAGGAGTTCTATTCTAAACATAGACTGTCGTGTTGCATGCTTCTACCCACAGGAATTTTGGCATATCCTGATCATACATCATGGCCCTAGCTGCTTCTACGATAGTCCTATTCTTCCTTTCTGCTACTCCATTCTGCTCCAGATTGTAAAGAGTTGTCCACTCTCTTCTGATGCCCTGCTTAGCACAAAAATTAGTGAAGTCCTTATCGACATACTCTCCACCATTATCTGAGCGCAAAACTTTTATTTTCTTCCCAGTCAGATTCTCCACCAGAGCCTTGAACTCTTTGAATCGACAGAAAACCTCGTCCTTGGTTTTCAAAAAATAAATCCAAGTTTTCCTTGAGTGGTCATCAATGAAGGTAAGGAAGTACTCGGCACCACTAAGAGCTTTAGTGGACATAGGTCCGCAGATATTTGAGTGTATCAATCCTAGTACACTCTTGGCCCTGTTTTTACTTCTAGGAAATGCTTCTTTAGCATACTTTCCCAGAGCACATCCTCTACATACATCATCTCATTCCGTACTAAGATTCGGAACTCCTGTTACAGTGTCCCTGAGAATTCGAGGCCATGGTGCAAATGTCCCATAGTTCTGTGCCATAGATTGTTCAAATCCTTGTCTCCATGACTGCCTATTAGTTTCATTGGTGATTCTAGTTGTAGTCTGTAGAACCTATTACTTTTGATCCCGATCTGCACTTTCTTTTTCCAGCGCGGGTGTTTGACGTATACTTTCTCCTTGATGAAGAAAACGTCATAGCCTTTGCCTTGAAGTTCCGACACGGAAAGTAAGTTCATCCCTAATCCTGGTACATGCAGCACATTGGTAGCACGAAACCGCTCTCCCGTTTCTGTTTGAAAAACTATGGTACCCCTCCCTACTGGAGTACACTTTGCCTTGTTCCCCATGGTGATCTGAAATTTCGTCCTCTCCTCCTGATAATCTAAGAAACATTCCTAGATTCCCGTGATAAGCCAAGAGGCTCCACTGTCTATATACCATACCTCTGATGATGGAAAGCTAGTCACACAAGCCACTTCTTCTTCCAGCCTGGAAACCAACATAGAGAAATCAAAATTACTATCTCTTGTGCAATTTTTTGAAAATTTGTGCGAGTCTCCTGACGTAGATGCCTTTACATCATGGTCTTGACCCATAATTGATTTTCCCTTCCTGTCTCTGATTACTTCCTCTGATACCATGTGAAAATTCTATCACTGCAGCAACTGATTTATTTTACCTACTTATTTCTCAATAAGTTATTTATGAAAACCCTTCCGTAAATATTAAAATAAATTCTGTTGCAGATATCACACCATAATTCAGAAACAAACACATGCACAAGAATCAAAACATCAACACAGATATTTTGGACAATTGTCCCCAGAAAAACCCAATGTGGGAAAACCGATGTAGCAGAGGAGGATTTTATTATTCAGCGATTCTTCAGTACAACTGGGTGCCAAACTGGCTTACCCAACAGAGAAAAATTCTCTAGCACTTCTCCCAGTCTCAGCATCAAGCTTGTTGGCCTCTGCGCAGCTCCCAGACCCTTTGCGTCAACTCCTACCTTTCTGCGTCAGTACTGGGTCTCTCTGCGTCACCCACGCAGGCCCTCTAGTGACTGCACAGTCTGTTGTCTTTGCGTCTGCCTCTCCAACCTCTGCGCTAGTCTTCTGGTGCTGTTCCCGACTCTCTGTTCCGTACCCGCTGCCTCTTGCTGCTCTCCAGACCACTAGTTCGAATTTCTCAACTAACCCCGCTCCAGAAATCGAACTTACTGGTCTCCCTCAGTATGTCTTCCAACTAACCCTCAAGCCTCTTCTTATACTTTTCCTGTTTGTCCTTCAACGGCCGAGATTAAATCTCTAATCAACGGCTAAGATTAGATTTGGCTTGATCCATGACTTTTGGAACCTTCTGCCCAGTTTTATATTAATACCCATTAATATTTTATTTTTCCTAAGTTTAGACTTGGGAACTCCATTAAAAATATTAATTATTTTAATATCTCCCAAACTGGTTAGAATCTGCCCAAACCATTTCTGGGTCTTGGAGATCTCATGTGCTTTACCCTCTCCACCAATTTTCATGGCTAGAGAATATCCAATGCTACCCCAAATCAACACAAATATATTGCTCTTCAAACTCTAGCGCAAGCCTTCTGCCTAATCTGCACTTTTCACTAACTAATCAATTTGCTTGTGGTCTATATGTTGATATCTGCTCTGATACCATGTTAAATTTCCATGACACTCTGCAACTACTTAGTGAATAATGAAACAAGGAATCTGAAACCAAATTTACTTTAACCAAGATAGAGAGTTTATTAACAATTTTTTAAGCAGCAGAAAATAATCGAGAGATAAAAACACAATCACAAAAATTGACATGTTTGTTTACCTAGTAAATCCAAATGGGAAAACTAGTTTTCTCTGTTGTGGTATTTTATTGATTGTTATTGAGCAATTGGATCTATTACAAAACAATGTCTTTGAGAAAGCGTTCTGCTTCTTCTCACTAATCTCAACTGATACAATTGATCTCAGCTTGCCTTGATCACTACTTGATCTCAACCCTCTAGCACACAATCGATCCCTTGTTGAGCTACCCTGACTCATCCTGCAAATCCCTGATCTTGCTCCTTGATCTTTGCGCACTGACAACCACTATTTCCTAGCACACAAGAGACTCCTAAATCCTTGCACAAATTTGCCCCTATTTCCTAGTGCACAAGTCCTTATTTTCTTGTGCACTTGTGAATTCATATTCTTTAGGACACAAGCTCTCAATTCTGCGCACACGCAACCAAAGAATGATGTCACAAACTTGTGATTTCCTGTGCCTTTGTCCTCCTCTTTATAGACCCAATTCGAGCATGCAATGAAGGCTCAGTTCAATTTTAGAAGTTGAGTTCTATTAGGGAGTTGATTGAGAGTTCAATTGATCCTCTCTCCAATCAACACGTGGTGTCTTAACTCGTTCTTCCTCTCTCTAGCTGAACTTGTAACTGCCACCTCGTTATGTAGTCAAACTGATGAAGTCTTCACTTAATTGAAGCTCCAACTCTACGCATGCTATCTTGATGATTATTCCAGTAAACAGGAAATAAACTCATCCTAACTGAAGCCTAACTCACCAGCTTGCACTCATACTAAGAGAAGGACAAATCAAGATCTTCATTGACTAAGCAACAAGCCAAAAGAGCTTTACTCACTACATTTTCAACACTAGTACTACACATACAATGAAGGGGGTTTGATGTGTCAGATTCCAGCTAGGGTCAAGAGGATTTCTGGAGTTGATAGGGATGTTGTTTGTTCCAAGGTTGATGGTACACGTGCTCTCAATATCAACCTTGGAGAATGTTGGATATAGAATTTTGTTCCAAAATGGACAAGTGTTTCTATATTCAAAGGGAGTGAACTTGGATGCAGTTGTAGTGCTTGGCATCAAACAAGGGCAATCATATAGATTACTAGGACACCCTATGGGTATATCCGAGGGGATCTTGGATACAAGATTAGTGTCAGTTGTTGAGAGGGAGCAGGTGGCGAGGAAGAGTAATTCTTCAAGTGCTACAAGGAACCTCAACTAGTATGATATGGCATTGATGGATGCTAAGGAGCAGGATCCTTGAGCATGGTTGGATGTGACAAGTTCTCAACTCGAGTTTCAGATTAGGTAGTAGGACAGGATTCAATGTCAGAGGGGGCAAATACAGATATTGAGATAGACTTGGAGATAGAGCTAGGTGTAGGAGGTTCTTCCAAAAGTACCTCCCTCGCTAAGAGGGAATGTTGAAGTTTGTACCTCGCGCAGGTACTTCTACACGGCCTTATGCCTAGGCGTGTAGAAGTCGCCCACATTTCACCTTAGAACATTTGTCAATGTAACTTAGCCTATGTTAAACTTAGGAAAAAGCACATAATTATAGTTTGGCTTGTTGAGCTAAAATAAACACTTACATAAAATAAAATATTTACTTTACTGATTAAGTTTTAATTCTAGTCGTCGATCTCAAGTGAGGCGAGATCTAATCTCGATCGTCCATCACTTTGAGATTAGGGTGAGGGTTAAGATTAGGGTTTCAGCTCAATGTAAAGTTATAAAGGCGAGGCCAAGGTGAGAAGAAGACTGAAACATAAGAACTAATACTGAAGCAAGAAAACTGATAGCTTGGAGGCTTGAATGTAAAAATACACAAGGTATTTAAAATAATAATTTATTAATGTATATAAGACATATAAGTGATTGATGTTACAATCAGGACCCGCATTTATATACCTAAGCAGGTGTCCTTTCATGAATGGGCATGTCTTTCAAACATGCTTTTTCACTTAACTTAATAACTATTTAACCTAATTAATATTTGATTATTTAATATTTATAGTTTTTATTTATTTACTTGTTATGAATTATATTCATAACATAGCCCCTTCCTTCAGAAGCTTTGTCCTCAAAGCTATATTGTTGGCAATTGTCTTTGTTGTTGTCGTCTCCGCATATGGAAGGTGGAAGGTCTCCGTCACTGGTGACTCGCTACTAACTCTATTTTGAGTCAAAGGTTGTCTTCCTTCATAATGTTATTTTTATTTTTTTTAATAATAATAATATTTTTTTCATATTAAATTTAATTAATTAAATTATAATTTACATATTGTTATATAATTATATATTATATACTTATGTATTATATATAACTATAATTATATAGTATATAGTATTTGATTAAATTAATTTAACTCCACTTCTGCTGAACGATTGCGTCGACGGTCATGACGGTTGACCTTGACTGTGACTCCTCATTCTTTCGCGCGTTAACACTGTGGCTTCTGCTACGTTCCAGACGTGGTGGCTGGTTGCTCCACGGTGGCCCTGCAGACGTCGCCTTCATTGCAGACGTTACAGACACAGGTGCAGCGTCGAAGGCTGAAGCGGAGAGGGCACAGGACAGGGATTTTGGCGCAACCAAGATCGACCCCAAAGTCTCTGCTTCTCTTCTGGCTTTCTTTTCGGCCTCAAGCGCATCCCAGTCGTATTGAAATGGCTCTTGCAGGTAATTTTTCCAATGACTTTTTTGCTGTAAAACTGCACATATGGAAGCCATGTCGAAAGCAATGGCGACTAGACCTTCCAGTGTAAAGGGACCATAGTACTCCACATCCTCATAAGGTTGGTTGAATTGTGAACCATCATCGACAGGCATCCCGGTGGAGCCGTGCACCACCACATACAAATTTTGAACGCCATTTTCATCTGTGTATGATGTGGGCTTTCCAAGTCGAAACTGATAAGCCAAATGGGGCAGGGAAGGAGGAGGAGGAAGTGGAGCAGTGGGTTCCATGGCGTTAGCTAACTTATCCCCCAATTCCACTTCGGCAATTTTCCTTCCTACCTTACAGATGGATTCACTGTAATTAATTTCACCGGCTGTTGTTCGTCTGAGGAATATTGCGGGTTGTGCTGATAGTCCCTTTCTTCTTCAGGCAGATAGCCCCTTTCTTCTTCAAGTTGATAGCCCCTTTCTTCTTCTTCTTCATCTGGATAAAATATGGCCTCTCTATCTTCGTCCCTGTTGCGATCGTTTTCATAGCAGTTCATATTCAAATCCTGATTTATGTCATTCTCATCCACATCAAGATCAACTTCATCTGGATTTTCAACATTATAATCTTCTTGAATTTTACCAAATTGTTCAACGCATTCAGGATGTGAACGTAATGGCACATTGTGCAGCGAACAACGTTCAAAGATTCACATCATTATATTGTGCGCCATGGCTCTGATACCACTGAAACATAAAAACTGATACTGAAGCAAGAAAACTGATAGCTTGGAGGCCTGAATGTAAAAATACACGAGGTATTTAAAATAATAATTTATCAATATATATAAAATGTATAAGTGATTGATGTTACAATGAGGACCCGCATTTATATACCTAAGCAGGTGTCCTTTCGTGAATGGGCATGTCTTTTAGACATGCCTTTTCACTTAACTTAATGACTATTTAACCTAATTAATATTTGATTATTTAATATTAATATTTGTTTTATTTATTTACTTGTTATGAATTATATTCATAACAAAGACACAACAGCAGCACAAGATTGAGAGAGGCTTCTTAGTGAGTGTGTGTTAGGTCTAAGGGAGTGCAATGGGGTTGGTGATCAATTTTGTAATTTGTATTTTCTCAATTGGGCCATTATCCCAGGACACGGGCCCAAGTAAGTTCCATGATTAATTTATTAATGAAGTATTGTTGATTGGCCAGAAATCTATTTGTGTATGTGATTCAGATCAGGTAATTTTTCTTCCGCTAAATATTTTGTGTTAGGAACTTAGTCGTGTAATCGTTCAGTTAATCATTGCTAGGAACCGAATATCGGGGGCTGAATTCGGAAATTCTAACAATATGTGTGAAGTAGGGATTTTCTTTTGTGCCACAACTAAATGCTAATTCTATTGTGAAATCTTGCTCCATTATATGATATAAAATCGTTCTCTTGAGACCTATAAGAAAACTCTGATTATACATTCCTTACATTTAATTTCTCCCCTCACAAGGAAAATAGTTAGGGTTTTACAAGTGGATGCCCTAGCCATCCCCCTTCACTCTATCAAAACCTCTTCAAGGAATTTTATCCCTACAGAACTCCATTAAACCCTTGAAGGATAACACACTAATCTTTGTTGTGTTGATCATTCATAAAAAAAAATGTATATATATATATATATATCTTCCTCTTTTCCCCTTCCTAGACATCTAGGGTTAGCCGCTAGGGTTTTTAGGGCAAATTTTTGAATAAAAGTGAATTTGTCTTGGATTTTTGTGACTCATAATTTAGGAATTGCACTTATAAAACATATAAAGGAAAAACCCAGCATAGTGCATGGTAAATCCCTCCTACTTACTTAGGGCTAATGTCACACTTGTTTGTTGTTTATGCATACATTTCAGGCATAAAAATCAGTATCCTAACACTAATCTTATTGTCCATTGAATGGTCTTTGTTCCTTTTTGTTGATTTCAACATTGCAGGGGAGCACACACCCCCCTCCCCCACCAACTCCGCTTCCAAAGCACACCGAGAGCACGCATGCTCACTAAAAAAAATCGCTCCCTAGCTTTTTTCGCAAATTTTTTTTGCAAACACATTCCAAATGCAAATTTTTTTCAAAGAAACAAGAATTTTTTGGTGGGGCAAACTAATGATCAACCCTATCACCCTAGTATTGATATGCAATTCATGGTAATGTTAAATTCTTAAAATAAGAAGATGAAATTGAAAAATAAAGGAGAATGTCACTTAAAAAGATGAAAATGAAAAATAAAGGAGAATGTCACTTCTACTTAAATTTTTAACATTACCATGAAATGACTCAGGATGTTTGAGAGTGGTTCTGACCTCATTGGATTACATATGGAGAAAGCAGAATTTTAGATCTTAGTCGAAATCCAGCAGACTTATCTTTTCCATTGGATTTTGTCATGTACTAGGGTATGGAACTTGTATTTAATCAAGAGCACCAATCCCTCTAT
Organism: Pinus tabuliformis; assembly: GCA_031772625.1. Lineage (NCBI taxonomy): Eukaryota > Viridiplantae > Streptophyta > Pinopsida > Pinales > Pinaceae > Pinus > Pinus tabuliformis. Next base: position 1,844,907,475 of record CM062817.1, on the reverse strand, counting down.
GTACCTTGATGTTAGTGACATTGGTTGTCGAACTCCTCTATCATGTCCCTAATAAAAATGTACCCATCACTCAAACAAAATCTTGACTTGAATTGCTACAATTTTTCTATCTTATGTGCACCCTTACATGTTATATAAATCAAAACTTGTAACTTGTGGACCTGTCGTTGATGAAGATTGTAACTACTAGATGATTGATGTTATATGATTTAATCCATGTTTTTTATGCTTTTTATAACTAATTCATCATTCTACATGCTTTCTCAGAAATTAGACATTTCTCGTGGCGGCAAGAGGCTCAAGCATTAGCAATAGACAATAGATTTACTTGTCTTTTCTAGTTTCTAGTAGTTTTTATTATGATATTTTTTGTAAAAAATATATGACAATTTAAGTTTGAAGTTTGAAGTTGGCAATTATAACTCATTGGTAATGAATTATGAATATGATGCTTCCTGAAAGTTGAAAGTTGAAACATTTAATTTCATGTTAGACATTCTTTGTTATCGTTTGGTTACTTGGTAATGGTAATGGTTACAAGTACAACTTTAGTGATCAATCATGATAAAGCTTAAAACTTTAAGATTGATGAATCATGAGACTCTATATGTTGTATGTTAGTAACTTGTGGGCGTGGTTGATGAAGATTATAACTTCTAGATGATTGATGTTATATGGTTTAATCCATGTTTTATGCTTTTAATATCTAATTCATGCTTTTGTTGACATATATGCATCAAAAATTAAAATATATAAAAATATATATTAATTAAAAATTCGCTCTCGAACCAGGGGCTTTTGAAAATGTCACTCCCCACTCCCGCTCCCAAGCAACCTCGGTTGATTTTCATTGGAGGGATTTTTCTTTGGATGCTATATAACATTGTGCTCCTTATTATTGCATATCAATCAAACCCTAACTTATAGCAACCTTATCTTGGGTCTAGGCATAGAGTATTTGAACTTTGGTATAGCACATCTAGGTCTTTCTAGGCTTAACTGATACTCTATCCAATATTATAGACCTCTCATTCATTGCCTCGAGCTATAGTATTAGAATATCCTTTAGGTGGTCTAGGGAGGCCTCCCTTGTAGTTAAATACCACTAAAGAGCAGGAGAAAGGTTGTTAAGGTGACAATGGTAACCCTTCTCTTGTTGCCATAAGAAATAGCGCCACCCAGTGAGGCTTTGCATCGTTCCTACCAAATTTTGCAGCAACAAGACCTAAGGTGGTTGAGGAAATAGGAGGAGATGTGTGTCAAGTAAATTCAATACCGTCCTCTAAAAGTAAAAGACAAAGATACCAAAATAATAAAAAGAAACAATGGGTCCAAAAACAAGGAAAAAAATTCCAAGTTGGAGATCTAGTATTTGTTGATACTAACCTTCATCCTTATAAGGTCCACGGTAAGGTAAGGGTAGGTTACTTTTATATAGCCAACCTTGATGGGGAGCCCTTGTCATCACCAATAGAGGGGAAGCGCCTCGCCTCTTTTAGTGGAACCTAATGCATTCATGAGTAAATCAGTTGCATTGCATTTGTGTGTATATCCTTCTTTTGATATTGTTCATGTTGATGTGTGTGCATCCTTCTTTTGATATTGTTCATGTTGAAGTGTGTGCATAGTAGCTAAATATCATGCATTATTTTCGCTAACATTTTATTTTAGCATTATCATTTCCTATTTTGCAAAGGTGACGATCAACATTGTGCTTAGTTGCTATCAACAAGTTGTTATGAGTGTACATGTAACAAGTCTACGAGCCCCAGGGATCAGCGGATTTCTCATACATTCCTCATTCGAGCACATGGATCCTGCGCTCTATGGTGAGCACATGTCCCCCAATTGGAGCCAGAGGTTACCCACCAGATATATTTTCTCCTCCTTAGACAGTTATCCAATTAGTAGCCCTATACGATCAAAACATATCATGATGCCAAGATTCTCCACTACTTACTCCAGACAGATTTCTTTCTCCCATCCAACATTCCTTCTTGAAGGAAGGTGGGTCAACCATTGGTAGATACTTTATCCATTTTTGCAATCATGTGCTTTTACTTAATGTTACGAGCATGGTAATATAGATCAAGGGGAAAACTAGACAATTGATTGATATTGATTGTATTCTTGTTCCCTCACTTCATTTGGGAGGTTAGTCTTTGACTCCAGTCTTGTGGGACCTCCTCTAAGGACTTAGAGTTTTAGAAAGGGCACTACTAGGGAAGCTATGATTAAAGTAGCACATCCAAGGCATTCCATACTTACCACTTTCCATCTTTACCTTTATTCATCTCCATTCTTCAGGCTAGTGGTTATCTGTCATTGGGATTGGCAATTTTCATCCTCATCATTAAGTTTGGCCCTGGAAAACCTAGCCCTGGATTTCTTGCAACTAAAAGAAAGATAAAAGCATAAAGCCACAATAAAAGAAAAAGATGAAATCGGACGATCGGTTCGAAAAGACACAGGGCGAACAACTAGGGTTTCAGGCTTTTGCAGAGGTTGTTCTCCATGGAAGGTCGCAAAGGAGGGAGCTCCACTCCCTCCTACAAGCAGGTTGTGGCTGGCAGGGGTAAGAAACCTATGGAATATGATAGAGGACCTTCAAAAGGAAGGAAAAGAAATAATGAAGAGGAACAAGATGGTACTAAGTTAAGGGAGAACAATAGCACTAAGGAAAATGAGGAAGAAGACAAGGAACAAGGAACAAAAAACAAATCACACATGGGACCATGTAAACCCAAAGCTACGGTTACTCCCAAAGTCATTTTAAATGATCCTGCTCTGCAAGCGCACAGGGACCACATGCAGACTTATGCTATCATTTGTAAATTCATGGGTATATGGCCCACTGAAAAAGCTTTACAATTGTGGATCAAATACCATTGGAAACCAAAAGGAAGCATTGACCTACATCTTGGGTCAAAGGGTTTCTTCACTGTGGTATTTGCAAACATTGAAGATAAGGACAGAGTGTTTGAAGGAGGGCCCTACTTTTATGCAGCAGCAGGCCTCTATATGCGACCATGGATTATGAATTTTGTGCCGGAGGGTGAGACTTTTACTTTAGTCCTAGTTTGGGTAAGACTCTAATCTCTACCTCTTGATTACTGGCAAACAGAATCCTTATCTACAATAGGAAATAAGTTAGGACGTTTTGTCAAAGCTTTTGAGGCCACTACAAGGGGAAAGTATACTTCCTTTGCCAAAATATGTGTGGAGATGGATCTCTCTGGAGCTCTACCGGATGAGGTAATCTTAGAAGTATTTGATGAAGAATGGGTGCAAACAGTAGATTATGAACATATTCCATTCAGATGTCGTAAATGCCACGAGCATGGGCACCTATTCAGAGACTGCCCTCTCAGTAAAATAGAGAATAAGAGTAAACCTAACACAATGAAAGATTTTGAAAGCTTTCACAAAGTAGCACACAGAGGAAAAGGAAGCAAAAGGGGACCAAAGATACAAAAGTCAAAAGGGCAACAAGACAGTCAGAACAGGTTCCAAGTTCTCGAAGAGGAAGAAGGGTTAACAAACGCAGATCAAACAAAGGGAGGAAGTCCATAGGAGGAGGGGAAAGAAGAAGACAGGGAACAAACACAAAATAATAAACAGAAAGAAACTAGGTTGAGTGATGCAGAACAGGATATGGACCATGAAATGACCCAAAGTGAGATGGAATTGGAGGACAATGAACTATAGGAGATTCTTGAGAAAGAGAACCTAGATTTGGAATGTTTCTTGAATCAAGGAACCCGGGATGGGGTAGACTCGTTACCTCCAGAAGAGTTCAACAGCTGTTTATATGGAAAACCCAAACCAAAGGGCTGGAGAGGCAAAGAAACAATGAAAAGCAAGGCAGCGAAGGTGTGAAAACGATGAAAACCACACCAGGATTAGCACTCAGAAACCCAGGAAAGAAAAGAGGCAGGAAAAAGCAGAACGAATTATTGATGGAATGTGGAAAGCTAATGATAGACTCAGGTAAGATGAAAGACCTAACCAGCTACTCCTTTACGAATCTTTAATAATGAAGTTCACTTCTTGGAATATTAGGGGTCTAGGCAGCAAAAGAAAACAAAGAATAATTAGTAATAGAATGAAACAAGAAGCACCGGATGTGATCTTCATCCAGGAAACTAAATGTTCCATTCAAAAAATAAAAGAGATTCATAGCAAATGGCTCAATCGATTTGAGTTTCTGGAAGTCAAAGCAGAGAATACAACAGGAGGTATACTCACTCTTTGGAATCCTAAAAAAATTGGTATTTTAGATGCTGAGGCATCTAGGGAATACCTATCAGTGGTCATGCAGCCTGTGGGAGATAAGGAAACCTACCTAGTCACGAATGTGTATGGTCCCCAAAGAGTGGATGGAAAACTCAAGTTTCTAGATTCTCTGGAGGATCTCAGAGACAGACATTTAGGCATTCCATGGATCTTGGGGGGTGATTTCAACATGATCAAATCACTTTTGGAAAAAAAGGGGGAACCAGAGTTCTAAGTAAAGAATCTTTGACATTTCAAACTTTTATAGACAATATGAAGCTAGTGGACATTGTAACGAGTAACGATATCTTTACTTGGAACAATAAAAGAGAAGGAGAGTCTCAGGTGGCCTCAAAATTAGACAGGTTCATAATCTCTGAGGACCTTACGCTCAATGGAAATGAAATAGAAGCAAGAATTCTCCCCTTTGGAGGCTCAGATCACTGGCCGGTTCAACTGGAGGTTCAGGGCATTGGTACCCCTAGGAACAGACCTTTTCGATTTGAGAACATCTGGCTTTCCCACCCAGATTTCATCAGCAACATTGCCAAATGGTGGTCAGAAGATTTGAACATTCAGGGCACAAGAATGTTCCTTCTTCAGAAAAGACTAAAACACATCAAGCTCAGGCTCAAAGAATGGAACAAAAATGAATATGGCAATATTTTTGAGAAAAAGAAATATGTTGAAGGTAAAATGCAGGAACTCAACCAAGCTCTTATCACAGATGGATTTGATGCAGTTAGAAGTGATCAAGCCACCAAATATCATCAAGACTAGGAAAATTTATGTAAACAAGAGGAAATATTTTGGAAACAAAAATCTAGAGTTCAATGGCTAAAAGAAGGAGAGCGTAATACTAGAATTTTCCACAGATCCACCATGGCAAACAGAGCTCATAACATAATTTCTTCTATCAAGGACGAGGTAGGTAATCTTCTCAAATCTTATGAAGAAATAGAAGCGGTTCTAGTTCAGCACTTTCGAGGCATTGCAAAGGAAACCTATTATGATAGAGAACACTCCATCAGGAACTTCACTAGACATATACCTAGGTTGGTGTCTAGAGAGGACAATTTCAACCTTAACAGGCCAGTGACTGAAGAGGAGGTTAGTAAGGTCCTCAAGGAAATGCAGAACAGTAAAGCGCTAGGCTCGGATGGTTTCAATGTAGATTTCTTTAAAGCTTGCTGGAATATTGTCAAATAGGATATTCTGAATGTGGTAGAAGATTCCAGGATGAATAGAACTATTTTGAAAGCACTGAATATCTCCTTCATAGCCCTGATCCCTAAATAGGAGTCAGCTCTAACTCCTGATAAGTTTAGACCTATAGCTTTGTGCAATGTGGTTTACAAGATTATATCAAAAGTTGTTGCCAATAGACTCAAACCTCTTCTTCCTGCCCTTGTTTCGGTGGAGCAATCTGGATATGTGGAAGGCAAATCCTTAATAACATCATTCAAGCTCATGAGGTGGTGCACTCTCTGACTAGCAACAGGAAGGCTGGAATGATCATGCAATTGGACATAGCCAAGGCCTATGATAAGCTGAATTGGACCTATATCAGGAAAGTTCTTATTGCTTTTGGGTTTGATCACAACTGGGTTAGATGGGTCTTGGCCCTAGTTATTTCCTCCAGCTTTTCAATTCTGGTCAATGGTTCGCCCTCAGAGACTTTTACCCCTTCTAGAGGCATCAGACAGGGTGACCCACTCTCTCCCTTTCTTTTCATCCTCATGATAGAAGGACTGGGACAGTCTATCAAGCATGCAAAAGAGGTTGGTAAGATCAAAGGTCTACAACTTTCTAATAGTGGACAAGCCTTGACTCATCAACAATTTGTTGATGATACCATCCTGCAAGGAATCCCCACAGTCAAAGAAGCTCTTGCGTATAAACAAATCCTAAGTGACTTTGCCATGGCTTCAGGTATGGAAGTTAATCTCTCCAAATCTAAGATTTTTTTTCAATACTAATATTGCTATTCAAAGGAACATCTCTAGAATTATGGGCTTTCAAGGGGAAACTCTCCCCTAAAATATTTGGGAGTTCCTCTAACTGCGAAAGCATTTCACAAGAACATCTGGGAACCGGTAATTAATAAATTGCATGATAAAATCAGGAAATGGACCACGAGATCCTTAAACTTGGTCGATAGGTTGGTGCTTACAAAGGTTGTTCTTCAATCAATCCCAATCTTCATGCTATCAGCTCTCCCAGCTCCTAAAGGAGTCTTGCATCAATTTAGAACCATACAAAGAGACTTTCTCTGGGGCAAGGGGGTAGAAAGGAAGAAATGGGCCTTGGTAGCCTGGGAAAAAATCTGCAAACCTAAAAACCATGGGGGTCTTGGATTAGATGATCCTGAGATTCTAAGCAAGGCATTAGGGGCATTATTATGGTGGCGCTGGGTAAAGGAACCAGAGACTCAGTGGGCTACAATTTGGAAAGATAAATATGCTAGCTCATGGAAAAATAATGATCATATAAGGATGGATGGAAATATTAAAGGATCACACATTTCGAACAAGGCCTGGGAAAACAGGGGTTTAGTCCAAGAAAACAACTTTTGGGAAATTAGAGAGGGAGACTTAGCTTTATTCTGGGAGGATAGATGGCAACAAGAACCTATTCTGTTAAAAGAGGACTTGGAGGACCTCAAGGCAGAGGCAAATACTAAAGGGCTATCCAAGGTAAAAGACTTTTGGGATCAAACCAACAGTATAGGAAAATGGAAAACATGGAGGAACTTTGATTTTAGGGATGATAATCCCCTGAAAGCTAAAGCTGAAACACTAATGAAAGAGTTAAATCTAAGAAAAATTTTAGTGTCAGGGGGGCATGACTAGTTGAGATGGGGCAGCAACAATGAGGGTAACTTTAATCTTAAGGAAGCAAAACTCATTCTCCTTGAATTGAATTCCCTTGCTCCAAATAGGGTTTGGCAAAATCTATGGAGGCATCAAGGTTGGATGAAGATTAAAATCTTCATGTGGCTGGTTGAGCGTAGAAAAATTTTGACCTGGGATAACATTCGGAAGAGGGGTGTCCTGGGGCATTCCAGATGCCAGCTCTATGAAGTTCAAGAGGAAACAATGGAACACCTTCTCAACAATTGCATTTTCACCTCCAGGTTGTGGGATTCCTTTGCTGTCATTTTCCAACAGTCTGATAGAGACAAAGGAAGCATTATCAATACCCTAAACAACTGGAGAAGCAACTTCTCTGAGTTGGAAGTTCTGGGATCAGCTTGGGCTCTTACGCCAAGCTTTATTATTTGGAATGTTTGGAAAGAAAGGAACAATAGAATCTTCAAGAATGAAAAGAAGCCTTCCCTCTGCCTTTTTGAACAGATCTTAAAACAGCTTAAGGAGACGGTGGGTACTATTGTCAGAAATCTCCCTACGAATCCACCCTCTGTTACAGAATTGAGGATTCTCAGTCAGCTAGGGCTGCAGGGACTTATCCCTCAGGGCCTGGAATGGAAGGTTTTAATTTTGGATTCTGAACCAGATTTCTGGCATCCTCCCCCTAAGGGTTTTTTGAAATTCAACATTGATGGTGCTTCAAAAGGCAACCCAGGAACTGCTGGTCATGGCGGGGTTTTAAGGGATGAAAATGGAAATATTCTTTTCATCTTCTATTGCCATTTAGGAAGAGCCACCAACAATATGGCAGAATTAATGGCTATGGAGCAATGTTTAGAGTTCTTGGTTCAAAGCAATCGCCATAATGTGATAGTCGAAGCTGATTCTGAGTTAATCATTAACTTGGTCAAGAGAATCAACTGGGGTACGAAGCCGGAAAAAGCCTCAAGCAACTGGAGGCTGATCCAGGTCTTTCAACGGATTCACAATCATCTCCAGAGCCTTCAAACAATCAATTTTAAACATGTACGAAGAAAGGCCAATAAATTAGCGGATCTCCTGGCCAATCAAGGAGTGATCTGCAAAGAAAATAGGGTTGCGATGAACTGGCTAGAGCTACCTCAGAACAAATTAAAAGCAAAATGCTACGACCAAGCAGATGAGGATAGGATGGTGTTTTGGCACAGAGCCATGGGGGCGGGGTTCAGATGACTCAATAGCTTTATGAGTGGAGGTAGGTTCATAGTCGGGTCTTTAACGGGTTGCATGCATTGGTCAACCTTAGCAATCTGGGTCAATACTTTAAAAAAGGCTCCAAGAGGTAGCAAATCGAGCGATTCAGTTATTTTGGATGGCGGGTGCTGCATCTCACAGAAAGACAAGTAGAGATGGTGCAGCAAACGGTCGAAAAACGGGAACTCTCAGTGGCCTTGAAACCATGAGTTTTTTCTCTTTTTTCATAATACCGCATCCAAGGCGGTTTCTCGGTGATCGCACACCTTGCAAGCAGGAAGTGGTTTTTCCTTTTTGGGAGCGATTCCATTCAGCGAACTCCACATGGCAGTGGGGTCAGATGGAATACCGCCCTCATCGCACGCTATTGTTCGGCGATGTAGACCGGTGCGATATGATCCTCAACCGTCGGATCTGGCAAGGCGGATCTATGGTTGGGATTGATCGTGCTTGTGGGTGGGTTCATTTGGGTAACCGTCGTGCTTCTAAGCCCAGCGATATCGTCCATAGCCACAGGATCGGGCGAGAAGATTTGACGGTTAAGATTAAATATGTAAGTCAGGAAAATGGCGGCAGGCATTAGTATTTAGTACTATCAGCGGGATATAACTTGTTCTTGGCAAGAAGCGCCTATCCTTTTCGTTCCAAAAGATTCGCGAGTTATCAGTTAACGGACATGATTTCTTTTTTGAATAGCACATGGGTTCCGCTTTGGGGCCGTCTCTTGATTCTTGCTTGCAAGTCTCTGCAGTGTATTTCTTTTGCAATGCAGTTTTGCCTCTGGCTCGGTATTAGTTAGTGTGGGGTTTTTCTCCTTGGTACACAGTTAACCAAGGATTTATGTATTTTATTACTGATTAATGAAATAGAAGGACCGACTCTTGCTTTAGCAACACAATAAAAGAAAAAGATGGCAAAGACATTTGATTAGTGCGTGGGCAGAAGCCTAGCATGAGCTCTTCCCCTCTCATTAGCCATCACCCAATTCCTTAAGCACATGATGCTTCATCTATAAAAGGAACTCTTACATTGTCCTAACCTTGATGAGTGATAAATTAGCTCATCCTCGAGGGATAATCGAAATTTTCAAAAGCAAGCTTGGGCTTCTAAGTTATGCACCCAAATAAAGATAAATCATAAAAAGTAAAAGGCGCACATGGGCATTAGCCCGAATGATGATGATTGTCCTAGAGATGACAAGGGAGGGCTTGCACATCACTAATGGACCCCAAATAAAGATAAATCATAAAAAGTAAAAGGCGCACCAAAGGGGTGGAAAAAGAAGCCCAAGGAAGGGGTAAGTCATGTCTGCACAATTGTGCCTTCCTTACATATATACACTCAGGATGTTGGGCCTCCATCAGCTTGTCACGTGGCCATGGCACCCTACCCTGAAGTCTTTCCCACTTCGCAACCACCATTCTCACATGCACCTATGGATTGATGGGCTAACTTGGGACATGTCACTTCCCCTTTAGGGCTAGAAGCACCTAATCAGGTTATTTACCTAACCATCCTTAACATAAGGAGATAACCTATTTACGGGACTTGATCTGGTTAGACATTTGAAGGTGAGCTTTGTGTGAAGTATTATTGTGCCCTTAACATTAAGTATGGTTTACTATGATGCATTTATGGTTATGCTCCTTAATGATTGATTATTTCACTTAATTTTGAGTAAGGTTTGTTAAGATGGTGTCATCACAACAACAAAGGCCTCTTGAGAGATGATTCCCATTCCATGCAGCAGCATTCTAGAGGCCATTCTACAATTTCAAAGAGCATATATGACCTTGTTGATGTAGTGTTGCCGACCCAGAGTATAGAGCGTTGGGCTATGAGATGGTTCCACATGGTACTTGACACTTTAAAGTACCCCCAGATGTTGAAATGTTGAGCCAATGAGGCTTGGTGTTGGATTTATTGATGAAGTGTCCAAATGGACCTAGGATGCCCCCAAGTTGGCCTGATATTGTTTGATGGGCATTAGCCCGAATGATTATGATTGTCATTAAGATGACAAGGGAGGGCTTGCACATCACTAATGGACCCCAATGCTTGAGCATATTGGTACCATGTCACACCTATTACCCTTAAAGGGGTGAAATGGGGCACCCTGGTGATGACATCATGGTTTGGAGGCACTTTTGGAGGCATACCCATGGATTTTGAGCTACTTCTTGGAGTATGGAGCACTCATAGGCCTATTTGTCACATGCTTGTGGCATTTTGGGCTCCTTTGGAGAATAAAGTCATAGTTGAGGAGGTTTTTCTCCCACACATGTGGATTGTTTTGGCATTATCTGTTATGTTTTTGAGCTATTATGAGTTTGGCTTGTAACCTCAAAAGTGTTTAACACTCAAGTAAAATTGTATTAGGGCTTTTATTTGTAAATTTGTAAAATATGGGTGTTAAGCCTCATATAAATGGAGGCTCCCCTTATTTCATTTTAATAATCACACATTTATCACTCTTCTCTTGTAAAAGAGTATGAAATAGTCTTTTTTCACTACTTGGGGTAAGATGTGACTTTTCTATGGTGTGAATTTTCTTGGAGATGGTATTTTATGTGGAGATGTTTTCCAAGGATTGAATGAAGTGTTCCTTGGAAAATTTTGTAAGTTTCATTCTTTATCTTCCATATCTTTCGTATTGCATTTGTGGAGTAGGGTTTCTATTTTGTGCCATAATCAATTGTTAAATCTATATTGAAATCTTGTTTCATTATAGCATACAAAATTGTTCTCTTTGAAACTATTAATTTTCGAGATAACATGTTCTTTGCTTAGGTCAATTACTTCATTAATCCATCAGCCCATTATAATTTCATTAATCCATTAGTAATCGCATTAACCATAATAGTAACTGATGAAAGAACATCAAATATAAATGTAGAAGACAAGCCAAGACAAGAGGACACCAGATTTCACAGATGCTAGGGGAAAAAACCCCAAGATGGGGAAAACCCTTTGATCAAATCTTCTTATTGCTATATCAAATGTTCAACAGAGAGAGAGAGTACAATAATATAAGACAAAATAGACTTGCCAAATCATTGTTCTGTAAGGCCAGCAAATCTGGTTAATGTAGCTTACAACCTGGTTAGGGTTCCTAGCAGTCACTATGCAACCTTCTCCCAATGATCTGCTCCCATATCTAACCTCTTCTAGGCATCCAACAATGAACAAGGACTTGAGGCTCCTCGTCAAGGCACCCTACAACAGCCCTGTACTAACAGTAACATGAATCTGCCCACAAACTAGGGTAACACCCTTTGTTTATATTGCAGCCTACTCTCTTTGCCTGTGGCTGAGGTAGAGGACTCAAATTAGGCCATTCGGCCTCTCCACAAGTGCTTCCAACCTGCTATTGTAGTATCCTTTCCTGCGGCCCAAACGAAAGTATAAAAACATGTGAAAATAGTCCCCAAACTCACCTTCAATCCGGCGGCCTATTCTGACAAGGAAGCCGCACTAAAACATAGAAGAAGTTGCCCCAAACAATCCTTCTAACCTTTGCTCAAGTTGCCCTAAATCTGCGGCTCTCCTTCACAACAAATCTGCACCAAAATTATTCCTCAAGATGCTCTTCCTCCTTGTCTCAAGCTACCTCTAACTCGTTGTCCACATCACAGAGATATTCTTGATATTATGTGCTCAATGTATGTGTGAAATGAGGTTGGAGGGGGCCTCTATTTATACAAATCATTGAGGGAAAAGAGATGTGACGCTTGGGCTTCATGAGCCTACATGAACATATGGTCGTCCTTGATAATTTGCACGTGGGCATAAATTCAAAAACACATTTCTGCTTGTCCAAATTCAATGATCTTTAGGTCAATTTTTGTCCTCTCAAAAAGAGGAATTCAATGCAATAATCATCTCCATCAAATGAGTTGTCCAAAGTGGAATTTGGCCCTAGTTGCCAATTTTAACACTCCCTCTCAACTAAGGAGAATTCCACCTGCCAAACCATCAACCATCCTGTCACCATGAACCATCTTTGCATCTCGTCTCAACTTTGCTAAACATTGATATAGATAATAAATAAGAATTGATCAAGAGTGAGTCACAAGACCTTGCCACTCTCCACTGATAGAAATCAGTGCACAAAACAAGGGGTCGAACCCTAATCGGACTTGATCCCAAGAGATCAAGTTGTTGAACATCATGCATCGTAGTCATAAGGAGTACGATACTACGATGTGTCCATCGGTAGTGCTATGGTCCCTATCCACTTTTCGCAATTCATTGACCAAATGAGAGGTACTTCCCATGTGTCCCAGATTACATGGGTAGGATGATGTTGGGGCAACAATAGGGAAAGAATAAATCATATCCTGCTCACAACCACACGTTGGGAAAGGATGAACCACATCCTATAGTCACATGTCTGAACCATCGTAGGGAAAGGATAAAACCACATCCTATGCGCATGCACACCACCGAGAGTAGGGAAAAGATGAACCACATCCTACATGCATGCCAACCAACAATCGTAGGAAGGATCCTACATGTGGGGAAAGGATGAACCACAACCCACGAACATGTCAACCATTGATCGTAGGGAATGAGTATCCTACATGTGGGGAAAGGATGAACCATGTCCCACCGACATGTCTATATGTGACAACAAGCAGATGCTTATATGCATCTCTCACTGGGGTGCCCACAGGAGAAGGTTAACGACTCATCCTACTCATATGCCATAGGAGAAGGTGAAACACTCATCCTATGCATATGTCATCAATAGTAAGGGAAGGTGAACCACTCACCCTACACATGTGTTATCAATCGTAAGGGAAGGTGAACCACTCGCCCTACACACATGTCAACCGTCACAGAGTAAGGTGAACCACTCACCTTGTACCCATGTTACCAAACTCAAAATCGGCAATAAATCAATGAGGCAAAAGAGCAAAGAGTTTTAATGGGATCAGGAAAAAATCGAGAAAAAATCAGTGAATTCAATAAATAAAGATATACACATATATTGAATTAAAAAAAAAAAAAACATTTTTCATTGATATTCAATAAAGCCATGTCCAAATAATGCATAATATCAATAGATGTCCAAAATATCATGAATGAATAAGTATCTCATATATGTTATGAGTCCAAACATGATCCAAAATACTAAGCCTGACTCCTAACCAGTGACTACATAGAACCAGAAGAATTTGCTTCTAAAAGTTTATAAAGTACTGCATACTACTCAATTAAAAAGCAGTAACTAAAACCTCTTGATTGCTACTAAAATGATATGATAATAATTTGGTACTGAAATCTATGGCAGAGCACACGCTAAAGCTAACACTGGATCACATTGCACTCTACGCCTCTATTACACTACGACTCTATTATGCAACGTAAACTGAAACCTAAACCATGCCTCTATTACCTTCTCGGCATATGAGTTGCAGGCCTGAGCAGTGAGAAGTGAGTTATGCATACCAACCAACAATCGTAGGAAGGATCCTACATGTGGGGAAAGGATGAACCACATACCACGAACATGTCAACCATTGATTGTAGGGAATGAGTATCCTACATGTGGGGAAAGGATGAACCATGTCCCACCGACATGTCTATATGTGACAACAAGCAAATGCCTATATGCATCTCTCACTGGGGTGCCCACAGGAGAAGGTGAACAACTCATCCTACTCATATGCCATAGGAGAAGGTGAAACACTCATCCTATGCATATGTCATCAAAAGTAAGGGAAGGTGAACCACTCACCCTACACACGTGTTATCAATCGTAAGGGAAGGTGAACCACTCGCCCTACACACATGTCAACCGTAACAGAGTAAGGTGAACCACTCACCTTGTACCCATGTTACTAGACTCGAAATCGACAATAAATCGGTGAGGCAAAAGAGCAAAGAGTTTTAATCGGATCAGGAAAAAATCGAGAAAAAATTGGTGAATTCAATAAATAAAGATATACACATATATTGAATTAAAACCAAAAAAAAAATCATTTTTCATTGATATTCAATAAAGCCATGTCCAAACAATGCATAATATCAATAGATGTCCAAAATATCATGAATGAATAAGTATCTCATATATGTTATGAGTCCAAACAAGATCCAAAGTACTAAGCCTAACTCCTAAGTTCTAACCAGTGACTACATAGAACCAGAAGAATCTGCTTCTAAAAGTTTATAAAATACTGCATACTAATCAATTAAAAAGCAGTAACTAAAATCTCTTGATTGCTACTAAAATGATACGATAATAATTTGGTACTGAAATCTCTGGCAGAGCACACGCTAAAGCTAACACTGGATCACATTGCACTCTACGCCTCTATTACACTACGACTTTATTATGCAGCGTAAACTAAAACTGAAACCATGCCTCTATTACCTTCTCGGGATATGAGTTGCGGGCCTGAGCAGTGAGAAGTGAGTTATGGACCAACGTTTAATTTTTGACCTAAAGAAACCATGCAACGAAAAATGCGGGAACCCTAAAAGTTAAAACCCGTGCTCGGTGAGTTGAAGGCTGAAAGTCACCACATTCGCCTAAATCACAATTAATCAGTGAGTCGCAAGTCAAACTCATGTTGACCACGAGTCAAACTTGGTCAACAAGAGTTTGACTCGCCCAGAGTTGAATAGGATCGTTTGAGGGATGAGCAGAGTTTGACTCGTGATTAATCGCGAGTGATCAAAGATTCATGTTTCACTACCTTGTACACAGCGCACCTATAGGGAAAGGTGAACCACTCACCCTATGGTCACTTATAGCTCAAGAAGTACACGAAGCCCCCAGGAGCTCCTAGAGCTCAATGTTCAACCAGGACCCTTCTATCCATGACTCCCAACCTCTCTCTAAAGAAAGATAATCTTGATCTTACCAAGAGGCTATGAAAGGATGATAGTCTGCTCATCCAACCGAAAATGACGGAGCTTGGAATCTTTCCAATGTACCGTATCAAAATAAAGTTTTACCCAATACTTGGAGTTGTCGTGGAACATGGATTCTCTAAAAAATAAATCCCACTCAAGAATATCACATTTATACAATGGTAGTTATTATCATGTGCTCGGATGGCTTACTAAAGAGCTTCCTCAAACAGCCTCAATGATGCTTCTAGACTTCAGTCTACGAAATAAAGGAGGATCCCAAGAATTATAGCACTGGATGTGCTCTTTCCATTTATCATACTGCCAGCCCAGCTAATATTAAAGATCCATGTAATCTTAAATTCCTAGAAGTGTACATCAAATCGTAGTTAAATAAGTAGCTATTCAATATGAGAGGCTTAACCATACATTGTCCTAGAGATATTGTAGCAAGGTGTAATTTTGATCAGTTGTTTATCAAGATCACCAGGGTCTCCACAAGTTATCTATATCCGGGCCAGCCGCTTCTTCATTTTATCAGACCTGTCTTTCATTTTGAATTTAAAAGTCAACTCCCTCTTGAGAGCATCATCTTTTGTATCTTTAATCATGGCTCCCTCTAAATATCAGGAAAATGATCTTGCTCAAAAAATAGTCATAAAGTTTGTCTACTTTTCCTGTAGCTATTCCTTTGTGCCAATGCCAGGGATTCTATAGCTCCCTTTGAATCTTACTTTAGTTGGTCATCCGGCCTTAGCTCCTCATCTTTAA
This sequence comes from Pinus tabuliformis, assembly GCA_031772625.1. Classification (NCBI taxonomy): domain Eukaryota; kingdom Viridiplantae; phylum Streptophyta; class Pinopsida; order Pinales; family Pinaceae; genus Pinus; species Pinus tabuliformis. Next base: position 1,844,891,465 of record CM062817.1, on the reverse strand, counting down.
GATGAGATATTAATATGTTGCATTGATAGTACCTCAATATTATAGGTACTTTTGATTGCATGAAGATTCCAGGAGACATGCTCTGAGATTTGCCTTGGAATGATCTGCTCTGTCTCTTTTAAACTATCTGCTTCAAGTCTGATTACGTCAAGGTGTTTAGCCAATATTGATACCGTTCCAAACATCTCCTGTCATACATATACTAGATGGACCAAAGAGAACCCAAACAATGCATATCATAGATCAAATCAAGTTATGTTAAGTTACTTCTTAGCAACAGATTTTAAACCTCAGAACATGATATCATAGGCTAGATTCACAAGAATATGTATAACTATTGATGTACTAGATTCCTTCAAAGATTCAGGGTTTGTAGCAAAATATTGTGGAATTTTGCCCTCAAGGTGCTGATATTGTCATTGGTAAAGACTTGGATCAAGTCATCCTTCCACCAGACTATTGCAACAATGGAGCAACTCTGAAAATGATGGGACTATTGCTAGATAAAGCCCAGACTTGAAGAAGATCTTCTTATTGTTGTACAAAACTTCTTGCACGGATATGATATTACAGTTTCAATACTATAACCCTTCAAAACCTTGACTGCTGAAAGCCTGCTTCAACTGAAACCCACACTGTAGAAGATTTGTTTGATTTTGTCGAAAAGCTAATAGGATTGCCTGTGAATGCCAACTAAAGTACTGACTGCAAGATCAATTTTGGTGACAGCCCTGCTACACCTTTTGTTCGACCAAACCCTTCCTTGTTTATGGTATTAACGATAACCAAGGGAAACAATACTGCAGTAACCTTTACTAAGAAAATTGGCCATTGTAATAGTGAATAGTCCTCTGCCTAGGGCTTCAATATCTTACGATATTATTGACCTTAACAGCAACTCAGATTCAAGATAAAGTACATATGTCAGTGCGAAGTGTCAAGATACTTCAGACGAGAGACATATTGGTTTCAAATCTATGTGAGGGGTGCACCTTCTTGTAGAGGACACTTAGGCTTCAAAACTAGAGTATAGATCAATGCTTTAGTGAACGGTGCTTTAGGAAATGAATGATAGATCCACAAAGAAATGATATTACCGTGATGTTTCAGGAGATTTTCAGATTGATCACAAAATGCCAATCGCATAGGATTACAGATTGAGCTAGACCGAAGATCCTTAACTTTATGAAACATATTCCAAAAGTGCAACCAATTCTCACAACATAATTCCAAGACAGTCTGTTTAGATTTGATGAGGATGGTGATGCGTGTATTGAAGTGTATACTTTTTACTTCTGGTCACAATGCCAGGTCTGAGATTTAGAGATCCACTTCAAAAATTTGTAATGTAACATCAAAGCTTCAAGTTGTTGTTCCAGGACACCTTCTTCACTTGATTTAATACAAGTATTTGAACCAAGTTATAGAGAGAGAAATTGCCTCCAATTTGAATCAAGTCTCAAGATATTTTGGAGATTCAAGCACTGTGATCAGCTACAATGAATCACCATTGGAAAACTTTCAAAGATAGCCGCAGGCTGTAGATATAAATATATGTCATTGTATATAATGATACATCATCACAGTTATCCTTAATGTATGTCTGGATCTACTGCAGAAATTTGAGGTTGGACAATAGCCTATCAAATTTTGCTGCTTCAGAAAGAAGAACCAAACAATTTCGTTGTCTTTGAGATAATGAACTGTGCCCTAGATAAGGGACGAGTCTCAGAGATGGCAGCAACCCGAAACGCAACTCATGATGAATCAAAAATTGTTCCAGATATGCCACATAGGTTGATCTTCTACTTGTAATGAGCACCTACCCAACGAATCCCCAAACCAAAACAAAACTCAAAAAAATATAACAAAACCCTGAACACTGATCCTTCTCAAACCCTCGCATTTGATGCAACAATTCGCCACAAGGGCCGAGGAGAATTTATAGACTTCACCTTTTGTCACCTAACACACTTCTCTATGTAACAAACAGTGCTCCATCACAAAGCTGAAGGCATGCCAATAACAATCTGCTGAGATTGCTTCAGATCAGCCTAGCTGAATGAGCCCAAAAATAATGTTATAGAGATTAGCTTAGAGAAAAAAATCATGGATTAATCCCACTGCTACAGAAGATTTGACCCTAAAGCAAGCAAAATAATGAACCAAAACTTCTTGGCTGCAGACATGCACTTAAGGCCTTAGATACAATTCATTTGATGTCCAGAATTTGACAGGGAGCTCTGTCTTGGGTATGCCTGAGTGATGAAGCCTTGATCTTTAGAGATCCTCTTTCCTTGTTGGGATCTGTAACCTAGATTTTTGCAATAGAACTTTGCAAGTGAGCCCAAATAATTCAATGCTTCAAGATGACTGATCTTTGGTGACGAAGGAGGTCATAAAGAATTGTCAATAAGCTTCTTAGTGATTGCTTTCTCTCTTGCTTGGGCTTGCCCTCACTTGAGCTCTGATACCATGTTAATTTTTGAGGTAACATGTTCTTTGCTTAGGTCAGTTACTTCATTAATCCATTAGCAATCACATTAACCATAACATCAACTGATGAAAGAACATCAAATATAAATGTAGAAGACAAGCCACGACAAGAGGACACCAGATTTGGTGGATGCCAGGGAAAAAAAAAACCCAAGATGGGGAAACCCTTTGATCAAATCTTCTTATTGTTATATCAAATGTTCAACAGAGAGAGAGAGAGTACAATAATATAAGACAAAATAGACTTGCCAAATCACTGTTCTGTAAGGTCGGCAAATCTGGTTAATGTAGCTTACTGCTGGGTTAGGGTTCCTAGTAGTCACTATGCAACCTTCTGCCAATGAGTTGCTCCTATAGCTGACCTCTTCCAGGCATCCAACAATGAACAAGGACTTGAGGCTCCTCGTCAAGGCACCCTACAGCAGCCCTGTACTAACAATAACATGAATCTGCCCACAAACTAGGGTAACACCCTCTGTTTATACTGTGGCCTACTCTCCTTGACTGTGGCTAAGGTAGAGGACTCAAATCAGGCCATTTGGCCTGTCCACAAGTGCTTCCAACCTGCTGTTGTAGTAGCCTTTCCTGTGGCTTAAACCAGAGTATAAAAGCATGTGAAAATAGTCCCCAAACTCACCTTCAATCAAGTGGCCTGTTCTGACAAGGAAGCCGCACTAAATCACAGAAGAAGCTGCCCCAAACAATCCTTCTAGCCTTCGCTCAAGCTGCCCTACATCTGTGGCTCTCTTTCACAACAAATCTGCATCAAAAATTATTCCTCAATGTATGTGTGAAATGAGGTTGGAGGGTGCCTCTATTTATACAAATCGTTGAGGGCAAAGAGACATGACGCTTGGGCTTCATGAGCCTACATGAAGATATGGGTGACCTTGATAATTTGCGCTTGTGGGCATAAATTCAAAAAAATATTTTTGTTTGTCCAAATTTGATGATCTTTAGGTCGATTTTGGTCCTCTCGAAAAGAGATTCAATGCAATAATCATCTCCATCAAATGAGTTGTCCAAAGTGGAATTTGGCCCTAGTTGCCAATTTTAACAGAAACCTATAAGAAAAATCTAATTGTGCAATCCTTGTATTTAAATTCTTCCCTCACAAGGAATATAGTTAGGGTTTTACAAGTGCATGCCCTAGTCATCCCCTCTTAATCAAGTTGCGTTGATCACTCTCTAAATTAATTAAATTCCTATCCTTTACCTTTCTCCTAGATGTGTAGGGATAGGAGCTAATGTTTTAGGGTAGAAAATGCATGAAAGTGAATTTGTGTTGGATGTTTATGGTTGATAAATTAAGGATTGCATTAGTAAATAATACAAACGAAATATCTAGCATTGTTGCATCGTTAAACCTCCCTCTTTAGGGCTGAGGTCATTCTTATTTGTTGTTTATGCATATTTTCAGCTATAAAATTCCATTTAGTAACCATAATCCTAGGTGTTTATTTGAAGGCCTTAATTCCTGTTGTTGATTATCCAATTAAAGGCCTTCTATTTGGCTGTTATTGACAGCATGCACCCTATCATTGCAAATCATCAAAACCCTTAACTTATAACAGCCATCAATTTGGTCTCGGAATAGTGTACTTGAACTTTGATATAGAATATATAGGCCCTTTCATCACCTTGAACCATAGTATTTGATTATCCTTTAGGTGATTTAGGAAGTCTCCCTTATGGTCAATACCACTAAAGAGCAGAAGAAAGGTTGCTAAGGTGACAAGAAACCCTTTCTCTTGTTGCCATGAAATCTGGTTTTGCATAGTGGGGCTTTGCACCAAGCCTGCTAGATTTTGCAGCAACAGGCCTCAGACTTCCCCTAAACAATGGGCTGGGGGGAAATCAACTTGCATCAAATGATGCCCCTAAGAAGGAGATCCTAAACTCTTCGTCTTAGCCAATCAACTTGAAGCAAACTCAATGCTCTGTTAAATTTCTACTATTCTATGCTATCACAAACACTTAGCCCAATTCTTTCTTCAATTAGCAATCACTTTTACACAAATTTAATCTTCCAATAACAATGAGCAATTGTAGATAGAACAGTAATTCATTTGCAATAGAAGACAACCAAGAACATGAAGCAAGAGAGACACAAGATTTGGTCAAAGACCAGGGGAAAACCCTAGAAGGGGGAAAACCCTTTCAAAATTCTTCTTCTGTTGGACTGTCATCAAATGTTCAACAGAGAGATACAATGTTCCAATTCATCAAAATAAATCAAAGGTCAACAACTTTGACTATCCAATTCAACTAACCAAAATCAATGAGAGATGAGCCCAAAGATCAACTATCTCTTGGACCCTACGTAGCACATGCCTACTACAATCTTGCATTGGTGACCAAAAATGATAAATATGATGAAGTTATCTTATATATATTATATAGACCATCACCTTGAAACATTCCAACTACAGCTGTGCCCTCTACAGATATGTCTCAGCCATAAAACTTTCTCTAAAGACTCACCTCATCAGAGGCTGTATGTGCCTTGAGTGCTGTCAAAGGATCATCCCTCTTCAACCGACTTTCCTCATTGGGCATTATTGCATCCTTCAATGGGCACTCTCGATCACCACTTTGGTGGCCATATGTACCACATCGTAAGCATTTCACATTCCGGATCTCAACTCCAAAGGGCCTTGCTCTTGCAAGTACACCTGTTTCTAACCTGCAATCAATCACTAAAATATTCTGATATCTCAGATAATGTAAAACAAAAAATTTCCTTTCTTCAATAGAAAAAGCAACTAGACACCAATCAAAAAACAGTAACTTAATACAACAGTAACAATGATTCAGATAACATCATTGATAGAGCTACAACCATATTCCCATATTCGGATTCCATTCTTGGAGAAATGTAAACATCATCTATTTTGTTTTCCAAGGGAAATACTCTCTCCCAGCCTGAGGGCAAGAGTGAGGGTCGATATAACAATATTAATAGGCACGTAGCCATTACAACAATATTTGTCATCATCATGTCACTCACAGGGAATTGATACTGGGTGGGGGAAATAACAACCATTCTGCCCAACCACCTGAGATAACCCCAATTGACTATAAACATCATCTATTGTGTTCAAACCATAACATATAAATGTTTAGCCATAGCTGAGCATCTTCCTCAAAATCTGGAGGAGCCAATGCATCTTTCAAAGATATACATAACCACACACAGTATTGACCAGGGTATTACGGTTTAGTTAAAATACATTTTAACTCACAAAACACAAGCCATTGGAGATGAATTTAATTTTAACCAAAAAATACATTGAGCCTGTTCATCTTAAGCTTCTCCAATTAAGTAAACTGCACCATGCAGCCAGTTTTGTCTTTTAGTGACTTGTACATTTGGTTGACAGAATTAATGTGGTCAATGATGTGATTATCATTTCATATGGTGTCATAGTTAGAAAATGTTCTAATAAGTTGGATGACAGGTAGCTTTCCCAAGAGTTATGCACATGGAACTTCAATGCGCATAAGAAGCCCCACTTTTCAAAATGAATTGCTGTTGCAAGCAGAGGCATCAGTGTGCCCGTGTTTCATATCTCCATCTTTGCTGATTGTGAGCACAAGCACAAACATGTTGTTTGTTGAATAGATCCATAATAATATTTTCCATGATCTGATAACTTTTCCTGTCTTTGTTCTAAATTTTTTGTTGACTTTGTCTTCCCTCTAAACATGCCGTTTTCTATTTACTTTATTTAATTGATGTTATTTTAAAGTCTCTTAACTTTGGGTGAATCTATGTTCAAAATTTTGGTAGCATAGTTGGGTTTACAGATTTACAAGGGGGGAGTATCTTATTTCTGAGTGATGATAGCAACTAGGATTGAGACACAATATGAAGATGTGTGGAAATGTGTAACTTATAAGTTGATGACTAAGCAGTAACAGTCCATAAAGTGTTACCAGAAGATTGCACTGTTTATGTCACTTTAATTGCTAAACATGTGACTAGTGTAACGTTATATATCACAGTTAAGAGTTTGGTGGTTAAACCACTTAAATAACTAGGGGTGATATAAATCTATCTCCTGTAGTGATTTGTAGGTGTGTGAAAGGCGTGTAACTTTGCAATATTGTGAATCAAATATTTCTTTTATTTTCTCCCTCCATGTCTTTATGGTGTGTGCATCCTATCTGCACTGAGGAGAATTGTGCAGGAAGACAAGGCATCCAATTATCTCCACTATGTGCAAGTGACTTCAATTTGATCAGCAAACATCATGCATTATCCAAGAAAACAATAATCATTTAGGTATGGCTATCATGTTTTGATTAATCATTTTTAATTGCAAATTGCAATTTTTAATGAGATGTCGAAGTAAGGCACAGTAAAACAAGGGGTCAATAGGTATGGGGCTACAGTACTCTTTTTTAAATTTAGCACATCAAAAACATTTACAATCCTTTGATGCTAACGGATAATAGTATAGAATGTCTTGGGTTATCTGAATGATAAGAAAATAGTAAGCATGGCATCAGATTTCTTTTCTAAATTTGACCTCAACCCACACACGAAGGAGAGTGGCCTAGAAAAGAAAAGGTCATATCCAATATAGAGGCAGCTCAATTTTCAATAGTCTATGGGAAGATGAAATCAAGTTTCCAAAATGGTGGGAAGGAGCCTAGAGGTTAGGAACCAGATAGAGCATGTCCGGGCTCCAAGGAAACAAAGGATGGTATCAAGAAGAGAACATCCAAAGACATTCCCAATAAGTAACAGAACACAAGATTGATGCAAAGCTCCGTTCAAATTATTTTCATAATTGCAGGAGATTGGGAACAGAATCTAGAAAAGAATTCAAGTAGAGAAGGATGCTAATGAAGTTGTGGATGAAACTTAGAATCTAAAGCAAGAGAGGTGGAAAGATGTCCTACTATACAGCTTATAATTTTAAGCACTAATCAAGAAAATGGATAAAAAATCAATAGATGTTCTATTGAAAGAATGGTTTCAAGCATTTCCTTGCTGTCATTGTTGTCCCTTCTCACATTTCCTTCCTACCTTATTTTCTTAGTTGGCATGACTCCTACCATTGGGCCTGTGAGATCCTTGTGTGGAGCATTTGATTCCAACACAAATATGCCTGTTCACAAACAATTTTGTCACTAGTAATAAGGAGAATAATGGTCCATTCCCCAAAAGAGACACTTGAAGTTTGTCTCAAAAGTCTTCCATGAGTTATGATAGATCTCCCTAGGACATTCCCATTCATATGTTTTGACTCTGAATATAGAGTTATCTAAGTATAAACAACACAAACTACTAGGGTATTTTGTTGAACGCACATCTCCAGAGGACATGATAAGAGTATTGCAATCCCATTGTTGCTTGCAATTCCTTGGATTTGTGGAAACACCATATGCAGTTCTAGCTTTTCCTCAAATGAATTTTAAGTCATTAGGCAATTTCAACTAGCATGAGCCTAAAAGTGGTTCTTTAACCCTTGGCCAAAACAAGAGAAGGCATATCTCTAGAGTCTAAACTGATTTGCCCATAGACTTGAAAGAGTTTGTCTAGATCCTAGTGGGGGATAGGTCGCTCAAACAACGGATTCAACGCTATAATCCACCAATACTTGAGCCATGAGAACCAACATTCACTGTTAATGATTAAACTTAACCTAACCCATGCCGATACCAACTAGGCACCTCAACCTCAAGCTTAGATGGTGACTTGGACCACAAATGATTCTAGCATTGGATGGGTTCAAGTGGTCTACAAGAATTCATATGCCAAAAATCAAATGTAACCTTGAAGGATTTACACAACCAATCGATTATTAAGGTCATGTCAACACCTAATAAGCCCACAACCTCAACAACTAGGAAAGGGGTGGTGTGCCCTTCCCAAAACATTTTTTGTTGAGGTGGTAATAGGATGGCCCACTCCCACCTACTCTTTGGATTTCTAAGTTCTTGTATCTCAAGGATACCTAGAGAAATGCAAAATTTGCATCCTAGATTATTATTATGCTCATGTCCTTGAGAGCTTGTAAACCTCAAACTCATTTGATGCTGTAGACAGGTTGGGTAATATTAAATAATGATGTTGTGGACAAAATGGATTCCATTGCTACCTAAGTCACCTAACATGGGTATACAGGGCATGCAGGACATGAAAATTCGAGTGTCCAACATGGGCACGTAGACCCCCCAGAACAAGACACCTAGGACACATTATATATTATTATTATTATATTAAAAATTAATACTAAATAGATATTTACATAATTTCTCATTCATGATACAAATTCAGACATAAATCTAGATTCTACATTGTAAATTTAAAATTTGTAAGTTTCACAACGTAACATTATGCATACAAATACAATTGTGATAGATTCATCAATGATCCAATAGGAGAAAGACAAGAAACTGCAACTTTCTCATTAAGTCATCAAAATCAAAATGTGTTACATAGGTAGTAGCAATGCCAGTGGAAAATAGAAATAGCAAATACAAAACAACTACAAGGTAGTTGGTAGCTCATGAGTCATCAATCATCATCATCAAAATCAACATCACTGTCCTAGTCACCACTGCTCTCCTCTGTTGCATCCTCCTCCTCTGTATCCAATGTAATCTCTACATCTGTTGGTGTGGAGGATGAACCCTCAAGAGTATCACCATCATCAAAAGTGACAGGCTCTAGCACTAGGTCATTAAGATCCAAGTTGGCCAATGCCAACTCAACACTATTGTCCAAGCCCATATCATCAGGAAAGACATCTCACATCTTTGTCTTTCCCTTCAACCACTCATTCCTCTACCTATAAAAAAAATGAAGGTTGGTGTGCACATACACCATTGTCTCTGCCCTAGACTGCTCAAGCTTGCTCTTCTTGACACTATACAAATTCCCATATGTGCTCCAATTCCTCTCACAACAAGAGGATGAAGTCACCTGAGAGAGGAGCCTCATGGCTAACTATTGTAGAGGAGGGCTTGTTGCCCCATGAGTTGCCCACCAAGAATAGGGCTTCTTAGCCCCCCTGTCTCTAATCACATCATAGCTTGCAAATCGCCTAGTGCCAGTGGAAAACTCTGCAAAGGCATCCTCCACCTCATCAAGGGATGCTCTATCCTGAAAAATCTGCCTCAATGCATCCTTCCTCCCCTGTGAAATTTCACCATCCATGTGAGGAGGGAATCTGTGGGAAGGTCCACCATTCAGCCACTCATGGTTGTAGTATTTTGGGTTCAATGAGTGAGCCAAACAATGCAAAGGTGTGCAATTCTTGTCCCATTTGCTGACAAGAATATCCTGTATGGTGGTGAAGAAGGCCTCTGATGATGTCTCATACTCAGGGCACTCACTCTGTAAAATAATGGTCCTCACGGACTCAATCATGGAATCTCATCCCTCATAAACCTCTCCTAGGATGGGTTGGTCTGTATCTGCAAATCGTAGCAAAGCAATGATAGGGTCCATGATCTTAATAGCGAGATCTACCCTCTACCACCTAGCATCATCTAACATTGTGTTCTTGACTCTTTTTGAGGTTGCTTGATCTATCTTTCTCCAAAAAGACCAAAACACTAAAATAAGCATGGCCCTAAGAGCGGTCTTGACCACCCTCAACCTCTTCCACATGACGAATGAAGAGGCAAACCGTATATCTGCAATCTTCAACAATGATAGATGGGTGTACTCTTTGTAGATTTTGAGGGCATTTGTATGATTTTGTACAAAGTTGTGGATATGTCATGCATCGTCAATAATACTTCCAATCCAAGGCACATCATAAGCAATAGATTTAAGTGTTAAATTCAAGGAATGGACAATGCAAGGTGTCCAAAACACTTGTGGATATTTAGCTTCCACAATCATGCCAACAGCCTTGCAAACAGGTGCATTGTCTATAATGATTTGCACACAAGAATCAACACCTACATCTTCAATAACTTTAATGAACAACTCACCAACATATTGTGCAACCTTGTATTGTCCAAGTGCATCCACTGATTTCAAGAAAACTGGTCCATTCAAGGAAGACACCATGAAGTTGATGAGTGGGTGGTTTGCTGGATCTGTCTATCCATTAGAAACAATAATAACCCCAAATGGTGTCCTTGCTAGTTTAATAGGATCAAGCATTTTGTCCACCTCTTTCTTTTCCTTAGTCAACAATGTGGTTCTAAGTTTCTCTGACCCAGGGGGCACATACCCTGATGGAGCCCCTTGAGTTAGAGCTCGGGACATCTCAAGAAATAAAGGTGAGTGTGCAACATTAAAGGATATGAAGTTCTGGTAGAAAAAAATGCAATGGTGAGATCAAGTTCTTCCTGTCTCTCTTTCTGAAAAATTGTCCATTGGACCAAGTGCCACTAACTTTCTTTTTGTTGCTTGACCCACCCCCACCAAAACTCTTAAATGGAAATTTGTTGTTGTTTTTCGTCAAGAATGGAAGGGGATCACCATTCTTGATTTTTTGAGATGATGTAGCCACACCCTTACCACACCAACATTGGCCTCTTTTTCCATTTCTTTCCTCTTAGCTAAAGACACATGTACATGCTCCAATTCCACAACCTGGTAAAGCCAACAAATGAGCTTTCACACAGTAATAAGTGCTCTTGAAATAATTGTTGAAATAGTTGCATTTCCAAGCAACATTATCTCCTCCCTTCAACTTGTTGCCTAACCCTTGATCACTTGTGACATACTTCCAAGGGATATTTGTTTTCTTGAGTCTATTGTCTTTCTAAATTCATTCTGCCCTCAACATTTGAAATTGTTGTTGCAACCCCACTTCCAATAAAAGAAACACTTGTAGACCCTAATGAAATTGAAACAGGAGGGGCATCACCAATGGGGACATTCTTCCCCTTCCATGTTGCCCTTGATTGAGCCATGAATGCTATAAAAAACTAAAGAAAAAATGCACAAACTTGTAAAAAAAATGGACATGCAAACTGTTGTAGCAAAAATCAAAACAAAATAGAAGCAAAATGTTAGGAGAACCCAGGACTATATACTGAATTAGACTGAAAATTCACACTGAATTTATACATATATTTTATTAATTGTTGAGAACGAATTGATGGTCTACAATGCCTTGGTCGGTTCACCAAAATAGGCATTGACAGGCCACAAGGTTCCTTAAAAGTCATGTCTTTTGAACAATAATGCCCTTTCATAATTAATGGATATTAAATTAAATTGTTAATTATTGATATTTTATGATTTTAAGATTTTATTTAATTAATATTTAGTTTATGAATATTTATTCATAGCATTGCCTCTCCCTTAAAATGCTTTGTCCTCAAAGCATAGGTAAGGTCGGGTGTTGCTGATGTAAACATTTTGATTCCCATGATGAATCTTCTTCTCACGGTCTCTTCCATTTGATAAGATATTATTTAATAGTCTTGGATCGTAGTACTTTCTCTCGGGTAGCAAGTATACCCTCATGTTCTAATATGATCCTTCCTTCTTCGTCAGACTCAGGTATCTCTGTTTGAGCTGTTTGATTTTGTCCCAGTAATTTTTTGAGACTTGATACACGAAACGTGTTGTGGATTCGACAATTGTAAGGTAGCTTCAATCCATAAGCTACGCTACTTATTTTTTTGTTTATTTGGTATGGCCCATAATACTTAGGAGCTAACTTATTTTTCCCTTGTTGTTTCAATGATAACTGCTTATAAGGTTGAAGTCTGATGAAAACCCAGTCTCCTTCTTCGAATTCTCGTTCTGTGCGGTGTTGGTCGGCTTGTTGCTTCATTCTATTGTGTGCCATTGTTAAATTTTCTTTTAACAAGTTAATAATTCTTTGGTTTTCCTCTAAGTGGTTCCTTACTGCTTGAACCTTAGAATTGTGTAATGCAAAATCCTTCCACTTGGGTGGTTCATAGCCATATAGGGCTTGGAAGGGAGTCCTTTTGGTTGAAGTATGATAGGTGGTATTGTACCACCATTCTACTAGGTGCAGCCATTGAAACCATTTGTTTTGTTTGTTAGTGACAAAACAACAAAGATATGCTTCCAAACATTTATTTACAACTTCAGTTTGACCATCTGTTCGGGGATGATAAGCCAAACTCATGTTGAGAGATATTCCCGCTTGGTGGCAGAAATCCTTCCAAAAATTGCCTCTAAATTTTGCGTCTCTATCACTAACAATAACCTTCGGAAAACCATGTAGTTTGTAAATGTTTTTACAAAAAACCTCCGCGACTTGCTTAGTTGTGTTAGTTTTCCTAATTGCTATGAAGTGGGCATATTTGGTGAGTCTATCTACTACGACGAATATCTTATCCTTGCCATCAGACGTAGGTAGTCCTTTAATGAAATCCATCGAGATTTCTTCCCATTTTTTATTTGGAATATGTAACAGATGTAGTAACCCAGGAGTTGGAATATTTTCACTTTTACTTCTCTGACAAATATCACATTCAACGACATACTTTTGGATTTCCTTACTCATACCTTTCCAGTAGAATGATTGTCGAATGTTGTAGTAGGTTTTGAAGAATCCAACATGTCCAGCTGCAGGAGAACTGTGAGATTCTTTTAGAATTTCATTCTAAATTTGGATGATGGAGTTAGACAAATTCTCCCTTTGTACAACAATATGTCATTTTTCCATTCAAAGTTGGCATATTCACTGATGTTCTCAATCATAGAACCACAATCCAAATCCTTGGCATATTCAGCTCATATTTTGTCTAACCAATCAGGAACACCTACCAAGGCGGCGCATGTTGTTTTGTCATCATCTTTCTGTGAGGGTACGTCGACGATGACATTTTCCTTTCCCTTTTTGTGCAGTATTTCCAAGTCAAATGCAAAAAGCTTCTCCATCCATTTTTGTTTTTTTGTTGATAATGTTTTTTGTTTAAGTAGGTACTAGGAATTGAAGACTATTGTGATCGGTTCGAATTGAGAACTTACTTCCGAGCACGTACTATCGTGATTTAGTTAAGGCATGTATGATGGAAAGCATCTCCTTTTGGTCATTTGATTTCAAGCTTTCCTGTTTATTAAGCTTCCTGCTTTCGAAGGCTATAGGATGATAAACTTACATTAATACTGCTCCAATTCCAAGCCCTGAAGCATCGCATTCGACTACGAATGGTTGGGAGAAATCTGGAGTTGCCAATGTCGAGAAATCTAGGGCATTAGCATTAGGGGATTTCTCTTCCATTAGTGACTGCTTGTGAATGCCTTTTACTTCTTTAGATTAGCATCTTCTTCTTGTTAGATTATTAGTATTATCCTTCATCAAACAGTAACCAATGCATGAACATAAATAGACAAGAGACACAGCATGTAGGCTATGAGCCAGTGCCAAAACCTCTCACTCTTTCAGAGGAAAACCCGCACAAATTCTTCTTATAGAGATTCCAATTGACAAATACCAAGACCAAGGCCCTTGACCTATTAGCCACTCCAAGACCAAGACACTAGTTCTCTTGACTGTCTTCTCTTCTTCTTGACTCCTCTTCCGCTTTGACCTTCTTTGCATCAAGACATAGTTATCATTGAGATCTTATCACTGTCTCCACATTGATATCTCCTTTACTGTGAGACCTTCTCATTGTCATATTCCCGAGACCTTACTTTTGTGATGGTCATCCTTCTTACTGTGATTACATCAATACTGAGATAGACCTTTTAACACTATAAAGGCACCGAGCTCACAATATTGTCATAACATCAATATTGAGATAGCATCGTGCTCTTTATTATAGCACTGATCTGAGGTTTTCTTCATAGCACTGAGACTCTCTCACAGAATTCCGAAATGACTGTAATGATATCTGAACTTTAGTGATATCCTTATCCAAAACTGTGTCTCTCTACTATAATCTCGAACTGTGATTACTCTAAAATCCAAACCTCTTATAGCAATTACAGTGGTCTCCTAACCGAATCCAAACTTGTCATTGTTCTAGGTCACCTGAAAAACTTCAGAGGAATCCGAACTAATTTCTGTAATGGTCATCCAGAAATCTCAAAGGAATCCGAACTTGTGAACTGTATAAATGCAGAGATCCTAGCCACATATTTATGGTAGTCTGTCCCTTTAAATGAGCCGACATGTATTCAACAAAGGGATGTGTCTCTTATTTGTGAACCGACTTGCGTTAGTTGTTCCTTCTAGAAGACGACATGAAGAGGAGAATCGTGCTCGTCTTTGGAGGGCTATTTTACAATCCTATAGACTAGAATACATTTGACATATCTTCATACATGACATTGACTCTTTGACAAATCCTAAAGCTATCAATGGGAGCCATCTAGAATAAAAACTCTTGCTCATGAAACCCATAAAGCAAGGCATTACAAAAATAATTTTATTCTCTTTATTTCATCGTTTACAAAGATCATATTTACATGTCCTTATGAAGACCGAACCTAGTTACATTTTACAACACTCCTTCTTAACTAGGGAGGTATTCATAATGGTACTTGGTCGTTCTCAATCTGAAGAATTTCTCATAAGAAGATTTCGGATTTGTAACTCATTTGTATAGCATCATATCAACCAGCATTGTTATATAGCAAGACCTTGACTAACAGCTCTATCTCTCCACAAGATCAGAGCACAATGTTGGCGAGACCAATGATTTATAGACATACTCATCACTGTCTCTCTAGGAAGATACCCCACCAGGGTTCACTCAGGGTATGCTCCATAAGGACTATTCTTTTCTTGGACTCCCTAGTCCCACAAAGAATATCGGTCCTCCATGACTACTCTTATTGTTGGATTCCCTATCTCATCCTCAAAGAGCATCGGATGCCAAATGATTACACAATCCTCCATTTTGTCTTCCCAGGTGAAGAATAGAACGACATGTCTATCTCTCCTTTTCAAACCAGGAGGACATATTCCATTAAAGAAATGTACTCATTCTTATCACAAAGGAATGTACCTAAGCTTCCTGCTTCGGAATTTTCCAAGTTTCTTCCAAGTAAGAAACTTCTTTTCAGGCTCCCTCTTAACCAGGGACCTATCACAGCCAGTGTTTTAAATTTCGGCCAAATCGAATCGGATTCGGCCAAGCTGACCAAGCTGGACCCCTGGCCGAGTCGACTTGGTAGAAAAACCAGTTCAGTGGCCGGTTTGTTACCAAGTCGACCGAGCCAACCGAGCTGACCGAGCCGGCCGAACTAAGCCAACCAAGTTGACCGAGCCGGTTTGTTAAGGTGTTGCAGTTGGTGGATGGGGAAAGATTGGCTATGGGCTTCATTTATGAAGCTATGGATCAAGCAAAGGAGCAAATAAAGGCAACATACAAAGATAGAGTGGCTAAATATGGGCCCATTTGGGAAATCATTGATCAAAGAACTTTTCCTCCTAACTCAAACCGAACTTGATTCTGAAAAATCAGATGAATATAAACAAGGTTTTGAGAATGCCATTATGGAAGTCCATAGGCAGTATAACCTTAGGAGCAAAAAGAAAGTAGAAACTCCTGTAAAAAAGATAGTTGATAGTGTTTCCAAAACTACTCAAACTGATATCCCAACCACAAGTCAACGAAAAGAGCCTATATCAAAAGAAATTACAGATCAATCTGATCTTCCCAACCAGGTTAAGATTCAAATATTGTTCAACATTGAGAATGAATTAGCAAAACTAAAAATTCCTATTCCCCTAACAGAGTTAATGAACAAAAATATGTACAGACCTCAATTGATGAAAGCTCTGAACATAGGGGAAAACACAAATTTTGTTAATTTGAATGATGACCAACCTGAACTCTTATTTGGGCTAGAAGTTGAGGGCAAACCACAGGAAGGGGGTGTTCCTCCATTCTATGTTAGCCTAAATATTCATGAGAAGATCCTCCATAATGCTATGCTGGATTCAGGTGCTTCCCACAATTTAATGCCTAAAGTTGTTATGGAGAAATTAGGACTTGATATCACCTGACCTTATAAAGACTTATATTCCTTCGATTCCAGCAAAGTAAGATGTTTAGGTCTCATCAAATACCTGGGTGTTATTTTAGCTCAAATCTCGGCCAAAAGTCTAGTAATGGACATAGTGGTTGCAGATATTCCGCCTAAGTATAGCATGTTGTCACGCTCATGGGGAGCAAAATTACAAGGGACCCTACAGATGGATATGACCTTTGCCACCATACCAGTGTTTGATCAGCAAAGAAGATTATATAGGGAAACTTCGATGAAATTCATGGTGAGTAGTCAAGAGAAGCCTTACGACTAACTTCTTTACTCTGTTCACTCAGATTTAGACTCTTTCATTCTTTATAATGATGGAGACATTGACACTCAGGTGATCAGAGCAAAAACTAAATTTCTAAAACAAATCCAAACCAAACACAAACAATAGAACAAAACACTCTCCCTGAACCTCTTTGGAACATGAGCTTTGATGGTTCTTGTAGCAAAGATGATTCTGGAGCAAAAGTGTGGGTTGCAAATATAGAAAATAATCATTTTGAATGTCATTCATACAAGCTCAACTTTCAATGTACAAACAACATAGCCGAGTATGAGGCCCTTACATTAGGATTGCAATTGTTAAAAAAAATAGGCGCCAAGAGAATCTCCATTCAAGGGGGTGCTGAGTTAATCATAAAACAAATCAAAGGAGAGTATTCAGCCAAACACCCTAGATTGAGAGCATACAAAAATGTTGTGCTTGACTTTCTAGAGAGTTTTGTGGAATTTGACCTTTTTGCAATTCCTAGAAATCAAAATATCCTGGCAAATAGTCTGGCTTTTTCAGCCAGCTCCTGTAAAATGCCTTATCCTAATGGACAATATACAGTGGAAGTGAAACATCGACCAGTTGTAACAGATAATATGAAGTATTGGCAAGTGTTTGCCAGTGATAAACAAATTGAAAGTTTTCTGCAATCTAAGGATGAATTTGAAGATGATAGTATAGACTTTGAGTGTGAATTAGAAAATCAAATAGTTGTATATTCCAATGAAGAAAGGTAACTAGAAAACTCAGAAGTAAATATACACAAAAATAAAGTTGTAAATAAAATAGAATTACTTGAGATAGATCCAAAAGAAGAAGAGTTTGAAACACTTCAGTTAAAGGATAACGTTTTACCTAGAGGTCTAGTTCCACTAGAAGAATTATTTGATTTCAATGATGTGGCTAAGATGCCTAAGATTGAACCCATAGGGGCAGCAGTGGAAAAATGCAACATAGGCAGTGAAAAAGATCCTAAAATCATAAAATTGTCCAAGTCACTCCCAAATGCTGAAAAACAAAAATACATTTCTTTATTTAAAGAATTCAGTGATGTTTTTTTCTGGAGCTATGAAGATCCAAAAGCTTATGATACAAAGATTATACAACATAAAATTCCAATTAAAGAGGATCAGAAACCATTTAAACAAAAACTTCGAAGGATAAATCCAGTATTGATGCCTTTAATTGAGAGAGAAATTAAAAGAATGTATGACTCTAAAATCATGTTCCCTCTTAGGTACTCTAAATGGGTTTCCAACATAGTGCCAACTAGAAAGAAAACAGGTGAAATTAGATTATGCATAGATTTTAGAAACCTTAATAAAGTGTCCTTAAAGGACAACTACCCTTTATCAAAAATGGATCATATTTTACAGAAGATAGTTGGATCTTCTAGGATTTCTTTATTAGACGGTTTCTCAAGCTACAATCAGGTTTTAGTTCACCCTGATGATCAAGATAAAACAGCCTTTACTACTCCATGGGGTACCTTCATGTATGTGAAGATGTCTTTTGGGTTAATGAATGTTGGAGCCACATTTTGAATATTGCTTTTGCTAATGAAATCGGAAGGTTTATTGTGACCTATCTAGATGATATTACTGTTTATTCCAAAACTGATGAACATTTGTTACATCTGAGAAGAGTACATGTGGCTTTGCTGAAACAAGTGATCTGTCGGTGTATCTCCAGTTGATCACTCTCCTTAGGGACCATGCGATCAATGCAGTCAATCAATCCATCTCTAACCTCCCCGGTCAAAGCTTCTGCCTCCAGAGCTTTATAATGATACCTTGGGTACAGAAAACCACAGCTGCATGTATAAGGCAATGGAGTTGATTGTTCCATCTTTGATCAATGATTTCCCAAATGGGCCCATACTTAGCCACTCTATCCTTGTATGTTTCCTTTATTTGCTCCTTTGTTTGATCCATAGCCTCATAAATGAAGCCCATAGCCAATCTTTCCCCATCCACCAACTGCAACACCTTAACCAGTGGCTCAGCAACCTTCACAATCGCTGCTGCCTATTTCCAAAATATTTCTTCATTAATTTTCTTTCTCACATCTTTGCCATCATGTTTGCGAGACCATTGACATTCATTCCATTCATCACTGGAAAACACCCTTTGCAAGTTTCTATGTTGGGAAAGCATAGATTGCAATGTCAAAAAATGAGTTGCAAATCTAGTGATGGCAGGCCTAATAATATCCCTGCCCCCTGTGTGTTTCCTCGTCAGGTTCAAAATCCATGAGTGATTATAGATATATTTTGTTATGCTTTTGGCATGCTCTACAGTGTTCTTAACCCAATCTATTTTGCCAACATCCTCAAGCATGAGGTCTATGCAATGTGCAGCACATGGGGTCCAAAAGATTGTTCTGTGTTTTTCCTCTAACATTTTACCAACAAGAACATAGTTAGAGTCATTATCTATGATGATTTGAACAACATTAGCCACCCACACCTCTTCAACAACCTCATCCAAATGCTGAAACAACAAGTGTGCATCTTTCACCCTATCAGATGCATCAACCGGTTTTAGAAACATGGTTCCTTGTGGGCAAAAGATAAAAAAGTTTATGATGGTAAGCTTCCTTTGATTAGTCCACCCATCTGACATGATGGTACATCCTGATTTTGCCCATGAGCTTTTGAAATATTTCAAATATTCATCAATGGACAAAACTTCTTTTTGCAAAAGAAATCCCCTTAACTCATGCATAGTAGGGCCTTTGAAGCCCTTTCCAACAGCAAATATGGCATCAAACATAGGTTCATAATATGGTGAACGAGAAGCATTGAAGGGAATATCAACATCATACCACCATCTAGCTATGTAATCACAGGCAGTTTCTCTCAATTCTTTCTTCCAATGGCCATCTAAAGTGGGTTGCATTTGACCTCTATTAGCTTGAGGGCCATGTGTGCTATCAGAGGAAGAGGAGGGTGTGAAATAACTTTTGATATCACCCTTCTTTTTCATTTTACCCTTACCCTTTTCTTGAATAGACTCCAAAACGAGAGGAACATAGCGAAAGGCATTGGATGCATCGGTGCAAGGGATAGATGAAGAGCCCTCATAATCAAAATTGGGGTTGGCAGCCATCATGTGTTTTATACTCCTCTTCTTCCCAATTTCAGCCTCTATTTCTTTTTGCCTAGCTTTTCCTTCCTCAAACTTCTCAAATTTATCTAGCAACTCCTTCCTAATCTCCCCAATTTGTTCTGTTGGTGCTTCACATGGAGTAATTTGGCCTCTAACACCAGCCAAGTGTTGTTTCATCCTATGAATGCCCCCTCCACCTCCCTTAATTTTTCTATGACAAAATTTGCAATGCACTTGATTATCAATTATCTCAGCACATGCCCAAGCAGCATCTTTCATTCTAGGAGCTATTTTTCGATATTCGGACTTGGAAATGAAACGAAAAATCTGAAAATGAAAACAAAACAAAAAACAACGCTTCAATGTTCATTTCTTTTACAAAAATTACTCTTTTCAATTTCCAGACTTGCAAAAAAAAACAAACAAAGACAGATTTTAGAAGTGAAAAGAAAATACCTCTAGACTCTAGCCTCCTTAATGTTGCTCCAACAAACTAACTCCTCAATGTTGCTCCAATAGCTGCCCAAGAAGCTCCTCACTGTTGCTCCAATGATTTCCCAAGAGACTCCTCACTGCTACTCCAAAAACCAACTCCACAACTCTTCACAAATTCCTCACAAATGCTCACACAAATGCAATGAGATAGTTGTGAGGAAATGTGAGGGGTTGGGTAGCTTTTATAGGCTTGGGAGAGGTTAGAAGGACATAACAAAACTCTAAAACCAAAATTAAACCCAATTTCAAGTTCGTTTCCCTCACCTTTTGAGTCGCAACCCGAGTTTGACTGGCTCGGCCGAGTCGGCTAGTTTGTTACCGAAACGGCCGAATCGGTGACTGGCTCGGCCGGTTCGGTAACAAACCGGCCTATGGCCCGGTTTTTGTACCGATTCGGCCTGGGCAGGGGTCTACCTTGGTCGGCTTGGCCGATTCTGAATCGGCTCGGTCATTTTTTAAAGCATTGGTGGGGATAGCATTAATGAAGTAAGGTGTCAAATCATCTCCACTTGTCCTTTGACTTGAACTAATTTCCAAGTCATTTCCATGTCATTTTGTCACATGAAGGATTTATCTTTCTCCATTTAATTTATTTCTGGTCTAATTTATTGCTAGATTTCCCACTAAACTTAGGAGAGGTGGGTTTTGAGGGTCTAGAACTTATTTTTACCCCTCAAAGTGTGTCATAGTAGAAAGTTGAGGGTGAGAGGTCTAATTTTGAGCACACATACCCATACAACTTCTCTAGACATCACTTTTTACATATTACATTTAGATTTTATTCAAATTTCCGTCCTACGGGGAATTTAAAAAATGCCCCCTAGACCTAATCAAATTCCACAAAATTTTATGAGTAATCTAGTATAGTAATATACAATGACTCTAGACACTAGGACTCACCCAAGGCCTCGACTTCAAGCCGTACTCCGGCTTTGGGGTTATGCTTGGAGGAAAAAGCTCAATTAATTAGTAAGGATATAATAATTAACCAAGTGAAAAAAACCTCCAAGAGTAAACTCACTTGATGACAAGGTCCCAAGTTACCTAGGCCTGTTACATGACTCAACTCATCACACTAACATCACTTTACATCATCCTTGTAGGGCTTGTGGAATCCAAGTACAACAGAAGAAGATGAGAAGAAGAAGTAGAGTTGAAAAACAATGATTGTACATAAAGCCTCTGCTACATCCTCGGGCATGGAGTCCTCAAAAGATATTTGGGTACATTTCAATGGTCAACACCCACCAAAACAATAGATTTTTGTTATCCCATTGATATTTAGGCTCTCCAATCACCAAAATTCTGTTTGCCTAGGGATTCGCACAAAGCCCTAGTTTCCTAGCTTGGCCTTGAAAGGGCCAAATTAGGAGAGAGAGAGAATATGGACAGAAATAGAGTATGATCACCGACCAACTAGACCAGTCCCTTCTCTCTTGGGAATATGGAGTCTTAGATGAGATAGATTAGCCAAAAATGTTCCTAACGAGGCCAAAATTTGATGCTCTAGTAATGAAATTTCAAGCATTTACCTATGCAATCGAAAAATGGATTTTCATGGGAGAGCTTCTAGGAGCTCACCACTAGGACAGTTCATTACATGTTATGTATCAGTAATGCATGCAATATTCATTTGGATAGCAATTCAATTAATCCTCAACAAATTAGGGCACAATTAAGCATAACCTGAATCAATAATTCCATGACATTAAGAAATAGATATTTAACAATAAAATGCACTTACAAGATAACATGCAATATTTCCATCCATTAGACCAAAGAATAGCTCCAAAGAATATCCAAGATCAACTCCAAATATCAAAATGCATCCAAGATCTGCAAATCATCCACAAGAGAACAAGTTTGAATTCCTCTAATGAGGCCAAAAATCCAAAGGTGTGATGATGAGAAGTTACAAGGACGTGTTCTTCTACTTATATGAGGCATACGAATGACTAATTAGCCTACAAGCCCCCTAACAGTTAAAATAATGGGAAAATACTAGTCAAGGTCACAAGTCGACATAGTAGCCTTTGTGACATAAAGTAAATCTCCACATGTGCAAGCCGAAATGCTAACGTCCTGCTAGCGGATGCCTCCTAAGGGTTTGCGTTGAGGAACCACCTGTCAATTACACAAAATATCCAGTGCTACAACTTTCACCATTAGGTACATTTAATCATTATTCAATCTAAGTGAGCCAAGCTTGAAAGAAATAGGAAAATTAACACTTCATATAAAGCTTCTCTTCCAAAATTGGGGCAATAATCACATAATGGTGTTACCTCCCTAGGTAGGAGTGGTTAATAAGCAATCCTATTAGGTGTTTTCAACCCCCGGGGGGAGGTAACATGTCCTTGTCGACCCTTCAATCGATAGGCGCCATGTGAAAAATGATGGAACGAAGGGGAAAAGACTTCATGGCCAAGTTCCATGGTCAAAGGGACAGACTATGATGGAGTACCTCATCCTAGGTGTATAGGTGCAAGGAGGAAGCAATCAAGGAAGCATGAGTTACCTCGGCCCTTTACCTTCTTGATTCTTCTTTGTATTACTACTCGTAGTTCAAAGAATTAGAACTTGCTTCATATGATGTATAGCAGTTGTTATCCTCTTTAAGGATGGGGCAATTCATCACCCATCAGGGGTTGGGACATGCAAGGGTTCCTTGTCTTCTATGAGATAGTGCAATATTGGTCCAGGAACCAGGTGATGGCCATATGAAAGAGGTAGAGCTTATGCTTAGCTTTTTCCCACATGCTAATTTGTAAGTCCCGACCATCTTTTGTTTTTTTATTTTCTTTTGTTTTTCATGTGGCAATCATATGCTTTTTCTGTTTCTTTTAGCTGCATCAACCTCCTAGGGTACATTTTCAAGCCCTACCCAGGTATGAGGATGTGTGGGTACCAAATCTCAATGAACCAATGGTCAGTTGAAACCAAAGAATGGAGATGGAATGCTTGTAATGTAAAATGGAAAGTGGTAAGTATGGAATAGGGCGAGATGGGGCTATGTTATCTCAATCATGGCTTCACAAGTAGTGCCCCTCCTATACCCATTGGGCCATTAAGCGGAGTACCACTGGACTAGGATTGAAAATTTACCCCCCATTTAAGGTGAGGAACAAGATCACGGCCAAGACGCTTCTAGATCAAAGGTGTTCTAGTCTCGAAATTTTATGGAAAGGCTAAAACAAAGGAGTTCTCCATAACCCAGAAATCGTTTATGGAAATTCCATCTAGAAGTGTCTTAATTAGATTATTAGCCTATTTTTAAATATTTCCTAAGTCTAAACTTAGGAAAAGGGGTTAATTAATCAGTATTAATTGAGATAAGGTGTGAATCATCTAGTACCTCACAAGGATCGACTCTAATATGATCTAGGCCCTTGATTAAGTTTTAATCTTGGTTGTTGGAGGTCCAACGGAAGATTATAAGAAGAAGTTGATGGGTAGATGGAGAACACACTAGTAATGCATATTCCTTGGCAAATCGAGCTAGCAGTAACAGAGTTCGAGCCAAAAAGGGATGCAGGTGTTAGAGGGGCAGGGACGGTGAAGCCAGATGAAGATTTTCCAAATCCGGCGAGTACATTGCAGAGAGGCTAAAATTTCTCTAGGAAGTTGCGTAGAGGCAACACAAAAAGCTTCAAAGGGCAGTTTGATTTGTTGAAGGAAGAAGACGTTTTCAATTCTAGAGATCGAGCAGAGGTTCCAGAGGACCGAAGAAGCGTTTTCCCAGTCAGTAGCAGGCAGGCAGCTTCATTTTCAGTTGTTCTGAGCAAAGAGTGCAAGCAGCACGAGTGCGGGTTGAGCATGTAGCAAACTATGCCAGGGTGACGCAGAAGTTGCGCAGGGCTAGGTGGACGGCTTGATTTTCAGTGGCAGTCAAGTGTCGGGATTGCTTGGAGTGAGGGTAATTTCCCTCAAGATATTTTTGCCAATATTTTCTCTGCAAGATTGCCAGTATTTGACATCCAGATTGTACTCAATAAATTACAGTTGCTTAATAATATAAAACCCTCAGCCGCTGCACCAATTTTCCCAAGTTGGGTTTGTCTGGGGACTTTTGTCCAAAAATAATTGTCATATTATATGTGTGTGTGCTAGCATTTCTCAATTTCCAACTATACTATTTTTCGCAGTTTTATTTGTGAAGGTTGTAGTGTGATTTATTCGATATTTGTGATAGCAAATAAATTGTTAAATTAATTAACAATTAGAAGAATTTATTCCAGTAGTTGCAATAGAATTTCAAACTCAAAATTTTCACATGGTATCAGAGCGTGATTGATCAGACGAGGAAGCTCAGAAGATAAGGAAGAAATTCATTGTTCAGAGGGAGCAGCAGGGTGAATTTTTGGAGGCTACGCAAAGCCTAAGCCAGGCAAATCGAATTGTTGGGCAGATTGATTTTTTAGTGCAGGTTGGCAGAAAAATTCAACTTGCCAGATTCAGTGATTCCAGCAGGTAGAAGGAGTAGCAGCTCAAATTTTCACTAAGCAAATTTCTTGTCTGGGCACAGAGGGTTTTGCAGCAATTTGCTAGAGCAGAATCTGTGTCGAGTGGAAAGAGAAAGAGCACACACAGAGGGAAAATTTCTCTCAGGGGATCTCGAATTTTAGAGATTTGATTTTTCTAGTTGCATATTCGCAGTAGCCGTGGGCAGATCCTCTCACTCTAGAAGGGAGTGCAAGTAGCAGATCCAGTAGTCAAGCAAAGGGAAAGAGGGAGTTTTCGACTAGATCAAAGATGGTCGTACGAGATTCCCAAAGCCGTCAATGCGAGTTAACCAGATTGCAGATCTAGATAGCAGATCGGCTTCCACTTGTCGAAGATAGGTGTCAGAGGAAGTACGAGTTGTCCAGTGTGAGTTGCAAAGCGAGGAAAGGTCCCAATAAGGGACAAAGATTGAAAGGAGGTAGTGAGGCACCAAATCCAAGAGGAGGAGTATGAAACTCCAGTGTGTCGGATAGGCAGGATCCTGTGCAGAAGCAGCAAGGAGATTAGATAGATCAGTTCCAGTTGTTGCAGCAGGATCATCACCTTTGCTACAAGGTCCCACAATATCATAGTAGCAGGTTCAGTGTTAGCAGATGGAGCTAGTCATTCAAACGACAATTACATAGTTAGTTGCAGTCAATACTCAGGAGACAGTGGCAGTGACACAAATAGTGTGAATTGCCTAGTTGCAGTATGCAGGTGGAATTCTAGCCAAGAGATTCCCTGCGCAGAGCTATGCAATCTAATTTCCTGTGCAAGAGGATAGCGCGAGTTGCCAGAAGGGAGCAGAGAGATTTCCCATAAGGAGATCGAGACTCAGAGGGAGTCTACTTTCAAAGGGAGCATCCCTATGGAAACTAATACTTCAGGATCTAGGGAGATCAAACTCATTATTTCACTAGTTGCAGTAGCAACAACAATATGAATAGATCAGAGGTCAGAGTTGCATGTTTGGGCAAGGTCCATTACGTTGTCCTCCTCATGGATCATTACCTTGCTACAGGGGCCGACAACATTCAGTAGTAGGATGGATCAGTGTCAGTGATGCAGTCAAATTCTGAGAGACAGTTGCAGACTAGTAGCAGTGAGGTGCTGAGGAGCGCAGTGCAGTGTTGACAACAGAGCAGGGGGCTCAAATGCAAAGTTGAGCAGCAGCGCAAATTCTTCAGTAGATAGTGCAAGTGCTAGTAGCCGTCATAAATCAGGAGACAGATGCAGTAGTTGCAGTTGCAGCAGCAACAGATGAGAGGGAGTTGTAATGCAGACGCAGAGTTGGCAGCAGTATGGCAGTATGAGCAGCAGCACAGATGCAGCATCAGAGTTACGCAGTGGTTGGTGGGCAGTGGTCGGACATCAGCAATGTGATAGAGGGGTGATACAAAGATAGGGTGTTGTAGCAGCAGTGGTGCAGCACTAGAACACCTTCCTCGCTAAGAGGGAGTGTTAGTTTTTGTAGCATCAAAAGTGTTCTAGTCTCAAAACTTTGAGGAGAGGCTAAAACACAGGAGTTCTCCATAACCCAGAAATCGTTTCTGGAAATTCCACCTAGAAGTGTCTCAATTAGATCATTAGCCTACTTTTAAATATTTCCCAAGTCTAAACTTAGGAAAAGGGGTTAATTAATCGGTATTAATTGAGATAAGGTGTGAATCATCTAGAAACTCAGACTGATCAACTCTGATATGATCTAGGCTCTTGATTAAGTTTTAATCTTGGTTGTTGTAGGTCCAACAGAAGATTATAAGAAGAAGTCGATTGGTAGATGGACGACACACCAGGCAAATTGAGCTAACAGCATCAGAGCTCGAGCGAGAAAGGGACGCAAGTGTCAGAGGGGCAGGGACAGTGAAGTCGGAGGAAGATTTTCCAGATCCGGCGAGTACATTGTAGAGAGGCTGAAATTTCTCCAGGAAGCTGCACAGAGGCAACGCACAAGCTTTAGAGGGCAGTTCGATTTGTTGAAGGAAGAAGACATTTTCAGTTCCAGAGTTCGAGTAGAGGTTCGAAAGGGTCGGAGAAGCATTTTCCCAGTCGATCGCAGGCAGGACGACTTGATTTTCAATGGTTCTGAGCAGAGCAAGTGCGCAGACTGTGCCAAGGTGATGCAAAAGCTACGCATGGCTAGGTGGACGGCTTGATTTTCAATGGCAATCAAATGTCGGGATTGCTCGGGGTCAGGGTAATTCCCCTCGAGATATTTTTGCAAGTATTTTCTCTACAGGAATGCCAGTATTCGGCATCCAGATTGTACTCAGATAAATTCATTGATGCTTAATAATATAAAACCCTCATCTATTGCGCTGGTTTTCCCAAGTTGGGTTTTCCAGGGACTTTTGTCCAAAAATAATTGTGTCATATTTTATGTGTGCGCTAGCATTTCTTAGTTTCCAGCGCTATTATTTTCAAAG
Source organism: Pinus tabuliformis (assembly GCA_031772625.1). Classification (NCBI taxonomy): domain Eukaryota; kingdom Viridiplantae; phylum Streptophyta; class Pinopsida; order Pinales; family Pinaceae; genus Pinus; species Pinus tabuliformis. Next base: position 1,844,864,225 of record CM062817.1, on the reverse strand, counting down.
TTTAATTTGCAAAGGTTGCAGTGTGATTTATTCGATATTTGTCGTAGCAAATAAATAGTTAAATTAATTAACAATTAGAATAATTTTTTCCAATTGTTGCAATAGGATTTCAAACTTAAAATTTTCATACCAAGTTACCCCATAATCCAAAATGCCCAAATACAAACAAACATAAGCACCCGATTGCAAAATGAATAAAGTACCTTTTGATCAGAGGCCCACCTTCCAACATGTGCTCTTGGCAAATGGGCGAGGAAACATATGATTGATTTAGATAGCGAAGATATGAATGGCACGTCGTCATTAGCTACTAGTGCCTCTCCAAAGCTTGCAGATTTTGCGGCAACAATCACTGACCTACCTTTATAGGAACAGTTTGGTAATCAGGGGGATGAGTTGATTAATGAGTGGATAAGAGGCATCTCAAAAGTTGCTATCTAAGATCATGTGAGATTGTTGGCTAGATATCTATATCTTAAAGAAAGAAAGAAAAATCTTAGGGTTGCCCGTGTGTATGCATGGGTAACACGGCTAACATACACAAATTGAAATTGCAAATGACCATTGTCCATATTTCCATAAACTTTTATTTGTGTCCTTAACCCTATGGTTTAAACTTTAGGACTTTCTCTTGATCAACTCAAAATTTCCTCCCATTAATACCAAACATGAGTTGGGTACTACCTAACCAAGTAAATAACAAATTTCAAATATGTGTATCATTAATAGAGATAAAAGAGCATTTTATTTTCCAATATCGACATATACATATTCCATAAAGTTTTCTTTGTGTCCTTAACCCCATAGTTTAGGAATTTCCTTCATCAACACAATGTTTCCACCCATTAATGCCAAACATGAATTGGGCACTACTTGGTTGAGAAAATAACAATTTTCAAATGTGTATCATTAGTAGAGATGAAGGAGCATTTTATTTTCCATTATCAAATCTATTATTAGGTGCAAGTAAAATTAATTTTGCAAAGATTTGTAAGTATGTTTAGACACTTGAATAACTAACAACGGCCAAAGATGTTTATGTTCTTTCTCTAAGAGTGCCTTCTTCCAATGAAACCTCTAAAGTGTACAAGCATAAAGGATAACCCATTCAATCAATCGAGAACTCCCAACAACTACATCAAAATTTGGTGGACATGTGAATATTTCCCTTATATACAAGGGTCCAATAGACTCCCTAAAGCAAGTAGAACAAACCATCTAAGGGTCATAATTGGCAATAAATAGAACTCAAAAAATAGGCATGCCTCTTCCTATGGTTGAGGCATACACATGCATGTTAAAAGCATGGATTTTCAGTATCTCCCATAAATAAAATATTGTGGTTTCGTTATCAATATCCTAACTCATTTCTTCTTACAAGAACAGCAAGGCCTATGCCTTGATTGCAGCATCTGTAAATGAAGAGGTGAGTCGCCATATTTCACCATTTTCAAATGCTTTTGAAGCCTTACAGAAGTCGAAGGAACTTTGTTATGAATATAATTCATAACAATTAGATAAATAAAATAAATATAAATATTAAAATAATTAAATATTATTTAGGTTAATTAGTCCTTAAATTAAGTGAAAAGGCATGTCTAAAAGGCATGCCCATTCATTAAAGGTCACTTGCTGAGGTATAAAAGCAGGGTCCTCATTGTAACTTTCAAATCATCTTATATCATATACATTTTTATATAATAATAAATAAATTATTTTAAATACCTCTGTGTATTTTTTATAATTAAATCTACAAGCTATCAACATTTTTGGTTTATTATAAGTTTTTATGCTACAGTGGTATCAGAGCCATGGCACACGATATAATCATGCGGGCCTTTGAACGTAGTTCACCGCACATTGTGCCATTACGTTCACATCCTGAATACATTCAACATTTTAGTGAAATTCAAGAAGCATTTCAGCATTTTAAAAAAATCAATTGCAGAAGTTAAAGCATGTCCAGAGGAAAATGTGAAAGAAGAAGAATTCGATCAAAATGTTGATAGTGTTGAATATGACAATGATATAAATAAAGTTGATGATATGAATATGGAAAATTTTGAAGAAGGGGTTATGTCAAATACAGATTATGATCCTAAAAACAAAGATCCACATGAATATGATGATGATCGCAACCATAAACATAGAAAGATAGTCACTCAGTTTCAATCTTTTTGGGATGGTAAAGAGGATGATGAGACAAGACATATCAAGAAGCGAGGCGGGCTTCCAGGTAATGGTCAGTCATTGCAGGAAGGCAATAACCATAATAGTCCCTCATCTGAACCCGAGATTGATCTAGCGGTTAGAAAACTAGAGGCACAATTTAAGGGAGGACGCAATACGCGAGCAGAAGAGAACCACCTGCTGAAACAGATAAAAAATCTGGAGAAATCAAGAGGAAAAGTTTTGAGCATTGAAGATTGGAATTTGAAGAGGAAATTGAAAGATAATTGGAACGAGAGGCTTGCTTTTATATCAGATACTACTCGTATTCGAGTGAAGGCAGGAGAAACCAATCTTCTACGTGTTATCAATGCTGCAATGAACAATGACCTATTCTTTGCGGTGGCAAATCATTCAATGACCGTTGTAGCTGTGGATGCTTTGTATACAAAGCCTGTTCAGACCAATTTTCTGATGCTCGGCCCTGGGCAGACTACAGACGTACTTGTTACTGCTGATCAGTGTATAGGCAGTTACTACATGGCTGCGCGCGCATATTCCAGTGGGCAAGGAGTTGCCTTCGATAACACCACAACCACTGCCATTTTGGAATACGTTGGAGTTAACTCCACTTCCTCATCTCCACAGATGCCCGATCTACCGTTCTTTAACGACACTAAATCTATGACACAGTTCAACGCGGCTCTGAGAAGCTTGGCCTCGCCCCAGCACCCAGTCTCTGTCCCTCAGACCGTTAAAGAGAATCTGCTCTACACTGTGGGAATTGGGTTGTTCAATGGAACAAGATTGGAAGCAAGTATGAATAACTTTTCTTTTGTTCTGCCATCAACAGTGTCAATGCTTCAAGCACACTATTTCGGCATAAAAGGCGTATTCACCGACAACTTCCCGGATAACCCTCTGGTGCAATTCGATTATACCGCAGAGAACATAAGCACAAGCCTGTGGTCTCCTGTAAAAGACACGAGAGTGAAAGTGCTGAAATACAACACAATGGTGCAAGTGATACTTCAGGGAACGAATATCGTTGCAGGTGAAAGCCACCCCATTCATCTCCATGGCTATGACTTCTACATCGTAGGAACAGGATTTGGCAATTATAATCCAAGAAGAGACCCAAAACACTTCAACCTGGTTGATCCCCCAAAGCGCAACACTGTAAACGTTCCGGTCAATGGATGGGCGGCTATAAGATTTGTAGCCAACAACCCTGGTGTCTGGATGTTCCATTGCCATCTGGATGTACACATAACATGGGGTTTGGCCATGGCCTTTGTAGTTGAGAATGGACCAGATTATGGATCAAGCCTTCAGCGGCCTCCGCGAGATCTTCCACGGTGCTCAGAAATTGACCAGCAACTTATCTTACCCAACGTCGACAGCGGCACAACGAGTTAATTGCTTTATTCGAGTCACATTAAACTATTTGTTTAGGACTTTTCAAAGCCATTCGTACACCATATACTTTTCCTTTCCCGTCGAAATAAAGATTTTGTAAAGCCATTTGTCCTCATCGTTTTTATTCATTCAGGAGAAGATAAATTCTTTTCCTTTGGAAATGAATGCTCCATTTTATGTTCTTTAAAATAACAACTATTATGCCCACGGTCAAAACGCTGGGTCATACCTACATGACCCTCGATGATACGACGGGTCCGCTAAAAATGGTCCAAAGCATAGTCAATCGTTGCACCGTTCAAGCCACCATATGCATAGCCATTTTTGAAACAACCGTATGGACTTACGAGGTTAGTTGATTATAAAGTTAATTATTATATTGTATAGTTTATAATTATAAAATTTTATAATTATTAATTATATGATATAATTCATTAAAAAAAAATCCCTATCTGAATTCGCACAAGCTTTAACAGCGAAACAGGGCTGGTCTCTCCTTAAGATGGACAGTTTATGGGCAGAAGTAATACACCAAAAATATATTTGGCCTTCCAACATCATTGAATGGCTTCGCAGACCCTCTTGGAATCAACAAGGCATATCCGCGATCTGGAGGGCCACACTAAAAGCCATGCCTCTCATCCGAGATAATCTTTTATGGAGAATTGGCAATGGGGCACAGGTTCGTATAGGCTTAGACCCTTGGCCTGGTTCAGGAAACGCACACCTCCTGCCGGATGGTCTGATACGACATCTTAATAATGGAGGCATTAAATATCTGGCTCAGATTGGTGACCCTCATCGATCTACCATATTCACACAGGCATGGGTTACGGATCAACAGTGGCACCTAACAGAAGAATGGACTGAACATTGGCAAAGATACATACAGGCACTTTCTGAAACACACATCAAGCTTCAGGATAAGGAAGATGAACTAATATGGGCACCGGCAAAATCTGGTATATATGCACCTAAGCTCGGCTACTTAAAAATCATCGAGGCCAAGAAACCTGATATACAAAAAAACTGGTGGAAAGATATATGGCAACTACAAGCACAGCCAAGGGCCAGACTTCTAATGTGGAACATTTTAGCTGACAAGCTTCCTACAGGCGCTATTCTTAAAAACCGGGCTTTCGCTGGACCTACCTGGTGCGTTCTCTGCAGAAAGGAGGAGGAATCAACGCCCCATCTATTCCTCACCTGTGAAGTCACATTGGATATATGGCAGCAGGTCAAACAGGCCCTCAATATTACCACGGCATGGCACGCTGCAGATATACCCACTGCCTGGGATCAGTGGTGGACTGCGGTGGCTACGGAAAAGGCCAGGAATTTACCGCTTGTGGTGTCCTGGTTCATTTGGAACAATCGCAATAACATTATCTTTGAGGACGGCAGGATTAATTGGCAGCTACTCCCGCCATCCATTTGCGCGGCATACACAGAAATTCCATTTGAAAACAAAATCAATCCACCAAGGAATATCATGCCCGAAATCATTAACAGGGATATGCCTTGGGCATATTTCGACAGGGCAGCTCCGGCGCATGGTTGTGGAGGGGGTATAATATTTCATCTAACAGAAACACATTATTTTCATCTGAGATTGGGACTCGGTCCGGGTACCAATAATCATGCTGAGCTTATCACACTGAGACATCTTTTATTTTTTGCTCTATCCAAAAATTGTCGACAAATACAAATCTTTGGAGACTCAAAGATTGTGATTGACTGGGCAAATAATAAATCTATCTGTCATGCATATTCTTTGAAACACATCTTGGAAGAAATTGTTTTTTTAAAAACACATTTTGACCGGATCACTGTTTCTCATATCTACAGGGAAAGAAATGCAACTGCTGACCGGCTCTCGAAAGAAGCGGCGGATCGTCCTCTAGGAGACTGGTTGATTGAAGAATACAATCCAGAGGGGATGCACAGATTCTATCATCGTCCATATATTGACGGCCTGCAACAAGGGGACATCCTCCCCAACTGAAATTTTTTGATCTTCATGTCAATTTTTTGTATATAACAGCACAGCTCTGATTGGCGATATATAGATATTTCACTGTATGAGGGATATATACCTCAACTCTGCACTATTTATGGTTTTTTTAGTGAGATACTGGTACAAATTTTGTCGGATACAGACCCATCGTATCCTCAGTGACTTTTTATATGTAAATATTTGAACAGTGGTAAAGCCACACTACTGCATATGCCTTGGCATCAACAGCATGTAATCTCTATTATTTCTCTTTAATAGAAATTACGAACTCTATTTTCCTCGAAAAAAAAAAAAAAAAAAAAATCATTAAAAAAAAAGCTATATAAAAAATAATAATAATAATAATTATATTGAAAAAAAATTATTATTAAAAAGAAATATATATAAAAAAATTGAAGTTATAAAAAAAATAAAAATAAAAATAAAAATTAAACTTGTACCAAAAAAAAAAATCAGTATTAATTAAAATATATATATATATATATATATTATTGATAAAAAAAAATTAAAAATATAAAAAAAATAATAATAAATAAAAAATCTAAGGAAATATTACCAATGCGTTATAAGAAGAGGATGGCCAGACTATATACATCGAAGACGACATACACTAAGTGAAGAAAAACCCAAGCATTAAAGCTTTGAGGACAAAGCTTTCGAAGGAAGAGGCTATGTTATGAATATAATTCATAGCAATTAGATAAATAAAATAAATATAAATATTAAAATAATTAAATATTATTTAGGTTAATTAGTCATTAAATTAAGTGAAAAGGCATGTCTAAAAGACATGCCCATTCACGAAAGGTCACCTGCTGAGGTATAAAAGCAAGGTCCTCATTGTAACTTTCAAATCATCTTATATCATATACATTTTTATATAATAATAAATAAACTATTTTAAATACCTCTGTGTATTTTTTATAATTAAATCTACAAGCTATCAGCATTTGTGTTTTAACATAAGTTTTTATGCTACAAACTCTATGACTCACACTCTGCACTTGAAGCTGTCCAATTGATGATTAAATTGTTCAGTATTGAATTACAAAATGATGATCATCTTGCTCTAGCATCAGAAGTAAAATCTATTATGCGTGATATCAAAGTCACTAATGTTGAACTAGACATTCCTCTGATAGCTTTTGTCAAGGCACTTTATCCCACTTATTCAAATTATCTTGAGTCATTGCAAGCAAATGGAAACCTCAAAGAGATTACCTTTGACTCCCTTGTGAATAAATTTGCTGAGAGAGAGAAAGCTTTTGGGAAGAAGACAGCTCCTCAGCCTTCTGAAGAAGTTGTGTCTTGCACATATAGAGAAGAATCATGCTCAAGATTCTTCCACAGGAAGAGGTGGTCGAAGAGGAAGAGGAAGAGGAAAAAGAAATTGCAAAGGCAGGGGGGGCAGACACTCTCAAGGAGTAAAGTTTGATCTTCATTGCATACGTTGCAATAGAGATGGATCACATGATGCATCCACATGCAAGTTGCCTTGGGACAAAATTGAGCAAGAAAGAAATCAAGCCAAAGGTAAAATCAATGACAAAAAGAAAGATAAAGCACTTGAATCCGCTCACTATGTTGTAGCACATTGTAATATTGGAGTAACTGAAGACTTGTTTAATGCTTCACTTGCTTCTTGGAAAAATGATTGGTTGCTTGATTCAGAAGCAACTCACCACATGACTTTTAGAAGAGATTTTTTTGAAGAATTTACTGACAATGTTGATGGAGCAGTATACTTTGCAGACAAATCAAAACTCAAGCCATCAGGGCTTGGCACAATCAGGCTCAAATTTCCTGGTCTTCCAGACTTTCTTTTGCATGATGTTTTATATCTCCCACAGCTGAGGAGAAACTTGTTGTCCTTGGTCCACATCCGCTAGCAAGGACACTCCATTCATATGTTTGATGGCAAGGTTGAGGTGAGAAAAGCATCAGATCACTCACTTGTCATGACGGGGATAGAAGAAGAAAGACTTCTCAAGCTGCAAGGTACCTCTGCTCGTGCACAAAATTTCTCATACAGTGATCATTATGATGAAAGTAAATTTCCACCAAGTCTATTATGGCATGCTAGATTTGGACACTTGAACTATGAGAGCCTTCACTTGTTGAAGAAAAATGGTGTTACTAGTTTGCCTACAACTCCTAGGAAACTTAAGCAATGTGATGCTTGCATTCTAGGAAAGCATAGCAAACAGTCTTTTCTTGATTCACATTCCAAAGCACATAGAAAACTTGAACTCATTCATTCAGATTTATGTGGTCCAATGCATGTTCCTTCTGCAAATGGAAATAAATATATGATGACATTTATTGATGACTACACCAGAATGTGTTGGGTTTATTTATTGAAGAACAAATCTAATGCTTTCCAAACATTCAAGAACTTTCATACATGGATTGAAAATGATCCACAATCTCATATTGGCTCTATTCGCACTGATAATGTAAAAAAATACACTTCAAATGAATTTGAAAACTATCTTCGCCAGCATGGGATCAAACATCAAACAACTATGCCTTATAATCCCCAACAGAACGGAGTAGATGAAAGAAAAAATAGGACAATCTTAAATATGGTATGTTCCATGATGTTTTTCAAGAATGTAAAATTGATGTTTTGCGCTGATGCAGTTCTATGTGTTGTATATGTAAAGAATAGATGTCCATCTAGTGCTATTAGAAACAAGACTCCTTATGAAATGTGGTATGGCCACATTCCTTTGAAAAAGCATCACAAGGTCTTTGGTTCCACCTGTTATGCCTTGATACCAAAGGTACATAGAAACAAACTTGGTGCAAGGAGTCGTAAGTGCATCTTCTTGGGGTATTCAAATACCTCCAAAGCATATTGTCTCTATGATGAAGTTAATAAAAAGTTTGTTGTGTCTAGAGATGTAATCTTTCTTGAATCTTCCAAAGCTGACAATGTTGTTGAGCAGCAACTTGATCACTTGGATAGATTCGAACATGAAAAATCATTTCAAGAATTTGATAATTAGATTCCACATCTTGAAGGGGGGATTCCTATACTGGATCAATCTATGGAATCTTCTTCTGAAGCACTCTTTCCCCCACATGAAACTCCAACCACTAATAATACTTTGAGTGATGTGATTGACAGAATTGGGAGACTCAATCTTGATTCAGTCCCAACTCAGTCAACTGAGTAGCCTGGACCATCTCAGAAAGGCCCCCCAAAGTGGTTGACAAAGACACTTGAAAGTGTTCATCCTGATGAGGTTGAAAAGACACGAACAAGAAATTCAACCATGCAAAATGGAAGTGATGTAGATGATTTTGATTCACCTGTTGATATGGACGTTTCTTATGATTGTGAACTGAATTTGTCTACAGATTTTGAACCAACTTCCTTCAAAGAAGCTGCTTCTCATGATGAATGGAAAGAAGCGATTCAAAAGAAGTATGATGCATTGATAAAGAATGGCACTTGGAAGCTGGTTGATCCTCCATTAGGAACCAAACCAATTGGCTGCAAGTGGGTCTACAAGAACAAGTATAAAGTTGATGGCTCACTTGACAAGCACAAAGCCAGGCTTGTGGTAGTCTCAAGTTTCAACTACCTGACTACTACCAGAACAGAGATTTCGTTTGTTGTTGGAATCCTCTCCAAGTTTATGCAAAATCCTTGTGAGGGACATTGATCTGCTGCAAAAAGCGTTCTAAAGTACTTGAAGGGAACCCAAGACTTTGGACTCAAGTTTACACAGGTGGGCAACTTTAGCTTGATTGGATACTCTGATTCAGACTTCGATGGAGACAAAGAAATTAGGGTATCTACTTCAGGTTATGCTATGAATCTTGGATCAGGAGCTGTCTCCTGGAGATCACACAAACAATCAGTTCCAGCAGATTCCACAACAAAGGCAAAATATGTGGCAGCAGCTGGGGCAACAAAAAAAATTGTGTGGCTCAGGAAAATTCTAGAAGATTTGCAAGTAAAACAAGTACATTCAACTCCACTCATGATTGACAACACCTCTGCAATAAATTTGGCCAAGAACCCAAAGTTCCATGATCAAATGAAGCACATCAATACAAAATACCATCTGATTCAACATCATGTTGAGGCCAAGACAATCCATCTACGCCATTGTTCCACTAATAAGCAAATTGCAGACATCTTCACCAAAACGCTTGGAAGAGAAAAGTTTGAGAGATTCAGAACGATGCTTGGACTCACCAACATCCCTTTAGATTACGGAGGGGAATGTTGACACCTAATCATTGGGATTGGGTGAACACTTGTAAATAATGTAAATAGTAAATAATGCAAAATGAAGAGTCATCAGGAGGTGAAGCCCAAGATTCACTCCCTCATGTATATAACCATGAGTAATCTTAATGAATAAACAGAATTCATTTGAGGAATTGCCTCCTGGCCTGACACTTACAAATTCATAAAATATATTAAATTAACATTTTTAATTCATTAGGGAAAAATATAAAAGAAAGCAAGCTCTTCTCGTCGTGACCATGTCTTTCAAGCAATCACCAAAGAGGGTACAACATTTGATCTTCTTGTCCTTGATGATATGTTGATGTTTTGGGTAGCATCGAGAGTATTCTCATGTGTGGTGCAAGTGGGCTAAGTGATGAATCTTTGCACCTATAAACCCATGGTATTTTGATGACCCATGGTATTCTGACAACCCACAGTATAGACCCATGGTATTGCACCCATATAAACTTCGATAGGGTGATAAAATAAGACTTATTTCAGAATAGAAGATGCATTATTAGAGTACGCAATGATTGGTTCAAAATATTTGATGTTATGTTAAATTTGAATGATACTCTGCTACTTTTTTAACATAATCATAAATTGTGTGTCAAAGAACATTAAAAAAAAATCTACCAATATCAAATTGTACATCTGGTAGATCTACACAATTCAAAGGTAGTATTTTTCCTACGTATACAATACTAAGCAATATAAGAAATTTCTAGAAGTGATGCACATTTATAAGTGCAAGGACCACAAAGTGTGGACAAAGAAGCAAGGCTAGTTGGATAAACACATATACTATTCCTTTCATATATAGGAATGGCAGATAGTATATAATCTATGACACCTGCATTCTTTTACAAGATTTGCATAGCCCACTACAAATTCTTGTTAATTTTTAGACGTTGTGAGAAATAAAGTAGTATTACTTTGCAAAAAGGAAGTTAAATCTTACCGAGGTGCATTCTTTAACACTTCAAATTCCTCTTCGGTTGGCAGAGTCCTGCCATACAGATCTTTTGGCCGTGGTTTCTTCTTTTCTTCAACTACTGAACCCTTCTCAACCGTATATCCATTCCTACATAGCAAGCCATATTCAAAAATAAATGACCAATGCAGGAAACATATATCACATACCATATGAAGCTGGAAAATGGAAAGCTGAAAAAATCACCTAGTAAATCATCAATAACAAACTATTCTCCTCAAAATACCAAAAGCATAGATACAGCAACAGCCTACCCTTGAGTATTTGAAGCACTAGCATAGGAATCTTGCTGTTCACTACTAATACCAAGTTTCCTTCTCTCATCTTCAAGTTCTGCAGCCTTTGCACTTTCAGCATTGTAGCCAGGAGGGCGCATGTACATAAAGCTCACAGCTTTCATCATCTCCACCTGCACAGCCCAGGCACCAGACTATAAGTTTGCCATATGGAAAACAAATAGATTGTAAAACTAACACGATATAAATAATCACAAGGTCCAAATGGTGTTGAATGACTTACTATGAAAGAAAGCAAATGTATGAATTACGCCTGTCATGCAACGAACATGAAGGAAAGGAAAATGTACATCACAACAGAACTTGAACAGGAACATACGACCAACAATAAGGTATACAATCACAAAAGCTTCACTATCAAAATAAGAAGAAAATAGATGAGGTATAGACTAGCTAGAAATGTTCGTTTTTGGTTGCTCTGAGCTGTTAGTGAAGAAAGGCAAATGAGTGTTGGATGGGATTCCTTGCAGAATGAGTGTGCCACATGGGAGAGATTACCTTACACCCCTGTGACAGATATGACATTGATGACGGATTCCTCTTACACAGTCATGACAGGTTCCTCACAGATTCCTCTTAAACAGATACCTCAGATTGTTTTCATGGAAGAATGTGTAAGAGCTATTCTGTAACATCCCTTATGATAAATTGCCTTAGGATTTGAAAGAGTACATGACAAGATTTGTATTCTACTAATATCACAGTATTCTTTTCATTTCTTGCAAATAGAAATAATATTAAATTCAATAAACAATGTAACCAGTGTTTAGTTTCACCAATAACTCATGCACATGATACCAGTCCAACAATACATAATGGGTTATAAACCCCCAGTCCTTCCAATCTCACACTAAAATTCAGACTCATAACAATTGCTAGCAACCCTACTGTCCTAATACTATTGGTCTGACCTTCAACCAGCTTCAGTAACAGACTTTGCTGCCTCTTTACTGCCAGAGTCAAATCAGCCGGATTTGTTTGCCACGGATCATGCCCAGAAATCCTTGAGGCTGCAAACAAAACCTCAAGGATGTCCTGCTGCCACAGGCCCTCCTTGGATAATGTCCCGTGGGTGATAAAGCCCTAGACTCAATGTGCTGCCTCAGAATTGCCTTAGAGAATGTTACAGAGGTAAGCCGCTGCTCCAATCAACCCTTGAACCAACCTACGAGGTCCCCAAACAGTCCTATACTGTCCATAGTCCAGACCAGCTCTCTGGAGAGTTTTTTGCTGCCACAACTGTTATTCCAAACTAACCTGCTGTCCTCAACCCGAACTCAGAAATTATTGCACTACCTCAGATTTGAGCTTAAGGGGTGAGCCACCACCATCAGGATCCCTCCAGGGATAGCCGCTGCCACAAAAGGATTTAATGCAAACCCTCACTGTCACTGTGGCATCCTTCAAAGGTGATCTGCTGTCACAGTTGGGTCTTAAAGGTTCCTCGCTGCCTCAAATCTAGTTCAGGAAGCTTTGTTGTCAAGGCTTTAGACAGAACTAATGTGCTGTCACCAGAAAATGGCCTCATAATGGGCCGCTACCTCAACAAAAGAACATAAACCCTCACTGCCTCTAACAGGACCCCAGCAACACTTCGCAGCCTTAGATGATGCCTGGGAGATAATTCACTGCTCAAGAAGATGCCTCAGAATGCCTCGCTGCCAAGGATTTACCCACAGAACCCTTTTATACCACAGAGTAGCTGAAGGATGCCACAGAGATTATGCTTAACAGATAGAGAGAAGGGATTGGCTAGGGTGGAATCTTTCACCACCAAAACCAATCATAGAAAAGGGGTCTTAAAACCCTCAAGAGCCTCAGCTCACAAATTAGAAAGATCAACAGCCCAAAATGAGAAAAATGATTTCTCCTCTCTTATTTATAGATTCCCTTTGGGGTCTTATCTCCTAATTTTAATTTGCGGGGCTAACAAGTTTCCCTCCACTTTGCTCCAAATTTGGCTTCTTTCACAGGTTTTCCCCCAATTACCCCAATTTACCTAATGTTACTCCAAAAACATTGAATAATGAGTTCCCCCCTTTATAATTGACTATAGCCTATGGGGTAGGATAGGCTACTTTGTCCTCCCTTGGCAATTTAATTAGAAGAGGACATTACATATTCAAGGCATGGGTAGGGTGCTCCACTAGGATAGACACCTTAGATTGCGGAGTGTGGCCTTTGAGACTATTATTAGCAAGTGATGTCATAATCTTCTTGTGAAAATTTCACTATTGAAATTCTATTGCAGCAACTAGAATTAATTCTTCTAACTGGTAAATTAATTATGCAGTTTATTGCTACAGCAACAGCGAATTAATCACATTACAATCTTCACAAATAAAAATATTGCGGAAGATAAACTAGAAATTGAGAAATACTAGCACACACATAAAAATATGAAAGCATTGTTTTTGGACAAAAGTCCCCGGAAAAACCAAACTTGGGAAAACCGGTGCAGCAGCTAAGGATTTTTATTATTAAGCAGCAATGAAATAATCTTAGTACAATCTGGATGCCAAAAATTGGCTATCCACAGCAAGAAAATCTGGCCGAAATTATCTGAGGGAATTTCCCTTCCTCCACAAGCAACCCCGGCACAACGTGGCTTCAGAAACTCATCCTCCTAGGCCCCTTGTGTAGGCCTCTACGCAGTACTTGCGCATACCCTTTGACGTCTAGCCCATAACTGCCTCTGATCAAGTCGTTTTGCCTGTCTCTGTTGTTGGAAATGATTCTTCAGCCTTCTGGAAGACTTTCACAACCTTTGGATGTTGAATCAATTTTCCAATAGCTAAATCGAATTGCCCTCTGAAACTGCCTGCGCGGACCTTTCCACAGCCTCACTAGAAATAACTTGGCCTCTTGTTGTTGCCTCTCCGGAACTGAAAAACTTCCTCCGAATCACTGTCCCTACCCCTCTCTGTCTATGCTTCCATTATCTGGCTCGAATTCTTCCGACAACTATTGTTGCTCTCTAGAAATAGAACTACCCAAGGAAATCGATCTTAATATTGTTTCTCCATCTACCCATCGAGCTCCTCTTATAATCTCCAATTGGGACTCCAATGACCAAGATTAGAACATAATCAATCCGTGTGAGATTCTAGATAATTCTCCCCTCTCTCAATTAATATTGATTAATTAACCAAATTTCCTAAGTCTAGACTTAGGAAATATTAAAAAAATGGTTAATAATCTAATTGAAACACTTCTAGGAGGAATTTCCAGAAACGATTTATGGGTTATGGAGAACTCCTGTGTTTTAGCCTCTCCACAAAATTCTGAGACTATAACACCTCCGATGCTACAAAAACTAACGCTCCCTCTTAGCGAGGAAGATGTTCTAGTGTTGAACTACAGCTACAACACCCTGTCTTTGTATCTGTAGCACATAAACTCAGCATTAAACAGCAATTATATATATTTTATTAATAAATGGTTGAATAGATGATTTACAATGTGAGAGCCCCTGGCTTAAATACAACCCTAAGTGCCTCTTGGTGAATGGACATATCTTTGATCATGCCCTTTGCCTTAATTAAACTAATAGTTACAGGAATAATTAATTTTTATATAAAATTGCCTTCCTCCCAAAAAGATGCTTTGTCCTCAAAGCATACATAACGATAGATGTTGTTGACGAAACGCTTTAGTCTCCCAAGAAGCTTCTTCTTTTGGTAAGTCCTTCCACCTGATCAAGTATTCTTTGATTACTCATGATCGCAGCTTCCTTTCCCTGCTGGATATGACTCCTAGCTCTAGAATAACCCTTCCTTTGTCATCTAAAGTCAAAAGTGTTGTCTGTGATGATTGATGTTCACCAAGTGCCTTTTTGAGGCAGGATACATGGAAGACGTTGTGAACATGACTTTTATCTAGAAGGTTTAAACTGTATGCGACTTGGCTAATCTTTTTGTTGATTTGGTATGGTCCATAAAACCTTGGTGCCAATTTATTTTTTCCTTTTTGTTTTAAGGACCGCTGCTTGTATGGCTGAAGTTTGACAAATACCCATTCTCCAACTTCAAATTCTCTCTCTGTTCTGTTTCGGTCAGCTTGCTACTTCATACGGTTTCTTGCAATATTTAGATTTTCTTTTAGAATTTGGACGACTTTTTGGTTTCTTCTAATTGGTTTTTAACAACTGGTAGTTTCGTCTAGACGATAGCAAAGCCCTTCCATTCGGAGGTTCGTACCCGTACAGAACTTGAAATGGAGTCATTTTAGTCGACGTGTGGTAAGCAGAATTGTACCACCCTTCAGCAAGATATAACCATTGAACCCACATATTTTGTTTGTCTGAGGCATAACAACGTAAGTAGGCTTCTAAACATTTATTGGCAACCTCTGTTTGGCCATCCATTTGAGGATGGTAAGTTGAACTCATGTTGAGGTAGGTCCCTATATGTTTGAAGAATTCCTTCCAAAAATTACCCTTCAAATTGGTATCTCTATCACTCACAATGACCTTGGGAAATCCATGTAATTTGTACACATTTTTGCAAAATATCTCAGCAATTTGTTTTGCTAAATCTGAATTCCTCGTTGCAATAAAGTGAGCATACTTGGTGAGTCTGTCGACTACTACAAGAATTTTATCCTTACCATCAGACACAAGTAAACCTTCAATAAAGTCCATTGATATTTCCTCCCATTTCTGATTCAGAATGTTTAAGGGATGAAGTAGTCTAGGTATCATAATATTTTCATTTTTTTCCTCTGGCATTTATCGCATTCGGCTACATGTTTTTGAATATCATTGGTCATTCCCTTCCAAAAGAATGACTGGCATGTGTTATAGTAGGTTTCAAAGTATCCTACATGTTCGGCTGACAATGAATCATGCGACTCTTTGAAAACCTTGGCTTTAAATTTGGAATCTGCATTCAGATAAATTCTTCCCATGTACCATAGAATATCATTCTTCCATTCAAATTTTGAATTCTGAAGAAGATTATTGATTATAGCACTTGTTTCTGGATCTTTTGCATATTCACTTCGAATCTCATTAAGTCATTCGAGAACAACCACTGACACTGCAAGTAACGATGGTTCTTTGTCTTTCCTCGACAAGGCATCAGCTACTACGTTATCTTTCCCTTTCTTGTGTAATATATCCATGTCAAAGGTAGCGATTTTTTCTATCCATTTTTGTTGTTCTGTAGACAGCTTTTTTTCCTAGAGGAGATGCTAAAGACTATTATGATCTGTTCATATTAAGAACTTACTTCCCAAGAGATATTGTCTCCATTTGGCTAATGTGTGCATAATAGCAAGCATTTCCTTGTTGTATGTAGATTTGAGACGTTCTTGCTTATTGAGCTTCCTGCTTTCAAATGCGATTGGGTGACCATCCTACATTAGTACTTCTCCTATGCCAAAACCTGAAGCATCACATTCAATTACAAATGGTTTCGAGAAGTCTAGAGTTGCCAATACAGAAGCATTAGACATAACTTCCTTCAAGTCTTCAAAAGACTTTTCTGTTTCATCATTCCATCGAAATGAATTCTTCTTTAGAAGGTTCGATAGGGGTGCGATTATATGGGCGTAGTTTTTAATAAATCTTCGATAATACCCATTCAACCTTAGGAATCATCTTAGCTTGGAGATATTAACTGCTTTGGGTCATTCCCTTATAGCCTTGATCTTGTTAGGATCTACTTTAACTCCTTCCTTGGATTTTATATGTTCGAGATGTTCTACTTCTTCCTTCCCAAAAGTGCATTTGGACTTCTTGGCATAGAACCGATGCTCTTCCAACACAGTAAGAACTTTCTTCAAATGTTGTAGGTGCTCCTTCCAAGTTTTATTGTAAATTAAAATGTCATCAAAGAACAATAACAAAAACTTCCTTAGATATGGAAGGAATAGCTCGTTCATAGTAGCTTGGAATGTTGTCGATGCATTGGTTAAACCGAAAGGAATTACTTTGAACTCGTAATGACCTTCATATGTTCGAAACGCAGTTTTTGCTACATCTTCCAATCTTATTCTGATTTGGTAATATCCTGACCTTAGGTCCAATTTTGAGAAGTATTTAGCGCCATGTAGTTCATCCAACATTTCATCGATAAAAGGAATTGGAAACTTGTTTTTAATTGTTATTTTGTTTAGTCCTCGGTAATTAACGCATAAAATGAACAATCCATCTTTCTTTTGAACTAATACAACTCGAGCAGCATACGGACTATTACTTTTTGAGATGATGACACACTTTAAAAGATCTTGGACTAATCTCTCAATTTCAGTTTTTTGATGATGTGGATAACGATACGGTTTAATGTTGATGGGATTTGATCCTGCTTTGACTTTATTGTATGCTCGATTTCTCTTTTAGGCAGCATCTTCATCAGAAGGTCTTGCTCTGATACCAGATGCAGCACATAAACTCAGCATTAAACAGCAATTATATATATTTTATTAATAAATGATTAAATGGATGAATTACAGTGTGAGAGGCCCTAGCTTAAATACAGCCCTAAGTGCCTCTTGGTGAATGGGCATGATCTTTAATCATGCCCTTTGCCTTGATTAAACTAATAGTTACAGGAATAATTAATTTTTATATAACAGTATCACCCTCTGTATACACTATTAATGTCTAGCCACTGTGACTGCCTTCCACTGCCCACCAACCACTGCACAACTATGATACTGCATTTGTGTCGCTGCTAACACTACTATACCATTGCCAACTTTGCATCTGCATTGCAACTCGCTCTCATCTGTTGTTGTTGTTAGTGCAACTACTACAATTGAGAAGCATCTGAAATATTGAATCAATTATGTCTCTGTGTTGCATCTGTCTCTTGAGCATATGACTGCTATTGGCCTCTGCACTATCCACTGAAGAATCTTCATTGTTGTTGACTCTGCTACTGAGCCTCCTAGTCTGCAGTCAACACTGCTTTGTGCTCCTCAGCACTTGACTGCAACTAGTCAGCATCTGTCACTCCAGAATCCGACTGCATCAACTGACACTGATCCATCCTCTGCAACTTTGGGACTACAACTCCATATCGCCCCACCTCACTCCTGGAGGTATAGCTACAAACATGGCGAAGTCTTTCTCCAACCTGGAGGACAATTTGTCTATCTCTGCAAATGTTGCCACCTGGTCCTGCTTCTCTTGCTTGTCCTTCTTCCTAAGAAGACATTAAGTACTGTAGTGGCCAAACTCGCCACAATCGAAGCACTTGACCTTAGATAGGTCCTTTTTCTTCCCCTCCCCTTGTCCCTGACTGGGACCCTTTGATACAAGGGCTGCATTCTCCTCTTCCTTTGAACCCTTATTACTGCTTCCACTAGTGGAGCTCTTTACTAGAGCTCACCTCATCTCCTCCTGTTGCAGGTCTGACCATATCCTATCCCACCCTAGTAATGTGTCTCGTCCCAAAATGCCTTGACCAAAGACTTCCCATTCCTATAAGACACTGTTTAGGGCCAAACGCACAAGCTTTGTAGGTTGAGGCACCTCCCCAACAGCCGCATGTTGATCCCGATTTTCCTAAATTCTGGTGAGGAAGGGATCTATGCCTTCACCCTTTTGCATCTTGATGTTCCTCAACTTCTCTTGTAGGAACATCTTTCACTGCTCAAAAGGACTATGATATAGCTGAGAGAGAGCATCCCACATCTACTTGGCAGTGTTCTTGCCAGATAGATGTGAAACTATATCGTCCCGGACTCCATCCAAGATCATCTGCTTCGCCTTTGCCATCTCTCTCATGTATTCTTGAAGCTTATCTGCATTGATTGGTACTGCCACAATGTTCTTTGCATAGATCTTCAAACCATGTTCATCTAATAGGAAGGACATCCGATCCTTCTAGATGACATGGTTGGAGGCTCCCTCCAACCTATCCTGATCTCTAAGCCCAATTGTGGCCATCTCAGAAACTGAAATGGAAACTCCCTCTTTCACTTGCTCAGCTATTGACTCTACTATTCACACTCCCTTTTGGAGTGATAAAATCTGAGTGCAGCTACTACCGATTGCAACTGGAAATATGGATTTCTAGACAAGAAATCCTCTTAGAGAAATTTCCCTTTGTTTGTGCACTTTCTCTTCCACCCAGCGTTGATTCTGCTACAAAACCCTTTTGCACCCAAACAAGGAATCTGCCCAGCGAAAATTTGAGCTACAACTGCCCTTCTGCCTGTTGGAACTGACAAGCCGAATTTTTCTGCCAACTTGCACTGAAAAATCAAATTGCCCAGCAATTCGCATTGTCTGGCTTAGGCTTTGCATAGCCCCCAGAATTTCGTCTTATTGCTCTCTCTAAATAGCAAATTTCTTCCTCCACTTCTGAGTTTTTTGATCTGATCAAAATCGCTCTGATACCATGTGAAATTTTCACTATTGAAATTATATTGCAGCAACTGGAATTAATTCTTCTAACTAGTAAATTAATTATGCAGTTTATTGCTACGGCAACAACGAATTGATCACACTACAATCTTCACAAATAAAATATTGTGGAAGATAAATTGGAAACTGAGAAATACTAGCACACATAAAAATATGACACCGTTATTTTTGGACAAAAGTCCCCGGAAAAAACCCAACTTGGGAAAATCAGTACAGCAACTAAGGATTTTTATTATTAAGCAACAGTGAAATAATTTGAGTACAATCTAGACGCTGAAAATTGGCTATCCACAACAAGAAATCTAGCCGAAATTATCTAAGGGAATTTCCCTTCCTCCATAAGCAACCCCGGCACAACTTGGTTTCAGAAACTCATCCTCTTGGACCCCTTGCACAGACCCTTTGAAGTCTAGCCCGGAATTGCCTCTGATCAAGTGGTTATCCATATCTCTGCTGCTGGAAATGATTCCCCGACCTTCTAGAAGACTTTCCCAACCTCTCGATGTTGAATCAATTTCCCAGCAGTTGAATCGAATTGCCCTTTAAAGCTACTTTCACAGACCTCTACACAGCCTCACTAAAAATAACTCGGCCTCTTGTTGTTGCCTCTCTGGAACTAGAAAACTTCCTCTGGATCACCTATCCCTACCCCTCTTTATCTCTACTTCCCTTCTCTAGCTTGAACTCTTCTGGCAACTGTTGCGACTCTCTAGAAATCGAACTGCCCAAGGAAATCGATTTCACTGGTGTGTTTCTCCATCTACCCATCAACCTCCTTATTATGAATATAATTCATAACAAGTGACATAAATAAAATTAATGTAAATATTAAATAATCAAATATTAGTTATGTTAAATCAATGTTGCACAAAGCGCGATCGGGATTTAATCGGCGCCGGGAAAAAAGTGGAAAAAATCGTTAAAAGCGGGAAAAAAGCGTTTGGCACAAAAATATTCATTTTTTTTCATTTTTTTTCAATTTTTTTAATATCTAAACCATCTACAACATAAAATAAATACATTGACACATAAATATGATAAAAAAACTAATATATAAGATGTTTAATATCATTTCTAGCGCTAAAATCACACATAACATTGAATCATGTCCTGAATAGTAAGTCCTGAGTCCCAACTCAGCCTCAAAATATCAACAAAAAATATGATAATGTATCTCATCATGTCATAATGTCATATACAATAAAATGAAAGTCTAATCCTATTGATTTCCTCTGCCCCTCTTGCGAGAAAATGGCACAACTTTCTGTTTCCCTCTAGATGTAGAAGCTGGTGCCTGTGCTGGTGGAAATGGCAGTGGAAACAGCAAAATGACATAAAAAAAATCGATTTTCGCCTATTAAAAGCCCGCTGCCCCGTGCCTCTGCGATTTTTTCCGAAAAAATCGCTATAAAAAAAAGTCCGCGATTTTTTGGTATAAAAATCGCGATTTAATCGGGCAGAGGAAAAAATCGCGATTTTCCGATAAAATCGCGATTTTCCGATAAAATCGCGATTTTCCGATAAAATCGCGATTTTATCGCGATTTTAACAACACTGTGTTAAATAGTCATTAAGTAAGTTTAAGTGAAAAGGCATGTCTAAAAGACATGCCTAGTCGCGAAAGGACACCTGCTTAGGTATATATAGGCGGGTCCTCATTGTAACATTCATCACTTATACATTTTTAAATATATAGTAAATTATTATTATTAAATACCTTTTGTGTATTTTTACATTCAAGTCTACAAGCTATCATTTTTTATGCTTCAGTGGTATCGGAGCCATGGCGCACAATATAATCATGCAGGTCTTTGAACGTTGTTTGCCGCACAATGTGCCATTACGTTCACGTCCTGAATGCGTTGAACAATGTAGTAAAATTCAAGAAGCATTTCAATGTTTAGAAAAATCATGTGCAAAAGTTAAAGCATGTTGAAGGGAAATCAATAATAAGGAAGACGATAATGACAGTGAAGAAAAGAAAGAAGATGAAGCAATAGATGATGATAATTTTCAATATTATGATGAAGGCATATCAAGGCCATCAAGTGCTCCATTGATACCTGCAAACCCAAGACCTGTTGTTCCGATTGTATCCATTCAAACTATTCCATTGTTGTCACGGTCTATCAGTGCATCAAGAAGACTAGGAGTTGGAGATTCTATGGCTTCAAATAGCATGTTGCTGTCTCAAAATTCACAAGTGCTTCCATCATACAAAATGTTTGTTGTTGGAAAGAATAAGAGTACTTACGTTGGGCACGTTTCTCTTTCAGTCTCGAGTGCTAACACTCTGGTAGCGGCAAGTCCCTCTCAAGGTTCCACTGCTTCACATTCTAGTGGTTTAGAGATCTCAAAAAAGCAATTGGATGTGGCAAAAGCCTTTGGAAAAGGGGTTAGAAAGTCCCCTAAACCTAAGAAGGGAAAAAGCCTTCCAAAACCATTTGTGAAGGAAGTAACAGGGGCTTTATCTTCTTCTAATCCAGAAGTTAAGAAAGGGCCCACCATGCCTCTGTCCTACACTAACAATGATGTCGAAATTTCGGTTATGGCTATAATTGAAAGAGCAACGGCTAGCATAAATTTGGATGATGTGTGTGCAAAGCACCCAGTGCCTTCAACACATAGGAGTTACAACATGAGGAATTTGGATAAACTATTATTCAAGGAAAAGTCAAGGGATCAGTCGAGGTTGTCAAGTCAGCTTTGAAAAAGCTTGGAGAAGGTGGCAGCATTGATGAGGCTAAAGTTGTTTGTGAACTAGATGTACTCCTGCAAATGTCTAAATGGAAGAGTAAATTGAAGGTTTATCTTGCACCATCTATACATGTTATGCGTTACACATCATTTTACTAAAGTTAATAAACTACAAGGCATTGTTGAAAGGCTTCATTGGTATGTACAGAACGGTGATACGATTGTGGATTTCTATTGTGGGGCAAACGATTTTTCAAGGCTGATGAAAGCAAATCTTGAACAGTCTAAGAAGCAATGTTTTTTTAGGAATTTTAACATAATTCAGCCAAGGAATGATTTTGAATTTAAAAAACGGGGTTGGCTGACTGTTGGTAACGATGAATTACCAACCGGTACCAAAGTAATTACGGGGTTGAATCCTCCATTTGGTGTTAAAGGTGCTCTTGCAGACAAATTGATTAACAAAGCCTTAGAGTTTAAGCAAAAGTTGGTCATCCTTATTTTTCCAAGAGAATACCTCACCCGACTACAACGAATGGAAACTTATGTCAAGAGCTTCATGTATGTGTCAGACAAAGTGTTGGCAAACGCAAAGGAAATTGACAGAAGGCTCGGGAGAAATGAGGACGTCGGCCCTCTGGTAGGGGTCCCCATTGCTGTTAAGGGTAATCTGTGCACGAGAGACATATCATCAACTGGAGGGTCTAGGGTTTTGGAGGGTTATCGTCATCTTGTTGATGCCACAACCGTGGCGAAATTGCGTCAGAGCGGAGCTCTGTCGATTGGCAAAACAAACCTCGATGAGTTTGGGATGGGAAGCACTACAGAAGTCTCAACATTCCAGGTTACTTCAAATCCATGGGACTCATCCCAAGTTCTAGGAGGACCTTCAGGTGGTTCTTCAGTGGCTATTGCAGCCAAGCAGTGTGCAGTTTCATTAGGAAGTGATACTGGTGGTAGTATAAGACAACCTGCATCATTTTGTGGGGTCGTGGGTCTAAAGCCCACATGTGGTCGGGTGTCGCGGTTTGGTCTGCTTTTACGCCGCTCAAACTTCCTTGACTCCCATCCCGTGCTCCCCCGGCTCAATCCTTGTACACTTCGACTTGTCCGGATACACAACCCTTCGACCTATCAGCATACACACCTGTCTGTCTTCACTGCAAAACCCCAAACAGACACTGTCGAGAAAAAAAATCGTTGTCAAAAATATCGAATGGCCAATAATCCATCATGGTATTATCACTGTCACTCCAGTCTCCAGCGAAAAGTCGGTTGTACAATCTCGTTCCTAATTGACATGTTAAATCCTTGACAGCTGGTGTGTCGATGCGTCATGCCTCATCTTCATCACGATTCGGACAGGGTGATCTTATATATTATATATATTACACCAATAAACATTACATTAATACAGTAATACTAATCTTACAACAAACAAACAAACAAACAAAAAATTATTATATAAGAAAAAAAAATTAATATTAAAAAAAGTTTGTATTAATAAACAAAACAACAAATTATTATTATTATTATTATTATTATGATTAGAATGTAAAAAAGAAATTAAAAAAAAAAAAAAAATCCTAGGGAATATTACTGATGAGCTATATGACAAAACGAGCTACATGACGAAACGATGACCAGACTATATGCATTGAGACGATAGACACTAAGTGAAGAAAATTGACAGCATTAAAGCTTTGAGGACAAAGCTTCCGAAGGAAATGAATATGCTATGAATATAATTCATAACAAGTGACATAAATAAAATTAATGTAAATATTAAATAATCAAATATTGGCTATGTTAAATAGTCATTAAGTTAAGTTTAAGTGAAAAAGCATGTCTAAAAGACATGCCCAGTCACAAAAGGACACCTGCTTAGGTATATATAGGCGGGTCCTCATTGTAACATTCACCACTTAAAAAAATTTATATATATAGTAAATTATTATTATTAAATACCTCTTGTGTATTTTTACATTCAAGTCTACAAGCTATCAGTTTTTATGCTTCACTCCTCTTACAATCTCTAGTTGGGACTCCAACAGCCAAGATTAAAATATAATTGATTGCTAAGATCATATCTGGTTTGATTTGTGTGAGTTTCTAGATAATTTTCACCTTTCTCGATTAACACTGATTAATTAACCAGATTTCCTAAGTTTAGACTTAGTAAATATTAAAAAATTGGTTAATAATCTAATTGAGACACTCCTAGGTGGAATTTCCAGAAACAATTTATGGGTTATGGAGAACTTCCCACCTTTCTCGATTAACACTGATTAATTAACCAGATTTCCTAAGTTTAGACTTAGTAAATATTAAAAAATTGGTTAATACTCTAATTGAGACCAATGTTTTTAAAACCAGAACCGTTAACCGGACCGGTCCACCTAATGAACCGGTTTACCGACCAGAACCAGTCTAACCGGGACTGGTTTGGTCTAAATGAACCGGTTTTAAAAAAATACATTAAATAATTAATTTTTAATGAAACAAAACTATTTTTAAGATGTAAAACCATGATTGCAAGCCAATAGAGACAAAATATGCAAAGTTTGCTCATTTATATACCATGTAAAGGTGAATATATCAAAATGGCACCGAGTACAATACATATCATCGACAAAATAGCAAAATACATAAGAAATGAGGCTCTAAATGGCCTATAAAGTCCAAAAACAATGTTGCAAGCTATGAGGCCATTGGCCTACTACAAGTCTACAGTGTACACATGATCAATCATCAAGTTCATCACCACTACTAGACACAGGATCATCATCAGGAGCTACATAGACATCATCTGGTTCAGAGTCTGAGGATGCCTCAGCCTGATCTGCAACCTCAGTATCAATGCCACCAATGACAATAGAAGTGGACCTAATGGAAGCACGAGTTTGTCGACCTGCACGACTAGTGCCTTCCATTGGTTCTTTGCCTTTCCTTGATGCCGCTACTGATCCTGGTTCTGATGCCGCCACATAATCTGCCTCATCCCCCGCTAAAGCCATGTCGATATCAAAATCAGCCTCAAACACAGGATCTTCAGTCTCCTCCACCCATTCTGATGTTGGATCAATATCGTCCAACACAATGGGATCTAGATCAGGTGATTTGCTCATCATTTGGTTCCTCCTCAGTCGAAGGTTGTATTGCACAAAAACAAGATCATTTAACTGTTTTTGTTCCAAACGGTTTCTCTTCTTCGTGTGTATGCGCTCAAAAACAGACCAATTGCGCTCACAACCTGAAGCACTGCAAGTTTGACTGAGGACTCTAATTGCAAACCTTTGCAATTGAGGACACTGGCCACCAAATGACTCCCACCAATGTGCTGCAAAGAAAAAGACATTAATTAGTAACTTAGTTTATAATTTGAATTGTAAAGAACGTAAACAATTTTAACTTGAAAAGAAAAACAAAATGGAAATTGGAATTGCGTACCTGGTTGGTCCACATCTCTTGCCATCTTTGCCAAGTTTTTGCCAAAAGTACCACTTGCCATATTGAAAATAGTAAGTTGTCTATGTATTTCCAACTGGTCTACATGGCTAGGAACCATGCGCTCCAAGCAATCAATCAATCCAGCTCTAACCTCCCCATCATGCTAATCTCCTAGCCGATTTTTATAGTGATACCTTGGGTTCAAAAAATACCCAGCTGCATGTATAGGACGATGGAGTTGATTGTTCCATCTGTTATCAATGATCTCCCATATACGGCCATATTTAGCTAACCTGCCCTTTAAAGCTACCCGTATCTGCTCCTTTGCCTGATCCATAGCTTCATAAATGTAGCCCATGGCCAATCTTTCCCCATCCACCAACCTTAGCACCTTAACAAGGGGCTCGGTAATTTTCACAAGCTCTACAGACCTTTTCCAAAAATAAGTGTCTAACACTTTCTTTTTGGTGTCTTTTCCATCTAGTCTACGAGCCCACCGAGATTCAGACCATTCTTCAGAGGAAAACATTTTCTGCAAGTTTTTATGTTGACCATTGAGACATTGCAACGTGAGGAAGTGAGTTGCAAATCTCGTAATTGCAGGCCTAACAAGCTCTTTGCCCCCAGTGTGTTTCCTCATTAGGTTCAATACCCATGAGTGGTTGTAAATGTATTTTGTAATGCACTTGGCATGCTCTACAGTGTTTTTTACCCACTCCACTCTGCCTATATCCTCAAGCATGAGGTCTATGCAATGTACAGCACATGGAGTCCAAAATATGGTCTTATATTTGGCCTCAACCATCTTTCCAGCAAGAACATAGTTTGAGGCATTATCAGTGATGACCTGCACAACATGCTGCTCCCCAACTTCCTGAATAACGTTATCCAAAAGCTCAAATAGAAGGATTGCATCCTTTACCTTATCAGATGCATCAACTGATTTCAAAAACATGGTTCCTTGAGGGCAAGAAACAAGGAAATTAATGATAGTGCGGTTCTTTCCATCAGACCATCCATCTGACATAATGGAACAACCTGTTTTGAGCCATGAATCTTTAAAATCAACCAAATACTCATCAATGGAAGATATCACTTTTTGCAAAAGAGCTCCCCTCAAGTCATGCATACTAGGGCCTTTGAAGCCCTTTCCTGCAGCTATAACAGAGTCCCACATAGCTTGGTAATAAGGTGAGCGAGCAACATTAAATGGGATATCTGAATCATACCACCATCTAGCAATGTATTGGTGAGAAGTTTCTTTGCATTGTCTTTTCCAATGTTGATCCAAAGTGGGTTGAGAACTTGGCTGGGAGGAAGTGGGATTAGAAGAGGCAATGTTGGCAGAAGATGAGAAATAACTTTGGATGTTTGTTCTCTTTGTTCCTTTTGATGGTTGGCCAATAGAAGGATGAACATAGTGAAAGGGGTCATTGGTGGAAGGGATAGAAGTGGAGTCTTGAATCTCATAATCATCATACCCACTCTCTTTCATGGCTTCTAATAATTCCCTCTTCCTTGCAATGTTATATTGGATGGCCTTCTCCCTATCCTTATCCTCATAAAAATTTTCAAGCTTGGAAATGTATTCTGCCCTAATAGGACCTAACAGTGCATTTGGTGCATCACATGGCTTTACTTGGCCTCTTATCCCAGCCAAGTGTTGTTTCAACCTAAGAATACCCCCACCTCCAACAGATTTATGGCATAATTTGCATATCATTTTTCCACCAATTACATCACAATGAGCCCATGCACTGTCCTTTCCTTTTGGAGCCATGTTTGCTTGAATTTGAAATAATAACAATTTGCAAAGAAATCTGCCATTTAAAAAAAAATTGCAGCTAAGCAACATGGAAAACCAAAGATAAATGTAGGAAAACAAATCCACATGCAAGGCTCAAGCTACAAAATTTGATAGCATAGAGCTAGAGAGTATATAGCATACATGATAGATCATAGAAGTGAGAAGTTTATAACACAAAAAAAAATTCATGGACAGCAGACTCAAATGAGGAATTATCAAGTGCAAATCCTTACCTGGAAATGCAAACTAGCTCCCTTAGCCTCCTCTTGAAGATGGCAACTCCACTGACAGCTACACACTATCTCCAAAATAGCTCCAACTCCAACTCCAAGATGACTACTTCAGCAAAAACTCCACACTCTCCAAGCTCACAAACAAACTCACAAACACTCCAAATCAATTGTGTGAGACAAATGAGAGTGAGAGGGGTCTCTTATAGCTTGGAAAGGGTGTTTTTGGAGGAAAAACACCTTTACCTCCCCCCCAAAACCCCTAAACCACAGTCAAAATCTGCCTTTTGCATGGTTCGGTGGGCATGCCAAAAACCGGCCGGTTTAGGACGGAACCGGCCGGTTTGATACAAACCGGCCGGTTCTGTCCTAAACCGGCCGGTTTTCACCGGTTAGGGCCAAAAAAAGGTGAAATGCAATATAAAACCGGGTTTTTTGGCCGGTTCGGACCGGCCGCCCTGCTAACCGACCAGTTTGACTGATAACCGGTTTTTGAAAATGGTTTTAAAAACACTGATTGAGACACTCCTAGGTGGAATTTCCAAAAACAATTTATGGGTTATGGAAAACTCTTGTGTTTTAGTCTCTCTACAAAGTTTTGAGACTAGAACACCTTCGATGCTACAAAAACTAACATGTCTTTCCCTCTTGTCAAGTATGACTAATTGGGAATGGACCCACTAGTTATGGTTTTTCATATTTGCATGTGTGAATTGTGAGAGGGTGCCTAGGGCTTGTGAGAAGCTACTGCAGTCTTTTGAGAACAACATTTATTTTTCTTCTGTGTAAATGAGAAAATAGAGTTTGATTTTCCAAATCTCTGTTTGATAACTTCTACATTCATCTTACTGTTTTTGTAGATCAGATTTCATCTATATGCAGGATTGATTTCATCTCTTAGTATATGATGTTTGCACTTCTATGTTTTCCATTCAGCACTGTTTTTTATGCAAATTTGAAGCCTTGATTGGTGTTTCAGTCCTTTTGTTTTAATCATACGACAAAGTTTTTGAGTGCGTATCTATATATCATGTGGATGTAAAATTACAACACAAGAATCAAAGTTGTGCACCTGAGATTCTTCATATCCATGTATGGAATGGGCTACTACCTGTGAGAGGGGAGTCGTTGGACAATCCCAAAGGGTGTGATGCCCAAAAGACTCCATAGATTAAAGTCATCTATGCCAAATTTTGGCACTAGGACCTGCGAAGGGTCGAGGATGTAACACCATAGTTGCTCTAGAGACTGGAGTGTGACTTGTGCCCAAGGGGGGTGTTTCATGAATCATAAACTATGATAGGTTGCTAATTTGCTTTCATTCGTTGATCCATATGTTGAAATGTGTTCTAAGTTTGATTGGGACTGCTCTTAGTGTTAGAGAGTGTGACCGTCTAGAGGGTGCTTCCAACTTTGCATGTTGGAAGTGCCAATTGCAAATGTGATTGGAGGAGATGGATCTTTGGAGTTAGTAGAAAAGACGTCACCCTAAATGACGCTATTTTTTGAGCCATACATAAGAAGAGAGTTGCCAAAACAAAGAGAATCCTTATGGATTCTATGAATGACCATTTGATAACTCATGCATGGAACACAGTGGATGAGGTGTATGCAGTGTTGAAAACTTTGTATTGGAGTGGGAATGCATCCCAAAAACTATCCCCAGAAATTGAGAAATTACTATAGAAGAATCAACTCACTTATTTACAGTGTTCCATGGGGACGTTCCCCACGCTGACAAGACAAGGGGACGCATGGGAAAACATTTCCCCACATCCCCCTTTTGGTGAAACTCAAGGAAACACGAGGAGAAACACTTCCCCGATGTGGAGGATTTGTTTCTCCAAAAGGGGTGCTTGTTGGCATTCCACCTCAAAAAAGGGTTGGGCATCCCAACTGAATTTTGCCTAAAAACAATAATTTAGGAAAGCCTAATATTCAACCCTAGGGCCCTGCCAATGCTATGTAATTAATGGTAATGTCAAATTCTTGAAGTAAAAGCGACACTCTCCTTTATTTTTCATTTTAATCCTTTTACTTAAATTTTTAACATTATCGTTAATTGTTTTAGGATGCTTGAGAGTGGTTCCAACCTCAATGGATTTCATATGGAGAAAGTAGAATTTTGGATCCCAATTAAAATCCAGACTTACAATTTTCAGGATTTCGAAATTTCCATTGGATTCTATCATGTATGAGGGTATAGAACTAGCATTTAATCAAGAGTGCCAAGCCCTCTATGTACCTCGATGTTTGTGCCATTAATGTGGAACAATGCTTATATACAAAGGGGCACAAACACAATAAATTGTTACTCAATGAAGATTATCCGAATCAAATATCTACTCACAACCATTGGGATAAAGATCAAGAATGAAGAGTTGGTGTCTATCAACTAGATGGGTTCTCAAATCCTTGGGAATCCCTTGTGCAGAGTACCTGAGATTGTGAGCACAGGACTGCCTTTCAGCAAATTTGGGATGCCTTCATCCAAGAGGAAGCAAGGGAAGCAACAATCGCAGCCAAAAAGAATGAGATCCCAAATCCATCCCTCGTCAGTAGGTTGAGAAAAGGAGGAAATAAGGGTAACAAGGAACATTCATGCTCGTCAGAGCGCGGGAAGAATGACTAGAGTCATGTGAAATGTTTCACGTGCCACAGGATGCATCATTATGCATCTCAGCATCCTGAAAAGAAGAATGATCCATAAACAATCTACCCATCGCCTGTCCGTCTTATCAGCATGGAAACCCTACAAAGTTAAAAAAAATAAATGATGTCTCTACAATCACTAAGAACATGCTTCTTCAATGTGAATTCATTAACCACGAATAAATGAAATGGTTGTACAAATCTAGTTTCACTACCCAGTTTTGCTTTTGGCGGAAAGCCAATTAAATAGGTAGAACTATGTCCTACGCAAAACTCACATCCAACTCTTAACCCAATTACAAATTTGCCCAATTAATAAACAAATGCCAACATTCAATTTCATCAATGGTTGTAGGTGATGATTTACATGCGCGATCTTGGACAATGGATGTAGAAGCATGTGCCAAAAGAAAAAAAAGTCCTATTAAATGTCAAATACACACACACGCATGGAAATCACCATCTATTGTTGTTTAGGGTTCAAAATCTCCTAACTGATATTCTAAATCTCCTAATTGGAGAGAAAGAATAAAATCTAGTCAACCGAGAGGTTTTGAGGTGCATTGCAAGATATCCAAGGTAAATTGGTAAAATATCCATATGTGCAAATTGAAGCCCACTTATGGGCTAAAGCAAGAACCACATGCCTGGTACTTGAGGATTGATGAGTACTTATTAAATTGGAGGTTCACCGAAATTGCAATGGATTTGAAAAGGTGTTATGATGTAACCTACCACTAGGCCAACCTAACCATATCAAATAAACCAATAATGAATGCTTATTAGGCCTTAACATAGCCCCCTCTTATAAAAAATATTTGCCCTCGAAGCTTGTAATTGAGGGTGTTTCTTCATAAACTGCCCATTTCCCAAGTAGCTTCCTCTAGAGCCATATTCTTCCACTTGATTAGGTACTCCATAACTGTTTTATTCCAATAATAGAGAACGTTGATCTATGAATTTTTCTGGTTCAAGAATCAACTTCCCCCCTTCATCTAATTTTGCAAGTTTTAATTGCACTAGCATAGTTTGTCCCAAAAAAAAATTAAAGCAATATATATCAAAAACCTTATGAATGTGAGAAGAAGGGTAATCTAACTCATACGCCACTTGTCCAATCCTCCGAACAATCTTATAGGATCCATAAAAAAATTGGAACTAATTTATGATTCTTCTTTTACTTGAGTGTAGATTGCTTATAAGGTTGTAATATCAAAAATAACCAATCACCCTTCTAAAATTCTCTTTCACTTTGATGTTGATATGCTTGCTTCATCTTGTTTTACACCATTTGAAGATTTTCCTCAAGAATTGATAAAGTTTCTTTAATCTTCTCCATATGTGACTCTATTCCTACACTTTTGACTTATCTTTCAAAAAGTATGAGACATTGCAAGCTATATATCCATAAAGGGCCTCAAACGAGGATATTTTAGTAATGTATGATAGGAAGTATTGTACCATAACTCAACCAAAAGAAGCCACTTCATCCATTGATATTTCTTGTCTAAAGAATAACATCATAGATAACCCTATAAACATTTGTTAACCATTTCTATATGACCATTTGTTTGTGGATCATATGTTAAACTCATACCTAGTGTTGTTCCACCCATCTCCCTTAATTCTTTCCAAAAATTTGATGTGAATTTTGCAACTTTGCCACTTACTATTATTTTAGAAAAACCATGAAGTACATGAATTTCCTTCATGAACACTTTTGCCACTTGGCTTACTGTATATGTACTTTGAATTCTGCAAAAAAGTGCATCTTTTGTGAGTCTATCAGCGACCTCAAAAATGGCATCCTTACCGTCAAATTTTGGTAAACCTATAGTGAAGTCCACAAAAATCTCTTCCCATCTTTGATTAGGTATGTGCAATAGGCTAAAGTAATCATGGAAATTTTACTCTCTCCTTTATTTCTTTGACAAACTAGACATTCTCTTGCATATCTTTGAATATCTTTCTTCAATCCTTCCCAAAAAATATCTTTTGGGCCCTTTGATATGTTTTAAGGAACCCTGCATGTCCTACCATCGAAGAGTCATGGGATTCCCTTAATATTTGTTGCTTCAACTTCTATTAAGGGCATAAAAAAATTATCCCCTTGCACCAAAGTATATCTCCCTTCCACTCGTAATGTTTCGTAGAGTTCATCCCTTCCTTTATACATCATATTTTTTTGTTTAGTATTGTTTTCATTTTTCCATTCATAGCGAGCTTCTTCCAGCCACAGAGAGATAGAAGATGTAATATAATATAAACTTAAGGCTTCTTCTATTCTAGAAAGAGCATCTGCTACTACATTGTGCTTCCCCTTTTTGTATATTATTTCAAAATCAAACCCTTGTATTTTTGCTACCCATTTTTGTTACTCTTTTGATGACAATCTTTTCTCCAAAGTTACTTGAAATTATCATGGTCTGTCTTGACTTTAAAGTGCCCCCCAATGAGATATTATTGCCATTTTTTCATTGCATGTGAAACCACTTCCATTTTTTTCTTATGTAGATTTCACCAAGCCTTTTCCCTTGAATTGTTTGCTTTCAAAAGCCATTTGTCTCTCTTCGTGTGTAAATGCTACTCCAATTCTTTGTCCTAATGCATCATATTCTGCTATGAATGTTTTACAAGATCAAGTGTTGCCAATATCGTTGTAGAAGATAGTTCAATTGGGCAGAAGGATACAACCAGTACAAGTACAACGTGGGAGTGCAAATGCAACTTTTTGAAAATGCCAAAGCTAAATCTAGGATAAAATGAAGTAAAGAAGAATATAATAATAGGAAAGCCTCATAAACATGTATACAACCAGATCATGTAGAAATCTAAGTGAATAAGGGTAGGGCTGGAGGTTGATGATGTCAAGACTGTCCGAGTTTGGGCCTGCTATGCATGCATAATTCTTAACAATTTTCTTTTAAGTTCCAAAATTCCTCTAAGACTCTTCATGTTCTTAGGAATAGGTCATTGCATGTAAAACCACTTCCATTTTTTTCTTATGTAGATTTCACCAAGCCTTTTCCCTTGAATTGTTTGCTTTCAAAAGCCATTTGTCTCTCTTCGTGTGTAAATGCTACTCCAATTCTTTGTCCTAATGCATCATATTCTGCTATGAATGTTTTACAAGATCAAGTGTTGCCAATATCGTTGTAGAAGATAGTTCAATTGGGCAGAAGGATACAACCAATACAAGTACAACGTGGGAGTGCAAACGCAACTTTTTGAAAATGCCAAAGCTAAATCTAGGATAAAATGAAGTAAAGAAGGATATAATAATAGGAAAGCCTCATAAACATGTATACAACTAGATCATGTAGAAATCTAAGTGAATAAGGGTAGGGCTGGAGGTTGATGATGTCAAGACTCCCCGAGTTTGGGCCTGCTATGCATGCATAATTCTTAACAATTTTTTTTAAGTTCCAAAATTCCTCTAAGACTCTTCATGTTCTTAGGAATAGGTCATTTTTAAATAGCTTGGATCTTTTCAGGATCCACCTTAACTCTTTCCTTTGAAGCAATATGACCCAAATACTCTAATTTTTGTTTATCAAAGCTCATTTGGATCTTCTTACATACAATTGACTATTCTCAAGAGTTTGTAAAACTTTATCCACATGTTTAATGTAGGTTTCCCGTGATTTGTTATATATAAGTATATCATCATCAAAAATGTGGTCAAAAAATTTTGTTCATAAGGCTTTGAAAAGTAGGAGAATTAGTCAACCCAAAAGGCATGACCAAGAACTCAAATTGTCGTTCATGTCTTTTAAAAGTTGTTTTGGGAATGTCTTCCTTTCTTAATTTGATCTAGTCATATCTTGATTTAAGATCAAGCTTTGTAAAATAAGTCACTCCATGAAGCTCATCCAATAGCTCATCACTATTTGGGATAGGAAATTTGAAAATGAGCTTGCACATCAATGTTGTGTACAATTCCGGCCTCTATTTCCTGCTCTAGGTCTTCCTCATTGCTTTGTGTAGTTGCCTCCATTCCACTTCATCATTATTTTCCAAGGTGAAAAAAATTGTTCCTTAACATTTATGCCCTTTTGACCATTTATTGTTACAACCAAATCATGGTCCTTTTGTTCTTCTTCCCTCGATTTCCTTATATGATAATCAAGTAGGTTGAAGTAGGGTTGTTTTATAAACCACAAAACAATCTTTGCTTCCAAATATGCTCCAATGGTAGTCATGACTGTAGCCTGCTTGAATATGATGGGCAAATTTCATAGCTTCCTAATACTTTCACGATGTTTTAAGAAAAGTTCATGTTGAATGTCTTCTTTTAATCCATCCATGGAAGCTTCCAACGAATGTTCATCACTTACGTTATCCAACTATGTGGTCAATACCTGAAATTCTGAATGATAATTTTCAATATCATGTAAGGGCTTGATTCTTGTAAATTGATTGAAGAATCCATGCTCCCAAACCTTCCTCTATTGTGCTTCTTGTTGTAAAAGGTGTAACTAGGTTTGGTCTTCATAATAACTTGTAATTATGATTTTATGTAAAGAAGAAACAAATGTATTTATTGTATTCCTTGCATCATGGGTTTCATGAGCAAGAAGTGTTATTCATAGGTCAAAGACTTCTTCTTGATGTCTTTAGGATTTGTCATAATAGATAAGAGTCATTGTCATATTTATAAAGTCATGTTACACTTGGAAGAAGTCCTCTAAGAAGACAAGCACAGTCATCCTCATGTCGGCCTCAACATATGCATAAAGAAGTGACATGTCAGCTTCAATATGATATGATATATATATATATATATATTTGACACGTCAGCTCATAATTGGAGACACAACGTTTCACTAACTCATGTTGGCTCAAATATATGGATCAACTACTATATATAGGCATATATACCCTCACTGTCAGGACACCACAGTAGCTCGCATTCCTATGTAGTTTCAGGTCATATTACAGGAAGATTTCAGACTGTATCTCAGAACAGCTCAGGTATTGTCACAGAAGTTCAATGACTTCCTCAGTAGCTCGGATCATAGGAATCGATGGTTTCCACAGCAGATGATTGTCACAGTAGCTCGGGGTTATACCACAGTATAGTGTTGCATTCTTCGGATGATTATATGACAGTCATACTTATTGGTGCAGTTATGATGATACTCAGATACGGTGTCAATGCTAAAGGATGGTGCTTAGTACTATATGATGAAGCTCAGTGAAGTCATGAAGATATTGTCTAGTGCTACATGGTGCTACATGATGCAGCATGGTGATGATGAAAAGGATGATTGTGTCTTGGTCTAAGAGAGGCAATATAGGTCAAAGGTTTGTCATGGTCTTTGTACTCATTTGGTGAAGAATCTATAAGAAGAGGTTTGCAGGTTTTCCCCTCAAGAGGAGGGGTTTTAGCCCTGGCTTGGAGCCTAACTATTGTGTCACTGATGTTATTGTTTTGATAGTTGTTTGATGTATTGAACACTGTAATAATGATGAACAAAGATAATAAGTAAAGATATAACACAAGCAATTATCATGTAAGAGAATTTGAATTAATCTTTGCCCTACCCAATTCTCAACACTTCTAAGTCTATTGTAAATAAACTCCAAGTATAATGATGAGAATGGGGCTCCTTTTTAACTACCCATTGATCCATTGGTAGAGTTCTATCTCAATGTTCAAAATTGCTATCATCCATAATATTATGCAATTCAAAATATTTCTCTATTTGGTTCACCTAGGTAAAGACCTAAGTTCCATCAAACTTGTTAATTCAACCTTGGGAAAGTTCATACCCTTAGAAAACCATCCATAAGTAAATCCATTATTGGAGTTAAATCCACCTAAAAAAATATTATTAGACAATTCTTCAACCTAAATAATACCTTTATTTTCATGAGCCCCTTCGATCATATTATCAATTTTAGGGAGCCTCCCATTTAGGGTTTCTATAATATTTTGTAGCATCTATTCCAACTTTCCATCCATCTTCTATTCCATCTATTCCAACTTTCCATTCATCTTTGTTCCAACTGTTCCACCTCTTTTTCTCTATGTAACTTAGTTTAATCCATCTTTTGTTCCATATCCCTTTTAACTGATTCTTGCATCTGTGACACATCATCCTTTTTTAACATAGTATCACCTATTTCCTTGACTTGAATATCCAAACTAGATACTTGGTGTTGAATGTCTTTCATTTCTTCATGAGTCATGGTTGAGCTTTCTAGAAGTTTAATTGGTGAAGTAATTCTTGGATCTTTCTTTGGAGCCATGTGAGAAAATAATAATGCTCTTCTCTTGCCTATTTAGCACAATTTTCAAAGAGTTCATTAGAAAAGTTACTCAAGGAATGAGGTGATATAGCTCTCTAATATAATTGCAAGGTCCAATAGTAGTACTCAGACCACTATCTAAGGGCACTAACTAAGTAGGCTCAACCTTGCCCTTAGTCGTACTATTCAACTACCCAAGTAATAAAGAATCTCCTTAACTGTTGTTCTCAATGTACTATAGCAACAAGATGGAAAATTAGCTTATCTAAAGCTAGTTCCATGGATTCACTCTACGTGACATTGGTTGTTCAATATGCTATTCTAAAGCTAGTTCATGCATATTGGACAATCTTTTGTTAGACCGAAGAGGTGCATCCGTCGAGCGTGAATCAGAAAAGTGAATTATGTAGATCGCGGATCGGAAAGGTGAATTCTAGTCTAAGCGGCTATTCACACCATCAAAGCAAACAAAGAGAAAGGCATGGTAATCAAAGTTGGCATGGAAAACACCTTGGATTGGATGAGGCACTTATTTCTCTTTGACGTTGTTGACTATTGAGTTGCACTTAGCAGATTGTTATGAATAAAATATATTAAATATAAATAATGATGATAACTGTAATAATGATTAGTTAATTAGTAATTAGTGTTTAAGAGGCATGTCTAAATGGGACATGACTTTCCATGAAGAGGCACCTGACTAGTATATAAGCAGGCCCCTCACTCTCGTTTGTAACATCATTCTTACTCATACATTTTAATATATATTCTTGTATCTCAATGGAGATCTTTATATTCCAAGTCTTCTGGAGTATTTAACTTGAAGGTCGAACTTTGTTCGTTCCATTTGGTATCAAAGCCACATTGGTTGATCTTGTCCTTTGGCCATCAACTCCTCGTCAACTTGATTGTCATCGTAATTGAAGCATTTCGCTATATAGTGCGAGATTCTCCATTTATCATCAACTTGATTGTCATCGTAACGAAGCATTTCGCTATATAGTGGGAGATTCTCCATTTATCGCCAAGCCTTTGGCCATTTAAAAAAAATAATAAAAAAATAAGATGTCAAAAAAAATATTAAAGGAAAAAAAAAAAAAGATTATATCTACTTAAAAAAAAAAATTATAGAAAAGGAAAAAAAAAAAAAAAAATATATATATATATATATATATATATATAAAGGGAACAAAAAATTGGAAAAAAAAAATATTAAAAAAAATCATTCAAAAAAAAACTAATAAAAAAACAATAAAGATATACAAAAAAAAATATTATAAAAAAAAAAATAGCTAAAAAGAATAAAACACACACAATTATACAAATTAAGAAAAAAAGGGCATTATTTACAAACCCTAAGTTCTTTGACGAACACAAAATAATTAATATTTAACGAACAAATGGAGTCCAATTCAAAAATCATGAAGTCAATCAAGATGAGTTCCTCACAACCTAGATGTCCGTTTTGTATAACATACATTGAATATCCTTGGATTCATAAAAATTGTGAATTATGTTGTACAACATGTGGAAAATTATTTAATGCAAAAGAATGTCAAGATGTTGCACTGATGCAAATGACAAAATGAGAGGAAAAACTTGCAAACTGGAACAAAAATTAACAAAAAAAGACGAGGAAATTTTGCATCTAAGGGACCATAGCCAAAAATTACTTGTGAAGGTCAAGAAGTCCAAGGAACGAAAGAAAAAATTAGAAGAAGAAAAGGGATGTGTCGAGAAGAAATTCAACGAGATTCTATCAAAGAAGGAAGAAGAAAATTTGCGCTTAAAAGACCTAAACCAAAGGTTATTGGAACAAATCAGAGATCTAAAAGATGAGAAGCTTAAAAGTCAAAACATTGAAAATAAGGTTGATGAATCAGAAACCAAAGAACTATTACGTCTGAGAAACCATAATCAAAGTCTACTCACTATAATCAAAGTCTACTCACAAAAGAAGTATTAGAGTCTTTAGAAGTAACAGTCCAAGTCGAAGAAAAGGAAACAAACACGGATCCCATTAATCTCACAATTCAAACAAATCCAAACCCAACTGAAGTAAGGACGTACTCAGAAGTTGCAGTTCAAATGATGAAAAACCCAAGTGAAGATTTTGTAACCAACTCGATGACATCAGAACCTGAACTAAGTCTCAATCTTGCCACACACATTATAAGGAAAAGACAAACTCCTTATCAAAATCCGAATCACAAAAGCAGACATTCCAATCAGTCTGCATATCTATATCTCTCAAAACAAAAACAACAAACTTGTGTTCAGAAAGATATTGAAGTGCACACAATCCAGTGCAGTAATAACGATTCATCACAAGTTTCTAGTAATCGAAAGATTCCACAAAAGATTAATTTAGGATGGTCAGATCCTTTCTCCATGCAACAATTTTATATATCACTCCAAGGATCATATCAACTTGTATCAATGAAGATGACAGTTTTGAGACGAGAAGACATTCAAAACAGAAAAAGAGATCAAGCGTTTTCATCAGCAAGCTTTGAGGACAAAGCTTTTTGAAGAAGGCGGCAATGTTATGAATAAAATATATTAAATATAAATAATGATGATAATTGTAATAATGATTAGTTAATTAGTAATTGTGAAAATCTGGAAATTCCAAATCCTACTGCAACAACTGATAATATTTCTTCCATTTAATAATTTACTGAAACAAATTATTTGCGTTTATCTACGGCATATATCGAAATACATACACTGCAGTGTTCACAAATTAATTACTGTGGAAAAATAAATGTAAGGAAAATACTAGCACAACAACAGCACATTTACACAGTTATTTTTGGACAATTGTCCCCGGAAAAACCCAACGTGGGAAAACCGGTGCAGCAGATGAGGGTTTCTTTTATTATTCTTCAGCAAAATCTCATGTTCAATCTGCAAATAGCAAAATAGAAGAAGAATCACTAAGAGAAATTTTAAAACCAAATTTCTCCACTCCACACTGAATTTCTGACACCTAAGAGGCCCTGCTACCCTCACGCTAGCCACACTGCGTCACCCTTTACGTAGTGACTGCGTTGTCCCTGCGTCGCTGCCTCTGTGTGGGTGATCTGCGTCCCTCTTCTGCACTGCCTCTTCCTGTCATTTCCTACACCCTCAACTATTGGTGATACCCTCTCTCTCTCACCTGCAACTCACCCTCTGATTTGTTTCCTCTTGTCGAACTTCAACCAGTGAGAAAACCAATCTACTTGCGTAGCTGAGTATTTGCCCGGTGTATCTTCCAAATGCCCATCAAAGTCCTTCTTATAATCCTCTTGTTGATCAATCAATGGCCCAGATTAGATTCTAATCAATGGCTCAAATCATTTTGATTTGATCCTCATCTTCTTCTTAGCGAGGAATGTGCTCTAGTAATACAACCTGTTGAAGCATCACCCTGACTCTGTAACATCTCCCTCTGTGTTGTTGGTGTTTGACATCACTGCCCACCAACTACTGCGCAAATGTTGCATCTGTGTTGTTGTTGTCCCTACATATTGCTGCCAACTACTGCTTCTGCACTGCAACTCCCTCTCATCTGTTGTTGTTGCAACTGAGAAACCATCTGTTTCTGTTATTGAAACGGGTTCTCTACCATACCCATCCTAGACTCTTTGTGAGTACATCTGCTACCTGATCTCTTGTGGGGACATACTGCAATTGTATTGCCCGACGCTGAACACAGTCTCTGATAAAGTGACATTTGATATCAATGTGTTTCGACCGATCATGAAATACTGGATTCTCAGAGAGTTTGATACAACTTTGCTTATCGCAGAAAACACTGGTCGCTTCCATCCTCTTCCTAAACAAACTCACAAGCATTTTTCTAAGCCATATAGCTTCGCACGTAGTTGTGTTGGCCGCCATATATTTTGCTTCTGCTGAGCTCAGAGCTACCGACTTCTGCTTCTTGCAGCACCAAGAGATCATTCTTGATCCAACATTGAAGCAATACCTGGAGGTATTTTTCCAATCTACTGAACTACCTACCCAATCTACATCTGTGAATCCGCTCAACCTGACATCATCTCCTCGGGTGTATTTCAACCCATATCCGACTGTTCCACACACATATCTAAGAATGCGCCTAGTTGTTGCCCAATGTACCCCTTTTGGTTCCACCATGAACTGACTAAGGGTATTTACTATTGACAACAAAACAAATGCCTGGCCTAGTGTTGACCAGATACATGAGCAACCCAATGAGCTATCTCTACAAGGTGAGGTCCACTTCCTTGTCTCCTGATGCATCTATTTTCTTCCAGTTGGTGATCATAGCCGTAGCCATGGGTCGGCAATCCTGCATTCTGAATCTCTTCAGAATCTTTGTAGCATATTTCCTTGCCCAAGGTAGATCTACCCATTCTTCTGCCAAACTTCCAACCCCAGAAAATAATGCATCAACCCCATATCCTTCATGTCGAATTCTGCTTCAAGATTCTTCTTGCAGTCTTTTATGAGCCTAGATGACCATATTAGAAATAAGTCATCCACATACAATACCAGAATAAGTGGCTCATTTTCCACCATTAGATAGTAGAGATTGGGATCAACATCACTCTTGATGAATCCCAACTGCTGCAAGTAACTAACAATCTGACCATACCATGCTTTGGGTGCCTGCTTGAGCCCATACAGGGCTTTCTTTAACCTGCATACATGAGTTCTCTTTTCATGAGTCTCAAAGCCTTCGGGTTGTTCTATATACACTTCTTCTTCTATCACCTCGTTCAAGAATGTTGTCTTGACATCCATCTAGTGAATCTCCCATCCCATTTGAGCTGCTAGGGATATAACGGATGTGATAGGGGTATAATTAGTTACTGGGGCGAAAGTCTCCTCATAGTCTATTCCTTCCTTTTGTGTGTACCCCTTTGCCACAAACCTAGCCTTGTACTTCTCTATACTGCCAACATACTTGACCTTGTAGATCCACCTTTATCCTACAACTGATCTATCCTCTGGTCTAGTTACCACTTCCCAAACATCATTCGTCATGATAGAACTATACTCTTCTACTATGGCATCCACCCAAACTTGGTGTTGTATGGCTTCCTGAAAACTGGAGGGTTCTTCAACCTGTGCTACCAAGGCTTGGTACCTGTCGGGTTGTCTACGCCACCTCTTTTCAGTTCTAGGAGCTCCAATAAACTCCTTTGCGTCCCTCAGCGTTTGTCGTACTTCCCTGCTGGTTCTACCACTGGTGGTGGGAGGCTCAATCAAATCCTCCTCTTGTTCCTCTTGTTCCATTTGCTGAGGACTGCCTGGATCTCCTACTCCTGAGGAAATATTGGTGCTGGTTACGGTACTCGATCCTGATCTCTGTCCACCTATTTGTCCTTCTTGTTGCCCTTGCGACTGTTGGACTAATGGAACATCTGCTGACTGATCTTCTGCTGGCATCTCTCAAGATTTTCTAAAAGCTCTATCTTCCATGAACTTTGCATCTCGTCTTGCTACAATTTTCATGTTGCTTAGAATGTAGATTTTGTATGCTTTTGAGGTCTCGCTATACCCTACGAGGTACCCCTTTTCTGCAGTCTGATCCAGCTTACTACGCTTCTCATCTGGAATGTGACAATATGCCACACTTCCGAATATCCTGAGATGACTCACCTCCGGCTTTTTCCCTGTGAAGACTCCTTCAAGCGTTTTCTTCCCCAATGCTCTGTGAGGAGTTCTATTCTAGATATACACCATTGTGTTGCATGCCTCTGCCCATAAGAATCTAGGCAAGTCCTAGTCATATAACATAGCCTTTGTTGCCCTGACAATTGTTCTATTCTTCCGCTCCGCTACTCCATTCTGTTGTGGATTGTATGGAGTTGTCCATTCTCTTTTGATGCCCTCCTTTGCGCAGAAATCTATGAAGTTTTTATCCGTATATTCTCCACCATTATCTGAATGCAATACCTTTATCTTTTTCCCTGTCATGTTTTCTACGAGAACCTTAAACTCTCTAGACCGATCAAAGACCTCATCCTTGGTCTTTAAGAAATAGATCCAGGTTTTTCTAGAATGATCACCAATAAAGGTGACAAAGTACTTGCCACTGCTAAGAGCTTTCGTGGACATCGGGCCACAAATATCTGAGTGTATCAATCCCAACACGCCTCTTGCTTTGTTGTCACTTCTGGGAAAAGTTGCCTTAGTGTATTTCCCTAGTACACATCCTCTGCATACATCATCATGCTCAGTACTGAGGACTGGAACTCCTATAACAGTCTCTTTGAGCATCCTCAGTGCTCCATGGTGTAAGTGTCCCATTCGCCTGTGCCATAGTTCATTCAACTCCTTTTCACCATTATGATTACTTCCTATCAGTGCCATTGGAGATTCGAGCTGCAATCTATACAATCTGTTGCTTCGAGCTCCAATTTGTCTCTTCTTCTTCCAGTTGGGATGTTTGACATACACCTTCCTTCCAATGAAGTATACATCATACCCCTTGTCCTGTAATTGGGACAATGAAATCAAATTCATTCCTAACCCTGGCACATACAGCACATTAGTGGCTCTTATGCTAGTTCCTGCTTCCGTCTGAAACGTTATGTTGTCTCTCCCTATTGGAGTACACTTTGTTCTGTTTCCCATAGTGATCTGGAAGTCTATCTACTCTTCTTAATAGCTAGAGAAGTACTCTCTTACTCCAGTCATGTGAGTTGAAGCCCCGCTATCAATATACCAAACACTTGTTGATGTTGAACTTGACAAACATGTGAATTCTTCTTCCAATCTGGAAGATAATACATCTTGACTATTCAGGTTGTTTCATGCTATTCTCCTTCTCAACGTTGTACTTACTACTGCAAGACATTGCATTTTAGCTGGAGATCTGCTCTGCAAAAGAACCACAGTGGCTCCTTCTGTCTCTGACAACCCTTCGATCTGGAGATTGCTTCTCTGCCAACTCACTCAGAGAATTAACTCTCCCTCGAAATCTTATCTGCCTGGCCCTTCTAGAGACTTCGAACAGTTGCTTACGCAATGCTACGTTGCTCCCTTTTCTTCGGCACTGGATCTCTCCTGCCTCCTATCGATGCTCTGATACCATGTGAAAATCTAGAAATTTCAAATCCCACTGCAGCATCTGATAATATTTCTTCTATTTGTTAATTTACTGAAACAAAATATTTGCAGTGATCTATTGCAAATATCGAAGTACATACACTGCAGTCTTCACAAATTAATTACTGTGGAAAAATGAATGTAAGGAAAATACTAGCACAACAATAACACATTAACACAACTATTTTTGGACAATTGTCCGCAGAAAAACCCAATGTGGGAAAAC
Organism: Pinus tabuliformis; assembly: GCA_031772625.1. Lineage (NCBI taxonomy): Eukaryota > Viridiplantae > Streptophyta > Pinopsida > Pinales > Pinaceae > Pinus > Pinus tabuliformis. The sequence goes on along the minus strand of CM062817.1, from coordinate 1,844,820,295 downwards.
GAGTGCAACAGATGAGGGTTTCTTTTATTATTCTTCGGCAAAATCTCATGTACAATCTATAGATAGCAAATTAGAAGAAGAATCACTGAGAGAAATTTTACAAACAAATTTCTCCACTCCACAGTGAATTTCTGACACCTGAGAGGACCTGTTGCCCTCACCCTAGCCACATTGCACCACCCTCTGCGCAGCGACTGCGTTGTCCCTGCGTCACTGCCTCTGCGTGGGTGATTTGCGTCCCTCTTCTGCACTGCCTCTTCCTGTTGTTTCCTGCACTCTCGACTATTGCTAATACCCTCTCTCTCACACTTGCAACTCACTCTCTGATTCAATTTCCTCTTGCCGAACTTCAACCAGTGAGAAAATCGATCTAATCGGGCAGCTAAGTATCTACCTGGTGTATCTTCCAAATGCCCATCGAAGTCCTTATAATTCTCTCGTTGATCAATCAACGGCCCAGATTAGATTCTAATAAATGGCTCAAATCATTTTGACTTGATCCTCGTCTTCTTCTAGAAAATTAATTTCACACCCTGTTTAATTAATACCCTTTAATTATTTTAATTTCCTAAGTTTAGACTTAGGCATCCATTAAAAATAATTAATTATTTTAATAAAACTATCTCCGGGTGGAATTTCCCAAAACGATTTTTGGGTATTCTGGAATACATGTGTCCTAGCCTCCCTGCAAATTTTGAGGCTTAGATCACATCCGATGCTACCAGAAATCAACAGTAATTAGTGTTGAATAGGCACGTATAAATGGGACATGACTTTCCATGAAAAGGCACCTGCCTAGTATATAAGCAAGCCCCTCACTCTCATATGTAACATCATTCTTACTCATACATTTTAATATATATTCTTGTATCTCAATGGCTTGAAGGTCAAACTTTGTTCGTTCCACAGATATGAAAACTCCATAGCCCATGATTCTCCCCATCACCTACCTTCATTCCCACTTGGAAGCCATTGACTTTTGCATATGAGCAGTTGAGGAGCACACTGTCCACTTAGCAAAATTCAAGCTACACACTTGGCAAGGTCTTTCACACATGGTTCGATTTCTCCTTGGGGTCTCCATCGTTTCTCAAGTTGTCACTGACTTCTCCATTGTGATATTCTCCCATTTTTGTATAAATCCACCATGAGAGCTCTCATTTTCCCATGGTTGGAAGCTTGTGCTTATTGCTACTATGTTGGAATTTCTATTGAGCTAATAATAATAAAAGTCTTTGGGGGGATACTTCTTGGTCTTGTGATGCTATTGCTTGTGGATGAGGTAAAATGTTCCATTGATGTTGTTCTTCACGCTATGATTATGTTCCATTGAGTTTATCTTGTTTAAGCTAGTTGATTTTGTGCACTGCCTAAGGGCATTATTGCTTAGAGAGGAGAGATTTGTAATTATTTGCAATCTCTTTTGATCTTGCCATATCTTGAGCATTGTTGCAATTTGTTGTTCTTAATTGAACAACAAATTCAACCTTGCCTCTATATGAGAAGACTCCTTGTGCACTAACAATTGGTTTGCAAGTGTTTCTCGTTTTCAAAGGCAGGTTACCAAATCCCTTTGGAGTTAGGGGAAGTCTTCGGTTGGATCATCCAACTCCATAGATCTCAAGGAGCTCACAAGCTATTCAAGCAAGGAAAACCCAAGGATGTAATTGGATATTTGATAAGGGGGTCTCTATAAAGCTTATTTTCTTCCTTCCATCAAATTCAAAGTTTAACTTCTATTGGTTGATAAATTTTGCTCAAATTTTATATCAAGAAATAGAAGGCTAGATAATTGGGCTTAGGCCCATTTTCTTCTGCTCAAGTCAACTCTCGTGAGTTGATCTTAGTGAGGAAATTTGTAATAAGTGTATTTTATATTTACATTGGATTTTCTACATGCTTCCCATCTCATGCACTTGATTTTTCTTATATATTTTCAGACCTACTTATCTTTCAAGCTAACTTGCCTTCTTGTTGTCCTATAGGTGGTTTTGAAGACAATTCGAATTGAAGGAGAGATCAAAGTACATATCTTGGGATTCCTTCTCACATTTGAAGTTTCCATGACCTATACCCTCTTCTTGCTATTTCCTTTCTTCTTCTAAAGCCTCATATGCTTGAGGAATTGTAACTTTTGTATCTTGTTGTTCACTCAAGGCTTTCAAGCCATTCCTTTGTAACATTTCTCAAGTAGATTTCATAAATCTTTCACTTGTAAACTTTGGGGAAAGAGTATGTTTTAAAGATCATATTGTAAGCTCTTCCTAACCAAGCCCTCATCTCTATAAGTGGGCTATTCTCATCACTAATAATAAAAGTAATCATTCTTCTTTGGGAGCTTGGGGATCATCCCCTTGAGAGAAGGACCCTTTTTGCATGGTGTTTGATTTGATCTCTATTTCTATCTTGAAGTTAGTTCTAGTTTGTTAATTTCTAACATTTTCATTTCATGCTAATTTCATGTTTTCTCTCATTTGATTTTACATCACTTCAAACTAATGTTCATTTCATGTTTTGCTTACAAGCTAGTTTTCATTTGATTTCATGTGAATTGTTCATTGCATGCTAAGTTTTCTATTTCATTTTGTTGGGCTATCTCTACATGTTAGTTTCTTGATTAATCATTTATATGCTAATGTTAATATAGACTGATTTCATACACTTATCTTTCCATGCAGATAATTCTCTCATGTTAGAATAGTTTCACTTACATGCAAGTATCATCCAATTTGTTAGTGTAGTTTCAAACAACTTTCATTTTGAGCTAAGTTGTCCATTTCATGCTTCATCTCATTTAGCATCTAATTTTCACTTGACCATTCACTTGTGTAAGCTCTCAACATTTGATTTTATTTACATGCAAGTGATATCTAATTAGTTTAGTTGTAACAATCTAATTTCATTCTAATGCAATTTTCTCTTTACATGCTAATTTAGTTCCAAGAATCTAATTGCCATTTTACTTAATTTAGATTTGTTTCATAGTTCATTCACAACTTATTTAATTTTCTCATTGCGATTGTCATTTTTCACTAAAATTTACCTCCAACATAAGTTGGTTATATAGAGACTAGGACCACTTCCTTAATACTATTTTCCCAGGTTTGTGAGAAAGGTAAACACGTGACTATGTAGCTAAGTTATGGTTGAGTCCTGCATTGGAGCGGTGGCACATGGGTAGACTTGAGGGACTAGGTGGATACTCATTAATGCACCTAAGTTTCTCCACTTGATGCCTCTTGCTACTATCCCTATCCTTACAAGGGTAAAAGTTTAAAGAGGAAGTCTCACCTTAGAATAGGCTAGAGTAGGTCTAATAAAATAAACCAAGAGCACTCTAGATCACACTTTATTTTACTTGCAATACAATTGTCATGCTTATGCTATCTTGAGTTTATTAAGTTTATTTGCAAATATCATTTACTTTTCAAGTAGCATTTCATCTTTTGCAAGTATTGTGGGTTTAACTTTACAAGTACAAGTATTTGCATTTCTTGTACTTAGATATCTTCTCATTTGAAGTTCACTTTGCTTATCTTGAAATACTTGGAGCTTGTTCAATTATCTTGGAATATCTTTCATTGGTGCAATTTTCCTTCAAGTTATCTCATGTGAACAATCTTACTTTACAAGTAATAATTTCCTTCCTTGAGCATTCATTTTTTGGCACTAGTCTTATTATTTCAATTCTTGCAAAGGATCTATCTTATTGATATCATTGCTTATCTATTTTGCTTTACATGCTCATGGTTATATCATTTATTTGTTGAAGTATTTACATGTTTTAATTTGATGGTTGATGTATCTCTTGATTAACTAATCTTTCAATCCTAGAACTTGTTTAGTATCACTTGCCAAGCCTTAAATTTCCTTTAGAGTCTACCCTCCTTGGCTTCATCTAGGAGAGAACCTAGATGGAGGAGTTGGGAATTGGGTGACAGCCCTAACTCATAGCTTGCCCCCAAGGCCACATGAAGTGAAGTTAGAGACTTTCCCCATGCTAACCTTAAGGTGTATAGTCAGGAAGCAATAGACGTCACTCATATTGGCTTCAGACCCTTGGTCATTGGATTATAAACCATTCACAGTTTGCTAATGATACCATCTTGATTAGGGGAGCCTCCATTCCTATTGCTTCCAAGTTCATTGAACTCTTTCATTAGTGCATCAGGCAACAAGGTAAACAAACAAAAGAGTCAAATTTTCCAATGGAATGCAAGCTCACAACTCTTTCAATGCATCTCCAAAATCATGCAATCTCCATATCAAAATCAATGGACCTCCTTTAAGGTGTTTGGCTTGCCTCTTTCATTAAGAAACCCTTTAACTCAGTCTTGACAAAGTATATCGGACAAAATTAAAGGAAAGTTTCAGTAGTGACACACCCAATGGTTATATCCAACTAGATGCAGCATTCTTATCAAATCCATTCTTCCATCATTACTTGTCTTCCAATGCTCAGCAACATCAGCACTGATTGGTGTGATGCAAAGGATTACTTAAAATTTGCAAAATTTTTATGGGAGGGTTGGAAATCAAACACAAAGAAATTTCATTTTGTAAGTTGATCAATAGTAAGAGATCCCAAGGATAGAGGAGGAGCTGCTCTCCTTAACCTGGCTTTGGGAGGGAAATTGACTTTGGTGATTGATGTGACTGGAAAAAATCATTGGTGGAAAAGGGTTCCATGGAAAAAATACTTCCAAGTTAAGAAGGAAAAGAAATATAGAGAAGAGATAGTAAATCAAAGAGGATCTCACATTTCAAGATTAGTTAAATATGTGATTCCCTTAATCCGAAAGAAAAAAAAAAAAAACAAAACAAAACAAAACATATATATATATATAATAAAAATAATAATAATAATAATCTCTCTTGGGTTCCAAGGAATGTTAAAAATATAAACACTTGGTAAGATAGTATAATGGGACACCAACCATTGGAAAATTTCTCAGAGTTGTCACCTCTGAAAAACTGGCTAAATGAAAGAAACCAACACACTCTTTTTGACATATCCAAATGGTTATCGACTTTAGGAGACTAGCTGAGCTGGAAATTTGACGTGCTTTCACCTCCCTCGCACCCATTCTTCTCTAACTTATCTCCTCAAGGTTTGCACGCCTCAAAACATTAGGATGTTGAATCAGTGTGGATGGGGCCTTTTGGGGTTTTTGGTCAAAAATGGGTACATCCATAGCTCCAATCTCTACAACTACCTCAATGATGAGCAATTTGGAAGAAGGTACTGTCTTATGATTGCCTGCCAAAGATTAATGCATTTTGTTGGCTTCTAGTGCATAGAAGATAACTAACCGTGGATAACCTCCAAAAGAGAGGCATCCAAGGCCCAAGTTGGTGTGTGTCATGCAAAAAAGAGGAGGAATCTTGCAAACGCCTACTATTTCTAGAATGTACTTTTGCAACACAGGTTTGGGAAAACACGTTCTCAGGCTTATCCCAAAGATACTGCAGGCCAACATGCAAGAATGCGGCATTCACTCACTAGATTAGATTGTAAGATGGGTCCTTCAAAGATAAGCAGCTCTTCAGATGGATCTGAACAACATTACCAAAAATTTTATAGTGGGTGTTGGAAAAGTAACTAGTTTTGGTCTTCATTCATGTATCAATTTGTATTTTTATGTAAAAGAAGAAAAAGAATTTTTGTTTAAGCATGGGTTTCATGCTCCATTTAATGGTCTTCTAGGAAAAGCATACATTTCATGCTCCTAGGGTTTGGCATGAGTCAAAAGAATTATTATCATATGTAAAAGACCGTTTTGCGCAATTTGTATCAAGAAAGAAACATTATTTTTTAGTCTATAATGTCAATTTGGACTCCTAAGACCAAGTCGGCCCTGCCAAGGAGAAGTCGGCCTAGAAGAGGCCTATTTGACCTCTTGAAAGGTGTATATATAGCCAGAGACTTCGACCTATTGAAGCACACATTACACAAGTTTGATCTACAATAAGACAAGAAGAAAGAAGAGCGAAAAAGTCAAGAAGAAGAAGCAAAAGTCAAAGCAAGGAAGAAGACTTGAAAATATATCTTTTTTGTCCACATGTGCGAGTAGATTAGGGTTTTTTGTGTGAGTTGCAAGGGTCGAGGTTGCAGGTCGAATTGTAGACCTGAAGTTGCAGGACCAAGACTTTGAGTGGAGCAGTTTGTGAAGAGGTTGACTTTCATTGACTTTGGTAGACGTTGTCTTATTTGGAAGAGATAATTTGGAGGAGATCATTTGGAGGGTTTACTTGGGGCTTGAAGAAGTCTTGGATTTGGTCTTTGGGTCTTGGAGATCTCATTTTGATCTGATTCTATAAGAAGATTGTTCGAATTTTCCCCAGTTATGGGGATTTGACCCGACATGGAGCCTATATCTTGTGTTCTTTGTGTTTTGTGATCTTCATGTTTTTGATAATTACTTGATGAAGAAAAAAACATAATAATAAAATGCCAACAAATATCACAAGTAATTATCAAGCAAGGAAAACCAATATTAATCTACAAATGCCTTGATTTTCCAACATGGTATCAGAGCTAAGGTCGGTAAAAGGAGATTAGAAGATCACTCTCATTGGCATAGATGAAGTAATGTTATTAGAACCGAACCGGTCATTGAATCGGAAAACCTTGTGGACCAGGAACCGGAGAAAAAAAAAAACAAGAAAACAAAAACAAAATCTGTTTACCAAAAACACATAAAATATTCATCTTTAAAAATAAAAAAAAACATATATATTCATGTATCCATATGAATCCAAACCATTTGTACACAAATATGCAAAAGTTTTCATTTATATAGCAAGTAATAGTGCATATAACCAAAATAGCACTTAGTGCAAAACATCATTGAAACAAAAATGTTACAAACATCAAGAAGCAGCTCTAAAAGGCCTTTATAGTCCAAAATAACATGATACGTCATAGTATTATACTACAGCCTACAATACTACAAGCTACAGCTACAGCAAATCAATGATCAAATCATCAATCATCATCAGAATCATCATCTGGTTCCTGATCTTCCTCCTCGTCCTCATTTGAAGAATGAGTAGCATCCAAGTCTGCAATGGGATTATGGCTTGATCCCCCTGACCCTGACGCTGCTATTGGTGCTTCTGATTTATTTGCCTCTGCATCTTGTGGAGGTGGGTCCAAGTCCAACTAAGAATGGTCTTCATTGTCAAATGTCGGTGCTTGACTCTCCACAATCCATTCTGATGTTGGATCAAAGTCACCCAAGACAATGTTGCCTGATTCAGGGGTTTTATTCAGCAATTGGTTGCACCTCAACCTAAGGTTGTACTGAACAAAAACCGTGTCATTTAACTGCCTTTGCTCCAGACAGTTCCTCTTCTTAGTGTGTATACGCTCAAACACACACTCCAACAACTCTCCAAGACTCCAATCAACTCTTCAAATCTGCAAAAAATCTCCCTCGGAACAAACCTGCAAAAAACTCTCTGAATTCTCCTCACCGAACTCAATAATAATAATAATTATGCCCAGGCCGCGTGGTCGCAGGCCTTGTCAAACCGGTGGAACTGGTCCGGACCAGTTCAGAGGGCCAGTTCGGACCGGTCGATTCCGATAACACTGAGATGAAGATACCACTGCAGCAGTCCTGACAAATGTGAAGTTTTGTGGCAATTTCTCTTGAGAATAAATGCAATAATTACATTTTAATTTAATGTGGTATTTTGTGGATAAGAAAGCTAGTTTCACTATGAAATGGTACCTATGATGTTGGACACAAAACAAGATTTGATTTCTTCCTCTTGACAGAGATCTGAATTCTGCATGATACAAGTAAACTTAAGTTGTTAAGCTATAAATGACATGATCTGAATTGCAAAGAACCACTACAGTGATCTATGACAATATGACTACAACTTGACAAGAAGTGAATTCCCTTGAGCTACTAGATTAAAGATGGAAGTGAGTTTCTTGGTGATACAAGTTGACTTCTGAACAGAGATACGAACAACAATTACAAGAAGATGAGAACACCTCAAGATCCAAGTCACTATAGATCCAAGTTTCTTCAGAAGTATACATGATGCAAGCATATTATGATGTGTCTGATTTGAGCTATGACACTATGATGATCTAAGTTACAACACAAAGTTGAAGGTCTTTTGCCATCCGAGGATTCAGTGATACAAACTAGTTTCTGAAGTCTGATGCAAAGTTAAAACAATGATATGTGTTGTCTCTAAGGAAATGCATTATTATGCTACTTCAAATTGAAATACCTGAATAACCTTCTCTGAGCCAGACCATAATAGTGATCTGTGGGTTAAACTTGAAGAGATGGGCGACAAAGGAGACGTGTTTGGGTGATTTATGTCTTTGCTGAGGCGCTGAATTTGATAGAAGCAGGACCAAGTAAGAGAGGGATAATTCTGGGCATGTTTTGGGCTTGAACTCTTCAAGGAACAGGGGCCAAGTTTTCTGTTTGATTGCAGGTACAGCCGTAGCCCTGTACTGGTTTGTTTGGAGGCCGAAAGGTCTGTTTTAAAGGCATAAAACAGCCAAGAAAACAGTTGTCGAAAGGCCGAGTATGAAAGTAGATAAGGCAAGCTATTAGGGAAGGTTCCAGTGAAGTTTTGGAGGAGAACTGAGGCAGGACAGAGAGTTGTTGCAGTGCCCTAACCAGGCCGAAATTATCTCAGACTAGTGTATGCTCAGAACCAAGTAAGTGGAAAGCTTTCCAGAGGTATGTTTCTCCATAGTTTCATTTATTGCTTGTGGTTAGTTGGTCCAAGATTAGACAGATTGTTGGAGCATCTTAAGGCTGTTAGAAGGGCGGCAAGAAGGTGTCTCCGTTGTGCACTAGTTTAGGGCTCATTCAAATTACATGTTGTCCTTAAAAGGGTTGTCCTAAACTCTGTGAACAAGCGCATAGAATTGGAGGCCGTGACCCTTAATGAAGAGAGGTATGACCACATTGTTTTGAGGGAATCCCGATCTTCAAGTGGGCCATATTCAGCCTCAAAGAATGTACTGTAGTAAGAGCAGATGGGCAGCAAGGTAGGACTTGCATAGTGAAGGAAGAAAGATCTGATTTTGTACAATTAGAGAAGCAGCCTATGTACAATGGTTGGAGGACTGTAAGTGGCTGATTGGTAAGGCCTAAGTGTTGTGGACAAGTGGCAGACTTGTCACAACAAGTGGGCTATATGTTCATTAACTTTTGGAGAAGCCCTAAGAAGCAGTCTTTCAGTAAAGTCTGAAGGATGTTTAGAGGGCAGATTTGAAGAAGCTCTTTGTACAGTGAGTGCAAGAGTTGGCTATTGTGTGGGCAGATTTGTGAAAACTCTAAGGACAAGTGAAGCAGTGGACATTCACTGTCAAGTGGGTTGTGTTTGGAAGACCTTATGATAGAAATCTTGGAGATATTGGAAGGCAGTTTGATTGGTGCCCTAAGGACTGTCAATTTGAGGGTTGTGTATAGAAACCCTGAGGATAGTCATCCTGGAGGTTAGATTGACTAGAAGATTTATTTGAAGACCCTAAGAGTTGGCTATTTTGAAAAGATGAAAATAGCAGCTAGAGGGCAGAATTATTTGAGACTATAGAGTTGCGTTGTTAGCCAAGTTGATTGAACAATGGATTGGCTGACCTAGTATTGTGATGATCAAAATTGTGTGATGGATTATCTTCAAGGCAAGAAGCAGTGCAGGAAGTAGTGTTGGACATAGTTTTGGATGCAGTTGGTGAAGACCTCAAGTACAGTGGACTGTTAGGAGGCAGATTTGGAGCCCTACTTCAAGAAGTTGCAAGATAGGCAACTCAGTGATAAGAGGGTTGGTTGAGGAAGCTACAATATAACAGGTAGCTGATGTAAGGAAAGTATGAGTACTTCAGACACAAGTTGAGGCTTGTTGATGAATTCTCCTTGAGAGGGAGTGAGCATGGATTTCTTCTCTCAAGTTGAGAAGGAGTAAGGTTGGACACTAGTTCTCCCTATGTCATGTACTAGGCCAGGACTAACCGCCATAAGTCTAGTGCATGCATCACGGATAGGAAGAATGATGGTTTGAATTAGCATGGTTCTCCTTGTGTCAAGGACTGTGACGGATTAGGACTGATATACTAAGTCAAATACATAGACATGGATAAGGAGAATGGTGGATTGGATAAGCATCTTGGACAGATCTTGAGACATATACTGTGATGGGTTAGGATGGAGATCCTAAGTCAAGTACATGGACTTGGATACGAATGTTCGATGGACAAACATTTCCTTGAGGGAAATGATCCGATGAAAGATATAGTCGGAGTATCCTAGGTGGAGTATGTACCTCGGTGAGGCGGTGTGGTGTCCCATGGAATGCCTCCCAGCATTGTGCTCTAATCTTGTGAGAGATAGAGTGTACCTCTCAAGGCCTTGTTAATGTGACAATGCTGACTATGATGATCATTGATGCTTATCGACTTGGATCCCTTCAAATGAGAATATTTCAACTTGAGATAGACCTATTGAGTCATTATCAATACCTCCCTAGTTAAGAGGGAGTGTTGGAAAAGTAACTAGGTTCGGTCTTCATTCTTGTATCAATTTGTATTTTTTTTGTAAAAGAAGAAAAAAAAATATTTAAGCATGGGTTTCATGCCCCATTTAATGGTCTTCTAGGTCAAGCATACATTTCATGCTCCTAGGGTTTGTCATGAGTCAAAAGAATTATTATTATATGTAGAAGACCCCTTTGGGCAATTTGTATCAAGAAAGAAACATTATTTTTTACTATATAAGGTAAATTTGGACTCCCAAGACCAAGTCGGCCCTACCAGGGAGAAGTCAGCGTAGAAGAGGCCTATTCGATCTCTTGAAAGGTGTATATATAGCCAGAGACTTTGACCTATTGAAGCACACATTACACATGTTCGATCTGTAACAGGACAAGAACAAAGAAGAGCGAAAAAGTCAAGAAGAAGAAGGAAAAGGCAAAGCAAGGAAGAAGACTTGAAAATATATCTTTTTTGCTCACGCGTGCGAGCAGATTAGGCTTTCCTGTGTGAGTTGTAGGGGCCAAAGTTGTAGGTCGAATTGCAGACTTGAAGTTGCAGGACCGAAACTTTGCCTGGAGCGGTTTGTGATGAGGTTGACTTTCATTGACTTTGGTAGGCGTTGTCTTATTTGGAGGAGATCATTTCGAGGGCTGACTTGGGGCTTGAGGAAGTCTTGGATTTGGTCTTTGGGTCTTGGAGGTCTCATTTTGATCTGATTCTATAAGAAGAGGATTGTTCGGGTTTTCCCCAGTTGTGGGGTTTTGCCCTGGAATGGAGCCTATATCTTGTGTTCTTTGTGTTTTGTGATCTTCATGTTTTTAATAATTGCTTGATGAAGAAGAAAAACATAATAATGAAATGCCAACAAATATCACAAGTAATTATCAAAGAAAATCAATATCAATCTACAAATGCCTTGATTTTCCAACAGTGGGAACTATGGTTAGCCAGAGACAAAGCTATATTCAATCAGCGCTTAGAACCTCCAGTCAGATTGGTAAGCAAAGCCAAAAGTCTCATGAAAGAAACTCTATGTTCAAAGAACTCGTCCCTTCAAATAAGAAGCCTTTTGAAAGAGAAGAAATGGAATAGATGAGACAATTTAGAGAACTCCCAATGACTGCAAGAATAAATATTCATTCAGCATCCTTCAGCTGCCAAATCAGAGTTGGGGAGCAAGAATTTGGGTGGAAAAAAAACAAAAGAGATCACATATTCTTTTCTTTGATGGGGCATTAAAAGGCAATCCCAATGGAAAACAAGAATCTGTCTATGCTTGGGGGCTCAGAATTGCAACAAACAAACAAACTGAGGTGTACACTCTATTTCAAGGTTTAACTATCGCCATTAGCTTGGGACTAAATGAAATGGTAGTCATAGGCGATAGACAAAAAGTCTTTAACTCAGAAAAATCATCCAAATAACTCCCAACAAGCCTCCATATTCTCCAGAATTCCAAAGCTCACACAAAAGTTAGCCTAAATCTTGTTCTATCACTTCCTAAGTGAGCTCAATGACAAGGCTGATAGTTTCGCAAATGAAGCCTCTGGTTTGCTTCATGGAACTTTGAAGAAAAATGGGATTATGTACACTTGATCCCCTAAATCCCCTCAAGATATCAGGACTTTGGTATAACAATTAATGGACCTAGAGGCAGGAATTAAAAACAAGCAGGCATCAACTGAACAGAATAAAATTTGAAGGACAAAACCCATCAGGTGTTGTACACATATGTTAATGGAGGTTTTAAACCTTACACCCCCCGCATTTACTTCCACCTGTTGTGATGGGATAATATCACCTGAATGCTGGGCGAAATTGAAGGTTGTGGGCTGTTTCGTGGAACGCTGAGCACTGTTTGGTGGGTGGTTTTCTGGCTGGTGACATGGGAAGTTTCCGCTCATATGCCAGCAGGTCTCTGACTTCTGCCTGCGTCACAGGTAAGAGTCTGGCTCTCTAGGAGCTTACTTTCATGGTTTGCAGACTAGTTGTTTTTGCCCACACTCTCTCAGGTGTGTTCATATGGTATTTGTATGCTAGGATACACTGATACAGGTACCATATTCTGTTTTTACTTGTGGAAGGATGGGCTTGGGAATTCCATTTGCAGCCCCTCGGATTGGCCTTATTTCTTTTTTTACCATGTTGTTTCTCATCTCTGTCGCTTTGAGTTGCCATGGCTCTCTTCTGTCGACCCGCTGTGGGTTTCTCTTCTTAATTCCAATGGTTTTGTCAAATTTGGGGAGCCAGTTCATTAGATTTTTTGGGTATTATTTCTCTGGCGCTGTCTCATTTATTGTATTATCCTAGAGAAATTTTTACCCTAGGGTTTCTTAAGCAACTCGGGTTTTCAGTAAAATTCTTTTTTCTGTTCAGAAAATGACACAAGCTGTTCCAACTTCCAATATAAATATAATCTTCAGTAATCGATATTATACTTTCAACAACACAGTAAACAAGGCTATAGTACAATCATTCACAATTCAACAGTATTCACATAGCCCACGTTCAACTGCCCGATACAAACCCACCAGTTCCAGAACAAATCCAAATAATTCTAATCTAATTCTGAACAAAGCTAGACTACTGATCACCGTATCCTATCAACTGATCTGAATTATACTAAATTGCCAGTGTGGTTCTGACCATAGTAAACGGCCTGTCCAGCTTCAGAAACACTTCTTGCTACAAGGATGTCCGCAATTCTACTGAGACTCATAAATGGAATGCGAGTTGCCTCAGGGAGATCGTGAGGTGTCTGAAGGATGATCAGACTCTTAAATTTGCTCAGAACTCGTCCAAATCAGTCCCAAGATTTTCTGTGTATGCTTCAGGTACTTCGGGCCTGTCCTGATCTTCGTCTAGCTTCAGTGAGAGCTCAGAATAGCTTGAGAGGCCTCCTTTCACACTTAACAAATTTGGATAGTCACAGTGGTTTTCATCGCATCTGTCCCACAATATCTACCTCAGAACTGTTAAGAAGGTGACGTTCAGCCCCAGATGCAATTCTGCCTCCGTCAGATGATTTATCCTCTGACACAGAATGATTTCACAAGGATTAGGACCCCAGAATCATGGATTTGATCCAGAAATTTGCCTCAGAAAGTTTCGCATGCCTCAGCCTCAGATAGCAGAAACCTGCACCCCAATCTCAGAAATATTTCGGCCTGCCTCAAAAAAGTCGTTCTGTATGAACTTCAAGGAGAAACCCGTGTAATTTAACTTCAGGAAACTTTGTTCTGCTTCAGATTCCAGAAAATCTGCCTCTGTTATGTCTCAGAACAGATTCGCAGATCCTCCAAGAATTAGGTCAATTTGCCTCAAAATACCCACAGAGTCTCTGCTGCTCCTTCAGATAGTTAATTCTCTGTGGCCAGAACAAAGAAAAATGACTAGGTAGGGTGGGATCACTCCAACGAAACTAGTCCAAGGAGAAATGGGGTCTTAAAACCCTCAGAACCTCAGGCTCAAAGAGAAACAGAAACAAATAATCCAATCCAATGATGCTCCAAATAAATCTAACCCTCTTGTACATACTACATATAGATTTCCTTGAGGGGGTTTTCCTCCTTAATTAATTGAATGGGGTTCACAACAAACCATAACTTTGGGCTTTTTGCCCCAGCTGCCCCAAACAATGGGTATTTTGGGGATTTCCCCTTTATCAACGACTATAGCCTACGGGGATTGATAGGCTACTTCATCCCTTGGGCCAATTAATCCCTTTGGGACATTACATTTATGGATAAGCATCTTTGGTGAGGTCTGGAAAACACTTTTCCAGACTCTTATTTTGGCCTGGTGTAGTCATCAATTTAGCACGTTGACCTTGTTCCTTCCCAATTCTTTCCAGCAATATCAAGAGTGAATTGGGCCCTTTTAGGGCACTCTGGTATTCCTCAGTGTTAATTTTTGGTATGTTCTATGCTTAGAGCAATTTATTTCAATTTTCACAGTTAGCTCAATATCTTTTCTAGATTAGCAATCACATCAGCATTAAAGTAAACTACAGATAGAACATAAACATAAATCGCAGAAGACAAGCCAAGGCAAGAGGACACAAGATGTGGTGCTAGCCAGGGACAAACCCCAATGTGGGGAAACCCTTGATCAATTCTTCTTATACGCTCTTCAATAGTTCAGCAGAGATAGAGAGATAGAAATAGTACATTTACAACAGAAATCAACAATTTGACTTATCTAGATAAGAGCATAAATCATCTCTAAGAAGATGATACATGAGATCAGTTGAAGACATGCTGCTTCAACTGATTCTCCAACGTGACTCCTTCACCTATCATTGTGTTGTACCTTGTCATCATGCTGCACCTCACCGTGCTGCACTATGTTGCACCCATCATCACTATGCTGCATCTCATCATGCTTCACCAATCATGACTATACCCATCATTGCACTGCATCATGTGCCATTGTTGCACCATGTTGTCATATTGTCCTATGTGCTTGCTGCACCTTGCTTACCATACTGTCCCAATGTGCTTGCCATACTGTCCCGATGTGCTTGCAGCACCATGCTTACCATCATGTGCTATAGTTGCACCTTGCTTGCTTGTTGTACCTTACATGCTTGTTGTACCTTGCATGCTTGTTGTCCCTTGATTGTGCTGTTCAATGAGTTTTGCAGGCTACAGCACGATGAACCATTGGTGCTATGTATAGCAATACTGTTGTCCCACTGTTGCTGGTTAGAGCATATTTGCCTGCTCTAATAACCCTTGATCAGCTACTAAAATAGCCCTTCTTGACTGCGGCTTACCCTTGGAGAAGTGGTGGCTCCCATCATTGTTGTTTTGGGCATAGACAGCCCCGAATACACCTTCACGTTGCCTTGTTTTTGAGTGGCTAGGCCTGCGGCATACCACAGACCTCTGCTGCCATGTACAAGCCACTCAAACCACCATACGTTGCCCTCCAAACAGTTCATAGGGTTGCGGCTTACCCACAATAGTCTACACTGCCCTTTACCAAGCGTTGGGCACCTAAGAACTCCACGCAAGCTGCAACAGCCTTTCCTTGTCTCGGCCCTTTAGGGAGTAATCTCGACCTCCCTTTCGGCAAACTCAGCCCTCCAAAAGATCATGAAACATGCCTCTTCAACTACGTTGTCCAACTCTCCTTTGTTGCGGCTAAGACAAAGTTCCCTTGCCTCCAACTTAGGGCTATCTCCTTCACAACATGACTGCATCTTCTTGGATTAGGGCAGACTGCGGCTAGACATGTTTAGGACTACGACTAGGTCATCCTCCTTAGGACTGCATTTTCCTTGCTAGGGCATCATCTCTAGGGCAGCTCCTTTAGTCTTCTTTCCTCCAACGTCTATGGCTTCCACTCCTAGATTTCTCTTCCACTAAAACCCAAGACAAGTGGAGGGAAATCAAGATAGAAGTGTGTGTTGAAATGACTCTCAAGTCATCTCCTTTTATACTAAAACGTTGAGCACATGTGGGGTTTATTTGGTTGCTAGCTGACCTTGACGAATTGTCTTATAACACAAATAAATTCATAACTCCATGAACACTTATCGGAATCAGATGATCTTTAGACCAATCCTACACCTCTCGATGAGAGGGATCCAAGAAAAATATCAGTTGCCATAAATAAGATGACCCACATGGAGTTTGGCCCTAGTTGCCAATTTTAACACTCCCTCTCAACTAGGGAGAACTCCATCCGCTGATTCATATGTCCGATTGTACTATCTCTGCCATCAGTGCCCTGCACTGCTCTGCTGAACCATGAAGAAGAAGAATTGATCAAGAATGTCTCATACCATTCTCTACTGATCCGAAGTCAGTTTTATTGATCCCAGATCAATGGAGGTCATCCTAGCATAGGGAGTACAGTAGATACAACGATGCATCCATCGATAGTACTACTATGGTCCCTAACCCCATTTCCCTGCTCATTGGCCAGATGAGAGGTACTTCCCATGAGTCCCAGACTACATGGGTAGGATGCCTCGACAGGAGAACCATTCATCCTGTCTCTAAGTCGCCTCCAGTATCACAGGGCAAGGCTGAGCCATTCACCCTGTACACAACGCACCATTAGGAGAGGATGAGTCGCCCTATGGTCGCGTGTTTCTCCAATAAGTACCCCAAGCCCCCTGAAGCTCCCAGAGCTCAATGCATGCAACATGCAGGACCCTCATAAGAGGGTCTCTCAACGACTCCAAGTCGTTTGGCAAAGTCACAAATTTGACCTTTCCCCGGGGCTTTGACAGAATGTCTGGGACCTGTACATCAATCTCAATGCGATGGAGCCTCCTCGCTCATCGACGTACCATATCCCTGATAAGGTAGTATCTGATGTCTATCTCTTGGAGCAATCATAGAATACAGGATTCCTCAACAATCGAATCCCCCCCCCTAGTTGACACAGAAGATCACGGTGGTATCCATCATGTATACAAACAGCTCGCTGAAGAGCTTCGACAACCAGGCAGCTTCACACGAGATCATACTCGTAGCTATGTATTCGGTCTCAGCGGTGCTTATAGCAACCGACTTCGGCCTCTTGCTTATCCATGATATCGAAGCAAAATCCAAAGAGAACCAGCATTCAAAAGTGCTCTTACGATCCTCCACACTGCCTGCCCAGTCAGCATTCGAACGAATAATCATGCAGCTTCACATTTCTGGCAGTGTATCTCAATTCATGATAGATTGTGCCCCGAAGATATCTCAGAAGATTCTTGGCACCAATCCAGTGAGGCTCAACTACATATGAGCTCATCATGCTAACTGCAAAACATATGTCCGGATGGAAGTTCCCCAAGAACATCAATGCGAATGAGTTTATGTAACTCAGAGGCATTTCCCAAATCTGCTCTGACATCACTACCATATAACTTCTGAAAGTTAAGATCCTCGAGGTAGTCACGGGCTTGCAGTTTACCATTCCACATCCGGAATCCAACTCCCTCTTACTTCTACAAATGAGAGGGTTTGCACCTGTCAGAAATAGGTCGTCTTCAGAAGGTGTCGGTATGAGAGGTCAATCATCCACAACCTTCGAGCAATGGTTTGGATCGGCTTCACTCCTAGTGAATCTCTGCTTCATCAAACAGCTATCAATCCTCTCATACTAAGCCCGAGGTGTTTTGCTTCAAGCCATAGAGGGTTTTCTTCCACCTGCACACATGAGATTCCCAATCATGAATCTCAAACCCCTCGGGTTGTTCCAAACCTGTGGACTTGCTACATGACGGGAATGGTCCCCTTGTAATTTTCCTTCGGTACATCTCAGACATGTACCTTCATTGTCTTCTTGAATTCAGGCATCCCTGCCACCATCTGACTCACATCGGGTAGGGCCCCATAATAGACCTTCGGTGCTATAGATGAGGTGTCAATTGACATGGTCCCCAATGGACCATCTTGCAACTTGATACAAATTGCCAACCATGAACCCATGAGTAAAAGCAACTTTGAAAATTCTATTTTCAAACACGTACCTTTCCATCGATAAATGCCACCCTGAAACCTTTGACTTCCATTGCCGAAATGGACACCAGGTTCTTCTGCGATCAGGTACATAAAAGATATTTTGTAAATGAATCGAGTTACCCTCATTCAATTGAGGGGTAACATTCCCTACACCCTTTCCGGGATAGGTGGCATCGGCTCCAAGTATAATCCCACGGTTGTTTCCATCTCTACTAAATTAAGGAGAGCACCCTCCTATCCAGTGAAGTGCCTTGAAGCACTACAATCAATAAGCCAGATTCCCAAAGAATCTGAAGGAGAGGGCCAATACAAGATAATGCTTCTTTATCTTATCAGAAACAACGTCAGATTCTTCATACCTAGGGTTCCTTGCTTTCTTGAAGAGTCGATTGTTTCCTTGATGACCTACATTACCTGTCATTCCCTCGATCATTGAAGATGTCCTTGGAATGATTGTTATCTTCATTAAGAGATGTGTCCCTGCCATTCGGACACTCCTTCGCATAATGGCCGAACTTATTACAAACAAGGCATCTGTCTTTCTTTCCACCCTTAGATCCGGACTTTCCAATGAAGTGATCTTTAGGTAAGCCATCAGAAGCTTTTTTTGCACCATTCTGATAATGTTCTCTGCTTCGATTTCACCCTTGGTGAATTTGAAGAGGGATGAGGAATCCATTGATCCTTTTTTCCTTTCCCAACTATCTTCGGTGATTGCTCTTTCACTCTTGCTTGGGCATTGTCTTCACCTCAGCTCTGATACCATGTTAATTTTAGGTATGTTCTATGCTTAGAGCAATTTATTTCAATTTTCACAATTAGCTCAATATCTTTTCCAGATTAGCAATCACATCAGCATTAAAGTAAACTGCAGATAGAACATAAACATAAATCGCAGAAGACAAGCCAAGACAAGAGGATACAAGATGTGGCGCTAGCCAGGGACAAACCCCAATGTGGGGAAACCCTTGATCAATTCTTCTTATATGTTCTTCAATAGTTCAGCAGAGAGAGATAGAGATAGTACATTTACAACAGAAGTCAAAAATTTGACTTATCTAGATAAAAGCATAGATCATCTCTAAGAAGATGATACATGAGATCAGTTGAAGACACGTTGCTTCAACTGATTCTCCAAGGTAACTCCTTCACCTATCATTGTGTTGCACCTCGTCATCATGCTGCACCTCACCGTGTTGCACCATGTTGCACCCATCATCACTATGCTGCATCTCATCATGCTTCACCAATCATGACTATACCCATCACTGTACTGCATCATGTGCCATTGCTGCACCATGTTGTCATACTGTCGTATGTGCTTGTTTCACCTTGCTTACCATACTGTCCCAATGTGCTTGCATCACCATGCTTGTCATACTATTCCAATGTGCTTGCAGCACTATGCTTGCCATCATGTGCTATAGTTGCACCTTGCTTGCTTGTTGTTCCTTGCTTGCTTGTTGTCCCTTGCATGCTTGCTATCCCTTGATTGTGTTTTCCAATGAGTTTGCAACACCATGAACCATTTCTGCTATGTACAGCAATACTGATGTCCCATTGCTGCTGGTTAGGGCATATTTGCTTGCTGTAATAACCCTTGATCAGCTACTAAAATAGCCCTTCTTGACTGCAACTTACCCGTGGAGAAGTGGTGGCTCCCATCGTTGTTTTTCTGGGCATAGACAGCCCCCAATACACCTTCACGTTGCCTTGTTTTGGAGTGGCTAGGCCTGCAGCCTACCACAGACCTCCGCTGCCACCTATAGCCCACTCAAACCACCATATGTTGCCCTCCAAACAGTTCGTAGGGATGTTGCTTACCCACAGCAGTCTACACTGCCCTTTACCAAGCGTTGGGCACCTAAGAACTCCTCCACGCAAGCTACAACAGCCTTTCCTTGTCTCGGCCCTTTAGGGAGTAATCTCGGCCTCCCTTACGGCAAACTCGGCCCTCCAAAAGATCATGAAACAGGCATTTTCAACTACGTTGTTCAGCTCTCCTTTGCTACAGCTAAGACAGAGTTCCCTTGTCTCCAACCTAGGGCTATCTCCTTCACAACATGACTGTGTCTTCTTGGATTAGGGCAGAATGCGGCTAGACATCCTTTAGGACTGCGGCTAGGTCATCCTCCTTAGGACTGCGGCTAGGTCATCCTCCTTAGGACTGCGGTTTCCTTGCTAGGGCAGCTCCCTTAGTCTTCTTTCCTGCAAATAGTTCGTAGGGTCGTGGTTTACCCACAGCAGTCTACACTGCCTTTTACCAAGCGTTGGGCACCTAAGAACTCCTCCAGGCAAGCTGCAACAGCCTTTCCTTGTCTCGGCCCTTTAGGGAGTAATCTCGGCCTCCCTTACGGAAACTCGGCGCTCCAAAAGATCATGAAACAGGCCTCTTTAACTACGTTGTTCAGCTCTCCTTTGTTGCGGCTAAGACAGAGTTCCCTTGCCTCCAACTTAGGGCTATCTCCTTCACAACATGACTGTGTCTTCTTGGATTAGGGCAAAATGCAGCTAGACATCCTTTAGGACTGCGACTAGGTCATCCTCCTTAGGACTGCGGCTAGGTCATCCTCCTTAGGACTGCATTTTCCTTGCTAGGGCATCATCTCTAGGGCAGATCCCTTAGTCTTCTTTCCTCCAACGTCTAGAGCTTTCACTCCTAGATTTCTCTTCCACTAAAACCCAAGACAAGTGGAGAGAAATCAAGATAGAAGTGTTCGTTGAAATGACTCTCAAGTCATCTCCTTTTATACTAAAACGTTGAGCACGTCGGCTTTATTTGGTTGCTGGCCAACCTTGACGAATTGTCTTGTAACTCAAATAAATTCATAACTCCATGAATACTTATCAGAATCGGATGATCTTTAGATCAATCCTACACCTCTCGATGAGAGGGATCCAAGAAAAATATCAGCTGCCATAAATAAGATGACCCACATGGAGTTTGGCCCTAGTTGCCAATTTTAACACTCGGTCTTAGCAGAAAACAGTGGTTAATTTCCTGGATTTGGAGCTCTGCATGAATCTCAGTGATCTTAAGAGTATCTGCAAGGTCTTGAGGAGTCATGAAGAAACCTTGCACAGCAATAGAATTTCTCTCAGATCCGTCTCTACAATTATACGTAATTTGGAAAGGAAACAACAAGAACAAAATGAAAAGATTATGAACATTCTGTAAGAATATGGAGGAAATTTTTCAGAAATTGATGAATGTTAGGTTAAGGTGCTCTATTCAGAAAATAAGCAATGAACATCTTTCAGATTCCATATCTCAGCAGGAAACAAGCTAGTCAGAGGAGAAAGCAAAAGAGGACACTAGACAGCGACCAAAGGTTCAACAAAATCAGGAGGACACTGGACAGCCATCTAGTTCTTCAGAGACAGACCAGCAAAATCATATTCCTTGGTTATGTTTTGTAAAAACATGCATTTTGAATGTTTTTTACAGGAAGTATACCTGCAATGTTAGTGTTTCTGTAGCAGAAAGACTGGCAAAACTTATGGAAGTTTTAGATGGTAGGAAAATCTTGATGGTGTTGCTGAAGAAACTTTTTGAAACAACATGTCAGCTTCTTCTGGAATATTTTGCCATTTTTGGTCACTTTTCATTCTAATATTTCCAAATCTCAGTTAATTTTTTAAATAAATAAAGGCAGATGTCAAAGTACTTTCAATAGGGATTCCTCCCCATTTTAGCTGGGAAAGACAAAAATGCCAAGAGCATAAACTGTTATTTTAATTTCAGCAAAAATTGGCATTTTCCATAAGTATCTAATCTCTCTTGAAATAGGGGCTAAGAAAGATAAGTTGGCACACCACGCCTATGTTGGGAAGGGTTGGTAGTCTACATAATTTAAGCCTCTCTCACTGATTTGTACTCTGTTTTTGTGGAGTAACGGAAAGTTAAAACTAAGATGGAAAGTTAAAACTAAGATGCATTTTCCGAATCAATTTAATATATATATATATATATATATATATAAAGAGGCTTCATTATGAGAAACCTCCAAGAAAGCTAAGATATTTATCATCAGACATACCTTTAACAATGCATTGAGTCAGCTAAAATGTGTTTGATAATAGATACTACTCAAGATACCGAATGCCCTTTTCTCAAGCATAAGCTTACAGGTATTTAAAATTATATATATAAAGAGGCTTCATTATGGGAAACCTCCAAGAAAGCTAAGATATTTATCATCAGACATAGCTTGAACAATGCATTGAGTCAGCTAAAATGTGTTTGATAATAGATACTACTCAAGATACCGAATGCCCTTTTCTCAAGCATAAGCTTACAGGTATTTAAAATAAATAAATTTAAAAAATACATGTCTAGTCAAGATTTAATCTCAAAGCATGGCAAGGCTAATCATTAGTTTTCTCTAGATGCTTTGATGTGCTTTGCATAATGATTATTTGATACAATATTTGTGCATTAGGTCAGCTGTGCTTTAGGTGCACGATGAAATCATGTTCCTCCTCTACTAATAAACTCATGCACAATTTTTTGGTTCCTTAAAATATAATCTGGTAGCTACGTATACCAGAAAATAAATATCGAACAAGATGAAAAAAGAAAAGGAAGTGAATGGCATTAATCCATCCAAGAAGAATTTGCAGTGTTAGATGTAAACCACCTGACAGAGGTTCACATCGCATAACAATGTTTATCCTTTCCCTACCAAGTTCATTTCATTGGGACTCATCCCGGAGGAAATCCAATTCACCAATTCTGTTTCCTTTTGAGGTATATTTTCATTGCAGTGTGACTCAACAGGCTACGTCAACAAATACCTCTCATTGTCTGCATTAATGCATCCTTTGTTCAACAGTATTGAAGTATGTTGAGTTTTACAGCTTGGGTCAAGTTAAAACATTTTACAAGACAGAGAAACAATGAAATATAGCTCAAGGAAAGTTGTGAAAACGTTCAAGAGTAACAACACGAGAAACAAGTTCTTGCAAAGGCATGTAAACCTTGTAAAACAATAATTATCACTTGGAACAATCTGAACAAAATGAGCTAAAATTCATTTTCTTTTCTTGAGAGGATTCTATTTATATTCCCTTTCCTTCTTCAAAGACCTGCATATATAGCTAATTATATCCCTAAGAATGAAATGATGAAGATTGAATAAACCACTTCATTATGCTGACCTGACTGACTCAATGGTAGCCTCGTGACTTAAGAGAAGGTACACACATATAAAGGAGTCACGACATAAAGCTACTGCTCTTACACTCTTTAATACTTAACATTTCATATATGATGGCAAGTTGCAATAAGTGTCTTCATTTACTTCTCGGGAAAAGAATGAGTGTCTTCATTTATAGGAAAATTGTAATGAGCTTGAAATAAGTCTCTACATTAGAAAGTGTAATAATTTCAATATCTTAAATGCCAAACTTTTCATGGTAACTTCGTCAAATCAAAGAATTCAACACACTTTCAGTAAAAGTTGGAAAACCAAAACTACGGAAAAAAGAAATAAGTAATATACACTATCCTAATTCAAGGTAATATCTAGGAATGGGAAAATACAAAAGCATGGTAGGAATTTTTTCAAATGGGAAACAAGACCACATCTTCATCTAACTAGATTTAATAAAAAAATCTATAAAATTTCAATGGGACAATTACCTTTTCTTTCTCTTTTTTCGAAATGGCAGCAGTCTGACGAAAGAATTCCTGTTCCTGAGAAAACTGTAAAACCAGGTACGCATTAGTAACTTCATATGTGAATATACATTTTAGCATCCATGATTTTAAATCTGACAAAGAACAAAATAGATTTCTGTCGTCATAGCCATAACTACCAGGCAAATATTTCTTTGGAAAATGTTATATATAGTAATATTAGTTTTTGTTGCTACAGACCTGTTTTCTAGATGATTTCCTCATCTCCTCAACTTGAGGGTTTCCTATTTTTATGATATCCTTCATCACCTAAGAGTTAAGGCTTCATATTTTTAGGATTATATATTTTTAGACTGTCAAAGGATTAGTGCTCAGCGATTGTTTCTTTCATTTCCTATTATGAAGGACTTTCTATTTTTACACTATCTATGTTCAGTAGTTCCATTACACTGTACTTCACTGTTTGACTGGTGATTAGTCATCAGTCAGTTATTTGCATTCAATAATAAGTCAAAGGCTTTAATTAGGAATAATATTTTCTCCACTAGTGTGCCTTATTCCTCATGTGCAAGTATGCCTTATTTAGAGAGAAAAAGTCAGATATACTCTATTTTGGCTGATGCGTGTTGGTAATAGAGACATTCTAGACTAGGCTGGAGAGAGTACAGACCTTGCTTCTCAAGTGCATCATCAGACGTAAACAGAGATTTTCACGACCCATCATCCAAGTAGAGTTCGACATCCACCCTTTCCACCTCAAGGTAATTTTCCCTTTGGTTTCTTTCCTTCATAAAGGTCAATCTCTCAAAGACTGCCACCAGGAGAGAGAAGTATCCCTACCTTGCACTTTGTTCCTCGAAGGGCCTTGATTCCAATACTCCCTCAAGGCAGGCACTGTTGAGAAATCTAGGGGCAGCAAGTTAGGTGGTTTCTCTTTCTTGATAACTGCTTGTGATATCTTTTTACTTATATTGATGAGATTTTTCTTTAACATGATTATTATTGTGTTCTTATCATCAAACAGCTACCAAACGATAAAGAACAATGAGACAAGAGGACACAAGATATAGGCAATCAGCCAGGACCCAAAACTTCTCCAAGACCTATGACCCTTGACCAAGACCAAGTCCAACCTTTCCTCCTTGATGAGTGTTCCTTCCAGCGACTTCAACCTCGGAAACTTTTGCAATTTCAATCCCCAGTAAATTCTTCTGCAACTTCGACCTCCCAGCAGATTCTTTTAGAATTTCATCCTCCAGCGGTTTCTTCTACAAAAACTCTAGATCTTGCACATGAGAGAATTATGGTAGATTCTTCCTTCTTTCCTCTTCGCTTGGGTTGATTCTCTCTCCTAGAGAACTCGGCTTGCAAAACAACTTCTTTAAAGACAATTTTCGACTTCTTTTAGATATTGCAATTCGGTATCTGTTACAGCAAGAGTGATGCCCTAACTTCGCACGTGTGAGGAGAGAGAGCCCAAAAACAGACCTTAAATTACTTCAATCCTTCTTTCTTTTTTGACTTCCTCTTCTTCGCTTGATAGGAGACTTCTTGTATTGTATTTGAACTTCTTGATGGATGATAGATTAACCATTGAATGAGGCTGAGTCCTATATATAGGCTTCTCATCCATGAGGCTGAGTCCTATATATAGGCTTCTCATCCATGCTAGTAGGCCGACTTGACATTGTTCCTAGGCCGACATGTCTTCATGATAGGTCGACTTGCTTCCTTGGAGGGCTGACTTCATTGTAGCACATAGACAAGGTCTTGGAGGGTCTTTTGACTCTAACTTTGACTCAAATAATTTTCTTTGCAATATGTAACATGCCCAAGAAGAGTTTTTCATACATGACAATGACTTTCTTGACTTGTAGACTAAATGACAAGCCCTAGAAGCTCTCAATGGGAGCTTGACCTATAAAATAAATTTCCTTGCGCATGAAACCCATGCCTCAAGAATAACAATAATTTTATTTTTTCTCTTTACATTAAATACATAAAATCATGATTGCATATGTCATTATGAAGACCGAACCTAGTTACATATTTCAACACTCCCTCTTAACTAGGGAGGTATTTATAATCCATACAAGGTACTTGGACATTCTCAATCCAAAGAATTCTCATAAGAAGAGTCAAATTAGTAAGCCATCTCTTTGCATCATACCGACCAGCATTGTCACATAGCAAGGCCTTGACTAACAAAACTCTTTCTCCACAAGATCAGAGCAGAATGTTGGAAACACTAATGACTGATAGACACCATCATCATTGTCTCTCAAGGCACATACCCCACCCAGGTGTTCACAGAGTATGTCCTTCTAGGACACTTCCTATCTTGGAATGATACATCCTCAAGGAATTTCCTCTTCGACCACTCTTATCTTGGATGCCCTACCTCATCCTTAAAGAGTATCGGATGCCAAATGCTTACCCAATCCTCCATTCTTTCTTCACGAAGTGAAGACAAGAATGATGTGTCATCTCTCCCTCTCAACTAGGGAAAATATGCTCATTCCTATAAAGGAATTTACCCAAGCTCCTTGTTATCTAGGGACTTGCCCAAGCTCCCTCTTAACTAGGGACTTGTTTTCAACAACTTTCCGCTCTTTGGTGGAGATCATGGTACCTTCAGCTGCTTACAGAGCTCCTTCTTTCGATGTCATGAATTTCATCATTTTGGAGCCTTCATTTTCTTCATAGGGCATCAGCCATCCATCACTTTCCTTCTACGAACCATAGGATTGAACCAACAATCATGTCATCCTTCTTTTCATCAGAAAGTGATCTTCCAGTCTACATCTGGCTTTTCTTCATACTGCTACCTCTACCAACTCATGTTTCATTTAGGATCTTCCATCCAACCACATGAGTGCTAGTTGTAGGTGACATCTACAACTCTCTTTCGGTAGCCCTGTATCAACCCATCCAAATGTTGTTCAAAAATCAAAAATGAACATCAAATCAAAGTTACCTTTTGTGATGGCCTTTCATCATGACACTTGCTTGCTTGCAATATCAACATCCTGCACCTTTATAAACATGTCTCCAAGACTTTCAAGGTCAAGGGTCTCCTTTCTTTATAGACCTTATCAGGGTCTTCATACCTTCTCTATGGAGATGTCATGGCCAATTCTTCTAGTCATCAGATGTTGATTTCTTTTTCTTACGTGACCATAGTTGCATCTTTCACAATTTTTTCTTTCACATATTGCTTCCCAGGAACTTCCATCCATGGTTACTTCATCTTTGTCAACCACCTCATATTTCATATGAGGACATATTATGTTGATTTCATCTTGTCAATATGTGAATCATGCCTTCATGCATCTTTCCAAAGGAAGAGATCCTTTTCTTTGATCATGCTCATGAGGTAGAGCATTTACCCATGCTATCTGCAACTATATGATGACATGACTTAATCTATCAAACATATACATACCTCTTTTCTCCTTTTGGTCATCTAGACTTCCTTCAGTAGCTTCCTTTCCTTGATTGAAAGTACTTCAACCATCTTGACATGTTGCACTCCTTTGTCACCATACCATCATTCTTCTAAACAATGGATCCCACACAAGGTGGAATGATCAGCAAGACACTTGCTTCTTCCAAATAAAGGTGAACCTTTTAATGAATATTCCAACGAAGGATCTTGATTATCCTCATCCTGCAAATGCTCCTAATGATGACGATGCATGATGAACTCTTTCTATCCTCTATCATGCTAGATGACTTTCTTATACCCATAAGTACTACTTATGTTTTCAAGGAGGTTACCAAGAGCTACTTCATTTCTATGATCACTGTTACACCCATGTAGACTTCTACTTCAGCTATCCTAACAATGATATCATGAGCTCTTGCTTCAATTGTATGATGCCATCTTCTAATGTGATGCATCCTATCATACTTACAGTGCTTCCTATCATGATAGTTGTTATTTAAAAAATTGAAAAGACCTAAGGAGATTACCTCAGTCATAGTAGATATTTCTCGCTTCCTCCTTCTTTGATTTCCTCTTTCCAAGTTCCTCCACTTCTTTGGTGATATGAGCTTCATTCCTTTCTTTTCTTTTGTTGTCATTCTTGAGTTACGGATAATCTCTCTTGAAGTGCCCATATTTCTGATAGCCATAGCATTAGATCTTTGACATATTCTTCTTCTTTTTTTGAGAACCAGATTTCCCAAACTTTCCTTTTCTCTTAGCCATGGCAACAAATGCTTGAACTTGTTCACCTGGTCCCACATCGCTCTTTGCTTTTAACCTGGTTTCTTCAATCTTACATAATGACCAGAGTTCATTATTGGTCATTATTTCCCCCAACTCTTGCAGTTGGTCTCGTATTTCTGACACCCTCATAAAGTATGAGGCTATTCCTTCTTCCTTTGATATATTCATCTTGTATATATCAGTTCTTAAAGATATGACTTCTCCAGCGGTGCTTAGAGAACAATTCTACTAACTTCTTGTAGATTTCTTTTGATGTCTCCAACTTTGCAACATAAGGTATGAGGGGATCCTTGATGGATTCTATAAGGATCCTTTGAGCCCTTATTTCCCCTTTCATATACTTAGCTAGAGCTTGAGCTTCTTCCTTTGGAGGTTTAGTGATTGAACCCTTAACATGTCCAACGACTTCATTTTCTATGAGGATCAAATCTATCCTCTTCTTCCATGCAAGAAAGTTTGATGACCAACTAATTTGTTGCTTTCCTTGCAAAATGAAGTCATTTTGATAGATTCAAATATAGATAAAAATACTTACTTATCAAGTGAAGATACTCCTTGATGACAAAATCTTCCACTTTATGCCTTTCTTGATGATGTTGATAATAGAAGATGTCTTCCTTCAAGTATGTTTTGTTAGTGATCCTTGACTCAAGAAGAGGGAGATCACCTTGATTCCTTGATGATGATGGTAGTGCTTCTTCCTGCTTCCCTTGGATATAGAGACTTCAAGATGCTTCAATGTGTAGTTCTTCTTTGAGTGGAGGTAGGGTCCTTGAGATCTTTTCTTTGTGATGATGATGTGAGCTTCTCAAGAATGCTTCAAGTGTAGAACCCTTCTTTGGATGAGCTAGGGTTTTGAGGTCTTCTTTTCTTTGAGATGTGATGATCCTTGAGATGAATAGTCCTTCTTGATGCTCCTTTGTTCAGCCCTTATGTATCCCTTCTTGATGATTCAATGTCCTTTTTGATGCCTTGACCTTTCTTGATACTCCTTTTGATGGTCCTTCTTCAAGCCGACTTTCCTTGATGTAGTCGCCACCTTAAGCTTTGATACCATGTTGAAAAATATAGGGGCAACAAGTTAGGTGATTTCTCTTTCTTGATAACTGCTTGTGATATTTTTTTACTTATCTTGATAAGAATCTTCTTTAACTTGATTATTATTGTGTTCTTATCATCAAACAGCTAGCAAACCATAAAGAACAATGAGACAAGAAGACAAAAGATATAGGCGATCAGCGAAGGCCAAAACCTCAATTGAGAAGAAAACCCACACGAATTCTTCTCTTCTTATAGAACTTCAATTGACGAATTCCAAGACCTATGACCCTTGACCAAGACCCCTCCAAGACCAAGTCCAACCTTTCCTCCTTGATGAGTGTGTTCCTTCCAGCAACTTCGACCTCCTAGCAAATTCTTCTGGAATTTTGTCCTCCAGCAGTGTCTTCTGCAGAAACCCTAGATCTTGCACGTGAGAGAATTATGGTAGATACTTCCTTCTTTCCTCTTCGCTTGGGTTGATTCTCTCTCCTAGAGAACTCGACTTGCAAAGGGACTTCTTTAAGGACAATTTTCGACTTCTTTTAGAGACTACAATTCGATATCTGCTACAGCAAGAGTGATGCCCTAACTTCACACATGTGAGGAGAGAGAGCCTAAAAACAAACCTTAAATTACTTCGATCCTTCTTTCTTTTTGACTTCCTCTTCCTCGCTTGATAGGAGACTTCTTCTTGTCTTGTATTCAAACTTCTTGATGGATGATAAATTAATCCATGAATGAGGTCGAGTCCTCCTATATATAGGCTTCTCACCCATGCTAGTAGGTCGACTTAACATTGTTCCTAGGCCGACATGTCTTCTTGATAGGTCGACTTGCTACTTTGGAGAGACGACTTGATTGTAGCACATAGACAAGGTCTTGGAGGATCTTTTCACTCTAACTTTGACTCAAATAATTTTCTTTACAATATGTAACATGCCCAAGAAGAGTTTTTCATACATGACAATGACTTTCTTGACTTGTAGACTCAATGACATGCCCTAGAAGCTCTCAATGGGAGCTTGACCTATAAAATAAATTTCCTTGAGCATGAAACCCATGCCTCAAGAATAACAATAATTCTATTTTTTCTCTTTACATTAAATACATAAAATCATGATTACATATGTCATTATGAAGACCGAACCTAGTTACATATTTCAACAGGCATGAGGTTGGTTCTCAAAGCATCTCAGCTTCTCCAGTGAACTACTATCTCCCCAGAGCGCCTTCTCCCATTTAGATTCTCCCTTCATGTGCCGACTAGACAGGCACTGAATCAAACCATCAGAGAGGATATCTACAGATTGTACATTCAAGTCACCTAGATCTCACCTTCAACGAGCCTAGCCTCGAAGATATCCTTTTATGTAGAGCACTTTTTAGAGCTACAAGATGGCATCATCATCCACCCCCTTTATACATGCAGCATTGAATGCACTCACTTAGGATCCTTGTTTTACAGCTTCAAATTGGCTCCCATTCATTGCCAATAATGACAGATCACCACATACCACGATCAAATAGGATTTGCCAGGTGTGCCACCTTTAGGAGCCAAAGATAGAGATGCACCTTATTTTTTGATGCCCCCTATACTATGAGATCAAAGAATGTTATCACTAACTCTACAGGGATTCGGGGGACTCCCTCTATCTGAGCGACAAACAGCAGGCGAAGCTCCAAAGTGCATTAGGCTACAGCATGGTGAGACCCTGAGTTTCTCCACAGCCTCCCCCTCTAGGCCAAAAGATATTATCGAGACCTGTTTGGCAATATCGGTCCATACATCATGCCACACGTTATCAAACATTAGAGAGATCAGCTCTAGATAGATTCAAAGTAGAGCACCTCCCACCTGTCAAAGTTGACAAACTACTTCCCAGACCCAAAGGAACAACCACAAACCCTTTTGGAGTTTCCTTCTATTGATCTTGGATGCTAAGAGTATCCCTCTCTCAGACATTTACCCCAAGATCATCAAGTCAGATACCCCCATGGTTCCAAGGACTTCGGCCCCTGTTCGCCCCCCTCACCCTTGGCCATCAGAGTCGGGAGACCTTGACATCATCAACCTCAACTTCTGATCCCTCTCTCACTCTCTCTCTTGACAAGTTCTTGGGTTGTCCAAACTTAATGTTTTGTATAAACATACCTTTGTCACAATTTTATAAATATATTCTGATGTTATATAGGTTTCTTTCTTTCTTTCTTTATATTATTTTCAGCATTTCTAGGAGTTTCACTTGCACTCTCACATTGTATTCATACTGGTTGTACTCTTCAGTCCCATTTACCTACTTTTGTGGGCATTTGTCGAACAGTAATGTAATTATCTCATCTTGTCTTGTCTTGTCTCATTTGGGGTGACCTTCCTATTATGGCCACTGTATCAATTATGGAGAGTTAAGTGTGTTTTTTTTAATCTTATCTACTGGTTGTCTTCTTTCAAGTTTTGCCACTTGGTATTGAGATACGACTGTGTTAAGTTATAGGGTGAGTTGACTTTAGAAAACTTGCCCATGTGTGTTTCACTTGCTTATCTTCCGAGGGTATTTCACTCCTGTTTTGTATTATTGTAATCATTCTTTTGAGGTTTATGAGAAGTAAAGTGATTGGTGTTACAGACTTCAAGGTTGCTGGTTTTGATTTTCAGAATACGTGGTTTTCTGATCTCAGTCTGTGATTTGGTATAACAATCCAAAAAGCAGATATAGTGTATATCTGCTCTTGATCTATGCTTTTATGGTTTTAGTTTTTCAAAATACAAAGTTTTGCTTGGTGTTTTGTAAGATTTCAGATTTCAGCTATAGGTTATATCTTTGAGTTCAGATCTGCATATAATGAATTGAAATCTTAATATGGTATTTGAATTGTTTTACTAAAAATTTTCCATTCAATCAATGGAGAAGGCAAAGACCTGTGACAGGGAGTTGATTCAACAGAGAATTTCAGAGGCTGTGAGGGCCAACAAGTTCCAGTAACTGAACCAATCCATGCCTGAGAAAGCCACAGAGACCTGTGAGAGGTTGAAGTTTGAACTGTTTTTTATGCATGTAAAGGGTGGATTTAACTTGTGAAAGATTGTTGATCAGTTTTGGTTGAAGTATTTTGTAATGTTGTGAACCAAGGGATTGCAAAAATGGCAAACTTCAAAATGTCAGGGCTCAAGGAATGTGACCAATTAGAGGGAGCCTCTAATTTCCCCTCTTGTAAGGGCAGGCTGCAAATGCTTATGGAAGAAATTCATCTTGGGGTCACAGTCCAAGGCAAAGTAGCAATTCCTACTGATCCTCAACGGTTGTCTCAACATGAGAAGAAAAATGGTAAGACAAAAATGATTATTTTGGACTCCATGAAGAACCCCAAATGGCATCCCTACTATATATTAAGGATTTCTGGAAAGTTACAGCAAACCACTCTGATACCATGATGAATTTTTCTAACACATGGTTAACAGATTCTGCTCCAACAGGAAGTTAACAGAGTCTGGATTCAAAGGCTAATCAAAACTGCAAACTAAATCTCGCTAAAATCTATACACACATGTTAAATTTTGGTAGCTCAGACAAGTGATTCTGCATAGGCTTAGTGTCTCCAATAAAATTTCCCAGCAAAGTGACTTTTTATTTTTCCTAAGCACATTAATTAATTAATGTTAAAGATCTTGAGATCGTGAATTACGAGGATGATTTTGTTAATCACAAAGCTGACTTCGTGAATCATGAGGCAAAGGAAAAATTATGAAAGTAATTGCTAAAGGAAATCTTGGTACACATTCCAAAGGCAGCATGCACTTCAAAGAAGTTGGCATCCATGTATAGGAGCAGCGAGTGAGAAAAAGGAGAGGAAAAAGACAGCGTGCAGATTGAAGCAGCCAGACATGCAAACCAAGACAGGTCGCACATGTGCGAGCACTGCACAGGGATCTGCACACAGCAATCGCGGGGTATACAGCAGTACACAGATCAAGGTACAGTCAGCACGCAGATCTAGGCACTGTCAGCATGCAGATCTAGGCAGATTGAGGCAGCAGATCGCTGCTTGGCACACAGATCTGGACAGATTTGTTCGGCTTGATTTCCAAGGCACTGAGACAGGTTTTTCCAAGTTGGGTTTCCAAGGTAAAAAGCTGTATCAAAATTTAATGTTGTTGATTTATGTTTCCGCTGTGTAGATCTGTTAGAAGCTCAACACTATTTTCTGTGCATAAATTCGGATTTGAGTTTGTTGCAAAAAGTAAATTCTGGGTATAAAAAATTATTGGCACATTAAATTGTTTTGTTGGGTATCAGAGCCAAGCCTCTGAAAGAAATTCAAGCATTGCACAGGTTCAAGCTCAAAGGGGTTTGTGGTCTTCAGCAACAATTAATCAAGGGTTTGATCTACCATGGCAACCAGTGTCAGGTATGAAGACAGATTAGAAGGAGCCTCAAATTATCTCCAGTGGAAAGTCTGGATTACAGTTGTTCCGAAGGAGAACAAGTTATGGAGCTTTGTCAGCTCCACAGTGGTTATGCCTACATCAAATCCTATAGCCTTAGACTTCCATGCAGTGTTGCAGGAACCATCCCTAACCCCCACACCCCGTGATCTGGAGCTGGATTCACATCTCGGATGGATCCACTACCGATCCTCCGACAGAACCACGGTTCCACCCAATTTTCACACTCCCTGTGAAAATGGAACCATTGTCATTCCGTGCACAGTTCCGGCATGGATCCCAAGCAGATCTAGAGACAGGCGGGCAGTTCCGAAGACCTCTGCCTTTTTTTTTGGACTTGTGTTGGGTTTGGGGGGGTTCAAATGAGTGAAGGGTGAGTTGGGGAAAAGAGAGAATGAGGCTAAAAGGCATTTCCCCCCTCTTTTCCTCATTCTTGCATTTTGGAGAGCTTGAAGAAGAGAGAAGATACCCAGCTATTTGTGAGAGGTTTGAGGAGACCTTGGAAGAGTGAAGGAGGAGGAGCTTGGAGGCATAAAGAAGGGTTGCCATCTAAAATAGCTAACAAGGTAAGTGCAAACCCTAAACTTCCTCATTTTTTTGTCATCCTTGTTTGTATTTTTTCTCCTCCCTCTCCTACTCTTTCTCATTCTTTCTTCTTACTCATTTTTTTGTCATCCTTGTTTGTAATTTTTCTCCTCCCTCTCCTACTCTTTCCCATTCTTTCTTCTTACTCATTTTATTGCAGGTTGTCCATCTATAATTATATTTCAAAATGGTATTCTTTTGGATTATTGTATCATTCCACTTTTGGTTTTAATGGTGTTGGTGTTGAAAAATGTAACTAGGTTCGGTCTTCATAATGACATGTAATTATGATTTTTGTAAATGGCGAAAAGAAGAAAATAAAATTATTATAGTAATGCCTTACTTCATGGGTTTCATGAGCAAGAGGTTTTATTTTAGATGGCTCCCATTGAGAGCCTTTAGGATTTGTCATAAAAGTCATATAGAGTCAATGTCATGTATGAAAAATGCATATGAGTCTATAAAAGTGTCTAGAAGCCCTCCAACGACAAGCACTAGTCCTCCTCTTCCTGTCGGCCTTAAGATGAAGTACAAACTCATGCTGGCTCACCTATTTGGAGACACAAATATTCGGATGTATAGGTTGGCTTATTATATGGGCCAAACCACTATAAATAGGTGGGCAGGGTCTTCGCATTATCACAGTTCAAAAGTTTGGATTCCTCCGAAGTTTCGGTGACTAAGTACAGTGAAGAAGCTCGCATGTCTCTCTGTGATTTCGGAGGACAATCACAGTGAACAGTTTGGATGTCTCTCTGAATTTTTCGGTGGACAAATGCAGTAATAAGTTCGGATGTAATCACAGAAGAAACTCGGATAGGGATGAAGGAGCAACGAAGACCTTTACGGCTGGACACAACTATAGTGACAAGGAACAGAAAGAAGTTTGGATCTCTCTCATTCGGATCACAGTTACAGTTATTAGTAAAGAGACAAGTTCAGTCTCAATACTACAACAAAAGCACACAGTTCGGTCAAATGCATAGAGTCTATCATTCCATGAAGGAGCTATAGTTCTGAGATCTATCACAGTGTTTCAGGGATCACATTTTCATGACATCACATTGATATGTTTCGGTGTTATCCCTAGTATATCTACAGTTCATTGAGGAGACAATCTCAATGCTAAGAAGGTCAACGCAGAGGAGGAATCAAGAAGAAGAAAAGCGCAGAAAGAGAACTAGGGTCTTGGTCTTGGTCTTGGAGTGGGTAATAGGACAAGGGTCTTGGTCTTGGTATTCGTCAATTGGTATCTCTATAAGAAGAATTTTGTTTTGGTTTTCCTCTCAAAGAGTGAGAGGTTTTGGCCATGGCTCATAGCCTACATTCTGTGTCTCTTGTCTATTTATGTTCATGTATTGGTAGTTGTTTGATGAAGAAGAACGCTAATAACTTAAGAAACAAGAAGATCCTAATCTAATGAATTAAAAGGCACTCACAAGCAGTTACTAATCAAGCGAAATCTCCTAATGCATGATGCCCTAGATTTATCAACATGGTTTCAGAGCTAAGGTGACAGTTAAGGAAGGGCATCTAATCAAAGAGACACTCAAGGATCGAGTTTCAAGAAAGACATCAAAGCAAGTCGAAGGATATCAAACCGAAAGTTCAAAGACCTACATTGAAGAATCAATTCCTAGATCAAAGAAGAAAGTTTACTTCAAAAAAAAGTCTTGGGATCATCAATCAAATCAAGGCAACTAGAAGTCTACACCAACAAAAGATTTGCATCCTCTAGTCATCGTCAAAAGACCACAAATACCTTCATCAAGTTGAAGAGATCTACAAAGCAAGGTAGCCCAAAGTATAGACATCCAAGAAAAGCACTTCAAGGACAAAGATCACATCATCTTGGAGAAAGTCAAAACATCTCTAGAGTCGCGCTCATTCACCACCAAAGAAGTCAAAGTATCTTGAAGGATAGAAGGCGAAAGGCATTATCATCATCTTCTAAAAGGTTCCAACGCAGTCTCCCCCTTACTGAAGAAAGGATCTCCCTATCCTTAAAGGGGTGAAGAAATTTCAACCCCCAATCTGGTTATCAGTTTTCCTTATCACTCCATGCATTTAGTTTTAAATCGAACCATGATAAAAATTCTAAAATCTAGAAATGAAAATATTTTCTGAAAACACAAATTTAGAGATTTCACAACTGCTGAAATTGCAAAAATAAAACACAGCAAAATTATCACAGCCACACATAGAAAATAACACAGTGATTTTTGTTCAATGTGACCCTGGAAAAACCCCCTAAAACTCTTGGGGAAAAACAGTTTGAGAGCTCTTCTTTATTTCTAAAAATGCTTTTACAGAGAAACTGAAATACACAGTAAAAATTCCAGCAACCACAAATTACAACTTATCTCGATTTTTGTGCTTGCACTACGCCTCGAAAATTGTGCCAATCAGCGAACAACCAAAACATAAATTTTCCAGAAATCAAACAGCATTAAATGTCGTACGGTCAGCCTCGAAAAACGTGCCCAAAACTTGTTGTACAGACCGTACAGATTTCAGCAATACGACTACCTCGAAAATTGTGCCCAAATCTGCCTCGAAAATCGTGCCCTTGTTGTTGTCCCTCTTTCTCGATTTCTGTGTTTTCTCATGTTGTACGGTTTTGCCTTGGGATGCATATTGATAAATGTTGCTGCCCAGGTTTGCTGAAATGTCTTTTTGTTGCTCTCCTTCACTTCCTCACTGCTCAGAAATTTTCTCCTTGCTCTCTTTTCTCTTTCTCTCAAATGCTCATGAAAAAATGAATTGATCTTTTCCTCTTCTCTTCTCCTTTTATTCTCTAAATGACCTTTTGGGTTACCCTAAGATCTAATGGTTGAGATTCATTTAGATCTACAGATGAGAATAAATGTGCATTTAATTATCACTTTCTTATTTTTAACTCACCCACTTAGCCTTTTATTTCCATAGTCACCTTTTCACTTTCTAATTCTTCATTGACTTTATTAAAGCCACTTTTAAATTAGGATGTAACTTTACCACTTATAAAGTTACTTTTAAACTAAATTGACTTTACTACTTATAAAGTCACTTTAGGAGAAAACTAAAAAATAAATTTGGACACATTTCCCTAGGCCAAAGATCAAAGCCTTAGGGAACCACTTGTCCTCTGGTACCCAAATTTTAAAACTCCCTCTTACTGAGGAAAGTGTTCCTCACCACTCCCATCTTGTCTCTGAAGTAGACATGTTTGCCCCGTGGTAAGGCTTTGATGAAAATGTTCGCTACCTGCTCATTTGTGGAAATGTACTCAAGCTTGACAACTCCCTTTTGGACATAGTCTCTAAGGAAGTGATACTTGATCTCAATATGCTTTGACCTGTCAAGAAAAACTAGATTCTCCGTGAGTTTTATGCAACTCTGATTATCACAGTAAATTATTGAAGGTCTTAATGCCTAACCAAATAGACCAAACAACATCTTGTGAAGCCATATGGCCTCGCAACTAGCCAAACTAGCAGCCATATACTCTACCTCAGCTGAGCTCAATGCAACTGACTGTTGTTTCCAGCTGATCCATGACACAACTGCCGAACCCAACCCAAAACAGCACCCGAAAGTACTCTTCCTATCTGAAGCACAACCTGCTGAATCTGAATCTGTGTACCTACCAGTCTCACTCCATCACCTTGTCTATAATCCAGACCAAAATCCATAGTCCTCTGCAAGTAACGAAGAATGTGTTTTGCAGCCACCCAGTGCACTCTCCTGGGCTCACACATGAATTGACTCATAGTGTTAACTGCAAAACATATATCTAGTCGAGTATTGACCAAATACATCAAACAAAATCAGTTGTCTATATAGAGTAGGATCCACCAACTCGGATTCAAAAACGTGAAGCTTCTTCCAGTTAGTGATCATAGGTGTAGACATGGGTTTGCAGTCCTCCATGTGAAATCTGCTAAGAATATCCACAATGTACTTCCCTTGTCCCAGGAAGAAATGCCCCTCCTCCTGCCACACCTCCAATTCCAGAAACTAATGCATCAAGCCGATATCCTTCGTCTCAAACTCTGAAGCAAGATCGCTCTTGCAGCCTTCAATGAGTCTCTTTGCACCAGTGATGATCAAGTCATCAACATACAACACTAGAATGAGAGGCTCCTCACCCACCACAATGAAGTATAGGTTCAGATCAACCTCACTCTTTGTGAAACCCAACTGTTGCAAGTATGTATCAATCCTCGAGTACCAAGCTCTAGGAGCTTGCTTTAGGCCATAGAGTGCCTTTTTCAATATGCATACAGGGGACTCCTTCCCATGCACCTCAAAGCCCTGCGGCTGCTCAATATAAACCTCCTCCTGAATGAAGCCATTGAGAAATGCAGTCTTCACATTCCTCTGGTGGATCTTCCAACCCATCTTTGCTACAATCGATATAATGGAGCAAATAGATGTATACCGAGTTATGGGAGCGAAGGTCTCCTCATAGTCAACTCCCTCTACCTGTGAGAACCCTCTCGCCACAAATCGAACCTTGAACTTCTCGATGCTACAATTTGCAGCATGCTTTATCTTGTAGAGCCATCTGGAAGTAACCACTGATTTACCTTTAGGGCTCGGCACTACCTCCCAAACATCGTTCTTCATAATAG
Source organism: Pinus tabuliformis (assembly GCA_031772625.1). Taxonomy (NCBI): domain Eukaryota; kingdom Viridiplantae; phylum Streptophyta; class Pinopsida; order Pinales; family Pinaceae; genus Pinus; species Pinus tabuliformis. The sequence continues at coordinate 1,844,781,751 of CM062817.1, read as the reverse complement.
AAGAATACTCCTCCATCATGGCCTCTCTCCAGACCTGCTGGCTGGCTGCCTCCTCATAACTATAAGGCTCGAAGTCAAAAATGCTTGTTACCAATGCCATGTAACTACAGAACCGCTCAGGTGGTTTACTCTCTCTAACCTGTCTCTTTGGCACAGCAACTGATGTGGCCTCGCGCAAGGTATCATGAAGCCAATTGAGCTTCCTCTTCCTTGAGCATCCTTCTCCCACCGGAGTGAAAGAATCCTCATCATCATCAGAAGCCTGAACTCCTGAAGGCCTGCCAACTGACCTCATGCCTGAATCTGTGCCTGTAGATGCTGAAGTACCATGCGAACTATCCATTAGTGGACTACCCTATGAACTGCTCTGCGAACTGCCCTGCATGCTACCCGAAGAACCACCCACCTGACTCTGAGAGCCACTGCTCATTGATGGACCTGACACTGTAATTGATGTACCTCCTAATCCCGAACCACTGGATCCCTGTAACTGACTCAACTACTCCTGAGGATCTAGTGACTCTGGATACTCTAACTCCCGTGACCTCCTGAAAGCTCTCTCCTCCTCGAACTTCACACCCCGCCTGACAACCACTTTCCTCTGCACAGGAATATAAATCCAATAAGCTTTCGAGGTCTCGCTATAAGCCACAAAGATGCCCTTGTCTGCAGTGGGCTCTAGCTTGGTCTTGTTCTCCTTGGGGACATAGGAATATAGGCACCCAAAGCTACGAAAGTGCCCAACATCAGGCTTCTTCCCAGAAAAAGCCTCCTCCAGAGTCACATTCCCCAAGGCACGATGTGGACTCCTATTCTGCAAGTACACAGCAGTGTTGCAGGCCTCTGCCCACAAAAATAAAAGTAACCCCTGATCATGAAGCATGGCTTTGGCAGCCCCTGCAATGGATCTGTTCTTCCTCTCTGCAACGCCATTCTGTTGGGGGTAGTAAGGAACTGTGAACTCCCTCATAATGCCTGCCTTAGCACAAAAATCAACAAACTCACCAAGGGTATACTCCCCTCCATTGTCCAACCTAAGGACCTTGATCTTCCTACCTGTCTAGGTCTCCACAAGAGCTTTGAACTCTTGAAACCGCTTGAAGACCTCACTCTTGGTCTTCAAGAAATAAATCCAAGTCTTCCTGGAGTGGTCATCAATGAATAAAACATAGTACTCATAGCCACTCAAGGATACATGAGACATCCGACCACTCACATCGGTATGAATCAAGTCAAGGATCCCGGTCACTCTGCTGTCATTACTGGGAAAAGGGGATCTGGCAAACTTCCCCATAGCACATCCTCTACATACATCAAGGTGATCAGAACTGAAATCTGGCACACCAATGGTGATCTCCCGCAATGTACTCAAGGCCCCATGATACATGTGCCCCATCCTACGGTGCCAAATCTCACACAACTCTGAACTGCTAGATCTGTTGTCGGTCCTGTCTCGGGTGCTGCTACTCAATGCCATCAGGGGCTGGAATGAGAACTTGTACACCTTGGCATGGTGCACACCAATCTCTCTAGCTGAAGAAGCTGGAGTTCCCCTAGGATATATAAGCACCTGCCCTCTCTTGAACAACACATCATACCCTCTGTCCTTAAGTGCTGAGACGGATATCAAGTTCTTCTTCATTCTAGGCACATATAGAACATCTGACACTTTCAAGGGAGGTTTGGATCCCCTATTAAATGTCAATGTCCCCACACCGATTGCTCCAACAATGTTGTCATCACCAAGTACTACCTCCATATCAGTATCACCCTCTGAAATCTCTGAGAAGTACTCTCTGACCCCTGTCATGTGGCGGGAAGCGCCACTGTCAACATACCAAATGCTAGAAGATGCTCTACTAGTAGCGGGGAATGCACACTCCCTTTGAACCTATATGGCAGGTGATCCTGCACTAGTGGCCTCACAAGCTATGAACCCAAACTCTCGATCAAAGCTCTCTGAGAAGCTCGCTATCTCTGCAGACGCTGCCATGGGTTTGTCTTTCCCTTTCTTATTCTTCTTCTCCGGACACACAACAGCATAGTGTCCCAACTTTTGACAATTACAACATTTGACTTTGGAATAGTCCTCCTTGTTTTGTTGCTTGCCTTTGCCTCCATTGTTGGAAGCTTGCTTCTTTGCTCTGTGCTTCTTGCCTCTTGCTAACAATGCCACATTGTCATCCTCCTCCACCTGTTTGGCTACCCCAAGATGGTTCTTTCTGATCTCATTCTGAATGCAATCATCCCACAACCTCTCCCAATTGGGAAGGTTTTCCCGTGCAACAATGCCATCCACAAAATTCTCCCAAGTCTTGGGAAGACCATTCAAAGCAATCATCACCAACTCAGTGGGTGCAATGATCTCACCTACGACTGCCAACTCATCTCTTACTGAAGTGATCTTTGTGAGGTATGTTGTAGCACTGTCAGTCTTAGCCATTTTAATGGCCTTCGGTTTCTCCTTTATGACCAATTTTTTGTTTTCATTTGAGCTCTGGTAAAGACAAGTCAAGGTTGTCCACATCTCATGTGCATAAGTCTTTTCTCTCACATGTAACATGATCTTTGATTCCTTCCAGAATCAATCTTTTTGCCTTAGCATTCTTTTTGTTAAACTCTGCCAACTAAACAGGGTCAGCAGGTACTACTACTGGGTTCTGTGTGGTATTTATCATAATGCCCCAGACTTATGCTTCCTCAAAGATGCTCTGGATTCTCTCCTTCCATGCACTATAGTTGTTCTGCCCATCCAACTTGTCTTCAACTCTCAAACCCAAAAGCATGTTTCAATATCCTACCAAACTGAAATTTTCAAATTTGTTGTAAAAGTTTATGTTTTCTGTGTAAAAATCAGTTTGCTGTAATTTTCACTTTGTTGTCCCAAACTGAACTTTTCAGCCAACCAACCTCTGATACCATGAAGAAATTTCAACCCCCACTCTGGTTATCAGTTTTCCTTATCACTCCATGCATTTAGTTTTAAATCCAAGCATGATAAAAATTCTAAAATCTGGAAATGACTATTTTCTGAAAACACAAATTTAGAGATTTCACAACTGCTGAAATTGCAGAAATAAAACACAGCAAAATTATGACAACCACACACAGAAAATAACACAGTGATTTTTTGTCAATGTGACCCTCGAAAACCCCCCCTACAACTCTTGGAGAAAACCAGTTTGAGAGCTCTTCTTTATTTCTGAAAATGCTTTTGCAGAGAAACTGAAATACACAGTGAAAATTCCAGCAACCACAAATTACAACTTATCTCGATTTTTGTGCTTGCACTCCGCCTTGAAAATTGTGCAAATCAACAAATAACCAAAACAAAAATTTTCCAACAATAAAACAACATTAAATGTTGTACGGTCAGCCTCAAAAAACGTGCCCATAACTTGTTGTACAGACCGTACAGATTTCAATAGTACAACAGTCAACTACTTCAAAAACCGTGCCCAAATTTGCCTCGAAAATCGTGCCCTTGTTGCTGTCCTCTTCCTCGATTTCTGTGCCTTCCTCCTACTATACAGTTTTGCCTTGGGATGCGTACCAATAAATGCTACTGCCTAGATTTGCTGAAATGTCTTCTTGCTGCTCTCCTTCACTTCCTCACTGCTCAGAAATTTTCTCCTTGCTCTCTCTTCTTTTTCTCTCAAATGCTCATGAAAGAATGATTTCATATTTTCCTCTTCTCTTCTCCTTTTATTCTCTGAATGACCTTTTGGATTACCCTAAGATCTAATGGTTGAGATTCATTTAGATCTACGGATGAGAATAAATGTGCATTTAATTCTTACTTTCTATTTTTTAACTCACCCACTTAAATAAAGACCCACTTAGCGTTTTATTTCCATAGTCACTTTTTCACTTTCTAATTCTTCATTGACTTTAATAAAGTCGCATTTAAATTAGAATGTAACTTTACCACTTATAAAGTCACTTTTAAATTAGAATGTAACTTTACCACTTATAAAGTTACTTTAGGAGAAAAGTAAAAAATAAATTTGGACACTTTTCCCAAGGGCCAAAAAGATCAAAGCCTTAGGGAACCACTTGTCCTCTGGTAACCAAATTTTAACAAGGGGATCATCCAAGAAGCATCAAGTCAACTTCATCGATCATCATCAATGAAGAAATCAAGTTGAATATTTCATCTTCACTTGACAAGTAAGGATCTTTATTCTGTAATCAAAATCTGGTAAAAATGACTTCGTTTTTGCAAGGAGATCTATAAGTTGGTTGGGTCATCGAACTTCCTTGCATGGAAAAGGAGGATAGGCATAGTCCTCGAAGAAAGTGAAGTCATTGAACATATCAATGGAAAGGTCTCCTCTAAATACATGGAAAGGGATCAAAGGGCTAAAGGGATTCTTATGAAATCAGTCAAAAGTCCCCTCATATAGCAATATTAGAGACATCAAAGAGATATATATGATAAGTTGGTAAAACTATTCTCTGAAGATGCAATAAAGAAGGTCATCTACACAAATTGAAGGTATCAAAGGATAAAAGGTTATCGTCATAAGATCTAAATTGCAAGATCTGGGATGAGATAATGTTCATACACTAACTGATGAACAAAGTGACAAATGTCTATGAGGATAAAAGGCAATCCCATTCAACAACTTGTGGTTTCTATGCAAGATAGGGGAAGACAGGTCAAGGGCAAAAAGTATTCAAACATTCGTCAAAAGGAAAGAAGAACATATCTAAGAATCAATGCTATGAGCATTACAGGAAAGATTATCCTAAGCTTAAGAAGGGCAATAACAAGGAAGATAGAGAAGAAGTCCATTTCACCGAAGAAGTGGAGGAAGCTAAAAGAAGGAAGTCCAAGGAAGAGGAAAAGCATTAGAAGTAAGAGCTCGTGACATCACCATAGGAAACATGAAGGATGTCTGATAGTCAACTATGAAGGATATAGCTCTTGGGAACCTCATTGGAAACTTAAGGAAAGGAAGAAGTCATCCAAGACAAGGCTCATCATACATCAAAAGGTGACATCTGCTGGATAAGGATATACAAGATCCTCAATATTCTCTAATGGAATCTTCATCGAAAGGTTCACCAATCTAGAGATGAAGCAAATGTTTCATCAGGAACTCCAACTTGTGGAATTCATGGAATGATGGTATGATGACATTAGAGATGAAGCAAATCAAGGGATTGAAGCTCTTTTCAATCAAGGAAGCTACTGAAAGAAATCTAGATGGCCTAAAGGTAAATGAGGTATGTACGATTGTATTCGATATTATAAAGTCATGTTGTATGGTTGTAGGTAACATGGATCACTGCTCTATCTTGAGATGCATGATCAAAGGAAATCTCCTCCAATGAAAGGATGTTGGAAGGCATGGGTCACACTAGATGAAATCAACATAATATATGAAGTATGAGGTGGTTGATTACAATTTGAAGAACTCTGATTGGAAGCTCCTAGGAATGAAATGTGTGAAGAAAGGAAGGAAGAGATCGTGAAATATGCAACCATAGTAAAGGCAATCTATTAAAATTGGCAACTAGGGCCAAACTCCACCTTAGACAGCTCACATGATGCAACTGATATTTTTATTGGATTCCTCTTTCTGAGAGGTGTAGGATTGATCTAAACATCATCTCATTCTGACATGTACAAATGGAATTATGAATTTATTTCTTTTATGGACAAATTGTCAAGGTCGGCCAGCAAACTAATGTAGGCTCAGAAGCCCAAAAGACATGTCTCTTCACCCTCAACATTGCATATAAATAGAAGGAGAATCTACCTCATTTAAACACTCACTCCATCACTCATGTATCTCTCTCTCCCCTCATCTGATTGGGTGTACGAATTTTTGGGCAGCCTCTCTCCTCCACACATGCGAAGGATAGTCTGTGATTTTCTGTTTTATGCATTGACCGAATTGCAGAAGGGTTGACCAGTTGACTGGGCAGCAGTTGACCTTATTTGACTACGACTTTTCTTGGAGAAATTCTGTTTGGGCAAGCCGCATTTCTGAACACAAAAATCGAGGCATTCTAAGTTGTTTGACCAGTGTCGACCGCAGAGAAGTTGACCACAGGCTTGACTCTGCGTTGACCAAGTTTGACTGATATTTTTGGGACTGTTTTGGGCTTATTCGGACTATCCTTAGAGGCCGAATTGACTGGGTTTGATCGAGCTAATTTGGAGGTGCAATTATGCTAAGTTGACCAACGTTGACTTTCTAGTTAGGGCATCCTGTTGACTGTAGTTTGACTGGACAGATTTGACTGTGATTGGGCAAGTGAATTTTGAATATTGTACTCTCTCTCTGCTAAACTTTTGAAGAATAATAAGAAGACTTGATCAAAGGGTTCCTCACATTGGAGTTTTTCCCCATCATCCGCCAAATATTGTGTCCTCTTGTCTTGGCTTGTCTTCTGCTTTTTATTTATGTTCTATCTACATTTACTATCATGTTAATGTGATTGCTAATCTGGAAATTGATATTGGGCTAATAAGAAAAATTGAAGTAAATTGCTCTTAAGCATAGAACATACCATTGTTATCTAAAATTAACATGGTATCAGAGCTGAGGTGAAGACAAAGCCCAAGCAAGAGTGAAAAGAGCAATCACTGAGATTTGTTGGACAAGGACAAGATTCAATGGCCTCCGCATCTTACTTCAAACCTGATGACAAGCTCAATGATAAGTCTGATTATCATGCATGGAAGATGTCTCTTGATTTGACTTTGGAAGAGCAGGATGTTATGGACTATGTGCAGGGAAAGATTACTGAACCTCCTTCAAGTGCACCGGTTGCCGCTAAGACAAAGTACAAGAAAGGTGAAGTCAAAGCTAAGAAGATCATCAGGGATTCTATTAACAAGCATTTGGTTGCATACATCTCTGATTTGAACACATCTAAGGAGATGTATGACAGGTTGGTTGGCATGTTCAAAGTTAGCAATGCAAACCAAATCCTCTTTCTCAAAAACAAGTTGAAGGACATAAAGAAGGGAAGAGGTGAAGATATCCAATCCTACTTCATGAGGATTACCGAGATCAAAAATGATCTTCTTTCAATTGGAAAAGTGATTGCCCATAGGGAGCTCACTCTCATTGCCCTTGGAGGTCTCCCTCGTGAATGGCATGTGTTCAACACTACTATCCTCAACAATGATAGGATTCCAGGTTTTGATGAATTGTTGACTAGATGTACTCAAGAAGAAACAAGGATGATGGAGAAAAACATGCCTTCAAATAGAAATGAACCTATTGCATTCTCCGTTCATGCTAAAAAGAAGAATAATGCAGGTTCAAAGAAGCAATGTCAACACAGATCGAGATTCAAAGATGGAAGGAAGGGAAGATGCTTCATTTGTAACAGGTTTGGCCACTATGCTAAGGAGTGTCCTAATAGAAGGGATACACCTCGGGATGATGACAACAGCAACCATAACAATTTCAAGGGCAACAACAATCAAAGGAATGGCGGATTCAACAACAAAGGAAAAAGGAATGCTCCCGCTACTCAACATGTAAATGGTTGACCTCCCAAAAGATCAAGAAACTCCAAGTATGATGAATCTGATGTTGTAGATAACAAGCAAAAAGAATTGTATCTTATATCTGCCGTCTCTACTGCCTCTCCTCTAAATACCTTGGAAATTGGTTGATTGATAGTGGTGCCTCAAGGCACTTCACTGGGTATAAGGAAGCTCTTTCAAATCTAAAAGAAAAGGATACAAATTTGGAAATCATTCTTGGGGCCAGCACCACCTATCCCGTGAAGGGAGTTGGAAATGTTACTCTTTAATTGAATCAAGGTAACACCATTCATCTACAAGAAGTACTATATGTACCTGGTCTAAAGAAGAACCTGGTATCTATCTCGGCAATGGAGGACAAGGGATTCAAGGTGGCATTCATTGATGGAAAGGTACGTGTTTGGAAAATAAATTTCAAAGAAGCATTTACACTTGGATTCAGGGTTGATTAATTCACGTTCCCCTGTGATACCCATGATGGTTGAGATATGCATAGGATAAGTGGTTCACCTTCTCCTACCGATACATCCTACCCATGTAGTTTGAGACTCATGGGAAGTACCTTTCATCTGGCCAATGAGTTGGGAAATGAGGATAGGGACGATAGTACTATCGATGGACACATTGTGTACTACCGTACTCACTATGCTAGGATGTTTGATATTGATCTAGGATCAATGGAAACTGACTTCGGGTCAGTGGAGAGTGGCATGATACACTCTCAATCATTGGAGACTGACTTTGGGTCAATGGAGAGTGGTATGACACACTCTCGATCATTTCTTCTTCATTATTTCTTCATGGTTCAGCAGAGCAGAGTATAACAAGGATGTCAGAGATGGTACAGATTGACAAATGATTTGGTAGGTGGAGTTCTCCCTAGTTGAGAGGGAGTGTTAAAATTGGCAACTAGGGCCAAACTCCACCTTGGATAGCTCATATGATGCAGCTGATATTTTTATTGGATTCCTCTTTCCGAGAGTTGTAGAATTGATCTAAAGATCATCTCATCCTGACATGTACAAATGGAATTATGAATTTATTTCTTTTATGGACAAATTGTCAAAGTCGGCCAGCAAACTAATGTAGGCTCAAAATCCCAAAAGACATGTCTCTTCACCCTCAACGTTGCATATAAATAGAAGGAGCATCTACCTCATTTGAACACTCACTCATCACTCTCATATCTCTCTCTCTCCTTATCTGATTGGGTGTACGGATTTCTAGGCAGCCTCTCTCCTCCACACGTGCGAAGGACAGTTTGTGATTTTTTGTTTTATACGTTGACCAACTTGCAGAAGGGTTGACCAACGTTGACTAGGCAACAGTTGACCTTGTTTGACTATGATTTTTCTTGGAGAAAATCTGTTTGGGCAGCCCGCATTTCTAAGCACGGAAATCAAGGCATTCTGAGTTGTTTGACCAGCATTGACTGCAGAGAAGTTGAACGCAGTCTTGACTCTGTGTTGACCAAGTTTGACTGATATTTTCGACACTGTTTTGGATTGATTCAGATTGTCCTTGGAGGCCGAATTCACTGGGTTTGACTGATCTGATTTGGAGGTGCAATTCTGCGAAGTTGACCAGCGTCGTCTTTCAGGTTAGGGCATCCTGTTGACTGCAGTTTGAGTGGACAGATTTGACTGTGATTGGGGAAGTGAATTTTGTATATTGTACACTCTCTCTCTGAACTTTTGAAAAATAATAAGAAGACTTGATCAAAGGGTTTCCCCACATTGGGGTTTTTCCCTAGCATCCGCCAAATATTGTGTCCTCTTATCTTGGCTTGTCTTCTGCTTTCTATTTATGTTCTATCCGCATTTACTATTATGCTAATGTGATTGCTAATCTAGAAATTGATATTGGGCTAATAAGAAAAATTGAAGTAAATTGCTCTTAAGCATAGAACATACCATTGTTATCTAAAAATTAACACAATCAACATCTGGAAGACCAAGAAGATTTGACTAGGAAATCTCCCGGAAAGATATAAGACTCTAATGGAAGTCTAAAAAAGATGGAGACCCTTGACAATGGATATCTTTGGGAGATCTGTCAACATGTATGCAAGATGTTGATGCAAACTGAAAGATGTCATGACGAAAGACCATCACAAAGGTAATTTTTATTTAAGTGTTCATTTCTTATTTTTGAACAAATATCTGGATAGGCTTATGCAAGACTACCAGAGGAAGAACTGTGGATGTCTTCCCAGATGACCATGCAGAAGGATGTAAGACCGTTCCAAATAAAAATGGTGTGAAGAAGGCAGCATGACATGAAGCAAGCCCAGATGTAGATTGATGGATCACTTTCTGATGAAAGGAATGATGACATGATTGACTCATGAATGAATGTGATGGATGGTCTGTGCCCTATGAAGAAGTCCCAAAAGATAAAGACTCTGTAACAAAGGAAAAGTTCATGACATCGAAGGAAGGAGTTCTTCAAGCAGTTGATTGTCCCATCATCTCCACCTAAGGAGTTGTTGTAGGTCTCTAATTAAGAGGGAGCCTGGAAACAAGTTTCTTACTTGGAAGAAACTTGGAAATTCCTAAGCCAAGAGGGAGCTTAGGTACATTCTTTCTGTAGAAATGAGTACATTCTTTTATTGGAATAGATATGCCCTCCCTAATTGACAGGGAGAGATAGACACATCATTCTGGTCTTCACCTGAGAAGACATGGAAGATTGGGTAACCATTTGGCATATGATGCTCTTTGAGGATGAGATAGGGCATCCAAGATAAGAGTAGTCGTAGAGGACCGATATTCTTTAAGGATTGGGGAATCCAAGATAAGAATAGTCTTGATGGAACACACCGTGAGAACCCGAGTGGGGTATGTTCCAAGAGAGACAATGATTAGGGTGTCTATAAATCATTGGTCTCACCAGCATTGAGCTCAGATCTTGTGGAGAGATAGAGTTGTTAGTCAAGGCCTTTCTATGTAACAATGTTGGTTGATATGATGTTATACAGATGGGTTACCAATCCAATTCTTCTTATGAGAAATTCTTCAGATTAAGAATGACCAAGTACCATTATGAATACCTCCCTAGTTAAGAGGGAGTGTTGAAAAGTGTAACTAGGTTCAGTCTTCATAATGACGTGTAATTATGATTTTTGTAAATGATGAAAAGAAGAAAAAAAAATTATTATTGTAATGCCTTGCTTCATGGGTTTCATGAGCAAGAGGCTTTATTTTAGATGGCTCTCGTTCAGAGCCTTTAGGATTTGTCATAAAATTCATATAGAGTCAATGTCATCTATGAAGAATGTATATGAGTCTATAAAAGTGTTTAGAAGCCCTCCAACGACAAGCACTAGTCCTCCTCTTCCTGTCGGCATTAAGATGAAGTACAAACTCATGTCGGCTCACCTATATTAGAGACACACCTATATGGGTCAAACCACTATAAATAGGTGGGCAGGGTCTTCGCATTATCACAGTTCGGAAGTTCGGATTCCTCTGAAGTTTCGGTGACTAAGTACAGTGAAGAAGCTTGCATGTCTTTCTGTGATTTCGGAGGACAATCACAGTCAACAATTCGGATGTCTCTTTGAGTTTTTCAGTGGACAATTGCAGTAAGAAATTCGGATGTAATCACAGAAGGAACTCAGATAGGGATGGAGCAGTGAAGACCTTTAGGGTTGGACACAGTTGCAGTGACGAGGAACAGAAAGAAGTTCGGATCTCTCTGATTCGGATCACAGTTGCAGTGACAAGGAACAGAAAGAATTTCGGATCTCTCTGGATTCGGATCACAGTTACAGTGATTACTAAAGAGACAAATTCGGTCTCAATACTACAACAAAAGCCCACAGTTCGGCCAAAGGCATAGAGTCTATCGTTCCATGAAGGAGCTACATTTCTGAGATCTATCACAGTGTTTCGGTGATCACATTTTCCTGACATCACAATGATATGTTTCGGTGCTATCCCTAGTATATCTATAGTCCGTTGAGGAGACAATCTCAGTGCTAAGAAGGTCAATGCAGAAGAGGAATCGAGAAGAAGAAAAGAACAGAAGGAGAACTAGTGTCTTGGTCTTGAAGTGGCTAATAGGACAAGGGTCTTGGTCTTGGTATTCGTCAATTGGAATCTCTATAAGAAGAATTTTGTGCAGGTTTTCCTCTCAAAGAGAGAGGCTTTGGCCCTGCCTCATAGCCCACATTTTGTGTCTCTTGTCTATTTATGTTCATGTATTGGTAGTTGTTTGATGAAGAAGAACACTAATAACTTAAGCAACAAGAAGATCTTAATCTAATGAATTAAAAGGCACTCACAAGCAGTTACTAATCAAGAGAAATCTCCTACTGCATGATGCCCTAGATTTCTCAACAATTGGTGGGGAGTAGGCATAGAATGGAAGAAGAAGAAGAAGAGGATAGCGGTCCCCATATGAGTGACCCAATGGATGATGAGGAGGAAGGGTTTAAAGAGGAATGGGTTGAAGAGAGCATTGAAATGCAAGGGGGAAAAGCTGCATTGACACCCTTGTGGAATTATGTGACAAAACTTGAGGGGGGAAGAGGTGGTGGAAGCTACAAGTTTTTGTGCCCTTGGGATTCTCATGGAGGTAAACCATATAGTGGTTCATATACCCGTGTGAGGAGGCATCTTTGTGGGTGCTCAATAGTGATAATAAAAAGGGTCCCATATGGATATCAATTTTCCCTATTGTTTCAATGGAACAAAGAAGAAAATACATCCAAATAAAAGAGGTTGCACAAAATAAAAGCAAGAAACGAAAAACTCATTTTAAATCAAGTGCAACTACAACCTCTAGATTTGATAGCTCATCTCCTCACGGTACTTCCACAACCTCTGAAAATAGAAGAACAATAGCAGATTTCCAGAATGTTGCTAGGAGGGATGATGTGGATGAAAAGGTAGTCCGGTTTCTTTGTGCTTGTGGTGTACCATTCAATGTGCTTTGCTCTCCCTTTTGGAATCATATGGTTAAGGCCATCAATGAAGCCCCAAAAGAATACAGGAGCCCCAACTATGAGAAAGCTATAATTGTGTTATTAGAAAGGGAAAAAGTAAAGGTTCAAAGAGCTTTGACACGTTTTACAAATGAGTGGGTGGATTGTGTGGTATCCATTGTATCAGATGGTTGGACAGATGTTAGAAACCAACATTTGATAAATATTCTTGGTGTTTCTGCTAGCGGTGTAGTGTCTTTTGCAAATCATGACTCCTCCTGCATCAATGCATCTACCTAAAACATGGCAAATCTCCTATTGAAAACAATCAAAGATGTTGGTCCTAATAATGTGGTTCAAGTGCTCACTGATAATGCAGCAAGAAAAATCATTGAGCATACTCATCCACACATCTTTTGGTCCAGGTGCTTGGTGCACACATTGAACCTTATGATGCATGATATTGTGAAGCATAAAGAATGTGGATGCATTAATGAGCTTTACAAGAAAGGGAAGCAACTCATTAAATATGTCACAGGGCATACAAGGGTAAACTATTGTTATGGCACTCACTCCAAGTTGCAATTGCTTAAACTTTCAAAAGCTAGATTTGCAAGTTGTTACCTCACCTTTAGGCAACAAATGAAGGCAAGACAAGCTTTAATTCATATGGTGACACGTGAATCATGGGATGACATGAACATTGATAGAGATGGTGCTAATGTAGGCAAGGACACTATTCTTGATAGTTACTTTTGGTCACGGGTTAAATATGTTTTGCAATTCACTAAACCAATTTATGACATGATCGAGTTCGCAGATTCAGATCGGCCAATAATTGGGGAGGTGTATGAGCAAATGGATAACATGTTGAGGCAGATTAAAGACATTGTTGAGCCTAGAGATATCACCTTTTACAATTATATTCTTGTTGAGGTGGAAAAACGATGGGAAATGTTAAACATTCCATTGCATGGATTAGCATATGTTTTGACACCTAAATACTATCATCCATCATCGCTTTCAACATCAGCACCTAGCGAGGGGACTAGGAGAAAACCACACTTAGATCCATAGGTTCTATCTGGTCATATGAAAGCATTGGATAAATTTGTCCCTGATGAGGAGTGTGCCATGCTACGGAAACAGATGAGCAACTATATGCTTGGCACGGGTCCATTTGGGACCAATCATGCAATTAAAGATCAAGAAAAAATTTCTTCTCTTGAATGGTGGAACATGCATGGAGGTGTTACACCACTTCTACAATCTTTGGCATTACCAGTGCTATCACAGGTGGTAAACACTTCTTCTGCAAAGAGGTGTTGGAGCACCTATTCTTTCATCCATAGTGTTAAAAGGAAAAGGTAAAATGTAGTTCGGACAGAAAGTTTGGTTTATGTTCACTACAACTTGCAATTGTTGTCCCATTATTCTAAGGATGCAAAGAATAATAAAGACCTTAAGCTTTGGGACAAAAATCCAAAGGAGGACAATTTGGAGGATGGAGTGTTGCAATTAGAGCAACTAGAGGATGCTCTTATCCAGGATGATGATGATCGATCTAAGACGACACCTCAAACTGGTCCCATTGTCCCCAAGTTCCATTCTTCAACTAGTGCAACAGGGGCTTCATCTTCAAGCTCAGCAATTCCACAACTTCCACGGCCACCATCTTCTTCATTGCCACCATGTGGAGGCTCATGCGATGGTTGTGGTGTAAGGAGGAGAGACTAGTAGATATATTCACAGTTTTCTACTTTTCTCATAGATTAGACTCTAGACTCTAGAGTGTTAGTGTTGTGAATTTGAACTTTTTTGTCTTACTCTTCCTAGCTCAGTTTGAAGTTGGTGGTGCCTAGGTGGCCTATTTTGTTAACATTTCTATTTGAATTTTGGCCATGACTCATGTTGACAGTTGCTCACTTGCTAGATAAGTTATTTGAATGTTTTATGATTTTATCTTCTAAATGTCTACTTTCTATTATATGCTTAAAATTTTGGTACTTTCTACCTTCTATTATCTATGATATGCTTAAAAATTTGATGTATGTTTGTAATTGCTAGAATCTAGATGGTTGATGCTCGAATAATTAATCATTGATGTATAATGGATGCCATATCTATCTTGATTTATGTACAAATATGCATCTTTTGATATCTTCTACAACTAATTTGGTATTTTGGATGTTTGTTTTAATATAAATGCAAAAAATATAATAATATATATATATATATATATATATATATATATATAATAGATGCTTCCAAGATGCTTCACTTCCAAGAATTTTTTAAAATGACACTTCGCTTCCAAAAAACGTCTCCGCTTCGTGCGACATTGCTTCCACGAGATGAAAGAAGCTAGGGCACAGAGGATCATCTTGGACAGGGTAAAAGATCACCTGATTCCCCATTTGTCAGAGAAGAAGACAACAAAGGAGATGTGGGATGCACTCACAAAATTGTACCAGAGTGACAACCAGAACTGGAAGATGGTACTAAGGGACAAACTCCACAACACCAAAATGTCCAAGGGAGAAAGTGTGACTTCTTACCTTATTAGGCTCACACAGGTACAAGATGAGATGGCAGTCGTAGGGGAGACAGTTCTTGACACTGAACTGGTGCATATAGCCTTGAATGGCTTTACGAAGTAGTGGGATGTGTTTGTTAAATGCATCATTGGACGAGAGCATCTTCCCACATGGGAAAGGTTGTGGGATGATTTCATACAGGAAGAGATCCTAGAAGGGTCTCAGTGTGGAGACCAAAAGAAGAAGGGTGAGGAGGAAGAGAACCTAGCTCTAGCATCCAAGAGCAAGGGAAAGGCCAAGAAAGGTTCCACTGAAGGAGCTACCTCGCAGAGCAAGAAAAAGAAGTTAGACATCAGCGAAGTAAAATGTTTTGCTTGCCACTAGCCAAAACATTATGCCAACCAGTGCCCTGACAAGAATAAGAACAAACAAAAGAAGCAAGTCGTTGTTATAATTGAGATGGACAAGTTTGCAAGCAAATTCGAGGATAAGTTTTCACTCATCGCATGTCTCTCTAGTTCAATTGCCATCATGCGTGGTACGTTGATAGCAGCGCTTCATGCCACATGACTGGAGTGCAAGACACTACTTTACCACTATAAAGGAGCACAGTTTGGATTTCCGCATTGAACTCGGTGACAATGCCAAGTACAAGCTAGTAGGCAGTGGAACTGTTTAGTTTCAGAGAGACGGGAAGCCTTTATTGGTGAAGGACATGTTGTACGTTCTAGGATTAAAGAAGAATATGATCTCTATTTTAGGATTGGAGGACAAGCATTATCTGGTGACTTTCTGGAAGGGGAAGGTGTATATTTGTCCTAAGGGTTCTAGCTTCAACACAGCAAAAGTGCTTGGAGTAAGAAGGAACAAGTTGTACAGACTTTAGTTTGAGCAAGACAAAGCATTGGTGAGTAGCAGCAGCAACAGCCATGACTTGGGGAGTTGTGGCATAGGAGGATGGCACACTTGCACCATGGAGCACTCAAAGTGGTGTCTGGCTTGGCCGTGACCTTAAAAATGGATATTATTATTATTATTATCAATCAAGGAGGTCGAATTTTTCTATGGATCCGTGCAGCAATAATCAAGAGTTCAAATTATTTTGAGAAGGATCACGCCATGGATCAAGTCAACTAGCTGTTTTTTCCACTTGGAGGCTCTCACACTCTCATTTTTCTATATAAGGAAGATTTAAGCTCCTCATTAGATCATGTAATCTTGAGCACTTGGCTAAGTGAAGCTCTGTTATCCTTGTAAGATTTTTTTTTTTTTTTTTGAGAAATATAATAAATGTCAATGGGGCAAAGCTATGGTGTTATTCTTCAATTATATGGTATAATCTTTCTAATCTCTTGTGCTTAATGTTCTACTAGTGCTTTATAATGTTGTTATTTCCATTAGCTCTTGAATATTCATTGGTGCACAGTTTTACCTTGCATCATTGTTTAAATTTGGAGAAACACAATCGGTGGAGCAGATCTATTAGTTTTTGGTTACACCTTAGACTCCTCTATCACCGTGCTATCCAAATCTTTGTGGATCTAACAATTATCTTTCAAGTGTGTGTAGAAAATATTATTGTGATCAGATCTTGGATACTTGGGGACATTCTCGGTTGAATTAACAAACTATTCAAACATAGAAGTTGAAGAACCCATAGTGACTCATCTGAAGACTTATCTTTCGAATCAAGAAAAGGGGTTTTCCTTACCATTTTCTCTAGATCAAATTTAATTATCTTTAAAATCTTTCAAAATTTATTTCTTAGAGCTTTGACGAATAGATTTTCTATTTAAAGAGCTTATCATTGTAAATTTGTGAATAGATCTTGTGTATATATTTTCTCCTAACCTTGTATATAGTTCCATCTATTTGTATATACTTGTTGGGTTTTTCTTTATTCTTCTTTGCAGATCTGAAGGAAGGCATCCATTTTGGGCTTGGATGTATTGTATATAATTTTTGCAGGCTTGATCCCATTGAAATTTTGAGGAAGATTGTTTTCTAAAACTAGGATCAGCCTCCTAGCCGTTTATTGGGCTTGGATGTATTGTATATAATTTTTGCAGGCTTGATCCCATTGAAATTTTGAGAAAGATTGTTTTCTAAAACTAGGATCAGCCTCCTAGCCTAAACGGCTAGGGATTTGAGGGCAGCGAAGATTTTTCAAGGAGCCTTCTAGCCCTTTTTGGTGGCCACAAGGGTTTGGAGGCTTATTTTCCTTCTAAATCGAAATTTCTCCAAGGGTTTTCCTCCATAATATTTTTCCAAGTTTTTTCAACTATTTTGCTTGGGGTTTTCGCCATTCACTTTTCAGATCTGATCTTCTAGGGTAGCCGCTAGCCTTAGGGCTTGTCCTGGCACCTTATGAGGGTTTATTTGTGGCTCATATAAATTGTGGAGACCTTTTCTTGAAGGCCGCAAACATTTCTAACCTTTTACCTCTAGGTCACAAGCCCTCTAGAGTTTCTAGCTCTTGCCATTTGATTTTAATTTTTATTTGCTAACCTTTGTGACTTTGCAGGAGATTCAGCGAATTCTTGGAGGGTTCCTCTATACATTTTGGCATCAAAAAATCGATTTTCAAAGGCTTGTTATCACTTGCAAAATATTTAATGAAGTTGCATATTTTTAGGCCTATTTCCTCAAGGCTGAGAACTCCTAGAGGAGCCCCTTCTTTGATTGGTGCAAAGGGCCTATTGATTGTAGGGGAGCCGAATTTTTTTCGAAATAATTAAGCCTTGATTTTAAAGAGAATCACCATAAAATTTTGATAAAAAATAAATTAAATTTTTGAATAAGCCGTGAGGATTTAAAGGCATTCCTTCACCTAGGCCGTGGGCTCTTGTGAATGGCATACTTTCTTGTTGAAGGTCGAGTTCCCTTGGAGGGCTAGATCAACTTGTTTGAGGTGTTGGTAGTCATAATTGCTAGTTGACCTGGTTCATCTTTGTATCTTGAAGAGATTGGGTTGTGAAGTACTCTCATCATTGTAATCCTCCTTGAGTTGAAGAATCCTTTCTCTTTGTCAAGAGGACTTCTTCTCCTGTATTATAATAATAAGATCTTTGTGTTTTGAGGGAGCTTGCGATCTCAATCCCATGGTATCCTGCCTCCTTATTTAAAGGGAGGCTTTCTCTTTCTCTTTCCCTTTCTCTTAGTCTTTGGATCTAGCTTACTAACTTGTTTCATTGTTATCATAGTTTACATCTGATCTCTTTAGTTGCATTCATTGACTATTTGATCTATTGCACTTGAGATATCTATTGTCTTTGTTTCATTTGCAATTGAAGATTAAAAGTAGCCTTGCTCTAATCTTGTTAGCAATTTCATTTGCCATCATTCAATTGTGTTTTGATCATACATCTTTTCTTGTTTCCATTATCCAATATAAGTAAAGACATCTTAAGAAGTATTTCTTGTCAAAAGCATTGTGAGATATTGCTCCAACATCTAATTTCTATTGTATCATTGAGTAACATTCTAATCGCTTCATTTGATCATTATTGTAAGCTAATCATCTTGTGCTCATAAGTGAATCGCCTCTCTCTCTTATTGAAACATTAGTCATTGAATCTCATTGGAACATTTGCATTTGCACTCCTAAATGTTGATTTTGGGTAGAATCGGACGTGCTCTAGCTCCGAAATTTTGTGGAGAGGCTAGAACACATGAGATCTCCAAGACCCAGAAATCATTTGGAGAAATTCCACCCGAATGAGGAGTTATTAAAATAATTAATATTTTTAATGGGTTCCTAAGTCTAAACTTAGGAAAATAAAAATATTAATGGGTATTAATAAAGATATGGGTGAGAAGCTTCTAAGAGACGAGGATCAAGTCTGTTTTAATCTTAGCCGTTGATTAGAGACTTAATCTCAGCCGTTGATTCATCAACAGGAAAAGTATAAGAGAAGACTTGAGAGTCATTTGGAGATACACCAGGCAAATACTCAGTACCCTGAGGGAAATCGATTCTCAAGGAGGAGTTCGATTTCAGAGGGAGAGTTGCAGGGTGAAGGAAGAGGAGGGCATCAGCAGCAGTCAGTGACTGAGGAGGAGGTGACGCAGGGCATTCGAGAGACAGCGCAGAGGGAAGAGCAGGGAAACAGCACCATTGGAGACGCAGTCCTCACACGGATTGACACAAAGTGACGCAAAGGTGGGTGAAGGGTCTTCAGGGTGTCAGAACTTCTCCAGGAGGAGGAGAAACTTTGTCTCAGGTGTTTTCTCTCAGAAGTGTCTCAGTTTTTCTGTGGAATCATTCCTTGTAAAGTGATTGTTGCTGAAGATTAATAAAACCCTCATTTGTTGCACCAGTTTTCCCACATTGGGTTTTTCCAGGGACAAATGTCCAAAAACAATTGTGTTGATGTGATTGATTCTTGTGCTTTTATATAACTGTTATTTTCTCTATGTAATTATGTGATAACTACAATAGAATTTATTTTAATGTTTACTGAAGGGTTTCGTAAATAACTTATTGTGAGAGATAAGTAGGTGAAATAAATCAGTTACTGCAATAGAATTTCGTGTTAGAAATTTTCACATGGTATCAGAGCAGAGATTGGGCAATAGGATTGAAGAATATGCTATGAGTCAGGAGCATGATGCCGAGGCATCAACTCAAAGGGACTCACGCAGATCTCTAGAGAAAGAAGAGAGCACGAAGAACATGGATCATGATTATTCTATGTTAGCTTCCAAACTGGAAGAAGAAGTCACTTGCCTAGCGAGTTCTGCCTCCTCTGAGGTTTGGTATATAGATAGTGGAGCTTCCTGGCATATGACAGGAATACGAGAATGTTTTTCGAATTATCAGGAAGAAAGGATGAATTTTCAGATCACCATGGGAAATAAGGCAAAGTGTACCCCCGTAGGAAGAGGTACTGTAGTCTTTCAAACAAAAGCAGGGGATCGGCTTCGAGCAACCAATGTGTTGCATGTGCCAAGATTGGGGATGAACTTACTCTCTATATCTCAGCTTCAAAACAAGGGCTATGACATTTTCTTCATTGAGAAGAAAGTATATGTCAAACACACGAGTTGGAAAAAGAAGGCCTAGATTGGAATCAAAAGTAATAGGTTGTATAGATTACAGCTAGAATCTCCAATGGCACTGATAGGCAGCAATGGGGATAAAGATTTTAATGAACTATGGCACAGGAGGATGGGACACTTACACCATGGGGCTCTAAGAATTCTCGGGAAAACAGTCTCAGGAGTTCCAGAATTAAGTACCGAACGAGATGATGTATGCAGAGGATGCGCACTAGGAAGGTATGCCAAGGCAGCATTTTCCAAAAGCAACAATAGGGCTAAGAGTGTTCTGGGATTGATACACTCAAATATCTGCGGACCCATGTTCACAAAAGCTCTTAGTGGTGCCGAATATTTCGTCACATTCATTGATGACAGTTCTAGAAAGACTTAAGGATAAGGTTTTTGGTCGATTAAAAGAGTTCAAGGCTCTAGTTGAGAATCTAACAAAAAAGAAGATAAAGATATTGCGCTCAAACAATGGTGGAGAATACATTGACAAGGACTTCACTGATTTTTGCACAAGGGAAGGCATCAAAAGAGAGAGGACAACCCCCTATAATCCGGAGCAGAATGGAGTAGCAAAAAGGAAGAACCGGACTATTGTTGAAGCAGCCAGGGCAATGTTGTATGATCAAGATATGCCAAAGTTTCTATGGGCAGAAGCATGCAACACGACAGTGTATATCCAGAACAAAACTCCTCACATGTCATTAGTTAAGATTACTCTGGAGAGTGTCTTTACCGGTAAGAAGCCTGAGGTGAGTCATTTCAGGATACACTGCCATGTACCCGAAGAGAAGAGGAAGAAATTGGATCAGACTGCGGAGAAAGGATATCTTGTAGGATACAGCGACAATGCTAGGCATATAGAGTCTATCTTCCGAGGAATAGGAAGATCGTAATTCGACGAAATGTAAATTTCATGGAGGACAGAGCCTTCAAAAGCCTTCAGAAAATACTGAGAAATGCTTTCCGAAGAGCAGTCAAAGGATGATCTATTGGTCTAGCCACTTCGACCAGTAGAAACTAGCACTAGTATTTCTCCTAAAGACAAAACTCCAAAGGTGGAGCCTCAGGAAGAGGAGTAGCAGATAGATATACCCACTACCAGTGATAGAATGAGCTAGGAACTTCAACAAATACTACGAGATGTAGAGGATTTTGTTGGGGCACCCAGGAATGAGAAAACGGAGCGTAGACAGCCAGATAGATACCAAGCCTTGGTGGCTCAATTTGGAGAACCCTCCAGTTTTCAGGAGGTCGTTCAGCATCAAGTATGGGTAGATGCTATGGTGGAGGAATATAGTTCCGTAATGGTCAAAGATGTCTGGGAAGTGGTACCTAGGCCTCAGGGCAAGTCAGTTGTAGGGTCGAAATGGCTCTATAAAGTCAAATATGTTGTAGATGGTAGTGTAGAAAAATACAAAGCCAAGTTTGTGGCTAAGGGGTTTGCTCAAAAGGAAGGGATAGACTACGAAGAAACCTTCGCCCAGTAGCCAGGTATACTTCTATTAGATCCGTGATATCCCTTGTAGCTCAGATGGGGTGGGAGATTCACGAGATGGATGTCAAGACGGAATTCTTGAACGGGGTGATAGAAGAAGAAGTATACATTGAACAACCAGAGGGTTTTGAGACACATGAGAAGGAATCTCATGTATGCAGATTGAAGAAAGCTTTGTATGGGCTTAAACAGGTACCTAGAGCATGGTACGGTCGAATTGATGGCTACTTGCAGAAGATGGGATTCGTCAAGAGTAACGCAAATCCTAACCTCGACTATCTGGTTGTAGAGAATGAGCGTCTAATCCTAGTTTTATATGTGGATGATCTCTTTCTGACAGGGTCATCCAGGCTCATCAAAGATTGTAAGGAGAACCTAGCCACAAAATTCAACATTAAGGATTTGGGACGAATGCATTATTTCCTGGGGTTGTAAGTTTGGCAGCAAAGGGGTAAAATTTTCCTTGGGCAAGGGAGATACACTATGGATATTTTGAAAAGGTTCAGAATGCAGGACTGTAGACCTATGGCTACTCCAATGATCACCAACTGGAAGAAGATTGATGCATCCGAAGATAAAGAAGTCGATCCCACCTTGTACAAGCAACTCATAGGGTCCCTGACGTATCTGGTCAATACCAGGCCAGACATTTGTTACGTTGTCAATACCCTCAGTCAATTCATGGTAGAACCAAAGAGGGCATACTGGGCAGCAGCTAAGCATGTTCTTAGATATATACGAGGAACAGTCGAGCATGGACTAATGTACACCCAAGGCAATGACATCAGGTTGAGTGGGTTCACTGACGCAAATTGCGCTGGAAATTCAGTAGATCGGAAAAGTACCACTGGGTACTGTTTCAGCATTGGATCAGGAATGACCTCCTAGTGTAGTAGGAATCATAAATTCGTGGCTCTGACCTTAGCTGAAGCTGAATATACGGCAACTAGCACAGCTTCATGCAAAGCCATATGGCTTAGGAAATTACTTGTGAATCTATTCAAGAGAAAGATGGAAGCGACCAGTATTTTGTGTGATAATCAGAGTTGCATCAAGCTCTCTGAGAATCCAGTCTTTCATGATCGGTCAAAGCACATTGATATCAGGTGTCACTTTATCAGAGACTGTGTCCAACGAGGGGCAATACAGTTGAGGTACACCCCAACAAGAGAACAGGTGGCAAACATTCTCACCAAGGCCCTAGGAAGAACAAAGTTTGTTTACTTCAGGGAGAAGATGGGGATGGTGAAGAATCTGTTTCAGTAGCAAAAGCGGATAGTATAAGGAGTTGCAGTGCAGCAGTTAGCAGTGACAGTGATATGGGCAGCATGATGCAGCATATTCAGAGGAAGTTGCGGTACGGATGTAGCAGTGACAGTTAGAATGTCATGGGCAACAACACAGGTTGCAACAGCGCAATGGATGAGGGGCAGTTGGTCGAGCATCAACAGCGCAGAGGACTGATGTTGTGGATGCTTCTGTTGGGAAGTATTGCTAGAGCACATCCCTCACTAAGAGGGAGTGTTGATTTTGGGTAGCATCGGATGTGCTCTAGCTCCGAAATTTTGTGGAGAGGTTAGAACACATGAGATCTCCAAGACCCAGAAATTGTTTGGAAAAATTCCACCCGAATGAGGAGTTATTAAAATAATTAATATTTTTAATGGGTTCCTAAGTCTAAACTTAGGAAAATAAAAATATTAATGGGTATTAATAAAGATATGGGTGAGAAGCTTCTAAGAGACGAGGATCAAGCTTGCTTTAATCTTAACCGTTGATTAGAGACTTAATCTCGATCGTTTATTCATCAAAAAGAAAAGTATAAGAGAAGACTTGAGAGTCATTTGGAGACACACCGGGCAAATACTCAGTACCCTAAGGGAAATCGATTCTCAAGGAGAAGGAATTCGATTTCAGAGGGAGAGTTGCAGGGTGAAGGAAGAGGAGGGCATCAGCAGCAGTCAGTGACTAAGGAGGAGGTGACGCAAGGAATTCGAGAGATAGCGCAGAGGGCAGAGCAGGGAGACAGCACCATTGGAGACGCAGTCCTCACGCAGACTGACGCAGAGTGACACAAAAGTGACGCAGAGGTGGGTGAAGGGTCTTCAGGGTGTCAAAACTTCTCCAGGAGGAGGAGAAACTTTGTCTCAGGTGTTTTCTCTCAGAAGTGTCTCAGTTTTTCTGTGGAATCATTCCTTGTAAAGCGATTGTTGTTGAAGATTAATAAAACCCTCATCTGCTGCACCAGTTTTCCCACATTGGGTTTTTCCGGGGACAATTGTCCAAAAACAACTGTGTTGATGTGATTGATTCTTGTGCTTGTATATCATTGTTATTTTCTCTATGTAATTATGTGATAACTGCAGTAGAATTTATTTTAATGTTTACTGAAGGGTTTCATAAATAAATCAGTTACTGCAGTAGAATTTCGTGTTAGAAATTTTCACACTAAAATTTACCTCCAAGCATAAGCTTGGTTGATATAGAAATAGGACAACCTTCTTCATTTCCAATTTGAGAAGCTTGACCGTTAAGCAATGGTTAAAACGAGTGACCTTGCAATTCTCTTGTGGTCGAGTCCCTTGTAAGAATGTAGGCACTTCGATTGCTAGAACTCCTGGGTAGGTATCGTTAATGAGGCCTTAGCCTCCTTTCCCGGCAGTTCTCCTAACAACCTTGTTCTAAGACTTGCTTCGATAATTGAGGAGCAGGCCTTCACCTTAATCTAGGCATATAGCTAAAATTTACCAAGACTTTGCATCTCACGTAAATTAGTCTTGCACTCATTCATCTGACACTTCAATTGGTTATTGGGAATTGGAATTTTAGGCTAAATCAATTATTTTCTGGCAAGCTTTTCCTTATATTCTTGTACTTATCAATTTCATGCCCATTGCTCTTTATTGAAAGTACAAGCTTTCTTTCCTTACAAGTTATATTTAAAGTCTTATTGCTCATAGTTTCAACTGCTTATAATCTCTTGATCTCTTGTACTAACCTTCTCTTGCAGCATTGCCAATCTTGTAGCTTGATATCATTTCTTTACTTGCAAGTATTGTAATTCATCTTTGAGCATTGTTATAAGGCACTGGTCTCTTATCTCTATATCTTGTTGAGTGTCACATTGATCTAATCGAATCTCTCTGTTGATAACTACATTGCTCAATATCTTACTTGCTAATTCATCTTAAATCAAGTGATCTAGAGAAGCAACTACCTTGCCTTAGATCTGCTAGAGCTTGTTGCTTCAAAAAGTTTTCCTTTCCCATCCATCTTTAGGGACCACCCCCTTTGACTTAACTAGGAGAGAGTCTAAAAACGAAGAGGGTAGGAAATAAGTGACAGCCCCTACTCTAAGCGTTGCGCCTTAGGTGTACACTTTAGGTGACAACATTTTTTGGCGCCATTGTCGGGGATAAATCACTACAGGTCGAAGTCTATAGAATCTTCCAGTGTGAGAACAAGAACTTGTTTCCTGCGCAGTTCTTTTTACATTAATCTACAACCACAGTGAAACTGCTTGGCGTCAACACAGACAGGAATCTACGCCAACTGGACACGTTCATCTAAGATTCAAGAGCAGGTTCATTTCTAGTCAAGATGTGCACTCGGTCACTTTAGAGGTACCTTCAAGTTGGTCGTCTCAAGATACTTCATTTCTTTACTTCTTTAAAAGCCTCGTTGCCATTTGACTGCCTGTTTAGACCCGCAGGCCTTCGAAAATGTTCCACCCAGAAAACCCGAGACCAAAAATTTGGCCAAAACTCCGTCCTTCCTGTACAAGCACAGTAGAATCATAGGTTTATGTTCCTGTGCCCAAACAGAGAATTCCGCTACCTTGGATGATTCAGTCTATGCCCAAAAAAGGTTCCAGAAAACTTCACCCTAGATAATGCTAGCCAATACCACAAAACCTTAATCCTAACAAATTTGTTGTCTTTCAATACCTTCCTATACCTAGAACAGAGATTAATCCCACACAAGTTTGATTCCTTCTATAGAGAGTAGTCTTGTACTAAGCAGAAAGCCAAGAAGAGGAGATGGTGTCAACTAGGGTGGGATCTTTCACCACCGAAATTGACAATTTAGGAAGGGGTCTTTAAACCCTCAGAGCTATTGCTCAACAAATCAATAAGATGATCACAATGATGCCTCCAATTGAATTAAACCCTCCTTTATTTATAGACTTCCTTGAGGGCTTCATCTTCTTAATTGGATAAGTGTATCTTACTCAAAACCCTAGTTTCGGGATTTTTCGCCCAGCTGACCCAAAATTTGCCCAACAATGATTATTTTGGGTTATTATCCCCTTTATAAAGGGCTATAACCTATGGGGACACATAGGCTCCTAAGTCCATTCGCCCTCAATTCGTAGAGGACATTACAGTCCCCCCTTGCCCGAAATTGCTTGCCCTCAAGCAATTCCAAATTCGAGTGCTGCAAAATTCATTCTCCTCTAGTAAATTCTTCCATTTGATGAGGTATTCTAGAATTAATCTTCGCCTTAACTTCTTTTCCCACACTGCCATGATCATTTCCGAAATCAATTCCAGTTGTCTCTCTTCATCTAATGGTGGCAACTCGACGAAGGTAGTGATCTGCTGACCCACCGCCTTCTTGAGGCATGATACATGGAATACATTGTGGATTTTGTTGTCACTATGTATCTCCAACTCATATGCCACTTCGCCAACCCTTCAGAGAACCTTATAGGGCCCTTAAAACCTTGGCATCAGTTTTTCTGCGCCACTCTTCTTGAGTGTAGACTATCTACAGGGTTGCAATCGCAAGAAAATGAGATCTCTTACCTCAAAGTTGCATTTCGTACAATGTTGGTCTGCGTATAGCTTCTGCTGATTTTGAGCAACCTGTATATTTTCCTTGAGTACCCTGAGAATGTCCTGACTCGCCTATATCCAATCTTTGGCAAGGGGTGCCTTGTTGTCAACAAAAACTTTGTCGATGAAGGATGGTGCATCATATCCATACAGAGCTTTGAAGGTTGTCATCCCAATGGATAAGTGGTAGGTGGTTGTAACAATGTTCCCCAAGGTACAACCACTTAATCCATGACTTTTGCTGACCTGTCACATAGTTGCGCAGATATCCTTCAATCTAGTTATTCACAATTTTTGTCTGGCAGTTGGTTTGCGGGTGTTAATTTTAGGTTAACATGTTCTTTGCTTAGGACAGTTACTTCAAAGATCTTTATTAGGCCGATTATTTATCAATTTCATTTCCATTAGTAACTGAAGAAAGAACATACATGAAAAGTGTTGAAGACAAGCCAAGAGAAGAGAACACAAGAATATGGCACAAGCCAAGGAAAAACCCCAAGATGGGGAAACCCTTGATCAATTCTTCTTATTATAATCAAATGTTCAGCAGAGAGAGAGAGGGAGAGAGTACAATAATTCAAAATTGACTTGCCAATTTGTAGATGCAAAATCACAGCCCTTAGATAAGTATATGTTCCAATCACAAGTGTAACTCTGAAGCAGACAAGATGTTCCTGATGTCATAGAGCTGAGGAGACTCTGACTGGTTAAGCTATTGTTCAATCTATCCAACAAGCATCCAGAATTGTCTAATCACATCCTTTCTGCACAAGAAACTGCTAGGGATCATTGTTGATGATGGCAGCTCATGGTTAGGGTATGTAACATACTGCAATAGCTCTTACAAACATATCAAACCTCCTTATATTGTTGCAGCCACTCTTCATGATAATCTGACCTCCCTCTTGAAGAATATTGCTCTTAATTCATCCCTTAAATAGGCCTCCATGTCTGCTAGTCTTCACAGAATTAGGGTTGCGGCACACCTGGGTAGATGCATACCCTCTCGGCCTATTAATCAGTGTGGTAAGGCCTGTGGCCAGCTTGAGAAGAGCTCCAGTAAGTGCGGCCCACTTAGAAGAGGTATGACTCATTATAAAATGACACCCACACACTTCAGTTGTTCCTTATGCTTGCGGTCAACCTTAGATACAACTCGGACCTGTAATAAAAGATATATAAGCCCAGAACAGTCCATAAATGTGCCCAGACTTGACCCTAAGAAGCTCGGCCTTCTTCCTAAGGGACTCACCCCATCAAACAACCCTCACATGACACCAAACAAGCCCTTCATCCTTCGTTGGAGATACCTTACTTCTGCGACCATTTCAAAGAGAAGGATATGTGCATAGGGTGCTAAACGAGGGAGGCGGCGCCCCTATTTATACAATTTAGTAGAGGGTGAAGAGACGTGTTTCTTAGAACTGTTGAGCCGACATAGAGATAACGCCGACCTTGATAATTTTTGTGTGAGAGAATAAATTCAAAAACCCACGTTTACTTATCCAAAATTGACGATATTTAGATCGATTTTGGTCCTCACGAAAACATGAATTTAGTGCTACAATTATCTTCCTCAAAGGAGTTGTCCAAAGTGGAATTTGTCCCTAGTTGCCAATTTTAACACTCCTTCTGAACTAGGGAGAATTCCACTTGCCACCATCCATCATCATTAATCATCATGCCAACCTATTGTCATGAACTATCTTTGTACCTCATCTTTGCTCTTGCCCTTCCGAACACTGATATGAATAATAAAGAAGAATCGATCGAGAGTGAGTCACATGACCTTACCACTCTCCACTGACAAAAGTCAGTCCTCATAACCATCGGACTTGATCCCAAGTGATCAAGTTGAAGAAATATCATACATCCTAGACATAGGAAATACGACAGTACACGATGCATCCATAGATAGTGTTATGGTCCCTATCCACTTTTCCCAACTCATTGGCCAGATGAGAGGTACTTCCCATGTGTCTCAAACTACATGGGTAGAATAGCAAGGAAAGAATGTATCACATCATGCTCACAACCACACATAGGAAAGGATGAACCACATCCTACAGTCACACATCACAACCACACGTAGGGAAAGGATGAACCACATCCTACAATCACACATCACAACCACACGTAAGGAAAGGATGAACCACATCCTACGTATGCAGATCACGAACAGTAGGGAAAGGATGAGCCACATCCTACAAACACAAGTTACAATCACATGTAGGGAAAGGATAAACCACATCCTACAAACACAAGTTACAACAATCAATCGTAGGAAGGATCCTACACGTGGGGAAAGGATGAACCACGTCCCACCGACATGTCAACCACCAATCATAAGGAATGAGTATCCTATTTGTGGGGAAAGGATGAACCACGTCCCACTGACATGTCAACAGATGCCTATATGCATCTCTCACTTGGGTATCCGCAAGAGAAGGTGAACCACTCATCCTGCTCATATGCCATAGGAGAAGGTGAACCACTCATTCTATGCATATGTCATCAACAGTAGGGGAAGGTGAACCACTCACCCTACATCCATGTGTCCGCAATCGTAGAGGAAAGTGAACCAGTCACCCTACACACATGTCAACCATCATGGGGTATCATAAGGGAAGGTGAACCACTCACCCTGTACACAGCGCACCAATAGAGGAAGGTGAACCACTCACTCTATGGCCGCTCATAGCTCAATAAGTATCCCAAGCCCCCAGGAGCTCTTAGAGCTCAATATTCAATATTAACCAAAGATTCCCTCATGTAGGGAATAGTGCCAGGCTGCTTTCTGAAAATCAAGACTAGATCTAGGTGATGATATTGTTGATCGAATCATCAATAGCTCCATCCAGCAGCATAGATATACATATATATTTACAACGGAGATCTTAGCAGTAATTTGCAATCCTTTGCCTCTTGCATATCATGATAACTGTTCTTACTCCCTCTTACTCAAAGAGACCACAAGCCTAAGCTTCTCTTTCAGAGTGCAAAGTGTCTATCTGGCAGCCTACTCATCGTAAGATCCATCCATTTAGTAGATCATTTATCAATGTAATCAAACATGCCATAATCCTAGTAGAGTTCTTCCATAAACATGAATGTCCTTTATTGCACCATATAAAGCAGTGTTGTTAAAATCGCGATATTATCGTTTTATCGCGATAATTTCCCATTGCCAATATTATCGCAAGTAATATCTGAAATTATCACCAGTTTTTTTATACCCGATTTTTTGGAAAAAATTGCAATTTTTCCGTTTTTATCGCGGGCAATCGGGGCAGCGAGGTTTTATAAGAGATGCTAAATGTTTGAATTTGAAATGCAATTTTTTTTTAAAGAAACAAATAATTTTTGAGTGGGGCAGCTTAATGATCAAGTCTAGGCCCTAGTATTGATATGCTATTCATTGTAATGTTAAATTCTTAAAGTATTGATATGCTATTCATCCTTTTACTTAAATATTTAACATTACCATGAAATGACTCAGGATGTTTGAGAGTGGTTCCGGCCTCATTGGATTTCATATGGAGAAAGTAGAATTTTAGATTTCATTCAAATCCAGCAGACTTATCAGTTTTTCAGGATTTCAGGATTGGGAGATTGTAATGTTTCCAGGTGACACCACTTGCCCGGGCTACCCCTGCCACCAGTAGAGGACATGGTCTACCTCCTATAGCTCCTACTTCTAGTTCTTCAGCTTCTAGAGCATAGCAGACTCCACTGCCAACTCCACCAGCACCAGCATCTACATCTAGAGGGAAAGGGAAAACTGTGGCATTTTCTCGCAAGAGGGGCAAAGGAAATCAATAGGATTAGACTTTAATTATTTTCTTCATTTTATTGTATATGACATTATGACATGATGAGATACATTATTATATTTTTTGTTGATATTTTGAGGCTGAGTTGGGACTCAGGAGTCAAGACTTACTATTCAGGACATGATTCAATGTTATGTGTGATTTTAGCACTAGAAATGATATTAAACATCTTATATATTAGTTCTTTTATCATATTTATGTGTCAATGTATTTATTTTATGTTGTAGATGGTTTAGATATTAAAAAATTGAAAAAAAATGATTATTTTTGTACCAAACGATTTTTTCCCGATTATTTCCCAATAATTACGATTTTTTCCGATTTTATCCGATTATTTCCCAATAATTATGATTTTTTCCGATTTTATCCTCGCGCCGATATTATCCCGATAACGATTAATGCAACATTGATATAAAGTGGTATCTGTTGTTAATACAGGATTCTTTGAATCCCACTATGTACTATGTGCATTCAACATCAATAATGCTTTCAACAAAATCAAGAAGTATAGCACCAGATGTGCTCTTCTTACTCATCATACTGTCAATCGAGTCAGTATCAAAAATAGCCATGAAATCCTATATTCCAGCAGTGAATTTCAGAACATAAATAATAGTGTCCAAGGGATATCTCAGCCAAGCAGCTATCCAAGAAAACCAGGGATCAGCAGCTCTTACATCTCATCAAGGATTTCCTCCTGGGCTTAACAAGTTTTAAACAGACATCATTAATGGTTGTATTTTCGATCATGGCTCCCTCTAAATATCAGAAAAGTGACCTAACCCAGTCATAAGTTATAACCATCGAGCTAACAGCAGCCTGTTGTCATCAGGGATCCAATGGCTCCCTCTGAAGTCTTGCTTCAGTTAGATATACTTAATCTAATCCTCGTCTTTAAGATGAGACTTTATCATGCTGCAATTGTGTTGGAAAACTTCAGCAATGCTTGCTCCAGATCATGGTTCTTCTTTAGCTAGGGTGAAGAGGTCCTTGCAAGAAATCCTCCAATCATCTAGCTGCTTTATGGCTGCTACTTAATCTATTATACGGAGGTCCTAGGCATCTGCATCCAATGATTCAAACAGAATCAGGGTCTAGTCCATGATATTTTAGAAGAGGAAACTTTCAAAGATGTTCATATTGTAATCTTCATTATCATTTGGCTTCTGAACTATTGACTTGCTTCAAGATTTCCTTCTGATTAGGGATATCATATATCTTATCCAGCTTATTGATAGAACTTACTGGAGAAGTCTGCCTCAAATCTTATTATGTTAAATAACTGAGAATACTTGTTGTAGCCTATGATTAGTGACACGGTGGTTGACTTCTTTCTCAATCTGGTGGAGATCTTTGTACGCAAAGTACTTTTTGTCATAGAGGAGACTTGATCACAAAACAATCTTCAAATGCCTATAGTTTTATACACCTTTAGGACAGTTGCTTTCAATGATCCTACTACAGGGCTTCAAGGTAAGATACTGAACAGAAAAACTGAAGAAGAGGATCAACAACTTATGCCCTTGTGTTCAGCAAGAATATTCTTATTCAAACAAATTTTCTCTGCCTATTCTTGATGACGATATCCTGTGATAATGATATAAGTCCAACTGGTGATATCCTTATAATTGTTCTGTTCCTTGACTTTTTACTCAGAATCAACAATGCCTGTCAAGTATATATATAGCCCAACTGTTGCAAGGCTGAATTAATGTTCCTGGATGATTGGATACTTTCCCACCAGCCTGTATGTGTCAATGCCTTGCTATAGCTATAAACTTGATTATGATAGTCCATGAAGAACTACACCAGGCTGAAAGCTAATGCAATTCACGCATCCTACACTGCCTTTTCATTTACCAATATGTTAGACTATACAGACATGCTATAAATGATGAGGCTTCAATGATTTGTACATGGGTGCTAAACTTTTGTTAACATGCTTGAGCTATATCATCTCTTCAAATTGAACTCACTTTTGAGGACCAAATTCCCAAATCAGAAGTACTGATGTTACTGATGCCTCAAGAATATGACAGATTTGAATCTAGATCATCCACAAGGATCAATTCTAGTTTGAGATGATTGTTGAAGAAGATGATGTAATTAGATCACTGATAAATACACAAACTTTCATGACAGCCTTCAACAAGAAATAAAGACTTCAAGCCAGCCTGAAGAATGAGATCAAAACATTTAGCTATAACTGCTTGGTTCTTGATCTAGCATAGGTCCGCTCAATTCTCCTTGATAGACATAGATCTATACTTAGTGAATTGAAATTCTAGACATCACCTAAAGGAGAGTGTTGTGGTTGTAATTTGACCACTGCAATTAAACTCAGAATCTTCGTTGTTATGCAATAAGGCTGAGGCATTGCAATGTGGTTCATATTGAAACCTTAAAATCGTGGAGAGAATGGAAATAGTAATCATCATTCCTTGCCATTGTCAAAATTATTGGTCTACAACTTCTGAAGAAACCTAAGGCCAAGAATAGATCTTACTATTACAATTTGTGTTCTTAAATTCAAAAGTTATGAGGACATACCTTAATCACAAGGCCGCAATATTTACTATCTTCTTTGCAGGGATAAGACAACCCTTAGATCTCTTTAAGAAAGGGTCAAATGTCCTGAAAATGTTTCTCCTCCACAGGTCTTCAAAACATATAAATAAGGATGTATTATTTTAGAGTATGACGCCCTAATGAGGACCGAGCCCGATTTTCTTTCACCAAAAAAATTCAGAATAAAACCAACCTTCTTCACTGCCTCTTATCTGATTTTCAATGAATCTTAAGGGCTGAAGAGATACTCCAGTGCACGCACACAATCAAATGATATTTATCCAAATGGCTTGATCTAGAGTTGAAGTAGTCTCAGACGAAGGCTCATCTTATGTCTCAAATACGCCCTAGCCAGGACTGAAATCACAGTCCTCAGAAATTCTTCATATGCGATTGATCAAGACTATGATCCTTCAGAGAAGAGGGACCGCAGAGATCATGAAGACTTGACATCAAACTTTTCTTCGTGATTGCTTTCTCTTTCACTCCTGCTTGGGCTTGTCCTAACATGAGCTCCGATACCATGTTAATTTTAGGTTAACATGTTCTTTGCTTAGGACAGTTACTTCAGAGATCTTTATTAGCCCGATTATTTATCAATTTCACTTCCATTAGTAACTGAAGAAAGAACATACATGAAAAGTGCTGAAGACAAGCCAAGAGAAGAGAACACAAGAATATGGCACAAGCCAAGGAAAAACCCCAAGATGGGGAAAACCCTTGATCAATTCTTCTTATTATAATCAAATGTTCAGCAGAGAGAGAGAGGGAGAGAGTACAATAATTCAAAATTGACTTGCCAATTTGTAGATGCAGAATCACGGCCCTTAGATAAGTATATGTTCCAATTACAAGTGTAATTCTGAAGCAGACAAGATGTTCCTGATGTCATAGAGCTGAGGAGACTCTGACTGGTTAAGCTATTGTTCAATCTATCCAACAAGCATCCAGAATTGTCTAATCACATCCTTTCTGCACAAGCAACTGCTAGGGATTACTGTTGATGATGGCAGCTCCTGGTTAGGGTATGTAACATACTGCAATAGCTCTTACAAACATATCAAACACCCTTATACTGTTGCAGCCCTCTTGCACAATATTGCTCTTAATCCATCCTTTAAATAGGCCTCCACGTCTGCTAGTCTTCACAGAATTAGGGCTGCGGCACACCTGGGTAGATGCATACCCTCTCGGCCTATTAATCAGTATGGTAAGGCCTGTGGCCAGCTTGAGAAGAGCTCCAGTAAATGCAGCCCACTTAGAAGAGGTATGACTCATTATGAAATGACACCCACACACTTCAGTTGTTCCTTATGCTTGCGGTCAACCTTAGATACAACTCGGACCTGTAATAAAAGATATATAAGCCCAGAACAGTCCATAAATGTGCCCAGACTTGACCCTAAGAAGCTCGGCCTTCTTCCCAAGGGACTCACCCCATCAAACAGCCCTCACATGACACCAAACAAGCCCTTCATCCTTCATTGGAGATACCTTCCTTCTGCGGCCATTTCAAAGAGAAGAATATGTGCATGAGGTGCTAAACGAGGGAGGCGGCGCCCCTATTTATACAATTCAGTAGAGGGTGAAGAGACGTGTCTACTGGAACTGTTGAGCTGACATAGAGATAAGGCCGACCTTGATAATTTTCATGTGAGAGAATAAATTCAAAAACCCACTTTTACTTATCCAAAATTGACGATCTTTATATCGATTTTGGTCCTCTCGAAAAGAGGAATTTAATGCTACAATTATCTTCCTCAAAGCAGTTGTCCAAAGTGGAATTTGTCCCTAGTTGCCAATTTTAACAGCGGGTGATAACTAGTGCTAGGGGTCAATTCAGTGCCCACTAACCTAAAAAGCTCCTGCCAAAATGCGCCCATAAATCTACAATCGTGATCACTATATGTTCTTTGGTAGCCCATGTAGCCTATAGACTTCTTTGAAGAACAGTTTTGCCACTTGTTTGGTCGAGTAATCAACTGAGATGGCAAATAAGTGTGCGAATTTAGTCAACCTGTCTATCACTGTGTATATGCAGTCCTTTCCTTGGGCTTTAGGTAACCCTGTGATGAAGTCCATCAAGATGCTTTCCCATTTCTATTTTGGAATTGGTAGTGGTTGGAGGAGACCTGCAGGATGTGTATGCTCAACCTTATTTTGTTGACATGTCATGCATTCCCTGACATATTTCATCACATCTTCCTTGAGCCCTTTCCACGAGAATCGTTCCCGAATCTAGCGATATGTCTTGAAGAATCCTTGATGCCCAACTGAAGGAATATCATGTGTAACCTTCAAGATTTTTTCCTTAAGTGTAGATTCAGGAACCAGATATATCTTGTCTTTATAATAAATGACTTCATCAATTATTTTGTACCTATCATCCTAGATGATCTTGTCGATTAGGGCGCAAGCAAACTGGTTCTTGGCATATTCTGTTGAGAGGTGTGCCTTCCAATCTTTTGCAATTTCCATGAGAGCACGGGCAGTCGGTTTCCTGGAGAGGGCATCGACCACAACATTCTTCTTCCCTTTTATGTACTCAATGTCAAAGTCGTAAGCTTGGATTTTGCTTACCCAATTTTGTTGTCATTCGTTCAAGTCCCTTTGATTCAAGAAATGGCGTAGACTGTTGCGGTTTGTCCTGACTATGAATTTGTTGCCCACCAGATACTGTCTAAATTTTGCCAACGCATGCATGATAACTAGCATCTCCTTGTCATATATGGAGTAGATTCTTTCTAAATCTTCCAGTTTTCGGCTTTCGAATGCGATGGGATGGCCCTTTTGCATAAGGACAACCCCTATTCCTTCTCTTGACACATCACACTCCAATATGAATGGTTGACCAAAGTTAGGAAGAGCCAGTACTGGACATGAGCTCATTATTTCTTTGAGCTTGTTGAACGCCCTATTAGATTCCCCTGTCCACCTTAATGCTCCCTTCTTGGTTAAGTTCGTCATAAATGCACTTAATTGGGAGAACCCTTTAACGAATCGTTGATAGTAGCTGCAGATCCCAAGGAACCCTCGTAATTTTGTTAGGGTTTTGGGTGTAGGCCAATCTACTATTGCCTAGATCTTCTCTTAATGGACTTGTACCCCCTTTGCGCTAATCATATGTCCCAAATAAAGGATCTTCGTCAACCTAAACTCACACTTTGACACCTTGGCATAAAGGGATTGATCCTACATGATGCTCAAGATTTGATCCAAACGCCCTAAAGTGATCACCCCATGTATTGTTGTAGATGAGAAGATCGTCAAAGAATACCAACAAAAACTTCCTTAGTTGCTTGTTGAAAATACTGTTCATGCATGATTGGAAAGTGGCGAGGGCATTGGTTAGACCAAACGGCATGACCAAAAATTCAAAGTGTCCATAGTGACATCTGAATGTTGTCTTTGGCACGTCTTCCTCTCGGACTCATATTTGATGATACCCAGATCACAAATCGATCTTCGAAAAGTACATTGCTCCGTGGAGTTTATCCACAATTCATCGATCCTGGGAATGGGGTAGCTTTTTTGATGGTTTTCTTGTTGAGAGCTCGGTAATCAATACACATTCTCCATGTGCCATCCTTTTTTTCACCAAGACTACAGATGATGCAAACGGGCTTGAGTTGGGTCTGATATGGCCCATGGCTAACAATTCTTGGATGGTTTTTTCTATCTCGTCCTTGAACTTCTTCGGATGTTGGTACGATGTGGTGATCACAAGCTTAGCTCCTTCTTCCAATTCGATAGTATGCTCAAATCCTCTTGTAGGAGGCAATCCTAGAGGAATGTCACCAAACATTGAAGCATGCTTGTCCAGTACTTGTTTAATATCTATCTTGTATTGTGGCTTGTCATTATTGGTAGTTTTTTGGGTCATGACCTTGCATTTTGCTGCATATGCTATATCTCCATGCCTGAATAGGGCTTCCATCCTCCTAGCTGACACAACCTGTGGGCTGCCATTTGACATCCCTCTTAATCCAACCTTACTACCATTTAGTGCTCTAAATTCCATTCCCCACACTTGGTAGTCCATCGTGTGCTTACTCAACAAATACAACCATTAAACCCTCAATACCATGTTGAGGTTTGTAAGATCTATTACATAAAAATCACTAGTAAAAGTATAGTTACTGAGAGTTACACTCAAACCTGGAATCATTCGCGTGCAATCCAAGTTGTACCCATTCGCAACTATCACATCCAATCCCTCGAATTCTTCGGTGGGAAGCCCCCTTTTAGCGACTAGCGCTGGATCAATGAAGTGGTGTGTGGCTCCACCATCAATTAGGGTTGTGATGTATTGTCCTTTGACGACTCCCCTAACCCTGAAGGTGTAATACGTGGGCGTGCCCGAAAAAGGTTGCAATCTTAACCTATGGTCGTGTTTTCTTTTCTTCGTTGTTTCTTTCTTCATGTGGTGGTTCTTCCTTGGGGTTGTAAGGCTTTTCTTCTTCCTTTGCTTCCTTTTGTGGTGGCTCTTCATCAATACTTGGAGTGGCCTCTTCTTCTTCGTCGTCACAAAGCACTTCAATGTAATGAATCTTCCCCTTTCCTAAACAATGATGTCCAAGTTCCCATGGTTCCCTACAAGTAAAACATAGATTTTTTCTCCTTAGTTCGCTTCGAGTTTCCTCATCTAGTCTGTCCCTCTTGGGCCCATCACATTGGAAAGACCTCTCCTTATCTTTTGGAGGAATGAAAGGCTTGGATGGAGCCTTAGCTTTAGCGGTTGCATTTCCCATGTCTCGAGTCTTCTTGATGGCTTCTTGAAGGGTGGCGAGATTGAATGCCTTGACCCATCCTTGTAGGGGCTCGGCTAATGCTTAGGTGAAAAGCAGAACTAATCGCTCAAATTTTGCAATAATCTCTTCATGTGACCCTGTTTGTTTAAGTAGTGCCAGTTCTCTGAAGTGGATTTCTAGGTTCTTCCGATCGAATCTTTCTATCAGCCTTTGTGTAAATTCTCCATAAGAAGCGATGTTGGTGTGCCCCAGAGTCACTAGACCATGATACCACCACTCATGTGCTTCCCCTTCTAAATGTAATGTGGCAAATTGGATTGCATCTACTTCGGCCATTGGATTGAGCCTGAAATAGGTGTCCAATTTTTGCACCCAAGCCCTTGTTGTACATTTAGATGATCCATCAAATGAGGGTAAAGGAAGTTTACTCACATTGCGAGTTAATTCTCCAATAAGTTGTCTTCGGGGTCTATTCCTGTATCGGAAGTTGCTATACTCGTTGAAGGTCATAGTTGCTCGAGTATTTTCTTCCAATCTTGCATAATCCTGAACATAATTGTTAAGGAGTTGATTTGGCTCATCCGCTTCTTGGGTTGCTGCACATGATTATCTGTAAATTGTGGTAGATGTGGTCAACTGCTCTTTTTGTTGTTTGCTTGATGGTTGGGCAAACCAGGATTATGGTTTCCACTTCCCCCTGTGGTAGTTCTATTGGTGGCAGCGACATTAGGCTATCCTGTGAGGTGAGCGATCAACAATGTGATTTGTTGTTTCCCCTGGGTCAATACCTATGCTATTTGTTGTTGCCTTGAATCATTTGTTGCCCTTGATGATGCATCCATTGTTGTCCCTGTATCAATTCCTGAAGTAGAATATCAGGGCCATGTTCTCCTTGACCTGTTCTGTCTCCCATGGCGGAATGGTGGGTATTCCTCTTTTTCCTTACAGTGACATTGCTAGTATCCGCAAGAAGCATACAAAGCTCATGTACTCACAGCATGGTAGGATGTTTTGCGCTTTGATACCAATGTAGTGAGGAAACAAAATTATTTGCCCTAGTTCTCTACTAGAATGTCTAGATACAAATATAACTCTGCTTCATAGACTAATAATTACAGTGTTGCTTACAATGAAAATTCCAAATAACCAATCACAACAGGCAGTGTAAAAAAAAACACTTTGCCAATGGGAAAATGTTTCAATACTTCAACAATATAATTCCATATACGAATTGTAATATTTCACCATCAATATTACCAAAATTCAATATCCAATGATACTTCGAAATTCCACCATCAATCAATCCTTTAGAAAACCATACAAACAATGAATTGTAGATAAAACAAAACCCTAACTATCAATATATATTAAAACCTTACCGTTTCCTCCTAACGGTTGGTAATGTCCAGTGAGTAAATCGCTATAGGTCGAAGTCTATAGAATATTCTGGTGTGAGAACAAGAACTTGTTTCTTCCACAATTCTTTTTAGATTAATCCGCAACCACAATGAAACTGCTTAGCGTCACCACAAACAGGAATCTACGCCAACTAGACACGTTCGTCTAGGGTTCAAGAGCAGGGTCGTTTCTGGTCACGACGTGCACCCGGTCACTTTAGAGCTACCTTCAAGCTCGTCGTCTCAGATACTTCATTGTTTTACTTCTTAAGAAGCCTTGTTGCCTTAATCCGACTGCATGTTCAAACCAACAGACCTTAGAAAATGTTCCAACCAAAAAACCCAAGCCCAGAGGTTTGGCCAAAGCTTCGTCCTTCCTATGCA
This sequence comes from Pinus tabuliformis, assembly GCA_031772625.1. NCBI lineage: Eukaryota > Viridiplantae > Streptophyta > Pinopsida > Pinales > Pinaceae > Pinus > Pinus tabuliformis. The sequence goes on along the minus strand of CM062817.1, from coordinate 1,844,742,450 downwards.
AGCACGACAAAATTGTAGGTTTATGTTTTTGTGCCCAAACAGAGAATTTCGTTGCCTTGGATGATTCAGTCTGTGCCCAAACAAGTTTCTAGGGAAGTTCGCTCCTCTAGATAATGCTTGCAAATACCATAGAACCTTAATCCTCACAAATTCATTGTCTTCCAATACCTTCCTGTACCCAGAACAGAGAATAATCCCACACAAATTTGGTTCCTTCTTCAGAGAGTAGTCCTGTACCAAACAGAGAGCAGAGAAGAGGAGATGGTGTCAACTAGGGTGGGATCTTTCTGTTAGTTTCTATAGCATCAGATGTGTTCGAGCCACAAAATTTGGTGGAGAGGCTAAAATGCATGAGATCTCCAAAACTCGGAAATCATTTTTGAAAATTCCACCTAGAGATGACTTAATTAGATTATTAACCTATTTTTTTAATGTTTCCTAAGTCTAAACTTAGGAACACTGGTTAATTAATCAGAATTAATTAAGTTAAGGTGAGAATAGCCTAGAAACTCACACAGATCGATCCAAAAATGAATAAGCCATCGATTAAGATTTAATATTGGTTGTTGGAGTCCCAACAGGAAGATATAAGAAGGGATCGATGTGGTGATGGAGAACACACTTGTGCAGTTGGATTTCCTAGGAAGATCGATTTCTAGAGAGCAACAACAGTTGTCAGAGAGATAGAGATCGAAACAGAGACTGAGGAGAAGAGATAGTGATTCGAAGTAAGTTTTCCGGATCCAGAGAGGCAACAGCAAGGACGCCCAGTTATTCCCAGTGAGGCAGTGCAGAGGACTGTGCACTACGCAGTTGCTTCAAAAGAGCAACTCGATTTAGCTGGAGGAAAAATCGTTTTCAGTTCCAAAGGTCGAATAGAAGTTCCAGAGTGTTAGAGAAGCGATTTCCTCAGCAAAGACAGGCAGAACAACTTCTTCAGAGGCAGTTCAAAGGCTAGACATCATAGGGCCTGCGCAAGCACTGTGCAGAAGGGTTCAGGAGGACGAGTTTTCTGAAGGAAAGTTGTGTCGGTGTTGCTTATGGAAGAAGGGTAATTCCATTACATAATTTTGGCCAAATTTTCTTGTTGTTTGGATTGCTAGTTGGGCATCCATAGATTGTATTCAGATTTCACTGCTGCATAATAATAAAACCCTCATCTGCTGCACCGATTTTCCCAAGTTGGGTTTTTCCGGGGACAATTGTCCAAAAATAATTGTGTCAATTTTATTGTGTGTGTGTGCTAGATTTTCTCAGTTTCTAGCATTTTTTTTCTCCCGCAGTTTATTTGTGAAAATTGCAGTAGAGAATTATTCGTTGTTTGTGTGGGCAAATAAATTGTTAAATTAAATTAACAATTAGAAGAATAATTTCCAGTCGACGCAATAGATGAAATTTTCAAACTTTCACCACTGAAATTGACCATTTAGGAAGGTGTCTTAAAACCCTTACAGCAATTGCTCAATAAATCAATAAGATGATTCACAATGATGCTTCCAAATGAATTCAACCCTCCTTTATTTATAGACTTCCTTGAGGGCTTCATCTTCTTAATTGGTTGAGTGTATGTTACTCAAAACCCCAGTTTTGGGTTTTTTCGCCTTGCTAACCCAAAATTTGCCCAACAATGGGTATTTTGGGTTCTTATCCCCTTTATAAAGGACTATAGCCTACAGGAATGAATAGGCTACTAAGTCTATTTGCCCTCAATTCGTAGAGGACATTACAACGATGTTCGGGAGCAAGAGGCTTCTAAGAACAACAATAAGGGGAGTTGGACTTCGAGGATCTTTCCAAACCAGATGGAAAAGAAGTCTCCCAATATGAGGGAGCAACCATGGAAGCAAATGTAGGTCCAAGATCAAGAGTCGATTCTAGGTGGTAGAAGTACCTTCCTCACTAAGAGGGAGTGTTGAAGTTGGTAGCTCGAGCAGGCACTTTTGCACAGGCCTTGTGTCTAGAAATGCAGAAGTCACCCACATTCTACTTAGAACACGTACTCAACTGTGAGCTATGTCATCGTGTTCGTGTTCGTGTTCGAGTTCGACGACCTTAAAATTCGAATAAAGTTCAACACCTAAAATTTTGCCGATAAAGTTTGGCATAAAATTCGACATTAGAAATTTGAAAAAATAATATATATATATATATATATATAATTCAATTTTAAGGAGGCAAAAAAAACACATGTCACATACATAAACCATTGTTACATCCTACACGCTTGATCCATCAATGTATGTTTAGTGAAGATGACATCGAATTTCAGTGGTTATACTTGGTGTATCAATGCTACATGAATAAATTATCGAATTAAGGAGTTCAGTTTAATGGGTTATTTGTCATGACATTTATGTTTTTAACCATACACCATATGCTTGTCACAAATTACAATGCTCTTTAAATTTGTGAGGAATATCGCAACAGAATTATGAGAGATCATTCATCGTAGCATGAGCCACATTTATGTTCTATAAATTAACCCACAGATGACAAATCCTAGAAATGTCCACATCCACCAGTATTGTCAATTACATTACTGGATTTGTGAAATTTTAATGGAGTGTTTATGTTGAGAACCATTAACATGAAACACTAATGCCAATGAAAATTATCACCTACTCTCTTCTATTTATGTCCATTCTCATTAACATCGGCTATTGCTAACAATCACAAGCGTATAAAACAAACTGCAGCCTACAGCTGCAGGGTGGAGACTCAAGAGCCGAGAGTAGAGACTCAAGAGCTGAAAGTGAGAGTCTGGACGCATGAGAGGTCGAGTGAGCACTGAGGGTCCAAGGTTGAGTGTGCAGGCAGTAGCAGCGAGAGTCAATGATCGAGTGTGAGAGAGAATTTCGCGCCCACCTAAGTTTTTACCAATTTTAATTTTTTTTAATTATAAACACTGAAAAATGCCCAACCAAAAAAATCCTAAAACGAACTCCATTGAATTTTCGACGAATTTAATCGATTTTTTTCAAATTCATCACAGGTTCGTGTTTGGCATGAAGTTCGCCAAACAAAAACAAATTTGTTCAAATTGCTTTGAGATTCAGCAAATTTCAAATCCAAAGGATTAAATTCGCCAAACCCGATGACTTAGACTGTGAGCAAGTTGCTAATGTAACTTAGCCTAAGTCTAACTTAGGAAAAAGCACAAATTAGTATGTCGACTTATTGAGCTAAATGAGCTAAAAGAAACTTAGGAAAAGTAAAGGAATTTACTTTAGTTATTTTGTTTAAATCTCAATCGTTGATCTGAAATGAGTCGAGATCTAATCTCATCGTTAATCACTTTGAGTTTAGGGTTAGGGTTAAGGATCGATCCTTTATACATTCACCCAAGGATAATTATAAAATTATATCAATTCATTTTCCGCAGGGCCCTGTAGATTGGATCTAGTCATAAGAATAGAAGAATGCTTGGTGTAAATAAAAATAACTCCTTGGTCTTCAACCCCCCACTACTTAGATTCCCAATACTCATTTTCAGTTGAATTAAGAGTCAAATCAATCTTCAAATTGATATCTTTCTCATTTTTTTCCGAATGATTTTCACTCGGTCCTTGATTCTCTGAGATCATCTCATTCTTCTTGTTCATGTTCTCGTCATATCCTGAATTGAAACTAATGGGCAATGTAAAGTTATAAAAGCAAAGCCGAGGAGAGAAGAAAGACACACTACAGCAGCACAAGATTAAGAGAGGCATCTCGGTGAGCAGTGTGTTAGGTCTGAAAGGGTGCAGAGAGGCTAGAGACCTAGATCTGTAGAGAAGATCAAGCACCAATCTAGGTCAAATCTGCTGGATCAGATCCAGGTTATTTGTATTTTGTATTTTCTCAGTTGGAACATTATACCATGACGGGAGACCACGTAAGTTTGGGATTTTGTTTTAATGAAAAACTTGTGGGGCAGAATCTGTGTGTGTTGTTTTATGAAATCTGTTATTTAAATATGCTTCCACTGAGTTTGTGTTAGGAACCTAGCTATGTATTTATTTCGTAGATCAGTTTTATGCTAGGAATTAGATATCGGATGTTAGGTTTACACAAAATCTAACATGGTTTACTCTTATTGTAGTCTGAGGCTCTGAAAACATTATCATATCACATTCAACATCTCTAAATTTAGAAACCAGCTTTTAATTGGAGGTGAAACATTTTGACTCAAACAAAGAAGAACTATTGTCAAAAGTAGGCAACCACAGACAGAACATTCTCTGCAATATGTCATATAAACAATCAGCCTTTGAACTTTTAAAATACCTCGCATTACAATGTCTTTGTTGTCCAATACTTGCCAATCTTTAAGGGAGAAGAGCTTAACTTTCAGCACTTTGTTGTGTCTCTCACCAAAAGATGATTGTCCATGTGGACCAATAATGGATAAAAATGATATAAGAATGACACTAGTGTATACATTGTCATTTCTCACAAATGGAATCATGGTTCAACAACGGAGGCAAAAGCATGTTAGGCCACCCAACAAGGTTAATTCCCTTGAAGGCATGAATAAGCAGTTGGGGTCAAGTGCAAAGCCTATATGATTGTGACAGAATATAAAATAAGACGATATAATTTTATTAATATCCAGCAAATGACCACAATAGTAGGCCAGTGGTACTCAAGAATACATTTAGTGTAAGTACAAGTGTGTGAGAGTATGAAAGAACCTCCAATTGTTACTCTATAAAAAGCGTAAAAGCAACTTATTCCAATGAAAGTGCCTATAATTAATGGTTCATCCTTAGACAGTCATCTTGATCATGAAACAGACTGCTTGTGGAGATTGATGTATTTGGGCCAGTATTGTTGAAAATGTAGCAAGGTCTTCTGACTTGTACCTTAGCCAGTGAAGACCACGAGTTTGTCTTTCTCTTAGCATGAGTACGAGCTCATGAGTTAGACTTCTTTTATGATGAGTTTATTTCCAATTTACTGGAATAATCATCAAGATTGCATGCGTAGTGTTGGAGCTTCAGTTAAATGGAGCCTTCATCAGTTTGACTACAATATGAGATGGCAATTACAAGTTTAGTTAGAGCGAGTTAGTCTTCAGTCTTTATTGAAGGAAGAATGAGTCATGACTCCAAGTGTTGATTAGAGAGAGAGCAACACTCTCAGTTAACTCACAATCAGAACTCAAGCTCTAAATTATGTTGGGCCTCCTTCCATAGATCGATGTTTACCTATAAAGAGAAGGACGAAGGCACAATTCATTACAAGGTTGTGAGATCATCTTTGTAGTGTGTGTGCGCAGAATTGAGCAGCAACTGTACGCAAGAGAATAGGAGACTTGTGCGCTAAAAAAAAAAGAGATTTGTGCAAGAAAATAGGAGCTCTTGTGTGCCAGGAAATAGGGACCTAGTGCGCAAGGAAATAAGAGCAGGATCAGGGTTTTGCAGGGCAAGTCGAGGCTAGTTCAGCACAAGAACAAGTGTGTTCTCAGAAACAGATTGCTTTGTAATAGATCAATTGCTCAAGAACTATCAATAAAATACCACAACAAAGAAAGCAGGTTTTCCCATTTGGGTTTCCTGGGTAAACAAAAATGTCAATTTCTGTGATGTGTTTTTATCTCTAGTGTTTTATTTCGCCACTAATAAGTTGTTAAGAAACTTTGTATCTTGGTGAAACTAAATTTGGTTTCAGTATTTGGTTGCCTTGATTTCAGTTATTCATCTAAGTAGTTGCAGAATTTCATGGAAATTTAACAAATATACTGCTTCTGGAATTTAGAGGAAGCAATTTCAGAAAAAGCTTCTCCACTTCCCAAAGTTTGCATGCACTTCCGATAGATTCTTCATTGATCCATCTAATAACCATATCTTGAAACCATAAAAGTTCCATGGTTCCCTAGCAGAAATAAAATGTTGCAAAGACTATGTTCTCAAAATATTTACCGTCTATTCATCAGACCTTGGCATTGTTACCTTGGTGACATGACTGAGTATTAAGCCATCCACCAGCATTCCATTTTGACATGACTGAGTATTAAGCCATCCACCAGCATTCCATTTTGACATGACTGAGTATTAAGTCATCCGCCAGCATTCCATTTTCATTCTGGTCTGTCTGATCCAAATGGCGTGTCAGAAAAGAGATGAGGCCAAGTGCAATACTTGGGCAGCAGAATAAATACTCCTCAACCCTAACACCTAAGCCGAAGGAAGTTAGTGTTGTGCGATGAAACCCCTATTTTCGGGGTGTGTTTCTCAAAGCAACTGCCCAAAATAGATGAATAAAATTCATGTGGCCCGACAATAATTTGATTTTGTAAAGGTTTTTAGACAAAGAGCTTTAATCCAGGTCCAGGTCTCACAAAATTTGAGGCTAAGCGACGCGTCGAACCTGCTAATTTTGGTACAAAACCCAGCAATTCTGATCCCAAACCATCAGCATTCAGTGAGATCCGAAATCAATGGTCTGCCTTATTACGTCCCAATCACAACGCAAATTGAAGAGAATTCAACCTCGCAGAAAAATGGGATTCTTGGCATTGATTGTTTTCATGATGAGGCCTTTCCCACACAGGTAATTCAAAAACACAACTGAAAAAAATAAAAATAAACGCCGAATTATGATTTCTCCGCAGGCCAATTTTACACAAGAAGCCCCACCCTAAAACTTCAGTCCACGAACCAGTATGCTTTTGCAACCGAAATATTACCGAACTGTATTTTCATCGCTTGGCTAAATTAAATTAAAGCAGTATTTGGCGAAACGCCACCCCAGTTTAAGATATAAAGAATGGGCGGAGTCAGATTGGTGTGAACTAAAATCTTACCTCGCGAGCAACTTCTTCGGCTCTGCGCTGTTTTTCGGCATCGGTCTGTTCGGCGATCCATTTGCGCTTCTGATTTGGGTAAGAGAGCGGATGCCATGGCTTCTGATTCAGGTATGAATGACTCCATGCTGTCCCTGCTTTGGAGGAGTAATCCACTTCGCCTTTGGCTATTCGCTTGCTCAGTCTCAACCCTCCTTCCTCTTCTCCATCCATGGTTACCAATGTCACAGTTCTTCTCTACAACTCATGTAGACAAAGTCCGGAAAGAAGTGTGTCATGTTCCTACATCACAACGCTCAATTCTGATGGAATTTTGAGCCAACAAAATTGGCCTTGTCCAATGATACACAAAAAAAAAAAAAAAAGTATTTATACCTTCTTTTGTGAGCGTGTGGGGGTGATGCTTGGGTGCGTTGGTCATCTCGTACACTACAAACACTATGTGATCTCTATAGACACTTTGTGAACAATTTGTGGTCTATATAGGTTTTGTGATCAAAACTATTTATCGTAGTTTGTGTTAGTAAAAATTCATGGAGCAGTTTAATGTTTTTATTTTATTTATCTTCTTAAGTTTGAAGATGGTAAAAAAAAATTGTGAGATTGTGTATTTTTGTTATTTAAATTGTGTTTTTAAATGTATAAATGAATTCAATGTCTTTAAAAACTCTCATGACACTTGAAATGTATAGATTACAATGCTCAAATTTATCATTCCAATACATTTTTACTGAATTTTGAACAAAATCGACCAAAAAATATTGTTGGAAGAGATCAAAAATGTTTTACAGTTAGCCTATGTAAATTCTTATTATATCTATATTTTGAGAGGAAGGGATGATAAGGGTCATGGACTTGCAATGACCCTTATAGGTTTTGTGATAAAAACCATCTTCTTCTTTTTGGGTTAAAAATATCTCATTATACTCTTTAGGAGACTAAGTGATTCGCTCATCCGCAGGCAATCTGAAGCGTAGCCGCATTAGGTCTAGCCTCCTCTGTGCTCTCTCGATGGCTCCCCACGGAGCTTCGTGGTGCTCAATCACCAAGGCATAACCTCACCTCTCGTGATTTCATGGATGAGTCGGATGATGGCCCTGAGGCCCCCTCCTTTCGTGATATGGTTACTAGTCGACCGAAGGATCGGGAGTCTTCTTTTTTCACCAAGCTAGCCTCATGCACAGCTTTTGATTCCTCCAGAATGAGCCCTGAAGCAAGGGAAAAATGGAAGGAAAAAGGGAAAAATGTATAGGCTCAACCAACTACAGGCACCACCTCTGCAAATGCTTTAGCAACGATGGAGGCGGAAACCACAGAGGAAGATCTGCAAAAGGAAACAACAAAACTAAGAAGCAATTGCGACCCAAAAGCCAAAAAAATCCCGAAGTTGGAAATTCAAGAACCGAGGGTAGCACTCTATAGAGACTATATGCAATAAAATGCAGTGAAATGTAAATTCATAAGCATCTAGCCCACAGAGAAAGCACTAAATTGGTGGATTCAATCCAAATGGAAACCAAAGGCAGAAATCAGACTACAACTAGGCTCAAAGGGGTTTTTTACAGTCATCTTTGATCTCTTGGAAAGCAGTGACTAGATATTTGAGGGAGGACCCTACTTCTTCAACTCTGCAGGACTTTATATGAGATTCTGGAAAGAAAACTTCACTCAAGAGAAAGAGGACTTCAGTAGGGTCCCGTTATGGGTTCGCCTCTACTCCCTGCCAACTCATTACTAGGCTACATCAGTCCTCAAAGGCATTGGAGACCAACTAGGTGAATATATAAAAATGTCTAAGGGCACACGAAACAGACATTATGTTTCATATGCCAAAATATGTGTTTACATCGATGTCTCGGGAGCCCTTCTAGAGGCCATACATCTAATATTCACGGATGAGGTATGGATCCAAAACATTGATTACGAACACATCCCATTCCGATGTAGAAAATGCCATGAGCATGGACACCTATTGAGGGACTATCCACAAAATAAAACGCCTCAAAGCAATGAGCAGGTTAACAAGAAAAATGATGAACAGGGTTTCACCAGAGTAAGCACAAGGAACAAAAACAGCAAGAAGACACACACAAAGAAAGAGCAGCATCGGGCAGCCAACCTAAATAAATTTGAAGCTCTTAACAAGATGCAAGAACAACTGCTTTCAAATAGCTCAAATAACGAGGAGGCCAAAGAAGATAAACAAAATGTAGCAAACCAGAGGCAAGAGGATCAATACTTGGAACACAACAACATTGAAGATGAGAATATACAAGAAAACATAGAAATGGAACAAGTTCTGGTGGACTCTACCCCGGAGGAAAATGCAATAGAAGAGGCATTGGAAGGAGTTGACCTCATATCGGTCGCAGAGGAATGGAAGAAAAATGGTCTTGTTGTGATTCCAGAAGACCAAATCCAAAAAATCGAAGGAGCCTACCTCCTACAAGAGGAATTAAAACAAAGCACAAGTCAAACACCACCTGGAAACAGCGCAATCAACAACATTCTGGCAAATATGGCAGCAGGAAAATACAACCCAAAAGGCCCAAGAAGGAAAAGAGGAAGGAAAACAACCAGTCAGCTTCTTCAGGAACTCGGGGCCAGACTCATTAACGAAGGAAAGGTAAAGGCCCTAGCCCTAACTCCCACTCTTTATCAATGAATTGCATCTCTTGGAATATTAGAGGACTCAATGGTCCTGGAAAGAAGAGAGTCTTGAAAAACAGACTCATAACTAACAAACCAGATATCCTATTAATTCAAGAAACCAAACTTAACATGGCTAGCCTCACCCTCCTTCAAAAAAATTGTTTCAAGCATTACAACTATATAGCAAACTCGAGAACTAGGTCAACAGAGGGAATCATGACTATGTGGAAAAACTCTCAGTATGATCTAACCTCCTCAGTTTCCACAAATCACTCCATCACCATTGTTTTGAAAATCATTGGCACCAATAATAGTATCTATGTCACCAACATCTACGCTCCACACAAAGCGGTTGAAAGAATCAAAATGTTGCAGAGCATAAGTCAGATCCTTGATTTTATCCACCTTCCTTTCAAAATTGTTGTGGGTGACTTTAACATGGTGCCAAACCTCGGGGAAAAGAAGGAGGCATCATAAAACTGGATAAGGACTCTGAAGCCTTCCAGTCCACCATCGAGGGCTTTAGTCTAATTGGCATCCCTACGAACAGTGGAATCTTCACTTGGAATAACATATGAGGGAGAGATAGGCAAATTGCTTCCAGTCTTGACCATTTCCTTCTCTCATAAGAGATCTATCTCACCTCCTGGGAAACAAAGGCCAAAACTCTTCCTCAATCAGAATCTGACCATTGGCCAATATCCTTGAAGGTTCACATGTCCTCTAGCCTGAAGAATAGACCCTTCAGATTTGAATCCTTCTTAACGGAGCATCTGGATTTCATGGAAAAAATTAAAGAATGGTGGAGTAATTTGATGCCTCAAACCGAAAACAAGATGTATAAATTCCAACAGAAACCGAAAATTCATAAAAAATGAGATCAAACTCTAGAACAAGGAAACTTTTGGCAACATCACCATTGACAAAAGGAACCTAGAACTTAGAATGGAAATCCTCCAGCAACAAATCATTAACGAGGGCATCACTAAACAAAGGAAGCATGAAGAGCTTAATCTTCAATAATATTGGGAGGAAAGGGTCGCTCAAGAAGAGAAACGTTGGCATCAGAAATCCCGCATTAACTGGCTTAAGTGCGACGAAAGAAATTTGGCTTTCTTTCACCGTTTGATGATACAACACAGAAGACACAATAGGGTTCTAGCCCTTAAAAATAGAGAGGGAAACCTTATCCGCTCTCATGAGGACACGGCTGCCGAACTAAATCAGTTCTTCAGCAATCTCCTAATTGAGCCTAGAACAGACAAGGCAAGGGTTATTCAGGAAATAACCAACAATAATATGGTTATCCTCACCGAGGATCACAATAAAAAGCTCTTGAGAAAAGTCTCAATGCAAGAGGTGGAGGAAGTAGTAATGACTATGTCCAATGGTAAAGCACCAGGTCTGGATGGGTTCACCATAGACTTCTACAAAGCTTGTTGTTCCCTGATAAAAAATGAGGTTCACACCTTGGTGGAGGAGTCTAGAATACATTGTTCTAAAATCCCTAAATGGCACCTTTCTAACCTTAATTCCCAAGGATTAAGGCACTGACTCCACGGATAAATTTCGCCCTATTGCCCTCTACAACGTCATCTCCAAAGTCTTGGCCAATAGAATAAAAACCATCATGCCTCCATTGATTTCCTCGCACCAATCAGGTTATGTGGAAGGAAGGCAAATCCTGGATAGCATCGTCCTTTCCCTTGAATTGATTCATTCCCTTAAAGTTCAGAGAAAGCCTGGAATGACATTCGATAAAATCAATTGGGAGTATATGAAAGGTGTCTTAGCAGCTTTTGGTTTTCATAAGGACCGCATTAAATGGATAATGGCAATGGTTTATGGGGCTTTCTTCTCGATTCTCCTTAATGGCTACCCATCTCAACCCTTTTGCCCCTCCAAAGTTATCAGATAGGGGGGTCCTATTTCTGGCTTCCTTTTTGTCATTGTAGCCGAGGGCCTTAGCAGATCCATCATGACCACCTCTTCCAAAAATGCCCTATCTGGCCTCAAGCTTTATGCCTCTGCTTCTCCCTCCACACATCAGCAATTCATTGACGATATCTTGTTAATGGGCCTCCCCACTATCAAAGAAGCCTTATCCTTCCAAGCCATCCTCTCCGGTTTTTCTGATGCTTTTGGCACCTCCATAAACCAAGCAAAATCCAAACTGTTTTCCTTTAACACCCCTCTAGCCATCCAAAGGAACATTGCCAGAATCATGGAATTTCAAAGATACAACCTCCCTTCAAAATACCTAGGAGTCTCTCTTACAGACAAGCCCCTGGCTCATTCAATATGGGAAGATCTTATCACCAAAATGGAAAAAAGACTAGCTAACTGTACCTTCAGATCTCTCAATTTGTCCGGTCGTTTGGTTTTAGTCAAGTCTATATTGCAGGCCATTCCCCAATACTTGTACTCCGCCCTTGCGGCCCTCAAATCCATCTCCAACATTCTTAGAAACCTCCAAAGAAATTTCCTTTAGAGGGGCTCGGGAAAAAAAAATAGAAGTGGGCGTTGGTGGCTTGGGACAATTTTTGCAAACCCTTGGAGCCAAAACGTGGTGGATATGGATTGCAAACCCAAACTCCCCCTGAGGCATCATTTGGAAAGTGAAATATTTTCCTACCCACTTGCATGAGCATCTCATCGGGCTCAATGGGACCATCAAGGGCTTTGTCATTTGGAACTAGGCTTGGGGCAACAGAGCAGTCATACAGAATCACAGTGTTTGGGAGGTTGGCAATGGAGATAAAGCTCTCTTTTGACAAGACACCTAGCAACAAAGGTCGGATCTAAACAAATATCAATTTAGACAGATCTAGATAAACATGCAAAACAAGGGCAATAATAGGGTCAACCACTACTGGAAGCTTAGCAATGGCAGGGACAACTGGAGGGAATGGTTGGATGAAAAGACTGGGACCCCCCGCCTAACTTTCTGGAGTGGCAGGAGCTCTCGATTGAACTCCAGGAAAGACAAATTCAATTTGAAACTGATGAGGATAAGATCAGATGGGGGAAGAATCTGGTCGGGCACTTCAACCTAAAGGAGGCTTACAGCTACATTGCACTCCATGACCAATGTCAACTGGAGCGAAAATGGCAAACTCTGTGGGAGAGGAAACACTGGCCTAAAATCACCCTATTTTTATGGCTCATCGTGCACAATTTTTTTTTAATCGAGGACAACTTAAGGAAGAAATGGTTCAGTGGCCCCCGAGATGCAATCTTTGTGAGCAGAGTGAAGAAACAACTAACCATTTGTTGAACGATTGCCCCTTCGCAAACAAGTTGTGGAATTGGGTCTATTTAGTTTTCAAAGTTTTGGATAGGGATATCTCCTCCATCCTCAATATCATTGAGAATTAGAGATCCTCCTTATCCCCTAATCCTTTGGTGAATAGAGCCTGGAATCTTATACGAGGTATCATTTGTTGGGATCTGTGGAAGGAGAGGAATGCAAGAATTTTCTAGGGAATCCACAATCCGAAAGAGATTGTTCTGTCTATAGCCAAGAAGACTATCAAGGAAACGGTGGCTTCTTCTACTCTTAAGAGCCTTAGCGAAGCTCCTAATTGTTTGAAACAGTGTCTAACCCTCCTGGATCTTCATCTCACCCATTACTCCAAGGCCTCAAGGATTTCGAGTAATCAGGGAACTGCAGACCACTAGTCTCCCCCAGAGACAAGTACTCACAAATTAAACTATGACGGGGCAGCAAAAGGATCCCCAAGTAGAGTAGGCTTCAGGGGTATTTTCAAGAACTCGCAAGGGGAAATCAAATGGATCTATGCAGGCAATCTTGGCAACACTACCAACAACGCAACAAAATTACAAGTCCTGGAACACAGGTTGGCCAGAGCCAAACTCCACAACTTTGGGCCTCTGATCATCAAAGGGGACTCAACGTTGTCAACTCAGGCCAGCTGCAAATTACAGCAAGGCATGGAAGCTACTCAGGTGTCAAACAATTGGTGCCTAAACAAAATTCTCTGACAGATAAAAGGCCACATAGAGAAGGTTAGCGAGCTTCATTTCCAAGTTGTCAATCGTAAAGGGAATGGCCTAGCTGACAGAGTGGCAAATGAGGGTACGGTGGGCAACTATCATTTACGATCGCTGGCTTGGATTGACTTGAAGAACGATAGGTTGCGTCAACAATACGAGACCGTCAATGAAAAGGACAATCGTAATAACATGCTCCAACTGCTTTGAGATCTCCAGTCTCAATAATAATGTTAGTAGTGGCTCGGCTAGAGGAAGTACTAAAGGAAATCTACCCTAAGCTGCAATCCAATGCCAGCCTTGCTATGGGCGCAAATAGAAGCTCTACGTCCCCTTAGGGGTGCCTTCTATCCATCCCATCATCCCTCTATGGTACAACCTCCCTCACCAACCTTTCATACCTCCCTCAGCCCACATTCATTCCTCGCCTCAGGACATCCTGCCTCTCAATGCTCTCTAGCCCCTATGTATACCCCCTCCCCCTGTTCCTCCCCGTCACCCTGCCTGCTCCTGCATCGTGTTTCTCCTGACCCCTTTTGTAGTTTGCTTGTTCATCCCCCCTCCCCCTATCATGGCTCCCAGGCATGATTCTAGCTCGGCTCCCCGGCATGGTAGAGGTCGTGGCCGTGACCCCTCTCGCTGGAAAAACCTAGGTACTCTGCCCACCGCCAGAGCCAAATCTTCCGCCAAGAGAGAGGCCATGAATTATGCCGTTGTTGTTAACCCTGAGATGTAGGAACATATTCCTAACCCGAAAGCTCAGGCGAGGGTCCTAAGGCGCGTGGTGTCCTTGGAAATGGTGGCAGCAGAATTTGAGTGGATCCCTGACTCGAGTCTCACCAGGGTAAGGGAGAATCTATATACTCGCGCAATTGACCTCTCCTGGAAGCTTAAAATGATCCTTGGTCTTGCGATGCAGGAGTAGGAAAAAATGTCCAAGGTTGTGGAAGAAAAAATTGATATGCTTACGAACAAGTCTGTCGTCTACATGGAATCAGTGCACCACTGTTGCTTTGTTGAAGAAGAGTGTTGCCACGGGTGTCCGCTTGCTAGTCGATGGATCTCCCAGCATCAAAAAGGAGGCAGTAGGCTCTTCCTCTAGTCGTCTGGTGGCCCCAGTTGCGTAGGAAGGCAGCACTGAAGAGCTGCCCATCAACTGGATGACGACCCTGTGGAGGGCAATCCTTAGCACCCGAGGAAGACATCCTTTTTGCTATGTTACTCTTTGTGGCTCTTAGTCATCGAAGAGCTCTCATCAGCATGAAAAGTATTGACAATAAGGAATTTTGAGACAATAATGCCTCCATCACTGTCACCCCTCCCTTCTGCATGACAAGAGATATTATCAACACGACTTTTTTTTTTTATTTTTCTCAGAACATCTCATAATTATTTTTTTTGTAAGCTTCAACGTAAAACTGCTCCATCTGAAGCTAGGAAGGCTTGTGATGTTGGCTCTAGTGTTGGAGCATTTTGCTCACACAACCCATCTTTTTGTAAATACAACTTTTGTGCAGTAATATAATCTATCTTATTCGCACACAAAAAAAATGTCTCATTATATCAATTTTGGGGAAAGGAGAGTGTTAACATATTTTCATTGCATCCATATTTCAGGAAGAGGTGATAAGGGTCATTGATATTTTAAGCAATAGGTACGATAAGGGTCATGGACTTGCAATGATGACTATGGGTTCTATGATAAAGGCATACATCTGTTTTGGGGTTAACAAATTCTCATTACTTCAATTTTGGAGAAAGGTGATTGTTAAGTCATTCTCATTACATTAATTTTTTGGTAAGAGGTGATAAGGCCCATGGACTTGCTTGATGGGTAGGAATTTCCAATTCATTAATTTAAAATAATACAAAGAGTTTAGACTAAATCCTTGCCAAAGATTAATCCTCCTATGAAGAAAAAGGGATAAAAGGTAAAAAGGTGCATGTGTTTAATGTTTTACAACTTTGGGAGGTTGCAAGATCAAACCCACATACCTCAAAGGGGGACTTGGACCAAATCCTCAAAAGGGATGATAAGGGTCATGGACTTGTAGTGATTCTTATAGGTTCTATGATTAAAACCATCTACGCTTTTTTGAGTCAACAAAATCCCATTACATTAATTTTGGGGAAAATGAGTGTTAACACATTCTCATTGCATCAATATTTTGGGAAGAGGTGATAAGGGCCAGGGACTTGCTTAATGGGTAAGACTTCCCAATTCATTAATTTAAAATTACACAAAGAGTTTAAACTAAATCCTTACAAGAGATTAAACCTCTTGCTAGGATAGGAAGAATAAAAGGAAAAAAATTGCATGTGTTTGATCTTCCAACCTCCCAGAGTTGCAAACCATAAAACACATGCAATTTTTTTCCTTGTATTCTTTTCTTGGCAAGAGGTTTAATCTCTTGTGAGGATTTAGTTTGGTCACGAGATTAAACCTACACAACTCTATTTGTGTTGACATACTCTTCCACCTCAGTTCTGGAGAAGGAAACAATGAAGATCCTAGACTTGCTCAGTAGTCATGACCCCCTAATTAATTGTGAACAAGTTAATTAAGACAATGTTGGGGAATCTAAACCAAACCATCAAAAGAGGTTGAACCCCATTCTTGAGAAAAGCAAAACACGTTAACACCAATAACTATAGTGTAAATCATATAATTGAAATGTAGTAAAAACAAGCCTAGATCCATCTTAAATCTAGATCTACCAAGCGCTAAGAGGATCAAGTCCAAAGTTAAGATGGATCTAAGCTTGTTTTTACAACAATGTAGCAAAGAGGGTCAGTAAAGTTTTGGAATCGACAAACCAAAACTTTATTGACCCTCCTTATGAGCTATAGGACCCCCAGGAGCCAAACAACCACTCCTAGTACCCAAACCTTGAGTTAACTTTCTTTTTCAGTGATCTGGACTCCCAAACGCAGGTATAACATTACATAAATTCGACTGTAGGCCTCTAGTTGCATGCATAAACCTACAAGGTAGCAACTGCAATCTTATTTTCCCAATTATGTGCCTACGACCGCGAAATCTGAGCCACTTTTTCAAGGCTAGTCTCCAAACCACTGTCCAGAACTTGATGGAAATTTCCAATACAATAAATAACACAACAACAAAGCCTCTAACACAAAAATTGATCAAGGACTTGACCTAACTACCATAAACATGACAGACATTTCGTCAAGCATTTTTTTTAACATGTAATCTACAGGTCATGAATGCATATCTGAACATAGGGATCTAATACTTATATGAGAATCTTCAAGAAGGTCTAATGCCCTCTCACAATAGTTGCATTAACATATATTAGGTCATGCATTCAATAACCATTCATTTACTAACCAAAACATGTTAAGAGCCATACCTAGAATCTGTCATAAAACCATACTTATAACCATAATAATAACCATCATAGAACAACCATTAATGCCACATAATAACAAGTATAATTACTCATGATATACAAGAGGAAAGAGCTCTTATTAACATATGCAAAAGCCAACCAAGTCAAGGACTTCCACGTACCACCCGACCATAGATTGGGTTGAACCAAATCTTTCTTTCAACCAATCACCTGTTGTAGCTGCTACAACCACCCTCCAAAATTTTGCCCATGCTTTGATTTTGGAGCCTTCCTTTTTGTCCATAGGAGCTTACCTTTTATTGTCATCAAGTATTCATGGTATGATAAAGACTTATATTTTCATGCTTTCCTTGTGATGTATTGATCCCAGTTCGATATCTTTCAAACACAAGCTAACTCTTAACTTAACCTTATAATAATTGTTGGGCTTGTCTCCAGAAATTGTGCAATCTTGGAAGGCAGGCCAACCTTGCCTCTAGAAACTCTGCAATTCTTCTTGATAAGCCATCCTTGAGAATGAAAATTGCACAATTCTGGATGGTAGCCCAACATTGACGATGGAAACTGCGCAAAGCATCTCATCAACTCAAAAATTGTGCAAAGCATTTCATAACCTTAGAAATTGTGTAATGCAGTGAGTCAAGAAGTTTTTCATTCCATGGAAATTGCGCAATCCTTCTTGGCAATGTGCATACTTGGTTCTCGAAAAAAAATAAAAAGCAAAAAACATCCCTATAAAATGGGGAGTCATTAATTAGTTTCCCGAAGGATGACACAACTGGTTATTTTTTGTCTTTCCGAGATTTTAGGCATGCGTGTCATAAACCATAATCGGTCTAGATCTATATAATGGATGCCCCTAGAGCTCATTTGTAGATTCGATTGTGGAGCTCTAGCATTCCCAAGGAGATAAAAGGTGAGTCTTTCTTTTGTCATCTTTTGTCACTTTTTCTGTCGCTTTTTGTCGTTTGGATTTTGTGAGGGTTGTTTTTCTTGTTTCGTTTCATGTTTGTTTGTGTTATAATGTATATTAGCTTGTACAAGTGTTGGTTTGATTCGTCGTTCGCCTTTTACAAGTGTTGCATCAATTTTCTTGTTTTTGCCCATTAGTGGTCATCATTTCGATGACTCTCTATGCATGTTTATTTTTCCTTTTGCACATTGATCTTCTACACTTGATTTGCATGAATCCATCTATCCTTAGGCAGATTCGCACTTTAAACTTGAACCATCACTCAGATCTGCTTGTTTCCCACACTCTTATTAGATCTGCTCATCCCTTGGTTAGTGTTTGCGTTGTCTAGCTAGGCATTGCACAAGTTCTAAGCTCAAGATGTCAGCTTGGCCTCTGAGACTGCGCAATGTGCAGTACCTGACTGACCCAACTATGCATTGTGCAATTCTAGGGTTCAAGCCCATCCCTTGTCCACTAAGATTGTGCAATTCATAGTATCCAGCCCAGTCTGCCCAGGCAGAACTACGCATTATGCAGTCTCTAGCCTCAGGCTACACCATTGGTTGTTGAGACTTCATAATGTGCAGTTTAAGCAGCCGGTCTCCCTCCTTCACCTCAAGAATTACACAATTTTCTTAGTTAGTCGACTAGGTGCTACTGTGACCTTGCTTTGTAAGTTGATTTGTTGAAGTTAATTTGTCTTTTCCATGAGTGCATTTTCCTCCTACAAGTATTGCAGTTGTTGAGGACTTATCTTCACCAGTCACTGACATCATGGCACCAAAGAGATCTGCGTCAAAGGATACCACTGAAAGAAGCACTGTGGGAGGCAGTTGAGAGTACGACGATGAACTTGCCAGTTTACTCAGGTACTCAATTATTTATAGAAAAGGAATCAAATATCACATGGCAAAAAGTGAATGAAGCATTCTGAGCAAGAAGCTTCAAAGCAGACCTTGAAGACTTGTAGGTGTATGTTAACGTATAGACTTTAGGGTTACATAAGGTTTCATGTAGGTACTATCCAACTTTCCCATCTGCAAACGTTGTCAGCTGGATAGTGTCTCATACAGATCCAAAGACTATGACTCTGAACAATGCCAACAGACAGAGGCTTGCTTATTTTTTGGCACTAGATTATCATCTCATGTATCATTTGCCAGAGCCAGAATCACTCATGGTTTCTTACTTTTATGCTGCCACCAGCTACTTGAGCACCAAGGATATTGTTAAAGGTTAGGTGAAAGAGACAATAAAGTTCCGTCAAACATCCACCAACACCTACAAGACAAAATCTCTCAGCAGGGCCTATCAGCTCTTGATAGTTTTTTGTTGCGCAATCTATGACCAGTAGAGCACTAAGAGCTTTCCTAAAGGGTGGGAAATTTTGTTGAACTAGGATGAAAGTAAACCATTAAATTGGTCAAATTTGTTGGCTCAATTGTTTAAGATCCATGTAGCCAATTCCTTGAATCCACCCAAGGGCAGGAAAGCTAGATTTTACATTTTTGCATATCTACTAGATGCAATCTACGCACACAAAGCATTCCCTAGCATGAATTGGAATTGGACACGACGAGACCCTGCTATGCATATTCATTGCTAGCTGCTGTCAGAGTGTAGACATATAAGAGTAATGGAAAAAAAAACTGATCACTTCCTCATTTCGTTATACAAGTTTATCTTTGAGGAAGAGCCATCTTGCATGGCACGTGGGATAATGTAAGCAGTGTCAGAGATAACAGATTGGTTTGCCTCACATGATAGCACTTTCCTTAGGGTGTTCGGCAAATAGAAGCCTCTGCATCTTTTACCGAGGTATGCCATCGAAAAATTAGTCATGCAAGAATTTTCCTACCAGCTCTCCACATGGTTTTCAGCAGTTTTACACAGGAAGAAGAAAGAACCTTGGCCAACTCTTCTTATGCAAATAGGATTGTACAAGATCAAGGATATGAAAGTCGCAGATACCAAAGGAAAGGCGGTAGAAAAGTTTGCATTCGGTACTCTGGAATTCAATCCGTATGATCCCATGAATGTTTGTAGAGACCATTGTGCGAGGATTCATTTCCAGTGGCTAAGCAGGACCTTTCATTGACTAGAGGAGGAACCATGGAAGAATTGTTATAATGCCTCCAAGTCTTGCGAACTAGTCAGCTTTGCTGGAACTTTGCAGGTTACTTCGTAGTAATAAATCACTCTAGAGGAAGTACCGGCAAAAGAGCACAACCCAGTGCACGAGAAGGGAAATAGGAAAGTTGTGCATAGTCTAGGGGGAGAGAGAAGCCGCAAGATGAAAGCAGATCCAGTCATACTTAAAGTGGCCATAACAACAAAGAAGAAGAGGAAATAGAGGATGCAGGAAGTAGAACGGAAGCAGAGAGAAGAATGAGAGTAGAAGATATTGGAGGAAGAAAGGAAATAGGAGGAAGAAGAAGAAAGGTGAAGAGTAGAATAAGAAGAATTTGCATGAAGATAAGTCAAAGAACAAGAACAAAACCAACAACTAGAGAAGGAGAGAAAGTAGATGTAGGACAAGGAGCTCACTCAAGAGATTGAAGAGTTGATTGAGATCCAAGACATGGAGGAGGAACTGAAGCTACAGAATCAAGATGTCAACCTGATGCCAAGTACACAACATGTCACCATTCAGTCTCCCCATCCTCCAAAAAAGAAAGCTCCAAGTGAGGAAGAAGAAATTGTTCCTCTGGATGATGATGTGATTATGGACACGTACAATTTGACTTATGACGAGCTTTAGAAAAAGATTGTACAATAAAGGAAGAAACACTTTCTAGATGACCTTGCATCTCCTGTATTCTTCAGAGAGAGGATGAACGTGACTGACACCTAAAGAGATCCATGCATCATTGCCACAACCAACTTGGCCTTTGTAGGTGCAATAAAGTCAAACATAGACTATTTGACGGCTCATAACAAACAATTGTAAAAGAACTTGTAAGCTGCTAGGAAAGAGGTTTAACAACTTCGAGTAGAGTTATGGAATGCAACTTCCTCACATGTCTATCAGGAAGAACTGAAGGTAATGATACTCGACGAAGTATCGACATTGGGAGAGGCAAAATATTTATGAGGAGCTTGTTACCGTGCATAAGGCAGTTGTCCACTTGCATGGGTTGCAAAAAAAGTGTAAATATCATGTCAAAACTCTCAAGGTTGTGCAATCAGTTGTTGTTGTTGTGCATGAATGGCCAATTCAATACAAAGGGGCACTGCTTGAATTGGGAAAGAAGACAAGGAAAGAGGCAGAGTTGGAGAAAGAAAAGATTTAGATGCTCATCTAAAATAACTAACATCTCGCCTCATTTATTTCCAACACTCAAACCTCATATGCCCGATTGTACAACAACTTGGACTTCTTGGTGAAATCGCATGAGATCCCATCAGTTTCCTCACTCACTGTTGGGCACGAGATCCCCCAAGGGAAGTTCTGGGGCTAAAAGCCCAAATTTTGGCTGAAAAGTGTAAATCCGATGTAAAGACTCCACATTTTGTGGGTGCGGAGCGCAAAGTTGTAAATGAGTCATAAGGTTGTCCGCCCTCAATTTTGCAATGTAATGTTGGCTTTAGAGATCTACCCATAGTCGCGGACCATGGGATTGTATAACTAAGGCGAGGCTCTAAGTTGTAAATCAGTCAAGAAGAGTTAGAATGATGATGTAATAGAAGGATAGTGGAAGGTCTAAGTGTAGAGTTGAGTCTTTGGGTTGTAGAGTAGGAGAAGGCTCTGCAGCTGAGTGCGCAGAGGCCTAGTAGTCCACAACTGAGTGCGCAGACCCCTATAGTTGAGTGCGCAGGGCAAGTCGAGTCTGTAACCGTTGAAGCATTAACAAAGAGAAGTTTTATACCATTCTTGTGTATTCATTTACGATTTTCTGCATTGAATGTATTGGGTATGAATTGCAATTTCACCATTTATATGGTGCGCGAACTTATATGATTGCGTGGATTAAGTAAACGTGAGATAAGTATCTCTTTATGCAAAGATAACTAACAATTGCAAGAAGATAAGCAAGATCTGTGGTGTAAATTGGGGAAATAGCTTAGATTGCTGCCATAAGCAGCACAAAAGCACCTCAGCCCCTGCTGAGGGCTGTGCGAAGGTGGTTATAACAGATCGCGAAGGTATCCGAGGTCAGGATAGTGCACAAAGGTATTCACAGGTTGACTAAATCAACCCCTGAGACATCTCGAGGGTGCGGAAACTTGGTTCCAACATCCCCCCATACTGCTTCGGGTGAGACTTCAGTCCGCGCACTACGGGCTGATGCCGAAAGGGCCAGTAATGTAGGGATTCGTTTGGCTAATTAACTCTGAACCTGGGTCAAGCCCCATCAAGCCAACAAATGGTTCCATTGCTGGGACTAGAATCTGCATAGAGATGACTGATGCTGTGTCATTGGAATCCAACTAAGAAGGAAATTGAATGTTGGTTGGACAAGAGGATTCACGAGTTTGCAACGCAGGAGAACAGGAATCTGTGACTGACAAAAGAAGAGTGGTTAGACTGCTACCTGTACACAGAGATCCACGAAATCTTCTTTGCATCTTTCCCTACTGAGTTATACGAGTGGATCACAAAGCTAGTAGATAACCAAGGAAGGTGGAAGCTCGACGGTCCTATTGTATGGACCCCAGAGTTGGTGTGCAGATTGGAAGCATCAGAGGATCAGATCGTGCATGCTATTGATCACTGGATCGATCGGATTATAGGAGGATTCATTAATGAGTTCGCGGTAGACACTTCAGTCAGCTATAGCGAGGCTGAGCGACGCTTCCTCAAAGGACCGCATGGTAAGTACGTAAAGTCTCTGAATACTTGGATTAAAATGCTATTATGTGAAAAGAGGGTTATGCAATTACCTTGATGTTCAGAGCTACACGAAGCGGAAAAACCTACAGAAATTAAGGAAATAAAGGACCAAAGAATAGCCCTTTGATTTCACCTTTGCGAGGGGACGAGGAAGAGCTCGCGAAGTGCGATCCATTTGGTAAGGCAGAGGATTCCGCGCATACCACCCCCACCCACACCGCCACCAGCTTCACCACCATCACCTCCATCTTCACCTGTACCACCTCCACCACCACCGTGACTCAATATGGAAAGCACAATAAAGTTACATGTGTTTAAGGGATTGGGAAATGAAGATCCGGACCAGTTTTGGTTCGTGGTAAGAGCCGTATGGTAAGCGCAGGGAGTTACATATGATAATATAAAGAAAGCGACACTGGTTAGCGCTCTGTAGGATCTCGCGCTGACCTCGTATATTAAGCATTCTAATGACAATCCGAATGTGGGAATCACAGATATCTAAATTGTGCTAAATAAGGAATTTAGCAAGCCAAAGTCTAAAGCATAGTCGATCATTGGGTTCAAAGAAATCACGATGCTACCAGGTGAAACTACTCTGGAGTTGGATGAGAGGTTGAAGTGTATGATTCGCGAAGCTAATGTGAATCTGATGGATGGACAACATCGCAAATGGTTTGTAGAATCACTAACGTCACATTTAAGGAGCGCATTATCGCAACAAAAGTTAGCGACTTAGGCAGAGGCCTTAGAGATCGCGTTGAGGCTGCATGAGACCCCGATGTAAGATCCTAACTTGAGAGTTTACCAGATCCACACGCAGTTGAAAAACTTGTGCTTTGAGATGTAGAGTTTGAAACAGGACAGGACAACTCGACCAGAAGTACGCGAAGAGGTGTGGTGTGTAAAATGCAAGGGTCAAGGGTCATGATAAGGACCACTACCCGGTGTTCGCAAATTACGTCGTGGGAGGAGGACCGATGTTGTTAAGGCTGGAAGTATAAACGGGACCTAGCATGGCGCCTGCTTTGTGATGCGCAATTTGTCAAATAGGAGGGAAACACGCTACGGACAACTGCCATTTGTTACAGAAGTCTACACAAAATTCGCAACAATTGTTCTGTAACTTTTGTAGATCAGTGGGACACGATGAACGCACTGGTAGAAACTATGAGTTAATGATGGATATAACTCCCACCTATAGAGTTCAAGCTAAAACACGACCCCTCGACTAGAATGCAGGAGTGGCGCGAATAAGATTTCAAGGGTGCGGACGAGGTCGAGGTGGAGGAGAACCTGGAAGAGGTTGCGGACAGTTGATATGCTACAATTACGGAGGGTCAGGACATTATGCCCGCGATTGTACGAACCCAACACATCCATCATGTCTGTATTGTACCTTATTTGATCATGAGACGGAAGATTGTCCTACGCTGATAGCTAGGATACGCGACAAGGGAGCGCTACCACCTCCCCCAACTCAGAACCTGCAGATGATGAGGTCTAAGCCACGCGAGGAAGATCTGAATGTGAACATTATGCTCTGAAGTGGAAGTGTGACGGGAGATGATAAAGGCAAAAAACCTAAAGATAATACTTGGGTTCGCAAATCTCCGGCGAAAGAAGCAGAGTTTGATTTGGAATGTGCTAAGGAAACCTTCATGGAAGCTAGGAAGAGCTTCGTTGATGCCTCCACTTCAGGAAGCAAAGATAGACCAGAGCCAGATATGGACCCATATATTCTTACGACGTTCCTAGAAACATGCATGAAGCTACTGCATGATATTAAGGCTTTAAAAGGATTGCAGGAACTCATTAACGGATGCGTTGGGACCGCGCCAGGAGAACCGCACGTAGTCCAAAAGATTGGAAAGCATAAGACGAGGACAGGGAGAGAAATGAGGTTAACCGCGCAGATTGGAGAATATTAGATGGACCAAATAATTCTGGATTTAGAGATCGGACGCAAATGTTCTGCCGAAGCCGACATGGGAGTGCATGGGGAGGCCTACGCTACAGTGGTCTCCTATTCAACTGCTAATGGTGAACCATCAAAAAATAATACCCATGGGGCAATTGCAGGGAATCACTATGGATATTGAGAGAGTGAGCGCGCTAGCAGACTTTGAAGTAATAGAGATTGTTGATGACAACAATCCCTACCTTGCGCTCTTAGGAATTGATTGGGCCACTGATATGAACGGGGTGATTAATCTGATGAAGCACAAGATGATTTTTTAGAAGAAGTCTTTGCGTGTAGTTATACCCTTGGACCCTACTGAAGGATCGCGTTATGAGCCGGTGCGTGACAATGAAAGTGATGATGATTTGGATTGCATCTATAAGATAACAACACGAAACCAGGACTGGGTGAATCCCACTTAGGATGGACGACTTGCATGGGAGTGTGAGAGCTCCTATACTTCGGATTTAGATGAGGAAACGAAGCAATGGCAAAACAAGTTACATGAGGTGACTACACTAAATTGTAATATGAAGACAAGGTCGTTGCGTTGCGTATCGATAGAAGTAAGGGACCTACCTACTTATGATGGGTTAAGTGAGGTAGATACCTTCTTAGACAAATTTGAAACAGAGGTGCCAGAAAAGCAACGCTTCCAAACTTTGAATTGGGTACTCCACACTACACCTGTGAGGTTGTGGGGTACACGCAAAGGGAGCTTTGAGGATTGGCGTGCATGCAAGAGAATGATGTGCACACGATTTGGGAAGCCTAGAGTATGATTGATAGAAAAATACAATGGGCAGGATGATCCGCGCACGCATTTGGCCAGGTGGATGCTGACATATGGAAAACAACCTACACATATGCGCATGAATTCCGCGCTGAGAGGTATGGTCAATAAGTTTGTGTTGGGGGGTGGCAGAGGTGCAGTTAGCTCTTAAGGTTGGACAGACAGTGTGCTCGAAGAACAATTGCACAGAAGGTTATCCACACGAGAGCATTTGACAAGGTGTGCAACGCACTGAGCAAGGTATGCAACACAAAGTGAAGTGATTGGGACCTGCACATAATTGGACATATGCCTTTTCGGTTGATTGATAGAGTAGAGGCTGTAATACCTATGGAGTCTATCATGTCTACTCTGCACATAGTGGCGCTCGCAGGGGTAATGGACCGCAGAGCCCTGGAAGAAAGGCTCGCGTTGTTGGAAGAGCTTGAAGACGAACGGTTGGGACTCGATGAAGAGATCCAACAGGGTGATCTTAGGCTCCAAGAACTCATGAATGAAAGAGTTCGGTTGAGGGAGAAAAGCGCCATGGCGGAAGCAGAAGTCAAGAAGCTTGAGGAAGGAATAAAGAAGGACTTTCTTGATAGAAAGACCGTAGTGATAAAGCAAGACGAGCTCGATTACATTGACAGACTTGGGGACCACCGCTGAGAGTTTCTCAGTTTGTTGCATGGGATGGGACTATATGTTATTAAGGAAATCACATATGGCAGTGCAATACAATTGGAGAAGTTAAATAGTGAACTCTTCCCAGGGAAAGTAAATGGCAATCATTTGAATCTATACACAGGTGGCCCAGCGAGCTGACTAGCCTCAAGAAGCATAGTCTTAGCGCTCCATGCAGCTGAAAGGAGGTGTGGGACTATAAACTACTCTACCTGAGCTGCGCGATGTCAGGACTGTGCACAGTAGTGAGGTGTCACAGGGTCCGCGACAATGTAAGGGTAGCTACGCTGCCTCGTGGGTGGGCTGGAAAGTGACTGTTATAGTCACTGTTCATGATGTGATGCTTGGTTTGAGACCAAATGGAGCGAGCGACAGGTATTTATGGTGAACTTTATGGGCTTGATTTAGGAAAATCTGCTGCCAAGGGAGAATTAATGGATCGGATTTGGGGGGAATGGTCGAATTCAAATTCAAAAGGTGCTATAAATTGCAAAGGGTTGCCCAACAAAAAACACTTGGCCATTTGAGAATTGAGCTATTGTGTGCCCAAAGATTCATGAACCCCAATTTATTCGATCTTTTGAAGTTGAAGGCATTGTTTGAGCACTTACCTGAGCTGTTGAGAGATTTGTGGAACAACAATATGGCAGCGTGTGAAGAAGCCATGGATATCAGAGAGATGACCGCTGAAGAGGCCGCGTAGGCCATGCCGATAGGAGATGCCCTAGAAAGCGCCAAGATAGTTGCAAAAATTCTTAAATTGCCAAGACCCAAGAAAGATAAGTAGCCTATGGTACCGGTGCGCGTGTCCCCTAGAAACCTGATGAGAACTAAACTTACCATGGAAGAAAAGGGGAAGGTGATCAATTTGGAAGCCAATGAGGAGGAGGAAGACCTTGAGGAAATCTTGGTGGAAGAGGAGGACGAAGAAATGGAGGAAGAAACCCAGGGTGCGGACACTCAGACCAGGTTACCTGCATATGTTCCTCTGCAGAAGGGGAAAGCAAGGGTTCCCAAGGACCTAGATGAGAGCAAGAGCTCTCTACAGACTCCGCTGCTCCTCGATGATATCATTTTTGAAGGAGTGCACTTGGGACGAGTGTCAGTTCTAAAATTTGAATACTGGGATCTCGTGGACCACGAGAAATTCCCACATCTAGCTACCGCACAGCAAATGCGGCCAAAGAAAAATACAGTGGCGAGAGTCATAGAGTTGGAGCCGCACAAGTGGTTGCGAGGAGTAGAGAAAGTAGGGTTGTTAAACCTGCTCTGGGTGCCGCATTACCATCGCGCCCCAGTGACTATCTTTGTCATCAGGCAGTTGCTCTACCTGGTGCATGATGGGTGTTTGTGGTTGGAGGAGCCCATCCCCATCACGGACCACCTAATTCACAGAATTACCCGGCTCCCTTGCAAAGGGGAGGATCCAACGAACATATCCGAGGGTAAAAGTGATGATTTGGCTATCGCGGAGGCCATGAAGAAAAGGTTCAAGCTGGAGAAGAAAAAGAGAGGGTACGTAATCTCCAGTATCAATAACGCTGCGGTTAAAGTCACGACATAGATATTGGTTGGGAAAGTCATGCGGAAGTGCCACATGGATGATGTGTCAGTGGTTTCACTTGCCACGCAGTGCGCAGAGGGGGTCCAATTTGACTGGGCGGATTACTTGTGCCAAGAATTCTTGGAAAATTGTCGCGAAGCACCAGAACAAGTGAAGAATTTCCACTATGCATGGCTTCTGCTGTCCATAATGCTGGTGGCTTGGGAATTGCTCGAGGACAGCCAATTCCCAACGATTGTGAAGGATCTTCTGGAGGCAGCGAAGTACGCTTCACTATGGGCAACTAAAGACGCATAGAGATTCAGAGACAACAATATATTTTGGGTGTTCATGGAGATGAACATCAGAATGGGGATTAAACACAAGCCATGGTTATCACCCACTGTCTATAACAGTTTGCAGAGCTTCGTGAAGCTCAAGGCGGACTTCCATCATGTATATATCAAGGCGTGCAAGGACCTCGCGAAGAAATGGAATGAGCTACCTTACCTGGCCACGGACAATGTCATATTTGGTGTGCTTGAGTCGTGGTCGCCGGAGTGGCGTGCTCCAACCAGCTCCGCGGTAGAATCGGAGAAGTCCATTGCACAAAGGAAAAAGGAGGAGGAAAAACTACGGATGGCACAGTTGGTAAAGAAGAGAAGGAACGAAGTGGCAATATCCAAGGCACGCGACGCTGCAAAGGTAGCAGAAGAGCAGCAGAGGGCAGCTGAGGAGGACCGCGAAGGAGCAAAGTCACCTTCACCCGCACAGGAGACAGATCCAGAAGAAGGTGGCGCAGACCTACAAATAGCGTCCACACAACTCAAGGGACAATGCTCGAGAGAGCAGGTGGGGTCGCGAAAGAAGTCAAAAGCCTCCAAGACTTCATTCGACCCGATCACCCTCACTAAGGGGGATCTCCATGACATAGGGGAGATGGTGCGGGTTGTCATTGCGGAGGAAAACAAATGGTGTTGGGGGCCCTCCGGACATAGATACAGGAGTTGCAGCTGTGTACTCCTCAAGCTGGTACTCTATCGACCAGCCTTGCAGTAGGTACAACCGTGGCTGAGGAAATGCTGCGCGCTCGCACGACCAACACTATAGTGCTGCCAGAGGGGGCACTGGTTATAGAAAATTAGGCCGACAAGCCTATGGTCAGTGCACTGAAGGGAGTTGGGATAAACATGGATGCGCTCCCGCAAGAGATGCTTTATGTTCTGCATGATGGAGTGACTGTATAATTACAGGCCAGAGAGAATCGATGCTCGAGGTGATGAGCGAGAAACGAATTAATATGGAACAATTGAGCCTGTAACGCGACGAGGTTGTCACACAGAACATGCAGCTAGTGCAGGTGGTCGAGGAATCCTGCCAGATGGTCCTTGAGTTGGCCATCCCAGCAGAGGCACCAATAGAGGCGCGCATCCAGAGATTAGCAGCAGGGGTGAGCGAGGTGAAAGAAGATATGGCTAAGGTTTAGTGAACGACTCTTCAAACAGTTTGGTGCAATCCTTCACTGCACTACTGATCTCCGCTATTCTGGAGATGAACCTTCAGATAGCTGAGCTACAATTGAAGGCACGGCCTTCAACTCCGCCAAAGGTGAAAGAGCAGTGCGCCAATGCCATTATAGCAGGAATAGCGGAGATCGGCAGTGCAGTGAAGGACAACACCAAACTGTTTGAAGAGTCGTTCGAGGTCCTCACCACTCTGCAAGAGGACCTGAACATACATCGCTTAGAAATAGGGGCACGCAAGATACAACAACAGTATGATGACATAAAAGGGACTGTGCAGATGGTGGGCCTTACATAGAGGCTCGCGCGAATGCAGCGGGTAAAAGCGCTCAAGGTGCAGGTAGATGTTGCACGACATAAGGAAGTTGTCTTGAAGGCGCGTGTACAACCATGGATCGATGAGGCATTCGTCATTACAGCCTAGATTGAAGCCAAGCTCGTGCAGATGCAGGGAACGCAGGAACATGTGCAGGGCAGCAGTTCAGATACAACAGTCTCTAAACAACGCGTCCAGGAGGTACAACAGGTAGCTGCTCAGTGTGCTGCCAATCTTGCAGCAGTCCAGGCAGAGTTGGGAGGTCTTCGCGCAAAGATCTCCGCACCGACAGAGTGACTCGAGGGCGAGTCATGATGTTTGTGTTGGGTGTCTGTTGGACACGGGATCCCCCAAGGGAAGTTTTGGGGCTAAAAGCCCATATTTTGGTTGAAAAGTGTAAATCCGATGTAAAGACTCCGCATTTTATGGGTGCGGAGCATGAAGTTGTAAATGAGTCATAGGGTTGTCCGCCCTTAATTTTGTAATGTAATGTTGGCTTTAGAGATCTACCCATGGTCCGCAGACCATGGGATTATATAAATAGAGTGACGCTCTAAGTTGTAAATCAGTCAAGAAGAGTTGGAATGATGATGGAATAGAAGGATAGTGGAAGATCTAAGTGTAGAGTCGAGTCTTTGGGTTGTAAAGTAGGAGAAGGCTCTGTAGCTGAGTGCGCAGAGGCCTAGTAGTTCGGAGCTGAGTGCGTAGGGCAGGTTAAGTCTATAATCATTGAAGCATTAACAAAGAGAAGTTTTATACCATTCCTGTGTATTCATTTACTGTTTTCTGCATTGAATGTATTGGGTATGAATTGCATTTTCATCGTTTATATGGTGCGCGAACTTATATGATTGTGTGGATTAAGTAAATGTGAGATAAGTATCTATTTATGCAAAGATAACTAACAATTGTAAGAAAATAAGCAAGATCTGTGGTGTAACTTGGGGAAATAGCTTAGGTTGTTGCCATAAGCAGCATGAAAGCACCTCAGCTCCTAGTGAGGGTTGTGCGAAGGTGGTTATAATAGATCGCGAAGGTATCCCAGGTCAGGATAGTGCACGAAGGTATTCACAGGTTGACTAAATCGACCCCTCAGACATCTCGAGGGTGCGGAAACTTGGTTCCAACATCCCCCCATACTGCTTCAGGTGAGACTTCAGTCCGCGCACCACGGGCTAATGCTGAAAGGGCTAGTAGTGTAGGGATTTGTTTGGCTAATTAACTCTAAACCCGGGTCAGGCCCCATCAAGCCAACACTCACAAAGACCAAACACATAAATTAGGTTAGGCAAGAGATTGAAGAATACTTGGAACATTTCAGACAGATCACCATCGTAGAAGATCTTGAAGTAAATAGACATAATTTGCAGGAGTACATTGGTGGCCCTGTTCGAAATAATACAATGTTGCTCTTGCTTAAGAAGGAAATGCAGACCGGTTCCAAATCAGTGTACCTGGTTGCCATGGAGGCTAGAGTCTACTTCCATCCTGGCACCATCGCACAATTTAGGGATTTCATCACGCAATACAAAGCTTGGCACCGTTACGTGACCAAGAAACATCAAGTGGAAGTTGTTGAGATGGAGTTTCCCAAACTCAAGCTTAATTGTTTTGTCTTATTAGGTTGTCTAGTTGGATCTACCCAATTTTGTCATATATGGGTACAAGTGTATTATAATATTCTTTGTAATTAATTTGTAAGTGGAATTCAAAGTGTCAATTATGGAATGTGAAGAGTCATGATGTAATGAAGTCAAAAAGTCATATTGTAAATAAGTTGAAGAGTCATGAGGGGCGTCCAAGAGTCACAAGGGGAGATAGTCACCCCTTTTGTTATAAATATACCCTCATAACTCATGTAAAGGGCTTTTGGGAAGCCAAGCTTTTGGCTAGGCTTAGGCTTAGAATGAGGATCTTAGGAGTTTGTGAGAGCCTAGCTTCTCCGTAGCATAGAGGAAGTATCTTTCTTTGGAGGAGCAGGTGTAGAATTCATGTTCCACTATTGGGGATAGTGGTTTGTCAATGGTATATGTATGATTGGAACTTTAAATTTAATAAAAGCTCAGATCTGGCACGTTTTCACGCATTATTGTGAATATAGTAGGACTATTCTTGTTATGTTTGCAACGTATGTTATTTCACTTATGCTTATGCTTATGAACTATTTCGTTTGCATTTCTATGAATCTTGTCGAATGGGTGTTGTGTTTTTCCATCATGGTTAACTTGTGAACTATTTTGTAGGATAACTTGTGATGTCTTTATGCTCGTGTGTGTTGAAATATGTAACTAGGTTCGGTCTTCATAATGACACGTGTAATCATGATTTTATGTAATTGATGAAAAGAAGAAAAATAATATTATTTTTTAATGCTTGAGTCATGGGTTTCATGATCAAGGAATTTTATTTTTCATCAAAGCTCCCATTGTGAGCTATTACGTTTGGTCATCAAGTCATAAAGTCTAGTGAGTCAACATCAAGAAATTAAGACCCATTTTGGGCATGTTATACAATGTAAAATGAAAATTTGTTTGACTCATTAACCCTCCAAGATCTTGTCACAAGTAACCCTTGAATCGGTTTATGAAAGGAAATTAAGATGATTCCATAATGGCATGTCAGCCTAAGCACAAGAGCAATTCAGCCTATATCACATGGACATACCACTATATATAGGAGCACTCACCATCACTTAGAGGACATGCCAATAAGTAATATGTGATAAGCTAAAGTGCAAAAATTACAAGGATCAGTATCATAACCAGCGAAGTGAAAGGCAAGAAGAGCGAAAAGGTACAACATAGTTTTTGGGTAATTTCTCTTCACACATGTGGCATAAAATAATGTTTGTGTACTAGGGTCATAGCAATTCCTAGAGAAACCTTTGATGAAGTCACCAATCATCATTCTTGCTAGCCGAAGCCTTAAGAAGAAGTCTCCAAACTAAGCGAAGGAGAAAATCATCACAGATTTCCCTATAGCAGCTCACACGTGCAAAATTACACAGTTACAAACAAGGCGAATATTGTAGGTTTGTGGAAAGGAACCGAAATTTTAGAGTAGCCCAAGATTAACTGTGCAAGAAGGCAGTTTGACTTGTGTTGACTTGGGCAAGAAGAAGAAGCAGTGAAGAAGGGTCTCGTGACTTGGTCTTGGAGAGGTTGTTGTGTCCAGGGTCTTATTCTTGTTATTTGTCACTTGAAGTTTCTATGAGAAGAAGATTCTATTTGGGTTTTCCTCTCAAGTTGGACAGTTTTTGGCCTTGGCCGATTGCCTACATTTTGTGTCTCTTGTCTCCTTATTGTTTATGGTTTGGTAAATATTTGATGAAGAAGAACACTATAATAATTTAAGTCAAGAATAACCTAATCTAAAGAAGTAAAAGGTATTCATGAGCAGTTATCATCAAAGAAAAATCACCTAATTCCTATGCCCTATATTTCTCAAAAGTGTGTTCCTTTCAAGCTGCGTACCATTATAGGGTTCTAAGGGACACACTCACTTTCCCTTCGTGTGTTAGAACCTTCATGCAGTGCACTTGACCTTCCGCAGAGTCAGGCACTTGTTCCTACCAAAGTAACCATACACCACTCTATGCGTTATTATAGCCAAGGCACATCATCAAAACCCGATGTATCGACAATCAAGCCGTATTCCAAATGGGAATCCTACACCAAATGGTGTGAGGTCTAATTGGGACTTCGTATCAGGGAGATCCCTGTATTTTTGTGGGTCCAACACGCGAACATTTTTGGCACTAGAAGGAGGGCCAGATGACAAGTTAAACCCATGAAGTCTGTTTGAACTTTCTGTATCTTATATTGATTCTTCCTATATCTTAACCCCGATATGTTTTCCCAGAACCACAAATCTGAAAGTACCCGTGGGAATAATCAATGACTTGTCAAATCTGAAATTCAATGGCGAGGGTGGAAAAATCATTCCCGATCACACCGCTCTTTCTTTTTCAATTTTTTTCACTAAACATAATATTCACTGTGAGGATACTGTGTGCAGGTTGTTCGTCCTCACGTTCGACGTGCATGTAAAGGAATGGTGTTACACATTGTCGGTCGCTTCCATACACTCTTTCGAACATCTTGTCAAGGAGATGTATCGCGCCTTTGAAAAGTATGATTACAATTATGTTTCTAAGAAAATCATGCAATTGCGAAGAACACTTGATGAATTGCTTAACGATATTCACGATTGTTTTATTTATTTCCATTTTTTATTTTCTGAAGATGATATCGATTAAAATTTAATGAAAGAGAAGTTTGAATTTCTTGTTCATATTTCGATGAATCCGCAAGAATATGAGTCTTTCGAAAGTATCCCAACATACCTCAGTTATCGAGCTCCTAAATCTGTGATGAAGGAAGTTGTTGTTCCAAGTGACTCTTCGCCTTTTCCTCATCAAACAACTCATTTCCACAAGTTGAGGTGGGAGAACTTGAGAGTTCATCCGTTGATTTACCACCATCTTATCCCACCCCACAGATTTAGAATTTTAGCACAGGTTTGGACTACGAATCTGATGTTTGTGATGATGTTCTATCTCCTCGGCCTCCATTCGTTGATTCATTCGGTCTTCCTGATTATGAGTTGTTTGGATCACCCATTTCAATTATTTCTTTTGATGTTCATGAGGATCAAGTAAAGGATGGAGTTAGTGTTGAGCAACAAACATGCGATATCATTTACAATGACTACATGTGGGAGTCTATCTCTGAACAATAATCTGCAATGAAGGTTGACTTTTCTCCTTTCGCACCTATCCCTCATTATCCTAACATATTCCATGATTATGCCATTCCTGATGAATCTTCCAAAGAATCAGTTTTTGTTGATGTTATTTCTGATCACACCCAGAACTAGTGGAATTTCAGTTTTAAATTCGAAGGCGGAGAGCAAAAATCTTCTCTTCTCGATATCTCCAATCCATCATCTGGTCATTGTGAAGATTTAGTGGGTGAAATTTATTGTTTTCAATCTTCCCATCTTTATGATTCATTAGATCATGAGGATGCCTCTAATTTTTATCTTTAACTTTCTGATCATCGCTGTCATGATCTTTTCACTAATTCATCTAGTCATGACTCTGATTTTTCTGTTGTTAATCTTTCTTAGCCACTGGTTTTTTATGATCTACCTTTTGATGTTTTGGAACTTCCACAAGTTGTTGAGGCACTTCAGCCCGAGATGATGGTTATGTCAGGTTCTTGCAGTATTCAGGTCGATTCGAGTCTTGATCAGTATCGTCTGGTATCTTTCAAGGCTCCTCATCACTCCTCTGCACAAATTGAAAATCAATCTGTATCCCAAATTTTGCATCCTCCATATGTTTTACACGATCCTATCGTTGAATCTTTGGAGGAGTCATAGATGGCGAGCTCTGTTGCAAAACATAAGTTTTATTCTTTCTTTATGTTCACCTAGTTTGAAAGTTCAAAAGATCACTCTTGCATGTCATATTGTCGCAGTGTGTTCGAACACCATAATGCTTCCGTAGAGTGTTTTGCATGCACTTTTCTTTTGTATTTCTCTGCATGCATTTTCAAACTTCGAATGTTACGATATGTATCACTTTATCTTTCTTGTTTGTTGTTATTTTTTAATATCTTTCTTGATATACATTCCCTTGCCTACATAGGCCATTTGATGCATTAGTGGTTACACTGGAAGTTTCTTTTACGTGAGCCTGGCCTATTCTCGGTTAGATTAGGAGTAGGGGTAGTTTGTTTGTTTTATTTCTTGCGTTTTGTTTGATATACTTTCCACCCCTCTTTTCTTCTCTTCCTAGTTGTAGGATAGCTTCCACGTGAGACTGTGCTTGGTTTTCGAAGCAAGCATGGTGAAGTTCAAGAGGAGGTTGTGCTACTGTCAACGCTTGGTTATTTGTTTATTCCCTCTCTTTACGTGAATTTTACGTCTTTCAGTTGGTGATACCCCAATGGAAAATACGTTTTTTTAGAGAAAACCGTAGTGGAACCACGATGCTTGAAGCAATAACTAATACCACCTACTCTAATTGGTATTTTATAATTTTCGGTTCCTTGTCAACTAAGTCGAGTAGAGTAAGAAGAGGAGGAAACTTCAACAAGTATGTTAGAGGTATATAAATATCCTTCTCTTAAGGGACAACCTCTTATGCTCTCAATAAGTCAGAATCCCTCTTCCGCCCCATGAAATTAATAAGTGCCCATGCACAGTTCTTTAAACAAGATATAAAAAATGAAAAAAAATAATAAAAGGTGAAAGAAGAGAAAGGCTTCCTGCACAGAGAGGTGAAGCAAGCAACTCTGCCGGGGTAGTGTCCAGGCTCGTTGTTAGCGAATAAATGTTTGAGTCCCTAAAGTGACTCCATTGGGGTATTGTCCAGGCCTGATGGCAGCAGAGAAACACAAGAGATGAAAACTAAGACTCTAACAATATGTTTACTTGTATATCTATATACTCCTCATCCCCAATCAAAAAAACTGAGTTTGGCTTGGCTTCGTTAAGTGTCTTAATGAGAAAGAGAATGGTAGGGACTATAAATTTTACTCAAGCTAAGTGAAGAAGCTTCAATGATCAATGAACTGAATAATACTTCTTGAAGATTTAGACATGTTTTGCATGACCTAAGATCCATTCAGAGAGTTGGATTTCTACCAGTGCGATGCCAAGTGTTGTAGTTGCTACAACCACCCTCCAAAAATTTGCCCATGCTTTGATTTTGGAGCTTTCCTTCTGTTCACAAGAGCTTATCTTTTACTGTCGTCAAGTATTCATGCTATGATAAAGATTTATCTTTTCATACTTTTCTTGTGATGTATTGATCCTGGTTCGATATCTTTGAAGCACAAGCTAACTTTTGACTTGACCTTGCCTCCAGAAATTGTGCAATCTTGGAAGGCTAGCCAACCTCACCTCCAGAAACTGTGCAATTCTTCTTGGCAGACCAACCTTGAGAATGAAAACTACGAAATTATTGAGGGCAACCCAACCTTGATGATGGAAACTGCGCAAAGCATCTCATCAGCTCAGAAACTGTGCAATGCGCTGAGTCAAGAAGTTGCCCAGTCCTTGGGAACTGCACAATACTTTTTGGAAATGTGCATGAACAGTTCCTTAAAAAAGAAAAAGCAAAAAATAAAAAAACATCCCTAGAAAATAGGGAGTCATTAATTGGTTTCACGAAGGATGACATAACCTGCTATTTTTGGAACTTTCCGCTAAGTGTCACATTTTCCTTGATTTTAGGCATGCGTATCATAAACCTTAATTGGTCTGTATCTATATAATGGACCCCCTATAGCTCGTTTGTACATTCGATTGTGGGGCTATAACATTCCCAAGGAGCCTTCGATGGAGTTTGTGACGCTTTTTTGGGTGAGTCTTGCTTTTGTCATCTGTTGTCGCTTTTTGTCGTTTGGCTTCTGTGAGTGTTTTTTGCTAGTTTCTTTTCATGGTTATTGGTGTTTTAATGTATATTAGCTTGTACAAGTGTTGTTTGGTCCACCGTTTTCCTTTTACAAGTGTCACATCAGTTTCTTATTTTTTCCCATTAATGGTCGTTGTTTTGGTGACTCTCCATGCATGTTTATTTTTCATTATGCATGTTGATTTTCTGCACTTGATTTACACTAATCCATCTATCCTTAGTCAGATTTTCACTTTAATCTTACACCATCACTTAGATCTACTTTTTTCCCATACTCTTACCGGGCATATTTGCTCATCCCTTGGTCAGTGTTTGCCTTGTCTAGCTGGGCATTGCACAAGTCCTAGGCTCAAGCTGCCAGCTTGGCCTCTGAGATTGTGCAATGCATAGTACCTGGATGGACCAACTATGCAGTGTGTAGTTCCAAGGCTCAAGCCCATCATGTGGCCACTGAGACTGTGCAATGCGCAATATCCACCCCAGTTTGCCCAGGAAAAACCGTGCATTGTGCAGTCTCTAGCCTCAAACTGCACCACTGGTTGCTGAGACTGTGCAATGCACAATTCGAGCAGGCAGTCTCCCTCCTTCACCTCAAGAATTGCACAATTTTCTTAGTCAATCTACTAGGTGCTGCTGTGATCTTGATTTGTTGAAGTTAATTTGTCTTTTTCATGAGTTCATTTTCCTCCTATAGGTATTGTAGTTGTTGAGCATTTCTGTTCATCAGTCACTGACATCATGGCACCAAAGAGATCTGCTTCAAAGGATACCACATAAATCAGCATTGGGGAGGCAGTTGAGAGTACAACAATGAACTTTCCAGTTTACACCGATACTCAATTGTTTATAGAAAAGGAATCAAATATCACATCACAAAATGTGAATGAAGCATTCTCAGCAAGAAGCTTCAAAGTGGACCTTGAAGATCAGAAGGTGTATGTTAATGTCCATAATTCAGGGTTACATAAGGTTGCATATAGGTATCTGAATTTCGCATGTGCAGATGTTTTAAGTTGGATAGTGTCTCATACAGATACAAAGATTATGACTCTGAACAATGCCAACAAAAAAAGGCTTGCTTATTTTCTAGCACTAGATTATTATCTCATGTATCATTTGTCAGAGCTAAAATTTCTCATGGATTCTTACTTTTATGCTGCCACCAACTACTTGAGCACCAAGGATATTATTAAAGGCAAGGTGAAAGAGCCAACAAAGTTCCGTCAGACACCCACCAACACCTACAAGAAAAAATCTCTCAGGAGGGCCTATCATCTCTTTATATTTTTGTGTTGTAGATTCTAGGGCCAGCAGAACACTGAGGCCTTTCCTGAAGGATGGGCATTATTGCTGAACCAGGTTGTGAACAAAGGTAAATCATTCAACTGGTCAAATTTTTTGGCTCGATAGCTAAATATCCATGTAGCTAATGCCCTAAATTTTCCCAAGGGAGAGCAAGCTATACTTTACATGTCTGCATATCTATTGGATGCAATTTGCAGACACAATGCATTCCCTAGCATGAACTGGACTTGGACACCACGAGACCTTGTCGTGCACATTCATTGCAAGCTACTTTCTGAGTGAAGCCATATAGGAGTAATGGAAACTCTAACTAATCACTTCCTCATTTTGTTGTACAAGTTGATATTTGAGGAAGAACCACCTTGCATGTCACGTGGGGAAAAGGAAGCAGTGTCGAAGATAGTAGATTGGTTTGCCTCACCGGATGGGACTTTCCTCAGGGTGTTCAGTGGACAGAAGCCTCTACATCTTTTACCGAGTTATGCCATTGACAAATTAGTCATGCAAGAAGTTTCATACCATCTCTCCACAGGGTTGTCAACAACTTTACACAGGAAGAAGAAAGCACCTTGGCCAAGTCTTCCTATGCAAATCGGACTGTATAAGATCAAGAATTTGAAAGTCGTGGATACCAAAGGAAACGTGATAGAAAATTTTGCATTGAGTACTTTGGACTTCAATCCATACGATCACTGGAATGTTTATAAAGACCACTATGCGAGGATTCATTTCTAGTGGCTAAGCGAGACCTTTCACTAGCCAGAGGAGGAACCATGGAAGAATTGTTATAATGTATGCAATTCCTACGAACCAGTCATCTTTGCTGGAACTTTGCAGGTTACTCCACATAAATAAATCACTCTGCGGGCAATACCAGCAGAAGAGCGCAACCTAGTGCGCGAGAAGGGAAAGAGAAAAGTTGTACATAGTCTAGGGGGAGAGCGAAGCCGCAATATGAAAGCAGATCCAGTCATACTTAAAGTGGCCATAGAAGTAGAGATGAAGAGGAAACATAGGATGCGGGAAGTAGAACAAAAGTAGAGGGAAGAAAGAGATAAGAAGAGATTGGAGGAAGAAAGGCAAAAGCAGGAAGACGAAGAAAGGTGAAGAGTAGAAGAAGAAGAATTCACACAAAGATAAGTCGAAGAACATGAACATAACCAAAAGTTAAAGGAGGAGAGCAAGCAAATGCAGGACAAGGAGCTTTAGCAAGAGATTGAGGAGTTGATTGAGATCCAAGACATGGTGGAGGAACTAGATCTGCATAATCAAGGTCTCAACCTGATGCCAAGTACACAATAGGTCACTGTAGAGTCTCCCCATCCTCTAGTGGAGCAATCTACAAGCGAGGAAGAGGAAATTGTTCCTCTTGATGATGGTTCGGTTATGGACACGTACAATTTGACTTATGACGAGCTTCAGAAAAAAGATTGTATAAGCAAGAAAGAGACACTTTCCAGACAACCTCATATCTCCTGGATTCATTAGACAGAGGGTGATCATGAAAAACACCGTAAGAAATCTAGGTGCCATTTTCCACAACCAACTTGGCCTTCGCAGGTGCTACAAAGTCAAACACAGACTATTTGATGGTCGAGAGCAAACAAGTGGCAAAGAACTTGAAGGCTACTAGGAAAGAGGTTGAAAAACTTTGAGCAGAGTCACTGAACGCAGTCCCACATTGGTCTATCTGGAAGAACTGAAGGCAAGGATATTCGAAAAAGTATCAGCATTAGGAGATACCATGAAAAATATTTATGAGGAGCTTGTTACCATGGATGTTGGGTCCCTATAATACTAGTGATTACCCCATTACTATTATAGTTATACCCCTTATTTATATTGTTGTGCCCCTATTACCCCCTTATTGTTATTTATGTGCCCCATAGAATCCCTCTATTGTTATTTTTGTGGCTTTATATTATTATTGTTAGGTCGGCTGGATTATATTGTGACTCCTTAGACTCCTATATATAGAAAGGAGGTTTTGTCATTTGAATCATTCAAGAATTGTTCATTTATGTAATGTAAAGGAGGTTGCCCCCTCGAAGAGGCTGAATTCTAAGGCGTTGATCTATCTTTTCTTGAGCTGGTTTCATAACATTTGGTATCAGAGCTTTGGATTCTAGGGTTTCGCTGCTCCAAACAGGTCATCGTGGCATTTTCGCTATAACTTTTTTTCTATAATGTTTCAGAAGTCGCAAAAAAAACCCATTTGAGAAGAAATCGCGCTGAACCCTGGGTCCGAATTTCAGAGCTTTTCGCGCGATATTTTCAGAGATATGATCTGAGGAAGTTGGTCTTTTTGCAGACTCCTGAATTACATTCAAAACAGGTGACCTGGGGAAAATTGTCATAACTTTCTCTCTGGGAATCATATTGAAATTTCATAAGAAGGTACAGAAAGAGGACGGACTGTAGTTTCTTGTATATCATTTTCAGAGCCAAATATCGAAAATTGTACACGTGGCACTTCATACAACTTCGCTCTTCTGGAAAGGTCTATAATCAGGTCATCTTGGGAGATTGTGCATAACTCTTTCTTGGAGAATCCAATTTGGATCAGACTGGTGGCATTGGAAAGAGGATACAGAGAGCTACTACAGGTCACAAATTCAGAACTAGATGATTGGAAAGTACAGAGATACATCAGAGGCAATATTGAGCTCCTACAAACTGAAAAAAGGTGTGTAGATTTTTTTAAATTTTTGCTTAAGCTTGGTTTGAAAATTTATTTTGAAGGAATTCAAAGGGCATAGTAGAGCATTATTATCAGTAACTGATGCCCCGAGGAAAGAAAATGCAAACACCTAGTAAGGAACCTGAAAGCTCTAGCATGACTCATGAAGAAGAGGAAGAAATGCTACATGATATATCAAAATTACAAGAACAAGTGCAACAAATGTCACGCTCACAAAAGTTAACAGATGCTAAGATAAATGGGGTGGAAGCTAAGATAAATGGTGTGGAAGCTAAGATGGACAATTTGAAGATAGATTTGAACACAAATTTGAAGACAGACATGGCAGATTTGAACACAGATTTGACAAATTTTCTACAAGAAATACTTACTAATGTTGAAAAGGTAGTAAAGGAAACTCATGATGAGAGCAAAAGAAATGTTAATCATGATTCCATAGACGCTAATGTTGGATCGAAGAATCACCATATTCCAAAAATCGATATGAGGAAGTTTGATGGCAAGGATCCCGCCACATGGATATTACAGATGGAGCAATTCTTCGATCTCAATAATGTGCAAAACGCACAAAAGGTACGTATGGCAACTCTATATTTGGAACCAAATCAGTTTGTATGGTATCAATGGCTTTGTTCTCGTAAACAATCTATCACTTGGGCAATTTTTACGGAAGAATTGATAGCACATTATGAGGACACAAAAAGCAACACCTTTTTTAGCCAATTGATAAGTCTCAAACAAAAGGGTTCAATAATGGAGCACATTGAGGAGTTCCAAAAATTGAACATAAGGGTAAAAGATATTCGAGAGGAGCATAGGATTGATGTGTTCATAGGGTCTTTAAAGGATAATATCCAACATGATGTTCGCCTTTGGGAATCTGATTCATTAGAGAAGGCATTCAGGTTAGCAAGAAAAATGGAAAGCAAAATTATGGCAACTAGGAAGCATACCACTCACAACTATAAAGACGGAAGTGTTGTTGCCCCTAGTCTTCCACAACCTACAAGGTTGACACCACAACAATTGGAAGAAAAAAGAGCAAAAGGGCTTTGTTACAATTGTGATAACAAATACACAAAAGGTCATAAGTGTGCTGAGAAGAAATTATTCTACATAGATTGTGAAGAGGAAGAAGAAAAGGAGCAAGAAAGGTCAAAAGAAGAGGATATATTCCAGGAACAAAGCCTAGATGAAGAACAAATAAATCCGACCATATCTTGTAATGCATTGGCGGAAATTACCACTCCTCAAACCATCAAGATAGAAGGACAAATCAAGAAGAAAAAGGTAATAGTGTTGATTGATTCAGGAAGCACCCACAATTTTATTCATTGTAGGGTAGCAAAAGAATTGAATTGCTTCCTATATCCAGCACCAGAGTGTCAAGTGATGATTGCAAATGGAGGAACAATAAATTGCTCTGGAAAGTGCCATAATATCAAGCTATCCATGGGAGAATATGTATTGACTAGCCCAATGCTTTCCATTCCAATGGGAGGTGCCGATGTTGTACTAGGAGTCCAATGGCTACAATCCTTGGGTACAATAGCTTTTAATTTTCAAGAACTTTTCATGAAATTTTCTGTGGAAGGAAAGGAAGTTGAATTAAGGGGTATTGCAGGGAAACCAGGAAAGATAATCAGCTCTAA
The DNA here is from genome assembly GCA_031772625.1 of Pinus tabuliformis. NCBI lineage: Eukaryota > Viridiplantae > Streptophyta > Pinopsida > Pinales > Pinaceae > Pinus > Pinus tabuliformis. The sequence continues at coordinate 1,844,699,952 of CM062817.1, read as the reverse complement.
TGGCATGACTAAGCTTCTAAAAAAGGAGCAAAGAGGTGTAATTGCACAATTATGTTCGCTAGATGTTTCCACATTGGAATCATCTATTTCTCCAGATCTCCAAAAAGTCCTGGACAATCATTCCAAGGTATTTGAGACTCCCAAAGGTCTCCCACCTATGCGTGATCATGATCATGCTATTCATCTGATTCCAGGAAGTGTTCCTCCAAACATCAGGCCATACAGATATCCCTATGTCCAAAAAAGTGAAATTGAACGTATGGTTGCAGAAATGCTAGAGGCTGGTATAATTCAACCGAGTCAAAGTTCTTTCTCAGCTCCAGTAGTATTGGTGCACAAGAAGGATGGATCATGGCGCATGTGTCCGGATTATAGGGAGCTCAACAAGCTCATTATTAAAGATAAGTTCCCCATTCCTGTCATTGATGAATTACTGGATGAATTGCATGGATCAATTTACTTCACCAAGTTGGATCTTCGTTCGGGATATCATCAAATCAGAATGAAGATTGAAGACATTTCGAAAACGACATTTAGAACTCATGAGGGTCATTATGAATTTTTGGTCATGCCTTTTGGCCTTACCAATGCACCTTCAACATTTCAAGGTTTGATGAATTCAATTTTCAAACCATTCCTTAGAAAATTTGTGTTAGTATTTTTTGATGATATACTAATCTACAACAAGTCTTGGAAGGATCATGTTGAACATGTTGACAGGGTGCTACAACTATTGGAGGAGAAACAATTATATGCAAAAAGATCCAAATGTTTCTTTGGAGTCCAGGAGGTGGAATATTTGGGTCATATTGTATCTCATGAAGGAGTTAAGGTAGACCCTAGCAAAATTAAAGCCATTAAGGAATGGAAAATCCCCACATCCATAAAGCATCTGCGAGGATTTCTTGGGTTGACAGGGTATTATCGCAAGTTTGTTAAGAATTATAGGAGAATAGCAGCACCTCTAACAACATTATTGAAGAAAGATTCATTTTCATGGACTCCGGAAGAAACAAAGGCCTTTGAACATCTTAAAGAGGCAATGTGCCAAGCACCGGTCTTAGCTACACCGGACTTCACAAAAACCTTTATTGTGGAATGTGATGCTTCAGGAAATGGAATTGGTGCTGTTCTAATGCAAGATGAAAGACCCATTGCTTTTGAAAGTCGTCCAATCAAGGGAAAGTTTTTAAGCAAAGCTATTTATGAGAAGGAAATGTTGGCAATACTCCATGCACTTAAGAAATGGCGACCTTACCTAATGGGAAGACACTTCAAGGTAAAAACAGATCATGATAGCCTTAAATACTTTTTAGAACAAAGATTATCCTCTGAAGAGCAACAAAAGTGGGTCACAAAGATGTTGGGTTATGACTTTGAAATCATCTACAAAAAAGGGAAGCAAAATGTGGTGGCAGATGCACTCTCAAGAAAGGATGAGGATGTGGAAGCATTGTTGTGTACCATTTCTATTATCCAACCAGATTGGATAAACAAAGCAAGGGAGGAATGGAAGAATGACGAAGAAGTGTGGGCACTTATTCAAAAGCTACAACAAGATTCCAGTACTTCTGATACATTTAGCTGGCAAAATGATTCGTTATGGTACAAGGATCGATTATACCTCTGTAAGAATTCCCAGCTAAAACAAAAGATTCTTATGGAATTGCACACTTCTCCCTTAGGAGGGCACTCAGGATTTTTAAAAACTTACCACAGGGTTAAGAAGGATTTTTTTTGGGATGGCCTTAAATCAGATATTCAAAAGTTTGTGGCGGAATGTTTGGTTTGCCAACAAAATAAAGTTGAAACAATTAAGACACCGGGTCTATTACAACCTTTATCCATTCCAAGCCAACGTTGGGAGGAGGTTTCAATGGATTTTATCACAGGTTTACCCAAGTCTGAGGGAAAGAGTGTCATCATGGTGGTAGTTGACAGACTTACCAAGTATGCACACTTTTGTGCATTATCACATCCATTTAAAGCCAGTACAGTTTCTACTGCATTTATGGAAACAGTTCAAAAGCTACATGGAAACCCAAAGATTATTGTAAGTGACAGAGATCCCATTTTCACTGGAAATTTTTGGACAGAATTATTTTCTTGTCTTGGTACTTAGTTAGCTCATAGCTCATCTTATCATCCTCAATCTGATGGGCAAACTGAGATAGTAAACAAATTTTTGGAAGGATATCTTCGTTGCTTTGTATCTGATAAACAGACACAATGGGTCAAATGGTTGCCTCTGGCTGAATGGTGGTTAAACACTTCCTTCCATACAGCAACAAAAATGACCCCATTTATGGCACTTTATGGGTATCAACCACCATCCATCACATCATATTTAAGAGAAAATTCTAAGGTTCAGGCAGTGAAACATCACCTCGAACATCAACAACAAGTCCTCCAACTCTTAAAGGATAACCTCGTGTTGGCACAAAATAGAATGAAACAACAGGCAGATCAACATCACAGTGAAAGAAGTTTTGATGTAGGTGATTGGGTATTCCTACGGCTACAACCATATAAGCAAATGTCCCTAAAGCAAGCTAAGAAGGATAATAAACTATCACCAAAGTATTATGGTCCGTACAAGGTGTTGCAAAAGATTGGTACTATGGCATACAAATTGGAGCTTCCTGCAGCTTCTTGATTGCACCCAGTTTTCCATGTTTCATGTTTAAAGAAGGTTATAGGTGACAAGCTCCCAATTCAAACAATATTGCCAGAACTTGACGAGGAAGGAAAAATTATATTGGAACCGGAAGCAGTCACAGAAACAAGAACTCGACAGCTACGAAATCGATCAATTTCAGAGTATCTTATCAAGTGGAAGAACTTATCCGCTGAAGATTCCACATGGGAGGATGAGAATTTTATGCAGAAGTATCCAGAATTACTCAAGCGTTGAGGACAACACTTTTTTGAAGGAGAGGGGCATGTTGGGTCCCTATAATACTAGTGATTACCCCATTACTATTATAGTTATACCCCTTATTTATATTGTTGTGCCCCTATTACCCCCTTATTGTTATTTCTGTGCCCCATAGAATCCCTCTATTGTTATTTTTGTGGCTTTATATTATTATTGTTAGGTCGGCTGGATTATATTGTGACTCCTTAGACTCCTATATATAGAAAGGAGGTTTTGTCATTTGAATCATTCAAGAATTGTTCATTTATGTAATGTAAAGGAGGTTGCCCCCTCGAAGAGGCTGAATTCTAAGGCGTTGATCTATCTTTTCTATCTTTTCTTGAGCTGGTTTCATAACAATGGATAAGGTAGTTTTCCACTTGCATGGGTTGCAAAAAAAGTCTAAAGATCATGTCAAAACTCTCAAGGATTTACAATCATATATTGTTGTCATGCATGAATGGTCAATGCAATATAAAGGGCACCGCTTGAATTGGGAAACAAGACAAGGCAAGAGGCAGAGTTGGAGAAAGCAAAGGTTCAACTGCTCATCCATAATAACAAACAACTCGCCTCATTTATTGCCAAAACTCACGCTTCATATGCACAATTGCACAACAACCTGAACTTCTTGGTGAAATCGCACAGGATCCCATCAGTCGGCTCACTGATGAAGACCAAACACAAAAATCAAGTCAAGCAAGAGATCGAAGAATACTTGAAACATTTGACACAGATCACCATCAGAGAAGATCTTGAAGTAAACAGACAAAATTTTCATAATTACATTGGTGGCCCTGTAAAAATAAATACAATGTTTCTCCTAAATAAGAAGGAAATGCAAACTGGTTCCAAAACAGTGTACCTGGATGCCATGGAGGCTAGAGTCTGCTTCCATATTAACACCATTGCGCAATTTAGGGACGTCATCATGCAGTACAAAGTTTGGCACCATTATGTGACCGAGAAACATCAAATGGAACTTGTTGAGCTTGAGTTTCCCCAAACTCAAGCTTAACTATTTTGTCTTATTAGGATGTCTAGTTGGCTCTACCCGATTTTGTCTTATATATGTATGAGTGTATTATAATATTCTTTGTAATTAATTTGTAAGTGGAATTCAAAGTGTCAATTGTGGAATGTGAAGAGTCATGATGTAATGAAGTCAAATAGCCATCTTGTAAAGAAGTTGAAGAGTCATGAGGGGAGTTCAAGGGTCACAAGGGGAAGTGAATAATCACCTCTTTTGTTATAAATATACCCTCATAACTCATGCAGAGGGAGTTTGGGGAGCCAAGCTTTTTGCTAGGCTTAGGCTTAGAATAAGGAGCTTGGGAGTTTGTGAGAGCCTTGGCTTCTCTGTAACATAGAGTGAGTATCTTTCTTTGGAGGAGCAAGTGTAGACTTCATGTTCCACTTATGGGGCTAGTGGTCCATCAATGGTATATGTATGATTGGAACTTTCACTTTAATAAAAGTTCAGAGCCGACACATGTTCATGCATATGTTGTGAATATAGTAGGACTATTCTTGTTATGTTTGTAATGTATGTTATTTCACTTGCGCTTATGCTTATGAACTATTTCATTTGCATTGGTACAAATCTTGTTGAATGCATGTTGTTGTGTTTTTCCATCATGGTTAACTTGTGAACTATTTTGCAGGATAGCTTTTGATTTCTTTATGCTCGTGTGTTCCTTTCAAGTTGCATACTATTACGGGATTCTAAGGGATTCACTCACTTTCCCTTCGTGTGTTAGAACCTTCATGCATTGCACTTGACCTTCCATAAAGTCACACACTTGTTCCTACCAAAGTCACCATACACCACTCTATGCGTTATTGTAGCTAAGGCACATCATCATAACCCACTGCATTGACAACCGAGCCGTATTCCAGATGGGACTCCTACACCAAATGGTGTAAGGTCTAATTGGGACTTCATATCGAGGAGATCCCTTGAAATTTGGCAGGTCCATCACCATCAACATCACCCTTATGCCACATTCCAAGCGTGAATGTGGGACCCACAACAAAAGAGCCAAGGCTTCCTCAGGATTTACTGCATATCTTGCCATTACCGGTCAAGGGATTTCAAGGCCTGAAACCCTCACCTATACAACTAGGCATTACCGCAATCCTGCCATTATCGTTCAAGGGATTCCTAGGCCCAAACAAAGAAACATACACTACCATTATTTACCGCAATCCCGCCAAAACTGGTCAAGGGATCACTAGGCCCTAAACAAGCATGCATGCCTCTAGATTTCTTCACCAATACCTTGAGGAATTTTCCTATCTCCACCCTCAAACTTTACCATGTATCCTGTAATTACCAGTCAAGAGATTCCTATGCCCTTGGGAATTTTCCTGAGACCACCTCACCCAGTTCCAAAACCATCCGACAGTCCAAGCTCAACCAAAGAGAGAACTTCATCACACTATGGCTATCACGAAATGGCAAGGCAAGGTTGAAACCACTGTCACACCTGGAAAAACCCATGACAATGACAACAAGAGAATAAAATACACACATGCATGTACCATGCATGTCAATAATAGCAAGGAAATCATACATGCAACTTGATACCTACAAAGTAATCCCATTGTAGCCGCTTGATACAACTCTTTCTTACTTGATACTTATTTTCCTTTGCTTTCTTATCCTCCCTTTGCCCTCCTATGCTAGAGTGCTCCAAGAATGCTCTAAGTGTGCAAGAGTATGAGAGAGAGAGAGATAATAGAGAGAGCTCCAACCCAAAATTGTCAAAAGGACATGAACTGATCCTCATAAGCCTTTTTATCATTGAGGCCTTTGTTTCTTCATTTTCTCTATTTTCCTTCAACTTCCTCCTCACATGCAACTTGTGACCTTTCACCTTCCTTTTCTCCTATTCTCCATTATTTCATAAATAAAATGCCAATTATTTCCACTTTGCCTTTGCCAATGCCTTTACTAATTTCCTTAGCCATAATAAATCGAAATGACACCCCACTAGGATGTTTTTCCCAACATTCAACTTGGAATATGTTTCCCATGACCTTGGTCTTATTTTTTTCTTTTATTAACTTTATTACATGAACTTTCAACTCGAGGCTATTACATCCTAATCATGAGCTCAAGGACTAGTCCTCAACTCTATTTAAGTAGGAAATGTCCTAGTGCAAAGTTCAAGTAGGTTTGGCTAAGCAACTAAGAACCTTGGTCGCAAGCTCTAAAGCTAAAGAACAAACAAAATTTACTTAGATAATAAAATTATTATTGCATCAATAAAATAAAATCATTATTGCAAAATAAAAAGGAATGAACACAAATAACTTGGATAGTAAAATCCTCATTGCATAAACAAAATAAAATTGTCCTACAAAACAAAAAAGAGTGTTAAACATTAAATGGAATATAGTAACTTGATGATGGTTGGAAAATTTCTCTTCACAAACAATGTGGCATAATCACTCAATGACAGATCCCAATTAGATCTTCTCTCATTTGGTACAGTGACCTCCACTAGTATGTGGGACTGGTTTCTGCCTAATGAGTAAAATCAATTAAAAATCAATAAAGTTCTAATTCTATCATGGTCTAATATTTATATAATCGTTGTTAATGGTCGATTTTATTTGTCTTAGCTTGGAGGATATACATTGAATTTGGACATAAGAAATAATGATCATATATAATTTAAGATATCAGTTTAACATATAAATTAATCATAAAAGTTGTTTTCCACAATAAAATGAACATTAAAAAATTTCATAAATTACAAAAATGTAGATCATATAGTTTCACATTCACATAAAAATATCTCCAAAAGATATACGGGCTTTATCTTTAAAAGGCCTTTATCATTAAAAGATTGATAATAATATTGAAGCTTCCAAAATCAAAGTTTTCTGACCCATTCTTCACAGACAGAACCCACTTTAAACTTGTATCCCAATACATTCATTCATTTCCCTCTTCCTTATGTCACAACAATTTTCATTTTCCAACTCATACTTCAATACTAGGATACCGGAAATGGCTGCCTAAAGGGCCAAAACGCCGTTTTACGTTTTGGATACGTATCCACCCCAGAAACGGCCAAAAAACGGCCAAAAAACGTTTTGGGTGATTTGGAAACCTTTTGTTTTTTTTTCTAGTCGTTTTTCAGGTGTTTTCCTGAAAGAACCCTCCATTTTAAAAAAACCAATACGTTTCAGCAAATCGTGAACTGCTATGCAATAAAGGACAGGAATTATTAAGGATGTGCTTTGGCCTTTTAGACGTGAAAATTGGAAAGTACTATGTAAAAACTTAAAAGGCACATGAATTATCGAGAATGAGATTTGGTCTGTTAGACCCAGAGATTGGAAACGCTTGTAGTTTTAAAAATCTGTTATTAAGATAGGATACTGTACAGTACAAGAACATGATCTGAAAGTAGTTTATGAAATGGCCCTCTGAAGATTTTATTGGACTGGTCACTGAAATGGGAAGAAGAGCTATGAAAGCACCCCAGATATCTTAAAGGTTATTTCAAATTTTTAAATTTTGAGATCAGTGCAGCAATGCTTTGAAATGGCTCAAACATCCATGAAGAGGGAAATAGTTCATTTTGTTTTAATAATAAATACACAGGAAAACCTGGATTAACAATGCTGGAATCAAAGGATTCCATGGCTTCATTCCATTATATCATAAAAGGACAAAGAATCAGAGGTTTTGCCATTTGGCATTATCTTCATCTTGGAAGTTGGAACATAGTTGACATGATACAGGCAGACACAAGCAAGACTGCCTCCCTTGGCTTTTAAGTTTTTACTGGAACTCTTTTGGTCTAGCACAAGATAGATTCAAAAAACGCAACACTGATATCAAATATTACCCACAATTCTTCCAAACAAATCCTCAGCCACCAATAACAGAGGTCTTGGGCAGCTTGAATGGCACAACAAGAGGGGAATAAACCCCCTTTTTAGTAGCATCTTGAACTCCAGAAATAGACTGGAACTGGGTCCTCAAAAGGACAAAACTCAACCCATTTAAAATGGCAGAACTCATCCCACAAAGCAGCAAACTCGACTAGCAAGTAATAAGAGGTAAACTCGGCCCAGATAACAAGATATATTTAGCCAGCAAAAAAGGAACCCTTGGCTTGATATGAGAAGGTAATCTTTGCCTCTTTGGAGAGTGAACACTGAAAAAGTTGCTTCAATATGGCATATGTTGAAACTTGAATTGATGATGATGAATCATGAATCATGATAGATCATAGATGATACAGATAATCTAGATTCTGAAATATGAATGGTAATATGAATTTTTTATTTTTAATATATATATATATATATATATCTTCAATATGTGCCGTTTCCTGCCGTATCGTATCCAGTTTTTTTGAAAATTTGCCGTATCCGTTTCAAACCTCGTACCCGTATCCATTCCCATATCTGTTTTCTGGTAACTTAGCTTTAATATTATTTTATTGAAAGTTCTTTCAAAAAACTTACAATACATTTTTCAAGTAATGTGGTACTCAGAGCCAAAGGATCTGACCCGGTTTCTTCCACGTTCTCATACGTTTCTCCTTCCTCTATTGTTTTCCAGGGCCTTGCAGGTTATCATGACAAAGGTATTAGAAGATCTCTTCCCTACTCTTTCATGGTCCTTTGCGCTCGGCCCCCTATTTGTCAAATTTCTTTTCAGATCATTATCAAGCTTCTCTCTGGGCATTCTCTACTCCTTAGGGCTTGATCCATAAATTTGGTATGGGACCCCAAGTTTTCTCTGGAGCTACGGGTGTGTTGTATCTTCACAGATAGTCCTTGGTTAAAGAACTGTGCTAAAGCATAAATGTAAGGGGTTTATATGGAATGGAAGATCCAAAGATACAAATACCTTCTTTATGCTTATAATATGTATTCCTTAAGACCAATCAATGTGTTGGTGTTCCATAATAACAACATAGAATCCTTATTAGTTCTTTGAAAGAAGAATTAAGAGGAACTTAGAAGATTAAACATCGTCCCTTAATATCTAATCATCTAAGATGAGAATAAACATATAGATGAGCCTCAATAGTGAACAAAAATACATCTAAGTATAGCATAGAAGCAATAAGTTAATGATTTTTGTGTGATCAATTAAAAAAAATTGTTCAATCTCTTACTCAATATCGAAAATAACCTTGCAGAGGGACGTCAGGGAGGCTGATACTCAGCCTAGCCCTTCCCAATGTCCTATACTACCTCAAATATTGCAAAAATAGATTATTAAATCACTAGAGACACTCACAAGTACACAATGTCATCAATAGAAACCATAACCCTTTAATTATCCTCAAGTAGAAGGTATTACAATAGTATTACAAAAATTTGTTCCAGGTATCAAACTTTTTTCATTAAAAAATAAGAGTATAGATAGAGTGTTTTAAAAAATATTTGATCTATTACAGATTTACAATGAAAAATAACTATTATCCAAAACATTTGGATAATTTGGATAACAACCTGATAAAAATAGAAATCAACTCCTCTAATGTCTTTATCCACCCTTGATATCTGCATTTGAGTTCGTTGCATTTGAATTTGCTCTGTTTCTATTTCTCGAAATCAGGAACTGCTTTGATCTCTTGCTGATATGTTGCAATAAAAATATTAACTTATCCAATTAGTTTAACTAACTGCTCCCACTCTTCATCTATTGGATAACCTAAGTCAATCATTTTCTTATATGATTCATCTACTTCAGTATATTTTTCAAAATAAGGTTTTACTGTGACTAAATGCTTGATTTCATAGCAAATAAGCAAATCATCAGCTAATATCAGAAGTAGGTTTTGAGCACTTAGTTCACCCTTTATTCCAACAAACTTTGATATTTCCAGTGCTTCCCTATTCAATAGTCTTTGTTACTACTTCGCTGTTACCATTCGCTCTTATGCATTCTTGAAAGGGGGAAGTCCTTTTTGTTGTAAAATATAAAATTTTCTATAAAATTTATTAATTTGTATATGCAAATTCTCGCACATTCTTTGGTCTTCAACACAATGGTTTTCTTCCTAAGCACTTTCCTGGTTTGAATGGCTACATCGGTTTTGTCTTCAATTCCTAACTCTTCTAGTTTTTCTCTTGATTTTGTGTTCAAAGCTTTAATGATTTAACTTGCTAATCCAGGTTTATTTCCCAATTCAGTTTTTATCTTATCAATGGATTCCTTTGTTCTTTCCACTAACTCCTCTTTCTCCACAATGATTTCAATATAAGGCCATAAATTATATACAAATGACATAATTTCCATCCAAATTTTCTCCTTTTCTTGTGTCAAACACTGAACACTATTAGAACTACTCAAATAATGCTCTAGTTGTTTTTGTAAATTATAAATTTTTTTGTATCTTAGCCACTAAAGCATTATCTGACTTGATTTTATTTTGTTCTGCTTTATCCAACTTTTATTTCAATTTGTCAATCTCTACATTCTTTAGGGTGAGAGAAAATAGTGCTCTGAACAATTTTTTTGTAGTGTCATCTCCTACTAAAACTGTCTCTACCACTAGAATTACAATACTGCTTGTTTGTTATCTTTCCTTTGATAATTCCTCCATCTTTGCTTCCATCTTTTGTATTTGCAAGTTTTTTTCAATTATGAAGGAAAGAAAAAGCTTCCTTCTCTTTTTCTAAATCACTTATTTCTTGTGTTTGTGGATGCTTTGTTGTAGGCAGTTTCAATCTTTTCCTGAATGCTTGGATATCTTCATTCTTCTTTTTTGACAATCTCTTGAGCTGCATTAATATCTTTAGGATTCAAGCCAAATTTAATCACAATATCTTCAAGAGTTTTACTCCTCATATCCTTTGCAAGAGAGGATGTCCTTTCCATCTTAAGCTTTGTCTGAATATTCATTAAAGAATTTTGTAATTTGGACATATTGGTAGTAGAATTGGTGAGAGTGGAGAAAATCATCTCACATGTTTGTCTGTGCAAATATATTTGATAAATTGGGTGAATATGTTTGGCATCAAAATAAATAACAATGGTTATAAAATCTTCAGTTGCTCTAGCTCCAAGGAATTTACCTTCAAGAAATGATAATTTAAATTGACCTTTCTCAATTTCTAAAGTTGAAAGCATCCTATTTTTGTGGAAGAAATTTGCTTCTAGAATTGAGTATAAGTTACCGCTTTCAAAGATTCATTATTTTTCTTCATTTATGAGAATTTATAGAATATGTTTTGGTTAGAAAAAGAAGAATATTGTTTCTCTTCTATTTCACTTTCTTGCAGTTTGAATAAAGGCTCACCTGAAAGGACCATATTAGTTAGTGAAGAAATATCAGAAGACACAGTTTCTGAAATTGTTCCGTCCACATTCCTTACTTTCTTCCTCTTATAAACTCTGAATTGGTCCACTTTTGACTCTAATACACTTTGCATTGCTCTCTTGAGCTCCTTTTCCTTCATTCGAGGTGTAGCTAATACCTTTGGTCCCATTGAATGTTCCATTGTTTGCTCTTATGTGAATTCTTACTTTGTGTTTTCTTCCTAGGTGTCCTTATTGGTGAACTTTTCTATCTCTAGTTTAGGCACATGAATATAAGGAGTAGAATTTTGCTCAACCCTTAGTGTTGAAATTCTCCTTATTGGGTCATATGGCCAGCTGAAACTCAATTTGAACTCCGTATGTGTTAGAAAATTATTCATCTCTTTATCAACAACTCTAGTATTAACAACAAATGAACCAAATTGAGCATTAAGTTTGAATTGATCTTTTTTTTCCTTGATATGAAATGAATTTAATCAAAATTTAAGTTTTGCCTTATGAACTCAAGGGAAAAAAATCACAATGGGAGAAATACTGGTAATTTATATGGTGGGAGCTCACAACCATAAACTTTGATCTCTGTGAAAGTTTGGTACAAATACTAGTCTCCAACCCTGGTTTGTTCACCCTACTGTAGAATTCTTTTGATTTTAGTTGAAATCCTGGGAACTACATCACTACTTAGAATAAAAAGTGAAACATACAAGAATTTTTTAACAAAATCGCTTAAAAGAAATTCCTTTGAATTCTTCCTAACCAATGAATGACAAACTTCTGCTTACCCTGCATATCTTGCTTTTGTAATGGAATCTTGAATCTTTTTGACTGATGATATAGAAATAAGTTAACCCAAATGGATTAATGCTTGAAGTCCCTTTCATTCCCAAATCTTAAAAACTTCTCATGGATGTTATTCGAAATAAAATGGTTGAAATCGAACAAAAGAGCAGGTTTCTTTGCAGATGCCAAAATTGACAAAAACCTGAAATAACTTCGTCAACCAATTCATCATTCTAATATCCTAATAGGAAACAAAGCATGGAAATAATCTTCCTAGACATCTCAAGAAACATAGCTAAAGGATAGGGTGGATTTTGACAAGGAATTTCACATCCTTCTAGGAAAATAAACTAAAAAATGAAATCCCTTTGATGAAATGTGAGCTTTTGATAAACTCTCGAGAGAGCTTCAAATAAAAAGACATGTATAGAACTTTGGACACTTATATGCAAAGCTTGGAGAATAGATTCAGGAGTTATGTAGAACATGGGTTCGTCATTCCCAGCTATTATTTATTTTTAACTAGGCATATATTAACCTACAAACCAACTTACAAATTCTGGGAAATGATAGGTATGAGGTAAATCAAATTGCGGTAACATAGATTCCCATCGGCTAAACTCATCGTTGTTATCTTTAAATTTCTGAAATGCCCAATTGTGTAGCTCATACAAATCAAATTCACACTTACTTTCTATAATCTTGGAATCTAAAGCTATCAAAGGCAACTCATCAATTTTAGGAATTAAAGATGACGCAGGTTTTTCAAATGACTTCCCCTTTCCTTTCTACATGTTCATTTTAAATTTAAAAGAAGAAATGAGGAAATTGAGAATACCGAAATAGTCGTAGATGATTTGCAGCTCTAGAACTGATAGCCTTTTTTTTTTTTTTTTTTTTTTTTTTTTTTTTTTTTTTCAGACAGAAAATCATGATATATTATATTAAGGAAATATAATGAGCAGGTACATTTAAAGCCAAAAACATTCGGCCAGCTGATACATAGGCCCTGAAAATGAGCTGTTACCTGTTCCATATGAGGAATCCAGAGAAAACAAAACATAACCTTGACAAACATCCAAAAAGGATAAAAAGATCCGGAGGAAGAAGTTCCGCATAATGCGCATAAAACTTATATGAGAAGAAAAGATAGACCCTGATAAATAAAACCATGGAGAGAGGATCCAAAATTATTCAGGCCTGTTGAAGCAGAGCAGATATATCAACCAGAGTAGAGGCGATAGGGGACTTGGAATCCTGGAAGATGCAGGCGTTCCTCCACTTCCAGAGACACCAACACGAGATGATGAACAGAGATCTCCATTCTGGACGCTGGGCACTCCACCACATGAATCCCTCCTGTACAGAAGTGAAAATCTGGAAAGGAAAACCATGAGTAGCGGAAAGATCATACCATATTTGCGCCGATACAGGACAGAGAAAGAACATATGAATATTAGTTTCCGAAGCCTGGCAACACATGGCACATCTGCCTGGACCAGACCACCCTTTTCGTTGAAGAACCTCCCATGTGAGGTTGCGATTGTAAAACATCAGCCACGAAAATAATATTGCCTTTAGCGGGCCGGTGGCTTTCCATAATTTCGTTGGAAAGATAGGAGAGGGACATGGCTGAAGGTTTTCCAAAGCGGCTTCATATAATTCCTTTACCCGTACTGGCTGTGATGAATTCAGCGCTGACCAAACCAATTCATCTCTGGACCCTGTCTGTTTTATACCCCTGTCAGTGTAATGCTTGACCGCTGCCTCCCAAATCTGTCGCAGAGGGAGAGGCAAACGAAGTTCCTCTGCATCCTTCCATATTGGCGATGTTGAGGACCATGACCGAATCAGTGAACTCCATGTGAAATGACCCCTTGTTTGCAGAAGAGAGATGAGATCGGGGGTGAGCTTTGTTTCCAAACCACAAACCGTGGCATCGAAGCCAATAAGGATGCTGGAGCCAGAAGAGAAGCGCCATCGAAGAAATTCGAAAAAGAGATCCTGGACCTTCCTAAATCCGCGCCAAATAGATGACCCCCTTTCCAAACCGAGAGATTTCTTCCTGTACCAATATACTATAGGCTTGCCTTTTAAGTATTTTTGATTAATAATTGAGCTCCATTTGCCTTCTCCGCAGATGCCTCTATGGAGAGAATTACAGAGGAGGGCCTTACCAAAATAGCGCATGTGTAAGAGACCCCATCCACCAGATTTCTTCGGCCGAGAGATTGATTCCATTTTAACTAAGTGGATCTTGGAACTGTGAGAACGACCACCCCATAGAAACTTTGCAGATATTGAGGTCATTTTTCTAACAGTGGAAGCAGGCAAAAAATATAGATGAGCCCAGTACACCGCTAGCTGAGAAAGAACAGATTGAACCAGTATAAGTCTGCCTCCCAAGGATAAAAATCGCATCTCCCATCTGGAAATTTTTTTATAGTACCGATCCAGCAGCCAAGACCAATCTTGTCTACGATTCCCTTTAGGCTTGAGGAAAAAGCCCAAGTATTTAAAACCGGCTGTAATTGAAGCCAAATTAATACCGAATAATGCTGCTATCCATAGCGCTAAATCCATATTTGATTCGTTGTGATACAAAAAAGATTTGGCCTTATTGATGACGAGGCCTGTAGCAGATTGGAACTTTTGAAAGATACCATGGAGGCATGACCAGCTTGATTTAGAGAGCATGGCAAATGTCAGAATGTCATCGACAAACAGATTGTGAGAGAGAGAGATATTTTTGCATATCTTGATCGGAGTACATCGTTGGTCATCAACTGCTTTGTTGATCTGTGTGCTGAGGGAATTCATGACCAGGATGAATAGAAGTGGGGAGAGGGGACAGCCTTGGCGTAGTCCTCTCTCAGCCTGAAAAAAAGATGAGGGGGATCCATTTATAATGACTGAGTATTGAACGTTCTTGACGCAGGCCATCACCCAATTAATTGCTTGAGACCTCAGACCTATCTTTGCCAGGAGGATATGAAGGAACCCCCAATCCACACAATCATACGCCTTCTCCAAATCGACTTTTAAAATAGCAGCATCAATGTTTTTTGTTAAGATAGTGTATAAGCATTCCTGAGTCGAGGCAACTGCATCTAGAATGTTCCTGTGTTTTAAAAAGGCATGTTGATCCCTGGAGATGAAGGAGTTGAGGACCGGCTTCATTCTTTCTGCTATAATCTTTGAGATGATTTTAAATAGAATATTACATAGTGCTATTGGCCTGTAATCAGCAAACGACTCAGACCGCTCCTTTTTAGGGATAAGCGCAATGAAAGTAGCTGTAAGGGCGCTGTTTATATTCCCCGACATGCGGGAGGCATCCACCATCCCCATATGAGAACAATTGTTGAAGATAATTGCTTTGACTAAATACAAAAGCTTGTATGGAAATTGGGCAATGTTGTAGTTTTATGCAGGAATAACTATGTGTTTCCAATTAAATGAACAAGCAGTTACGTTAGCGGGTGAGTAAATGGGCGCGTATTAGCAGTAACGGCTAGGTTGAAATGAACGGCGACAATTTCACTAGGTTGTGGTGGTTATAACAGAGCTTAAATATAATGGAAGGATAGCAAAAAGTGAAATTTGGCAGAGGGAATAATAGAAACTTGAGATGGGGATATGGACGATAAGCAATTTTAACGGAGGGGGGTGCCAAATTCTCCAACGCATGCCACGTAAGACTTTGTTATTTGGGGAAACCATCCATTGCAGACCACCTGGCCCCCCGGTTAAACATTGGGCCTACGGGGGTTCCCACAATTAAAAATTGACCATTGATCATTGCAGAGACAATTTTTGCCATTGAAAAGTGTGTGATATTTAATCAAAGCATAATGGGACATTTATTCATAAAAAATAAAATATGCGGCATTATAATATTTGTGCATAAGATTATTGCAGAATGCATATATATATATATATATCTATATATATATATATATATATGTATATATATATATATATATGTATATATATTTGGATTTTCTTATAAAAAAATTTGAATTTTTTATTGTGACAAGAAATGTTACAACATCGGCTCCACCTAGGGACTACTTGCCCCTGTGGGATGCAAAGAAACTACAGATAGAGGGTCTATATCTAACTTCAAATTGATACTGTAACTGGAAAGAATTTGGAACTTTTAAGGTACTTGCTGAAACTACTAGAGAATATGCCAGTACATTATCCTCCCTTGGTATAGCTATAATGTTGAAAACTTGAAAATAGTTTTCTATGCAATCCCATACCTCATTCCTATAAGCTTTCAACATGGGACGTTTAGTATGACAAAAATTCCTAACTTGTCTCACCACTAATTTTGAGTCACCAAACACTGATAATCTTTGAACATTCATTTTATTCACTAAATCCAATCCAAGAATTAATGCTTCATATTCTGCTACATTATTGGTGACCTCAAATTCTAATTTGAAAGTCTGATTAATACTTTTCTTTTCTAGTGAAATCAAAATAATTCCAGCTCCAGATCGATCTCTAAAAGAAGCTCCATCAAAATAAATTTTCCAAATACCATTCTCTGAAGACTCGGGAATATTTACAATGTCTTCAATTTTATTACATTAATCATTTACAGCAAAAATGAAGCACCCAAAGTCTTGATCAATGGAATTAATAGGGTGGTTCACAACTTGTCTAGCATTACATACTGTATTTATAAATCTAACCTATCTATACAATCTTAAATGTTCTTCCCCATAAACTAGAATGGTGGCATATGACATGTCCATTTGCAAGCTTCCTCCAATATTAGCACACCAAGATCTCGACGGTAGCATACAAAACTTGGGAGGGATGTCTGTGACTACTATATCCATCACCACACTTTTCATATGGATCTGAGCTAAGGTAACTGTTTAGTCAATTTAGTGTTCCTAAATTGATGTCATTAATTGTCAACCCAGGGCTCGTAAGCTGATGAAGTGAAGGTGTACTATATGTACTTAAGCAACCTCTTAGAGCTTTTGTCGTTTGGGGTGTTGTTTATGGTTAACTTATCTTCCTAAGATGGAGTGATGATTATAGACAGATGAGTGCAAGTGTGTGAAAAGTGAGTTCTAGATGAGTGAAAGTGTGTGATTGGTGATTTCTAATTACTTGCTGAATTTGTAAAGGAAAAGAACTTGAAAGAAATGAATAACTTAAAATGACTTGAAAGCAAATGACCACGTTCTAATGGCATTAGTCTCTACTCATATTGCTGCAAATAAAAGAAACAAGAAAATCACTTCAAGGACTGATGATAATGGTTATCTCTTCCTAACTCCCTGCTTCTACCACATAGTACTGTGTAAAACACGATTAGGAAGTAGCTGAAGACAAATCCAAGAATTGATAAAAACTCTAAATGACAAATTATAACACTACTAAGCCTTTTCCATCATACTGCTTCCTACATATGTGATTATGTGTAACAAGTGGAAAAAGTATTAGTGCCACAAGCCAAGACTACTTAAAAACAAGCTGCAATTAATTAGTGTTCTGTTCTCTGAAAGATAAACCATTCATGATAAAGAGAACATAAATTAGTTAGCATCCAACTTGTAAAACTAAGCTAAAAACTAATCTAGAAAACAGAGCAAAAAGGGCAGCATTACGAATAAGACAACTGCAACTACCATTAGATATTAAAGCAAATACAACACACTCAATCCCGGGTTAAAACCTGCAAAGAAGCAAATCTGATCAGTGAAAATAAAGGCTGCAGCAATAAAAAGAAATCAAGTTGTACATAACTCAAGAAAAGGAAATGCTGTATGTGAAATAAAGAAATTGCAGAAATATAAACATGAAATACTTATACAAGGGCAGTCATGAACGGGGGCCCTCCATCCATACAACCCACAAAAAACTCAGATGCTTTAAAACTTCAAAACAACACTGTTTCCATTACTTCACATGCAGAAATACATAGTCAAAAGTGCTGGAACAACTCTCTAAAAACAGAGTTCAGAAAGGTGCTAAAATTCTCACAAGTTCATAAACTACAACAGCTAAAAAAGTTAACATAAGCGTACGCAGACGCAAGTATTTATAGGCATCTGCAAGATGGCCTAATGCGTAAAGCATAAAACAGAAAATAAACTGAATATCATGTGTATTAAAGGTGCAGTGAACACGTCATATGCTTCATGGTCGAGCTGGAGGTCCTGGTCGTTATGGGCAATGAATCCAGCGTTGGATCATGTTCCCCACGGCTTAGAAAACACGGACAAGTCATCTTTTCCACCGACGTGACCAAACAGCTTACGCATCAACGTTAAGCTGCCTTTATTTGACCGTAACTTGACCCCCTTTGACCGAAGGTACAGATGACGTGGCTGGCTGAACTGATGGCACAGGAACCTCGAGCACATATATTCCAACATGCCCATGTGGCTCGTTCTGCAAAATAGCACGTGGAACCTTGAGATCAATAAAATGGTTGCGGAATCATCAGATGGCTGCGGAATCGCTGAATGGCTGCGGAATCTCTGCAAATATGTCAAAAACTAAACAAAACAGTCACCCATTAGCAAAGCTCACTTGATCATGTTTAATGACAACTAATGTAATGATCTGGGTGGAAAATGAGGCAAAAGAGAGAGGAAAGTGATGAAAACAGTAGGTAATGATGGATAATAAGGTGTAAAGTAGAGGCTCTACATACCCCCACTACGAGGGCATTGCATGTCCTCATGCAAAAACACTGATTAATCAACCTGCTGTGATGCCTCTGCCAAGACATCCAATCTCCTCTTCTTTCTCTGTGTAGACACATTGACCCTTGGCTTCTTTACTAAGCATCTGAACTTTAGGTTGATCAAGGCTCTGTTTAGCCTTTTGCATTTCTTCCTTAACTTTTTGTTACTTCTTTGCCACAGGCCCAAATGTAACATGGTGTTATCATGAATCATCTTATCCAATTTGGCTTGCTCTTTCAACTTTTCATTTTCTTGCATGATATGTCGATTTAGAACCTCAATCTCAAAAATTTCCTGTTTTAAGGAGTGGACTTGTTGCTCTAAAGGTTGAACATTGCTTGGGCCAGCAGCTGCTTGCTCCAATGTCTCCAGATAATTATACACTTTTTGCTGCTCCGGGTCAACCTCAGGTGACTTTTTGGGACTTGGTTCATAATCAAATTCAGATCCGTGTTCATGCTCAAGTTCATGTTCAAAAGGACTTTCCTCACGTGGAGGACTAGTCTCAATATGCTCAGCGTGTGGAGGACTTTTCTCCAAGTCAGGACTTGTAGCACCTTTTTGAGGTGAGCTTAAGTCAATGAAGAATGACTGTTTAGCCTTTGTGGCCCCTACTTTTCTGTTTTGTAATCTGCTGCTCCTTCTTACAGAGGTGGTACTCTGTTTTTCTTTTGGTACTTTTTGCTTCTGTTTTTCCACCTTTTTAGAGAGGGCAGTTTCATGGAGTTTGGCCATTCTTTGAGCTAAGGGCTGATTGTCTTCCTCACTAGAATTCTCAGGAGTGAGGTAAGTTTCTTGGACTACGGATTTACCTTTATCTTGCTTTTGTTTCTTCCTCCCTTCTTTTCTTTTCTGAGCAATTTCTTGAGCAAGTTCTGAAAGAGTTTCAGTGATAATTCCTTGGGCTGCTTGGTTATCTTCTTCAGTAAATCCAGGATCAATTTCCTGTTCAGGATGCTGTATATCAGTTTCCTCATCAAACTGTTCTTGAACAGTTTCCTCTTGGGCAGTTGTTTCAGGAATAGTGGTATCAGGAACAATAGTTTCTGTTTGGGCAATAGTTTCTTGGTTAACCCCCTCTCCTCTTTTTCTTCTACTTCTTTTTGGTACTTGAGGGGACCCTCCAGAAGTTTCTCCTAATTCTTGAAAATGATTTCTTATGAGAAACCTCTCCCATGTGTCTCTTTTTTATTTCAATTGTTCCTCAACTAGCAATTTCACAAGACCGTGATGATATAAATGTGCTTCAATATTTCTGGGGTTCCTTTGGACAATTGCACACATTTTCTTAAGACTTGAAAGTAGAAAGTATGGGAGGTTAATATCGTCTCCTAGAAAATGCATCATAACCTTTGCATGGTAAACATATAAGACCCCAAATCTTCCCTCACAAGTGAAAAAATTTTGCACTAATAAGAGTAAAGTTGTCCATTCCTCCTTAACATAAGAAACAGGAATCCCTTTGGTAAAGATGCTGGTATCCATACCTGGGTTTTTTAAGATTTGTTTCCACTGCTGATCTTGAACTGACCGGTTCTTAAACCACCTTTCTCCAGTCTGTGGAAGTGAGGTAGCTTGTGCTATGCTGCTCTCAGTGACTGTGAATTGTAAATCCCCTATCTCCACGTGATTATCTTTTTCTCTGAAGGACCGTGCAAAGGCCTTCGTAACCTCCTTATGGTAGCCTCTGAACTTCTGGACGCATTGTAACCAGTTTGCCTTTTGCAATGCCTCTTTAACCTGAGGATAACCCTCCAGAAACTTTGAACTCTCCGGTTCTGCCCTTAAGAGCTTCCCCATTGGCTCTTACGGCTCTGTTCTATTTAAGACACGGCTTCAAAACGGCCTTACACAGTCAATTCACGGCTTTGTTCTAGAACACGGCTTCAACAAGGGTCTTACACAGTAAATTCACGACTCTGTTTTGGAACACGGCTTTAAAATGGCCTTGACTTAGTGGATTTACGGCCTCAACACAGTGGATTATGGTTTTAGCTCTGGATACGGCCGTAACAGACCTCCACTGGTGTTTAGAATTAGCGGAGAGGAAAAACAGAGTATGGTGAATGGTAGCAGCGTAGTGAGCACAGCGTAAATGAAATGAAACAGTGTGAGTGGAATGATATGAGCGTAAGAGGGTAGAAAGGTTATGGAATAATGAATGGAAACGGCTATGTCCTTAGGTTTCGGTTTCAGAGTTACACTTGGCTGCGTGAGTTAATGTCATATAGAGACGTAGTTCATTAGGCTACGTCACTTAAGTACGAGATCTTAATGGAAGAAGCAGCCGCAAGTGAAATTCAAAATCGTGGTAATCAAGGACTGATAGACTTGGGAGATACGAGGGTATATGGTCGCATGACTGGTAATCATTACATTTAGTGGCAAGAAACATAACCTAGAAAACTTTGCATAATGAAATAATTGTAAGTTTAGGATTTAAACCATACCTCAGATTCCCGCTTAGATTTGCCTTTGATGACTTGCCACTAACCCTTCACTGATTTATGGTTGTTGCATGACTATTTTCCATTTATTATTGATGACTACTGAGCTGTAAAGAAATTTCAAACAGACTGTGTTTTTTTTTTATGCAGGTGCAGAGGGCTGCGGAATGGCTGAATGGCTGCAGAATCGTCAAACAGCTGCGGAATCTGCAGTAGTAACCTCCGACTGCACAAAAACAACTTTAACTATCTAAAAATGACTTTATTGATGGAATGGAATGTAGTAAATGGATGGATGAATGAAAAAAATGAGGTGGAGTGAAAATGAATGAAATGGTGGATGAAATGGTGGTGATGATGAAATGAGATGAAATAAGGAGAGAAAGAGATTTTTTTTTTTGGAAAACATGAGGTGTCAGGTGACCCTGATTTTCACCTCAGGTTTTCTGTATGAGACTGCCAATCAGAGTTTGGTTTTCAGGCTCATACATTTATTCTTTTTTTTTTCTTTTTTTTTTTTCTTTTTTTTTTTTTCTTTTTTTTCTTTTTTTTTTTTTCAAAAACCAAAGCTTTAGGCTGATGGAGGAGAAGAATCCTTCTCCACCAACCTGATTGCAGAATCTTCTTTGAACAATTTGACAAACTCTTCTTTTGAGAATGGCTTCTGGTAGATTTTCAAGCGGTGGCCATTCACAATAAGAGGAGTATGAAATTCATCAATAGTTTTTACTTGAACTGCTCCATTGCTAAAGACTTCATCAATCTCATATGGCCCAAGCCAATGAGTTTGAAACTTTCCTTTGAAGTCTTTGAATTTTGAATCAAACAATAGAGCCCAATCTCCTTTCTGAAACTTTCTTTCCTTGATATGACGATCATGCCACTTAGATCTTTGGTGCTGAACTAGATCGGTCCTTAAAATTGCATCTTGTCTCATTTCATCTAGCTCATTTAGTTGGTCCATTCTGTGCTTTTGGGCTTCTGAGAGGCTCATTCCCAATTGGACTGCCATCTTGAGGGTCTTGATTTGGAACTCAATAGGAAGCAGGACTTCCTTCCCATAAACAAGTTCATAGGGAGAATGTCCTGTTGTGTTCTTCCATGTAGTCCTATAGGCCCATAAGGCTTCAGGGAGCCTTTCCGCCCAATCTCTTCTATGAAGATGAACAGTCTTGGTGATAATGCCTTCAAGAACTTTATTGGTAGATTCCACTTGACCATTCGATTGCGGATGGTAGGGAGTAGATGTTCTGTGCTTGATCTTATATTCCTCCATCAGTTTCTCCATCAATTTAGATGTAAACTGGCTGCCTTGATCTGTCACAATTTCCCTTGGGACACCAAAACGAGTGAAAATATCCTCAAAAAGAAATTGAACAACTGAATTTTCAGTGGCAGAAGGCAATGCTTTTGCTTCTACCCACTTAGTAACATAATCAGTACAAACCAGTATATACTTCTTTTGCTTTGATGGTGGATTAATTGGTCCAACGAAATCTAGAGCCCATTTCTCAAAGGGTTCGATGCATACCTGAGGCTGTAGAGGCATTTCATTTGAAGGAGTTGGTTTCCCAACTCTTTGGCAGCTGTCACACCTTTTAACATACTGCTTTGCATCTTTAAAGAGAGAAGGCCAATAATATCCCAGAGAAAGGATTTTATAGGCTGTCCTCTTGTCCGCAAAGTGCCCGCCGCATGGTTCATCATGACATGCCTTAAGGATGTCAGGCATTTCATCTTCCCGAACACACCTTCTGATTATACAATCTGGCCCTGTTTTGAACAATTCATTAGAAATCCAAGAATAATGTGAACTCTCCCGAATGATTTTCCTTTTCTCATTAGGAAATAAGTGTAGAGGTAGCTTCCTTGTAACTAGATAATTAGCCATATCTGCATACCAAGGAGTCTTGGTAGTCACTGCAAACAAGTATTCATCTGGAAACTTATCTTCTACTGGAGAATCTTCATTAGTGTTTTGGATTCTAGACAAGAAATCAGCTACTGTGTTTTGCTTTCCAAGTCTATCTAACACAGTAATGTTAAATTCTTGCAAAAGTAAAAGCCATCTTGTAACTCTACCATTAGTGACAGGTTTGTTCATTAAATATCTTATGGCAGAGTGATCAGTATGGACAAAGGTTTCATAGCCGGTTATGTAGTGTCTAAACTTGTTGATCGCATGTACCACAGCTAAGAACTCTTTTTCTGTAACAGTATAATTTAACTCAGTAGGAGTCAAATTCTTACTTGTGCAATAAATGGCATAAGGGATCAAATCCTTTTGTCCCAAAACAGCTCCTAGAGCTGTATCTGAAGCATCAGTAGAGATGTGGAAAGGGAGTTTCCAATTTGGTCCCCTTAAGATGGGTGCTTCAGATATTCTAGACTTTAAAGCTTCAAAGGCAGATTGACACTCAGGATCCCATTTAAACTCACAGTCTTTGGTAAGCAATTTGAAAAGAGGAGATGCTATCCTAGTGAAGTTTTCAATAAATCTTCTGTAATACCCAGTAAACCCAAGAAAACTTCTAACATCCTTCTGGCAATTTGGAACAGGTAACTTAGAGATGACTTCAACTTTGGATTTATCAACCTTAATTCCATCTCCTGAAATATGATGTCCTAAAACAATCCCTTCAGTAAACATCATAAAACACTTTTCATGACTTAAAGAAAGATTTGTTTCCTTACATCTTACCAGTACTTTTTCCAAATTTTCCAAAGCTTCTTCAAATGTATTACCATAAACTGTGAAATCGTCCATGTATACCTCTACACAATCATGAATCAGATCTGAAAAGATTCCTAATACAGCCCTTTGAAATGTAGCAGGTGCATTGCACAATCCAAAAGGGAGTACTCAGTAGGCAAAAGTTCCCCAAGGACAAGTAAATGTGGTTTTGTCTTGATCTTCAGGTGCTACCTGAATTTGATTGTACCCACTAAAACCATCCAAGAATGAGAAATACTTTTTACCTGCTAAAGTGTCTAATACCTGATCAATAAAAGGTAGAGGAAAATGATCCTTTAAGGTTGCCTTGTTCAATTCTCGATAATCAATGCAAACTCTCCATTTACCATTCTTTTTGGGCACTATAACCAAGGGAGAAACCCATTGGCTATCTGAAATGGGGTAAATGAAGTTTACCTTGAGCAATTTCTGGAGTTCTTCTTTCACAATTTCCCTAAGGTTTGGATTCATCCTTCTTTGTGGTTGCCTAATAGGTCTGCTATTCTCTTCAGTGTAGATGTGATGAATACAAGTCTTAGGATCGATTCCTTTCATGTCAGTGTATTCCCATGCAAAAGCAGTGGAATGTTTTTGCAACAGTTTAGTTAATTCTTCTTGTTGTGGTCTTCCCAAGTTTTTGTTAATGTTTAATGTTTTTCCTGGAAGGATTTCAACTGTAGAACTACCAAACTCTTCCATTGAGAAGAGAGACATCTGTCTAGAGGAGAGATATTCAATGTCTGCATCTATCTGAAAATGTTCAGAGTCATATTCTAAAGATACTTCAAAATTTTCTAATGTATTTAGAATTTGACTATCCTCACTGATCTCAGAGATGGTTAGAACTGGTTGTATAGTATCTTCATCCTCTACCCATTCATCTTCTCCTATTTCTGTTATAGCCATTGCTGGAGGATACAAGTTAAATTTCTTGGTGGAATTACCATCTGAGATATACATGTCCCCAGAACTACAGCTTATGAAAGCATCAGCTGTGGCCAGCCAAGGTCTTCCTAAGATAAGAGGATGTCCTCCTAGATTGTTCTTGGGAGTTAAAATCATAAAATCAACTGGATACTCCCAAGAATCTAGAGAGACTGGAATATCTTCCAATACACCATCAGGTTTAATGATTGATCTATCTGCAAGTTGCAGCAAAGTAGGTGTAAAGAGAAGATTAGGAAGCTTTAACTGATCCATGGTCTGTCTACTCATGATGTTGATCGCGGCCCCTAAGTCAATCAGAGTATTTGGGATTTCAACCCCATTAATATGAGTTTTGACAATAGGGCTACCGGGATCTACATATTTTTGCATGGTAATCTTACCCATCATTATGTCTGCAATTTTTCCAACTAGATGTATCCTTTTAGTATCTCTGGTTCTTTTTACTGTTTTCTTCAAACTCAACTCCTTTATTGTCTTCACTAGAATGGGAATTTCCTCAATGGCTTGTAACAAGGGGATCTTGATACATACATTCTTCAATTCATCTAGGAAGTTATAGTCAGGCACCCATATCTGCTTTTCCACCCCTTTGTCAATTTGCAATCTTTCAGGAAAGGGAGGTGTAGCTAAAGGTGTAGGTTGCTCAACTATGGGAGTTGTAGAGGTTGATTCTTTTTCTTTTTCTTTTTGGATATTTTGGTTTTGAAGTGATACTTCAGAACCTTTATTGACTTTGAGAGATTCTTCCTCAGAAATGCTTGGTTGTTGAACACTTGTGGAAGGTTGATCTAGGATTCTACCTGATCTGAGTTGTACTTCATTGAGAGGAACAACCATATAGGTAGGGAATGGTTGACCTTCCATCATGTAAGCATTTTGAAGGTTCCTATTATTTGGATTTGGTAATGGCTGAGAGGGAAGTTGATTTGATTTCTGCTGGGATTGTAGTGCTAATTGAGAATTTTGATTTTGTGGAGGAGGTTGTTGTTGTTGAGGGTATGGCAATGATAGTTGTTGACCTTGATTTGGAAGTTGTGGGGCTTGCTGATTCTGAAATGATGGAGGATATTGATAGAATTGTGCAAATCTCCCATAAGGATTTTGCATGCTTTTCATCCATGCTTGGAAAGCATTTTGAGGTTGAGGCCAAGGTTGTTGCCAAGGATTCCAATTTGGTTGGGATTGAGAATTCATAGAGTTGTTAAACCCTTGATTCTGTTGTCCTTGCCAAGGTCTCCTTGCAATAAAACAGAGAGATTCAAGTGTATCTTGATCCTCTTGAAAGACTGCTTTGAGGCCAGGAATTGAAGGACAATCCTTGGTCTCATGAGTTTCTGAGCAAATTACACATGTTTCTACAACGTGTGCATCTAAGGGACATTCCCTTAAAGCATGTTTCTTTCTACATTTCGGGCAAAAGATAGCCAAAGCCTCAGCTTCTGCTTTTTGTTTATTGTGAATCTTAAGGGTATCAAGTTGTTCACTAAGACTCCCTAAGATGTCAGTTTTAAATTCATCAAGCATACTGCCGATTTCAGCCCTACTCACTGATCCTGTTGCAGATTTATTTGCCCTAAGGAGAGAAGGATCTCTAGGCCCTTTTTGAGTTTTTGATTTGCCCCTTGAGAGATGGATACAAAGTTCTGCTATGTCACTGAGAGAAAGTTGAGAAATATCCCCTTTCCCCATCATGTTTAAGATGTCTATCCATTCATCCCTGATGGCTTTTAATAAGAGGGCTTTTAAGGTCTCTTCATCCAAGGTATTCATTTTTTCTCTTTTCAAGTTATATTGAAATCTTTCAAGTAAATCTTCTAGACTCTCATCTTCTTTTTGTATCATTTTAAAAACCTCGTCCTTGTGATTAGTAGGCATGCAATAGTCTAAATACCTATCCAAAAATGTCTGTTTCATCTCATCCCAAGTCCTAATGGATTGAGTGAGTAACCCCATGAACCATTTCAAGGCTTGATCCTTCAGTGTTGAAGGGAACAACTTGAGTTTCTGAGAGTCATCCAGGTAGTCATAAGTTCGACACACCACTTCAAACTCAAATAAGAATGTTTCAGGGTCCTCAGTCCTTAACCCATGGAAGTTAGGGAGGACAGATGGTGATATGTTCTTCATAGTGGCTCGGGAATCCTCATTAACAATGGGAAACCCAAATGAATTATCCCCATTTCTATTTCCTCCTCCAATGGGACCTCTACCTCCATTATTGTTATTGTTATTGTTATTTCCTCTTCCTCCTCTACCTCTACCTCTACCTCCTCCTTCTTCCTCTGCCATGATGATTCTCCTAGGGATTTCAAAATCTTCTGGTTCCTCTACAAAAGGTGAATGAGAAGAGATTTCTCCTTCTTCTTCAGATGATTCCAATTCCTCAATTACAATTGGTCTTCCTGTAGGAGAAAGAGAAGAGTCTCTTCCTGGTTCAAACTCAATAGAAGGTGTAGGAGAGTCAACTCTTGGCTCTTGAATTCCAGGAATTCTAGGACTAGGAGTTTCGGTTGGAGATAAGGGGGGTGTCTCTTGTCTATCCCTTGAAGCAGATGGACTTGTAAAAATTGAACTTCGAGCTCTAGCTAAAAACCTTCCTCTAGAATCTCTAGCTCTATGCATGTCATTTTTTATTTTTTCTTCAAGTCAAGTTAATAGTTCTTTTTCTGATCTTCCAGTTCACTCTAGGTGCAAGAAGAGAGCATACTCAAGAAACTACTAAATCAATAACTTTCTCCTTTCTGATCCTCCAGATCACTTTGAAGTGCAAGAGGAGAGCATACTTGGATAGGTTATTAACCTCTTTCCTTGAAATTTTTATGTTTTTTTTTTTTCCTCTAAGTATGGCTACTTAATTTCACTTCCCCGGCAACGGCGCCAAAATGTTTAGTCAATTTAGTGTTCCTAAATTGATGTCATTAATTGTCAACCCGGGGCTCGTAAGCTGATGAAGTGAAGGTGTACTATATGTACTTAAGCAACCTCTTAGAGATTTTGTCGTTTGGGGTGTTGTTTATGGTTAACTTATCTTCCTAAGATGGAGTGATGATTATAGATAGATGAGTGCAAGTGTGTGAAAAGTGAGTTCTAGATGAGTGAAAGTGTGTGATTGGTGATTTCTAATTACTTGCTGAATTTGTAAAGGAAAAGAACTTGAAAGAAATGAATAACTTAAAATGACTTGAAAGCAAATGACCACGTTCTAATGGCATTAGTCTCTACTCATATTGCTGCAAATAAAAGAAACAAGAAAATCACTTCAAGGACTGATGATAATGGTTATCTCTTCCTAACTCCCTGCTTCTACCACATAGTACTGTGTAAAACACGATTAGGAAGTAGCTGAAGACAAATCCAAGAATTGATAAAAACTCTAAATGACAAATTATAACACTACTAAGCCTTTTCCATCATACTGCTTCCTACATATGTGATTATGTGTAACAAGTGGAAAAAGTATTAGTGCCACAAGCCAAGACTACTTAAAAACAAGCTGCAATTAATTAGTGTTCTGTTCTCTGAAAGATAAACCATTCATGATAAAGAGAACATAAATTAGTTAGCATCCAACTTGTAAAACTAAGCTAAAAACTAATCTAGAAAACAGAGCAAAAAGGGCAGCATTACGAATAAGACAACTGCAACTACCATTAGATATTAAAGCAAATACAACACACTCAATCCCGGGTTAAAACCTGCAAAGAAGCAAATCTGATTAGTGAAAATAAAGGCTGCAGCAATAAAAAGAAATCAAGCTGTACATAACTCAAGAAAAGGAAATGCTGTATGTGAAATAAAGAAATTGCAGAAATATAAACATGAAATACTTATACAAGGGCAGTCATGAACGGGGGCCCTCCATCCATACAACCCACAGAAAACTCAGATGCTTTAAAACTTCAAAACAACACTGTTTCCATTACTTCACATGCAGAAATACATAGTCAAAAGTGCTCGAACAGCTCTATAAAAACAGAGTTCAGAAAGGTGCTAAAATTCTCACAAGTTCATAAACTACAGCAGCTAAAAAAGTTAACATAAGCGTACACAGACGCAAGTATTTATAGGCATCTGCAAGATGGCCTAATGCGTAAAGCATAAAACAGAAAATAAACTGAATATCATGCGTATTAAAGGTGCAGTGAACACGTCATATGCTTCATGGTCGAGCTGGAGGTCCTGGTCGTTATGGGCAATGAATCCAGCGTTGGATCATGTTCCCCACGGCTTAGAAAACACGGACAAGTCATCTTTTCCACCGACGTGACCAAACAGCTTACGCATCAACGTTAAGCTGCCTTTATTTGACCGTAACTTGACCCCCTTTGACCGGAGGTACAGATGACGTGGCTGGCTGAACTGATGGCACAGGAACCTCGAGCACATATATTCCAACGTGCCCATGTGGCTCGTTCTGCAAAATAGCACGTGGAACCTTGAGATCAACAAAATGGTTGCGGAATCATCAGATGGCTGCGGAATCGCTGAATGGCTGCGGAATCTCTGCAAATATGTCAAAAACTAAACAAAACAGTCACCCATTAGCAAAGCTCACTTGATCATGTTTAATGACAACTAATGTAATGATCTGGGTGGAAAATGAGGCAAAAGAGAGAGGAAAGTGATGAAAACAGTAGGTAATGATGGATGATAAGGTGTAAAGTAGAGGCTCTACAGTAACTACCAGATCTTTAAGTAATTTCAAACATTGCACCTTATTGGAATCAAAAGTGTACAGGTCATGATAAGGTCTTGTCACCTACAACTATAGTTGATCCATAATTGTTTTTGGCATCAAATTATGGGATGCCCCAGAATCTAGCATATAATTATAAAGAAGAAAATCATGGATGTTCAAAGTTACATAAAAAGGAGGAACACTTTCATCCTGAACATCATGACTTTTACCAAAAATAACAGATGGCTCCTCATCTTGCAAACTGATCACATCACCCTTAACACCCACACTTGAAGACTAAATCCATTTAGACACTTGTAGATTATAACCAATATTTCTTATCAATTCCGATAAAGGAATAGGAATTTTAACTTTTTTCTAATTCCTTTTCTACAGTAAAAGAAGAAGTAATTTTTTCTACTTTTGATTGATCTTGTGTCTCATACTATTGTTGTGAAGTGAAGCTTCTGCATTCTTACCTTGTGGCACATCAAAAGTAACTTTCATAGGTTGTGTAACTAGATTTTGTCCAGGCCTTAAATCATATCTTTTATTAAATTCAACAATTAGAAATTTTGAAAAAGTTTGATATTTAGAAACTTTAGAAGATTCCACATTCTGGACTAAAGATTAGTTTTGGTCCACATGAATGATAATACCTTTAAAATGTTGATTAGAAAAATAATTCATATCATCTACAACTTGTGTTACTTCCTCAATATCTTGATCATAAATCATTAATGGAGGTTGAATTTGCTTTTCTATATTTTTGTCTTTGTCTTTGTAGAATCTGGGGTTGAAAAGTTCTTCTGAAAGGTCCTAGATTTCTGTTCACATTTTGTTGCATTTTTCAAGGTTGAGTTTCCATTCTAGAGATTATGTTAGACAAGTTTCTCAACATTCTAGTGATATCATCAATTTTGCTAATCCTATTCCTTAGTTTCTAGTGAGGAACCAACTTCTGATTTTGCCCTCAACTTTGTCTCAGCTTTCTCAGCTTTTGCTCTCAACTTTCCTGAAGCTGCTCTATTGGCCTCAACCTCAATTGCATCTCTCTGAATATCTGCTAAGGTAGTTGACTTTATTTCTCTTAACATCAATGCAAAGTCATCATCAAAAGCTTTAGAAAATCTCACTTTAGCAAAATTAGTTGATGGATTAACGTTTGTCGACTTTTTATTGTATATTTTGTTAAACCTTTTAATAAAATCAGAAACTGACTTACCACGGTTTTTCTTAATAGTCTCAATCTTAGTCAAATAGTAGAGAAGATCCTTTTTAATTCCCCATTAACTAATGAAGATGTTTGTTAATGCCCTCTAGTTATGAATTAAATCCGGTTGCAACTATCTGAACCATATCATGGCATCCCCTTCTAATGATTACACAAATAATCTAATGTATACATCATGATGTTCAATGTTAGTATTATCTACAAAATCTAAAAAGGCTGACAAATGATCTTCCGCAGTCATTCCAATTTCTCCCTTGAACTTCGGTAAGTGCTTTAGATATCCATCCTGAAGAGCGTTTAGAACGCCTGGTAATCTCAAAGGAACATATCTAGCATTCCTAATTGATTGGATTCCATCCATGGTTTGTTGTGGAATAGAAGAAATAGGTTGCTTAGGAGATGAAGGCTTTTTCAGACACTGTTGCTTTGGGGTTATGGGCTTCTTTGGAGATTGAGGATGGATAATTGATTTTATTTTTTATTTTTATCTCAAGAATGATTATCTGTTATTCTCCAGATGCAAGGGGATTAGAGTAAACATTAATTTCCTCTTCAGGTTGATCATAAATACAAGGAAACGTATGAATAACAGAGGAGATAAAATCTCATGATTTAAGTTTAGGTAGTTGTAAATCAAGTTCAACTTCTGTATCAAATGCTTCTAAAAGTGACATAGGAAGTTCAAATGATTCAAGTTGGTCAACCAATAAAGCAGTTTGTTACAACATTGGCACATCAAAAGTAGCTTTCTTAGGTTGTGTAACTGGATTTTTTCTGGGCCTTAAATGATATCTTTTATCAAGTTCGACAATTAGAAATTATGGAAAAGCTAGATATTTAGAAACTTAAGAAGATTCCACATTCTAGACTAAAGATTGATTTTGGTTCACGGGAACGATAGTACCTTTAAAAGGTTGAACGACAAAATAATTTATATCCTCTACAACTTGTGTTACTTCCGCAATATCTTGATCATCAATGATTAATGGAGGTTGAATTTGCTGATTTGTATTTGGTATTTCTCTTTGTAGAATATGAGGCTGAAAAGTTCTTCTAAAAGGTCCTGGAGGTTTTTTCACATTTTGCTACATTTGTCTAGGTTGAGTTTCCATTCTAGAGATTTTGTTAGACAAGTTTCTCGACATTCTAGTGATCTCATCAATTTTCTGATCCCCTTCCTTAGTTTTTGTTAAGGAACCAACTTTTGCTTTTGCCCTCAACTTTCTCTCTGCTTTCTCAGCTTTTGCTCTCAAATTTCCTGAAGCTACTATGTTTTCCTCAACCTCAATTCCATCTGCATAAGTAACTGCTAAAGTAGCTGGCTTTCTTTCTCTTAACATCAATGCAAATTCATCAACAAAAGCTTTAGCAAATCTCACTTCAGCAAAAGTGGTTGATGGCTTAACATATGGTGGAATTTTATTGTAGATTTTGTTAAACCTTTTAATAAAATCAGAAACTAGCTCACAAGGATTTTTCTTAATAGTCTCAAACTCAATCAAATAGTAAACAAGATCCTTTTTAATTCCCCATTAACTAATGAAGATGTTTGTTAATGCCCTCTAGCTGTGAATTGAATCGAGTTGCAACTATCTGAACCATATCTTGACATCCCCTTCTAATGATTGCACAAATAATCTAATGTATACATCTTCATGTTCAATGTTAAGATTATCTACAAAATCAAAAAAGGTTGACAAATGATCTTCCGTAGTTATTCTAATTTCTCCCTTGAACTTTGATAAGTGCTTCAGATGTCCATCAGGAAAAGCATTCAGAACACCTGGTAATCTTAAAGGAGCATATCTAGCATTCACAATCGGTTAGATTCCAACCATAGTTTGTTGTGGAATAGAAGAAACATGCTACTTAGGAGATGAAGGATTTTTTAGAGACTGTTTCTTTGGGGTTATGGGCTTCTTTGGAGATTGAGGATGGATAATTATTTTTTTGATCTTAGGAATGATTATCTGTTGATCTCCATATGCAAGGGGATTAAAGAAAACTTTAATTTCCTCTTCAGGCTGATCAATAAATAGAAGGAAAGGTATGCATAACAAAGGAGATAAGATATCCCGGTTTAAGTTCAGGTAGTTGTAAATCTAGTTCAACTTCTGCATCAGATGCTTCTGAAAGTGACACAGGAAGTTCAAATGATTCAAGTTGGTCAACCAATAAAGCAGTTTGTAAATATATTCCCTTAGAAATAAGATCTAATACTTTTGGAGGTAAATCAGACAAATTAGGAGGTATTGGGATTTGTTTTGGTCTATCAAACTATGGAATTGACTCTGGTGGAATAAGAGAAGATGATGATCCAAGTCAGCATCTGAGTGAATCTTTCTGAACAAGTCTCTCTGGATCTGATAATGGTGCAAATAATTTAGGATCATAATGAGATTTGGTATGTCTCTTGGGAGGCAGGTTTCTAACCAATGGGGTATGCGAGGTGAAATTTTTTATCCTACAAACCTCTTATTCACCATTAAGAGGAAAATTCAATCATTGTCCTAGGGAAAATAACTTCAAAATTTGACCCCTGCCAATAACGCCTATCTTATATTACATATTTGTAGACAATCCTCGGCTAAAGAACTGTGCCAAAGCATCAATGTAATGGCTTTGTACGGAATGGAAGATCCAAAGATACAAATACTTTCTTTATGATTATAATTCTTATTCCTTAAGACCAATAAAAGTGATGGTGTTCCATAATAAGAACATTCAATCCTTATTAGTTCTTTGAAAGAAGAACTATGAATAACTTAAAATATTAAACATCCTCCATGAATATCTAATCATCTAAGATAAGAAGAAACATATAGATGAACCTCTATAGTGAACAAAAATACATCTAAGTATAGCATAGAAGCAACAATTTAATGATTTATGGGTGACCAATTAAACAAATTGTTCAATATTTTACTTACTATAGAAAATAACTTTGTAGAGGGACGTTTAGCCTAGTCGTTCCCAATGTACTACACTACCCCAAATATATGCAGAAACATAGTATAAAATCAATGGAAACACTCAAAAGTACACAATGTTGTCATGAGTAGAAACTAAAACCCTTTGATTACCCTCAAGTAGAAAGTATTACGACAATATTACAAAAAAATTCTCTAGGTATAAACAATTTTTCATTAAAAAATAGGAGTATATATAGAGTTCTTTACAAAATATTTGATCTATTACAAATTTACAATGAAAATTAGTTATTATCCAAAACATTTGGATAATTTGGATAACAAAATGATAAAAAAAAGAAATTAACTCTTATAATGTATGCATCTACCTTGATATCTGCATTTGAGTTCGTTGCATTTGGATTTGTTCTGTTTATGTTTCTCAAAATCAAGAAGTTTTTCGATCTCTTGTTGATATGCCGTGATAAAAAATTGAACTTATCCAATTAGCTTGACTAATTACGCCCACTCTTCATCTATTGGATAACCTATATCAATCATTTGCCTGTATGATTCATCTACTTCAGTATATTTTTCAAAATAAGGTTTTACTATGAGTAAATGTTTGATTTCATAACAAATAAACAAATCTTCAACTAATATTTGAAGTAGGTTTTGACCACTTAATTCCCCATTTATTCCCATAGACTTTGACATGTATAACGCTTCCTTGTTCAACAATGTTTGATGCTTCTCCTCTGTTACCATTTGCTCTTGTGCATTCTTGAAAGAGGGAAGACCTTTCTGCTGTAGAATAGAAATTTTTTTGTAGAATTTAATAATTTGTACCCGCAAATTCTCACACATTTCTTTGGTATTCAACATAGGAGTTTTCTTCCTAAGCACTTTCTTGGTATAAATGACTGCATTAGTTTTTTCTTCAATTCCTAACTCGTCATTTTTTCTCTTGATTTTGTGTTCAAATCTTTAATGATTTTACTTGCTAATCCAAGTTTATTTCCCAGTTTAGTTTTTATTTCATCAATTGCTTCCTTTGTTCTTTCCACTAACTCCTTGTGCTCCATAATGATTTCAATATAAGGCCATAAATCAAATACATAAGACATAATCTCCATCCAAATTTTCTCCTTTGCTTGTGTCAAACAATGAAAACTATTAGAACTGCTCAAATAATCCTCTTGTTGTTTCTATAAATTAGATGTTTTTTGTATCTCGGCTGCTAAAGCATTATCTGATTTGATTTTATTTGGTTATGCTCTATCCAACTTCTCTTTCAATTTGTCAATCTTTACACTATTTAGGGTGAGAGAAGATAGTGCTTCAAACAATTTTTCTATTGTATCATCTCCTGTTGAAACCTTCTCTACCATTGGAATTACTGTAAAACCTGTTTGTTTTTTTCCTTTATTAATTCCTCAATCTTTGCTTCAATCTTTTGTATTTGTAGGTTTTGTTCAATTATGGAGGATAACAAAGCTCCCTTCTCTTTTTCTAATTAACCTATTTCCTGTGTTCGTGGATGCTCTGTTGTAGGCAGTTTCAACCTTTTCTTGAGTGCTTGGATATCTTCATTCCTGTTTTTGATAATCTTCATAGTTGCATTAATATAGTTAGGATTCAACCCTAATTTAATGACAATATCTTCAAGAGTTTTAATCATGGTATCCTTTGCAAGAGAGGGTGTCCTTTCTATCTTAAGCTATGTCTAAATATTCGTTAAATAATGATGTAATTTGGACATATTAATAGCAAAACTAGTGAGAGT
Source organism: Pinus tabuliformis (assembly GCA_031772625.1). Taxonomy (NCBI): domain Eukaryota; kingdom Viridiplantae; phylum Streptophyta; class Pinopsida; order Pinales; family Pinaceae; genus Pinus; species Pinus tabuliformis. The sequence continues at coordinate 1,844,664,492 of CM062817.1, read as the reverse complement.
GGAGTAAATCATCCCACCTATTTGTTTGTGCAAATCTATTTGATCAATTGGGTGAATTTGTTTGTGTAACATCCTTGGTCAAAATCCATGTAATAAAGTTAAGAAAGGCAAAATAATACCCAAGGTCATGGGACATGTATTCCAAGTTGAATGTTGGGAAAAACATCGTAGTGTGGGTGTTCATTTGGTTTATTATGGCTAAGGAAATTGGAAAAGGCAATAGCAAACGCTTTGGAAAGGTGAAGTGACATTAATTGGAAATTTATTTATGAAAATAATGGAAATTAGGAGAAAAGGAAGGTGAAAGGTTGCAGGTTGCATGTGAGGAGGAAAATGAAGGAAAATAATGGAAAATGAAGAAAGTAGAGGCCTCATTAATAAAAAGGATTCTGAGGATCAGTTGGTATCTTTTTGCCTATTCAGTTTTAGAGCTCTTTCTTTCTACTCTCTCTCATACTCTTGGACACTTATAACATTCTTGGAGCACTCTAGCATTGGATCAAGGAAATCAAAGGAAGGAAAAAGAAGGCAAAAGGAAGTAAAGATCAAACGAGGAAGAGCATGATAAAGCAACTACATTATGTTTACTTGCAAGTATCAATTTGCATGTGTGATTTCATTGCTAGATTTGGCATGCATGGTGCATTCATGTGTGTTCTTGGTTCTCTTGTTGCCATTGGCATGGGTTTTTCCAGGTATGATAGTGTTCTTCAGCCTTGCCTTGCCATCTCCGTATAGCCATGGTGTGGGGGGTTCTCTTGTATTAGGTTGCGGTAGATTCCCGTATGGATTTGAAGTTGAGTGGGGTGGTCTTAGGATTATTCACAAGGCCTAGGAATCGAGGGATGAGATACACGGTAAAGCCTAGATGTGAACACTTTTGATTGAGCCTAGGAATCCCTTGACTAGTAATGGCAGGATACACAATAAAACGCAAAGGGTGGTGACCTCATAGGTCTAGGAATTCCTTGACTAGTAATGGTGGGATACACAGTAGAGCCAAGAGGTTGAGACAGAAAAATTCCTCATGGTGTAGGTGGAGAAACATGGTGGCATCCATGCTTGTTTAGGGCCTAGTGATATGGTGGTTATTGTAGTAAATCCTGGTTCTATTGATGAGGGTTGAGGTGTTTTGGCCTCGGGAAGACCTGGTTGGTTTTGTTGTGAGTACCACATTCATGCTTGGAATATGGAATGAGGGTGATTGGATGAAAGAAATATTTGGTTCAACCAATCTATGGTTGGGTGGTTTGTGGAAGTCCAAAACCTGGTTGGCTTTTGCAGTCATTAATAAGAGCTCTTCGCCTTGGTATTCCATGTGTTAATGTACCGGCTTATATGTGATTTTTATGGCTATTATATCCTTGTTATTTCTATTGGTTATATGCTTGTTACGAGTATGTTTTATGACATACTTGATGTATGATTCTCATCATGTTTTGATTTGAAAATGAATGAATAATGAATATATGACCTAATAGATGATAATGCAGCTATTATGATAAGGAAAAAATGCTTCCTTATGAATCTCAGAGACGTATAAGATCCTTATGCTAAGATCTTTTGTTAAGACCTGTAGATTACATATTTGTGACATGTTTGACGAAATTCCTGTCATGGCTAGTAGGGGTCAGATCAAGTACTTGTACCAATGATTGCATTAGTATCCTTATTCCATTATTATTTATCATTTCTGAAAGTTTCATGAAGTTCTGGGCAGTGGCTTGAGTCTTGGCCCTAAAAAAGTGGCACAAAATCCAGGGTTGCTGGCTCAGAACTAGCTAAAAAAGTCCACAATCACTAGCATGCCTTGTTCTGGGAGCGACTGGAAGGCCTCATTTGAATGCATGGCTTGTCATGGGAGCAACTAGGAGTCCAGACCAATGAAATGTCAAGTTGTCTCAGGGGGGGTTGGTCACCTGCAAGGGTTGGTTGGCTCTTTAAGGTTCTATAGCATGTGTGGAAGGTCATATTGGTTTGGTTTTATTGGTTGTAGTTCCTTAACTGTACATGGGGATTTGAATCACATCATAGTAGCCTCTTGTCACATGTTTACCCCGATGAAGCGATTAACTTGGGAAAATGTGTGAGGAGGGTGTTATAGAGTGGTACCAGAGCATGGTTCACCCCTTGGACTAGATGGGTGGTGTGTGTTGGATATGCATACATATCAGTTCCGTATGTGTTTTTCATGCTTGTGGTATATGTGCTTGTTTTGTATGCATGGTGTTGGTCATGGTGGCAATTCCGTTGCCATGTGAAATTTTATGGTGTTGTCGTTGGATTTGTTTTTCGTGAATGTATGTTGGTCATGCATTGTTTATGCATGTCAGTTCTTATATGTTGTTATGCATATATTGACATGGTTATAACTATTGTGCATGAGATCATGGTGTGTGATTGGTATGGTCAGGCATGGTAACTGGATGATGGTTGAAATGATGTTTATGTATTGATATGATTATGACTATACATGTATTGTGATAATTTGGTTGATCTTGCAGACGAGATATCATCCCCTAAACTATATTGAGGTATGTTGATTAGGTTACGTTTTTGTTTTAGATGACATGGTATACTTGCAGGAAAGAGATCAAAGATGAATAGTAAGATGGTAAACTATAGTTCACGAGATTCTCCTTATGGATCAAATGAGTAGCATGGTGTTGGGAACTCTTCTAACTTAGCAGACACACTCAGAAGCTTGAAGGCAGAAATAATAAGTTGCAAGGCAGATAATGACAAAATCATTCAGGTACATGAGAAACAAGCACAAGTCAATGCTGTAATCCTTCAAAGTTTGTCAGAATTGTAGAGACAGGGACCGTTTTAGATCAGCCATGGGCAGGAGGACATGACTAATGGGGCATATGGCAGTAGATCTCATGGTGGGCACAAGCAGGATAGGGATGATATGATCCGAGATGGCAAGCTCTTGGATACTCCAGATATTAGAGGTGATGGACACAGGTTCTATTCTAGTTCTGGTTCTGACATACACTATGATCATCATCGTTATCTTCCTTGCAGGGAGAGTGACATGGGATATTTTCTAGACAAGTTCAAGAAAGCAAAGCCACCTAAATTTGATGGAAATTTGAAGAAGCTGGATATGTAGAAGCATGGCTACTTGGGATGGAGAAATTCTTTGAGTTGCATGAATACATAGAGAATATGAAGGCAATCTTCAGCCTCAAAGGGAAAGAAAACATCTGGTGGGAAGATGTGAAGTAGGTTAGAGACACCATGACAGGATAATTGAGTTGGCATGAATTCAAGAGACTTCTCGGGAAGAAGTACTTGTCGGAAAGGTACTACGACAACAAAGCTAAGGATTTTTATGAGCTAAAGATGGGATCGATGATAGATGAGGAGTATATGACCATGTTTTTGGGGTTATTGAGGTATGTACCGTATCTTAAATATGAGAAGGCCAAAGTTTAGAGATTTATTAGTGGATTTCCATTAGAATTTAGAGATCATATTGACTATGATAAGCCTCGGTCACTTGAGGAAGTTATTGGGAAATTGAAGCTTTGTTATGAGTAGTAAAGGCGTAAGACAAAATCACAACAAGGTTGGAAAGGGAAAGACAAAGCTAGAGTTAAATGGAACCCAAAAAGAACAAGGGCTCAGGATGCAGGTGAGAAAGAAAATGTTTCACCAAATAAGAATTTCAATGTAGGTAGACAGGGACATGAGTCGCAATCTAGAGGGAAGCATAATGGAGGTAATTGTATGGAACCATTACAATGTTGGATATGTAGCAAGGAGAATCTCAAGAGAGTTTTTCCATAGTATCAGGGGGCAGGCCTCATATCTATAGTGCACAAGAGGCACAAACTATTGGGGATGTTGGGCAGAGTATTCCTCGTATCTATGCAGCATTAGATAACAAGCAAGCGGATCACCAGGCAACTGTTATTGAGATGGATGGTAAGCTTTGTGATCAAGTTGTTTCTATTTTGATTGACCCTAGATCTAATTTTAGTAATGTTAGTCCTGAAATGGTGGATAAGTGTGGTTTGAATAAAGAAGTGCATGCAGAATCTTGGTTAGTGCAGTTGGATACAGGTACAAAGAAGAGAGTGTATAATTAGGTAAGAGTTTGTGCATTCGAGTTGAATGGTATGCCTACCTCAACACATTTGAATGTATTTCCATTGGGATCATATAATATGCTTTTAGGCATGGACAAGTTGTATCTTCACATGACTAAGGTGGATTTTTATGATAAGGAAGATGAGTGCTTGGATGACAATGGAGAACAAAGAGTCTTTTAGGGTAAGGAGAAGGAAACATCAGTTAGAATGGCGATAGATATGCAAGAAAAGTGTAGTCGCAGAAAAGGGCGTGTGTTATTTGCAACACATATTTATAGTGATAAATGTTGATTTGGCGTAGCATCGGATGTGCTCTAGCCACAAAATTTGGTGGAAAGGTTAGGGCACATGAGATCTCAAATACCCAGAAAGGGTTTGTGTAAATTCTAAATAGTTTGGGAGATATTAAAATAATTACTATTTTAATGGAGTCCCTAAGTCTAAACTTAGGGAAATTAAAATATTAATGTGAATTAATATAAAAATGTGTTAGAATGGTTCAAAAGACATGGATCAAGCCAGGTCTAATCTTAATTTTTGATTAGGGACTTAATCTCGGCCATTGATTTGTCAACGAGAAAAGTATAAGAAGAGGCTTGAGGGTCAGTTGGAGGATACACCAGAGTGATTAGTCATTCTATTCTTTGGAGCGGGGTTTGCTAAGAGAGATAGAATTAATGATCAATTGCAGCGAGGGGTAGTGAGTACGAGGCAGAGAGGCAGGGACAGTGCCAAGAGACCAGCGCATAAGAAGAGAGAGGCAGATGCAGAGCCAGAGGGAGCCACGCAGAGGTAGTAGAGATTGCAGAGAGCCAGAAGGGCCTGCGTCATCCATGCAGAGGCTGCAAGAGTGACACAGAGAGCCAGAGAGGCTGCGCAAAGCCTTAGTAAGCTGATGTAGAGGGTTTTAGGCTAACGCAGAGGCCAATAGAGTTGATGCTGAGCTTCAGATTGTGCTGGAGAGGGATTTCGTGGAGCAGGCTTTCCGAATACCTGTTTCCGAAGAGAGGTATTGCTGCTAGATTTTGTTAGCTCTATCGGGTTAGCCAGTTTGGCACCCAATGTACTCAGAAAATAACTGCTTAATAATAAAACCCTCAGATAGTTGCACCGATTTTCCCGCATTGGGTTTTTTCGAGGACATTAGTCCAAAAACAATGGTGTCATTTGTGTGCATGTTTCTGTTTCCTTCAGTTGATGATATGTAATGTGTTGAGCATGCACTTGTATTTATTTTCAGTATTTACATGGTAAATAACTTGTTAATTAACAGAAAAAATAGGTAGGAATAAATCATAAAGTGCATGGAGGGTTTCTAACTGGTAGACTTAGAAACTTCAACATGGTATCAGAGTGTGGTTGCAGATCACAGGAGAACTGTGGACATTAGTAGAAAACAGATGTCTCGAGTGACAGAAGCTGTTCCTAGCAGCAATTCAACAAGGAAGGGGTGAAGAAGTGCCTGCGTCATCAAGTTTGAGCCAAGAAGAGGTTGCACAGAGGCTGAATGAGGCAAAGACAAGCTCACGCAGAGGCTAGGAGGGCTGATGCAGTTGGATGAGGGAGCTAGTTTGCCGGTATCGGGATTGCACAGAGGCTAAATGAGGCAAAGACAAGCTCACACAGAGGCTAGGAGGGGGACGCAGTTGGCTGAGGGAGCTAGTTTGCTGGTGTCGGGACTGCGCAGAGCCTAGGAGCTCTCACCTTCAAGATTCTAGGGTTTAGGAGGTTGTGGGTAAGTTGCAGAGTGGAGCTAGTGGGGTACTGTAGTCAGAATAGTACCTAACAGGGTAAGGCCAAGGAGGAGGGAGTTTTTAATGAGGGTTTCTAGCCAAGAAATCTGGATCAGTGGTGTAGTTTCACAAACGATCAAAGTAGGGGGCATATCGACATCGACATAAGGGTTTCCAGGAGGGAAATCAAGGCTCAGAGGAAGTCACATCGAGATCTCCGGGAGGGAAGTAGAAGAGCAGCATGGCACTACACAGAGTAAGAGACCAGGACAGATTGGACAGAGCCTCAAACTTCGTAGCCTGGAAGGCCAAAATCTTATCCATACTTGATAGAAATCATGTCAATCACTTCACCTTGAGGATGATAGCGATCCCAGTTGACCCAGCTGATAACGACAAGTACGAGGAGGCAATGGCGAGGGCCAAGAGCATCATCCTTAATGGGGTCAAGGACCATGTAGTACCACACATTGTCGAGAAGGAAAAAAAAAGATGTGGGAGGCCTTAAGTAAATTGTACCAACATACTTTTGTGCAGAGAAGGATGTTACTAGAAAATCAGTTGTGGTCATACCAGATGAAGAAGGGAGAAGCGATCGACACCTTCCTCGGTTGACTGAATGAGATCCGGGATCAGCTGACTTCCATAGGGGCCACGTTGGATTAGGAATTGATAGTGAGAACAGCCCTGAATGCAGTCTCAGAAGACTAGGAAGTATTTTTCCATAGTATATTGTGTAGAGCGACCCTTCCACATTGGGAGGAAATGTGGGTGGCTATTCGCCAAGAAGAGATCAGAAGGCTAAGCAAGGTGGGAAGCAACAGCAGGGGATTAGAGTCAAGAAGGTGGAGGAGGATGTTTCCCTAGCATCTAATGGAAAGCAAGAGAAACGAAAGAAGAAGGACTTCTCCAAGATCAAATGCTTCCACTGTGGGGAGCTGGGTCATTATGCGACCCAGTGTCCAAGGAAGAAGAACAAGGGAGAGGCCTCCAAGACCAAGGCAACGCCAGCAAGGGAAGAGAAGGAAGTGGAGATAGACAATGACCGTGCCATGAGTGCACACATGCCACTTGAGCAGAAGTGGGGAGACATCGAGTTGTAGTCAGACAGACTACAGGCGATGAGGGGCAGGATCCTCAAGGTACCCAGCCTTTTGGATTAGACCATGCTACGGGAGCCCCGAAGAGGAGTAGCAGGATTGGCAGATGTGGGTAGTGACGGATGCGAATGAAGCGCCATAGAAAGCTATAGTGCAACATTCCCGAGACAACGCGAGGCTAGTAGGTTGTAAAATGCGAGAGGCACATGAGTGTTGCACCAGTGCATGATGACATAGAGAGGTGTGCAACGATGCAAGATGCAAGGAGTTGTTGCAGTAGCGTAAAGGTTAGAGAGGGAGCACTTGTTAATGGTAGAGGGAGCTTCAGCATCAGGAGTACTCTACCTTGATAGAGAGATCAGAGTTGGGAGACCAGTTACTTACTTCTCAGTAACTGAGTTGCAGTGCAACAATTAGCAGTAGTAGTGCTATGGGCAGCACGATGCATCATGATGATAGATGCATTGCAGACACAACATTGGCAGTGGCAGGGCCATGGGCAGCAACACGGATGCAGAGGGAGCTGTCGTACATATGCATCAATGGCAGTGGCAGAGCTATGGGCAGCAGTACAAGATGAAATAGTGCAGAGGATGTTGGACAGCAGGCCTAGCTTCAACATAGGGACTGATGTCGGATGATCAAGGTAATACTCAGTGAGGAGTATTGCTAGAGCATAGTCCTCGCTGAGAGGGAGTGTTGATTTGGGGTAGCATTGGATGTGCTCTAGCCACGAAATTTGGTGGAGAGGTTAGGGCACATGATATCTCCAATACACAGAAAGGGTTTGGGTAGATTCTAAGCAGTTTGGGAGACATTAAAATAATTAATATTTTTAATGGAGTCCCTAAGTCTAAACTTAGGGAAATTAAAATATTAATGTGAATTAATATAAAACTGTGATATAATGGTCCAAAAGAAATGGATCAGGCCTTATCTAATCTTAGCCGTTGATTAGGGACTTAATCTCAGCCGTTGATTTGTCAACGAGAAAAGTATAAGAAGAGGCTTGAGGGTTAGTTGCAGGATACACCAGAGTGATCAATCATTTTATTCTCTAGAGTGCGGTTTGCTAAGAGAGATAGAATTAGTGATCAGTTGCAACAAGGGGCGGTGAGTATGAGGCGGAGAGGCAGGAACAGTGCCGAGAGACTAGTGCATAAGAAGAGAAAGGCAGATGCAGAGCCAGATGGAGCCACGCAGAGGCAGCATAGATTGCGGAGAGCCAAAAGGGCCTGCGTCATCCACGCAGAGGCTGAAAGAGTGACACAAAGAGCTAGAGAGGCTGCACAAAGCCTCAGTAAGCTGACGCAGAGGCCAATAGAGTTAATGTTGCGCTTCATATTGTGCTGGAGAGGGATTTCGTGGAGCAGACTTTCCGAATCCCTGTTTCCGAAGAGAGTTTTTGCTGCCAGATTTTGTTATCTCTATCGGGTTAGCCAGTTTGGCACCCAATGTACTCAGAAAATGACTGCTTAATAATAAAACCCTCAAATAGTTGCACTAGTTTTCCCACATTGGGTTTTTCCGGGAACATTAGTCCAAAAATAATGGTGTCATTTGTGTGCTTGTTTCTGTTTCCTTCAGTTGATGATATGTAATGTGTTGAGCATGCACTTGTATTTATTTTTAGTATTTACATGGTAAATAACTTGTTAATTAACATAACAAGTAGGTAGGAATAAATGAGTAAAGTGCATGGAGGGTTTCTAACTGGTGGACTTAGAAACTTCAACAATAAAGGTAAGGAGGATGAGGATGTGGAGGTATTGAGCAGGTACCCGATCTTGCAGCAGTTTTAGGATGTGTTTCCAGGATAGATTTTAGAGTTGTCGCCTCATAGAGAAGTGGACTTTTCCATTGAGTTGGTACTAGGTGTAGCACCAACATCAAAGGCACCATAGAGGATGAGCACACAAAAGTTAGTAGAGTTGAAGTTGTAGTTGAAGGAAATGATTGACAAGGGATACATTAGGCCAAGTGTATCGCCTTGGGGTGCACCAATGTTGTTTGTGAAGAAGAAGGATGGTACTCTCAGGCTATGCATTGATTATAGGTAGGTGAACAAGGTGAGCATTTAGAATAGGTATCCATTGCAGAGGATTGATGATTTGTTTGATCAATTGAAGGGAGCAACAATGTTCTCGAAGATTGATCTGAGATCAGGATACCATCAGGTACACATTAAAGAGGAGGACATCTACAAGATTGCTTTCTGGACCAGGTATGGGCATTATGAGTTTGTTGTAGTTCCATTTGGTTTGACTAATGCTCCAACTACTTTCATGTGTTTGATGAATAGTGTGTTGCGTCCTTATCTCGACAAGTTTTTTATTGTATTCATTGACGACATATTGATATATTCTACGAATGAGGAAGAGCATCCCAAACACTTAGCAATAATATTGAGATTGCTAAGAGAGCATCAATTATATGCTAAGCTCAGTAAATGTAGTTTCTTTCATACAAAGGTACAGTAATTGGGACATGTTGTTTACAATGAAGGCATAACAGTGGATCCAGAGAAGATAAGGGCTATCATGGAGTGGGCAGCTCCTAGAAATGTGCAGGAGGTAATATCATTAATGGGGCTAACAGGTTATTATAGGAGGTTCATCGGGAACATCTCTCACATTGCATATCCTATTACGTCACTATAGAGGCAAGGTAAGAAATTTGAATAGACAAAAGAATGTACAACAAGTTTTGAGCAATTGAAGTAGTTGTTGACAAGTTCTTCAATGTTAAATATTGTAGATCTACACAAAGAGATTGTGGTGTGTACAGATGCTTGATAGTATGGTTTGAGTCACAGAAACCGAATGAGCATGAACAAAATTATCTGACACATGATCTTGAGTTGGTAGCGATCATCCATGCATTGAAGATTTGGAGACACTATCTTCTTGGTAGGAGGTTTATATTGACGAGTGATCACAATGGATTGAGGTATTTGTTTGAACAACCAAATCTGAATGCCAGACAAGCTAGATGGTTGGCCACGATTAGTGAGTTCAACTTTGAGATCAGGTACATCAAGGGGAAATAGAACAAGGTTGCAGATGATCTTAGCAGGAGAGTGCGGGTGAATCATAAAGTGATATGATTTCTTATGCGACAAACTTATAGGATTAGATCTTATAGGAAGGATAACAGGATGGCAGGTATATGGAGTTTATGCAGAGGTTATAGGTGAGTAGGATGTGGAATATCATCTTACAACATATGCTTTGATCAGATTTAGGGATAGGATATATGTGCCAAACAACAATGAGCTCAAGAAGACCATCTTGCGAGAGCTTCATGCAAAACCGTATTCAGGTCACCTAGGATACTAGAAGACATTGACAACAGTGAAGAATTTTTATCATTGGAAGAATTTAAAGAAGGAAGTGGTAGGGTTTGTGGCTATATATTTGGACTGGTGAAGGCAGAGTGTAAGCATCCAGGTGAGTTTCTTCATTTGATTATGATTCCTGAGTGGAAATGGGAGGTCATTTCCATGGACTTCATCACAATTTTGCTCAGGACATCTAGGCAACATGATTCTATCATGGTTGTGGTGGACAGGTTGACTAAGGTAGTGCACTTAATTCCAATGAAGATCTAGTGATGTGGCACATGTATTAATCATACATGTAGTGAGCCTGCATGGTGTTTCATGGAAGATTGTGTCAGAAAGGGATGCTAGGTACACTTCCAAGTTTTGGAAGGAGCTGTTTGTAGGTTTGGGGATAGATTTGGCCTTCAGAAAAAAATTACCATCCATAGACAGATGGACAGACATAGAGGGTCCATAAGATATTGGAGGACATGTTAAGGATGCATGTGATGCATCAACAGAGGAGATGGGAGGAGTACATTCCATTGGTTGAGTTTGCTTACAATAATGGGTATCAGTTGTCATTGAGGATGAGTCCGTATGAGGCACTATATGGGTGGAGTTGTAATTATCCCATTAGTTGGAGTGATAAAGTGAACAGGGTAATGATAGGACTGAACAACAAGTTATTAAGAAGAATATAAAGGCAACACGTGATAGGCAGAAAATTTATGCAGATTAGAACATGTTGTTTAAGAAGTTTCAGGTCGGGAAATAAGTGTACTTTCACATCAAGCTGAAGAAGAGATCCTTAAGGATTGGATCATGTGCCATGCTAACACCTTGGTTTTATGGACCTTTCAAGATTCCTGAAAGGATTGGACCAGTACCATATCGATTTGTAGTGCCTCCAACAATGAAAGTCCACGATGTTTTCCATGCGTCATTGCTTAAGAAGTATGTTAAAGATGTTGATCATGTGATTGACTGGTCTATATTGTAGGTGGATCCAGATGGTGAATTCCAGCTAGAACCTCAATGTATATTTTAGAAAAAGATGATCATGCCTTGAAACCGTGCAGGCTAAAGTGCAGTGGAAGCACTTTGGGCCCAATGAAGCTACAAGGGAGATGGCAGATCAAATGTAGGCTATGTATCCTTCTCTATTTTGGGTTGTGTTATATTCTTCCCATGACTATCTACCCTAGTTAACCGTGGGGTTAGAAGAGGGGAGGGGGGGGGGAGGCAGAGCCCCCCCTTTGTTGCATCGATTGCACAGCGGGGGGGTCACAGGGGGTTTGAGGGGGGTAGGTAGCCCCCCTCTATGGGGTTTGGGATAGCGCCCCAGGGAATTTTTTTTGGGACCCTATATTAGGTGGGTAGACCTACATATGGTTTGTGCATGGTTTTTGGGCACGATGGTTTTCGGTCCATGGTATTGGATGCTTCGACATGTATAAATATGTATTGTAACATTGAAAGGGACATAATGAAAAATCAAGCTGGTAGCCCCACTCTTGGGATCCAGGGGAAAATCTCTATGTATATGTGTTTTATGTGTTATACTCTCACTATTGTTTATTTTATGTGTTTTAGAATTCGTATGCAAGTAATTTCTATACGGGGTTAAAACCTACATTTGGTTTCATAGTTGTTTTGGCTTCAAGGGGATGCCTTTGTTGCCGAGGGGTTTCGTTTGGGCCTGTGGTAGACCCTGTTCAGTGGGAGATCTACGGGATCAATTCTGGTGGTGAAAGAAGATGGCGAGCAGTGGAAAGATAGAGATCGAGAAATTTAATGGTCAGAGGTTTGAGTTGTGGAAACTCAAGATGGGGGATCTGTTGGTGGACAAAGATCAGTGGATCGCGGTAGATCCGGGTACTAAACCAACGGGAGTGTCCAATGAAGAATGGAAGAAGTTGGATTAGAAGGAAAAGAGCACAATATGATTATGTGTCTCACATTCAGTATTTCTAAATGTATAAAGGGAAGATACGACGAAGGCTTTGTGGGACAAGTTAGGGACTTTGTACCAATCTAAGTCTCTAGTGAATAAAATGTTCCTACGGAAAAAGTTGTATAACCTGAGGATGAAAGATGGAGACTCGGTGACAGAGCATCTGAATGCATTTAATACTGTGGCAAGCCAGTTATTATCTGTTGATATTAAAATTTCAAATGAAGATAAGTGCATCAGTTTGTTGTGTTCTCTACCAGATTCGTGGGATAGTCTAGTTATTGCAATAGGTAGCAATGCAGCTGCCTTGCAGTTTGATGAAAAAGTCTCATCCTTGTTGATGGAGGATAGGAGATGGAAAAGTATGGAGAGCGAGAATGGTGATGCCTTGTCTACACGAGGATGGTCCCAGAACAGAAACAAAAATAAGTCATCGCGTAGGAGATCTAAATCTCCAGGAAAACTTGTAAAGGTGGTGTGCTGGAAATGTGGAAAGGAAGGGCACTACAAAAGGGACCGTAAATATAAAGCTCTTGACAAAGGAAAGGGATCTGATGATGCTCCTTCTGCAGAGGTGAAAACCACCTCAGATGAAGGTGGGGATTCTTACTTGGCTTCTTCAAGTACACATGTAGATTATGAGGCATGGTTGATTGACTCAGGTGCATCCTTTCACTTCACTCCCCATAGAGAGTGGTTCTGCAAGTATGAGAAATATGATGGTGTTGATGTCTTCTTGAGGGATGACAGGAAGGCTAGAATCATCGGTCGTGGAAAAGTCAAGTTGAAGTTGCAAGGTGGAAGGATTAGAACACCTCCGAGTGTTCTGCATATTCCTGCATTAGCCAGAAATCTGATTTCTGTAAGCAAGCTGGATGATGCAGGTGTAAAAACAATGTTTGAGAAAGATACATGCAAGATGGTTCGGGGAGCACTAGTATTGATGCAAGGAGTTCAGATTAGAACTCTGTACAAGTTGCAAGGTAGCACTGTTATTGATGGGTGCAACAGTTCTGTGGTTCCTGAAAGTGGAGCAAAAAATCTAGTGGTCTTTGGAGAAAAGACCATGCTATGGCATCAAAGGCTTGGAAATATTGGAGAGAAGGGACTTCGAACACTTCATGGTAAAGGTATGGTAGAATGTATGACTAATAGCTCTCTCGATTTTGATTTCTGTGAAAATTGTGTATATGGGAAGCAAAATCGAGTGAGTTTCCCCTCTGGTGGTAATAGGGCGAAACAAATATTAGAGCTTGTGCACAGTGATGTGTTTGGACCTGTGAAGTCTTTGACAAGTTTAAAGAATTTAAGGCTCTGGTGGAAAACCAAACAGAGAAAAAGATAAAGGTGTTGAGGACAGATAACGGTGGAGAATTTTGCAACAAGGAATTTGAAGAATTTTGTAAGAAGTGTGGTATAGCATGGAATAAGACTACTCCATACACACATGCGAAAAATGGAGTTGCAGAAAGAATGAACAAGTAGTTGATGGAAAGGGCAAGAAGCATGCTTAGTGGTGCCGGGTTAGGACAGGAATTCTGGGCAGAGGCAGCGGAGACAACATGTTACTTGGTCAACATATCACCTTCATCAACGTTGGAGGATAAGACTCCACAAGAGGTATGGACTAGTAATAAACCCTCTCTTTCACATCTGAGGATATTTGGATGTGATGCATATGTGCATGTTCCAAAGGAGAAAAGAACCAAGTTGGATAGTAAATCTGAAAAGTGCATCTTTATTGGGTATAAGGATGGTTTAAAGGGTTATAAGATTTGGAACACAGTGACAAGGAAGGTTGTGCACAACCGAGATGTGGTGTTCAGATAGGTGAAAGATGTTCTTAAACATGAATTCAAACCAAAGGAACCTAAGAATATAGAGTTTGAGCTTAAGGAGGAAGAATCAGACTCTACAAAAGAAGAGGAATCAAAAGATGAAGAGCCACAAACTCTGGGTGTGAGAAGATCAGTTCGAGAAAGAAGGCAGCCAGAAAGGTATAGTCCATCTGCTTTCTATTCAAATTTTTCTTTATCTATTACTGATGATGATCCCAGAACTATGAAGGAAGCAGTGGATTCAGAGGATGACAAACTCTGGAAAGAGGCCATGGTTGAAGAAATGGCATCTTTTGTTAGGTCCCTATAATACTAGTGATTACCCCATTACTATTGTAGTTATATCCCTTATTAATATTGTTGTGCCCCTATTGTCCCCATATTGTTATTATTGTGCCCCATAGAATCCCTCTATTGTTATTTTGTGCCTTTATATTATTATTGTTAGGTCGGTGGGCTTATATGGTGACTCCTTAGACTCCTATATATATAAATGAGGTTTTCTCATTTGAATCATCAAAGAATCATTCATTTGTGTAATGTAAAGGAGGTTGCCCCCTCGAAGAGGCTGAATTCTAAGGCGTTGATCTATCTTTTCTATCTTTTTGTGAACTGGTTTCATAACATTTGGTATTAGAGCTTTGGATTCTAGGGTTTCGCTGCTCCAAATAGGTCATCGTGGCATTTTCACTATCATTTATTTATTTATTTTATTTTTATTTATTTATTTATTATTATTATTATTATTATTATTTTTTGCGATGTTTCAAAAGCGAAAAAAACCCATTTGAGGTGAAATCACACTGAACCTTGGGTCTGAATTTCAGAGCTTTTCGCGCTATATTTGCGGAGATATGATATGAGGAAGTTGGTCTTTTTGCAGACTCCTGAATTACATTCCAAACAGGCGACCTGGGGAAAATCGTCATAACTTTCTCTCTGAGCATCGGATTGAAGTTTCATAAGAAGGTATATAAATAGGATGGACTATAGCTTCTTATATATATTTTTCACAGCCAAAGGTCGAAACAGGGACACGTGACATGTTGTACAAGTTCGCTCTACTGAACTAGTCTATAATCATGCCACTGTGAGAGATTTGGCATAACTCTTCCTTGGAGAATCTAATTTGGATCAGACTGGTGGCATTGGAAAGAGGACACAGAGGGCTACTGCAGGTCATAATTTCAGAACTAGATGATCCGAAATTACAGAGATACATCAGAGGCAATATCGAGCTCCTACAAAGTGAAAAAAAGGTGTGTAGATTTTTTTTTAATTTTTTGCTTAAGCTTGGTTTGAAAAATTATTTTGAAGGAATTCAAAGCGCATAGTAGAGCATTATTATCGCTAACTGATGCCCCAAGGAAAGAAAATTCAAACACCTAGTAAGAAACCTGAAAGCTCTAGCATGACTCATGAAGAAGAAGAAGAAATGCTACATGATATATCAAAATTACAAGACCAAGTGCAACAAATGTCACTCTCACAAAAGCTAACAGAAGCTAAGATAAATGGCATGGAATCTAAGATAAAAGGCATGGAAGCTAAGATGGACAATTTGAAGATAGATTTGAAGGCAGATTTGAAGAGAGACATGGCAGATTTGAAGACAGATTTGAAGACAAACATGGTAGATTTGAAGACAGACTTGACCAATTTTCTACAAGAAATACTTACAAATGGTGAAAGGGTAGTAAAGGAAACTCATGATGTGAACAAAAGAAATGTTAATCATGATTTCGTAGACTCTAATGTTGGATCGAAGACCCACCATATTCCAAAAATCGATATGAGGAAGTTTGATGGCAAGGATCCCACAACATGGATATTATAGATGGAGCAATTTTTCGATCTCAATAATGTGAAAAACACACAAAAGGTACATATTGCAACTTTATATTTGGAACCAAATCGGTTTTTATGGTATCAATGGCTTTTCTCTCGTAAACAAATTATCACTTGGGCAATTTTTACGGAAGAATTGACAGCACATTATGACGATACAAAAAACAACACTTTTTTTAGCCAATTGATAAGTCTCAAACAAAAGGGTTCAATAATGGAGCAAATTGAAGAGTTCCAAAAATTGAACATAAGGGTAAAAATATTCCAGAGGAGCATAGGATTGATGTGTTCATAGGGACTTTAAAGGATAGTATCCAACATGATGTTCGCCTTTGGGAACCTGATTCATTAGAGAAGGCATTCAGGTTAGCAAGAAAATGGAAAGCAAAATTATGGCAACCAGGAAGCATACCACTCACAACTATAAAGATGGAAGTGTTGTTGCCCCTAGTCTTCCACAACCTATAAGGTTGACACCACAAAAATTGGAAGAAAAAGAGCAAAAGGGCTTTGTTATGGTTGTGATAGCAAATACACTAAAGGTCATAAGTGTGCTGAGAAGAAATTATTCTACATAGATTATGAAGGGGAAGAAGAAAAGGAGCAAGAAAGGTCAAAAGAAGAGGATATACTCTAGGAACAAAGCCTAGATAAAGAAGAAATGAATCTGACCATATCTTGTAATGCATTGGTGGGAATTACCACTCCTCAAACCATCAATATAAAAGGACAAATCAAGAAGAAAAAGGTAATAGTGTTGATTGATTCAGGAAGTACCCACAATTTTATTCATTGTAAGGTAGCAAAAGAATTGAATTGCTTCCTATATCCAGCACCAGAGTGTCAAGTGATGGTTGCAAATGGAGGAACAATAAATTGCTTTGGAAAGTGCCATAATATCAAGCTATCCATGGGAGAATATGTATTGACTAGCCCAGTGCTTTCCATTCCAATGGGAGGTGTTGATGTTGTACTAGGAGTCCAATGGCTACAATAGCTTTTAATTTTCAAGAACTTTTCATACAATTTTCTGCAGAAGGAAAGGAAGTTGAATTAAGGGGTATTGCAGGGAAACCGGGAAAGATAATAAGCTTTAACGGTATGACAAAGCTTCTAAAAAAAGAACAAAGAGGTGTAATTGCACAATTATGTTCACTAGATGTTTCCACATTGAAATCATCTATTTCTCCAGATGTCCAAAAAGTCTTGGACAATCATTCCAAGATATTTGAGACTCCCAAAGGTCTCCCACCTATTCGTGATCATGATCATGCTATTCATCTGATTCCAGGAGGTGTTCCTCCAAACATTAGGCCATACAGATATCCCTATGCCCAAAAAAGTGAAATTGAACATATGGTTGCAGAAATGCTAGAGGCTGGTATAATTCAGCCTAGTCAAAGTTCTTTCTCTGCTCTAGTAGTGTTGGTGCACAAGAAGGATGGATCATGGTGCATGTGTCTGGATTATAGGGAGCTCAACAAGCTCACTATTAAAGATAAGTTTCCCATTCTTGTCATTGATGAATTACTGGATGAATTGAAGGGATCAATTTACTTCACCAAGTTGGATCTTCATTCAGGATATCATCAAATCAGAATGAAGTCTGAAGACATTTCAAAAATATCATTTAGAACTCATGAGGGTCATTATGAACTTTTGGTCATGCCTTTTGGCCTTACCAACGCACCTTCTACATTTCAAGGTTTGATGAATTCCATTTTCAAACCCTTTCTTAGAAAATTTGTGTTAATATTTTTTGATGATATACTAATCTACAGCAAGTCTTGGAAGGATCATGTTGAACATGTTGACAAGGTGCTACAACTATTGGAGGAGAAACAATTATATGCAAAAAGATCCAAATGTTTCTTTGGAGTACAAGAGGTGGAATATGTGGGTCATATTTTATCTCATGAAGGAGTTAAGGTAGACCCTAGCAAAATTATGGGAGAATGAAGCATCCATAAAGCATCTGCGAGGATTTCTCGGGTTGATAGGGTATTATCGCAAGTTTGTTAAGAATTATGGGAGAATAGCAACACCTCTAACAACATTATTGAAGAAAGATGCATTTTCATGGACTCCAGAAGCAACAAAGGCCTTCGAACATCTTAAAGAGGCAATGTGCCAAGCACCGGTCTTAGCTACACTGGACTTCACAAAAACCTTTAGTGTGGAATGTGATGCTTCAGGAAATGGAATTGGTGCTGTTTTAATGCAAGATGAAAGACCCATTGCTTTTGAAAGTCGTCCAATCAAGGGAAAGTTTTTACACAAAGCTATTTATGAGAAGGAAATGTTGACAATACTCCATGCACTTAAGAAAAGGTGACCCTACCTAATGGGAAGACACTTCAAGGTAAAAACGGATCATGATAGCCTTAAATACTTTTTAGAACAAAGATTATCCTCTGAAGAGCAACAAAAGTGGGTCACAAAGATGTTGGGTTATGACTTTGAAATCATCTACAAAAAAGGGAAGCAAAATGTGGTGGCAGATGCACTCTCAAGAAAGGATGAGGATGTGGAAGCATTGTTGTGTGCCATTCTATTATCTAACAAGATTGGATAAACGAAGCAAGGGAGGAATGGAAGAATGATGAAGAAGTGTGGGCACTTATTCAAAAGTTACAAAAAGATTCCAATACATCTGATACATTTCGCTGGAAAAATGATTCGTTATGGTACAAAGATTGCTTATACCTCTGTAAGAATTCCCAACTCAAACAAAATATTCTTATGGAATTGAACACTTCTCCCTTAGGAGGGCACTCAGGATTTTTAAAAACTTACCACAGGATTAAGAAGGAATTTTTTTGGGATGGCCTTAAATCGGATATTCAAAAGTTTGTGGCAGAATGTTTGGTTTGCCAACAAAATAAAGTTGAAACAATTAAGACCCCGGGTCTATTACAACCTTTATCCATTCCAAGCCAACGTTGGGAGGAGGTTTCAATGGTTTTTATCACAGGTTTACCCAAGTCTGAGGGAAAGAGTGTCATCATGGTGGTAGTTGACAGACTTGCCAAGTATGCACACTTTTGTGCATTATCACATCCATTTAAAGCCAGTACAATTTCTACTGCATTTATGGAAACAATTCAAAAGCTACATGGAAACCCAAAGATTATTGTAAGTGACAGAGATCCCATTTTCGCTGGAAATTTTTGGACATAATTATTTTCTTGTCTCGGTACTCAGTTAGCTCATAGCTCATCTTATCATCCTCAATTTGATGGGCAAACTGAGATAGTAAACAAATGTTTGGAAGGATATCTTCGTTGCTTTGTATCTGATAAACAGACACAATGGGTCAAATGGTTGCCTCTGACTAAATGGTGGTATAACACTTCCTTCCATACAGCAACAAAAATGACCCCATTTATGGCACTTTATGGATATCAGCCACCATCCATCACATCATATTTAAGAGAAAATTCTAAGTTTCAAGCAATGGAACATCACATCGAGCATCAACAACAAGTCCTCCAACTCTTAAAGGATAACCTCGTGCTAGCACAGAATAGAATGAAACAATAGCTAGAACAACATCGCAGCGAAAGAAGTTTTGATGTAGGTGATTGGGTATTCCTACGGCTACAACCATATAAACAAATGTCCCTCAAGCAAGCTAAGAAGGATAATAAATTATCACCAAAGTATTATGGTCCATACAAGGTGTTGCAAAATATTGGTACTATGGCATACAAATTGGAGCTTCCTGCAACTTCTCAAGTCCACCCAGTTTTCCATGTTTCATGTTTAAATAAGGTTATAGGCGACAAGCTCCCAGTTCAAACAATATTGCCAGAACTTGACGAGGAAGGAAAAATTATATTGGAACCGGAAGCAGTCACAGAAACAAGAACTCGACAGCTACGAAATTGATCAATTTCGGAGTATCTCATCAAGTGGAAGAACTTATCTGCTGAAGATTCCACATGGGAGGATGAGAATTTTATACAAAAGCATCCAGAACTACTCAAGCGTTGAGGACAACACTTTTTTGAAGGAGAGGGGCATGTTAGGTCTCTATAATACTAGTGATTACCCCATTACTATTGTAGTTATATCCCTTATTAATATTATTGTGCCCCTATTGTCCCCATATTGTTATTATTGTGCCCCATAGAATCCTCTATTGTTATTTTTGTGCCTTTATATTATTATTGTTAGGTCGGTTGGGTTATATTGTGACTCCTTAGACTCCTATATATAGAAAAGAGGTTTTGTCATTTGAATCATCAAAGAATCATTCATTTGTGTAATGTAAAGGAGGTTGGCCCCTCGAAGAGGCTAAATTCTAAGGCGTCAAATGAAACTAACTGGGGGGTTTATGAGGAATAGGCAAGTGGCCACCAATATCCACCTGGATCATTCCTCCCCACTTAGGAAGCAATGGTCCCCATTGCGTGCAGAGCCTCCATGAGGTGAGGAAATTTCTGTTGAACTTGGTCCCTGGTGAACCACTTGCCCTGTTCCATGTAGTCTGGGTTGAGCTTTGTTGGTGTGAGTTGTTCTGTAATGTCAGATGTGTCCAACGATGGTGGAAACTATGATCGAAGGCAAACTACATTGAACACTGGGTGCAGACCAAGGAATGGTGGGATGCTTAGCTTGAAGGAATTGTCACCGACAGCCTTGGTGATGGTGTATGGCCCATATCAGAGTGGGTGAAGCTTACGGTGGGGTCCAACAAGGCGCTCTTTTTGCAAATGTAGCCAAACTTTGTTGCCCACCTGGAACTTGTGCGACACTCAATGTTGATCATGGTGTTGCTTGTACTTAGCATTGGCTTTGTCCAATATATCATGAAGCTGCTGGCGAATGTGTTGAATGTGCTCAATGAAGTTGTTAGCCCTTTCATCTTTGAAATGAATGTGAGATGAATCTATTTGAGTTGCTACAAATGGTATGGCCACATCAATGGGGCATAATGGTTGAAATCCCAGCCCTACCTAAAAGCGGTTGTGGCCTATTGAGTTGTGGAGAGCTTTGTTGTAGCTATGTTGGACATAAGTGAGATTTTCATCCCACGTACGTGGATGCTTCAAGTTGTACATGCGTAGAATGTGTACAATAATCCTGTTGACAACCTCTGTTTGGCCATCAATTTGGGGATGGAAAGTCGTGGACTTAGTGAGTTTTGTATCCAGCATCGACTAGAGACTTGACCAAATTGCACTTAGGAATTTGTTTTCTTGATCCGAGACAATGGACTGTGGGATCCCAAAGTGTACCCATACTCGCTCAAAGAAGAGCTTAGCAGCGGCCTCTGATGTGATACTCTTCTTCCAGACCACCATGTTGGCCATCTTAGAGAATCTATTGACGACCACAAAAATGAAATCGTTGTCGTGCTTAGTAGAAGGAAGGCCCAACATTTAATCCATGGAGACAAATTCCAAAGGTCAGCTAGGAGTAGGCAGAGGAGTATACATGCCTTACTTCTTGATGGTTGGTTTGGAAATGACACAGGCGATGCAGGATCTAATGTACTTCCCAACATCCTGACGAAGTTTCAACCAATAAAAATACTTCTGCAATACCACCACTGTTTTCTCTACTTCGAAATGTCCAACGACCCGACTATAGTGTGCCTCCAAAATAACCTTGGTATGCTCACTTGAAGGAACACATATGTGTCCCAGGTGGCATAACAATGCATCCTGAAGGTGAAAATTTGGAACTTGCTTCCCTTCCAGGAGTGTCTGGTATATGCTACCGAATTCTGGATTGCTCTTGTAAAGATGCGGCCACCCCGATGTCTCGTGCCCACACGAGTTGAGCACAATGATCAACACCATGACCAGTGGTCGGCTGAGGTAATCAATAACACTATTGGTGATTCCTTTCTTATACTTAATGTTCAAATGGAACTGTTGCAAATAGGTGGACCATTTGTGATGGCAATCATTCTGCAACTTCCCTTGTGTCTGTATGAACTGTGGAGGTTGGTGGTCTGTGTGGATGACCATTTCATTCCCCAGAACGTAATGCTTTTGTTGACAGAAGGCATGCACAATGGAATACATTTCTTTGTCGTAAGTGGGGTACTTTTATACTGTGTCTGAAAGTGTCTCACTATGATAAGGCACTGGATGCCCATGCTAAGTAAGAACTGCACCAATAGCATAGTCAGAGGCATTTGCCTAATCTCAAATGGTTGTTGCAGGTCTAGTAATGTGACCAATAGTGCAGAACAAAGGCGATTCTTCAATTCAAAGAACATTGTTGTTGGATTTCCGACCAAAAAAAACTTTGCTTTCACTCCACCCTTGGTGACTTGACTTAAAGGCCAAGTGATATGAGAGAACCCCAACACGCACCTACGGTAGAAATTGGCAAGACCTAAAAAGTTGTGGAGCTCTGTTAGAGTGGTTGAGGTTGGCCAATCCCGAATGACTTGTATCTTGGATGGGTTCACATGTACACCCTTCTCATCAATGATGTACCCCAGATATTGAACCTGGGTCAGGCCAAAGGTGCAATTCTCCAAGTTAGCACACAGCATGTGTTGGCGTCGGGTTTGTAGGACTTGTCGAATATGGTGGAGGTGATCTTCCCAACTATGACTGAAGATAAATATGTCATCTAAATACACCACCACGAATGCATTGGTGAAGGGTCATAAGGTTTCGTCCATTAGTCTCATGAAGGTTGTAGAGGCCTTCGTCAATCCGAACGGCATGACCAACCATTCTAAAAGGCCCTCCTTGGATTTGAAGGTAGTTTTCCACACATTAGAGGGTTCGATAGGCACCTGGTGCTAACTTGACTTCAAGTCAATCTTGCTGAAATATTTGGCCCCCTTGAGCTGGTCCAATCCACGGTATTGGGTACCTATTTCGGACAATGATCTTGTTCAGCGCCTGATAGTCAACACAGACCCTCCAGGTCCCATCCTTCTTCTGTACCAATCCAATCGGGCTCCCACAAGGTGATGAGCTTGGCCTGATGTGCCCTTTGTGCAATAGTTCCTGAATCTGCCTCCTGATCTCATCATTCTCCATAACATATCGTGGATAGATCGGTCCATTGGGCAGCGGTGCGCCCGACGTCAGATCGATGGAGTGCTTGACCTGATAGTGCAGAGGTACCCGTGTGGGTGAGGCGAAAATATCCCTGTACTCCTCCACGACCTTGTCCATTTGTTGTTGCTGTGCAGAGGAGCCCTGCGTAGAAGCTGTGGCCACAACCTTCTTCTTGCCCTGGGGGCGAATCATAAGGAAAAAAAATTTCCTGGTCTGGGAAATGATCTTACTGCAGTACTTTGCAGTGATCAAAGATATGGTGATAGGCGGGGCTACCTCCGGTGTCCTGTACAACTTATTAGCCAAAGTAATAATCACAAAGTAAGGTCTAGACTCATATACATCATGTTGCTTCCACAAGTATGGTTGTCCTAACAATATATCACAAACTTCAAAAGGTGAAATGTCACATAGTACCTCATCCATGAAGGGCTTGATGTTGTAGGTGTTGGATTGTGTTATATTCTTTCCATGACTAGCCCACATAGTTAACCGGGGGGTTTAGAGGGGGGGGCAGAGCCCCCCCTTTCTTGCGTTGATTGCATAGCGGGGGGGTCATAGGGGGTTTGAGGGGTGCAGGTAACCCCCCTATATGGGGTGGAAAATTTTGGTTTTGGACCCTATATTAGGTTGGGCAGACCTACCTATGGTTTTGTGCATGGTTTTCGGTCCATGGTTTTGGACGTGATGATTTTCGGTCCATGGTATTGGATGCTTCGACATGTATAAATATGTATTGTAACATTGAAAGGAAAATAATGAAAAATCAAGCTGGTAGTCCCGATTTTGGGATCCAGGGGAAAATCTTTGTCTATATGTGTTTTATTTGTTATGCTCTCGCATTGTTTGTTTTCTGTGTTTTAGAATTCGTATGCAGGTAATTTTTGTACGGGGTTAAAACCTACATTTGGTATTGGAGTTGTTTTGGCTTCAAGGGGATGCCTTTGCTGCTAAGGGGCTTCGCTCGGGCATGTGGTAGACCCTATTCAGTGGGAGATCTGCGAGATTGATTTTGATGGTGAAAGAATATGGCGAGCAGTGGAAAGATAGAGATCAAGAAATTTAATGGTCAAAGTTTTGAGTTGTGGAAACTCAAGATGGAGGATCTGTTGGTGGATAAAGATCAGTGGATCGCGGTAGATCCAGGTACTAAACCAACGGGAGTGTTCGATGAAGAATGGAAGAAGTTGGATCAGATTGCAAAGAGCATAATACGATTGTGTGTCTCAGATTCAGTATTGTTGAATGTATCAAGGGAAGTTGCAACGAAGGCTTTGTGGGACAAGTTAGACACTTTGTACCAATATACGTCTCTGGTGAATAAACCGTTCCTGCAGAAAAAGCTATATAACTTGAGGATGAAAGATGGAGACTCGGTGACAGAGCATCTGAATGCATTTAATATTGTGGTAAGTCAGTTATTATCTATTGATATTAAAATTTCAGATGAAGATAAGTGCATCAGTTTGTTGTGTTCTCTACCAGATTCACGGGATAGTCTAGTTATTGCAATAGGTAGCAATGCAACTGCCTTGCAATTTGATGAAATAGTCTCATCCTTCCTGACGGAGGAGATGAGACGGAAAAATATGGAGAGCCAAAATGGTGATGCCTTATTTGTACGAGGACAGTCCCATAATAGAAACAAAAATAAGTCATCGAGTGGGAGATCTAAATCTAGAGGGAGATCTAAATCTCTAGGAAAACCTGTAAAGGTGTTTTGTTGGAAATGCGGAAAGGAAGGGCACTACAAAAGGGACTGTAAATCTAAAGCTCTTGACAAAAGAAAGGGATCTAGTGATGCTCCTTCTGCAGAGGCGAAAACCACCTCAAATGAAGGTGGGGATGTGTACTTGGCTTCTTCAAGTACACATGTAGATCATGAGGCATGGTTGATTGACTCAGGTGCATCCTTTCACTTCACTCCCCATAGAGAGTGGTTCTGCGAGTATGAGAAATATGATGGTGGTAATGTCTTCTGGGGGGATGACAGGAAGGCTATAATCGTTGGTCGCGGAAAAGTAAAGTTGAAGTTGCAAGGTGGAAGGATTAGAACACTTCTGGGTGTTCTGCATAATCCTGCATTGACCAAAAATCTTATTTTTGTAAGCAAGTTGGATGATGCAGGTGTAAAAACAATGTTCGAGAAAGATACTTGCAAGATGGTTCAGGGAGCACAGTTATTTATGCGGGTAGTTCAGATTGGAACTGTGTACAAGCTGTTTTGGACGTGATGATTTTCGGTCCATGGTATTGGATGCTTCGGCATGTATAAATATGTATTGTAACATTGAAAGGAAAATAATGAAAAATCAAGCTGGTAATCCCGATTTTGGGATCCAGGGGAAAATCTTTGTCTATATGTGTTTTATGTGTTATGCTCTCGCATTGTTTATTTTCTGTGTTTTAGAATTCGTATGCAGGTAATTTCTGTACGGGGTTAAAACCTACATTTGGTATTGGAGTTGTTTTGGCTTCAAGGGGATGCCTTTGCTGTTGAGGGGCTTCGCTCGGGCCTGTGGTAGACCTTATTTAGTGGGAGATCTACGAGATTGATTTTGATGGTGAAAGAATATGGCGAGCAGTGGAAAGATAAAGATCAAGAAATTTAATGGTCAAAGTTTTGAGTTGTGGAAACTCAAGATGGAGGATCTGTTGGTGGATAAAGATCAGTGGATCGCGGTAGATCCAGGTACTAAACCAACGAGAGTGTTTGATGAAGAATGGAAGAAGTTGGATCAGATTGCAAAGAGCATAATACGATTGTGTGTCTCAGATTCAGTATTGTTGAATGTATCAAGGGAAGTTACAACGAAGGCTTTGTGGGACAAGTTAGAGACTTTGTACCAATATAACTCTCTGGTGAATAAACTGTTCCTGCAGAAAAAGCTATATAACTTGAGGATGAAAGATGGAGACTCGGTGACAGAGCATCTGAATGCATTTAATATTGTGGTAAGTCAGTTATTATCTATTGATATTAAAATTTCAGATGAAGATAAGTGCATCAGTTTGTTGTGTTCTCTACCAGATTCGTGGGATAGTCTAATTATTGCAATAGGTAGCAATGCAACTGCCTTGCAATTTGATGAAATAGTCTCATCCTTGCTGACGGAGGAGATGAGACGGAAAAATATAGAGAGCCAAAATGGTGATGCCTTATTTGTACGAGGACAGTCCCAGAATAGAAACAAAAATAAGTCATCGAGTGGGAGATCTAAATCTAGAGGGAGATCTAAATCTCTAGGAAAACCTGTAAAGGTGGTTTGTTGGAAATGCGGAAAGGAAGGGCACTACAAAAGGGACTGTAAATCTAAAGCTCTTGACAAAAGAAAGGGATCTGGTGATGCTCCTTCTGCAGAGGTGAAAACCACCTCAGATGAAGGTGGGGATGTGTACTTGGCTTCTTCAAGTACACATGTAGATCATGAGGCATGGTTGATTGACTCAGGTGCATCCTTTCACTTCACTCCCCATAGAGAGTGGTTCTGCGAGTATGAGAAATATGATGGTGGTAATGTCTTCTGGGGGGATGACAGGAAGGCTATAATCGTTGGTCGCGGAAAAGTAAAGTTGAAGTTGCAAGGTGGAAGGATTAGAACACTTCTGGGTGTTTTGCATAATCCTGCATTGACCAAAAATCTGATTTTTGTAAGCAAGTTGGATGATGCAGGTGTAAAAACAGTGTTCGAGAAAGATACTTGCAAGATGGTTCAGGGAGCATAGTTATTGATGCGGGTAGTTCAGATTGGAACTGTGTACAAGCTATAAGGTAGAATTATTGCTAATGGGTGCAACAATTTTGTGGTTCTTGAAAGTGGAGCAGAAAATCTAGTGGTCTCTGGAGAAAAGACCATGCTATGGCATCAAAGGCTTGGACATATTGGGGAGAAGGGCCTTTGAATACTTCATGGTAAAGGTATGGTAGAAGGTATGAGTAATAGCTCCCTGGATTTTGATTTCTGTGAAAATTGTGTATATGGGAAGCAGAATCGGGTGAGTTTCCCCTCTGGTGGTAAGAGGGTGAAACAAATATTAGAACTTGTGCACAGTGATGTGTTTGGACCTGTGAAGGTTCCATCATTGGGTAAGTCTGTGTACTATGTATCATTTATAGATGACTTCTCAAGGAATACATGGATATATTTCCTTAAGAAGAAAACTGAAGTCTTTGACAGGTTTAAAGAATTTAAGGCTCTGGTGGAAAACCAGACAGAGAAGAAGATAAAGGTGTTGAGGACAGATAATGGTGGAGAGTTTTGCAGTAAGAAATTTGAAGAATTCTATAAGAAGTGTGGTATAGCACGGTAGAAGACTACTCCATACACACCTGAGCAAAATGGAGTTGCGGAAAGAATGAACAAGACATTGATGGAAAGCACAAGAAGCATGCTCAGTGGTGCTAGGTTAGGACATGAATTCTTGGCACAGCTGGTGGAGACAGCATGTTACCTGGTCAACAGATAACCTTCATCAATGATGGAGGATAAGACTCCACAAGAGGTATGGATTGGTATGAAGCCCTCTCTTTCACATCTGAGGGTATTTGGATGTGATGCATATGTACATGTTCCAAAAGAGAAACGAACCAAGTTGGATAGTAAATCTGAAAATTGCATCTTTATTGGGTATAAGGATGGTTTAAAGGGTTATAAGCTTTGGAACCCAGTGACAAGGAAGGTTGTGTACAGTTGAGATGTGGTGTTCAGAGAGGTGAAATATGTTATTAAACATGAATTCCAACCAAAGGAACCTGAGAAGATAGAGTTTGAGCTTAAGGAGGAAAAATCAGACTCTACAACAGAGGAGGAATCAGAAGATGAAGAGCCACAAACTCCGGGTGTGAGAAGATAAGTTCGAGAAAGAAGGCAGCCAGTAAGGTATAATCCATCTGCTTTTTGTTCAAATTTTGCTTTGTCTATTACTGACGATGATCCCAGAACTATGAAGGAAGTAGTATATTGAGAGGATGGCAAACTCTAGAAAGAGGCCATGGTTGATGAAATGGCATCTTTGCACAAAAGTGAGGCTTAGGATCTAGTGGAGTTGCCGGCTAAAAGGAAACCCATTCGCAGCAAATGGGTGTTCAAGAAGAAGACAAATGCAGAAGGAAAGGTGGAGAAATACAAAGCTTGGTTGGTAGCAAAAGGCTATTCCCAGGTGTCAGGAATTGATTTTGGTGATATTTTTTCTCCTGTTGCCAAGGTAACTTCTATTAGATTACTTTTATCTGTTGTTGTTGCTTTTGATTTTGAGATAGAACAGATGGATGTGAAGACAAAATTTCTTCACGGGGATCTGGAAGAGGAGATCTAGATGAAGCAACCTAAAGGTTTTGTAGTGAAGGGTAAGAAATAACTGGTATGCAAGTTAAAGAATTCTTTATATGGGTTAAAACAGTCACCAAGGATGTGGTATCAGAATTTTGATACATTTATACGGGGACTTGGCTTCACCAGAAGCAAAACATATCACTATGTGTATTTTAAATTAATTGGTGACCGTGTTATTTATCTGGTCTTGTATGTGGATGATATGTTGCTGGTTGGAAATGACAAAGAAATTATCCAGGATTTGAAGACCCAATTGTCCTCCAAATTCGACATGAAAGATCTTGATGCTACAAACTATATTTTGGGCATGGAAATTAAAAGAGATTGGGCAAAGAGGAAGCTTTGGTTAAACCAGAGGAAGTATGTTGAGACAATACTGCAGAGGTTTAAAATGCAGGATAGTAAACCGGTGAAGGTTCTTATTCCTGTAGGTGTGAGGTTATCTGCTGAACAGTGTCCCAAGACACAAGAAGAGGAAGAGGACATGTCCCTTGTTTCATATGCAAGTGCAGTCGGTAGCCTGATGTATGCAATGGTCTATACTAGACCAGACATTGCACATGTAATGGGAGTATTGAGCAGGTTTATGTCAAAACCAGGGAAGGAGCATTGGACAGTAGTGAAGCGGGTTTTTAGGTATTTTTGTGGCACTAGTGATTATGTTTTGTGCTACCAAGGAAGACCAGGATTGGACAGAGTGTTAGATATTCGTGGATTTGTTGATGCAGACTGGGCTGGAGATCTGGATCATAGAAGATCTACAAGTGGGTATGTGTTTAACCTATTTTGAGGTGTAGTAAGTTGAATGAGTAAGAAACAATCTGTAGTGGCACTATCAACTACAGAGGCAGAATACATGGTAGCCACTCATGCAAGCAAGGAAGCAGTTTGGTTGCAGAGATTGTGTTCAAGTATGGGGTTAGTATAAGGAGCTATAAGGATAGACTGTGACAGCCAAAGTGCAATTTTCTTAACAAAGAACCCTACATATCATTCAAAGACAAAGCACATTGATGTTCATTATCACTTTGTGAGGGATATGATAGAAGAAAAAAAGGGGTTGCTGGTAAAGGTGGACACTTTGAATAATACTGTAGATGCATTGACAAAATTTGTGAGCTCTGACAAGTTCTCTTGGTGTAGAGAAACAATGGGTGTTGCAGGGCTGGATAAATGACTAAGCTCTCTTGTGGCCCCCTATGGAAAGAAAACAACAAGTGGGAGAATGTTGGGTTGTGTTATATTCTTTCCACTACTAGCCCACGTAGTTAACCGGGGGGTTAGAGGGGGGGCAGAGCCCCCCCTTTGTTGCGTGGATTGCGTAGTAGGGGGGTCACAGGGGGTTTGAGGGTTGCAGGTAATCCCCGCCTATGGGGCCCGAGGCAACGCCCCAGAAAATTTTGGTTTTGGACCCTATATTAGGTTGGGCGGACCTACCTATGGTTTTGTGCATGGTTTTCGGTCCATGGTTTTGGACGCAATGGTTTTCGGCCCATGGTATTGGATGCTTCAGCATGTATAAATATGTATTGTAACATTGAAAGGAAAATAATGAAAAATCAAGCTGCTAGTCCCGGTTTTGGGATCCAGGGGAAAATTTATGTGTATATGTGTTTTATGTGTTATGCTCTCGCATTATTTATTTTTTGTGTTTTAGAATTCGTATGTAGGTAATTTCTGTACGAGGTTAAAACCTACAGTAGGGAAGGCGACACTACTGGCTGACATGAAGATCTCGTCCTTAATGAAGCCACCCGATGGTGTACGACTGTGGATGTGTTATAGTCTTTAGGCCCAGCCGCTTCGCGACCTCTGCTTAAATGAGGTTCTTTCGGCTCCGCTGTCGACAATGAACTACAACGGAGAACCCTTCACCCACATATGTGAGTGGAAGAGGCATTCCCCTTCCTCTGGATCTTTAGGTTCAATATTGTGGATCTTGGTGGTTGCCACGGTGGCACTAGGCTCCACATCAATAATCTGCTTCCCTTTGTCAGTTCCCTTATTGGGTTTTTATTCAGAGTTGGAACCTGCATCTAATTTGGAAGCCTTCAGCTAGGCCACCAGTGACTACTTGGCCTGACACTCACTTGTATTGTGAGTGGATCTCTTATGGAACTCACATCATTTTCCCGTGTCCTTCTTCGTCTTCGGGGTGTTCTTCTTTACTTGTAGCTTCGGCGGGTTGTCTTGGGTATTGTCGCCTTGGCTTGGTCCTTTGTTTTGTTGTTTGGGGGCACCTTTTCCTTGCTTTGGATTCGCAGATCCAAAGTCTCGCTTCTTCTGTTTAAACTTCTGCTCAATCCTAATAGCATACCGATACACCATGCCGAGCGAGGAAATGTTTAGGAACTCCATCTCGTCCTGGATGTACTTATGTAGACAACCGCAGTACTTGAGCACCAAATGTCGCATAATATTCTTGAAACCTAGCTTCATGCGAAAAGCATGGAAAATATTTGTGAAATATGACACATCTTGGTCCCTTCCCTATCGTAGTGGGGTCCACTTTATGTATTTCTCTTCATAGCTCTTGACAGGGTAATATTGTTCCTTGATGGAATCTCGAAAAGAACTCCAAGTGGGTGCGGCTTGAAACAGTGAGGGTTAACTCTCGTCCTTTTGTTCACAGTAGGTTTCCCACAAATCCTTGACGTGTGGGGTGCCTTTAAAATGTGCAAAAGTAATCTTTTCCCGATTGGAAAAGTCATGAATTGAAAAATATCCTTCCAATAGATTTAACCATTTATTTATGATGTATTCATCTATCAGGCCTTTGAAAATGGAAATATTGAAGCTAAATTGTACCTTAAAAGGAGTGGCACCTCGAGAGTGGTTGTTGGATGAAGATGCATCGCCTGTGGGTAGTCATTAAAGGATCTGGGCAAATTTATCCATCATCGCATCCCTCTGTCGCTCAAGGGCTTCCTCGAGCAACATTTTCAAAGGATCTCCTTCCCCCTCGTCTTTCTTTTCTTCCACCATGGCAGGTCGATGGGTTTTGCAAGGTTGATCTTGTAATGGTTCAACCAAATCAATCCCTAACTCCTCATAGCCTGACCTTGTTGGGGACATGCAAAGAAAAAAAGAGAAAGAGCAGACCACTCTGATACCACTGATCCGAACCTTAAAAATGAATGCAACAACTTACATATATAATCATAAACACAGAGATGCAGTAGAAAAACACTTCACTTCATTAATAGAAAAATATTGAACTATGCTTACAAACAAAATCAAAATAAGATAGCTCGAGCAATGGTAGCTTATCTCTGAGAAGACATGTGGTGGCTACATGTCTTTGACTTGTGTTACAATGAGGCTTAAAGGCCTATTTATTACTAGAAAACATGAGAAAACCCTAAACAACCAAAACCCTAACCCCAAGAGATGTATCACCAAGAGTTTGTGGGCCCCGTCGGGGTTAATTGGGCAGCTAACTTCCCAGGGTCGTAACATGGTCATATTATCTCCGTTTGGCGTGTACGATACCTTACTGGAAAGGTCTCTCTGAGTACTACAAGTTTTGCCACAGGCCTGTCGCAGACCCCAAACAAATGCGGTTTAGGGGGTCAAAACTGCTCTGGAAGTTTAAGACCCAAAAAGCTACTAAAAATAGCAAATGTTGAAATGAGCAAGGAAATAGATGAAACTGATTGGGGGGTCTAGGTGGAATAGGTGGGTGGCCACCAATATCCACCTGAATCAGACAAACGGGTAGAGTTGTTTTCCATAAGCATTGTCGGAGAAGTCATCTCATTAAGGCAAGAACTCTACAAGCTTAAGATGTTAAGGGAAGATGGAATAGCCTCATGCTTTATGAGGATATTTAAGATCTAGAATCAACTACAAGATCTGGGAGAAGTCATGTCTGATAGAGAAATGACTACAGTTGTATTAAATGCACTACCAGAGGAGTGGGGTAACTTCACTTCAAGTATTTATGGGAAGAAATAAGCTACTCCATTCCAGGATCTATGGTCACTATGCAAGATTGAAGAATATAGACTAAAGGCCAAATCTGATGTGGGAGAAGGTGAGAAAAATCAAGTTTATGCTACAACGATAAGAAGAAAAGGAAAATTTGGGAAGTCCGATTCTTGGAAAAAGAAAGGAACATGGCTAATATCCAATGTTATGGGTGTTGTTGGACACCTAATCCTCTATGGGTTAGTGTGGAAGTGTAATAGACTAAGGAAGTCCAAGAGACCTTGGGATGTGGAACCCAACGGTCAAACCATGTACTATAAATGTATATGTTTTGTTAATAAAAAATACACTCTCATGTTTTATCTTTCATATTATCTTGCTGCCATGTGTGTGTTTAACATGGTATCAGAGTGGGCGATATCCTACCCTACTCATATTTGAACCACTTGTTTTGTGGCCTCTCTATGCATATTTGGAAGAGCGTTTCTGAGTGAGCGAGCATCTTGAACTGAGTTTTGTGATTTCTCCGGTTGACTATTGAATAACATAATTCTCGCGCTGGTGTGCATACCATGCTGAATGCTACACTATTTGAACGCTGCACTGTCTTGTTGATCTAACATTTTGGATGCTTTGTCATCTATTTTTGAGTTGGGCTCTCTCCATACAATCTGCCTGCAAAAGCGTTGTGAGCCCAATTATCTTTGGGTACCCTTTGTTGGTTTCCCTCACAGCATCAAAGAGAAAGAAAAAAACGTTCCTTCCTGCTCAAACCTGCCATCAAATCTGTCACCATTGCCCCTTGAAGGAACCGTTACAGCCTTTCTGTGTATTGGTGTCACTGGTATATTCCTGGTTATAACATTCAGTTTTGTCAGCCATGCCAGGCC
This sequence comes from Pinus tabuliformis, assembly GCA_031772625.1. Taxonomy (NCBI): domain Eukaryota; kingdom Viridiplantae; phylum Streptophyta; class Pinopsida; order Pinales; family Pinaceae; genus Pinus; species Pinus tabuliformis. Next base: position 1,844,631,401 of record CM062817.1, on the reverse strand, counting down.
AGTGTTGTAGTGTAAGGCACAAGTAAATCACATTATTAAGGGTTGTCCGAGACTGAACGTTACTTCTTTTGCTGCGACTGGACTGCTCTGGCAATGTTAGCTGCTCGTTCTGCATATAATCTCCGCATCATATGCATTTTATATTCCCTGCCTGAACGTTGGCCCAAACGTTGTTGGGTAAACGATTCATCTCCACCCATATTCGATGAACAGTCAGTCTCCATACTCATATCCACTGCATACGTTGTGTATCACTAGCGTGGAATGCTATGTATCATTGGCGTGAATATTGTGGTGTTGAATGTTGTGGAATGTTGTGTTGAATGCTATTAAATTCACAACGGAATCACACACCGCTCCTCTACATTTCTCTGTCCCCGACAATCACACATTTTATGAATCCATAGCACCATTCTGCTCGTAGAAATTTCGTCTCTCCACAGTCGACCCTACGAACAGTCGACCCTCCGAATAGTTGGCCTTTCGACCCTCCATTGGCTCAGTGGTATCATACTTTGATCAATAAACAATATTGCCCTTGCTTTGGATGAGCACAATTACAGTGTCTTCCTTTTCATATACCTTTTCTTCTAGATTTCTCAATCGTTCCTAGCACCACATTGCAATGGCGTCTGTATCATTTCTATGTTATGTCGAATCAGTGTAGTTTGTGAAATCTATGGTGAGGAAAATGTCAAGAAATCACCAGAGGTGCTAACAATCTCACCAGAGAGATCACTTCTAAATCGGTCCTCTTAGCCCAGTCTTCAACACTTTAGGGTTGTGATTTGTATCATGGGGTAAGGGTTCCGTTCTCAGTGGCCACGGTCCAGGCCTGTTCTTTCCTTGAAAATTCTCTGATCCATTCTCAGTTCCTTTAGTCCGCACTGACGCCATTGCCCTCACTAAGCCAGAAACTCCAAATACAACTTCACTTCATTACATGAAAATGCTCAAATTCATTTAATCACGCCATTATCTGTATTTAGCCAGATTTCTCATATCATTCCCCGTCTATAACTATAAGTGCGCTGAAGAGCGTGATAATATATTGCCCGAGATGGTGCTGGTGGCAACGAAAACGGAGCTAGTGGATGGAGTCTATGGGTTTCTCTCACCACAACTTGTAAATAAGGAAGGCGACGAAGATTAGATTAATGCGACTAGTGTGTGAAAATTGTGCCACATGATTCTTACATCTTAATTGTGCATTTGAACTGTATATGCGGTGTTTAATGGTGGAATGGAAATGGTTGTTCCATTGTGATGTTTGCTTGGATTGTGACCCGCTCTATGTGAAGGTTGACTAGATTTTATTACCACTCGTCCAACGTTAAACTTTTCACTTGAACCAGAGGTACCTGAGCGCTAGATAATGATGTTGTCGTGTTCAACTGTGTAAAATTCCAATGCAAAAATTGAATGCATTGAATGGTTAAGGTATGTTGACTTTTGAAGACCGAAATATGTTAAGGAACATGTTTTTTAAAGATATCTGTGCTTGGTTCGGTGGTATGAACTTTTAATAAGGTTGTACATATATTAAATGGTGAAACAATATGTGCTAGTCATTTTTGCTAAAGAGGATGTGTTGGTTATGTGAAACCCATGAGGTCGTGGTGTATATATGAGTATTGTTTCATTGCTCGCTGCTAAACTGAAGATCAATAGTTTCATTTCATGGAGAAAAGATGATTATTCCTTGTAAGGGCTGACAGAGATGTCCTCCTAAATGTGCTAAGTTTTTACGTGTTTTTTTGAGTGCTGCCATTCACTATAGTCTTGCTTATTTTATATGAAGAAATTGATGATATTGTAAGCACTTGTTTTGGAAAAACTTGTAACAAAGTTTCACCCCAGGGTTTCGAGGGTGAGCACTTCATCATCTGCCATTTCAAAATTAGCAAATGTAAGGTGCTTCTTATGTGCTTTCAACTTTGCAGTTTATGAGATTATGTACAGCTCTTTCTCTGGCGATCTGTTATCCCACAATTGCAGTTGTTCCACATGCTATCATCAATGGTTACAAGAATGTATTAGTAGTCGCTATTGAACTTGACTATTCTTTTCCACTGGCTGAGAAAGTGAAGGAGTATTTGAAGGATCCAAGCAAGTTTGTTGTTGCTACTGCCGCAGTTGTGGCATTGTATTTAAAACTCATTATAGTTTTTGTGTTCAGTGTTGAAGTTCCCGTAGAGTATTAAAGTATATAGAAGTTATCCCCTTATTCCAAAAGTTGTATAATTTCACCATTCAGCCAAAACCTGGTGCAAATCGAAATTGGAGCAACTTCTAATATCTTTGAAAATAAGTGTATTTAACAGAGTTTGATTTGTTGATAAAATGGGAAGACTTTATGGAGTATTAGAGTTACTGAATACACTAATACATTCTAGTGTCGAAAACATAATCGAAATCAACAAAGACTCTCTCTTTGAAATTCAGACGTGTCTACAATATGCACAAGAATAGATTGATTTTTTACAGCTTGAATCTCAGCTACATCAAGCAGAATTACAGCAATGGAGTCATCTTTCTGAACCTATTTATGTTCAGAAGATTGAAACAAACTCCCATAAACAACAAGACAATAATGTTACAATTGATTCAGATCCAATGCCAAATAAAGCAGCAGTTGTACATGCAGATGCAGAAGTTCAGTTTGCACTTCCCAAGCCCATCATCAGACCTTGGGAATAGCTTGTCCACAACAAGCACAGAACTGGTCTTGGATATGACAAGGACGTGTCCTTTCACATTCCAGACTACTCAAAGCCCATTCAGTTTCAAAGTGCTAGATTCATTCATGACAGTTCACCTCCAGTTGTTCCAGATTCTGCTCCTCTTCCACAACAACAACAACAGATTGTGAAATGCCAACACTGTGACCGAGTTGGCCATCTGAAAGATCACTGTTTTGATCTTCATCCATGTAAACACTGTCATAAAACCAGTCATTCTTCAAACAGATGCTAAGAAACAAACCTCCTGCAAGAAAAAAGATTCATCTTGGATGGATCGCTTCCTGGCAATGGGCATCAACGGCCAAGAAGATATTCCAGTCATATGTCAGAACTTGTTCTAGAGTATTGAACAGTCCTGCAGTTGAGTTTTCTCCATCATCTCACCTTGTATCTGATAGGGGGGGAATGATGGTCATCTACAAGATTCAAAGCCACATCAAGAAAGCTTGAGCCACAACTTGCCATACCAGATTCAGAGTTGTAGCCAAAGACAAAGATTCCCTTGAACATGCCTTTAGTCGGTGATGCCTCTTCAAAGAATTGGGGCCACTTCCTCTAGCAGAAGACTTTAGCTTCTTGCTAGTTTTGGAAGAGTTCCAAGAATTGCATTAAGCATTCCAGAGTTGTTGGTCATCCTTAAAACATCACAGGTTGAGACCTCCCTTTACTGGTTGAAGGTTTCCCTCTTCAAAACATCAAGAGCACTTCCTCTAGCATAAGACTTGAGCTTCATGCCAGACTTGGAAGAGTTCCGGGAACTGCACTAAGTGTTCCAGTGTTGGTGGTCATCCTTAAACCACCACCCTTTATACCAACATTTCAGAGAGCACATTCAGCCTAGTGCTGCCATATATTTTTGCACATTTTGTATTACAACTCTCTTCTTGGACTCATACATAACCCTTCGGATTAAGGGGGGGAATGTTGGACACATAATCCTCTATGGGTTAGTGTGGAAGAGGAATAGACTAAGGAAGTCCAAGACACCTTGGGATGTGGAACCCAACGGTCAAACCATGTACTATAAATGTATATGTTTTGTTAATAAAAAATACACTCTCATGTTTTATCTTTCATATTATCTTGCTGCCATGGGTGTGTTTAACAGGTGTCAAGAATATGGACACTACAAAAGAGATTGTCCTAAGATCAAGAAGGATAATAACAAATGAAGAAGAGAAGAATCTCATATCACCAAAGAAGTGGAGGAAGCTGAAAAGAAGAAGTCCAAGATAGAGGAAGTAAGAGATCTCTACTAAGACTGAGATAGTCTTCCTCACCTAAGTTCTTTTCAAGTTCCTAAGTCTCATGTTGTAAGATATGGCTATCATGATTCACTAAGTAAAATAATGGGATGCGTCAAGGCATCATGGAAGCATTGAAAGCAAGAGCTCGGGACATCATCATAGAGAAGCATGAAATATGGCTAGAATCTATGGAAGTCAAAGATATAGCTCTTGGGAATCTCATTGAAAACACAAGTGGTAAGGTCATCTAGTACAAGTTTCATCATACATCTGTCAAAAGGAAACATCTACTGACGAGGATACTTTAAGATCCTCAAGATTCTCTGATGGTATCTCCATTGAAAGGTTCATCAATCATGAGGGGAAGCAAGTGTTTCATCAAGAATTCCAAACCTGTGGAATTCATGGGATGATGGTATGATGACATAAAAGTGAAGCAGGTCAAGGGATTGAAGCTCTTTCAATCAAGGAGGCTGATGTAGGAAGTCTGGATGACCCAAAGGAAATATGAGGTATGTATGCTTACATTCAATATTGCAGAGTCATGTCATATGGTTGCAAGTAAAATGGATCAATGCCCTATATTGAGAGCATAATCAAAGGAAGAATCTCCTCCTTCAAAGGAATGCAGGAATGCATAGGTCACACATTCACTAGATGAAATCAACATAATATGTCCTCATATGAAGTATGAGGTGGTTGACTACAATTGAGGAACTCTGATTGGAAGCTCTTGGGAATGAAATTTGTGAAGAAAGGAAGGATGAGACTATGGAATATGCAACCATGGTAAAGGCAATCAACATCTGAAAGACCAAGAAGATTTGACTATGATATCTTCATGGAAGATATGAAGACTTTGATGGAGTCTGAAAAAGAAAGAGACCCTTGACAATATATATCTTTGGGAGGCATGTCGATATGTATGCAGGACGCTGATGTCATGATGAAAGACCATCACAAAGATAATGTTGATTTTAATGTTCATTCCTTTATCTTTAAACAAATATCTGGATGGGTTTATGTAGGGATTCCAAGGGAAGATCAATGGATGTCTTCCACCACCGATGCACATGTAATGGGATGAAAGATCCTTAAGTAAACATGGCATGAAGAAAGAAACATAGCATGAAGGAAGGCCATATGTGAATTGGTGGATCACTTTCTGATGATGACATGGCTGACTCATGGATGAAAGTCATGGATGGTCGGTGCCTTATGTAGAAGTTCCAAACATGAAGACTCCTAGATAATGAAAGGAAGTTCATGACATCATGAAGAGAGTTCTTCAAGCAGCTAGTTGTCCCATCATCTCCACTCGAGGAGTTGTTGTAGGTCCCTAATTAAGAGGGAGCCTGGAAACAAGTTTCTTACTTGGAAGAAACTTGGAAATTCCTAAGCCAAGAGGGAGCTTAGGTGCATTCCTTCCGTAGGAATGAGTACATTCCTTTATTGGAATAGATATGTCCTCCCTAATTAAGAGGGAGAGATAGACACATCATTCTTGTCTTCAGTTGGGATGACAAAATGGAGGACTGGGTAAACATCTGACATCCAATACTCTTTGAGGATGAGTGAGGGCATCCGAGATAAGAGTAGTTGTTGAGGACCAATATTCTTGAGGACTGAGAATCGAAGATAAGAATAGTCCTGGTGGAACACACCCTGAGAACTCGAGTGGGGTATGTTGCGAGAGAGACAATGATGAGGGTGCCTATACATCATTGGTCTCGCCAATAATGTGCTCATATCTAGTGGAGAGATCGAGTTGTTAGTCAAGGCCTTGCTATGTGACAATGTTGGTTGATATGATGCTATACATATGGGTTACCAGTCTGACTCTTCTTATGAGAAATTATTCAGATTGAAAATGATTAAGTACCATTATGAATACCTCCCTAGTTAAGAGGGAGTGTTGAAAAGAGTAACTAGGTTTGGTCTTCATAATGACATGTGTAATTGTGATTTTATGTTAGTGATGAAAAGAAGAAAAATAAATTTATTATCGTAATGCTTGTCTCATGGGTTTCATGAGTAAGGAATTCTATTTTTAGTGATGGCTCCCATTGAGAGCCTTCAGGATTTGTCATCTAGTCATAAAAGCCAATTTGAGTCCATGTCATGTATGAAGGACCCTTCTTGGGAATATTACATTTTGTATGAGTCATTAAATAAGTATAAATAGCGCTCCAAGACCAAGCAAAGTCTCCTTCTCAAGTTGGCTTCAAGAAGGATAATTATATCTCCATCAAATCACACGTCGGCCCAGCTTGCAGTCATGTCGGCTTATTTAAGGAGGAAACAACTATAAATAGGGTTACTCGGCATCACTTTTGAGACAAAATTTTGGTGGGACAGTGATCTGAAATAGAAGTGTGAAAGGGTAAGAGGAGAAGCCTCCCAACCTGTGAAGTAAAGAAGAAAGAAGAGCGATGTTCTTAGGGTATTTATTGGGAGTATTTTAAGGTCAAAAAACCTCTATATGTGCTAGAAGTATGTTGCAATAGTGAAGGACGAGGAGAAGTCTATTGCAACAATGAAGGCCAAGGAGAAGTCTGTTGAAGTAGTGAAGGCCGTGGAGAAGTCTATTGCAGTAGTGGAAGCCAAGGAGAAGTGCAATCCTCCTAATGAGCCAAAGTGGAAGAAGGGCTAGTCAAGAAGGTTCTGAATTAAGGACAAAGATTGTAGACCTAATTCAAGAAGGTTGAAGGTCTAAATTAGAAGGAAGCCAAGGTTGAAGAAGAAGTTGAGGAGGAGGAAGGAGAAGAAGGTTGACTATCGTTGACTAAGGATTTTCTGTCTTGGTCTTGGAGTGGCAAATAGGTCAAGGATCTTGGTCTTGGTATTCATCAATTAGAATCTTTATAAGAAGAAGAATTTGTTCGGGTTTTCCTCTCAAGCGGGAGAGGTTTTTACCCTAGTTGATAGCCTATATTATGTGTCTCTTGTCTCTTTATGATTTATGCATTGGTAGTTGTTTGATGATGAAGAACACTAATAACTTAAGGAAAAGCAGATCCTAATATAAAGAAGTAAAAATCGAGTTGTGTTTAAGTGTGACTTTTTGGAAAGTTTTACAATTTATTTTCCGATATAATTTGTCTAGAATATGGCAGAGATTCATTGAAATCACAAGTTTGACAAGTGAAATCTTCACAATTGAAGTGACCCACGAGTTTTTTGAGGGTGCTAAATCCATATATACAATTAAGAAAAACCAATTTAAGTAACACAAATCAAGAATTAGCGACAATTTTTTTTTGTCTATTTTCGTCTAAAAATTTATTAAAATATCACACTTAAATACTACTTAAAATAAAATTACAATAAATATAATAATTACATCATAAAATAACAATAGATATAATAATCCCATCCGGAAGTGCAAGTGTAAATTTGAAATTTAACCATCAAAATCAAATATTTTAATCCGTGAAAGCACAACAAATGGGGAAAAGATATTCAAAACCTTTTAAGACCGTAAGCCCACGCTGGAAATAAAATATCATATAAATCAATTTGTCTCTATGCTAGAAGATATTTGCCACTCTAAGATAGGTTTTAAACTTTATTTGCCAAATATGCATGATGAGACATGGACACTTTGACAGGATGGCCATTCAAAGGTTATACATAATTTTGAAAGTAAGGAAAGGATAATGTTATAGTGTAAATACATTTAATAGAAAAAAAAAAATGAAATGTTAAATTATATATAAAAAAATCTATAACCTAGCATGATTTTTTTAAAAGCATATTTTTATATCAATATTTTATAAAATAGTATAATCATGTTTATAAAATAGTATAATCATGTTTGTTTGTGGTATATTATGAGATAAAAAAGTTAAAATTTATAATTATTGTTTGATTTTCACAGCAAAAATATTATATATGTATTAATCTAGATAATATATAAGATATATGAAAACTAATTTAGGTTTATTTTAATTTTGGATTTACCATATATTGAAAGGGATCAAATCTTTTTTTACTCTAAAAGATGTTTGCACCTCAAGAGAGAGACTTGATCCTCTTTGCACTTGATAGATCCAGAGTTAAGATGGATCCAAGTTGGTTTAATTATGCGCCTTTAAATATACCACATTAGAGAAGAATACCATGGCTTGGAGTCTGTAAATGTTATTTTATTTTAACCGAGTCAAAATGTTAAGCATTACAACATCTCTGCCATACTGGGTTGGAGAGTGTCTCTTGATGCAACAACATAAACTATGATTACAAAGTAATGTTCTAAAATTGAGCATGAAAAAAGACATGAATGTAATATTCTAAAACTAAGGATAACAAAAGATGTGAATGTATTAGGCTAGCAAGTTAAAAGATATGGATCTATTAGACTAGCAATATTGCTTAGTTAGATGTCTATGCCATTTCTTTTCTAACTTGTTATGTTGGTAGGGTTTCTTGCGCAATTAAGATTAGATTAGAGGGGGCGACCTTTAATCCTAGAGTCTCATTAGGAGTTGTTATGTTGTTGTTATCATTTTCTTTGGGGCCATAAACTATCATATTGATATCAAAGGTTACTTCGAAAACCGTTTCAAAATTCTTATCCATCATATCTAGCTTATGTAAAATGGCTTGACATTAGAGGCCTCTTTCCTCCACCACTAGGGAGATGAAAACATTATTGTGCCAACATAGCTATGTTAGCTTGAAAAATTTTGCATCTCTGGTTAAATAATACCTTAAATAAAATATGAAACCCTTGCATTTTACTCGATTTGTTCCTTGGTCACTCTTTTCCTCTTTTGCTTTATAAAATTCTCCAACTGTGTCATTTCTTCCTTGATCTCAAGAGAAAAATCTAGAGTGGGAGTGCTTTGCTACCTTCATGGCATCTTTTTCGGCTTTGATTATATATTGGGGAAGTCATTCGAGAGTAGGATTTCTAGTTGTAGGTTTCATCCTTTTATGAGACCCTTTTCTACTAGATTTTAGGTTTACCTATGTGTTTGCACAACCAAACTCACAAACTAGTAAAGAGTGGGGTCGTCGAACTGTGAAAAGGGCCAATGGCCTAGATAGCAATTAACAAGGGCAATGGGAATGGTGGGCAAAGCAGAGATGCCACAATGATAAGGTAATACCAATAAAATAAATTTAACCAAATGAATGTGGCTTGACAACAAAAATCCACCAACTTAACATGATACCTCTAATTATCATAACAATGTGCCTAGATTTCTGAAAATGGGTTAAGGAAATAAAACAAGAAATTGTTAAACCACAAAATAGTAAAAGAGCCACAAAGTACTTGACCATAGAACTCATAGAAGCATTATCGACCCTAGGTCTCATGAGTGGCTTTCCTCCCTGTCTTAATGTCTTAGATCCATGGATGTCCACTAAATTTGGCTTTGTCCTAAACTTTTGGAGTTGAGATGCCTAAATGCCTCTTTCTTCCATGATGGCACATACCTTCAATGTTGTCATGAAATCAATTCCGAGTATATACGTTGGACAAACTCATTCCAACATAATTTCCCTCAACTTATTTTTCACTTTTCTCGACCATAATCTCTCGTATCTTAGGTTGCATGTCGATATTCACCTAGCTTGCATGGTGGGAGTATGATTTTTCTTTTCAATTAGCTATAATCGTAATATTTTTTTTAAGAATTTAATTATGTAAATATATATATATATATATATATATATATATATATAAAATATATATATATATATTTAAAATAATGTATTTAAAAAAAAAAATAACAACATTTTACTTATATAATCTATTTACTATCAAATAAATTAATATAATTTTTGTTACATATTATATAAAAAATACATCAAATATAATTGAATTCTGAGAAAAATTACCATTAAATTTATATTATTAATCATTCATATATATATATATATATATCCTAGAGGAACCAAACAATCTGCTTGACACGTAGCTACTAGTAAACCTCTCGGAGTCTATGGCCTGTTCTTCTCTCCATAAACCAAGTCACAATAGAGGAGATTTGAGCCTTAGATTTCTCAGTTTTCACAGATTTCACATTACTTTGAACATTGATTGAGTTGTCTCTCTAGAACAATTAAAATTTATATTTAAAATTCTTTTAATATATCATTTAAATAAAACAATCCACAATAAAAATTACCATATATAAATTTTAACACCTAACTAAAATGTATTTAAGCATCTATTTATAAACGATAGTACAAAACCAATACATAATTATTAAATGTATTAAATATTCAAATATATAATTTATAAACATAATCTCGGGAGTTCTCATAGTGTTTTCTTGGCTCTTCATCTATTGTTTAAATCTCAAGTGTATTTCTATATCTATAATTTCATTTCATAGCAATTTTAAAGTTTAGTGTTGCTTCTTTTTTCTTTTTTTCTTCTTCTTCATTTTTTCTCAAAGAAAAATCATAATTTTATTCAAGGAACAAAATTACATTATGTAGATGCTCGAAAGCATTCGATCATGGTAGCTTGTTAACCAATGCACAAAAAAGAAGAAGCTAAAATAAAATTTACATAATTTTGTGAGGGCCAAGTGTGATAAAAATCACTTAGCTTCCCCCTTTTTCCTTTCTTTTTCTCTACCTTTCACCAGACTCCTTGATTGGGAGTAGCTGCTACTATTTGCATTTGGTTTCCATCTACCTCCAAGAAGGCCTCTTTATTTGAGTTCGAGCCCTTAAAGTTGTGAGATCTCTTCGTGGGCCCCAATTCTTGTTTAGTGGGTGTTTCCACTTTCTGCTGCTCTGATACTATAATCTATATTGATTCAGTACTTTGTTGGTTAAGAGTCATTGTTCGTGATTGATCCCCCATTCCACCATTTGTTTGGCTACCCAATTGTGTTTGTGCTTTCTGTATTTGGAATATTTCCCTCAGATTCTTCATTTTCGTTTTTTTGAGGTGATAAGAAATTGGCATCCCCTTGGCTTAGGGGCTTGCCTCTTCTTCTTTTTTGGGGACTTTTTTGCTTGAGGGTGGGTGTTTTGCAAGTGACCTGTTTGAAAATAGACTCAATATTTGAATTTTGTATTTTCATAATCTAACACCTATGTCCATTGGAAGTTTTCATGTTTTAAAAGAAGACGATTGGGAAGACCTTTAGTGAGGTCAATTTCTACACCTATCTTGGCAAATGTAAATATTCCTTTTGTTGCTCTGTCTAGGTCTATTTTTTATTTTTTATTTTTAATTTTCCCGAAGTATTTCCGCTATCCTCCAAGACTTTATGGTGTCAGAATGGAAGAGGGAGGTTTGACAACCTTACCTAGACTGGCATTGTTGTTACCACCATGGTTGTTGCATCAAACTCAAGGAACCATGGGGTGACAAAAATCCTACCTCTGCCCCGAAACTAGGGTCCTTCATTGAGAACTTTTTCCATATCTTGATGTGTGTCAAACTATACTATGAAGAACCCTTTAGAGCATAAGTAGAGATCACAATTTGTTGTCCAAGAAGAGTGTACCCACTGATATAAGTCTTCAGTTCTTAATCATAAACCATTAAAATGATAGATTAATGCCTTAGATTGTAGATCAACACAATATGTTTTTACCTCTGTGGTTTTTTCATTCATAGCTGGTACCTTGTCCATTTGCTTGATAATGTAATGTCCTGGCAAATTTTGGATCTAATCAGTTGAAGCAACAAACTTCCCTTTCAACACATCCTTAAAAGAGATGGATCCATTAGGGTTTCTAGGATTTGTATTATTGGGGTTACTCATTCCTGGACTTCCTCCTCGTGGCCTCATATTTATGGTTATAGTGGAATTACGTTCGATGTCGTAGTCTTTCAACTAGATGACATCTTGTAATGACTTTCCCTCATAAATCAAACTCTGTATATTTATCAGTATACCTAGGTTATTTTGGACATTCTTTTTTAGATCTCTCACTGGATCTAAGGCACGAACCCATAAGAGAAGTGATTTCCCATTTAGTGTTTCCACGGAAATTTGAAAAAGCTCCTTTAGATCCATATTTGTATTATGAAAAATGAGCCTCTGAGCACAAAGAATTGGGGGCCAATTTTGAGACAAGGGCCAGATCTGAGACAAAGTCCTTCGTTTAGGCCCATAAGACAGTTGTAAACTATTACAATCTGCGCCCAGATCTTCCAAAATGTAAGGAAAGTAATACCATGTCTTCGTAAACCATAGAGCCCTTGCAGCCTGATCCACGCAAAAAAAGAGAGAGAAAGCAAATATGGCCTCTACGATTTTCCCAAACACGCTAACTCCTTCGCTGATCTATTCCAAATCCCGCGTAAAGACGAAAAACTAGTTGTAGATCTGTGTTTGAGGTGCAGTGATCTCTGACGGAGGAGATAACCGCAAGGGCCAAACCCTAGTTGTCTGTGCAAAACTTTAATATCAAATAACATTGATCCAGCCGCATCCCCACCAAGGTTATCTCAAACCAACCACGACCATGCACTAACCCACAACGATGCAGAAAACCCTTAAGATGATGACCGTCGAGGATGCATGAGGTGAGCAGAAGCTCAACAACATCATGTTTTGTTTCACAGACTAACACAAAAACCCTAGCGCTCATTTTGACCACCACGTTGATCATTAACTATTGTATTACTATCATTAAAATGCTAGTGTTACTATGTTATTTCATTTACTTTTTTCATATTGATTTTATATTCTCTTTGTTTGATAAGTAATTATTATTATTATTTTAATTTTATAAAAATTTAATCAATAATTCACTTAAAAAAAGTCTTAATAATATTTTTATTTATTATTAATCTAAAATTTTATAAATTAATTTTCATTTTATTATAATTTGGAAAATTATAATTATCAAAGATAATAAAACCATATTTATTAATTTTATCAATAAACATATACATTATTATGTATATATTTACTATAATAATGTGAAAAATATATAAAATATTAAATTAAATTTATAATTTAATATTAATAAAAATATAATTTAAAACATAATCCATATAATGTTAGATCTAAGACTTTTGTGATCCATAATGTAGAAGAAAGCCTTTCGGATTAATCACATTGTTAGGATTTCGTCGACCTTTCGAACCAAATAATGTGGTTCATCCATGTGATCGTTGGATTTCTCACCTAGTCATAAGGATGAACCACATTAGTTGGTTCGAAATGTCGACCAAATCCTAACAATGTGATTAATCCGAAAGACTTTCTTCTACAATCCATATAAATTTATATTTATATTTTAATCCCATATTCATGGATAAAACTCACAAATTTTAATCCCATATTCATAGATGAAACTCATATAAATATTATTTTTTAAAATAAAATTATTACATTTCACAGATAGCTTAACCTTTAAAAATTTAATATAAAATATATATATATATTTAAAAAATTAATATAAAATTATATATATATCTATATATAGATATAGATATAATTTTATATTAAATTTTTAAAAGTATATATATATAAAAATTCATGTAAGTACTATTTTTCAAATGAAATTATTACATTTCACAAATAACTTAACCTTTAAAGGTTTAAAATAAAATTAAATCTTTAATTTAATATTAATAAAAATATAAAATAATAATCCCAATGAATATAAATGCAATGAAGTATGAAGAGATGAAACTCAAGTGATTACTCACTTAACCTTTACAATTTTTTTTTTTTTCAATAAATATCATATTATATTAAATTCACAATAATTTTTTTATTTTTATTAATTATTTAAGCATTCTCATTAAAGCTATAAGCACTTTTTATAAATATATGACATATGTATGAAATAGCGGAAGAGATGATGCCCTAGAACAAACACAAAACATAATCCACACAGAGAACCTCCATATGTGCTAGAAGTATGTTGCAGCAGTGAAGGATGAGGAGAAGTATGTTGCAACAATGAAGGTCAAGGAAAAGTCTGTTGCAGTAGTGAAGGCCGAGGAGAAGTTTGTTGCAGTAGTAGAAGCCAAGGAGAAGTGCAGTCCTCCTAGGGAGCCAAAGTGGAAGAAGGGCTAGTCAAGAAGGTTTTGAATTAAGGACAAAGATTGCGGACCTAATTCAAGAAGGTTGAAGGTCTAAAGCAGAAGGAAGCCAAGGTTGAAGAAGAAGCCGAGAAGGAGGAAGGAGCAGAAGGTTGACTATCGTTGACTAAGGATCTTGTGTCTTGGTCTTGGAGTGGCAAATAGGTCAAGGGTCTTGGTCTTGGTATTCGTCAATTGGAATCTCTATAAGAAGAAGAAATTGTTTGGGTTTTCCTCTCAGGTGAGAGAGGTTTTGGCCCTAGCTAATAGCCTATATTATGTGTCTCTTGTCTCTTTATGGTTTATGCATTGGTAGTTGTTTGATGAAGAAGAACACTAATAACCTAACGAAAAGTAGATCCTAATATAAAGAAGTAAAAAGCACTCACAAGTAGTTACTAATAGAAGAGAAATCACATAATTGTTATGCCCTATATTTCTCAATCAACCATAAAATGTGCCAAGTCATCACTCCACTCTCACCGTTATAAAATATAATCGAGTAATCTTTAAGTGAGGCTTTTTGGAAAGTTTTACAGTTTATTTTCCAATATAATTTGTTTAGAATATGCCAAAGATTCATTGAAATCACAAGTTTGACAAGTGAAATCTTCACAATCAAACTGCCCCAAAAGTTTTTTGAGGGTGCTAAATCTATATATACAGTCAAAAAACCAATTTCAATAACGCCAATCTAAAATTAGCCACAATTTTTTCATCTATTTTCGATTAAAAATCTATAAAAACTCTAAAATATCACACTTAAAAACTACTCCAAATAAAATTACAATAAATATACTAATCACATCATAAAATAACAGTAACAATAACAATAAATATAATTATCCCATCCAAAAGTACAAGTGTTTTATCCTTAGAAACAAAGCAGGTAGAGCAACCATATATGGATAAACTATATTTTTTAAGAAAACTAAAACCATTTTATTAAAAAAAATTGAAATTTAACACTCACAATCAAATCTTTTAATCTGTGAAAGCCCAACAAATCTTTTAATCTTTGAAAGCACAACAAATGGGGAAAATATCTTCGAAATCTTTTAAGACCAGAAGCCCACGCTGGAAATAAAATATCATATAAATCAATTTGTCTCTATGCTAGAAGATATTTGCCACTCTAAGATAGGTTTTGAACTTTATTCGCCAAATATACATGATGAGACATGGACACTTTGAAAGGATGGCCATTCAAAGGTTATACATAATTTTGAAAGTATGGAAAGGATAATGTTATAGTGTAAATACATTTAGTAGAACAAAATTAAAATTTTAAATTATAAAAAAACAAGTTATAACAAAATTTATATTATATGGTGATCATGATTTTTTTTTAAAGCATATTTTTATATCAATATTCTATAAAATAGTATAATTATAAAATAGTATAATCATGTTTGTTTATGGTATACTATTAGATAAAAAAGTTAAAAGTTATAATCAATTTTTGATTTTCAAAGTAAAAATATTATATATGTATTGGTCTTATAACATATAAGATATATGAAAACCAATCTAGATTTATTTTAATTTTGGATTTACCAAATGCTAAAAGGGATCAATTTTTTTTTTATTCTAAAAGATGTTTGCACCTCAAGAGAGAGATTTGATCCCTCTTGGCACTTGGTAGATCCGGAGTTAAGATGGATCTAAGTTGGTTTAATTATGTGCCTTTAAATATGCCACATTAGAGAAGAATACCATGGGAAAAACCATGGGTTGGAGTCTGTAAATATTATTTTATGTTGTTTTATTTTACTTTAACCGAGTCAAAATGTTAAGCATTACAACATCTTGGCGCAATAACCATACTTATTCTAAAATTGAGTATGAAAAAAACATGAATGTAATATTCTAAAACTAAGGATAACAAAAGATGTGAATGTATTAGGCTAGCAAGTTAAAAGATATGGATGTATTAGACTAGCATAATTGCTAAGTTAGATGTTTGTGCCATTTCTTTTCTAACTTGTTATGTTGGCAGAGTTTCTTGCGCAATTAAGATTAGATTAGAGGGGGCGACCTTTAATCCTAGAGTCTCATTAGGAGTTGCTATGTTGTTGCTATCATTTTCTTTGGGATCATTAAACTATCATATTGATATCAAAGGTTACTTCGAAAACCGTTTCAAAATTCTTATCCATCATATCTAGCTTATGCAAAATGGATTGACATTAGAGGCCTCTTTCCTCCACCATTGGGGAGATGAAAACATTATTGAGCCAACATAGCTATGTTAGCTTGAAAAATTTTGCATCTCTCGTTAAATAAAACTCTAAATAAAAGATGCAACCCTTGCATTTTTACTCAATTTGTTCCTTGGTCACTCTTTTCCTCTTTTGCTTTATACAAGTCTCCAACTGTGCCATTTCTTCCTTGATTTCAAGAGAAAAATCTAGAGTGGGAGTGCTTTGCTACCTTCATGGATCTTTTTTTGGCTTTGGTTATATATTGGGGAAGTCATTCGAGAGTAGGATTTCTAGTTGTAGGTTTCATCCTTCTATGAGACCCTTTTCTACTAGATTTTAGGTTTACTTATGTGTTTGCACAGCCAAACTCACAAACTAATAAAGAGTGGGGTCGTCGAATTGTGAAAAGGGTCAATGACCTAGATAGCAATTGGCAAGGGCAATGGGAGTCAGGGGCCAAAGTAGAGATGCCACAATGATAGGGTAATACTAATCATTTTTCAACCTCTTCGTTTATGATCTGTTCTCCTCTCCATAAACCAAGTCACAATAGAGAAGATTTGAACCTTGGATCTCTTAGTTTTCACTAATTTCATATTATTTTGAACACCAATTGAGTTGCCTCCCTAAAACAATTAAAATTTATATTTACAATACTTTTAATATATCATTTAAATAAAACAATCCACAATAAAAATTACCATAAATAAACTTTAACCCCTAACTAAAATGTATTTAAGCATCTATTTATAAACTACAGTACAAAACCAATACATAATCATTAAATGTATTAAATGTTCAAATATATAATTTATAAACACAATCTTGGGAGTTCTCAAAGTGTTTTCTTGGCTCTACGGAGTTTTCAAAGTATTTTCTTGGCTCTTCGTCTATTGTTTAAATCTCAAGCGTATTTTTATATTTATAATTTCATTTCATACCAATTTTAAAGTTTTTTTTTTTTCAAAGACAAATCATAATTTTATTCAAGGAACAAAATTACATTCTGTAGATGCTCGAAAGCATTCGATCATGACAGCCTGTTAACCAATGCACAAAAAAGAAGAAGTTAAAATAAAATTTACATAATAGGGCAAAGTGTGATAAAAATCACTTAGCTTCCCCTTTTTTCCTTTTTTTTTCACTACCTTTCACCAGACTCCTTGATTGGGAGTAGTTGCTACTATTTGCATTTGGTTGCCATCTACCTTCAAGAAGGCTTATTTATTTGAGTTCGAGCCCTTAAAGTTGTGAGATCTCTTTGTGCCCCCCAATTCCTGTTTAGTGGGTGTTTCCACTTTCTGCTGCTCTGATACTATAATCTATATTGATTTAGTACTTTGTTGATTAAGAGTCATTGTTCATGATTGATCCCCCATTCCACCATTTGTTTGGCTACCTGCTTGTGTTTGTGCTTTCTGTATTTGGAATATTTCCCTTAGACTCTTCATTTTTCAAGGTAATAGGAAAATGGCATCCCCTTAGCTTAGGGGCTTTGCCTCTTCTTCTTTTTTGGGGACTTTTTTGCTTGAGGGCGGGTGTTTTGCAAGTGACCTGTTTGAAAATAGATTCAATATTTGAATGTTGTATTCTCATGATCTAACACCTATGTCCACTGGAAGTTTTCATGTTTTAAAAGAAGACGATTAGGAAGACCTTTATTGAGGTCAATTTCTACACCTATCCTCGCAAATGTAAATATTTATTTTGTTGCTATGTCTAGGTCCATTTTTTTAAATTTTCCCAAAGTATTTCCGCTATCCTCCAAGACTTTTTGGTGTCAGAATGGAAGAGGTAGGTTTGACAACCTTACCTAGACTGGCATCGTTGTTACCACCATGGTTGTTGCATCAATCTCAGGGAACCCCACCTCTACCCAAAACCAAGGTCCTTCATTGAGAAATTTTTCCATATCTTGATGTGTGTCAAACTATACTACGAAGAACCCTTTAGAGCATAAGTAGAGATCACAATTTATTGTCCAAGAAGAGTGTACCCACTAATATGAGTCTTCAGTTCTTAATCACAAACCATTAAAATGATAGATTAATGTCTTATATTGTACATCAACAAAATATGTTTTTACCTATGGGTTTTTTGCATTCATAGTTGGTACCTTGTCCATTTGCTTAACTATGTAAGGTCCTGGAAAATTTTGGATTTAATCAGCGGAAGAGACAAACTTCCTTTTCAGCACATCTTTGAAAGAGATAGAACCATTAGGGTTTCTAGGATTTGTATTATTGGAGTTACTCATTCCTAGACTTCCTCCTCGTAACCTTAGATTTATGGTTATAGTGGAATTACGTTCGATGCCATAGTCTTTCAACTAGATGACATATTGTAACGATTTTCCCTCATAAATCAAACTCTGTAAATTTGTCGATATACCCAGGTTATTTTGGACATTCTTTTTCAGATCTCTCACTGGATCCAAGGCCCGATCCCCTAAGAGAAGTGATTTCCCATTTAGTGTTTTCATGGAAATTTGAAAAGACTCCTTTGGACCCATATTTATATTATGAAAAATGAACCTCTGAGCCCAAAGAATTGGGGGCCAGATTTGAGACAAGAGCGAGATTTGAGACAAAGTCCTTCGTTTAGGCCCATAAGACAGTTGTAAACTGTTATGATCTGTGCCCAGATCTCCCAAAATGTAAGGAAAGTAATACCATGTCTTCATAAACCAGAGAGCCCCTGCAACTTGATCCACGCAAAAAGAGAGAGAGAGAGAGCGAATATGGCCTCTACAATTTCTCCAAATACGCTAACTCCTCAACTGATCTATGCCAAATCCCGGGTAAAGACAAAAGACTAGTTGTAGATCTATGTTTGCGGTGCAATGATCTTTGACGGAGGAGATAATCGCAAGGGCCAAACCCCAATTGTCTGTGCAGAACTTTAATATCAAATGACATTTATCCAACTGCATCCCCACCAAGGTTATCTCAAAGCAACCACGACCATGCACTAACCCACAATGATGCAGAAAACCCTCAAAATGATGATCGTCGAGGATACACGAGGTGAGCAAAAGCTCAACAACATCATGTTTTGTTTCACAAACTAACACAAAAACCCTAGTGCTCATTTTGACCACCGCGTTGATCATTATCTATTGTATTACTATCATTAAAATATTAGTGTTACTATGTTATTTTTTTTTTCTTATTGATTTTATATATTCTCTTTATTTTGATAAGTATTTTTTTTAATCAATAATTCACTTAAAAAAAAAGTCTTAATAATATATTTATTTATTATTATCTAAAATTTTATAAATCATATTTCAATTTTATTATAATTTAGAAAATTATAATTATAAAAAACAATAAAACCATATTTATTAATTTTATCAATAAATATATTACATATATATTTTGTATAATAATTGGATAAAATATTAAATTAAATTTATAATTTACTATTAATAAAAATATAAATTAAAATACAATCCATATAAATTTATACTTATATTTTAATCCCATATTCATAAATGAAACTCACAAATTTAAATCCCATATTCATAAATGAAACTCATGTAAATACTATTTTTTAAATGAAATTATTAAATTTCACAAATAACTTAACCTTTAAAATTTTAATATAAAATTATATATATATATGAAACTCATGTAAGTACTATTTTTTAAATAAAATTATTACATTTCACAAATAACTTAACCTTTAAAAATTATATAAATCTTTAATTTAATATTAATACAAACATAAAATAATAATCCCAATGAATATAAACAGAATGAAGTATCAAGAGATGAAACTAAACTTTAATTTAATATTAATAAAAATATAAAATAATAATCCCAATGAATGAATATAAACGCAATGAAGTATCAAGAGATGAAACTCCTGTGAGTAGTCACTTAACCTTTACAAGTTTTAATCATTTTTTTCTATTTTCAATAAATATTAGATTATATTAAATTTCCAATAATTTTTATTTTTTATTAATTATTTAAGCATTCTCATTAAAGCTACAAACACTTCTTATAACATTGTGAAATAGCTGAAGAGAGGATGCCCTAGAACAAAAACAAAACATAACCCACACAGTAATTATATTTATTATTCATTATTAAATTGTGAAGAATATGATTCCGGCTGCCAAAACCTCTTAAACCCCGATGAAGAAACTACACCCTAAAAGTGATTAACATTGGATTGGATTGTGAAGTTCTGATTCACACATTTTGATCTTCATTTTCAGCTTATCCACTTCGGCTCTATCCACCGCACTTCTCAACGTGGCCCATTTTCATTCAACCGGAACTATGTTTAACCCCTCAATTTATCCATTCCAGCCTCTTTCTGACCTGGTTGTATTACTTGCATGCCCATTTTCTCAATCTTCATCTTCTTTTACATCTTCCATATATTCAGCCTGTTCTGTTAAATGTTGATGAAGTGTTCTTCTCATCATAAGCATGGCATTAATGCTGCCTCGAACGGGATCACCATCAATTCACTTTCTGTGTGCTTCGGAGACTTCTTCAATGCCCATTGGACTCAAATTGGTAACGAAGAATCATTCATGCGCTTGTAAGTATCTTATAATCCTCTACTGCAATTTTACAATTTCCAATTTTTGCATTCTTACACTTCCCAATTTTTAATTTTGTACCCAGAGTGGGGTGAGGTGATGTATTGATTCAATTCTTTGTGTTGGTGTGCTGGTACTTTGATTCTAAATAGTCCATTGGGTACATTGAATATGAGTACAAGAGATGCACTTAAGGCATGCGTTGAATATGGACACTAGCATAAACCCATGTAAACCCGGGCCTGATATGCACCTAAAGGTTGTTGCAAATTTCAGGTTCCAGGTGTTGCGAGGCTGGAAGATGCATATATCTAACTTACACAAATGACCTCGATGTATAAAATATTGGAACTTAAGATATGCGAGCTCGAACATACCTACCTTGAGGTGCATATCAGACCTGGCTTGAGATGGGTCTGGGCTAGTGATTATGCATTTGCTTCATACTTCCTCAGCCATCTGATTTTACAATATCTTTCTGTTTTTTAAGAAGCTTTTGTATTCTAAACACGGCATTTGACTGAAAAAAAATCAAACTGGTACTGTAAAACTACTTACGTTGAAATATTGGAGGCCATTTTCACTTATTCTAGGCCTCTTTTCCCCTTTTAAATATGTGATAAGCACAAAAGCTTGTATCACATCTCAGACCCTTTTTTCGTTACATCGTGTCCATCTCTGAACTGTGTTTCAATGGCCCAAATATGTTGTCTGTCTCGACTCTGAACGCATTTTAAATCCTTATTTTAGACAGATGTCAAGACACAACGTCAAAACAACTCTCTAGCATGGATATGTTTATTGATAAAGATTTGGCCAATTTCTGGAACTCAGCTGTGAAATAAATCTTTGTCGTCTTTTCTAGATGGCAATATTACGAAATGGACCTGGTCAAAGGCAAAGTATCAGACTTGTCTCGGCAAATGATTTGGATAGGCACAGGAGTAAGAATTTACTCTGACTCTGGAAAGGCTCAGGAATAGACTTGGCGAATTCAGAAAATAAAAATATACAGTAAATTTAAGATTTTTGTTGTTGTTGTTTGTTTGTTTCCATTCAATATGAAGATCTGCAATTTGCACATAGTGCACATTTTCAATAATAACTTGTTTCAGAATTCAAAGTGCATGGAATCTGTAACAAACCCAGCCCCTAGATGTCCTTTGAGGGACGGGGTCTCAATTTTTTTTGCAAACCTTTAAGCTTGAATCAGGTTTCCTCTCATATCCTTTTGCGTTAAACGAAAGTATGATTTGGTTTCCATTAGATTTAGCAATCTTAATCTTCACCCTGTAGATTTCTTATTAGTAATCTAATTTTTCACTTTTAATCTCATGTGCTGATAGGGCTTTCTTTGAACAAGTGCATGTACTAAGTTAGTCTATACCCAAAGTACATGCACTGAAATCATTATTACATAAACATTCCCAGCAGGTTGCATCCATTCAGCCAACATAAAACAAATAAATTATCACTTATAAATATTATGAAAACAGATAAAAATACTTAACTGAATATTAATTGCCTGCAACTGAAGAATGGTGAACCTTTTTTCCACCAACCATAGGCTTAGCTACGTCCATCCATGTCCACGGCTGGCCACCCCCTAGCCAGGCCATGATACCACTGGGGAAACTTGGTTTTCTTGAGGAAATTGTTGGGTGTGAAGGCTACTCTCCTTCACATACAGTCAGATGGTAGAAACCCCTCTACCCACTGGGCCTGGGACTTACACGAATTCCACAGATGCCTTCTCAGTTGGATTTTATCAGCACAGGGGAGTCCTTTCACTGCCAGTGTAGTTCCTCAGCGCCCTCCCCTCACTGCTTGCTAACTCTCCGAGCTAGCATCAGATTCACAAGCCTTTTTGCCCAGGTCAGGTTCATGCTTTCCTGCCCCATTTCAGCACTCAAATTTGTATCTTAGCAGGCCCAAAAATCTAGTAATGGACCCAGCTCCAATTTGATACCCTTGGGCATGATTTTTAGCAGTCCAAATGAGTTTCATTTTTTGATGCCTGTGAACTTCCAGCTGTGAGCCCACTTGCGATTTTCACTCACTCCGCTCGTGGGCGCTCCCAGAACCTTGTAAACTTTCTTTCAGTACCTCCTATCTCCTCTGCACACTACCCACACATGGAATAATCATTTCCTCAACCCCCCACGTGCATCCCCCTTCCTTGGCCCAAGAAGACTCACAATTTTTCTTGCTTGTGGCAGATGGATTCATGGGTCAACTTGGGAAATCGAGGTGGGTACTTGCCATACCTTTTGTTGACAGTTCCTTCTATCCAGCTACTTCTCATCCCTTCATAACTGTCAGTGGTTGGCTGCCCCACTACCCAGCTCTCCCTCAATAACTGATTTCTGGGAAGTAATTTCAAATTTAAATTTCTGGCAATTTGGCAGTATGGGACTTTTGGCAAAGGTCAATTACTTGGCAGGAAAGGTAACCTCCTAGTCCCCTCACCGGATTCCACTCGTAGTATCATGGCTAGTACTAGTGCTTCATTCTTTAATCAGTGGTTTGGTGAATATTCATTAACTAACAAAACATACGTACATCATTTATAAGTTGTCTGTTCTAGTTTTAAAAAAGTTGAGGAACATCCATGCTGTGATTCACGGTGAGATTGAGACATATTTACAAACTGGGGGGAAACAGGGTATTACAGAATCTAGAAGATACTTCATACTGTAAAATGGCATGGATCCTGGACAATTAACGATCTGGAGGTTGTCTGCTGTGAAATTGGGGCAAATAAACAAGCAAAATGAGTGCTTTATTTTGTTTTTTTTACGTGTCTTTTATAGGCAGATGGCTGAGTTTGAATTGCGAGAAGTGAGAGTCTGACTCACATTTGACCTGCAAGTATGAGTCATACTTGTAAGTCAATGCACAAATATGACATTGGGCCACAAGACAGACTTGGAGAAATTGAATTTGGCTTGGTTTCCTCAAAGAGAAGAGTCAAACTCAGCAGTCCAATTGGACTTGGAAAAATCTGGAAATGCTAGTGAAATGGCAAATTGTTCAAGTAGGTTGCTGCAGGTCTCAGTTGAAACCAGGACAGATGCTGATTTCTCCAAGTCTGTGCATTCTGCTTGGTTTACCACATATGATATCGAATATACCCAATAAAATAACTATAAACTTGGAAAAAAGAAAAAGAAGAAAAAGACATCTGTTGGAAGACTTTCAATCTAGTATACAAGAGATCTCCTATTTAGAAGAACAACTCTATACTAATAATAATAATATAATTTTAGATCTTATTTTAGGGTTACAGCCAAGACAGACATGAAATTGTGTATGAGACCCCCTTGTTTGTGTTACAAGTGACCTGCCTCTGCGCAGCGATTTGACTGCTAAAATCTACAGAGGTGTGCATACTCTGCCCCCCTCTGGATTTGATCCTGCTTTGTGGTTTACATAAAGATGATAATGAATCCTTGATTTCACTGTTTGACCATGAGCTACCTGTCAAATTTTAGAGTTTTATTTGACTTCCTGTAGCTTACTGAGGGCCAATATACAGCCCAACAAATCCAAGGAAGCTACCCAACAGCTCTTTAAACCCATTGCTTAGTACAAAGATTTTCTTAATTATCGAGAGGCCCTGTACAGGGTCGTACGCTCCTATGTGGGGGTATCTCTCGCTTTGGAGTGTGGTCACTGGATGGTTAAATGAATTAATCATTCTTGCTCGGCATTTCTTTAAATCATTGGTTTATTTTTCTTTCCTCTCATTGATTTTGGTGTCCTTTTAAGATTTCGGCTTCATCTCAAGTATTCTTGGTGAATGGTGTTTGAACCAGTGCGTGTGGCATTGTGTAGTTCTTTGTATTCTTGCCACCGGATGAAACTGACCCTTGTATGTGTGAACCTTTGTCCATCTATTGTATGCTAATGAGTGGCATTGGAATGGATTAGAATTCGGTTATGAACAGAGAGAACTTGGGATTGTAATTATCTTCAAGCCAATAAGTGGTCATTGAGCTGATCTACTCTTGCATTCTATCTTGCATTCTAGCCTTCCATTATAGATCTATCCAACAACAGGCAACTAGAGGTAGTTTATTACTGTATCCTTATATTAGTCTTGCAATTACTTAAAGGGATTGTGGTAGATTGTAAATTTTTTGGAAACTCGTGTCGGTGAAATGGATAGACTATAAGCCTGTCATTTATGGTATCAGAGCCCAAGTTCGAATATACTTGGTTGGACCTGTAGGTAAGCACCTGCAATGACTATAGAAGAAGTGGACAGGAATTGTTGCTAGGGCTATGGAGAAGCAGAGCACTGACAATGATAGGGGTCCTCATGAAGAAGTTGAAGAAGAAAGTCCTAGGGATAGGTTGGATCGGCTAAAGTAGAACATTGCCATGCTAATGTTGATGGTAACACAACTGTTGGCAGGAAAGGGTATGGAAACACCCTTAACAGATACTTGTCATGAAGATTTCAAGAAAGAGGAAAAGAAACCAGAGATAGAGTGCAATACTAAGACAAATGTAACGCCCCTAGTCTTTAATCCCACAGATACTGTAATTATAATTAATTATGTTAATGATGCTTGTATGCGCATGTAAATGTAAACAGATTAAACGACCTGGAATAGTTGTAAATATATTTTAATAACGACTAATGAAGAGGTGGAGTCTTGATACAGACCATGAGAAGCCATGAGAGGGAGGGGAGCTAGTAAAAGAATTTAGAGAATTAATCCTTGCCAATAAATTGTTTGGCTGGGTCAATTATTCATAACATCTAAGATTGTCAACTTTTCCCAAGAAAATATTTAATGGGAAGGATGTGGTAGTAACATCCATATGTATCTAAGTAGTTGGGCTGTACCAAACTGTCTTATCCAAGGTATGGGCAAAGTATTACTCAAAGACTTCTGGAGTCTAACCAAAAGCTTTTGATTTGACAACGATGGGCAGATCTGACACGAAACCCCTCAAGGAATAAATCCGTGGAGGAAGGTAAGAGTAGGCATAAAAAAGGAGACCGACACTCATGGGGATGCGAGAAGAAGAAACAAACAAAGAGAATAGGGAGGCATTCATGGGGGCATGAGAGTAGAGCAAAGAGCCATATAGACAAACAAAGAAAGTTTCCCTTTA
Source organism: Pinus tabuliformis (assembly GCA_031772625.1). NCBI lineage: Eukaryota > Viridiplantae > Streptophyta > Pinopsida > Pinales > Pinaceae > Pinus > Pinus tabuliformis. Next base: position 1,844,605,494 of record CM062817.1, on the reverse strand, counting down.
GGTTCTTGCTATGTAGACAACTGAGAAACCACCCAAAGCATTTGGGTAGGCTTTGGGCTTATTGGGATTATAAGAGAACCGATTAGCTTGATTTGATGAAGGAGAATGGCCTTCATGATTCCACTCTGTATTGTTGAGTGAGAACTTCCCTCACGGCTTCTTGGTTTGGCTTGTGGGTGGCCAACTGCAAGAAAGATTAAAGGGTAGTTGTGCCTATGGTGGGGTGGAACGTGGCTCACCCTTCATCCGTTGCAGGAAACATTTGACTTTGATCAAAAGTGCTCCTATAGAATTTAAATTTGTGATGTAAGTCATAACCATTGAAATAGAAATGATGATTGATAAACTGAGCATATTTATGTGCTTGTCTGCTGAATGGACATTATGGTCTATGTGATGCTTGTTTATAATACGAAATGGTAAATTTTACTATGATTGTTGTGAAATGTTCGTACCCCTGCTATGGATCTTAATGTGCTCTTAAGATGTGCTGTTCATAATCAAAGCATGGGATTGATAGATTTCTAGTATTGGTTATTGTTAATGTTCATGGTTGCTATGGGCCTTTATCAAGCAAGAAGTTATGGCTGAGAAGATAGGGGATGTTAACCCCTTCAGTGTCATGGAGAGCTAGGATGGCTGGTTGGATGTGAAAGACTCTTAGCAAGTCTTAATCAGTGGGCTTGATCCGCTTATAGAGTTCACTGAAGAACTCTTGGTGCTGGTTGGAATGAAAATGTGTGAAGGCCCGAAATGGGGGTAAATTGTGAACATTGGCCTCTTTGGCTCCTTGAAGAAAGACCTGGTTTGTGACATTGAGATGAAGGATTTTGGATGTCTTCATGGTTAGTGAGGACCTTTGCAGCTTTGGAAGTCTTTTGGCAGTCCTTTGCCCCATTAAAGTCTCTTTCAGTTATTGGGATAGGCTAAGAAGTTCCCTTTGTAAGCTTGTTGTTCCTTGGAAAATTCGGGAATTGATTCTCCTTGCCTACAAGAAGCTTGACTTTGGAAATTCAAGGATTGGAGGCTTCAACCCCAACCACTGGTCCTATGGGCCAATAAGGGGGCTGTGCTTGTGAGCTTAGTCGAAAGGGGCTTAAGCTCAACAGGATGGGAGATCAGATATCAAGCTATCGAGGTTTGGTAACACTTCAAGTAGTGGCTAGTGCATACTCTTGATGCTAACAAATTTTGATAACATTTGTTGTCTAATGAAGAAGTTCCTGTCAAGTAACTAAGGAGGATCAACCTCTTGGTTATTGAATGTTGGTTTTTCGACTTTTGGGCAATTTGGATATTAGAACTATTGGGCTATCGAAATATCAGGTTTCGGCTTATGGGCAATACTCTGAACAGTGGCCAACACTAAACCCTGATACTAATAGACCTTGAGAGCATTTGTTGGTTAATGGAGACGAAAGGTTTGGGAGGTGTCAAGCGATGGGACTGGGGACTGGAGTCTATTGCAAGATCAGGTGTCAAGCGATGGGACTAGGGACTGGAGTCTATTGCAAGATCAGGTGTCAAGCAACACATCAAGCAATCACCAACACAAACCCCTAGTATTGACAAACCCCAATATGTCTGTTGACTAACAAAGATATTCCCATCTATCAACTTCGGCTTATCAGGACCATCGCTATTGCCTTTTAGAGTAGTGGGATATTGGCTTCCAGAGTATCGGGAGGCTAGGCATCAACTTTTTAGTTTCTTTGGTATTGAGAGGTTAGGACATGCGCTATCAGGGTTTCCTCCGATGCTAGTGGAACTTGATATGTTGTGTCGTGGCAAGAGGATGTGGTATGGAATGACGTGGATTAGCGTGTGTAGTGATGTTGAGGTGGTATTCAATGTGGTACGATTGAGAACTTGACCCTATGAGGTGGTGACATGTGGACAAGCACTACCACGTGGCAATGGTACAGAAACTGACGTGGTGTTTGGAGGGCATATTTTCAAATGAGCATAACTTTGTGTCCAGAGCTTGGATTGAGATGAAATTTATATCGTTGTAAAATTCTTGATGAGCAAAAGATGATGGTGGTCTTGGAAATGAATTTTAAGGGGTTTGAAGGAAGAGGAATTTGATAACCCCATCTTCATAAACTAACCTTGGAGGTCATGTTTGGATACATCGTATTCTTAATTAGGCATTAAGGGGTCGGGTATATTGCAATAGAGATGGGAAAATGTTGTTAGACCACGAGGTAACTCCTCAAATCAAAACTCCTATTATTCATTCAAGTTCATTATTATATACAAGAGGGAGTCACTGTTTGGTTCATCTCTCGATGACTCTCTATCTTCTCTATTATTTATTTACATTAATTACAACGGTACACCCAATCCCTCTGATTAGGTGTCAACATTCCCCCCCTTAATTTGAAGGGATGTTGGTGAGTCCAAGCATCGTTTTGAATCTTTCAAGCTTTTATCTTGCAAGTGCTTTGATGAAGATGTCTGCAATTTTCTCATTAGTGGAACAATGGCGGAGATGGATTGTTTTGGCCTCAACATGATGTCGAATCAGATGATATTTAGTATTGATGTGCTTTGTTTGATCATGGAACTTTGGGTTCTTGGCCAACTTTATTGCAGAGGTATTGTCAATCATGAGTGGAGTCGATTGTACTTGTTTTACCTGCAAATCTTCAATAATTTTCCTGAGCCACACAATTTGTTTTGTTGCCTCAGCTGCTACCACATATTCTGCCTCTGTTGTGGAATCTGCTGGAACTGATTGTTTGCGTGATCTCTAGGAGACAGCGCCTGATCCAAGACTCATAGCATAACTTGAAGTAGATACACCAGTGTCTTTGTCTCCATTGAAGTCTAAATCAGAGTATCCAATCAAGCTGAAGTCGCCCACCTGTGTATACTTGATTCCAAAGTCTTGAGTTCCCTTCAAGTACTTTAGAACTCTTTTTGCAACAGACCAATGTCCCTCGCAAGGCTTTTGCATAAATCTGGAGAGGATTCCAACAACAAACGAAATGTCTGGTTTGGTAGTAGTTAGGTAGTTGAGACTTCCTACAAGTTGTCTATACTTTGTTGCATCCTCAAATTCTTTTCCTTCAATGGATGTGAGCTTTAAGTTTTGTTCCATTGGAGTAGTCAGAGGATTGCATTCAGTCATGCCAAACCTGTTCAATAGATCTCCAATGTACTTCTTTTGAGAAAGGAATATGGACTTCGGATGTTGAGTTACTTCAATACCAAGATAGTAATGAACATAGCCCAAATCAATCATTTCAAAACCTTTCTTCAATTCCTTCTTTATGGATGCAATGTAGCTTTCATTGTTCCCTGTCATCAAAAGATCATCTACATATACCACAAGATATACAACTGTTTTGCCAACTTTCTTGACAAACAAAGTTGCATCATTAAGATCATAATGTTTGAAATTGAGTTTCAGAAGATGCCCAGTCAGTTTTTCATACCAGGCTCGTGGTGCTTGTTTGAGGCCATACAAGGATTTCACAAGTTTTCATACTTTATGTTCATGTCGTTTCACAACAAATCCTCCAGGCTGGGACATAAAAACATTTTCTTTTAGATCTCCATTCAAGAAAGTAGTTTTTACATCCATTTGATGGACTTTCCAACCGTTCTGAGCTGCTAGGGCAAAGAGTGTCCGGATGGTAGCCCATTTTGCTATGGGGGCAAAAGTTTCCTCATAATCGACCCCTTCCTTCTGTGCAAAACCTTTTGCCACAAGCCTGGCTTTGTGCTTGTCAAGTGAGCCATGAGCTTTATACTTGTTCTTGTAGACCCACTTGCAGCCAATTGGTTTAGTTCCCAATGGAGGATCAACCAACTTCCAAGTGCCATTCTTTATCAGGGCATCATACTCCTTTTGCATTGCTTCTCTCCATTCATCATGAGAAGCAGCTTCTTTGAAGGAAGTTGGTTCAAAATCTGTAGACAAATTGAATTCACAATCATAAGAAACATCCATATCAACAGGTGAATCAGAGTCATCTACATTACCTCCATTTTTCTGGTTTGAATTTCTAGTTCCTGTCTTTCTAACCTCATCAGGATGAACACTTTCAAGTGTCTTTGTCAGCCACTTTGGGGGGACCTTTCTCAGATGGTCCAGGCTGCGCCGTTGATTGAGTTGGGACTGAATCAAGATTGAGTCTCTCAATTCTGTCAATCACATCACTCAAAGTATCATCCGTTGTTGGAGTTTCATGCAGGGGAGAGAGTGATTCAGAAGAAGATTCCACAGGTTGATCTAGTTTAGGAATCCCCCCTTCAAGATGTGGAATCTGATTATCAAATTCTTGAAATGATTTTGCATTTGTGAATCTATCCAAGCGATCAAGTTGCCTTTCAACAACATTGTCAGTTTTGGATGATTCAAGAAAGATTACATCTCTAGATACAACAAACTTTTTGTTGACTTCATCATAGAGACGGTATGCTTTGGAGGGGTTTGAAACCGTTAATGTAATGCAAAATTCTTTTGGGACCTTGAATAAGTGATTTAATGCATGCGTTGCTCTTTGAGGGATTGGGTGAATGTTCCTAGAGGCACCTCTTAGGTTGAAAGACCTCAAAACTTCATCTCTTTGGCAAATTTGAAGTATAAATCTCTAATTACCTAGTTGTTTCCCTTGAATAGGCTAGCGAAGGTTAATTAGGGCTCCTTAGCTCATGAAATTCCTCGATCTAGGTGTATCTTGACTCCATTAAGCCCCCTAAGCAAGGCACTGATCCTCGCATCCTCTTGGTGGTCAAATTTATCTTTCTTTTCTTCACTCTTCCCAATTCTAGGCCTAACCCTAGAGGGTCACCTAGGGCATCAAGCGAAATCCTTTGTAGCCATCCAAACACCTTGAAAATTGGTCCACAACTGCATTGAGGTCTTCTCAAGGGGTCCTCCAAGTTTGAGCACAATACGACGGTGGGCTCCCAAGATATAACAATCCCTAGCTATAAGATCATCTCTCTCCCTAAGTTGATTTGGGTTAGTGTCCTCACTAGGATCATTGCATTCAAATATCAAAAGAAAATTATTCCTTTGATCCTATTCTCTTCCCTAATTAGGTCAAACGCCTCCTTGATTGATCAAGTCCATACCTTTGACCTAGTCTAGATCCACTTGCGTTCTTTGTGGCCCCGCAACTCTATAGCTCAAATTCGATAAGGATTACCTAGAACCCATTTCTTCACAAAGATCCTTAAGCCTAAGAAGCCCCTTATCAAGGCATATCCTCCAACCCTAGGTCTAGGTATCCTCATAACCCTTCTTAGAGATCCAATCACCTTGCTTTCAAATCAAGAAAGCCAATTACTTGAGCCTCTCTTGTGAATAGGCTTTAGGAATCACTCTTCATCCCATCATTGATCTATTCATCCTTGTGATTCCTCTCATATCGAGACTCCTCCCATCGGTGAAAGTTCGTAAAGCGCAGGGAGCTTTAGCTGAGGTGACAATGGGCTATTGCTCCATTGTTGCCCTATAGGATCCCCTCCTAGAACCCCTGCTAGTTTGAGCAATAGCATGGACATCAGATTTATTCCTCTTTTTGTTTTTCTCTTTATGATTTCTAGCTTATTGATGATCTATACAACTCAGGATTGGCGGTCTAAAAATGACTTTCTTTTTCATTTTATTTTTTATTGATTTCTCTGTGAACTATGTTATGGATGTTGCAACTACCTGTTCATCTACCTTATTGCTTGATTTCTTAGGTACAATTGCCAGATCTAATGTATCAAAGTATTCCATTTTATGCCAAACATTATCAACCTTAATCTCATCTTCCATATATGGTAAAAATTTGACAACACCGCATAACTCCCAAGCTCATATGACTCATGAACTATTTCATTGTTCGATTCCTTGGGATTCTCAACATGGTATTTTCTTTTAAGCTCCCAATCAAGCTTGACAAAAGTGTTATCAACCGTTGGGATGGCAGCATATCATAACTCCATTTGAATTCCACCACCCAAGTCTGCAGCCCACTTCCTAGATAAGAGCACTCCCCATGCATCAAGTACATCAATAATCACAATACCCATAGTGATTGAAATATCTAGGTAGGCTACCAAATGCACTTGTAGATCCTTTAGTAACCCAGGCACTTCAATCCTTTTAAAATCCATAGCACAAATATTGTGGTAGGGTCTTGATATTCTTAAGTTTAGTTGTTCCATGACCCTCTTAGTCATCAAATTGGATGATGCACCTAAATCTAACATGCAATTATGCAGAAGGTGGTCATTCACGAACAAAGAAATGAAGAAAGGTTGATGTTGTTCATTTCCTATGCCCCTATCCATATTATGCAATATCATGAGAGCATCTTCATGGATATCCCTTGGTACCTTCTCACTACCCCTTTGGAGGAATGACTTACATAGGTTGAGGCATGTTATTATTGGATTAAGGAATGGTCAAACCCTCTGTTCATGGAGTTAGTTGAGCTTTGGATGCCTTCTTCATGGATTTGGTACCTTGTTTCATTAATCCACTTTCTTGGCATTTGATTTGAGGTGGACATCCACCATTTTGCACTCTTCCATGCCTTGTTAGTTGGATGTTTCTCTTGGAGATCTCACACTTGCCATATTTAGGGTTTTGACTTGGCTCAAACCTTCATGGAAGATGAGGTCCACCTTGGAAGACTCTTCCTTGGACATTCTTCTATGCCATTAATGAGGACATCCATCTTGGAGATGCCACACGCCCAATTGAGGAGGTTACTTGCACTTATATCTACATATTATTGTAGAGGGCATCCACTCTTGAGGGTTTATTGGTTAGATTACTCATGTTCATTGATAAAGAACTCTACTTATTAAGGCCTCTTTTCACATCTTTGCACACATTTATTGGAATATGTCCACCTTTTGTAGCTTCCATTCATTGCATGTTGATGGGACATCTCACTTAAAGAGTTAACTTGCCACCTTATGAGGATTTTTACTTAGAAGCACAATGGAGAACTACACATCCACCTTGGAGGAGATCTAGGAAGTTTCAAACCCTACATCTAGGGTTTTCATTGGCTGTGGATGATATACTTGGAGGCCTTTGGACGTTAGATGTTGTAGCTTTGGCATATTTTATGCCCTCTTTGATGGATGTGTCCCACTTTCATGGACCTTTCTTGTTGGAGATTATACACACATGGCTTGATCACCATTTCTTTATGTATTGTTGATTATGCATGTGGTATATATTGTTTCTTTACTCCTCCCTAGAACACATCTAGGGTTTACCTTAGATATTATTATTTTATTGTTGAGAAGAATTGAGTTGAAACCTATATTAAGGATTTACTCTCTCTCATTTTTGTATGATTGATTTCGTGAGGAGTCTCTGCTCTTGGAGCTTTGTTGAAACTTGAATATATTTTTTAAGGCTTAATGAAAGTTCAAGGCTTCTTGGTTATCATATGTGAAGCTATCTTTTATTTGCAATTGTTGTTGGTGGATGCTAGGAGTTGCTATCAGAAGCCATAAAGAAGGATTCATTTATCATATGTGGAATGGTTTTATGTGAGTTTTCTTCCTCTGAATTCCCTTTGATGTCATATTTCTGGATGCATTTGCTTGCATCTATCATCTTGTTCAAAGTGGTTGTTAGATCAATACCTCATTGTAGGACTCATTATCATAACATTGTTTGAGTTTGGTACCTTTAAGGACCACTCCAAGTACATTTCATCACCATTTAGCAACAAGTTAAAGCTTATTGTGGCATGTATAACAGCCCATTGTGCTTTATCCAATCATGTTGCTCTCTTTGGCTTGCCCTATTGACTCCATTGGCACATAATTGGATAGGCATTAGATCCCTCTTGCATCAACCTTTTATTCTGATTATACTATTAAAAGACAAAAAGGTTGTTTTGATAGAGCTATCTCTCCACATCACCTTTGAGCTTCACTGTTATAGCTTTAGTCATTCTAGGGATATCCCCTTTGAGTTGGAGAAAAGCCAACCTAAAGTGAAAGGATAGGTTTGCTTAAGTGACAATGGTGACCATCGTAGTAGTTCCCTCTCGAGTCTCGAGTTGGACCTTGTGGATTAGGGGTTTTATCATTAAGTGTGAGTAAAGGAGGTAACACTAACCACAAGGGGAAATTCCCAGATGACATTAGGAGTCAAAGTTTCAAACTATGATGCAATAAACAATCAATGTTACTTAAATCAAACTTATAGATCACTGCCCTAGACAAATCTGTAAACAAAATGGAAAAAACAGTGAGTAATTAATGATTAAAGGACTGAAATTTAACATGGAAAACAATGATCTGTTATTGAAAGGACAAAATTTAATGCAAATATGCCATGAAAAACGGGCTAATAAGACTAAAAAACAAAATTTATGCAGGCTATAAATGACTGTTTTGAAGCTGAAAAAGGTGTGGGAATTTATGCAAATTAATCAAGATGAAGTTGAGCATGCAACCCAATGAAATGGTATGACAAAACATGCTTCTCTTAATTTACGAAATAGACAATACAGCAAGGAATTATCACTGTCCTAATGAATTAGAAATTTAGATGCTGTTGTTTTTTATATTTTCATGTTTTTATGCACAGAAACTGAGAAAAATGAATGGTTTTTCTCTGTTTCTCTGATAAAGTCAAAATTAAAGCAGCCTAATCTTCTTGTAATTATCTAAAAACAGAATGAAAAATATCTAAATGCCTTCTTAAATATGCCTCAAATGCACGTTATGAAATGTTTTGACATGGAAGTTTGTTTAAGTGAGCACTAAGGAGCATAAAATTCAATAAACCAATGCCTTTTAATGGAGTCAGGAAACAGAAAAAAGAGAAACTGATCAGGGCAGAAGACAATCTGAAGGTTCACCTCTTCTCCTTACTCAATGCAATATATAGAATAACACTTGGAAAAGAATGAGTGAGAGCAAAGATAAGAATAATCCACTCCAAAAATAGTGCTTCTCATATTCAATGATAGTTGCATGCAATAATAGTCCTGAGAAACCTCCACCACACAGTAGGGTACACCTCCTTGAGACCAACACTTTTCTCCGATTACAAAAGGAAGATCCCTAGATCAAGCAGTGAATAAGGAGCATGAATGAGTGAACATGTGACGTAAAGCATCCTCAAAATACCCAAAGCTAAGGCACATCCTTAAGAAATAGTAAATTCCAGGAATATATCAAATTCATGGCTCATGTAACTTCTCAATCACACACTCAAGATCCTTTTGGGCCAGCTTTGGGCTGGTTTTCATTGACTCCAAACAGAGACTGACCACCATATACCAAGATCTGATAGGATCTGCCAGGTGTGTCACCTTCAAGAGTCAGAGACAGAGTAGCACCTCATTTTTAGGTGCCCCCTATACTATGAGATCAGAAAGCGCTACCACTACCTCTATAGAGATATTGGAGGATCCCTCTCTACCTTCTTCCGGTATCCTGGCCAGATATGCCTAGCACTCTTCATCGAGGAGATATTCAGACATAGATCTCAGATACTACATACCTTGCCTCACTTGGGGACTATTCTAATGATCACATCATACTTTCAAGTTGATACAGTTCATCAGAGCAACAAGCGACGAGCTGAGTTCCAAAGTATTTCAGATAGTAGAACAATGAGACCTCGGGTGTCCCCTCACAACCCCCCCCCCCCCAACTTTGGGAGGCCAACCAATATCCTCAAGACTGTTGCAGAGGTGTCGAATAGCACATCAGTTCACTCACACCTAGAGTGTCAAAGGGATCAGTTCCAGATAGTTCACTAGCAGGGTGCCCCCCCACCCAACGGATTCCTCCCCTGCCCCAAGGAAGCAGCCAAAGACTTATCCAGAGCTACTTTCCTTTAGCCTCAAATGCTAGGAGTATCCCTCGCTCCTACATCCCTCCCAAGATCGTGCAACCAAACACCTCATTGGATCCAAAGGACTTCGATAGTGAGCCAGTGCCACTGTCGCCCCCCTCATCGTCGGCTATTAGACTAGGAAAATTTTGACATTATCGAGCTCCAACCCCAGACTTATTCACTTAGTCTTCTACATCATCAAGGCCTTTGATCCGGTTATATACGTGTTTATGAGACTGTCCTATTGTTGTATCCTTCTTTACTTCATTTTATCCTAGATTTAGGTTTGGTGTTTTACAAGGTTGCACGAAACGGGGAAACGGGTACGAGTTTTCAAAACGGGAAGCGATACGAAACGCGACCTCCCCAAATTTTGGAAACGGGGAAACGCGAATATATATATATATCTATTAGGACATTTAAGAAATATGTGCAATCATAAAGCATATATGATACATTCTAATTTATTACATTATGATAAAACTGTCAATTGTCAATGCATAAACTATAAGTATCTAAATTTGCATCACATTTACTCATGAATAATCACATAATGAAAATAGAAATATCCAAAATCAGCGACGAGAAATTTCTAATTTCTTGTCTCGTGCTTGATTGGGAGTCTCCTCCTACATAGTCGAATAACCTTAATGCTCTTGATTAAATACAAGTTTCATACCCTAGTACCCTACATTCTCTTGATTATTGAGAGTCTCCCCTACATAGAGGGCTTGGTTCTCTTGATTAAATACAAGTTCCATACCATAGTACATGATAAAATCCAATGGAAACATTGCAATCCCCCCAATCCTGAAATCCTGAAAAACAGATAAGTCTGCTGGATTTTGAGTGAGATCTAAAATTCTACTTTCTCCATATGAAATCCAATGAGGGCGAAACCACTCTCAAACATCTTGAGTCATTTCATGGTAATGTTAAAAATTTAAGTAAAAGGATGAAAATGAAAAATAAAGGAGAATATCACTTTTACTTTAAGAATTTAACATTACCATGAACTGCATATCAACACTAGGGCAAAAGTTCACTTTTATAACTTTAGATAGGCATCTGGAAGCAACTAGAAGTCACTAGGCTAACGTAAAAATAGATTAGAAAACAAATAAAATAAAATAAAATAAACACAAGTAAATGCTGAAACGTGGGTCGTACGGCCCTGAAACGCGTTTCAGGCCGTACTGGCCACGTTTCAGTTTCGTGAAACGTGGTAGTACGGCCTAAAACGCGTTTCAGGGCCGTACCAAACGCGTTTCAGCGTTTCGTACCCGTTTCCGTACGGAAACGCCCTTCTGCCCCACGTTTCCTGCAACATAGGTGTTTTATAGGAGTTGTGTTTGCACTCCCACATTGTACTTGTATTGGATGTATCCTTTAGTCCCATTGAGCTGCTTTTGTGGTCATTAGTTGGGCATTAAAAAAATTATTTTATGAATAGGCCAAGAGATAAGCTTGTAGTTATGGGAAACAAGAATCTAAAAAATAGCAAGTTTCAATGAGAAATGGAGTCTTCCTTGGGTTAAATCACAAAGGTTAGCTCTACCAAAAGCCTTAGTGGATGGGGTCTCAAAATATTTCAATGTTCCACCAAGACTCCAGGACGGGGGGGCGCAGATGCTGGGAGACACACACAGGGAATATGTGGGAGTACCCTCAAATTTTATGGAAATTTGGGGAGGACGAGAGGGTGCCGGGGTATATAAATTTTTTTCTATATATATGTGTGTGTGTGTGTGTGTGTGTGAGATATTTAATATATATTCAATAATGAAAGTATAAATACATTGATCCATACATAATTGAATTAAATAATGAAATACATTGATCCATACTCATCATTCATATTGATGCATATATCATTCATTCATACACCACAAGATTCAATAATGAAATACATTGATCCATATTCATCATTCTAGAATCTACATTGATTTAAAAATTAAATTCATCATTCATCATTCTAGATTCTAAATTGATTTAAAATTTAAATTCATCATTCATCATTCTAGAATCTAATTAGTACTAAGCAAAATAGACTATAGTAGATACTGAAGTCTGAAGACTAGAATAGTAAATTGATATAACTAAAACTCAAAAATAGTAAAGAGTGATGAGTCAAAGAATCAGTCTAAGGTCATCGATATCTAGAGTCAAGACTCGAAAGTTAAAACTGAAAATTAAAAATGGACAATGAGCATTGAAGGAGCGTCACGAGGGAGGAGAGGCAACAATTAACTGGTAAGTCATATAGCATTGCGTGGTAAGCCAAGAAGAGGTGAGATTGGTAAGTTGGATGAGCGACTTAGGGATTGCAAATTAGTTTAGGTTTTGATATTAGTTATATATTTTTCTTTTTAGTTTTAATTTTAAATTAAATTTTTTCCTTTAAACTTCCAAGGGTTATTAAACAAAATTGAGCGGGACATATCCCCCATCGAAAGCGGTGATTCTGGGCTTGGTGCTCTTGAGTCTTGATTAAATGTTAGTTTCAGACCCTCATACTTGATAGAATCCAATGGAAACATAGCAATCCCCCTAATCCTAAAACCTATTAAGTCTGCTGAATTTTTAATGGGATGTGAAATTTTATTTTCTCCATATGAAGTCAGATGAAGTTGGAACCACTCTCGAAAGTCTTGAGTCATTTCATGGTAATGTTAAAAATTTAAGTAAAATGATGAAATTGAAAGATAAAGGAGAATGCTGTTTTACTTTAAGAATTTAACATTACCATTAATTACATAGCATTAGTAGGGCCCTAGAGTTGAAAATTATGCTTCCCCACTCATAAATTATTGTTTTCAAGCAAAATTAAGGGGGGGTGCCTTGCCCTTTTGGGGGGGCTCCCAGAAGCAGGGAATCACACCCCCCCTTGTGTCTCTCCGCATCTCCCCGGAAGGGGGATGTGGGGAAACGTTTCCCCAAGCCCTGGGGGGATGCATCCCTGTGGAACACTGAAATATTTTCCATTTCTTTAAGGCCCGAGCAGCCAAAAGTGTATGGAGGCTAATAAAAACTTTAAAAGGAAAGGTTTATGGTGTCAGTTTACTCTGCAAAAGTATATCTTTCTTGAGTCAATAATTGATTGGATTAGAAGGCCCCATAAAAGTATACAAAATGCTTATGTAATTTGGAAAGCTTTGCTTTTGGCTTTCACTTTGGTCAGTGATGATCTGGTTTGAATGATTGAAAATGGAACTCATGTTAGTTTGGAGGTGGATACTTGGGATGAAGTATGGATCATAAACTCCCTGCACACATGATTCAGACTCCAAGGACCAGAGAATTATTTAAAACTATCCCAGATTGTAGATCCTGTATAATTCAAAAGAGAATTATTAGTTAGTGTGGGCTAATATGCCTTCTGGGATTTATACTCCAAAAGCTGGTTATCTTTCTTTAAGTGAAGCAGGAATTCAGAGAGAGATTGTTTGGTGGTGGAAGGTTGTTTGGAAGTTCGAATGCCCCTCAAAGGCTTGTATCTTTATGTGGCATCTATTGATAATAAATCCCTTACTTGGGATAATCTTCAGAAGAAGAATAGAGAGGGGCCAGGCAGATGTCCCTTGTGCAAATTGAGTAAAGAAACAAATAATCACCTCATTATGGATTGTATTTCCTCGAAGCAAGTTTGGAGGGAGATGAAGTGCTTATAGGTTCAAAAGATGTTCGGATGGGATTTTCTATGGAAGACAGTCTTAGGAGGTGGCGTGCTAATTCAGCTCAGCCTTACAGAGCTCTGCCTGTAATTTTAATCTGGGTTCTTTGGTTAGCTAGAAATGCCAATCTTTTTTGAGGATAAAGTTATTATACCTTTCCAATATGCATCAGAGAGTCTTGGCATTTTAATTTTTCCCACAAAGATAAGCCTCCAAGACATCTTTGAGGAGACAGTGACTGGGGAGAAATCATGGGTTTATTTCGATGGGGCAGATCTAAGTGAGCCTCAGATATGTGGAGCTAGTGGTGTTCTAATTATTAAGGATGGTCATAGCCTCAAATTCAAAGATGGCCAAGGCCCTGGTATCAACAACTTTGCAAAGTTGATGACCCTCAAACTCTTCTTGCTGCCAGCTGTGGAGAATGGGGTTACAAGGTAAAATATATGGTGACTCAATGAATGTGATAAAATCGTTGAGGAAGGAGCAGATCTGTACAAATTTTCTTTTATCTTCATCACTGGAAGAGGTTGGGAGGATATGTAATACTTCAAATTTTTCTCTTTTTTGATCATATCTATAGGGAAATGAAGACTATGGCAAAGGAATTACCAAAAGCAGGAGTACAAATCATCAATGGCCAATGGTACATACAGAAGGAGGGTGAGGGATTGACCTTTGAATATTATAATCCACCAGTCCATGAAGCTACTCAAGTCTGAGTCTTCTTATGTTGTTGATTGTGTATGGTTATTTTCACATGTTGGAATATGACTATATGGCTGTTCTGGACTATACTGTATGGAATTTTGTAATTATTGATAGTATTTTGAACTATATGGATAGGTCTAACGCTGGAGGTTGAGTATGTTAGTGATCATGTTTTTTGGATCTAATCAATATATCTTTTTGACGTGTGAATCTCTGAGATTCTTGAGTGATGAAAAGATTTCTACATACTTCTATGGACAGGTGGTGATATAGTCCATGGATATATGATTGGGTTATATGCTATGTTGCACATTTAATCTCTACAACAGACCACCCCCGAGCTAACACTATGATTCCACAAGGATTGGTGCCTAGGCCAACTCTATCACTCACAGACAGTTAGCTCACGGGATTTTTCTGTTCACAGACACACAACAATCACAGTTGTTACAATTAGTCAACCAGTCCTATGACAATCTCAAATTCCAGCTCTCTTTCCCCTTCAGCTTGCATAACCCAAGAAAAGGAATCCCTTTCTCTGCAATGCAGTGCCTGAAGCTATTCCATTACCCTCCAAGGCTCCAATGCTACTAGTGAAGAAATCTGAATGCGAAAAGCTCCAAAGACTCTCATCCATGGACAGATTCACCAATAATGCCAATGCATACATGCACTTAAGCATCTTCTCATGTTGGAATAACAAGTATTAACTCACAAAACCACAAACATTGGCTCTCAACAATAGAACTCTTCTCTAAAAAAAGAACCACAAGGTGAATGAGAATAATTAATGAGGAACCCCCAAACCCGCCCTCCCCCCAAATAAAAGGTAAGGTTAAATGTACATGCTCTCAAAATGACACAAGAAGCTCACATACCCACTTATTTCTCAACTAATTCAAATATAGGTATAATAAAAAATAAATAAAAAGGTTTAGCATCTCTAGCTTCCATCCTCTCTTGGTGTCATAGCCACCCCCTATACTCTTGTCCTTGTTTGTCTACAGTTGATGATGTGTGATGTGTTTATTAATAATAGTTGGTACCATGCACATGGCTCTCCAACCTTTCATCATGTACAAATATACATTATAAAATTAGGAATGAAAACCTAGAGTATTACAGATCATGTCCTTGAACACCTCCCAGGCGATCACCAATAGCCCGTTTTCTAGTGCTCTACCTACTATATTGTTCTCCCACCATGGAAAAGCATGGACTTCAAGCTTCAACTGCGCAAATGCAATCCTTTGGTTCATGATGACTTTGTATATGTTGAAGCACACCTTCATCTATTGTAGCCACTGGTTCAATTTCATGGCATTGACTTCTCTCGCATATGGCTTGACATTCACCTTCACCTCTACACAGAAAGGTACCTTCATTTTGTAATAGCTACATTTGTTGACACCTAATCAGAGGGATTGGGTGTACAATTGTAATTAATGTAAATAAATAATAGAGAAGATAGAGAGTCATCGGGAGATGAACCGAACAATCACTCCCTCTTGTATATAATAATGAACAACCTAAATGAATAATATGAGTTTTAATTTGAGGAGTTACCTCCTGGTCTGACATGGTATCAGAGCAGGCGCCATTTTTTGGCTTCCTTTTAATTTGTAACTCCTATTCTATTTTGCCTTTGTTTTTCATCTTTTGCAGGCTGACATCTCTGTCAAATCCTTGCGAAATCTCATTTATTGTTTAATACATTCGTTGAAGTGTGTTGCATTGGAGCTAGCTGTTGAAGCCGAAGGTGCTGTAATGACTTGGATTTCCTCTTGCTCTGAGTATGGTATATATACCCTTTCGCATTGAAGAACCATATATCCTTTTTTGTATTCACATATATCCTTTTTCGTATTCCCTTGAGCCGGATCTCAAGTATTATAAACCCATATATATAAATATTGTCGGGTCCGCTTTTTAATCGCATATCGCAAATCTCTTGCCTCGATCAATACCGCTGCATGTTTGCGATGCGATCATACCCTTCATTAAACCCGCTCAGACACAGTTCCCGAGGTTTCACTTTATCTGGCTCGTTCTCCACCGTTGATCTCAACCTCCAGATCCGACGGCTGACATTGATTTCGGGGGGGACCACTTGCACGGCGGTTACCCACCCAAAAAGTGCCTTTTAATCTCCACCGTTGATCATCACCTCAAAATCCGACGGTTTATAGCGATTTCGGGTGCATTAGTTGCACGAGAGTTACCCGCCCGATAGGAATGATTTTTCTCTCTCCCCTAGTCGCTACGTGTCAATCACTTAGTGGAATCGGGCGCTCCCTCTCAATACCACATACCATTTTTTATTTGCCTGAAATCCCGCTTGTAACACGAAATCGCCTTTAGCCGTGTTTATCGCCCCGACTTGTTTTGCTTGCGATAACCGTTGATCGCTTACCATCGACGGCCATCCTCCATTCATCTCCTCCACTCATCTCCTCCGTTCATCTCCTCCACTCATCTCCGTCGTTCATCTCTGCCATACAAAGCAAAAAAAGAACTACATCTACAGTCAGACTCTGATATTCAGGTGAACGTTGAATGTTGTTAAGTTGAACGTTGTTGGTATAACGATATGCATTCAATTATATCTATTGTGGGAGTAGTTCTCAATGGAAAGGAGAATTATCCTGAATGGTCGCGAAAAATCCAACACACTCTCATTTTTAATGAGCTATGGAAAGGAGTGTGTGTTGGAGAAGGAGACGAAGTGCCAGTCCAGCCTACCTCAGACAAGGAGCTCGCCATTTGGGAAAATAAGAACAACAAAGCCTATGCATTGATTGCAACATCAGTAAGTGAAGAGGTGAGTCGACACATTTCGCCATTTTCAAATGCATTCGAAGCCTTACAAAAGCTGAAAGAACTCTATGACTCACACTCTACACTTGAAGTTGTTCAACTCATGATTAAATTCTTCACCCTTGAATTACAAAATAATGATCTTCTTGCTCTTGCATCCGAAGTAAAATCTATAATGCATGATATCAAAGTCACTAAGGTTGAATTGGATATTCCTCTGGCCGCTTTTCTCAAGGCACTTTATCCTACTTACTCCAATTATCTTGAGTCATTGCAAGCAAATGGAAATTTCAAAGATATTACCTTTGACTCCCTTTTGAAAAAAATTGTTGAAAGAGAGAAAGCTTTTGGGAAGAAGACAACCCCTAAATCTTCTGAAAAGGTTGTGTGCCTTGCTCATAAAGAAAAGAATCTTGCCCAAGATTCTTCCAGAGGAAGAGGTGGTCGAAGAGGAAGAGGAAGATATTTCAGAGGCAGGGGGGCAGACACTCTCAAGGAGAAAAGTCAGATTTGCACTGCATACGTTGCAAAAGAAATGGATCACATGATGCCTCCACATGCAAGTTACCTTGGGACAAAATTGAGCAGCAAAGAAACCAACCCAAAGGTAAAACTAATGACATAGACAAAGGTAAAGCACCTGAATCCGCTCATTATGTTGTGGCACAATGTAATATTGGAGTAAATGAAGACTTATTTAATGCTTCACTTGCTTCTTCGAAAAATGATTGGTTGCTTGATTCAGGAGCAACTTGCCACATGACTCATAGAAAAGATTTTTTTGAAGAATTTACTGACAATGTTGATGGAGTAGTATACTTTGCAAACCAATCAAAACTCAAGCCATCAGGGCTTGGCACAATCAGGCTTAAATTGCCTGGTCTTCCAGACTTTCTTCTGCATCATGTTCTATATCTCCCACAGCTGAGGAGAAACTTGCTGTCCTTGGTCCACATCCGCCAGCAAGGTCACTCCATTCATATGTTTGATGGCAAGCTTGAGGTGAGAAAAGCATTTGACCACTCACTTGTCATGACATGAATAGAAGAAGAAAGGCTTCTTAAGCTGCAGGGTACCTCTGCTCGTGCACAACATTTCTCATACAATTCTCATTATGAAGAAGGTACATTTCCATCAAGTTTATTATGGCATGCTAGATTTGGACACTTGAACTATGACAACCTCCGCTTGTTGAAGAAAAATGGTGTTACTGGTTTGCCTACAATTCCTAGGAAACTTAAGCAATGTGATGCTTGCATTCTAGGAAAGCATAGCAAACAGTCCTTTCATGATTCACACTCCAGAGCACATAGAAAACTTGAACTCATTCATTCAGATTTATGTGGCCCAATGCCTATCTCTTCTGCAAATGGAAATAAATTTATGATGACATTTATTGATGACTACACCAGAATGTGTTGGGTTTATTTATAGAAGAACAAATCTAATGCTTTTCAAACATTCAAGAACTTTCATGCATGGATTGAAAATGGTGCACAATCTCATATTGGCTCCATTCACACTGATAATGGAAAAGAATACGCTTCAAATGAATTTGAAAACTATTTTCGCCAACATGGGATCAAACATCAAACAACTGTGCCTTATAATCCCCAATAGAACGGAGTAGTTGAGAGAATGAGTAGGACAATCTTAAATATGGTATGCTCCATGCTGTTCTTCAAAAATGTAAAAATGATGTTTTGGGCTGATGCAGTTCTATGTGCTGTATATATAAAGAATAGATGTCCATCTAATGCTATTAGAAACAAGACTCTTTATGAAATGTGGTATGGGCACATTCTTTCGATAAAGCATCTGAGGGTCTTTGGTTCCACCTGTTATGCCTTGATACCAAAGGTACATAGAAACAAACTTGGTGCAAGAAGTCGTAAGTGTATCTTCCTGGGGTATTCAGATTCTGGTTGATATTAGTGATTTTCGGACTGTAGAGGTGGAATCACTGTGGTTGAGGGTTAAAGTGGTTTGGCCTGTGGAAGCCCTGGTTTGATTTTGTCTTGGTTTATCCCATGAGATCCCAAATTCATGCTTGGAATATGGCGCGGGGGTGATTGGCTGAAAGAGAGATTTGGTTAAGCCCAATCTATGGTCGGGTGGTACATGGAAGCCCCTGATTTGGTTGGCATTTTCATATGTTAATATGAGATATTTTCCTATTGTGATCTATGAGCATATGTATTTATTATGATGGTGATGTTATGGTTGATTTGCCATGGTTTCTATGCTAGTTATTTGCTGGGTATATGATGTATTCTATCTATGTCTCTTGACATGTTTTGATAAGTTATTGAATGGTTGATGAGCCCTGGAAGGTTGTGGGTTGAGTTACTAGTTCCTTGAGCCCTGGACAACTCGAGTAGAGACCGATCTGGTTGATGTTAGTGATTTTTGGACCGTAGAGGTGGAATCACTGTGGTTGAGGGTTGAAGTGGTTTGGCCTCTAGAAGCCCTGGTTTGATTTTGTTTTGGTTTGTTCCATGAGATCCCAAATTCATGCTTGGAATATGGCGCGGGGGTGATTGGCTGAAAGAGAGATTTGGTTAAGCCCAATCTATGGTCGGGTGGTACGTGGAAGTCCCTGACTTGGTTGGCATTTTCATATGTTAATATGAGATATTTTCCTATTCTGATCTATGAGCATATGTATTTATTATGATGGTGATGTTATGGTTGATTTGCCATGGCTTCTATGCTAGTTATTTGCTGGTTATATGATGTATTCTATCTATGGCTCTTGACATGTTTTGATAAGTTATTGAATGGTTGATGAATGCATGGACTAACAAGTGTTATTGCAGCTAGCTAGAGAGGGCTTAGAGCCTTCTTGGTGATTCTCAGATGTGCATTCATGGCTTGTACCCTGGTTCTACAAGTTGACTGCAGAGGTGACTGATCAAATGTTGGAGCCTATAATTGTTTATTATGCCAATTAGAGTTGCATTAGAGTCTCTAAGAATCCGGATTTTGAAGATCACTCCAAGCACATAGATATCTTGTACTTTTCTCTCATGGACAGAATTCACAAGGGAGCAGTGGTTCTCAAGCATGTTTCTTCAGATATGTAGGTGGCAAATATTTTAACTGAACCTCCACCAAAGGGTAAGTTTGAGATGTTGAGGGAGAGACTGGCCTTGGTGGAGAAAGTTTTCCTCGCAGATAGGGAGTGTCAGTGTGTAATTGTTGCTTAGAAATATTTCCCTTCAGCACGGCAGTAGACGACAGATTCTCCTTTAGGTTGACAAGCAGCAAAGCCGTACAGCAGTGATGATGATGTGGTTGAGGGTGCAGTAGCACTGAGGAGGTGCAATGCTGATTATGTAGACAGCAGAGTGGTAGAGGACGCATGCATGATGCAACCTTAGAGAGATTCTGATTTAGTATTTCTTTTCTATTTTTAGAACTGTTTTTCAGATTTAGGATCACTCTTTCAAGATTATATCAGGCATATGGCAGAGTTTCCTTTTCACTTTAGTTAAATGCTGTTAGAAAAAAGACATGGCCGATAAGTTTCCAGAATTAGGTAGCGCACAGCTTCGTAGCAGTTGGGGTGCTCTATCCTGGACAACTTACCATGCAGACTTGGGTGCACTGTTCAAGGCAGAATTAGGGTTGCTTTTCTAATCTTAGATGCACCACAGAGTTGGTCTATATCCCTTGTAGAGCTTTTCTTCTTATTCTACAAAAATGAGATGTCTCTCCTCTCTTACATCATCAGTTTTGGTGTTTGCTAGCCATTAGCAAGTGAGTTGTGTAATTTTCTGTTTACGAGTTAATGAGACAGAGGAGTGATTGATTACTGCAATTCTTAGCTTGCTGTTCATATTTTCAGTCATCTATATGTTTGTATATCTAGCATTCTTATTTGCAGTTTTGAGAGATTTTTAGTTTTAAAAGCTCCCTAGGGTTTGTAGGAGTGCAGGTCTTTTTACCAAAAATTGAAAAATTAACAGTTCTCATGTCTTAGTTCATGGACATGGACAAAAAGATTGGAATGGATATGGCATACGTTGGAGTTTGCTCATGGATTCCAACATCATTATCTTTAGTTTTCTGATCAGCTATGATGATGTTTCACCTGGCACTTATAAACATATGGTTTAACCAGAGATATTTGATATTTTAAATGTCATGATAATATTTTTATTGGTCAGACTAATCTCACATGACAGGTGCACCCTGTTGGAGTACGTAAATTAAAATAGGGCTGCACACCTTGTATGTTCTTCGCAATAAGTTGATCTCCAGTTTGGCATACTTCATGACCTGTTTGATCTAATAGTAGGATCTGTTAAGATTCAAGTTAATTGTTGGAAATCTGAAAACTCTTTTTTGACTAGACAAGAGCGGCCATATATTATGCCTAATAACTTGGATTATATCTGATCTTCAAATTCCATTAAATCTGCTTATAAGATTTACTAACATTGATCTGTCTTTATGAAAGAGTAATGGTAAGATTTCCATTTTTTTGGTTTGAGCAGTGAAATCATTTGAGCCTATTAGGAATCAGGATGACAGATCAAACCTGTTGTCTTAATATTCATTCGTCTCTCTTCAAGATTAATATATGGTTGAGTGCAAAGTGCTTGGGAAGGAGTGATACTGCTTTTTACACATTCAGACTCCATCGTCTTCTAAGTTCTTATTTAGGCTCTTCGCCAATGGAAATAATTTCTAAAAATATCTTCAATGAGATTATAAACTGCAATTACTCTGTATGTTTTATGCTATGCCTCATTTCAAACATCAAGAGTACATGGAATTTGGTCAACTTTTATACTCTTCAGTCTTTGTTGGCAATAACATAAATGACAAGCTTGTAGTTTTTCTGAACATGTAGATCTGGTAGTTTTCCTGGACACGTCGATCTTTCTTGATTCTTAATCAAGATATATTTCACGTTTTATTAATTACCAGCCCAGCCCCTGAACATGTATGCAGTTTTGTCATTGCAGAGGATCTCATTTGGAATTGAAGTCTTTGTTTTCCATATGTAGGCTGCTTGGAGTTTAATACCATTCTCTTTATTATCTTGACACCATTTTGGCAGGTGGTTTAGTTTAACTCCCAGGGATTATACATTTCTTTGGCTGGTGTTTGGCTTTTTTGTAGTGAAGGCTGTAACTTATGGGACATTATTTAAGTCAACAGCAGCAGAATTTACTTGTTTTATTTTATTTGTGTAGTCTTCTTGAATGAAATGTTGAACAGTATCCTCCGGCCATTGTTGGGCTACAGATGGTGATTGACATTGTGATTTTTGTGGCATAACCCAGTGAGGATCAGAGAAGCTTCTTGTTGTGAGACAACTACAGTTTTAACAGTGACAGCTGTTCCTAGTTTTGCTAGAAAAGCTCAAGCACCTGCTGTGAAGGCTCATTCTTCCTCATTGTCAATTATTGAAGATGTACAATACAACGCTGAGGCTATTAGCCAGCAGACAAAGGTCGGAATCGTCATGCTTGCTAATGCTCTGTGAACTTTCTAATTGCACGAAGTTCAATGACTCTAGGAATCCCTGTTTTCGTCTAGTAAATAATCTATTCTCATTTCATTTAGCAATTTTCTACCGCAAAGCAGTCACATTTCTTTAGGATTTGCAGTTTGCAAGTAGGAAGTGGAAGACAAAAAAATGAATCCAACAATTTCTTATGGAGTTTTGCTAGTTTCATGTTTTCCAGTTATTGCATGCAAATAGTTTTGCTGGTTCATTGCTTGACATTTTGTTTGGGCCTTTTCAGCCTAGCATTGAGGTAACCATAGCAACAGAAACATTATTGCAGAGTGAAATGGCTGGAATAGAAGCTGCAGCAGCAGAAGCTGTGGCTTTAGCAAAGGCCGCTGTGAAGGCTGCCAGAGAGGTGGTTGCTTTATCAGAAGGCCAAACACCATTAGAAAGTGAGTACTTGAAGGACGTTCCTTCTGAGGCTGACTTATTAAGGATTGAAAGGGCTAGACTCACTGAAATGGAACGATTAGAAGATATGAACTTCTCAAATAGAGTTCAATTGTTTGAAATTCACTCAGAAGAGGAATGTGAATCTCAATCTCCAAGCTCCACCAGTTCTACACCTGCACTTGGAAGGGAGTGTAATATCTCTGAACAAAATGCAGCCAACTCTTCTGTATCCCCTTTGCAGAAGACATATAATATAAAGGCAAGATCTAGTCGACAAATGGAAAGGAGAGCTAGGAGAGTAAGGGCAGCAGAGAAAGCTGCAACTGTGGCTTCTACTATTTCGCCTACCCGTTCAAGTCGGAAGGTAAAAAAGGCTGTTGCATCTAATCGTCATGCTTCTGATTCGATCCGCCTGTTGCGAGACCCGAGCAGTTCAAAACTTTTAACTGCAAGTGAGGAAGTAGAGCTTTCACGAGGAATACAGGTATTTGTTTCAGAAATTTCTTGATTTTCTCTCTTAAGTCTGCAAACATTTATGAGAAGTTCTCTCTTTGTTTGTAGGACCTTATCAAGTTAGATAAAATCAGGGCAAAGTATAAAGAGAAAACTGGAAAAGAGCCAACTCTAGCTCAATGGGCAGAAGTTATGAGCATTGACCAGACGACTTTGAAAAGGCGGTTACAGGTGGGATGGGATTCATTTGATAAAATCATCAGTTGCAACCTTCGGCTGGTTATATCTGTTGCAAAAAATTATCAAAACCGAGGATTGAGCCTACAAGACCTTATTCAGGTTTGCTTTTAAGTTTATAACACTAATGACTGTACGGTTCTACGACAACATCAGATAAAATGTGTGAACTCTTCTTTGTAATCCTTTACAACTCTGTTTTTTCCATATAAATAATAATCGGAAACAAGCAGAAATTTAGAAATCTAAATTGAACATGTCATTTTGATTGCAGGCAGGAAGCATGGGTCTCATGCGGAGTGCTGAGAAGTTTGATCATTCACGTGGATTTAAGTTTTCTACATATGCTTACTGGTGGATTAGACAGTCTATTACAAAGGCACTTACAGAGCAGTCAAGGACAATCCGGTTACCTGTAAGTGTTATTGATCTCTTTTATAATTTCTATTGGGAATCCTTGATGATTACCTGCACAGATTACACAGTGATCCATCATGAATGTTTACGAGCACAGTTAATACCAATGTTGCGAACATCGACATCGGGATAAAATCGGCAAGGGTCCGAAAAACCAAAAAATTGTAAAAATCGGCAAACATCGGCAAAATTAAGATATCATAAAAATCTACGTTGCATGAGTTTTCGGAACGTGGGAACGTTGGGAATGTTGGGAACTTGGGTACGGGTGTTGGGAACTGTTAGAGGTTTCCCCAAAATTTACAGGAAACGGCTAATTGGGAGCAGTAATATTATATAATAAAAAATAAAAAATAAAAAAAAATATATATTTTTTTAATTATATAATTTATATAATAATCAAAATTAATATTGAATCAAAATATTCAAATATTAAAATCAATTTAAATATATAAATAATAAATATATAATCTCTCTTATATATAAATATATTCTTTGGGTGTCTCTCTCTCTGAGTCTCTCCCTTTTATATATATAAAATATTAAAATGTCAAGTTCATTACGACACATGATGAGTCTTTGAAACAATCTGGCTTAAAAATACAGAGGAACAATTTTACATATGTTTCTCTAGTTATTCTTAAGAGAAAAAGTAAAGCAACTCTAATGTTTAAGCATTGACTGGGACATTCAATATGCACAAACAATCTTTTGCGATATATATACATAAACAAAAAAAGAAATACTCATCAGCGTGACATCCCAGATATCACCCTTACGTCGAGGTGCCACACACTTCCTTAACCCATCAGGAGATTGCTCCAGTTTCTCAATTAAGGATATCGGTGTAAAGGATGTCTTCGGCCTTTCTTCTTGTGAAGGTTTCAACTTAGGCTCATGTTTTGTGGGCAATTCAACATATTTCTCTACAGGCTTTGTATTCCCCAACCCCAGCGAATGCCGGAACTCCAAATAAAACAATGTTCAAAGCTCCCGGAACTTTCCCAAGCTCCCATTGGAGCTCCCGCTGAAAAGGGAACGTTCCCATACAGTTCCAAAGCTCCCGGGAGCGCGGGAACCATTGGAACGGGTTTCCCAACTCTTGGGAGCGGTTCCCATGTAACAGAGATAAAAAATATTTTTAAAAATCGGCAAACATCGGCTAGGCCAAAAAATTGTGGTTTCGAGATAAAATCGGGATGTATCGAGATGTTCACAACACTGGTTAATACCTCTTAACAAATCTATTCAACTATTGTTTTCAAAGTAACCAAAATAGGTTGAATCTCAACCACTAGTGATTACATTTGCCAGATTCGGAAAATTTAATTGCAAGGAATTTGTTTCATGCAAAATTCTAGTATAAGAGGATTATCATCTGATATTTACCAGCATAGATCCATCTTATCTCTGGAGCTGTAAAACTCTAAGAGGGATCAAAAGAAATTGAGATACAAATTGCTTAATGCTTAAAGCTCCCAGTTAAGGTGGATGTACATGTGTGTGTGTATTAAATTTTAATGCTTGCTATTCCTTTGTGAAATTTTCTTTTTTACAATCAGGTTTTTGATTTATAAGCACGTACCTTACACATATTATCCATTCAGGGCTTCTATTTTCCATTTTTTATCCATTTTTTTTAAAGTTATTATATTGGGTCAAGTTATGCCATTTGTGAGGTCAGTGTTAGGCATGGATGTTATACATTTTCCTCATACTGGGTTGTAGAATGCACCTCACTTCTCAGTGCGAAAATTTAATTGTTTATATTAGAATTTTTTTTTTGGTTGGTTTGACCCACAGGGATTGAACTTTGAATCTCATTATTTACATAATACTTCATAGTACGGTGATTGCCAATTGAGCTGGCCCCCATGGGCTATATTAGAATCTTGAAATAAAGGTTAATTAAAATTTGAATATGCTCTTAATTCTGAATTTAATGGCCACGACTCTGAAATGTAATGCATAAGCTGAATTCTCTTTGCTGAACTTAATGGTTAAATTTCTTATATGTTTTTGCGCTGTGGAATTTTTCCTGAATTTCATTTTGTTGGATTTGAACATGGGCATGAACCACCTGGCATAGGTTAAGAGTCATAGAACAAGATGAATAACCATAAATTACATGTCCCACCTCATGAATAATTATGCAGGTGCACATTGTTGAGTCAATGAATCGAATAAGAGCGTCACGGAGGCTGTTGTACCAGGAGCATAGAAGAGATCCTACAAAAGAAGAAGTTGCGGAGGTAGCAGGAATGACCCTGTCAAGACTGAGGCATGTGACTAGGTGTTCAAGAACTCCGATATCCCTTGATAGACCCGTTCGGAAAGACATGGATGAGAAGTTCTCGGTAGGAAAGCTTGACATCTTGTTACTAGTCAAACACTCCAATTCGAGTTCTAATTATAATTTCTATAATAGGACACATTGCTTGGTGATAATATTCTGTAAATGATCGTAGTTATTATTATGTTCAGGATATTGTTGCAGATACAGATTCTGAGAGTACTGAGATAATTGCTAGCAAGGAGCTATTAAAGAAAGACCTTGATAAAGTTCTAGACACTCTTACAGCAAGGGAGAAACAAGTGTTGAGATTACGCTATGGGCTGGATGATGGCAGAATGAAATCTCTTCATGAGGTTGGAGACCACTTCTCTCTCAGCAGAGAGAGGGTCAGACAGATAGAAGTAAAAGCCATGATTAAGCTACGACAGAACAGCAGAACCCAAAATTTAAAGCATTATATAGACATCTAAATGACGAATATAAACATCAGAAGACCTGCTTGCTACAGCAATCAGCTAGCTTAATACTGCAAAAAATGCGTAGCGCTCTGGTAAATTTGCTTTGGAGAAAAAAAATCATTTGCAGTGGAAATTACTTGTGGGTAGAAAGTTGGAATACTTCTTTGGTTCTCTCTATTGAATGTCTGATTGTAAAATTAATTTTATTGCAAGTCCGTGAGCTAAATGTATGAATTTACCATTGTGCTTGAGAGCTAAGTTGAAACGATTCAATATCAATTGTTCTCATTTTTAATTTAATTTATATAGCTACTTCTTAACTTCCAAATTAGAATAATGTATGATTGTATATTACTTGGTTCCTATTGAGGACGAAATTGTTATATTGTCATATGACCAATGCCAATGTCCTATAATGTGAAACAGAGTTTATATGATGTTTCTGAAACTATTATTCAGGCAGCTGTTTCCTTTCTTTTCGTTTTCAATTTTAAATAACTTCCATTATTATGAAAAAAATATTCAATATATACATGGATGAACTTAGGGTCAAAAGAGGATGAGGGTAAGTGTTTGCTCAAGCTTCTATATTGAATCTAGATGTAATATGTCCTGTTAGAATTTATTCAGTGTGTGCTTTCTAGTGTCTTAGGCTCCAAATTTCAACCCTTTGGGTGGTTAGCCTTGTATGGATCATACCCAGCCACTTATTGTAGTTCCTTCTGCAGGTGGAAAGGACAACGGCACAGAAGAGAGCCCAAAATTTTGTCCCCAAAGTCTATACAGTGAAGTGAGTCTGAACCAGAGATGATTATTTTTTGATATTATTGAAAACAAATGTGCCTTCGAAAATATTAATCAGTATGCCTTGCTCATGTATGTTATAGGTGAGATTGCCTCAGAGAGTATGATATGGATCTAGGTGCTGGACGAATTGAAACCTTGTGGATGGCATGTGTATGCCATTAGCAATTGAGTAAAGATTTCTTTTGCTTGCAATTCTATGATCTGGTTCACTTCAATCAACTTGGTGAGCCATGGGCCATGAGCTTGTGTAACACGTTTGTGGTGTTCTCCCAGTGGTCTCAAGTTTTCTTAACCAGTAAAGCAATGGAGTCGTTATTCTGTTTGGGTTGAATTTCTTGATCTCCCTCTGCAGTATCGGTGTTTCTAGAATGGTTTCATCTGCCCACTTTTGGTCCATCATGAGCCATATTCCATCTTTAACCCTAAGTCAATGAAAAATTATGTTTAAGTTGATCTTTTATGGGATCTAAAAGAATTTGTGGAGAGCCAAGTTAGAAGTAAAAAATTGTTTGAAACTCTGTGCATTTAGAGTGCACAGTGGAAATGATAATAACGAATCAAAACACAAAACATAGAGTATTTACTGGAAAGAAAACCATCCTATGTACCCAAACATATATAAACCATAAGCCATTGTACAATATCAGAGTATCTCGAACAAACTGATATGGTATTAGAACCAATGTTGCGAACATCGGCATTGGATAAAATCGGCAAGTGTCCGAAAAACCAAAAAATCGGGAAAATATCAGTAAAAAATCGGCAAACATTGGCTAGGCCAAAAAATCGTGATTTCGAGATAAAATTGGGATGTTATTGAGATGTTCGCAACAATGGAACCACTCTGGCAGTTACATTTGTTCAACTTCCCATCTGAAGTTTCTGCAAGTGTTGAACTCTGCATGAACACCCACAAACTCCCATTGCAAGCGTTGTGTTCTTATTTGTGATCCCCTTTGCAGATATTCTCAAATCTGCTAACATCACCTCTTGTGGTTCTCTGCATTCTTCTATTTACAAAACTACCATTCAATGCCCTGATTGTGGGTGCTCAACTCATCTGCAGATCTGTATAACCACGAGCTTTTTCTTTAACAAGAACAGTTTTCATTACATTCAAAACAAAAAAATACATATTTCATGATGACAGTGACCTCAACCAAAGCTGGGTCATAGAGCTTGCCACATCTAACTACAAATTCATTAGCCATTAGAGACACACATCAGTGCAATAAACATCTACAAAATTGCCCTCAGCTTTATGTGGAGAGAAATGCCCATATTCCAATTGTGTCCTTCTGGTTCAGCACATATTTGTCTAAGCATCGAAGCATCAACTCTTTCCAACAATATGTCTCAGGATCTACAACTATCTGCAACAGGTCAGAACTCCACAGGGACCTGACTGGTGACTTTGAGCATTTATCTACTGGAATTACCAGTTGTAAACCTCTTCGAACTAAATTCCATCATTTGGGACAGTCTCCTATCTCCAAATCCAGAGGCCTAGACTTGGAAGTAGACTTGGGAGGCATTATTACCACAGATAGGAACAGAACAGAATATGTTCCTTGGATTTGAAACTTTGGAAGGTGTGTGTGATATGGCAGCCATGTGGCACTCTCCCTTTTGCATTGGATGTTGGGGTGGTTCAGTTTACAAACTCTTGATACCTCCAGATGTAAGCTGGTAGTCATGGTACAGCCCACCACCTGGGACTGAAAGAAAGGGGTTAGGGATGATCTGTAATTGAGCAGCCTATAGTTGACTTGATTCTCTAACACTGTGTGTGTGTTAATCTATTATTTCTTGCTGTCTGTGTTTTACTTACAACTGCTATGATTGTTTATGACTCAGTCTAGTTGCAGGAAGAGCTCTTCAAAGAGTGTTTGAACTGATGCACAGTTGCCTGAATACAACTCCTACAACTCCTCTTTCCTCAACAATCAATTGGCAGGTGATCTCTTGCTGTGTACTCCAAGAAGTCCTTCCTCCTCTTTTCGAACCTCTTTTCGAAAGTTGGCTCTGGTAGCGGCTCACAAATCTGGAACTACATCTCCCGCTCAGTGCGTAGAATACCGAATCTCCTTCTCTTTCCAATAGAAGGTTGTCTTCTATCCACTACAGAATGGGGCACCACCAACTTGGCCTTCAATGCTTAATCAAACCAATTTCAGCAACCCCATTGGGTCGAACCTAAGTCACAGGACATGCCCCTAGGGGGCTGTGTCCTGTCTTCCACATGTCAGATTTGGACTCGATGGAACACTTGTCTGACACGAGTTTCATGACATGTGCCAAAAATCATATTTGACACATGTGCTAAACGTGTCCCAATTTTATGCCATGTGTCCTCAAAAAGTAACTTGCGTGCTTCATAGAGTTTTCCACTGCCATTGAGAGATTTGAAGGCTGTGATGTGCTTAAAGACAAGGGGGTTAAGAAGCCTTGGACTTGGTGGGCAACTCATGGGGCAACATGCCCTCTTCAACAACAATTAGTCATGAGGCTCCTTTCTCAAGTTTCTCCATTATCTTGTTGTGAGAGGAATTAGAGTGCATATGGGAATTTGTATAATTTGAAGAAGAGTAGGCTTGAGTAGTCCAAGGCAGAGACAATGGTGTATGTGCACACCAACCTCCATCTTATTTACAGGTAGAGGGAGGAATGGTTGAAGGGAAAGACAAAGATGCAGAATTTGTTTCCTAATGATATGGGTTTGGTCAACAGTGTTGAGTTGGCATTAGCCAAGTTGGATCTTAATGAACTAGTACTAGAACCAGTCACTTTTGATGATGGTGATCCTCTTGAGGGGTCATCCTCCATACTAACAAATGGACTGATTGGATTGGATATAGAGGAGGAGGAGGAGGGAAAGGATGGAGGAGATAGCAATGGTAGTGACGCCAATTTTGATGATCTTGACATGTAGGAGGATTACTGATAACTACAAGCTATGAGATTATTCCATCTATGGTTCTAGTATCTACCCTATTTTGTATTTACCATTGGCATTCCCACCTATAGTAGCAATGACTTAGTATCCATGTAATGCATTTTGGTTTTGATGACTTAATGGGAAAGCTGCAGTTTATGGTTCTAATTTTTTTTGTGTTTGTCATTTGATCATCATTGATGTAGTAATTGTAAGTATTAAGTAGTAACTAGTTGTATGATTGAAGTTGTATCATGTAAATATTCTAGTTTTCTAAATTCTTACAAAATTTGAAATTTTTTGTCTATATTTCGTTTTTGCATGTGTAACTTCACTAATTTGTTATATATATATATATATATATAACACCTATTTTTGTGTCTTCCATGTGTTGTGTTATTGTGTCTTGTGACTTGGCTTCTTACTTTGAACAATTTTCCATTGTTTTGCTACTCTCCATGAGTGCTTGAGCTCTCTATCTATATATGAATATTGACTTTCTTCTTCTCTACAATAGAAGGCCAATTCTCTTCTCTTTTCCTTCACAACATTGTCCCAATAAATGACAAAAAATCCTCTACATCTTCTGTCTTATCATTTATCTCCTCCCTTCTTGAAGGGAAAAGATCCCAGGAATCAGTTATAGGATCTAGGTTGTAATTGTCATTACTCTTGTGGAGATCACCCACTGGTATCCCTTCTTTAGACAATCATAAAACCCCAATATTTGTAACAAAACTCTGTGTGGCATTCAACCTCTAACTTCTTGTGCAATGGCTTTTATTTCCTTTTATTCTTGCCATGTGGTAAGTAGTCATTGATTGCAGAGCTATCCCATACGATCCCTTATGTTTGGGGCATAGGGTAAACAGGTCTTACCTCTTTCTTTCCCTTACGTTGCTTTGCTTGCATTGATATGCTCACACCATATCCTTTTTGATGTCGAAGGTGGAGGTAAATACTTCTTCCCTTTTGCCATGCTCCTTGCTCCAATACTGCATTAACATTGGCTTAGTCGATTCCCTTTGGAGAGACGAGTGAAGGTAACACCTTTTGTCCAAATTTGTCAATGCTTCACATTATGCCTTAGGCCCATGACCTGAGTCTTCCTTTGATATAGAGTGTGGAGGGTGGAGGTTACACATCTCCCTCAAAAATGTTGGTGCTTGCATTGCATGAGCCTTATCTATAATGTAGATGGGAAGGGATGAGCTCCTTATGCTTCAAGATGTTGTCCACATCCATTGTGACATGGAGGGTGGGGGAATGGACTTCCCTGCACCTCAATATTCTTGCTTATATCCTTCAGTGACTTGGCTAAAAGATGAAGACTTAAACACACTTGCAGTGAGGACTTTAATAAAAGCCACATGCTTGGCCACTAACCCACAACTTTCGGGGAACAAAGAACATGGCTCATCCCTGTTCACACCATGAACACTCAAACATGCCTTTTGAGAGGCTCTTAATAATTCTTCACCAAGGCTTAAATGTGATTTCACCCAATTAAAGTGAAACAAATTTTAGAATCCAAGAGCTCCTTCAAGTACCAAAAATGGAGTAAACCAATTATGGGTTCAATTTAAGTCTCAATCTTTTTCTTTTTGGGCACTACTTGAGCTTAGCTCATTGTTTGTCATGGATTCTGTTACCCACCAAAAGTGGGTGACCACTAGGAGAAACTTCTCTCCTATTAATCTCTTCTACCTGTCAGCGAACAACCCTTGACAACCACCTTGTAGCCGATGTGACATGCCATTCATATCTTTGCAACCTACATCAACTGTATGTTTCCTCACCCATTTGTCAAGAGCACATGTTGGAAGGTGGGCTTTTGATCAAAAGTTACTTTATTCATTTTTCAATCGGGGGCTTATGCTTGTTTGCATTTGGGAATTTTGACAAGGATTACGGGGTAACTTGGAAGAAAGAAGGGTCTTGGCCATGATCATGTTCCCTCACCTTAAATGGGGGGGTTAATTTTCAATCCCAGTCTGGTGGGACCTCCCCTACTGGCCTGATGTGTATAGGAAAGACACTACTTGAGAAGCCGTGATTGAGATAGTGTAGCCCATCTCTTCCTATTCCATACTTGCCACTTTCCATCTTACATTATAAGCCCTTATTCCACCTCCCTTCTTTGGGTTCAATTGACCATTGGTTCTCTGGGATTTGGCATCCATACATCCTCATACCTGGGCAGGGCTTGGAAATGCACTTCGAGAGGTTGATGTAGGTAAAAGAAAAAAGAAAGAGCATATGATGGCCATGAGAAAAACAAAAGAAAAATCAAAATGCAAAAGATCGCTGAGACTTACAAATTAGCATGTGGGCAAAAGCCAAGCATGAGCTCTACCTCCCTCATATGGCCATCCGCTGGTCCTGGGCCAATGTTGCCCTATCTCATAGAAGACAATGAACCCTCACATGTCCTGTTGTAGCTCCTAGAGACAACCCCTGGGTTGATGAGAGGTCAGTGCCTAGGACATCTCAGTCTCTCTTGAAGATGATTCATGTTG
This sequence comes from Pinus tabuliformis, assembly GCA_031772625.1. Classification (NCBI taxonomy): domain Eukaryota; kingdom Viridiplantae; phylum Streptophyta; class Pinopsida; order Pinales; family Pinaceae; genus Pinus; species Pinus tabuliformis. The sequence continues at coordinate 1,844,572,418 of CM062817.1, read as the reverse complement.
CTCAAGAGATAAATGAAAAATGATTTTAAATCTGGTTCAACTACCTTTTACAGAGGTAGATTCAAACATAAACATAAACAATATAGATCATTTTGAGAATAAATGTGCTAATCTGGTGCCCCCCACATAGTAAATGTAGCTCAATTTGTCGTTGCGGTAAAGATGGGAAGGGGGAAAGTAAGGAATAAAACACAAAGGGCTGGACAGACCCAAAATCCTAAGTAATAAATCCCAACAGAATCATGAAAGAATAAGGAAATGAAGTGCAGAAATTATGCAGCGCATTTTAAGGTTTCTAGCTCAATATTCCATGGGTACTTTCTGCTCCAGTATAACATAGTAAATCTGTAATCTCACAGGTAATGTCTGCTACAATAAAACATAAGTAAATCCATGATGTATAAGTGAATCCAACAATTATTACTCATAAAATTTCTGAGGAAGAGAAACACATGAAGTGACACACAGGGGAAGAACACATACTACACATTACTATGCTTGGAATCACTAGATCTTCTTCATTAATCTTAAAAAATGGAGTCCATATCACAGGCTCGAACTGTTGAAATTTTTATAACAATTACCACCTCATGAACAAGCAATTGAACCAAAACCCTGGAACTTCTTTCTCTACAAATAGAACTCGGAATCTTTGAAAAGACAGAATTTAGACCCCTGAAAACAAAGTTTTGGAACATTTCTAATGAGTTTCCTCTTACCTTCTATAGGGAGGGAGAGCTCGAACAATAGTTACAAAAAATCCCCTAATGCTCCCGCTGTCTGAGCATGCAAATGTCCTAATGATTATGAAACATATTAGATTCTCTTGTTGAAAATGCAAAAATTTACAAAATAACAAAACATGAGAAATGTGAGGTGTCATGATGGAAACAACAAAATATTTCCAATGCCAATTGATCTGATTGCCTCTGATCAGGCCACGATATCCCTCCATTGTTACCGGCCAGTTTTCCTGTCGCTTTCTCCCTTTAACAACTTGAAACTTCCCCTTTCTGGAGTTGGACGTGGTCGAGTGCGATGGCGTTAGAGTGGCTCTGTAGCTTAGTTGTCGACCCATCCACTCTTTTATTACTTATGTGGTTCACTATGGGGGCCAATACATCCTGTGATATAACATAGTGCAACCTCAGAGCCACAACTCATCATAACTTCCTTTAACGAAAATCCAAAGTTCCGATGCCTCGAGCCCTTTTGCGCTTAGCTCCTTATTGTTCATATACCATAGAACCACCACCTGTGACCACCAGTATAGTGCTTGGGGGGTTGCAGTATCAGAGCCTTCATCCATCGTAACTCCATTTGAAACAAACGTTACGAAATCATATCATCCCGATGCTCTTAGCCCCTTTTCTCTTAGCACCCCTCTTGTTTTACCTCCATGGGACCGCCGCTTGGGACCACTGGTATAATACTTGAGTGCTACAATATTGGAGCCTTCCTTCATCGTAACTTTCTTTAGAAAAGTATTACAAATTCACAGAGTTTTGATGACTTCACCCCCTTTTGAGTTTGGCCCCCTCAGCGTTTCTCCCCTATAGGATTGGTTGCTGTGACCATGGGCTCAACGCTTGGGGGCTAAAGCCTTCGGGCTCTTGTCGGGGGCCTATCTCCCTTTGTATTTTCTCTTCCGCCCTTGGTTCCTTTAAGTCTCCCACAACCATGAGCCATCAACACATCAAAGCTCTTTTCATCGGAAGTTCTTTGAATTTGAAATTAAAACAAAGTTACGATGTCTCCCTCTCCTGATGAGCTCCATAGCACTTGGGTGCTTGGCCTTGGTCCGCACCCTTGGTTCTTTGGGCCCTCGAAACCAAATGCCAACAACACATCATAAGCCTCTCTCATCGGAACTTAAAAAAAAGGGAAATTGCACAAGATTATGATATTCACATCCCGATATGGTTCATAACACTTAGGTGCAAAATCTTCTCTCTACACTGGGTTCTTTGGATCTCTCATGACCATGTGCCACTCTACACCAGAAGCCCTTCTCATCGGGACCTTTTTCAAAATGCAATTTCAAAAGGGTTTCGAAAAATCCGACTTCTGATATTCTACATAACACTTGGGTGCTTCTTCCTTTCTACGCCCTTGGTCCTTTGAGTCCTCATGACCAAATGCCACTTAACATCAAAGCCCCCTTCATCAGATCAGAACTTTTGATAAAACAATTTGACAGGAGTTACGAAAACTCCATCCTCCGAAAAACCGAACTTCGAAATGATGTCACGCTGACATCATCATATCCATGTGGCACCTCCGTAGTGGTGACACGTGTCACCCAAACTTACCCCATTAGGCCCTTGAAAATGCCAACACTGACTGCCACGTAGCCATCATACGAACACGTCACGTTGATATCATCTGCCTCGTCAGCGTTTCAGAGCCAATTATCTGCTGCCATGTGTCTTCTTCAGAGGAGAGAGGAGGCCCTCGAGTCCTTGGGTTTTCAACGATTTCCTTTTCTTGGCAACCTCGAGGCTTTTTAAAAAATCTCAATTCTTAAGGAGTTACGAAACTCTGATATTCTGATTCCATTTTGCTATGAGGTCTTCTCCTTCCTATATCGGGTTCCGAAATGCTAAGGCTCCAATATGCCATTTCGGGTTCGCTTTTAAAATAAACTGTCGAGATCTCCTTGTTCCTTCCTTCGATATCCAGAAATCCCAATACACTGCTTGTTGGTCCTTTCGATATCGTCTCCTGATATTTCGACCCCCTTTCGATTTCAACCTCCTTTCGATTTCGACCTTCGATATTTCGTCCTTCCCTGTGATTCTGGCCTCCGAAATTTCGACCCTCTTTTATGGCTTTGAGACTTAGGATCTCTCTTTTGGTTTTCCCTTTGGAACACCAAGATTGCACCCATCCTTACCTGTACTAGGGATAAAAAATAGGGCCATTTGACACAACTATAAGATGGTATGACAAGTGACAGTGGGGACAATGTATTGCAAGCAATGCATTAAGAACCTGCAGATTGGTGCCTTCTATCGATTGGGCATGGAGTCATTTACTGGTATGTACAATGGCTCATGGGTATATACAATGGGTGAAAATGGACCTCTTTAATGCTAGAAAATAAAGCTTGAGAAACTTGCCATTCACAGGCAGTTCAAGCACCTCACCATCCAATTTTTCCAGTAGAAGAGTGTTGTTTCCTTTTGCTTCAGATATCTTGAAAGGTCCAAACCACAAGGGATCAAACTTTCCATGTTTTCCTTTGTCCTCTCTTCTAACATTCCATCTGAGCACCAAATCCCCTGACTGTAAGGATATGTTTCTTGTCCTTTGTCAAAAAGAACCTTAATCTTTTCTTGATATATAATCAGATTCTGAGTTACCTCCTCCCTGGTTTCTTGAAGTTCTACCAGCTAATTAATTCTCCTGGTTAGAGAATTTGGCTCTTCCTCAACATCCTGTAGAATTTTAGCCATTAGCATGGCTAGTTTGATAGGGAAAATTTTAACCTTACCATATACCAATTCAAAAGGAGACTTCCCAGTTGACCTCTTGGTGGTAACTTTATTGGCCCATAAAAAAAACTTTAGTTGTGAATCCCAGTTTTTCTGATTTTCTGATATGGTATTTTTTAGAATCCTTACAAGAGTTTTGTTTGAAGACTCAGCCAATCCATTTCCCTATGGATAGTAGGTAGTGGAGTGACCCACGATGATGTTATACTTTTGGAAGAAACTTAGAAACTTGGCAGATTTAAAAACTTGAGCATTATCAGTGATAATTTTCCTTGGACAACCGAATTTGGCAAGGATATTCTCCTCCATAAACTTAATAACCACTACATCGGTTGCATTTCTAGCTGGGATAACCTCCACCCATTTTGTGAAATAATCAGTGGCTGTAAGAATCCACTTGTGTTGTTCGTTGGATGGTGGATGTATTTCTCCTATGAAGTCTAGCCCCCACTGCCTAAAGGGCTCCTTCACAAAAACAAGATTCAAGGGAAGTGATGCTAATTTCTGCTTCTCAACAAAAATCTGACATTTTCTACAAGATTTGACATAAGCATGAAACTCACCAAACAACATGGGCCAACAAAAATATGTTTTAAAGACCTTATGGGTTGTGGCTCTCCAACGGCAATGTCCTCCACAGACACAATTATGAAATTCATCAATCACCTTATGAATCTCTTCTTCTCCCCGACATAAAAGAAAAAACCCCACCAGGTCCTTCCAGTGCAACTGACCATTTGAAATGACGAACTTCTGGGCTTGCAGCCTCAAGGCCATGTATTTAACTTTGTCAAATTTCAATGGGATTTCAGAAAAAGCAAATAATGGACCAAATAATTATACCACTATGAGACAAGGTATTTCATCTGAATTCTCTGTATTGAAGTCTTGATATTATTCTGCTCCTCTTCTCTTCTGCCTCCTCCTTCCTTATCTGCTAACAAATTTATACCCAGGCCTTGGCAGTTAGCCTTGGACAATATTTTAGCCAACCCCTGCCCCTTGATCAACTTAGTGGGTTTGATATCCATGTCATATTCTTGAATATTGACAATCCACTTGCCCCTCTTACTTTCACTGTCTCCCTGCATGAGAATGTCTTTCACAACAATTGTGGGGACGTAAGCTGTTATATTTGACTGCAAGACATAAATTCGGAATGCCTTTAGGGCTTTGACCAAGGCATAAACCTGTGTCTCTAAGATATTATACTTCCGCTCTGCATCTCTCAACACCTAGCTGAAAAATGCAATCGACTGTTCCTGTCCTTCACTATTTTTCTGCAATAAAACAACTGCCATCGTGTTAGGTGAGGCGAAAGAGAAAATGAAGAATGACCTTTGATAGTGTTGTCGCGCAGATTGACACGACAACGCTCAGATCGAGTATCAGAGTGACAACCCCCGGTCTGAGCGTTGTCGTGTCAATCTGTGCGACAACAGATAGTCCAGGCTAGCTAAAACTAGGGATTCTGCAAAAGCATTTTTGATTTTGGAGAATGATTCCTTGGGTTCTACATTCCACTTTACTTCCTTGTCCTTCTTCAACATCTTTGTGATCTCTTTGACAATTTCAACATAGTTTGATATGAATCTTCTTAAACAGTTGATTCTTTTGATGAAAACTTGAATCTCCTTCTTATTTCTTGGTAAGGGAATATTGTTAATAGCTTCCACCCTTTTAGGATCGATATTTACTCATTTTTTTTATAATATGGCCCAAACACTTCCCTTTACTTAAAGCAAACTTTGTTTTCTTAGGATTTAAGGACATACCATACCTTCTACATCTTGGCAATGTGAGCTGCAAATGCTTTAGGTGCTCTTCATCTGACTCAGAGAAACAATTATGTCATCCAGGTAAATTACTACGAATTTATCCCGCTCTCCAACAAATTCTATATCCATTGCTCTCTTGAAAGTAGCTTCAATGTTTATGAGGCCGAAAGGCATTATGTCATACATAAACGTTCCCCATGGTGTAGTAAATTCCATTTTCTTCTGATCCTCAGGGTGTACCGCGACTTGATTATATCCAAAGAAACCATTTATCATGGACATCCGCGCAGACCCTACCACTTTCTGTATAATATAATCCATTTTAGGTAGAGGATAGTTATCTTTCAATGAGGCCTTATTCCAATTTCTAAAACGCACAACCGTATTTCTCCATTCTTCTTCCTGAGAAGAACCAAATTTGCTACCCAATTGGAGTACCTTAACGACACAATTATCTTAGCATGTAACAATTTCTTCACCTCCTTTTCAATTGATGGGAGCAACAAAGGATTAATCTGCCTGAGCTTCTGCTTATATGGCTTCACCCCAGTTTTTAAAGGAATTTTGTGTTGTATGACGCCAAGATCAAAAGTCTTCAAATCATCATATGACCAGGAAAACACATCCATGTACTCCTTAAAAAGGTCGAGGTAGCTTTGTTTGTGAACTCTTTTAGCCAACTTGATGATTCTCAAATCTTCTTCGGTGCCAATGTTACAATCTTCCACATCTTCCTCAAGCTCTTGCTTAGTTGGCTTAGTAGCCACATCATTTGAGTTAAAAAGCCTTTCCAATGGAACCAATCCTCTAGGGATGATATTCCCCTTTAGCTGCAATATCTTGTGACCAACAATGGTTTCTTCCCAATCGGCCTACTGTTCACATGTCATCTCCTTGTCCTCCTGATCAATCATTGAGTTCGATAATTCTCCAACAACCTCCATGAAGCACTTGATCTGTTATTCATCTTCAAATCCCCGCTAGAACTTCACGTTGTATGGTACTGGCGGCCTGTACTTGACCTCGACTTCATATATGAGCAAGTGATTTTGGGGTGGTTTAAAATTGTTAGCGGCGATGGCCAAGGAGTCCGCCATCTTATTATGCTCCCTGGGAAGAAACTGAATTTTGAAAGCTAAGAAGTTTTCAATCAAATCCCATACCTCGTTCCGGTAGGCCTTCAATCTTGGATGCTTGGTTTGATACTGATTTTTTATTTGCTTCACCACTAGCTCTGAATCCCCAAACACATTTAAGCATCGATGTTAAGATTTCTAGCAACTTGCAACCCCAACAACAAGGCTTCATATTCAACAACATTGTTTGTGGCCTCGAACTCCAACTTGAAAGAGAGAGGGATCAGGCTACCTTCTAGAGACACCAACAACACACCTGCCCCATTTCCTTCTCTAGAATAAGCACCATTGAAATATAATTTCCATACCTTTTCATGCCCCAATGATTGTTTACTCAACTGAGCTGTACATTCCACCTAGGTGTCTCCCATGATTTGATCAGTTTCTTCTAACAATAGACAAGAAAAATCCTTCTCCTTACCATACACATGAACTGTGATGAACGATTTTCCCTTGTAATTGTCTTCACGAATCTAGATTCCTTGTACAGTGGGCGCTCTTCTCCACCAAAAACAGGACTGGTGGCATATGTCAAATCCACTTTGATGGAACCCCCAAGTTTTATTCCCCATTACCTGGACAAAAACATACCAAATCTTGCAGGGATATCAACCACTATATCCATTACTGCACTTTTGGCTGGGATTTGAGCTGAATTGACCACCAGATCCTTGATCATACCCAAGCACTTTACTCTTTTGGATTCAAAGGAGTAGAGGTCTTTGTATGGTTTTGTTATCTGCAGTCGTAACTGTTCCATCACAGACAATGGCATTAAGTTATAAGATGCCCCCAAGTCAAGCATACAATTATGTAATAGCAATGTAACAACCCTGGTGAAAATTCCATGTAATAAAAGTTAATAAAGGCAAAATAATAACCACGGTTGATGGGACATTTATTCCGAGCTGAATGTTGGGCAAGACATCCTAGTGTGGGCGTTCATTTGGTTATTAATAGCTAAGGAAATTGGCAAAGGCAATGGCTACGGCTTTGGAAAGGCAAAATGACATTTTTGGCACATTTATTTATGAAAATAATGGAAATTAGGAGAAAAGGAAGGTGAAAGGTCACAGGTTGCATGTGAGGAGGAAAATGAAGAAAATAGAAGCCTCATTCATAAAAAGGTTTCTCAAGATCAGTTGGTAACCTTTTGTCAGTTCAGTTTTATAGCTCTCTCATTATTCTTTCTCTCTCATACTCTTGGATACTTAGAGTTTTCTAGGATCACTCTTGGAGGGTGTGGCATACTTGAAATTTTGGAGAAAGAAGGCAAAGGAAGAGTAGGAAAACACAAGAGGACATCAACATCAACAACTACAATGAATTTTGCTTGAAGGTACCGAGTTGCATGTATGTTTTCCTCACTAGTTTTGGCATGCATGGCATATGCATGTGGTTTGTTGGTTGAGATATGTCATTGGCATGGAGGATGGTCGAGATTGACAGTGGATTCCCTAGCCTTGCCATTTCCCGGATAGCCATGGTGATTGTGGATTTGTTCTCCTTGTTTTCTTTTGGTTGGTTCTCATGTTTCCTTAGCTTGGGTTGAGTTATTAATCTTGGAAGCCCTGGTTAGACTAACGCTTTGGAAGCCTTGTACCAAATTGGATTGAGTTACTAGCCCTGGAAGCCTTGGTTGGACAAATGCTCTTGAAGCCCTTGGTGGGTTGAGTTACTAGTCCTGGAAGCCCTAGTTGGACAAACACTCTGGAAGCCCGGTAAAAGTTGTGGGTTGAGTTACTAGACTTGGAAGCCTTGGTTGTACAAACGCTCTGAAAGTTTTGGAAGGCTTGGATAGAGACCAATCTGATGATGGTTTTGTGATGTCCGACCATGAGGTGGAATTACTGTTTGATGGGTTGAGGTGGATTCCCTTTGGAATCATTTGATGGTTTTGGATTGATGTTTTCTATGAGATCCCACATTCATGCTTGGAAAATGGCGCAAGGGTGAATGGCCGAAGAGAGATTTGGCTCAACCATTCTACGGTCGGGTAGAATGTGGAAGTCCCATCCCGGGTTTGGATTTTGCATCATTAATATGAGGTTATTTATCCTTGTATTTCTATGAGTATTACACTGGTTTATATGTGGATCATATGGTTGTGATTTCATTGGTATTTTTGCTGCTATTATGTTGGTTATATATATCTTTTATGACAGTAGCTATGTATGGCTCCCACAATGTTTTTACTTGTAAATGAATGATGAATGTATCTATGGCATAATGGATGAAATGGTAGCTAATATGTTGAGGCATCAATGTCTCTTAACGATTCTCAGCTAAGTATGAGACCCCTATGCTCATATCTGTTATTTACACTTGTAGATTACATATTCGTGATATGTTTGACGAAATACCTGTCATGGCTAGTAGGGGTCTAGTCAAGGTCTCATTCAAGTGATTGCATTTATACTGTGATTTCCTTGTTATTTTACTGTTATGAAGATGTGATTCAATTCTGGGTAGTAACTTGGGCTCTGGGCCTGAAAAATTGGCTCAAATCCTAGGGACGCTGGCACAACACTGTGCAAAAGAGTCCATGGACACTAGCTTGCAGGCTCATGAGAGTGTCCAGAGATCCCTGAATGTTGGCATGCCCATAGCATGAGAGCGTCTAGAGGTCAAGTGGTCCAAATGCTCAGTGGGACCCAGGAGTTGGTTGGCAGAAATGTTGGATTGGTTCTTGAGGGTCCTAATGCTGATGTTGAATGTTTGTATGTTGTGTTTTCGTTAATTCTACTTCATTAACGTGACTTAGGAGGTCAAATCATATCATAATGGCCTCTCGCTAGTTGCTTGGGTAGATGTGGGAGGAGGGTGTTACAAGCAGATCATGAATTACCATGGTGACATAGAATGGAGGAGTGGAAGGGTCATTCTCTTCCACATGGGGTCCAAACACAACCATAGGTCTCTCTTCTTGAAGGTTAAGGCTATCTTGCAGGGGGTAGTGGTAGGTGAAGTCATAAACTGAGACACTTGAGCTTTATACTAGGGTTGTTTCAATAATTCAGTCAAAAGGACAACCATCTTGACTTTCTCTGTGTCTTTTTGGAGATTGAAGGCAGAGGGATTCTTATCAATTTTAGCAGACTCGACATATGCTTTATCCTCATTGAAGATTGGTTTCATCGGTGGGTGCAATTGCTCTGTTTTGGAGGCTCCAAAATCATTTGGAATGGGGTGGGAGAATTATTTCTTGGTTGGTGGGATAAGGTTGAATGGTTTCTTCCCTTTATTTGTTGGCTTGGGGGAATTTGGATGAAGAGTTTCTCAATTTGATCTTGCCTCATGGACCTTTTCCTGGATGACCTGAGATCATATTTCCTGTGCAACTGGGCTTGCATGAAGTTAGAAAACTGCTTACAATAACTGTCTATCTCATCATCATCTAGTGGGGCCTCTACATCATCCCCTTCTCCTTCATTGGCTTCTATTTCATTTTCTCCCTCTGAGAGAGAAGAGAACTGATTTTCTTGAACTTCTATGGTTTCTTCAATATTCTCTTCTGGATCATCTTCTAGGTACAAAGGAGGTTGAATATGATCATGTTGATCCTTTCTCTCCCTTTGCAAGAGATGCAAAGGTGGTCTCCTGTATTGAGGATTAAAATTTTTGTTAGGAGCTGGTTGACTTTGTCGAGGGGGATTTTTGTTCTCCAACTCCAATTTCACTAGTTTGTTAGACAAATTCCTTATTAACTTGTTCATCTCTTCTAACTTTTGTTCTTGAGTTTCCTTTACTAGACCTGAAGAGCTAGCTTCTTCCTTTCCTCTCCTCCTATCACCATATTCCACTTTCCCTTTCCATTTCCTAGTAGAGGTGAAATTTGCTTCAACTTCCAGGGCATTTGTTTGGATTTGGTCCAGAGTACGAGACTTTCTTTCTTTGAGGGTAAACCCAAACTCTGGTTCAAAGGCTCCAACAAAAACCACTTTGGCAGCAACCTGTGGAGGTTTAATTTTTGTAGGAAGACTGTTATATAATTGATTGATCCTCCTTATAAACTCTGAAACATATTCATTATGCTTTTTATTCATTACATTAAATTCCGTAAGAATATAGACGTAGTCCCTTTTCTCCCCCCATTTCTGCATGAAAGCATTCTCCATCTCCTCCCTGGGATTAATTTAATTATTTGGTAGAATCTTGAACCATTTCTTGGCTTCTCCATCCAAAGACTGAACAAAGAGTCTCAACACTACATCAAGATGTTCTACATTTAGATTCTCAGCAAATGGGCATAAAGTTTCTATATGTTTTTGGGTTGAAATATCATCCTCTCCAGTGAACCTTGGCAGATTTTTAAGGTAATCTTGTGGCATACCATTCAGAGGCTGAGGCAAGTTAAGTGGAGCATATCTATTAAGTAGAAAACCAGGGACAACCATGTTTTGCAATGGAGGTGGTAGAAGATTTACCACAAGGCCTGGTTGAGGTGTTGTATGGATTATGGCTGTATGGAGCTAAGAAGAAGTGCTAGAAAAGCTCTGAGTGGGACTATTTATGAGGATATCTTTGACTTCTTCAGGTTCTGGGCAGGTAGGGAATATGAGAGGAGGAAAACTGACAGAAGCTTCTTTAGATTTAACTTTGGAGGAAAATGAGTCAAACAATTGGCAACGTTCTTCTGAATATTCCAAAGCTTTGAAGGAGGACTCAGAGTAGTTTATCTCAACTTTCTGAGAGTTGGAAGTCGACACTTCAGGAAAAGATATTGTAGGATCTAGAGTAACAGGGGTCCTCTCTTTCCAAATCCTCCTGGATATGATCTTCTCAGGGTCGAATATGGGAGGAGTTTTCTACTGGGAAGTATCAGAGCGAGTATGACTCCACTTGAAAGTCATGATGGTCAAACAAAAATATAAATAGTTGAGTTTCCAAGGTGAGAGATCTCCAACCCACACTTCCCTTTCTCACCCAACAGAGGGAATGTAAAAATGTCGTACCCAGGGGAAAATATTTTGATTTGGTCCCCAACAACAGCGCCAGAAGATGTAGCTCCTAAAGACAACCCTTGGGTTGAGGAGAGGTCAGTGCCTAAGACATCTTAGTCTCTCTTGAAGATGATTCATTGCTACTCAAGAGATAAATGAAAAATGATTTTAAATCTGGTTCAACTACCTTTCATAGAGGTAGATTCAAACAAACACAAACAATATAGAACATTCAGAGAATAAATGTCCAAGTCTGGTGGCCTACACACAATAAATGCAACTCAATTTGTCGTTGCAGTAAATATGGGAAGGGGGAAAGTAAGGAAGGAATTCAGCACAGAGGGTTGGACAAACCCATAATCCTAAGTAATAAATCCCAACAGAATCATGAAAGAATAAGGAAACGAAGTGCAAAAATTATGGAGCACATTTTAAGGTTTCCAACTCAATATTCCATGGGTACTTTTTGCTACAGTATAACATAGTAAATATGTAATCTCACAGGTACTGTTTGCTACAATATAACATAAGTAAATCCATGATTTATAAGTGAATCCAACAACTACAACTTACACAATTTCTGAGGAAGAGAAACACATATGAAGTGACACACAAGGGAAGAACACATACTACACATTACTAAGATTGGAATCACTAGGTATTCTTCATTAATCTTGAAAAATGAAATCCATATCACAGGCTCAAGCTGTTGAAATTTGTATAACAATTACCACCTCATGAACAAACAATTGAACCCAAACTTGGAACCTCTTTCTTTGCAATCAGAACTTGGAATCTCTGAAAAGACATAATTCATACCCTTGAAAATAGAATTTTGGAACCTTTCTAATGAGTTTCCTCTTCCCTTAGATAGGGAGGGAGAGCTCGAACAACAGTTAAAAAAATCTCCTAATGCTCTAGCTGTCTGAACTGCCAACTGCCTGAGCGTGCGAATGTCCTTATGATTACAAAACAAATCTGATTCTCTTCTTTAAAATGCAAAAATTACAAAATAACAAAACATGAAAAACATGAGGTGTCATGATGGACATAGAAAAATATATCTAATTCCAATTCCTCTAATTACCTTTGATTAAGCCATGATATCCCTCCATGATTACCGACTAGTTTACCTGTCGCTCTCTCCCTTTAACAACTTGAAACTTCCTCTTTCTGGGGCTGGACGTGGTCGAGTGTGTTAACATTAGAGTGGCTCTGTAGCTTAGCTGCCGACCCATCCACTCTTTTATTACTTCTGTGGTTCACTATGGGAACCCAATACATCCTGTGATATAGCATAATGCAACCTCGAAGCCACAACTCATCATAACTTCCTTTAACATGACATTATGAAAATCCAAAGTTATGATGTCTCAATCCCTTCTGTGCTTAGCTCTTTATTGTTCATATACTATAGAACCACCACCCGTGACCACCCATATGGTGCTTGGGGGTCTGTAGTATCAGAGCCTTAGTCCATCGTAACTTTATTTGAAACAAATGTTACGAAATCATATCATCACGATGCTCTTAGCCCCTTTGCTCTTAGTGCCCCTCTTGTTCTACCTCCATGGCACTGCTGCTTGGGACCACCGGTATAATACTTGAGCACTACAATATCGGAGCCTTTCTTCATCGTAACTTTCTTTAGAAAATCTTACGAATTGACAAAGTTTTGATGAATTCATCCCCTTTTGAGTTTGGCCCCCTTACTATTTCTCCCCTATAGGAACAGGTGTTATGACCGTAGGCTCAACTCTTGGGTGCTAAATCCTTCTGGCTCCTGTTGGGGGCCTATCTGCCTTTGTATTTTCTCTTTTTCCCTTGGTCCCTTTAAGTCTCCCACAACCATGAGCCATGAACACATCAAATCTCTTTCCATCGAAAGTTCTCTGAATTTGAAATTAAAACAATGTTACGATGTCTCCCTCTCCCGATGAGATCCATAACATTTGGGTGCTTGCCCTTGGTCTGTGCCCTTGGTTCTTTGGGCCCTCGAAACCAAATGCCAACAACACATCAGAAGCCCCTCTCATCAGAACTTTTTTTTTAAAAGAAATTGCACAAGTGTTTTGATATTCACATCCCGATATGGTTCATAACAGTTAGGTGCTAAATATTCTCTTCACTCTCGGTCCTTTGGATCTCTCACGACCATGTGCTAGGCCACATCGAAATCCATTCTCATCGGGATCTTTTTCAAAATGCAATTTCAAAGGGGTTCCGAAAACTCTGACCTCCAATATTCTACATAGAACTTGGGTGCTTTTCCCTCTCTATACCCTTGGTCCTCTGATTCCTCATGAGAAAATACCACTTAACATTAGGGCCCCGTTCATCAGATCAAAACTTTTGATAAAAAAATTTGACAAGAGTTACGAAAACTCCATCCTCTAAAAAAATGACCTCTGAAATGATGTCACGCTGATTTCATCATCTCCATGTGGCGCCTCCCTCGTGGTGACATGTGTCACCCAAATTTACCCCATTAGGCCCTCGAAAACATTGAAAATGACTGCCACATGTCCATCGTATGACCACATCATGCTGACTTCATTTTCCTCATCAACTTCTTGGAGCCAATTATCTGCTGCCATGTGTCTTTTTCAAAGGAGAGAGAAAGAGGCCCTTAGGTCCTTGGGTTTTCAACAATTTCCTTTTCTCGGCAACCTCGGGGCTTTTTAAAGAATCTCAATTTTTAAGGAGTTACAAAACTCTGATATTCCGATACCATTATGCTATGAGGTCTTCTCCTTCCTATAACATTATCTGAAATGCTAAGGCTCTAATATGCCATTTCGGGCCCGCTTTTAAAATGGACTGTCGAGATCTCCATGTTCCTTCTTCCAATATCTCGAAATCCCAATATGCTACTCGCTGGTCCTTTCAATATTGGATCTCGATATTTCGACCTCCTTTTGATTTTAGCCTCCTTTGGTTTTGGCCTCCGATATTTCGGCCTTCCCTGTGATTTCAACCCTCTTTTATGGCTTTGGGACTTAAGATCTCCCTTTTGGTTTTCCCTTTGGAACACCAAGATTGCACCCATCCTTCCCTATAATAGGGATGAAAAATAGGGCCATTTGACACAACTATAAGATGGTATGATAGGTGTCAAGGTGTCCCAACCCGTAATGGGTGATGAATTGCCCCATCCCAAAGGGGGTGACAATTGCTATACATCATACAAAGCAGGCTCTTATTCCTTGAGCTACGAGCAATAATACAAAGAAGAATTAAGAAAAAGTGAAGGAAATATATAGGAGTGAAAAAACAAAGGCTGAGGTAACTCATGCATCCACAATTTCTCCCTCCCCACATCTATACACCCAGGATGAGGTATTCCATCATAGCTGATCCCTTTGACCATGAAGTCTTCTCCCCTCCATTCCATCATTATTCACATGGAACCTGTTGATTGAGGGGTGGACCAAGGACATGTCACTTCACTTTGAGAGTTGGGAACAACTAATAGGATATTCTATTAACCACTCCTACCTAGGGAGGTAACACCATTACGTGACTAAGGCCCCAATTTTGGAAGAAAAGCCTCATATGAAGTGTTATTTTCCCCATTTATTTCAAGCTTGGTTCACTTATATGAAATAATGATTATTGTACCTAATGGTGAAAGTTACAACACTGGATATTGTGTGTAATTGGTAGGTGGTTCCATATATAGTTATGGGCAAATTAACTGGAGTCCAGGTCCTCCAGAGGGACATATTGACCCCCACAGGTGATGTGTTGAGAATCATAGGACTCCAGACAATTGTAGAACACCATTTATATCCATGGGCACCTTCGACACCTGCAACGTTCCTGCATTTGCCTTATTATTCATGGGATGATGCACCTAAACCAGCTTGCCCCCATTCGAATTAATGTTGATCACATGATTTGGCAGTTGATCTAGGGTCTAAATGAGGTTTGTCTCATGTCTTGAGACATGGGAGGGCTAGCACCATCTTCAGTGTCTTCAATGTTGGAGCTTAATCCAACTTATTCAGCACTTGGAGACCCATGAGACCCAATTTTGTGCCCCAAACCCACATATGGGGTCTACAAGATGGTTTTAAAGAGATCTAGGGGCCAACCTCTAGATTATGATTTTAGAACCCCTCTACACTTGTCATGGCACTTGAGGAGTTCAACTCTTGCCCTAAGAGAGCACGTGCTAGCATGATGTCATCACTTGGACTTGTATTTATGGAGATGAATCTAATTTCACAAAGGCTAATAGGTTGGCTTGTGACCTAGGCTTATGTTGCACATTATTTTATGATTATTTAGGCACTCATAGGCGAAATTTGTTGATTTTTCAAATGCAATAGATACAAGCACTAATTTATGAAAACTGATAATTACTTCTAATGATGTAGACATTCTTTTAACTCTACCAGTTTATCATTAAGAAATTACACTTCAAAAAATCAACCATAAATGTACAAGAACAATGGAGATCACAACGCACAGAGAAAACACAAGATTTACCCTGGGAAATCCCACTTGGGGGAAAAACCAACCACCTTTTCATTAGAGAAATTATTTAGTTCAACAAGAGATACACCTAATTCTACTAGTCAATATGATGGTCAAGCTAACCAACAATACAATGGTCAAACCTAGTCAAACAACCCTCTTGTCAAGTCCAAAAAACATGGTTCTCTTAGATCTCTCTAGCCAGAAATTCATCCTCCCAATAACTGTCTAGAAAAACTCGGCCTTGTTTCCCAGAAACTGTTGCCTAGAATTTCGCCCTGCTGCCTAGAATATGCTACCCAAAAAGTTTGACAACTACCTAGAATATGCCCGGAAACTCGCAATTGTGAATTCAAAGAGAGAGAGAGAGAGATAAAATATGCTTGAATGAATTTTTCCTTCTTTTTCTTCTCCTTCGCTTAGATTCCCAAAATATATCTTATCCTGTGTGTGATCAAATTGTGTCTTGTGGAGGAGGTGAAATGCCATATATATAGTGCTTTTCCCTACTTGAATGAGTGTCTCTTCATTGGGGCCGACTTGAAAAGTTTGGAGCTAAAAATTCAAAATTTTCTCTTTTAAAACCAACATGAAGAACATGTCTTATATTAATCATTTTGAGGGCTAACAATCAAACGACATGAAGAACATGTCTTACATTTTCAAAATATATTTCAAGGGCTAAAATATTAATTATGAAGATCACCCATAGCTACAAAATTCAACACTCCCTCTTAGCTAGGGAGGAATTCATAATTATTACCGAATGTTCTCTTGTTAACAAATTTCTCTAAGAAAAGGTTACAACAATTCATCATTATCATCAACATCATTCAACTACCATAATTCTAGTCAACAATTTTGGCACATGGTAAATCAACAACATCAACAAGTTACCATGATTTTGGTCAGTACCTATAACCTATGGTGTATCCTCACCATAATCCTAGTCGATACTCCTAAAACATGGTACATCATTGACATCAACTAGTCACCATAATTCCAATCCATCTGACACATGGTAGACAAACTAGTCTTGGTTCACCATCATCACGGTCAATATCTTTGACACATGGTAAATCTCCAAAGGCCACACTCTACTTGAGTAATTATGGGCATGATGCTAAATAATATCACTCAACCTATATGGAGAGCTCTAACCCTGACACTGAAAGACACTCACTCAATTGAGTGATCTTGTGCCTCTAGGAACATTCTTCCTAATTTTGATCATCATACTTGACATAGGAAGAATGATTGTCCTTTGCTGGACCATTCTCCCTAATTCCAGTCATACTTGACACAAGGAGATTGTATATCCATGATGTTATCTCATCAACACTCCCTCTCACCGAGGGAGGTAGTCTCAACAAGTCCAAGCTTGTCGCTGAAGTATACAAATTTTACTCTAGAAAAAGGCTTTGAAAGAATATTGACTATCTGTTCATCAATATAGATGTACTGAAGCTTCACTGCTCCCTTCTGCACCATGTCATGAATGAAGTGGTACTTGATATCGATATGCTTTGACCACTCATGGAAAATTGGATTTTCTGTAAGCTTTACAAAACTTTGATTGTCACAATATATCATGGTCGATTCCAACACCTGATCAAATAGTACTGCGAGTAACTTCTGAAGCCAAATTGCTTCACAACTCGCTTAACTGGTTGTGATATACTCCACATCGACAATGTTGAGTGCAACAAATGTTTGCTTTCCTCTCATCCAAGAAATCATAACAAAGCTCAAACTGAAGTAGCCTCCAAATGTACCTTTTCTGTCTTCCGCACTCCCTACCCAATCTTAATTTGTATATCATTGTTTGAGACTTCTCAAACCATAATCAACTGTACCACGAAAATATCTCAATACATGCTTTGTTGCAATCCAATGATCATGTCTTGGTTCCACCTGGAACTAGCTCAGAGTGTTCACTGCAAAGCAAATGTCTGGTCTAGTATTAACCAAATACATTAAGGATCCAATCAAATTCTGGTACATGGATGGATCTATTGAATCTAACTCAAAGTATCCCAACTTATATTTGTCACCATGGGAGTAGCCATTGATTTACAATCCATCATTCCAAACTTCTGAAGGATCTTGAAAATATACTTCCCTTGACCAAGGAAGATTTCACCAGGGTTCTGCCATACTTATAGTCCCAAATAGTAGTGCATCAAGCCAAGATCCTTCATATCAAATTCAATGGCCAACTCCTTCTTACACTGAACAATGAGACGCTCTACACTTGTTAGAAATAAGTAATCAACAGACAACAATAAAATCACAGGTTCATTTTTCACAACCTTAATATATAGGTTTAGATCAACATCACTTTTGGAGAAACTAGGTCTTGTCAGGTAGCCATCAATTCGAGAATACTAGGCTGTAGGTGACTGCTTAAGTCCATACAATAATTTCTTCAATATGCAAACATGAGATTCTCTCCCATGAACGTCAAAACCTTGAGGTTGTTCTATGTACATTTCTTCCTCGATCACAACATTGAGGAAAGCAATGTTTACATCCATCTGATGAAAAGTACAACCCATAGAATCATCAATAGAAATAATAGATCTAATAGTAATGTACCTGAAAACTAGTGCAAAAGTCTCCTCGTAATCCTCTCCCTCTTTTTGTGAGAAACCTGTAGCCACAAATCTCACCTTCTATTTATCAATACTGCCATATATAGCATGCTTAATATTGTATATCCATTTGGAGGTCACCTACTGACTTCCCTTCAGGTCTAGGCATAATTTTCCATACATCATTCTTCATAATAGATTGATATTCTTCCATCATCGTATCCTTCCAAGGTTGATGGCTAGCTGCCTCCTCATAGTTGGAAGGTTCAAAATCAATGAGATTAGTAATCAATGCTACATATCTAGAATACCTCTTTGGTCTCTTTCTTTCCTTGAAGGTGCCACATGGAGTTGCATGTCCTTATGCTTTTTGCAAGGTAGATCTAAGCTAAGTTGGCCTCTTCTTTATTTCTGGAACAAATGGATCCATTGGTTCATAAGGCCCTTATGGCTCTTCTTGATGATCTATGGGATGTTCTAAAGGATTGGATGGACCTGATCCTTTTTCCTTGGGAAATTCATGCTCTTCATCATCATTAGAATCCATAGGATCTTATTTAGACTTCCAATAGGAAACATTCTCATAAAAGGTAACATCCTTGCTGACTTCAACCTATCCTTGATTGGGAACATAAATTTTATAAGCCTTTGATGATTCGTTGTATCCAACAAATATTCCTTTTTTTCTTGAAGGCTTTAATTTCTTCCCTGTATCTTTGGGTACGTATATAAACTATACAACCAAAAAATTCTCAAGTGTCCAGTCAACACTTCTACAAGAGTGTTATCTTCCAAGATTTGATGAGGACTTATATTTTCAATATAAATGACTGTCATGGATGCTTCACTCCATAAGAACATGGGCAAGTCTTGATCATGCATAATTTCCTTAACCGATTCTTCAATGGATCTGTTCTTCCTTTCAACAACTGCATTTTGTTGTGGATTGTAAGGGACTATCAACTCCCTCTTAATCCTAGTTTCTATACAAAAGGAAACGAGTTCCTTGGAAGTGTATTCTCATCTGTTATATGATCTCATAATCTTGATCTTCTTTGCTATCAAGTTTTCTGCTTCAACCTTGAATTCTTGAAATTTGTTGAAAAATTCATCCTTGGTTTTTATGAATTAAATCCATGTCTTGCGAGATATGTCATCAATAAAAGTTACATAGTATAGAGAGCCTCCAAAGGATTTCACTGGCATTTGACTACATACATCAAAATGAACTAGATCCAAGATTTCCTTAGATCTACTCTCAATGTTTGGAAAAGAATTTTCCAAGAACACAACCTTTATATACACCTTCATGCTCCATTTGCAATTCTGGAACACTTGAAACCATATGATTTGAAGCTGGAAAAGCTCTATAATAAAGGTGAGCATATATTCTATGCCATAGTTCACATGGATTGATATCATTATGCAATAATTCTTGAGTTGGTTGTTCCAAGATTTGATACAACCTTTCTTCATGAACCTTTCTTCATGGTTTCTTCAGATGTTCACTGTTGTCAGCTATGGTAGCATGTTGCTTTTCCTTTCTCTTTCTATCATTCAATCTTTTAGGAAAATGGATTATATATTGACCAAATTTGTGACAATGATAACATTGAATCTTCGACATATCATTCATCCCTTGTCGAGCAAGTCTTTTACCTCCATTTCTTCTTTGAAAGCTAAACCTTTTTCTTCCTCCAGCGTTCTTGGATCACACTACAAATGCTTGAGAGTCATATTCTTCAGATATCTAAATCTTTCCTTTTTATATAAGTCTATACTCTTCTTGAGTACATGAGGTCCACAGTTCTTTAAACTTTGGAGTTTCTTTTCTGCCACATATACTAGATGCAAATAATACATATGAGTTAGATAAACCATTAAGTGTTGTAGTCACATGTTCCTTTTCAAAAATGATTTCATCAATTGATTGAATTTGATCTCTTAGTTGAGATATCATCATGAAATATGAAGCCAAAACATAATTTCTTGTCATTTTAACATCACTATGCTCATTCTTCAAACTCATTGCTTGACCAATGTTTTTGATGGTGTATAATCCAACTAGGGCATCATACATCTTCTTTAAGGTGTCAAGATTTGCGAAATATGGAATCAAATGATCTCTAATAGAATCCAAAATAACACTTCTGGCTGAGATGTCATCCTTCTCATATTTTTATTTCCCTTCATTAACTGAAAGTTTGGTAACCTTACCCTTCACAATATCCAAGAGATCATTATGTTCAAGAATGAGGTCAATCCTTGTCTTCCAAGCCCTAAAATTTGAAGCTCCTTCTAGCTTGTTCTCTAACTTCATAGAGGAACCCATGGATATAGACAAACAATTTCAAGTGTGATCTCAATGTACTTTCTTTCACCAAAGCTCTGATACCATGTTGATTTTTCAAGTCCAATAGATAGAAGCACTAATTTATGAAAACTGATAATTACTTCTAATGATATAGATATTCTTTTAACACTTCTAGTTTATCATTAAGTGTAGAAAATTATGATGTTCTATGCTGTAACAATTACTTATTACAAAACTTATTTCTATTGCAATATCAATAAGCAATTGTAGATAGAACATAAACCAAATGCGTAATAGAAGACAACCAAGAACAAAATGAGACACAAAGAATTTAGGTCGAATGACCAGGGAAAAACCCAACCAATTTCTTCTTCTATTAGATATCAATAGTTCAACAAAGATACATAGCACAATGAGAGATCAAGAGAAAGAGTAAGTTCACCCAAATCTAAACAAGTTGAAGCATAAATTTCACTGGTAGCAACAACAAATGAAAACATTGAATCAACATTCCCTTCAAATAAATCAACATTGAAACACTTAATCAAGATTGGCTTACCAAGTCCTTCTCTTACTCTCCAAGTCTCTCTCTCATAATTTTCTTCAAATCTCTCCAACTCTCTCTCTCAAGTTCAAATTCTTCCTTCACAATGCACAAGTAGTAACATGAGATGATATGAGACACATATATAGGACGTGCAACGAATTCATGCCATAAAGGAGGTACAACTCACATGCCATGAGGTAGGTGCAACACATGCCTTTTTGGGAAGAGTAACTTATGCCATTATGGAGAGGCAACACATGCCTTAGAGAAGTGTAACTTATGCCATTAAGGAGTGTCATCATTTTAGGAGAGAAACATATGACTTAAATGAGGAGAGTGTAACATATGCATTAATGAGAGTGTAAGAGGAATCTTTCATGACATGCCTTTAATGAGTGTGTAAGAGAGAGTGTAACGTAGTGTTATATGAGTCATCAAGGAGAGGTGAAAAGTGATTGAGTTTCATGAAGGACATAGGACTTGAATTTCATTTTGATAATATCATAGTATCATAAAGGATACTATTATTATTATTATTGACGATTAAGTCAAAATTGAGCTATTAGGATTGATTAATGATAAGTGATTTTCCATCAACTATACTTTATTACCAATTGATGCAAAGTGATTTATTATTTTTGGAAAGTCATACTTGAGATGCTAAACATGACTTTCTAATTTTAGAAAGTCACTCCAGAATTGTTAGAAATGAGTTTTTATTTAAGGAAAGTCATCCCTGAGTTGCCAACTTTCAACACTTGCTCTCAGTTAGGGAGGAATTTCTTTCTACAACAAATATTTTTGCTTTCTTTGCTTATCTATATTCATCTTTGTTGTGGAACAATCATGTCTCAATCTAATGAAGAAGAATCATCACAAGGGAGATTTATCTATTGTCCTATATCCACTGATCTTCCCACCTTGACATAGAATTGGGGGGATTACCACTTGTCAACACACGAGAAGGACTACGCACAACCAAGTCTCACCTCAAGAGTCAAGTGGTAAAACACCTGCATCCACAAAATTTGTCAACACATGACAATAACCAAATCTCATCTCTGCTTGGGGGGATTACCACTTGTCAACACATAACAAGGATCATGCATAACCAATATTCACCACACCCATTGGCTAGATGGGTGGAAATCCCAACAAGCTCAACTTATGGGTAGGATGCGCACTGGAGCATACTCTTGAAAAGTCCTAGACATGATAGTAGGAGGGATTAGCAATTATTAACACATGACAAGGATCGCGCAGAACCTACAGTTAAGAGTTCCCTCAACCACATGATCTCTCCTGGATCTATTCCCAACCTGCAAGCTCAAACAAGAGGGAAGAGCATAGCTTAGTGTTCTTGATCATCCATGACCACCCCATCCAGAAAGGGTCACATCCGTCAGTCCATGCTGCTCTCTGAATATCAAGAAATTCCCTTTCGAAAAAGGCTTGGTAAGTATGTCAGTTATCTGATCATCAATTGTAATATGATGGAGTCTCATTGCTCTTCTATGCACCATATCCCAGATATAATGATATATAATCTTAATGTGCTTGGACTTGTCATGGAACACAAGATTTTCTAGAAGTTGAATCCCACTCTTATTGTCACAGTATATTACTGTTGTATCTGGTACATGCTCAAATAACTCTCCAAAGAGCTTTCTCAACCATACTGCCTCACAACTAGCCATCCTAGCAACAATGTGCTTGAATTCAACCGTGCCAAGGGATACAAACTTATGTTTTCTTCTCATCCAAGATATAATGTCAGATCCAAAACTAAAGCAATATCCAGATGTGGTCTTTCTGTTAGCAGAGTTACCAACCCAATCAACATTAGAGTATCCATGTAGTCTCACGTCTCTGGTATTATATCTCAATCCAAGATTGGTGGTCCCATGCAGGTATCTCAACACATGTTTTGTAGCAATCCAGTGTGCATGTGATGACTCAATCATATATTGGCTCAGATTATTGACCACAAAACATATGTCCAGACGAGTGTTCACTAAGAACATCAGTTCCTCAATTAGTCAATGTCGATACTCAGAAGGATTTTTCAAATCAGGTCCTGCAACTTCACCACATAACTTCTCGAAATTCATTTCGATTGGTGTATGGACTTACATTCTGTCATACCAAAGCTTTCCAGTAGCTTGACAACATATTTTCCTTGAGAAATGAAAATCTCACTAGGTATCTTCCATACCTCTAGGCCCAAAAACTAGTGTATCAAATGAAGATCTTTCATTTCAAACTTAGAAGCTAACTCCCTCTTACATTGGAGATAAGAGATTCTCCACCTGTCAAGAATAAGTCATCAACATATAATACCAAAATCAAAGGCATACCTTGGACTGTTTTGAAGTAGAGATTTGGATCAACATTGCTTTTGGTAAACCAAGCTTCATCAAGAAGCTATCAATTTGGGAATACCAAGCTCTTTGGGCAGCTTGCTTCAATCCATAGAGAGCTTTCTTCAGTCTACACATAAGTTTTCCTGTCATGTTCTTCAAAGCCTTGTGGTTGCTCCACAAATACTTCTTCCTTGAGGAATCCATGTAGAAAATTTGTTTTCACATCCATTTAATGAAATGTCCATCCCTAGCTAACAACTAGAGCTGCAATAGATCAGATGGTAGTATATTGGGCAACAAATGCAAACATCTCATCATAGTCTACTCCCTCTTTTTGAGATAAACCTCTAGCCACAAATCTAGTTTTATATTTTTCAATACTTCCATCCACAACATATTTAATTTTGTACAACCATTTATAAGTCACAAAATTCTTCCCTTTGGGTCTTGGAACTACTTCACACACATCATTATGTATGATGGACTAATATTCTTCAGTCATAACATCTTTCCATACTTGATCTTTCACTGCTTCTTCAAAAGTGCATGGTTCAATTTGTATAATTTTGTTCAGGGCTACAACATATCCCTAGAACCAACATCGTTTCTTGCTTTCTCTGAAGGTTCCTCTAGGGGAACCATGCTTATCAACATACTATAAAGTGTCACGAAGCCATAATGGTCTCATTCTAGTAGGAGGATCACATAGAGTAGGATCCGAGGAGTCCATGGGATCCATGGGTTCATGAGCAAGATCAGGCTTAGGCTCAGGATCTTCTTGTTTATCCAAGACATCATCCCGTCTTTCAACATTAGCAAGAGGAGGGGTGTCTCTAACTTTTCTAAGAGCTAAATCTTCAAAAAATATTTCATCCCTTCTAAAATCTATAGTTCTTTGACCAAACATGTATATTATGTAAGCTTTAGAATTTTCATGATAACCACCAAATGTACCTTTCTCGCCTGAAGCTTCTAGTATGGTCCTCTTTTCCTTTGGCACATGGAAGTAGACAGGGAAACAAAAGGTTCTTAAGTGCCCAACCTTGGTATTTTCACTAGTGAAGACTTCTTTAGGAGTCTTGTTGTTTAATGATCGGTGTGGAGATCTATTTTGGACATAGACAATAATGTTTGCAACTTCTATCCATAGAAACTTCGGTAGCTTTTGATCATGCAACATAGATTTGACTACGTCCATGATAGTTCCATTCTTTCTTCCAGCAACACCATTTTTTTTCTAGGTTATATAGTAGGATGGTCTCTTTCTTGATTCCATCTTCTGTGTAGAAGTCATTGAAATCATTTGAAGTGAACTCTGTTGATCTAGATTGTCATTGATGTCAATATGGAAATATTCTAGATATGAAGCCAAGGAGAAGCAAAGCAGATCCGAGAAGGAACTGGAGCAAGAAGCCAAGGAGCGAAGCCATAGGAAAGCCAAGGAATGAAGCCACAGGAAAGACAAGCCATGAGTAAGAGTTTGCTACAAACTGTTATGATTAAAATATCGCATATGCCCAAGAGTAACAGCCATATAAGAGATATCGCATGAAATATCAGAAAGAGCCAACAGGAACAACAACCGTTGGAAGAGAGGGGGTAGGAAAGTATGACTCAAGTCCTGCAAAGAGGAAGAATTCATCAGAAGGAGAAAAGAGGAACACATAACGAGGAAAGCGCCAATAGGAACAACATCCATTGAAAAAACGGGGGTAGGAAAGTATGACTCAAGTCCCGCACTTGTGAAGTCCCACAAACCGTCGTTTGTGATAAGGTGCGGACCCGATCGCTCCATTATAAACCACCCTATTGTAATATCGCCTTTGCGTGGACCCGTTACACCATTACGACATGATTCAATGTTATATCACATCTGCATTAGAAGTCATGTATTAAGAAGGAATGCCACTTGAATCTGCGATTGCGATATATATATATATATATATATATACGGACCCACGGGACCATTACAATACACTGTAATACAACAACGCATCTGCCACATCACAAGTTTTTTAAAGCTATTGGCACGTTAAAACCCCGATTGCGATATAAGTATGCGGACCCGCTGCACCATTATAATACGTCCTAAATAAATATCGCATCCGTTGCATATCGCAAGTCTTGAAGATATGTAACAATGGAAAACCGCCGATTGCGATAAGGTTATGGACCCGATGGGTTTATTAACTACTGCTTAAGATCACATCGCATCCACTTCATTGTCAGTAGCGCAATCACTGTGTTATGTGGGAACCTCCAAAAAATTGCGATTGTGATTAAGGTGATGATGTGGTTGGTGGGACCACCCATTATATTTTCTGTTTTAACTATGTTGATATATGAAGATCGATGATGTTGATATCAGAGGACAAAGTATGTTATGGGCACGACTTGTAAAAGACCTCCAGAAGCTCCGATTGTGATTAAAGGAATGACGTGGCATGTGGGATCTCCAATATGGTTTTTTAATATGCAACACTTTTGTAATTCGGCCTCTCTTCCGAATGAACGCGTCCTTTGAGTATTGGTGAATTCAAAGAGATAGAGGAAGACGAAGGGCGAGCATAGAGGAAGCCAAAAGATCAAGCGAGAGAAAAGGAAGCCAAAGGTCAGGGGTATCAGGCATATATAACAGAGAACAAAGAAAGTTTACGTGTTGGTGAAACTGTAAGAAACAGAGGAAGATGAAGGTCTGGGAGACGTGGAAGGAGCAGGTGGACAAAAGTAAGTCATCAGTCCAGTAGGGTTGGGAGCAGAGAATTACTACCAAACAGATCCAAACAATTTACAGCAAAGGGTTGGAGCCCTTGGGGTTGGTGCCTCAGAACTAGAAGGATTGGTGTCCTGGGAGTTGGTGCTCCTAAATCCAAGGTTGGTGCCTTGACAAGACAAGGTTGGTGCTCTAGAGGTTGGTGCCTCACAAAAAGCCCAAGTTGGTGCTTGGCAACTGGTTGAAGCTATATATACATTGTACTTGATTTATTGCAAAGATTATATTAATAAAAGCATTCATTCCTGTTATTTATTTCTGTGTTCTAAATATAAATGATTTAACAAAAAAATAATAATAACAATTGAAAAGAAATACTAATTCACCCCCCCCCCCCCCCCGCCCCCTCAGTATTTCCAACAATTGGTATTAGAGCAGGCTTCTTCATATCATCCTAACAGCTTGAAGAAGGATTCTTAGTCATGATGAGAAATCAAGAAGTGTCAAGAAGACCTCCTCTGTTCGATGGCACAAATTTTGGTTTTTGGAAAAAGAGAATGTCCTACTACTTAATGTCCCTTGGACCTGAAGTTTGGCATTCGGTTTTAAATGAGTACACAGCTCCTTCCACTCTTCCAACAGATCAAGATGAAAGGAAAGCCTACATTGCAAATGCAAAAGCCTTAAACTCCATCACTAGTGGAATCACTGATTCTGAATTTACAAAAGTCATGAATTGTAACTCGGCCAAAGAAGTATGGGATAAGCTAATTAGCTTATACGATGGGGACTCCAAAGTTAAGAAGGCTAAGCTTCAAAATCATAGAAGGCAATTTGAAAGTCTGAAAATGGATGAAGAAGAAGATATTGCAACATACTTTCTCCGAGTAACTGAAGTAGTCAACTCTCTTAAAGGATTGGAAGAAAACATTGAAGAAAGCACTATTGTTCAAAAGGTCTTAAGATCTCTCCGAGACAGATTTGACTCCAAATTAAGTGCAATAGAAGAAATGAAGGATCTAGATACTCTCAAGATGGATGAACTTCATGGAATCCTCATTGCCTATGAGATGAGAAAAAGGACGCGCAAGTTCCAAAGATGCAACATTCAAGGCCTCAAAATCAAAAAAGGGGAAAGAATGGAATGCCAGTAGTGATGACTCCGATGTTGAATCCGAATTGGCACAATTTGTACGAAGACTAAAGAAAGGATCTGAGCTAAAAGGTAAGTACCCTCTTATTTGTTTCAAATGTGGAAAAATAGGTCATTATGCACACAGATAAAGAATACTTTCAACCTACTTTTCTCCTTATTCCTATCACTTGAGCATTAAGGAAGCCACAATAACAAAATTGTCATTGCCATGGCCTCCTTCCTCTCTTGTGAGCATTGAGGAATCTACAACAATGAACTTGTGGTTGCTGTGGCCTCTTTCTTCCCTTGGATGTTCCTATGGAACTATAGAAGGCAGGATGTTTCCTCGATCCATTATCGTGAGAGCATACATGCTCAACTACCACTAGTCTTCTCAAGATTGCCTCCTTTAATTGTTGATTCTTAACCATTCACAACTTGTTATTCATTGCTATTGACCTCCAAAAAATGAGAGAAATGATGCATACAAAAATTATACATCCCTAATCAATGAGTGAAGATGCCAAAATAACCTTCACAATATTAAATGCAACCCTACTGATCCATTAATATAGATTGCGCTCATCCATAGAAATCTTAGTTGTTGTTGCTACACACACCTCAATATTCACAATTTTCCATCTATTCCTCTCACCCCCTTCGATACAAGAGTGAGAAGGTTTTTTAATGCTTGAGGTTGCCATTGCAATATTCCATTTCAAATGGAGACATTGACAATTAAGCGTTGTTGGTTGGGACACCTACTTTTTTCTTCTCTCATTCTTGGTAGAATGTCTTCTCTCCTTTTTCCCCTCTGTGGAAGTGGATTTTTTTGTGAGGCCCCTTACCTTTAAATGCCCTTCCATACTAGTGGTCTTCATGACAAAGTAACAACCTTTCCAAGAATTCCTCAAAACTGGTGGTGCAATAGTCTATGCAGATATTTCTTCTCTGTCACTACTTCTTATGATTTCTTCTTTTTTCCAGTAGTGTGCTTTTCATTGCTACTTCTTTAAGATCACTATATTGACTTGAAGGCCACTATTATGGAAGGGACTTTTAAGGGGTAAGGAGCCTCACAATTGTGGATCAAAACTACTGAGAAATAGTCTTTATAATTGTCCACCTCTTTGGATTCCTTATTTGGTTCTTGAGATGAAACTTGAGATGTAGTCTCCAACATCCATTCAATTCATAATCACTATAGTAGTTCTTGCAACTACTCTTGTTTCTTTGAAACTTTGTTTTGTTAAGGACCTGTTAGGCCTACAACAACCTCATTATATTTTTAAAATTTTAAAAATAATAACCCTTCATTTTTATTATAATTATTATTTTTAATTTTTTCTAAAAAAACATATTTATGATGGTTAGAACTTACAATAAAAATAAAAATATCCAATAATAAATAGTTCACGTTGGAATTCAAAACTCATCTAACATTAAAATCTTTTGAAATTGATCCCTATCCCCAATTCTCGATCTTATGACTGTCCTCACTGTCTTGATTTTAAGATCACATGATTTGTATCAATTTGTGATAATCTCGATCTCCCAACTGCTCGATAGCTCCGACTCTCGACCTTTCAACTATCCCAGTTTTCCAACCTCGAAATTTGTATACCCATTTCCCAATATGTCCCTACTTCTGACTATGCAGTTAATCTCACCCTCGTGTAATTGCCCAGAAATTTACGGAAATTCCGGTTATATTTGGAAAAAATCTGGCAAAGATTTTTGTAAATCCAAGTTATAGTTGTTAAACTTCAAACTTTTAGGTGTCCTCGACATTTTTGATGGTGCTGAATCCATTTCCACCATCAAAAACACGATTCAAACAATGTTCTACAAGATTTTTTGAAATTTTTTTACCTAGATTCCGACCACTTTTGACTCAATTCCTCCGCCTCGTTAGATGACTCTGTTAATCCCGACCTTCCAACCTCTTGACTAGATTATGAATTTCTTTTTATTTTTACACATTTTTTCATTATTTAATCGTTTTATTTTGTTTTACATAAATAACATCGGAGGTTGGGAAGTCGATAAATTAATGTTCACTAAAATTTTTAATTGACAAGTAAAACTATGACTTCTGACCACTCGAGTACGACATCGGTCTACGAATTAACGGTTGAATTTTATTTCATGTTTAATGGACATTAATAAACCAGTATGCATGTTACATAGTTTATTTATTCCACATGATTTTTGATTAATTCATTATTTATTTCTCCAAGGAGTCTATTAAATGTCCAAACATCTCTGATGAAAAGAGCTTCGAGGAGGAAAAATCCCATCTCCTTAATGTCTTTGTTGAGAACGGTTATAGTAGGCACTTGGGACATAGGGCTTTCCTCAAAGCAGCTAAGAATTGGTTGACTAAAAGAGATAAGAAGGAGAGGGTTCCCGGTGTCCATCTTCCGTTTGTTCAAGGGACCACGGATAGGATTGCGAGGATTCTTAAGAAGCATAAGGTCCCCTAGATCTTTAGACCTCTTAACACCATTCGTAAGTCCCTTAGATTAGTGAAGGATCCTATCGACCCCAAGGACATGAAAGGGATTTATATTATTCCTTGTTCTTGTGGGACCCCCTATATTGGTGAGACTGGGTGCTCCATTGAACAAAGGATTAGTGAGCACACAACTGACCTTAAGCATAGGAGAGCCAAGTCTTTTGCTTTAGCAGAGCATGTGGAGAAGACCAATCATCATGTCTGCATCGAGGAGGCTAGTGTGATTGCTAGAGCGTCCCAATTCCATCACCGGAAATTTAGGGAAGTGCTTGAGATTGAAAAAAGGTCGAACAATCTCAATAGAGAGGATGGCTAGAAGATCAGTAGTTGCTGGGTCCCAGCCCTCTCCTCCTAGGCGTTGTCTTCCTGCCTTCCCCTCCCTATTTATTGTTTTTTCTTGTTGTCTTTTAAGAAAATTTTCCCCTGGTTTCATGTTTCTTGTGGCCTTTGTTCTTTGAGGTTGATTTTGTTGGAGGTATTGTAATAGCACTTATTTAGGCTAATAACATAAAGAAAATAATCTTGAAATTAATCTATGATAATTTTAACACTTAAATAAACCATTAATTTTAAATATTAAAATATTCTTTCTAACCCTTAAATTACTCTAATATTTATATATTTATTTAACTTTTATAAATAACTTTTGAATTAAAATTTACTTTATTTTGTTATATAAGTCCCTTTAACTTACATTTTAATAAAATTATAACTTACTATTTATATATTACTCTAATATTTATAACTTTTATAACTAACTACTCTAATATAATATCCTGATAACTTACTATTAATTTATATTAATTTATTTAGATATATATATTTATAATATCATAATTATAATTTAAATTACTCTATTATCATACTCTTAAATCACTCTAATATTTATATATTTAACTTTTATAAATAAATATTAATTTAAAATTAATTTAGTTTATAATTAATTTTATTAGTGTATGAAATAGTGCCTTTGACTTTTATTTTAATAAAAACATATATAACTATTTATATATTACTCTAATATTTTATATTTTTAATAATTTTATAACTAATTATTAACTACTCTAATTTTAATAAAAACATATATAACTATTTATATATTACTCTAATATTTTATATTTTTAATAATTTTATAACTAATTATTAACTACTCTAATAGTTAGATTAATAACTTTGATAACTAACTATTAATTTTAGGTTATAATTTATTTTTAATATATATTTATAATTGTAAGTGGATAAAAAAGGTCCATTTACTTTAATAAGAATTTAACTAACCAGGGTAACTTATTTAATTAATATACCCGTAATCCTGTACTAGCTAACCAATCAAATCTCTGCTCTATCTATTTAACATGCAAAGCATGATCTGTTCTTTCAACTTGTCCTGACGATGAACCACACTGGTTGGTTCGAAACGCGTAGACAAATGAAATATCTTGTGATTTACGCTGAAAAATCTCTCATAAACAAAACTCTTGTTTTTCTGCAAAAAATGACAGCAAAATTCCTTTAATTACGCTCTCCACTAGTTAATATCGAGTTTATTTTAAACTATATTTTTTAAAATTGCTCAGTTGTTTTGTTAAAATTTTGTTTTTTATTAATTGTTTTATTATGTTATAGGTTATTTGAAAATGGTTAAAAAGGGTAAAACACAGACTGCTGGACATGCAATTCAGGAAATGAAAATGAAAATGAAAATGAAAGCAACGAAAACCCCATAAATTGAAGATACAAATTTGAATCCTTCACTCATTTCAGATACAACCGACATGAATCAAGAGAAATATTTAGTTTCTTTGAAGAAAAAAAATGGGTAGAATAAAAAAATTTAGATGATGGCTTCTCCTCAGATTATGAAGCAATTAGAAAAAAAAAATTGTATAAAATTGCAACTAGACCCAATCTTTTTCACTAATATGATATGATAAGTTGATTTTTTACACATGCTCATATTCCAACTTGTTCAATGTTTGACCACAATCAGAATGTGATTGCCTCCTGAAAACCTGAAGTCTTTAGTAATATTTATAAGTTAAATCCTCTTGAAATTCTTTTGAACAAAGAGTTTTATATAAATTCAATGATAATGTTTTGAAGAAGAAAAATAATGATTACAACTTAGTTATTAAATAATGGCTCCATGAAAAATGCAATTTGAAAACATGAAAAGATCATCTAATAGTAGTCCTCAAAACCTCGTTTAGATATATAGTCAAGATGTTTTCTAGATTGTATGGGGAAGCTAATATGAAGCGTTGTAAGCTTGAATTTATTCCTCTTATATACAACATTCAAAAAAATTCAAAGATATTCAATTGAGCATTTATTATGTTTCAAAGTATATCAGAAACAATTAAAATATCTATAGCTTCTTCTAGATTTGAATAGGTTTTTATATGTCTGCTTAGCTAATGGACATTGTCATGACCTCAGTTCCATATCCTTTAATGGAATTAAGTTATTCTTTCAATCATCAACAAATCATTCAGGATTATACTACTATTTTATCAGAAAATCATTTTAAACAACACTTCTATGATATCTACAACAATATCATGATTCCTTTTCATGAAATTTTATTTGGAAAAATTCTCCCTAGAATTAGTAAGGATTTTCAAGAAGCTCTATCGAAAATCAAGATTGGTTTATTGAAGAAAAATATTTTATATCAAAATGTATTAGAGTGAGGTAGGACCTCATGTTTTGCCAAGGTATATACCTGATAGGCTTGCTGTCATAAAAATAGCTAATCAGACAACACTCCATGGTCAAGCTAGGATGTTGCATAGAATGCAAAAGAAGATATGGCCTAACTTTCCTATTAAGGTTGGTAAAATGGTACTGAAGAATAGAGCACATGTTGTGGTTGAAGCAGAGCAATTGCAAAAAATTCCGCTGCATTCTTTGCCCCACTTTAGATATGACCCTAAAAAAATTATCATAAATCATTACAAATCAATAACCTTGTTAAAGGTTTTTCAACATCAACAACCTTTGTATGATTATGTTTTTATTCACGCTGATAACTTTGACCAAGTGGCTCAAAGAGAAAATTTCATGGATACTGAGGAGAAGGAGAAAGTTCAAAAGTTCAGGGAAGATACTTATGTTTTTTTATCTTAAGAAGAGGAGTCTCTATACTTCAACTCCTTTTGAAAAATTAAAATTATCTGAAAATTTGACTTTCTGATTTACTAATATTCCTGCAAAAACTTATTCTCTATTAATTAAAGATAAAAATGTTCAAGTAGCAAGGTATCCAAGTTCATTTGATTTTTCCTCATTATTATCATCTTATATTTCATCTGGTGTAATTGAGAAAGACAAAGAAAGCAATGTACAATAGTAAGCAAAAAAGCCTCCAAGTACATAGAAAGAAGTATCTCAAGGGCATGGTGTTTCTATGATAGAGAAAATGGTAACTGATATTGAGTCACTTGACCAAACAAGACAACCATATACTTCTACAGACATGGAGATTTCAGAAGAAGAAATTGTTAAAAAATCAACAAAAGCACATCAAACCATTCAAACAATGGTTCAAGATATTAACAGAGAGATTCAACAAAGTGCAATGGAAATCACCCCATAAACTCACATGATTCATAAGGATACAATTCAAGAAATCACCCCATAAACTCACATGATTCATAAGGATACAATTCAAGTTGTTTCACATATTCCTAGATCATCAATGCAAATTTCAAAAGATTGGTCTCTAAGCATTTCACTGACCCCTATTTGAACAAACATTTCAATTATTTCTTCTATTTTTAGACCATTATATGAGGTTGAACTAGGCTCCGAAATAGTTCCCTCCTTAAGTGAGTATAATTTCAATTCACAAACCAAATTAGTGGTTAAAATGACAAAAAAGAAGCATGATGATTCTATTGAAGTTACAGAATTGAGTTGGCAAGCTTCAAGAGATCACCATGAAAAAAATAAGAGTCAACTTGATTCCTTGGAACATTCATGAATTATACTCAACATTCTATTGATGATCTTTATGATATGTATGTTAAAAGTTTGGATAAAATTAAAGAACTTCAAATAAAATTGGAAAGAAACAAATATTTAAATGAGGAAGAATGGCAGAAACATTCCATGGTACTAAGAGAAGGTTTTTATCTTACTCTTTAATAGTTAGAGTAAAAACAAAATTATGATAAATCAGATTTGAAATAGTTGTGGGAAACAAAATTGAATTATTTGACTAATCAACATGCTAAAGAGATGAAATATTTAAAAATAGCTCAAAAAAATTAAATTTCAGATTTTAAGAATGAATATGAATCCTTCCAGAAACAATTAAGACAAAACCAAGAATTTATAACCAGTATTATTTTCTTGAAAGAACAAGTTTTACAGCTAAATTGAAGGTTAAAGAAAGGTCAATAGAAATTTTATAAAAAACTCGACAAAATTTATAGATTTTTCATGGAGTTATTATCCCTCACTGACATAAATGAGTCAATAATGGAGGAAGATAAAATGATTAATAAAAAAATTGGGTATGCTGCTGATTGGGAAAAGCAATTCAGTGCTAAAAATATTTTGAAATTCTCAAAGAAATACAAAAAGCTTATGATTAATTCATTAAACCAAAGAGATTCAAATTATAAATAAATTAAAGAATGGATTAAAGATTCAGTTAATATTTGTCACTCGTGTTTGGGATTCAGGATTGGATATAACATATGAATTTGCTGTACCTTACCCAAAACCTCTCAGGGAATCAGTTTCATTGACACTCAATCAACAATAAGTTGAAGATAAAGGAACATCAGATAAAAATAAGATAAAAAAAATTGGTACATGGAATGAGCATACTTTTTAGAACTTCGCGCAACAAGAAGCACCTTGGCAATGACTTCTACTGCAATACCATGTGCATATTTCGACGGAGCTGCACAACATGGAATATGTGCATGTGGTGTATACATTAGAACAACAAATGATCAAGTTATTGAAATCTATTGGAACGCTGGTTTGAGGTCAAACAACAGAGCTGAAGCGGTGGCTTTAGTGGGTCTTCTCTCTTTTTGCATTTTTCTTGACATTCCGAACTTGCAAATCTATGGAGACTGGAAGGTAATAATTGATCATATTTTGTCAAAGCATTACATAAAAAACATTCATCTCGCTGGATGGTTGGACAGGATTGCAGCGTCTTGGAACAACAGGAGGGACTATTCTATTTCCCATATTGACAGGAACAAAAACAAAAAGGCTGATGCATTATCTAAAATGGGTCTAACTTCGCCACAAGGTATATGGAGAATGCAGATCAAAGAGGACAACAACATCTTCCAGATCCAAGATTTTTGTTTTCAAGGTATATAGCTTTAAAGAATGGTAATTAATTCTGGTATAATTTTTACTTTTCACATCCACACATGGCAGATCTCTCAGTGAAAGTATACACATCCTCAGTTGCAGTCATATTTTGCAGTTTTGTAAATCTCTTTGAATTCTATATCTACAGATCTCCTCTCAGTTTCCGTGTATGTATTCTGGACATACTTCTATTTTTTTGTCATCCTCAAAGATGTGGTATGATCCACTCAACAGTCTATGCATCTGGCATTATATCTTAGACATGTATGCTTATAGTTTTTCAAATGCATCTGGCATTATATCTTAGACATGTATGCTTATGGTTTTTCAAATATATATCATAAATATATAGTATTTTTCGTGCTGAAACAAGATATAACCGCAAACTGGTGCATTGCAAATTTGAATATTGATAATTTCGTGCCAATATATATTCAATAGATTCCCGAAAAATACATCTAATTACATGCGCCTAAAAATATGCCAATCGATTCAACATCAACCCCTCAAATCCAGGAGATAGATTCAAATGGTCTACCCAGTTCAAAGAAGAAGATATTTTTTTAGATAAGATTGTATTTTTCATAGTTGAGAAAATCTTTAAATTTTTTTAATTTTTTAATTTTATTTTTAGATGAAATCAAATTTTATTTTATTTATACAACCCTTTACGTTGGAGTATGTTTTGGAAATTGTTGAAACCTAAGACTTTGATTTAAATGGTTGGAATTACTTATTTCATATTTATTATATGTTATTTATGCATTAGCGTTAATTTTTTATGTTCAAAATATAGTTGTATGATTTTATCTCGTTTACAAGATATATTTATTCATGGTATTTGATTTGAGTAAATTGCATGCAATAAAATTATAAAATGTAAAAAATATATAAACCAATTGTTTATAAATTTTTGAAAAAGTTCCCAAAAATAATTTTGTGTGGCTCAAATCCATATTCAAAGTTGAGGTTAAACATTCATATTATTTTCTTCAATATTATGTTTGAATGATTCCCCATCCCCTTACTCTTAATGTTGTTTGATCACTCAAGCTAATTCCACACACACAATATTTTGTATATTTTTTGTAGTTAATTGTAAATATTAAGTTACGTAAAATATTTTTCCTAATTTAGTTTTAATTTTAGAATTTATTTAGTTTAGTTTGAGTAGATTAGGCAACCAGGACTTTGTTCCAGAGAGTATACAACTAAACCAAATGAATAGGGGTCTAATTGGGACCCTGATTAGGCTAATACTCAATCGTTGCAATTATGAACCTTTTCCTCCCGTCAACATGAGCCTCTGGACTTTTTTTTGGCTTGAACAAGTGGCTTTAGGATCCTTCTTTTTATTGAAACACTTTGGTGGTTCACGAAATATTCTCTTTCTTGACATGTAGCCATGTGATGGCCTCTCAATCCACAAAAGAAACATGGATTATGCTATGTCACCATTTTTTGGATTGCATTGTGGTGAGATTAGGAGAGATTTCCAGAGATTATGTTAGTTAGGTCACAGGAGAAGGATTATAATATTGGTGGGACCGAATGGTTTTGTGGAAGTTTTATGGGGGCTAATTAGGATCACTTTCCATATTTCATCATTAGGATCAGTTTCACACAATTTGATCTTAGTTCTGTAACATTCCGAAGGTTTCAGTAAAATAGAGTACTAACAAGCATATTTTAATTAATTATGTGTAAGGTGCTATTTCGGGCTAATTACTCAGAGAAACACCTTAGTGTAATAGTTCTTTGGAATCAAGATGAAAATATCTGCAAGACATGATGATGAGAAAAGGCTTTGCGATGCCGATGTGATCATGGTGGTAGTTTAAGCATTTTCTAGAGATAGAAGTGACTTTAATTAGCAATACTAAGTCACTTATTAAATAAAAAGGAGAAAAAGTAATTTTGTACAATGGGTAAATAAAAAAGGACAAAGTCACTTGGAGAAAACCAGGAAAATGCACTAAGTGACTTATTAGTAAAATAATCAAAAGAGATTTCTAGAAGATTGGAGAAAATCTGGAAAAATCTTATCAAAAGGGAGAGAATCTCATTTCCCAATCATTCTGGTTTATAAT
The DNA here is from genome assembly GCA_031772625.1 of Pinus tabuliformis. NCBI lineage: Eukaryota > Viridiplantae > Streptophyta > Pinopsida > Pinales > Pinaceae > Pinus > Pinus tabuliformis. The sequence continues at coordinate 1,844,534,962 of CM062817.1, read as the reverse complement.
TTTTTCTTGATGGTTGATTGGGGTTCAAATGAGTCTATATAGAGGGTTTTAGATGAAGCTCTCTAACTGGTTTTCATGGACATCCATTGCCACCCTAGTTGGTTTTGAGCTGATTTCAGTTGACTTTGAGTGGCACCCTAGTTGGCTTACAATAAAATCATACAGGTCTTCCATTTGTTCTTCAATTGCAGGTTATTGGGAGGAATTCTTTGATGGGATGAATTGGTTATTATTTTCCGGAGTTGGATATTAAATTATTGTTGAAGTCATTTTCCAGAGCTAAAAATGATTTGGGGAGATTGATTTCAGTTATTTGATAGTCCAAAATTGTCTATTTTAGAGGTCGAGTTCCTATTGCATCTATCAGAGATTATTTACTTGTGCGACGAGTTGCTTTAGCTGTAATATTTATCTTAGGATATCGAATTAATATTGCATTTTCTAGAAAATTATTGTGGCCAAATTTGTCAGTGTGAAGAGGTAAAATTTATTTGTAATGGACACATTTATTTATTGGGTTGAGTTTATTTGTTGGAGCCTAGTTTATTTGCTGGGTCTGAGTTTATTTATTGGGCCGATTTTATTTGCCGGAGCCTAATTTATTTGCTGGGAAAAATTCATGTTTAATTGTTGGAGTCAATTTTATTGCTGGGGCAGAGTTTGTTGGAGCCGATTTATCTTGGTAGAGAGGCCGAGTTTATTGTTTGGAGTGAATTGATTTTCATGTGGAGGCCGAATTCATCATTCTAGGAGGACCGAGCTACTGACTACAATAATGCCAAATTGATTGAGTTATTTGTTGGAGTTGTATTACAGGTTCTTAGATTGATATTCTCCATGTAAATATCTTGATCAATTAATAAAACTCTGGTTGTGCTTTAAAATATTTATGATGTAAGTGTTTAATTGTTTTGCATACAAAGTGTTCAAAGAAAAGCTTGCACACAAAGTGTTTGCCAAAATTTTTAATTTTTAATTTAATACTGTTGCAAGTTGTGCTATCATATTTCAGGTAAGGGATATTATAGTGGTATCAAAGAATTTTTTTGGCCAATTGTGGGTCTAAATCAAAGTGATGCCGAGAAGAAGAATTTCGGGAATAACATAAAAATCTTAAGGAATCATGGGAGCTAGAGAAAATCAAACAACATGGAAACAAACATGAACGATATGATCAAGATGCAACATATGCTAATTAATGTGATAAGGTAGCTAACTCATGCCACAATGGGGAATTAGGGTGATCCTCATTTGTATGGAAAACCCACTATGCCAAATATTATGGACAATGCATCAAAGGGGAAAGACATGATTACAATAGATGTGGAGTCACTAGCGACAAATTGGGAGGTGTACCAGTCATTCTGACATGACATTTAGGCATCACTCTCTTTTTGGGAGTTATGTCAACTAAGAGAAAGACACAAACCAATGGAGTTTCACTAGAATTAAGCAAGTATCCTAGAGTGGATCAAAGCAGAAGATGAAAAAGTAGTTAAAGGCTAGGAAGTAGAGGCTGAAATAAAGCTTAAAATAGCCTTCGACACACCATTAGAGCTATCATATGAGGCTGAAAAAATTGAGGGAGAGTAATAAATGGCAAGGAACACAGTCAATGATTAGAATAAAGATCGAAGGGGTCATGGTTGGCAATGAGACACATGATAAAAAATTTGACTTGCATGATCACGGGGAGAAGCATGCCTTATATTTGCACCATGAGAATCATGAACTTTCACCTTTGGAGAGCCCTTTGAAGGCTCAAGAGATAGTGATGGTTGAGATGGGTGATCATTCATCCTTGGGCCCAACCATTGATGAAGTGCAAGTAGGCGCTGAGACATCCAACATTCAAATGACAACGACCACATGAGATTTGAGTATCTAAAGGAATATATTGAAGAACTGAAGAAGAATACCTAAGCACTTCTAGGAACCATATACGGTAGATTGATGAGATTGAGGAACTCAGAGTGGTATGTGTCGAGTCAACGACCAAGCTATCTAGTGTTGAGGAATAGCTAAAGTCCCTAACAAGACAACAATGGGAGCATATGTTGCAGATTCAACACAACCCTCTTCAGGGGCACATCTAATGGGCTTAGAACATTATTAGCCTACCTCTATGCATTGGACAAAGAGATGTATATTTACTTAGACAGATCTTATGGTATGACTAGGTGAGCTGGATAGTGCAACATGAGCTGAGTATGACGTAGCATCAACATGGAGGGCTTGTTCTGTGTACAAATGTTTGTACATTTGTTCCCTCTCTTGGGATTTGATGGTGAGATATATTGAGTTGGTACTTGGTGGAGTGGGATAAAATTCTAGAGATAGTCATATCTCGAGGTACAACTCAACATGAGCTTTCATACATTGAGGATATTGGGGGCCTAGGTTGGCATTGCGATTTAGGTGGGGATATCCAACATATAACAATAGTGCAGGACGCCTATGGAATTAATAGGGTGGCTGAATCAGTGACTGAGGGCACACATTCCTTGACGTTTCAATTGGGAATGTGTAAACTTCAGGAGATGTCCTTGCACATCGTTCATGCATGGGGTTGCAGGGTGGTCAACATGCCCTGACATGAATTATTCAGATGGGATGGAATTGGTATGCCACCACGCAGATCATTGTATAGAGATGATGTTCTTCCAGTGATGTATTGGGCAGAGGGGCCACTGAGGATCAATGCAACAATAACACTCTCACTGGCAGGTGAGGAGCTATGCCACTCAATTTTAGCAGGGCAGATTAGGAGGAGTGATCCACATCATAGTGGATTCATTAGTGGAGTCTCAAGTCAAGGAAAATTTTAAGGATGGAAAATTTTCTTGAAGTTTAAAACATTGGCGAATCTCACTAATCCCTAATATGCAAATTATAAATGTTTATTGATATATTTGTAAAATTAATCAAATTTATAATTATTTTATATATAGTCTCTCTATAATGTTGGCGATTTTTAAGGTAAAATAATTTTATATTCTAAAATTTGGGCGAATCGTCTTTTATAAAATTGGAAATTGGCGAATCTTTTTTGTGGAAAAATCATGGAAAATTAGCCCACTGGGCGAACATTAGCCCCTAAAATTTTCCATGTCTCAAGTACATTGACACATATAGGATACTAGTTAGTACATGGTAGTACAAGAGCAGGAGGTGATACCCAGTGGTGTACATGGATATGCCATGGTGTAGAGTGGTATGAAGAGGAGTACAAGGATACATGGTTGCATGCAGTGATGTATGGTGCTACACAACGAGATAGTAGAGTATTGCCTCCAAGAAGATCTCCTGAGAGGGACATTAGACATACCAATGGGTTTAGATTACTTAGGTTTGATGATGGGATGGATGAGAATCTCTTAATCATACTGTTAGGGATTCACACCTATCTCTCTTTCGTATTGCTTACAATGAGAGAAAATTTGGTTGTTGTCCCTTGATGCTCTCATCATGAGTAGCAGGACGTGGGAGGCTCACCTTAGACAGTTAGATGGGACACAATACATCAAGAGAGAAACTTCCCAGTCGAGGCATATGACTGGGGCACGAGTTGACTTTAGAAATAACATATGTTATGCCCTTGAGTCACACTTAGGAAGACACATGATACACTTTTGGTAGGAAATTACAAGGTATTACATGAGAATGAGGTAAAATATGTGGCAGACCTCTCTTAGAAAATGTTGTTTAGACTCCATATATTATTAGGGTGCATCATCAGGAGACTGGATATCATATTTACCTACGTGATTTATCTAGATCAGGGTAGTTTAGCATGCACTAGGTTGCTTATCAATACATGGCATCCATATGTTGATTGCATACAAGGATTAGAGGAGAGGCATAGATGGGTTATAACAACTATGAGTACTATACAACAACAATCAATAGAGATTGGGAGTTGTGAACTTCTAATTTGGTTGTGGAATCCAGGGATCCAGTGGATTGATAGATCATTTGTCTTCTGGATGAGAAAGGATATGACAATGAGTGACCTAGTTTATTTTGGGGTCGATACATGGAGGATCACTGAAGCCTTCACCATATGGCGAGGAAGGTTTTCCTTGTTCTTGCTGAGGATCAAGTCTAATCGTAGGTTGATAAATTTTGACCTTGTTGATATGCCTTAGCAGGTTGTCCTTCATGATTGTGGGTTTGGGCCTTACACATATTTTTGCATGTGGTTCTAGGTTAGGAGGATTCAATATGAACATGACGGGCAATCAATTGTGACCAGAGTGGCACATTGTTAGCATGGTTGTCTTTTTTTGAGATTAACATGGGACCTTGTCATTACAAGGCTTGGTAGTTAAGTTACCATTAGGGATGGGATGGGTTTTGTAGGGGGAGATCATTCATATCTTCCATTGGACCTTCGTTCTATGGAGAGCGTTTCACTTCTTAGTTATTCGTTGATATTATGGAATGCCTCACTGGCATGGTCCTGTGATCAACAAGAGGAGGCTGTGATTAATTCATGTAAATGAGGACCATTTTTAAAAGAAGTTAGATTTTACCTTTAGAATTTCATTATTTAGGTGCACATGATTGGTTTCCCAACAAGGCAACCTCTCGAGGAGTTGATCGAGATTTTTCATTATCGAGATGTTCTACTTATCGACAATATGCAAAGGGCGTCTGGTGTTTATCCTTGTTGGAATGTGCGTGGAAAAAAGAAGTCTTGACATTGATTAAGATGGTTTGGGATCTTGGTATTATGGGATTCATTCATGTTGGGATAGTATAGTGGTATGGAGTAGCTCAGTGGCACATTTGGGACCCTAGGATAACCGCAAAAGAGAGGTACATTGAAAATTTGTTATCCACTTGTCAATTCAATATTGATAATTTCGTTCCAATCTATCTTCAATAGAATCCTGAGAAACATTTGGAATGGGGTGCATACATCTAAACACATGCTCTTTAAAATATTCCAGTTAAGTCAACTTCAGCGTCTTAAATCTAGGAGGAAGATAAAAATGGTCTACCTAGTTCAAGGAAGGATATATTTTGACTAGATAAGGTTTGTATTTTTAGTATTATCTTTAGTTGAGAAAATCTTTAAATATTTTATATCTTTAGCTGAAATCATATCTTATCTTATTTAATTTTCTTATTTATACAACTCATTACGTTGGAGTATCGGTTGGAAATTGTTGAAACCTAAGACTTCGATTTTGTAATCAAGTACTCTATTATTCAAGTTTTGAAGACCATTTCAGATTTTTATCAGTTCTTAGAGTTATGAGCTTGATATATCATGATATATATAATTACTTAATAAACAATTTTGATTTTTTTTTATTCTTTTATTTACGTATCAAATTTTGTAGAATATTAGAATGTGTTAGTGATTATTTCCTTTGAAATAACTTAGCATGTATTATTGTCAGAATTACTTATTTCAAATTTATTATTTGTTCTTAATTCATCGACATTAATTTCTAATATTCAAAATATAGTTGTATGAGTTTCTCTCATTTATGAGATAGATTTATTTATGTTATTTGATTTTAGTAAATTGCATTCAATAAAAATAGAAAATCTAAAAAAATATAAACCAATTGTTCATAAGCTTTTGAAAAAGATCCCAAAAATCATTTTGTGTGGCTAACTGGACCCATATTCCAGTTAAGGTCAAAAATTCATAGTATTTTGTTTAATATTATGTTTGGATGATTCCCCATCCCCCCACCCTTACTACTGTTTGACCACTCAAGCTAATTCCACACATGCACACAATAATTTGTAGATTTATTTTTAGTTATTTTAAATATTGACTTACATAATATATTTTCCTTAATTTAGTTTTAATTTTAGCCTTTTAGTTTATTTTTAGAGTAGAATAGGCAAGCGAACCTTTGTTCAGTACAACAAATGCTCATGATTAAATTTCTCTTTATCTCCCTTTTTTGCTTCCACTCACTGTTTCAGTGTCTTTTTCTCCACCTTTTTGAAAAAATCATCTCTATTTATCGGGGTGGTGCTAATTTTGGAGTTTTTTTCGCCGATCGCAGAAAGTCAACGCTAAAGTTGGTGATAAATAGTGTAGACTAATACGCCAAGTTTAACCTTTCCTTATCTCTTGATGCAACTTAATGCATAGCTTCCTGTGTAACGTCCTATTTTTCTGCTGGTTATGACATTGTTTTTAACATCCATTTTAGCTTCCTTTGTAGCTTCCTATGTAACGTCTTATTTTTCTCATCATTATGGCATTGGATATGAATTTTTATGTTACACATGCTGAGGACGTATTTTATAATTAATTTGGGGGGAGGAGTGTATGGTATGTATCATACGATACACTATGAATGTATCCAAATTCAATAATTAACATCTAGCGGATGCACAATACACTTATCCTAAATTAGTAATTAGCCACTGACGTTGTTACTCTCGCTGTCATTTATCAACCATTCGTGGTGCCATACCTTTCCGTTGACTAGCTTGTGTGTTGTGTAGTGTAGCAACCACAACTAGGAAGGAAGGGCCCTCCTTCTTAGTAGGGATCACTAGTTAGGAAGGTATTGTAACTGTTTGATTTATTTCATCTTAGTTATAATTCATATGTGACTTCTATCACTGTTATTATTAGTCTTGTTCATGCTTTAATGATTGCAAAATCGTAGCCTTTGTATTGTGTAACAACATAGGTCCTTAACTGTTCCATTTGTTAGTGTGAAAGTCATTTAATTCCCGTTACAATTTGATGGTGTGTTTATTTCATTTGAATGTGTGTTTCAGCATTTGTTAAGAGAATGGTTTCGAGGAGCTCTCTTCTTTTCTGAAAAATAATGACAATGTGACAAAGCGGTTTATTCTACATTGTGTGTTTATTTCTTGAGAGTGTGAACAAGGTTTGAGAGTGTAACAACCATATTGCTGAGTTGCTAAAAGTGTGATTACAACGATTGAGTTTGACATTCATTAGCACTAGTCATCATTTTCCCTTGCACATATTTTGTGTATTAGCCTTGAAATTACAAAACCTGCCGGATTGAAAATTAATGTGAAGAGTTGGAACTATTGCTTTGAATTAAATGGACAATTGTTCTTCCCAACAACAAGATGAAGAAAAACCTATACACAACTTTGACATAATGAAAATTGAAGCAAAAATTGGAATGCTGTATGAAATCTAAAGCAAAATTATTTAAGGTTTAAACATATAATAATTCAAAAGTGTGTAAAAATATTAAATAAACAATCTATAATTTGAATTAATCAAATTTGCTAATAAATGAAGCCTTGATGTGCATTTTATTGAAGCAAGGAAATTCCGGGCTACTTCACAAAAATGCACGCCCGACCTTCATTACAAATCCAAATTGAATGATTCAGATTGGAGAGTATTTTTTCACTCATAATTAACAATAAATTTTCACATAGAAATTTCTGTTATGCAAGAATATGCCAAATTGGATTGATTTCGTGGGTTGAAGTGAAGGTTTGTGTGCCTAAAATAAATGTACACCAGGACCTGTACTTAATTGACTATGCGATAATGATCATTCCAACCTAAATATAAAACCATTTTATTCAACATAGCATACTCATTTTCATAAAGGAAATGTTATACACTGAAATCTATGTCTGCCATAATATTAGTTGATCATATCTACCAATGATCACAATAAAAAAAAATACGCACTTTGAGGCATACCCATTACACTCTTGGTAATGAAATTTGAAATGGAACATGATTGGACAATTCTTAACCTTAGGATATAACCTTGCATCATATTTGGCAAATATCCTACATAACTATGTTTCCCACTTATACACAATTTTCACGTAAGGCAAGTCGAAACAAAAAATAGAATGTTGTATGAAATTTGAAAGTATAAATATTTAAGATTAAAGTAAATATATAACAATGTAAAAGTGTGTAAAATCATTAAATAAACAATCTACATTTTGAATAAATTAGATTGGTTAATAAATGAAGCTGAGGCATGCATTTTAGTGAAGCAAGACAAATTTGGCCTGCTTCACAAAAATGCATGCCCAAACTTCATTTCAAAGCCAAATTGAATGATTAAGCTTGGAGAGTATTTTTTTACTCATAGGTAAAATTAATACAATTCAATATTTTTTTTTTTCATTGTTCCATCGATATGGTGGAAAACATTCCACCATTTACCCTAGGAAGATGCCATTTATCCTATCATGTTCCAACCATCTTCAAAACAATTTTACAATTAAAATGTACAACATCTTTCATTGGATAAAAATGAAAAGCAAGGGTATGTTTCCTCTACTATATGTTGCAAGAAATGAAAATTGACATATAAATAGTACAATATCCAACTAACTTATTTAAGTCAACTATTGATACCTCGTTCTCCATCCACATAACAAAGTCAGTTCACTTTTGCTTTGTAACATGTCATTTTCAAAGTTTAAATGCTGACAAGTGAAATTAAATCGTTCATTCCCACCAGGTGTACAGTGCGGTTGAAAATAGTATAATACACCATTTGCAACTGAAATCACTCAACACGAAGGAACAATGATCTACCAACTACCCTATGAGGACATCTAGACTATCTTTAGAAACCATTCTAGGGCAACCAGAAACAAGGGTAGAAGTAGTCAACCTATGGCCAGTACCTCGTCTTCCAACTCATCCATCAAGGATGAAATTGGAAATATGCTGGAGGACTTCAAAAGTGCGATGCTGCAAACCCTTACCTTGCAATTGGATACCATGAACATCAGAAGGAAGCAAGAGGAAGCAGAGAGGGTCTTGGCCATGTTCTGTCCTAGGTGCACCAGAAGGCATCCTAGGAATGAATGCCCATTAAACTGTATTGAGGTTTGCTCAGTCTGTGAAGAAAACCACTCCACAGACAAGTGACCTTCCTTACCTGGACTCAAAGTTGTATACTAGGGAGCTAAAGGGGTCACTGAGCAACTTTGCTACATTAACCAAAGGAGACCTCCTGGGCCTAGACCATTTTAGTAGGGTATGCAAGGATCATCCCATGCATATTACAGACCCAACCAAACCACAACTACACCTTCTTGGGGACCCCCTGCTCATCCTTCCTGGTCTACACCCCCTCCTTGGTCCTATGCATCTCAATATCATTCCCAGCCACCTAACCAATCATTTCAACCTTAAAATCAGCCACAACATCAGTGGAATACCCCACCCCGGGGGTGGAGGCCCCAATTCAACAATTTTCTAGCTCTATTGCCTCCATCACCTACCCAACCGTAACTCTTGCACTCTGATCCACTTAGGCAACCCCAAATCCCTACCCAGTCAAATCCAAAACAAAACAATAGGCAGGCCCAACAAACATACGATGGAGAGACATCATACCCAGCTTATGCTATTGAAATACAGGATATCAACCTAAGATCTGGGAGAATTCTCCCAGATAACCAACCTCCCTCTCAACATAAGGAGGTTGAGGAAAAAAGAGAGGAAAGCAACCCTAAAGCAAATCCACCCTTTCCTGAAAGATTAGCCCAACGACACCAGCCTACCCTAGAAGAAACTGAACTTCTGGGAGAATTGGAAAACCTATGTGTAAAGATTCCCCTTCTCCAGGCAATCAAAGATGTGACTATTTACAATAAATTGATTAAGGAGAAGTGCTTTAAGCATCCACGAAGAAGAAAAAGGGATTCCCCTACCATTAATGTCATTGGTAAGTTATCTGACTTAATGCCGGGGCATGCAATATGTCCAAAATACTTAGACCTTGGAAGCCCAGTAGTTGATTTCCACATCAATGGCACCATTGTCCCACACACTTTGATTGATCTTGGGGTTGCCATTAATGTGATGACCAAGGAAACCATGCTCAAGCTTAACCTCCAAGGGTGATTAAGTAATACCACAACAGTGCTGCAACTTGCATACCATTCCATAGTCACCCCTGAGGGAATTGTGGAGGATGTGATGGTCTCCATTGATTCTTGGGAGTACCCTGCAGATTTCCTATTTCTCCAGCCCAAGGCTAAGCTTATCGGTTACCCTCTCATCCTTGGGAGGCCATGGTTGGCCACGGATGATGCCTACATTAGTTGCAAAGCTAGGAATATGACCATTAAGAATGGACATATGTCCAAACAATTAGTCCTATACCCTCCTGCTCAACCCTCCCTAGAACAGGACTTACCTTTATGGTTGGAGGAGGAGGAAGAAGATGAGCTTTGTTTTTCTGAATTGTATACTTTGGAAGCCATCATAGGAGGAGGGCATCAAGATGAGGATGATTTAATTGAACACCTGCTCCAAAGTCCAACTCCTAGTTCATTACCCCTAGAAGAAGAAGTAAAAGAAACACTGAACAGTCATCCAATTGACTTATGCTTGGCCGATTCCAACCCAATCCGAGTCAAAACCATAGAATTTGGCCCAGAAAGAACCTTGAAGATTAATCCATCTCTTTCTACTTCAGAAGAGGAATAGCTATGCAACTTGCTGAAAGAGAACCTAGAAGCCTTTGCTTGGAGCTACAAGGAAGTGAAGGGAGTACACCCCTCGGTGTGTACTCACCACATATACATCAAGGAAGGTTGCAAGCCAGTTAGGCAACCACAAAGGAGAATGAATCCAGCCCTCAAAGACATAGTCAAAGAAGAACTGCAGAAATTGTTAGATGCAGGGTTCATTTACCCTATCTCTGATAGTGAGTGGGTCACTCCTTTAGTGTTAGTGCCCAATAAAAATGGGTAGTGGAGGATTTGTGTCGATTATAGGGAATTGAATAAGGCCACAAAGAAGGATAAGACCAAATCCAAATCTGCCCAGAAGACCAGGATAAGACCACTTTCACCTGTCCATGGGGTACTTTTGCCTATAGAGTCCTTCCTTTCGGCCTGTGCAATGCTCCTGCCACTTTCCAGAGAGAAGTCCTAAGTATTTTTGTTGAATTAGTTCATGACGCTGTGGAGATCTACATGGATGATTTTAAACCTTATGGTTGTGATTTCCAAGAGGCCCTGACTAACTTAGGCAAAGTATTACACAAATGCATTGAGATGAACTTGTCCCCCAGTCCAGAAAAATGTGAATTCTTAATGGCTGAAGGGACTATGCTAGGTCATTCCATATCTCAGCGAAGATTGTAGGTGGACCCAAATAAGTTAGCCATCATCCAAAGGGTCCCACCTCCACAAAAGCAGAAAGACGTTAGGAGTTTCTTAGGGCTAGCTGGATATTACAGAAGATTCATAAAATACTTCAGCAAGCCAGCCTCTCCTTTGTTTGGATTATTGGCCAAATATTCTGAATTTATATGGTCAAAGAGCTGTCAAGAGGCCTTGGACATTTTAAAGGATAAGCTAATCACTGCACCAATCCTTAGAGGCCCAAATTGGGCCCTCCCTTTTCAAATATATGCCGATGCCTCACATAAAGCCATGGGAGCAGCCTTAGGACAGATAGATGAGAAATTTCCTTATGCCATCTATTTTATCAGTAAAAACCTATCAAAGGCCGACCTAAACTATACTGTGACAGAGAAAGAACTCCTGGCTATTGTGCATTCATTGAACAAGTTTAGGCATTACATTACAGGCTATCAGACATTTGTGCATACTGATCATGGTGCAATTAAATATTTAATGAAAAAACCATATGTAAATGCTAGAACCATAAGATGGTTACTCTTATTGCAACAGTTTGATTTAACTATTGTTGATAGGCCTGGTAAAGAAAATGTAGCTGACTTTCTGTCTAGAATGAATCTACTTGAAGGTGAAGAAGGAATGGTGGATGATCAATTCCCAGATGAGAATTTGTTTGCTATTTCAGTGCTCTCCCCATGGTTTTCAGATATATCAAACTATTTGGTGTCAGCACAATTCCCACCAAACCTGCCCTCTAGAGAGAAGAGCAAGATAATCAGGAAGAGTGCACCATTCACCTAGATTGGGGGCAATCTATTCAAACTTGGTCCAGATCAAATATTGAGAAGCTGTGTAAGGGAAGAGGAGGTCTTTGAAATCGTTCTGACATGTCACAATGGGCCTTGTAGAGGTCAATATGCAGCAAAAAGGACAACATTCAAGGTGTTGCAAGCATGCTATTATTGGCCTACTCTTCATCAGGACGTGAAAAAATATGTTAGTCAGTGTGATCAGTGCTAGAGGATGGGAAAGTCTACTCCAAAGGATGAAATTCCCTTGCAACCTCAAGTGACTTTCGAGCCATTTGACAAGTGGGGCATGGACTTCATTGGGCCTATCAACCGTCCTTCCAAGAAAAACCAACACATCATTGTGTGCACTGATTACTTGACTGAGTGGGCAAAAACCAAAGTAATCAAGGCAGCAACAGAAGAAAAGGTGGCTGAGTTCCTAAGGGAGAACATATTCTACAAATTTGGGTACCTTAGAGAACTAGTCACAGACCAAGGCAGCCAGTTCACCTCCAACATGATCAAAGAAATGCTCAAGCATCACAAGATCAAACATAGGACCTCCACTCCTTATCATCCACAAGATAATGGGCAAGTGGAGGTGACCAACAGAGCACTGGAAAACATCTTGACCAATGTAGTGAACAACAACAGAAAGGACTAGGCTGAGAGACTAGTTGAGGCCACCTAGGCCTATAATACAACATGGAAGACCACCACTGGATTCACACCCTATGAGCTAGTCTATGGAAAAAAGGATTTACTGTCCATTGAATTTGAATATAACACATTGAGGATGGCAACCCAACTAGATTTAGATCTCAGTCATGCACAAAAAGAAAGGCTGTTCCATTTGAATGGCCTAGATGAATTCAGAATGCAGGCCCTCCTCCATACAGAGATAATTTAGCTCCAGATATCTGGCATGACAAGAATATCAAGGTTAAGCTATTTCAAGAAGGATACTAGGCACTATTATATGATTCAAGGTACAAGGACTTCAAGGGAAAGCTAAGAACAAGATGGCTTGGACCATATGTGGTGGAAAGATGCCATGAAAATGGTTCAGTTCGGATCAGGACTATAGATGAAGAAGCCATTCCATTGCTAGTTAATGGACACGGATTGAAATTATACAAGAGGCCTCCATCTAAACAAGAGTTCATTGACAGCATCAATAAGACAATGATGATGGTGGAGCAAGTTTTTTCCCCTCCCTCATCAGGACACTGAAAAATAAAGAAAAAATAGAATAAGGATTCAGGTGAAAACCTCCATGAGGTGCCTGAGTCCCATATTTAGGTTGAAAACCTCCATGAGGCAGCCCAAGGATGAGAAAAAAAGGAAAGAAAAAGAGGAAAGAAAAAGAAGATCCCTAGGTGAAAACATTCCTTGAGGCACCCAGGGAAGATACCTAGGGTGAAAACCTCTCTGAGGCAGCCTAGGTGTTTTTGAAAAAAATACAATAATAAAAGAAAAAGTAAAAAAACATAATTGTTGTTTACAGGAGGATGAGAAAGAAAATCAAGGAGCAAGAGAAGATCCAAAGGGGGCCCTGCCTCACATATGTTCATCTCCCCCACTCCTTACCATGCATCCCTCCATAAATTCCATTGTTTTTTTCACTTCACTACTTCAATTCAGGAGAAGATTGTGTTTTCCACAGCATCACCTCATCCATTACCATCATCCCTGCCTTCACACACACTCCTACTCCCTCTGTACAACAGACAACAGAAGAGGCATAAAGATGACCATACAATAGCAGTGGCAACATCATATCTGCAGTCAAGAAACCATCAATAGACAGTAGAGGAGGAGCTCTGGTGCAGATGATGGGGGGTGATGATGAGTCTCATCATTGAGTAATTATATGGGCCCTAATTGGCCTTAATTCACCTCCTAGATTAGCCAAGCCAACTATGCTCACAACTTATTTGCATACTTTTGATTACATTTTGCTTATGAGTTGAGTTAGAGTTGGATATTTTGCTTTGTGGTCTAATGTGCATGTAATGCAGGAATAAAGGATAAAAGCAAGGGAAATGCAGGGATAAAAGGTAAAAGCAAGGAACTATGGTAAAATACCTTGGTAAAAACTCAGATGAGACAAGGGAGAGGAATTATAGGAGGTAAATCCTCCTCATTTACTGCCCATCCATTCGAATATCCCTCCATCAGCTAAAAGTACACACAACCAAATCAGGAGTACTAAAAGATAGCCAAGCAAGTGGAAGTACAAGCAACCTCCTTACTAGAAGGAAACCGAGCTAGTGAAAGTGAAAGGACAAGTTACCATTAAGTTGGGAGCTATACCTCCATAATTTTGGGGGAAGTCGTTGAGACTTCAAATGTATAAATAGAGAGGCTTAGGACCTCAGTTTTTTTAGGCAGTTAACCAATAGTCAGTCAGTGATTTAGCAAGTATTCAGACCTTTTGACTTGTAACAGTTTGATGTAATACAACGTTCTTTGATAATGAAGATGAGTTTTGATTTGAGCCAGCACTGAGTTAACTCAGAGCACTGAAGCTCTTGGGTTAGGGCCCAACCCTAGCAACCAAAGCTCCTCTTTCTTGTATTGTATTCTAGCATAGATTCCTGCTTTCTGTTCATTTAATTAAGCAATTCATTTCCATTACAACAGTAGCGTAGATGCATGGTTTGATTGTTCATTTGGTTAAATAGATGTATTTTCATTATAGTGGTTCAACATAGATTTTTGGTTTCCTGCTCATTGAGTTAAGTAGTTTCCTGTTTCATTTTAATTTGCTTGAATAGTTGCAGTCCATTACAGCAGGGTAGAACAGAGTAATTGTGTTTTAGTTTGTTCCATTTATGCTTTCATTTAATCAGTAGGTTGGCAAAGAAAAGATCCATCAAGATGCTCACAGGTGTCTTAGCCTCACCTCCTCCCTCTAGGACCATGATGTGAGGAAGAAACCCTGCAGCAACCCCAAAAACACAGGGTTTTGGTTTTCATAGGGTTTGTCATTTAATGCAATCACGTGGTTCATCATATCGTTTCTTGGTTCGTTTCATGATCATTCACTCATTTCTTGGTCAGCTGTCCCTTCACCCTCTGCCTAAGATCTCACTCATACTGCCATTCTCCTTCAGCCCGAAACGCTTGCGCAGGAGTTGATAATTCATGTTTAAACGATTTTACCGGTAAAACGCCTTTCACAATCCAAATCGTCCAATCACTGCCCAATCCATTGCCCTTTAAATCCCCGTCATCAATTTGCCTTGTTAGATCCGACGACTGTCGTGCACCCGCTCACCAAACTGTTCGGTCGCTTCCCCGCCGTAGATCTACCTTGCTAGATCTGATGGCCATCGCGCAATGTCATGTGGATTTCCGTCCGACCGTTATCGGGCTCAGGGCATGTGATATGGGCGGTTTCCCTATGCTATGTGTCGGTTGGGGAGTCTAATCGCACAAAATTATACAAAACCATTTACGGCTTTGAGGGCATGTGAGATACAACTTACCGCCCTCCAAACCCGCTCGCCATTTCCGCACATTTCTTTTCGCACTCCAATCTCCACCGTCGATTTTACCTACCAGATATGACGGCTGTCACATCACCTGATTTCTTTATCACCTTGAACTCTCCACTGTCGATCTGTCTCTTGATTCGATGACTGTCGCTTCACCCGATCGCCAACTAGCTTGGTCGATGTCCGCCATTCATCTACCGATTGCCTCCATGATATAATCCGAGCCATCCATCCTGTTAGTCCACCATGTCTGCCCATTTGCCTACGTACCCTCCTACTGTCCGATCTCAACCGTTCATTTACCCTTCACCTTCCTGATGCAATAGTCCTCGTGCGTTGTTTCTCATTACGTCCTCTTCCCACCAGTTTTGACCTCCGATTATTTTTTTCTGATCTTCTGCCTAAACACTGACTTAGCCTAGTTTCCATTGTTCACCCCTTAGTCTAGTTCTATGCTCTTTTACTTCTACAACTTAGATATTTAGCATTAGATTAGTGTTGTTTAGCAATTCTGCTTAGTCTAGCTATTTTCATGATTAATTAGGTTGTGGCGAGTTAGGCTTGCATGTAGTTTTCTTCATTTCTGCAGTAGAGTAGCTCTCACCTAGACTAGGTTTGCTCTCCTTCCATAAAAATCAAGCTTCTTCTAACCCTATAGAAGTCTGTCTTGGAACCCCTGGGGTCTCTTTCTAGATGAGCAGTGACAACATGCAGTACCTTCACTTCTACTTGCGTATATAGAACAATCACCTCCAAGTTTGTATGAACCCCAGGTTGATAAGTAAAGCTGGTAACCCTTGGAGTTGCAACATTCTTGCTGCAATACCTAGGCTCATCAGTATGGTTGGCATTTTTCTGAGTTGGGTAAAACTAGGTTAAAAACTGAAAAATTGTCATTTTGTCAAATCAATTGCAAGAATATGACATAGAACTTGAGAAATGTGAAAGAGTTTTTTTTCTTCAGAAATACATTTTTCTTAAGCCCCATAGGTTTATTTCCTATTAATTACATATGTATAGTCTTCGACAAACATTTTTCTAAACCTAGTTTTGTACATTTGCACTCTGTTCTTGACAAAACAATTTGACAAAACAATTCAAGAATTTAAGTCATTAGTTTTGAATTTTGACTGAGAGACTTACAAATTGTGCACAAGTGTTAATACATTATTCATTCAAATATGATCATGCAATATTTGCGTGCATTTGTATGTTTATGGTTTGCATTTTATATGAAATTTCGTGCATAGTAAAAATTGTTAAAAGTGCACTCTTCATAGATTGAATGCTGGTTATAAAGTTTAATATATAAAATTTTAAAACATAAATTTTATTATATACAAAGTTTAAGTTTATTATTCATATAAATGCCTAAAAACCTAGTTTGCTGACATCCTCCACATGCATCCTTTGCATGCATCTTTAGTGTGAATATTCAACATGCACCCTAAACTTCCATCCTTAATGTGCATGTTGAGCGTGCATTCTCAAATTCCATTCTCAACATCCATTCAAATCAGATTCAAATGCATCGTCGACCATGGAAATAGGGGTTTGATCTACCACACCATCAGTTGGCGAACATGGTTTCCAAGTTGAGAGCTTCTTAGTGAAAAAGTTTCAAGAGAGCATTGATGAATGGAATGATAGAAGTAAGTGGCAGAAGGTATGATTGATATACTCTTAAGAGCAGGAGTGCACCAATTTGTTTTTGGAGAATTTAATTTCAAAATTGAAGAGATAGATATAGCTCTTTTTAATTATGATCGCGAGTCGAAGGAATTGGTAATTTTTAGGCATAAGGTTTATCTGGAACCTGATTTGGTTTCCAAAGAAACTAAAATACCACACATGAGAGGAGTAATGTTGGACCACTTGAAAACCCCCAAGGTAGAAATGATTAAGATGCCCAACAAAACCTGTGGAAAAAAAATAGTTGTTTCGAGAAATTATTTAAAAATGGAAGTTGTTATCGCATGATTGTGAGAAATCTTGATTCATATTGTCCTCAGGACCATTATGAATCAC
This sequence comes from Pinus tabuliformis, assembly GCA_031772625.1. NCBI lineage: Eukaryota > Viridiplantae > Streptophyta > Pinopsida > Pinales > Pinaceae > Pinus > Pinus tabuliformis. The sequence continues at coordinate 1,844,517,528 of CM062817.1, read as the reverse complement.
CACAAGAAAGATATTTCTGGTGAATGCATGAAGCTGGTCATACACTGGGTTGAAGACTTGGATATAGATGTACTTTTTCTATCGGCTAAGAAATCGCACCACACATTGCAGGAAAGTAAACTTAAGAGGGTCAAGTTTAGTTACCCAGGCACATTGCAAAAAAAATGATTGACTTGTACTGACCCAACGCAATGTGATCAAGTATTCCTAAACAAAAACACAATAGGAGGTGTAATGTTTTGGAAGACAATGAAAAAATACCTTAAAAATATCTAGAGAATAATGTGGAAGAGGTTTATATTGCTACCACTTCACAATTACATGAAGTATTTTTTGAGGAAAATATGGAAAATGTGAGAAGTGACATTAATCGAGAGAACCTTAATGAAATTGTTGTTGTTGCAGCTTTGGTGGGCTTAAATACATGCCAAGATGCAAATATGGTTCAAGGATTTGTCACCACTTATGAAAAATCTATTGAGGATGGTATTTTTGCTTCTTCAAAGGGTCAAGATGATTCTTGTATAAAGAGATATGAACTATGCATGACTAAGGATAAGCATATTATTGAACTCCACAACAAGTTGCGTATTTATAGAAATCCAAAGTGTCATTATCTTCGCCATAGGTTCACCATGATTCCTCAAAAAAGAGCTGTGAAATATGCATGAATAAGGATCAACATGTTCTTCATCTAAAGCAGGAAGTCACAAGCATGTAGAAATGTCTAGTGGGAAGTGAACAAAGGGAAAAATTATATAGATACATGTACAAATGATATATTGTAGAGTCGAAAGCTAAAGAATGTAAATCTATAGATCATGGAATTAAGGAACTTAATGATTTCAATAAAAGTATAAGGTTGAAATGAATAAATATGCAACCAAGATACTGGAGCTTAAAAATGAGCTTGAAATAAGGCTTGAGGTTCTTAACATACCACCTCTATATACCTACATTCCACCTGTAGTAAAACTTATGCAAGAAGTGAAGGAGAAAGAATAATATATTCATACTTTAAAGGTTGAGTTTCAAAAGAAAACTAGTGAATCGGTTACTAAACACAAGGAGTAGATTGAAAATTATGAGTAAAGGGTTAAAACGATGTAGAGTGAGAATGAAAATAAAGATAAAAAATTGAAAGATGGTAAGAAATTGAAGGCCTTCTTAGAGTTTGATCACTCAATAAGAGCACGAGAGAATAGCTTGAATCGATCTATTCAAGATATAGATACTAAAAAAAGAATCAGAAAGATACCTTGCTTAAGTATGAATAGGTCTTGCGAGAGCGAGATATATCATTGTTTAAAGTTGTTGCAATAATGGATGTTGGAGATGACGTGTTTGACACATCAACAATCAAGGAATCACTCAAGAACAAGCTAACTGAGAACGAAGATCATATTAAGGAGCCTAAAATAAATTTATTGGACAAGAAATCAGTGAAACATTTGGGATGCTAAAGTGAGATAAAAGATTTGAAATCCAAAATTCATGCTTTGTAAAATAAGCCCATACCTCTTGCAATTCCAATTTTGCAGATTTCAGATTAAAAATATTTGAAATCTCAATTGTGTCAAGTTAAATATGAGTTGAGACAATCGAAGGATGCTATTCAAGAAAAATAAAAAGAATACTTTTAAAATTACAAGAATCATCTGGAGTTTTTAAGAAGCACACTGCTGAAAAAATAAATTGCAAAGTAGCTTCATACAGTATAAAGACAAAGTTAAGAGTTGGAAGATAAATTACAAGTAGGTGTTGCAAGTTCTAAATAACTAGAGGCATCTAAACAAGGTAAGAGAGACTGTATTGCATTAGATTCTTGTGAAGAGGAGGGCTTGCATAAACCTACCAAGCATCCTAGAGTTCCAAAACAACAATCGCTGTATATGTTATTACCGTAAATACGTTTCATTGTTTAATATACTTTTTTCCCTGGTAATGTTTTTGTTTATGCAAACAATGTATTTTTTATGTAATTAATTTCTTGTATTTCAATAAGAAACATATGGTTCTTTTTTATTCATAGAATCAAAAGGAATTACATAGTCAAATCACAGAGAAATCATGTTTCCACACTAGTTATAACTTATAAGCAAAGAAGAATCATGTTTCCACAATTTTTTTGCCCAAGAAAAAATAGCATATTTTGTAATTATAAGATACAAAATTACACTTGGTCGATACATAATTTGAATACATTAAATGTCTGGAGAAATAACCTTCTTGGAGATGATATTTTCCTTGGAATTTAGCTCTATGTAGACATGTTAATATCTTTCACCATTCTGCATACAATGTTTCATTTTGATCATCCAAGACCTTCTTCCTTTTTGTTGGTCTCATACTTATTTTATTGGCACAAAGTTGTACAAGATTTTCATCTTCCTTCCTTTGTATTTCAACTACTTCCCCTAGAATTTCTTGGTTTCCCCCACTCTGCCCTACACCATATATCAAGGATGGAACATGCATTTGATTGTGAGTGATTGAATCCATCATCGACATATCAACAATAGTTTATCCACACACTTATTGTGTTTCACTGTGTTCTGCAACTGCAACAACAATTACCCCATTCATTTGATGTGTATCATCGGTCTGATCACACTGACCAGACACAAATCCTGAAATCAACAACATTTACCATGTCAAGGAGCATGTAAAATATGTACTTTACTAAAAGTACAATGATGTTTAACAAAAGAAACATCCAAATTGCAAATTCGAAAAATTTACGGATTTGCACTCTCTTTTTACATATTTATACTATGTTTTTTTACCATGAAGGAAGCATATGAATTTACTTACTTCACTTTATCTCCATATGTGAAACCATTTATTCTTTCCCAATCCATATCAATATCCTCAACTTCTTTTCTCCATTTTTTCATTTCATATGAAACTGAAGTGCAATTATCTCCCTTGAACACACCATGAAAATCAATCTGTTTCAAACATTGCAAAGCCTTATAGGTAATTCTTGATTCAATAAATATAGAGGCCATATTTATTGGCATAAAATCCTCACGGATCTCTTTCATAACAATTGAACGGATTTTTCAAGTACTCCATCTAGGTGTTCATTAACATCCTCAATTTCATACTTCTTATTATATTTTTTGATCATGAAGTACCTAATTCCAGAAATAATGTCATTTTATTCTACATCTTGAAGTGACTTCCTAGAGAACCATCTACCAATTTACCTAAATTTCTTCTTCCCCTCACCTATTCTATGGTTAAACCATCCTCAGTGCTTCTTAAAACTCAATAAGGATATCATGAATCAGTTTCTTGGTGACCTTATAGTATAACATGTAGTTTAGTATGTGGAACAACCTTTAGGGATTTCTCCTAAAGCTTGTTCATTTGCAGAATTTGGATTTTCTATTGGTGCATTTCTATCCATTTGTGTTAATTTTCACACCGCTCTATGTTGTTTCAATTACTTTAGCCCAATTCAATACTTTAATTAGAAATATTTCCAATATCAATTAATGTTTCCAATCATCCACAGTTAATGAAGATAGAACAATAAATGAAATGATAAAGGAGACAATCAACACATCAATAAGAGACACCGGATTTGGTCAAAGACCATGGAAAAACCCACTATGGGGAAAACCATTGAGATTATTCTTCTTTATTAGATTGGCATAAAATGTTCAACGGAGAGTACAATGAGCCCAATACAAAATCATCTAGAAAAATTAATCCAATAACATTAAGAAATATGTTTCCAGTATCAATATATATCAGAGACAACTTTTCCCCTCCGCGATTGACTGCGGTCAAGTGTCGATTTTTTGCTGTAGTTTCCAGTTGCATGGAGGAAGTGTCATGCACGTGAATGAGAGAGTCTAGTCTCTCTCTTGAGCCTATAAGCCTACAACTGTAGTTCAAATTCTACTTTTTCAAGCCTGCGATTGTAACCCAAAACCCTAGAAATAGATGCGAGCTTCAGACCTTCTAATTTCAGACCTTTGCGAACTTCTTTCATCGACCCAGCCTCAGACCTGTGCAAACCAATCAATGAAGAAGAGAAGGATAATATTCTTGGTTATCTAGAAATGAGCTCAAGGTTACTTATATTTATAGGCTTCCAAGGGTGACCAATTTCCTGTTAGGGCGGACCTGTCCATATGCACATATGTGGGCTTTTATTCATATGTACACTATCCCTTATCTGATTTGAGTGATCTTTAGGTATATTTTAGTCCTCTTGAAAAGAGGAATTCAATGAAATAATTATATCCACCAAATGAGCTATTCGAAGTGTAGTTTTACCCTAGTTTCATAATTTAACACTCCCTCTCAACTAGGGAGAATTCCACCTATATCCTATTATGTATATCATGTCATCATATCATGCCCCATCTCTGCTCAAATCTATTGCCTAAAACATTATCGAATCTAAAGAAGAATAGTCAGGGAGAATTATCTTCCACCCTCTATAATTTTAGAGAGCACATCTCAATATGAAAATAATGTTAGGGAGCACATCTCAACCTTAATCTACCTCGGGGAGCACATCTCAACCTGAAATCTCATGGGGAGCTAAACATCTACAACTCCATATCGAGCAATAGGTGATATAGGGGAGCACATCTCAACATATCTTATTTCCTACTGACCTTCCCAAAAATTACCCTCAAAAATTCATGTGGTAGAACACTTGCACCATAATCAGCTTGGGTTGTACACCCTAAGTACACTCTCAACCCATTGGCCATATAGGGAGCGGTAATCCCAACAAGTCTAGCTTGTGGGCATGATGCCAACTGGGGTATAATATTATAAGACCAAGATAGGGGAACAAAATATCCAAACCTATGGGTAACATATGGGGAGAAACATCTATGACCCTATTTTCCAAAGATCCCTCAACCCCAGGAGCCCTTCTATCTCAATTCCTCACCGTGGGAGCTTAAAGAGGGGGGAAGAGTTAGCTTAGTGTTCTCGATCAATGATGCCTCTTATTAGCAAGGGTCATATCCATTAGTCCAAGTTTATCTCTGAAGACCAAGAACTTCCCTTTCAGTAAAGCCTTGGTGAATGAATATATATGCAATTTGGTTATCTGTTAATATATGATGGAGTCGAATGACTCCTCTCTGCACCATGTCTCGAATGAAGTGATATCATATCTCTATGTGCTTGGAATTGTCATGAAATATGAGATTCTCTTCCGGATGGATCCCACTGTTGTTGTCACAATATATCACCATAGTTCCTAGGACTTGCTCAAATAGCTCTCTAAAGAGCTTCCTCAACCAAACTGCTTCGCAACTAGCCATGCTAGTGACAATATACTCTGCCTCGGCAGTACTCAATGCTAAGGACTTTTCCTTCGTGCTCATCCAAGATATCATGGAAGATCTAAGACTAAAACAACATCCTAATGTACTCATCATGTCGATAACGTTTCTTTCCCAGTCCGTATCAATATATCCGTGAAGCCGAACATCTCCAGTGGTATATCTCAAACCAAGGGTGATCGTCCCATGCAAATATCTCACAATGTGTTTGGCATCGACCCAATCTGCATGGAAAGGGTTGGTCATGAATTGAATCAATGCGTTCACTGCATAGCATATATCTGGACAAGTGTTCACTAAGAACATCAGAGCCCTAATCGAATTTCTATACTTAGATGGATTCACTAAATCAGTTCCTATAGCTTCTTCAAATAACTTATTGAAGTTAATTTCCATCGATATAGGCAAGGACTTACATTATGTCATTCTAAATCTCTCCAATAACTTCACAACATATTTTCCTTGTGAAAATAAAATCTTATTGGGCCTTTGCAACAACTTAAGGCCTAGAAAGTAGTGCATGAGTCCAAGGTCCTTGATCTCAAATTCAGAGGCTAGATCCCTCTTACACTCAATAATTAAAGGCTCACTACTTGTCAAGAATATGTTGTCAACATATAAAACCAAAATGAACGACATATCTTGGACTATCTTGAAGTAGAGGTTGGGATCGACATTGCTTCTTGTGAATCCCAACTTCACCAAATAACTATCTATGTAGGCGTACCATGCTCTAGGGGCTTGCTTAAAACCATATAATGCCTTCTTCAACTTTCAAACATGTGTCTTTCGATCCTCAACTTCAAATCCCTATGGCTGTGAAACATACACTTATTCCAGTAACATACCATGCAGAATGTAGTCTTCATGTCCATCTAATGAAGGGCCCATCCTTGAATTAAAGCAAGAGAAACTATTGAACGAATGGTTGTATATCAAGCCACATGTGTGAATATGTCATCATAATATTTTCCTTCTTTTTTTGATAATCTTCGAACCATGAACCTTGCTATATATTTCTCAATGCTACCATCAACTCCATGTTTGATATTGAATAAACATTTTGAAGTCACCCAGTATTTTCCCTTCGGTCTCGACACAACATCCCATACGTCATTATTCATTATTGATTCATATTCTTCAGCCATAGCATCCTCCTAGACTTGTTCTTTCACAACTTCTTCAAAGGTGGAAGGTTCTGTTTGGTTGTGTTATATTCTTTCCATGACTAGCCCACGTAGTTAACCGAGGGGTTACCCCCTTCGTTGCGCCGATTGCGCAACAGGGGGGTCACGGGGGGGAGGCATCCCCCCCTGTCTAGGTGGTTTGAGGGGGGCGGGTAGCCCTCCCCATGGGGTCCGGAGCAACGCCCCAGGCAAAATTGTTTTTAGACCCTATATTAGGTTGGGCGGACCTACCTATGGTTTTGTGCATGGTTTTTGCACATGGTTTTGGACGCGATGGTTTTCGGTCCATGGTATTGGATGCTTTGGCATGTATACATATGTATTGTAACATTGAAAGAAACATAATGAAAGTCAAGCTGGTAGTCCCGATTTTTGGATCCAGGGGAAAATCTCTATGTATATGTGTTTTATGTGTTATGCTATGGCATTGTTTATTTTCTGTTCTTAGAATTCATATGCAGGTAATTTTTGTACAGGGTTAAAACCTACTTTTGGTATCAAAGCTGTTTTGGCTTCAAGGGGACGCCTTTGTTGCTTAGGGGTTTCGCTTGGGCCTATGGTAGACCCTGTTCAGTGGGAGATCTATGGGATCGATTCTTGTGGTGAAAGAAGATGGCGACCAGTGGAAAGATAGAGATCGAGAAATTTGATGGTGAAAGTTTTGAGTTGTGGAAACTCAAGATGGAGGATCTGCTAGTGGATAAATATTAGTGGATCACGGTAGATCCAGGTACTAAACCAACGATAGTTTCTGATGAAGAATGGAAGAATTTGGATCGGAAGGCAAAAATGACAATACGATTGTATGTCTCATATTCAATATTTCTAAATGTATCAGGGGAAGCTACGATGAAGGCTTTGTGGGACAATTTAGGGACTTTGTACCAATCTAAGTCTCTGGTGAATAAATTGTTCCTACGGAAAAAGTTGTATAAACTGAGGATGAAAGATGGAGACTCGGTGACAGAGCATATGAACTCATTTAATACTGTGGTAAGTCAGTTATTATTTGTTGATATTAAAATTTTAGACGAAGATAAGTGCATCAGTTTGTTGTGTTCTCTACTAGATTCGTGGGATAGTCTGGTTATTACAATAGGTAGCAATGCAACTGCCTTGCAGTTTGATGAATTAGTCTCATCCTTGCTGACGGAGGAGATGAGATAGAAAAATTTGGAGTGCCAAAATGGTGATGCCCTGTTTGTATGAGGATGGTCCCAAAACAGAAACAAAAATAAGTCATCAAGTGGGAGATCTAAATCTAGAGGGAGATCTAAATCTCCAGGAAAACCTATAAAGGTGGTGTGCTGGAAATGCGGAAAGGAAGGGCACTACAAAAGGGATTGTAAATATAAATCTCCTGAAAAAGGAAAGGGATCTGATGATGCTCCTTCTGCAGAGGTGAAAACCACCTCAGATGAATGTGGGGATGTGTACTTGGCCTCTTCAAGTACACATGTAGATCATGAGGCATGGTTGATTGACTCAGGTGCATCCTTTCACTTCACTCCCCATAGAGAGTGGTTCTGCGAATGAGAAATATGATGGTGGTGATGTCTTCTTGGGGGATGACAGAAAGACTAGAATCGTTGGTCGTGGAAAAGTAAAGTTGAAGTTGCAAGGTGGAAAGGTTAGAACTCTTCCAGGTGTTTTGCATATTCTTGCATTGGACAGAAATATAATTTCTGTAAGCAAGCTGGATGATGCATGTGTAAAAATAGTGTTCGAGAAGGATACTTGCAAGATGGTTCGGGGAGCACTGGTATTGATGCAGGGAGTTCGGATTGGAACTCTGTACAAGCTACAAGGTAGCACTCTTGTTGATGGGTGCAATTGTTCTGTGGTTCCTAAAAGTGGAGCAAAAAATCTAGTGGTCTCTGGAGAGAAGATCATGCTATGGCATCAAAGGCTTGGAAATATTGGAGAGAAGGGCCTTCGAATACTTCATGGTAAAGGTATGGTAGAAGGTATGAGTAATAGTTCTCTGGATTTTGATTTTTGTGAAATTGTGTATATGGGAAGAAGAATCGGGTGAGTTTCCCCACTGGTGGTAAGAGGGTGAACCAGATATTAGAGCTTGTGCACAATGATGTGTTTGGACCTGTGAAGGTTCCATCACTGGGTAAGTCTGTGTACTATGAATCATTTATAGATGAATTCTCAAGGAATACATGGATATATTTCCTTAAGAAGAAATATGAAGTCTTTGACAGGTTTAAATAATTTAAGGCTCTGGTGGAAAACCAGATAGAGAAGAAGATAGAGGTGCTAAGGACAGATAACGATGGAGAGTTTTGCAGTAAGGAATTTGAAGAATTCTGTAAGAAGTGTGGTATAGCATGACAGAAGACTACTCCATATACACCTGAGCAAAATGGAGTTTCAGAAAGAATGAACAAGACATTGATGGAAAGGGCAAGAAGCATACTCAATGGTGTCGGAATAGGATAAGAATTCTGGACAGAGGCGATGGAGACTGCATGTTACCTAGTCAACAGGTCACCTTCATTATCGTTCGAGGATAAGAATCCACAAGAGGTATGGACTGGTAAGAAACCCTCTCTTTCACATCTGAGGATATTTGGATGTGATGCATATGTACATGTTCCAAAGGAGAAAAGAAAAAAATTGGATAATAAATCTGAAAAGTGCATCTGTATTGGGTATAAGGATGGTTTAAAGGGTTATAAGCTTTGGAACCCAATAACAAGGAAGGTTGTGTACAACCGAGATGTGGTGTTCAGAGAGGTTAAATATGTTATTAAACATGGAGTCTACTAAAGGAACTTGAGAAGATAGAGTTTGAGCTAAAGGAGGAAGAATCAGACTCTACAACAGAAGAGGAATCAGAAGATGAAGAGCCATAAACTCCAGGTGTGAGAAGATCAGTCCGAGAAAGAAGGTAGCCAGAAATGTATAGTCCATCTGCTTTTTGTTCAAATTTTGCTTTATCTATTACTGATGATGATCCCATAAATGAGGAAGAAATAGATTCAGAGGATGGCAAACCCTAGAAAGAGGCCATGGTTGATGAAATGGCATCTTTGCACAAAAATGAGGCTTGGGACCTAGTGGAGTTGCCGACTGGAAGGAAACCCAATGGTAGCAAATGAGTGTTTAAGAAGAAGACAAATGCAGAAGGAAAGGTGGAGAAATACAAAGCTCAGTTGGTAGAAAAAGGTTATTCCCAGGTGTCGGGAATTGATTTTGGTGATATTTTTTCTGCTGTTGCCAAGGTAGCTTCTATCAGATTACTTTTATCTGTTGCTATTGCTTTTGATTTTGAGGTAGAATAGATGGATGTGAAGACAACATTTCTTCACGGGGATCTGTAAGAGGAGATCTACATGAAGCAATCTGAAGGCTTTGTAGTGAAGGGTAAGAAAGAAATGGTATGCAAGTTAAAGAAGTCTCTGTATGGGTTAAAACAGTCACCAAGGATGTGATATCAGAAATTTGATACATTTATATGGGGACTTGGCTTCACCAGAAGAAAAGCATATCATTGTGTGTATTTTAAATTAATTGGTGACCGTGTTATTTATCTGGTCTTGGATGTGGATGATATGTTGCTGGTTGGAAATGACAAAGAAATTATCCAGGATTTGAAGACCCAATTGTCCTCCGAATTCGACATGAAAGATCTTGGTGTTGCAAACTATATTTTGTGCATGGAAATTAAAGAGATCGGGCGAAGAGGAATCTCTTGTTAAACCAGAGGAAGTATGTCGAGACAATATTGTAGAGGTTTAATATGTAGGATAGTAAACCGGTGAAGGTTCCTATTCCTGTAGGTGTAAAATTATCTGCTGAACAGTGTCCCAAGACATAAGAAGAGGAAGAGGACATGTCCCGTGTTCCATATGCAAGTGAAGTCAGTAGCCTGATGTATGTGATGGTTTGTACTAGACTAGACATTGCACATGCAGTGGGATTATTGAGCAGGTTTATGTCAAAACCAGGAAAGGAGCATTGGAAAATAGTGAAGCGGGTTTTCAGGTATTTGCGTGGCACTAGTGATTATGGTTTGTGCTACCAATGAAGACCAGGATTGGACAGAGTTTTGGATATCCATGGCTTTGTTGATGTAGACTGGGCTGGAGATCTGGATTAGAGAAGATCTACAAGTGGGTATGTGTTTAACCTATTTGGAGGTACAGTGAGCGGGATGAGTAAGAAACAATCTGTAGTGGCATTCAACTATAGAGGCAGAATACATGTCAACCACTCATGCAAGCAAGGAAGCAGTTTGGTTGCAGAGATTGTGTTCAAGTATGGGTTAGTATAGGAAGCTATAAGGATAGACTGTGACAGCCAAAGTGCATTTTTCTTGGCAAAGAACCCTGCTTATCATTCAAAGACAAAGCACATTGATGTCCAGTATCACTTTCTGAGGGATATGATAGAAGACAAAAAGGTGTTTCTGGTAAAGTTGGACACTTTGAAGAATACTACAGATGCATTGACAAAATCTGTGAGCTCTGAGAAGTTCTCTTGGTGTAGCAAAACAATGGGTGTTGCAGGGCTTGATAAATGACTAAGCTCTCCTGTGGCCCCCTGATGAAAGAAAACAACAAGTGGGAGAATGTTGGGTTATGTTATATTCTTTCCACGACTAGCCCACGTAGTTAACTGGGGGGTTAGAGGGAGGGTGGAGCCTCCCCTTCGTTGCGCAACGGGGGGTCACAGGGGGTTTGAGGGGGTGGGTAGCCCCCCTCTACGGTGTCTGGGGCAGCGCCCCGGGAAATTTTTTTTTGGACCCTATATTAGGTTGGGCGGACCTACCTATGGTTTTGTACATGGTTTTCACACATGGTTTTGGATGCGATGGTTTTCGGTCCATAGTATTGGATGCTTCAGCATGTATAAATATGTATTGTAACATTGAAAGGAACATAATGAAAAATCAAGCTGGTAGTCCTAGTTTTGGGATCCAGGGGGAAATATCTGTGTATATGTGTTTTAAGTGTTATGCTCTCGCATTGTTTATTTTTTGTTCTTATAATTTGTATGCAGGTAATTTCTGTACAGGGTTAAAACCTACAGGTTCAGCTTGAATCATAGTGATCATAGCTACAACATATCCTTGGCACCTGCATGGCTTCTTACTCTCTCTTAATGATATTAGAACAAGAACTCGTCTCCCATCATCATGTAATGTGTCATGAAGCCAAAGTGGTCTCTTTCTGGTAGGAGGATCACATGGAGGATGATCTAAGGGATTCGTAGATTCCATGGGATCATCAACAATATCTGGCTCAGACTCAGGCACAGAAGGACCATCTAAAATATATCATCATTCTTCTTCTTAGGTGAATGAGGCAGAGGAAGATCTCTTGATTTTCCATGGGAAACATCTTCATCGAATTTTACAACCTTGCTAATTTCAACCTTCCTTTGACCAAGAATATATATTATAAATGCATTAGAATTTTCACAATATCCAGCAAACATACGTTTTCTTCCCATGGCTTCCAAATTGTTTCTTTTGTCTTTTGGCACATGGAAATATATGGGGCGTCCAAAGATACAGAGATGGATAACATCGGGATTGACACATATGAACACTTCTTCAGGAGTCTTTTTGTCCAATGCTTGATGAGGCACCCTGTTTTAAACATATACAACAACAATTGTTGCTTCTCCCCAAAGGAACTTTGGACACTGTTGATCATGAAGCATGGCACAAGCGACTTATACAATAGACCAGTTCTTTCTTTCATCTACTCCATTTTATTCGGGAGTATAGGGCACAATCATCTCCTTCTTGATACCTTCCTTCTTGAAAAAGTCAATGAACTCATTCGAAGTGTACTCTCCACCATTATTAGACTTGAAGATCTTGATTTTCTTTCCTGTTTGATTTTTGACCAAAGCTTTGAACTCCTTGAACATTTCAAAGGCTTCAACCTTGTTCTTCAAATAATATATCCATGTATTTCTTGAGAAATCATTAATGAAGGTGATGTAATAGAGATGGCCACCAATAGTTTACGGGGCATCGGTCCACATAAGTCAGAATGAATGAGATGGAGGATGCCATTTGTCTTATTCTCGCTAGAGGGGAATGGTCACCTTGTATTCTTCCCACTAGCACAACCTGGACATAATCCATCATGTTGGGCTTGAACATCGAGAATACTAGAGACCAATTTCTTCAATTTCAGAAGATCATCATAATGTAAGTGGGCCAATCTTCAGTGCCATAGTTCGCTTAGATGATTTGTATAGTGGACTAGTGCTAGAAGAGGTCTTCCAGTAAGCCTGCAGAGTCCTTCAAATCTTGATCCCAATGTAAATGCATTTATCATAGGTGATCCAACAGGCTAAGTAAGAACCTCTCTCTTGATGAAGGCAACCCTCATGCCGTTGTCTTCCAAAGACAATATTGATACCAAATTCTTCTTCAATCCTGGCACATACATCACATCATGGAGCACAATAGATTCCCCAGATTCCAAATGAAATTTGATGGACCCAAAGCATTTCATAGGATGAGTGGAGTTGTCTTCAAGAATAATTTTCAAATTTGACTCCCTCTCTACCAAATTAGAGAGAAATTCTTTATATCCAGAGAAATGATGAGTGGCCCCACTATCAACCAACCAACTATCCAACGAATGCAAAGGAGAGGAACTAGTAAAGGCAGAAATAAGAATATATTCATATTTTTTGCCAACATTACTTTCATACTTGGAGTATCTTGGCTCCTTTTGAGGAAGAAAATCTTCTTCATGGTCACTTGGAGCATCTCTTCTTCTTCTTTCATCTCTTCCATTACAATCATTCACTCGGTCATCTCTTCTTCTTCGATCATCAAACCTTTTGTTGTTGCTTCTAGTGTTGTAGCGTGGACCATTGTTATTCTCGGGGCATTCTCACGCATAATGACCCTTCTTGTGACAATTGTAGCATTCAATGTGAGATGATGTTCTATCATTCCTTCTCTTTGTATCTTGAGGTGGAGGCTTTCTTGAATTTGATGGACCTCATTTTCCTTTCTTCTTCTTGTTTTGAGTGACTAATGCAACATGCTCTTCCTCTTCATGCTTTTCAATCCTTCCTCTTGATATCACCCTTGATTCTTCTTGAGTGATCTTTCCAACAATTTCATCAAATGACAGGAGGATATTGTTGCTGCTTATGGTAGTGATGACGTTTCCCAAACAAGAGGGAGACCTCTAAGTTATGATCACCAATTCCCTATCAGGGACAACTTCTCCAAATCTTTGCAATTGATCTCTAAGACGAGATATCCTGATGATGTAGGATTGTGTAAACTCTCCCTTATTCATCTTCGTTTCCTTGAGTTGATATTTCAAGGAGATGATTTCATTCAAATTGTTGACTTCATACATGCCAACTATCTTATCATACATTTCCTTAGACTTTCTCAAATTTCCAACATATGCAAGTAAATTATCTTTTAAACCATTAGCTATAATTTTCTTTGCTTTTAACTCACCTTTCTTGTGCTTGTTCTTGATAGAATAGGAAGCATTATTTGGAGGCTCAGGTAATTTTCCTTGAATGTAATCCAAAACACAATTTCTATCAGTTATGATCTCCAACCTAAATATCAATGCAAAAAAATTAGACGAGTCACCCAAATTATCATTTTCCTTGAAGAAGAAGACATATTGACTTGAATAGATTGGCTCCTTCAACTTTCCAAACATGATTGCTTCAATGGTTGTCTCATTCACCTTAGCTCTGATACCATGTTAATATTCACACTGCTCTATGCTGTTTCAATTACTTTAGCCCAATTCAATACTTCAATTAGAAATATTTCCAATATCAATTAATGCTTCCAATCATCAATAGTAAATGAAGATAGAACAATAAATGCAATGATAAAGGAGACAATCAACACATCAATAGGAGACATGAGATTTGGTCAAATACAAGGGAAAAACCCACTACGGAGAAAACCATTGAAATTATTCTTCTTTATTAGATTATCATAAAATGTTCACCAGAGAGTATAATGAGCCCAATACAAAATCATCTAGCAAAATTAACCCAATAACATTTAGAAATATGTTTCCAACATTAATATATATCAGAGGCAACTTTCCTCGTTTGCGGTCAACTACGGTCAAGTGTCAAAATTTTTCCCTAGTTTCTAGTCGCATGGAGGAAGTGTCATGCATGCGAATGAGAGAATCTAGTCGCTCTATTGAGCCTCTAATCCTGTGATTGCAGTCAAAATTATCCTTTTACAAGCCTTCAAATGTAACCCAAAACCCTAAAAATAGATGCGAGCTTCGAGCCCTGTAATTTCAAACCTTTGCAAACTTCTTTCATCAACCCAAACTCATACCTGTGTGAAAAAAATCAATGAAGAAGAGAAGAAGAAGATGTTTGGTGATGTAAAATGAGCTTGAGGTTGGCCTTAATTTTTAATAAACTAAGGGGACATCTCATAAATACAGGAAAACCTTGAGGTGTTTTTTCTCAACACATACCTTTTTAGCCCAAATAGGAAAACTAGGGGTATAATTAGGTGGAAAATAATATAACACACCATTTCCAACTGAAATCACTGCAAAATTTTCATTTTGTCAAATCAATTGCAAGAAAATGACACAAAATTTGATGAATGTGAAAGAGGTTTTTATAAAAAATATATCCATCTTTAGTTCCATAGTCTTATTTACAATTAATGACATATGTACAATCCTTGGGGACATTTTTCTAAGCCCATTTTTTCACACTTGCAGTATGTTCTTGACAAAATAATTCAATAACTTAAGTGATTAGTTTTGAATTTTGACCGAGAGACTTACAAATTATGAACAAGTGTTAATAAATCATTTATTAAAATGTGATCATGCAATCTCTACGTGCACATCTATTTTTATGGCTTGCATTTTATACTAAATGTCCATCATAGTAAAAATTGTTAAAAGTGCACTTTTAATACATCCACTGTGTCATGATGAGGGAAGGTTACAAAAATAAACAAAATAATGCTATTTCCTATTATGTGTACCTATTACATTCCCAAATCCATTTACTATAATTATTTCATAGCAGGGGCTAGCTTGCATTTTTATTAAATTAAGAGGACATATCATGAATATAAGACAACCCTTAGGTGTATTTGCTCAATAGGCACTTTTTAAGCCCAAATTCAAAAACAAGGTGTATAGTGAGGTGAAAAATAGTAGAAAACAACATTTCTAACTGAAATCACTTAGAAATAAGCAAGAATGTGGGTATGTTGGGCATTTTTCCGAGTAGGGTAAAACTGGGTTAAAAATTGGAAAATTGTCATTTTGTCAAATCAATTGCAATAATCTGAAATATAACTTGAGGAATGTGAAAGGTTTTCTTTCACAAATACATCTATCTCAAGCCCCATAGGATTATTTCCTATTAATGACATCTATACAGTCTTCAACAAACATTTTTCTAATCCTAGTTTTGTACATTTGCACTATGTTCTTGACAAAACAATTCAAGAACTTAAGTCATTAGTTTTGAATTTTGACTGTGAGAGTTACAAATTGTGAACAAGTATTAATAAATTATTCATTAAAATATGATCATGTAATATCTATGTGCATTTGTATGTGTATGTATTTCATTTTATGCCAAATGTCCCGCATAGTAAAAAGTGTTAAAGTGCATTCTTCATAGATTGAATGTTGATTATGAATCCTATTATATAAAAGTTAAAAAAATAAAGGTTATTATATATAAATTTTATACTATGAATTTTATTATTCATATAAATGTCTAAAAATCTAGTTTGCTAGCATCCTCCACATGCACCCTCCGCGTGCATCCTCAATGTGCATCCTCAACCTGCACCCTCAAATTTCATCCTCAATGTGCATGCTGAGTGTGCTTCTCAAATTCCATTCTAAGTGTGCATATGACTCTAATTCAAATACATTATCGACCATGGAAATAGGGGTCTGATCTACCACACCATCAACTTACGAACATGGTTTCCAAGTTGAGATTTTCTTAGTGAAAAAGTTTGAAGATAGTGATGATGAATGGAATGATAGAAGTAATTGTCCAGAAGTTATGCTTGATAGGCTCTTAAGAGCAAGAGTGAACCAATTTCTTTTGGGATAATTTAATTTCAGAATTGAAGAGATAGATGTATTTATTTTTAATTATGATTGTGAGTCGAAGGAATTGTAACTTTTGGGCATAAGGTTTATTTGGACCCTAATTTGATTGAAAGAGCAACTAAAATACCACAAATGGGAGGAGTAATGTTGGACCACTTGAAAACCCCCAAGGTAGAAAAGACTAAGATGTCCAACAAAATTTGTAGAAAAAAATTAGTTGTTCCCATAAATGGTTTAAAAATGGAAGGTGTTCCCCTAGGATTATACAAAATCTTGATTCATATTGTCCTCAAGACCATTATGAATCACCACAAGAAAGATATTTCCGGTGAATGCATGAAGCTGGTGGTACAATGTGTTGAAGACTTGGCTATAGATGTACCTTTTCTATTTCCTAAGAAATTGCACAACGCATTATAGGAAAGTATGCTTAGGAGGGTCAAGTTTAACTACCCAAGCACACTGCCAAAAAATTATTGACCTGTATCAACCCAATGCAATGTGATCAAGTAGTCCTAAATACAATAGGAGGTGTAAAGTGCTGGAAGACAATGACAAAACACCTCAACATTTTCCAAAGAAATGTGGAAGGGGTTTCTCTTGCTACCACTTCACAATTACATGAATACTTTTTGGAGGAAAATATGGAAAATTTGGGAACTAACATCAATCGAGAGAATCTTGATGAAATTGTTGTTGTTGCAGCTTTGGTGGGCTTAAATGCATACTAAGATGCATATATGGTCTAGGGATTTGTCAACACTTATGAAAAATCTATTGAGGATGGTATTTTTGCTTCTTTAGAGGGTCAAGATGATTCTTATATAAAGAGCTATGAACTATGCATGACTAAGGATAAGTAGATTATTGAAATCATGCAACAAATTGCATATTTAGATAAATCCAAAGAGTCATTATCTTCTCCACGAGTTGACCATGTTTTCTCAAAAAAGAGTTGTGAAATATGCATGAATAAGGATCAACATGTTCTTCATATGAAGTAGGAAGTCACAAGCATGTAGAAATGGCTAGTGGGTAGTGAATAGAGGGCAAATGTATCTATAAACAGGTACAACAAATATATTGTAGAGTTGAAAACTAAACATTGTAAAGGTATACATGATTGAATTAAGGAACTTAATCATTTAAAAGAAAAGTATAAGGTTGAAACATATAAATATGCAACCAAGATATTGGAGCTTAAAAATGAGCTTAAAAGTAGGCCTGAGGTTCTTAACATACTGCCTTTACAAGCCTACATTCCACCTATAGTAAAAATTATGCAAGAATTGAAGGAGAAAGAACAATATATTCATACTTTAAAGGTTGAGTTTCAAAAGAAAACTAGTGAATTGGTTATTAAATACAAGAGGAGATCGAAAATTATGAATAAAGGGTTAAAGCATTGAAGAGTGAGATTGAAAAGAAAGATAAAGCATTAAAAGATGGTAAGAAATTGAAGGCCTTGTTAGAGTTTGAGCACTCACTAAGAGCACGAGAGAATAACTTGAATCAAGCTAGTCAAGCAGTAGATACTAAAAAATGGAAACACAAAGATCATACCTCACTTAAGTATGATTGGGCATTGTGAGAGCGAGAGATCTTATTGTTTAAGGTTGTTGCAACAATGTATTTTGGTGCTGATGTGTTTGACACAACAAAAATAAAGGAATCACTCAAGAACAAGCTAACTGAGAAGGAAGAGCAGATTAAGGAGCTTAAAAGAAATTTTTTAGGACAAGCAAGAAAAAAAACATCTGGGATGCCAAAGTGTGATACAAGATTTGAAATCCAAAATTCACACTTTGTAAAATAAGCCCATACCTCTTGCTCCTCCAATTTTACAAATTTACCTTCAAAATTTTTTGAAGGTTGAATTGTGTCAAGTTAAAGATGAGCTGAGACAATCAAAGGATACTATTCAAGAAAAAGAAAAAGAATAATTTGAAAAGTACAAGCAGCATCTAGAGTTTTTTAAGAAGCATACTACTGAAAAAAATAAATTTCAAAGTAGCTTGGTATATTATAAAAACAAAGTTAAGGAGTTGGAAGATAAATTACAAGCAGGTGCTACAACCTCCAAATAACTAGAGGCATTTACACAAGGCAAGAGAGATTGTACTGCATTAGATTCTTGTGAAAAGGAGGGTTTGAAAAAACTTCCCAAGCAGCCTAGAATTCCATAACAAAAATCTTTGTATATGTTATTACTGTAAATACATTTCAATGTTTAATATAAAAATGTTTTTTTTTTGTCGATAATGATTTTTTTAATGCAAACAATGTATTTTTTATGTAATTAATTTCTTGTATTTCAATAAGAAGCATATGGTTCTTTGTTATGCATAGAATCAAAAGGACTTACATAGTCAAATCATAGAGAAATCATGTTTCCACACTAGTTATAACTTATAAGCAAAGAAAAATCATGTTTCCATATTTTTTTCCCCAAGAAAAAAATAGTATATTTTATAATTAGAAGATAAAAAATTACACTTGGTCAATACATAATCTGAATATATCAATCTATCCGGACCAATAGCCTTCTTGGAGAGAATATTTGCCTTGGAATTTAGCTCTTTGTAGACAAGTTCATATCTTTCACCATTCTACATACAATGTTGCATTCTGATCATCCAAGACCTTTTTATTTTTTGTTGGTCTTATACTTCTTTTATTGGCACCAAGTTGTACAATATTTTCAACTTCCTTCCTTTGGATTTCAACTACTTCCCTTGGAATCTCTCAGTTTCCCCCACTCTTCCCTACACCATATATCAAGGATGGAACATCAATTTCATTGTGAGTGATTGACTCCATCATCGACATATCAACAATAATTGCTCCACACACTTCTTGTGTTTCACTGTGTTTTGCAACTGCAACAATAATTGGCCCATCCATTTGATGTGTATCATCGGTCTGATCACACTGACCTGGAACAGTTCTTGAAATCAATAACATTTACTAGGTTAGATATAAGACTTTTGTGATCCATAATGTTAGTTAATATAACTAAAATATGTATTCACCTATATATTTAAATAATAAGGTGTAATCTCTTTTTTATGATAAATTAGTAATATTTCTAGTACCAATTCTTAACCTATAACTCTAGTTTTGTATAAGTCAACATAGCCATATTTTTATTTAATGGGAATAGGTCAACCCCTAACAAATAATACTATATAAATTGATAATATCAATAAATAATTATTAAATTAATTGAAATATAATATTTTATATTTATTTATTCCTAACAACTAGTTTTTAACTAAATATATAATATTTTAAGAGACAACTCCTTACCACTAACATTTTTAAATAATAGTTTACTTAACTTAATAACTAATTTACCAACGGCTAACTCTCGGCAATGATGCATCCATGCTATTTATTCCGACAGATCGATTGATTTCTCACCTTGTCCTGAGGATGAACCACATTAGTTGGCTTAAAATGTTGACCAAATCCTAATAATGTGATTAATTCGAAAAACATATATCAACATTTACCATGTCAAAGTGCATGTAAAATATGTACTTTACTAAAAGTACAATGACATGTAACATAAGAAATATCCACATTGCAAATTCGGAAATTTATAGATTTGCACTCTCTTTTTATAGATTTATAGTCTAGTTTTTTACCATGAAGGAATCATATGACTTTACTTGCTTCACTTTATCTCCATATGTGAAACCATCGGTTCTTTCCCAACCCATATCAATATCCTCAACTTCTTTGCTTCACTTTTTCATTTCATCTAAAACTGAAGTACGATTAGCTCCCTTGAACACACCATGACATTAAATCCTTTTCAGAGATTTCCAAACCTTATATGTTATGCTTGATTCAATAAATACGGAGGCCATATTTATAGGCATAAAATCCTTACAGATCTCTTTCATAATAATTGAACGATTTTTTTCAAGTACTTCATCTAGGTGTTCATTAACATCCTCAATTTTGGACCCTTTATTATAGTTTTTTATCATGAAGTACCAAAAGCAATAATGGCATTTTCTTCTACATCTTGAAGTGACTTCCTAGATAACAATCTACCAATTTCCCTAAATTTCTTCTTCCCCTCATCTACTTAGCAGTTAAACCATCTTTTGCACTTCTTAAGACTCAGTAAGGATGTATTGAAATGGTTTCTTGGTGACCTTCTAGTATAACATGTAGTTTGATCTGTTGAACTACCTTTAGGGATTGCTCCTAAAGCTTGTTCACTTTCAGAATTTGGATTTTCTGTTGGTGCATTTCTTTTCATTTGATCATGAAAGGTACTGGTTCTTTCCACTGTTTCATGACTTGTAATTACATCTACATTTTCGTTTGATGCCTATTGAAATTATTGTCCACTGTGTAGGAGTAGAATTTTATTCCCTTCAACTATTATTGGAGACAAAGGTGTCCTTGGTTCTTCAACAAAATTTTTGTTTGCCACAATTTTCTTGCATAGTGGACATTGAGTTTCAACATTTGTTGCATTCTGATATGCAAATGCATTATTGCATGTTGCTTGAGGTAAATTCATGCCATTATTTTATGGTATGGAGCTCTGATCTTCAAATGCTTGACTTTGTTGATGGGAAGCAAAATTTGATTTTTTTTTTACCTCCAGCAGAAGTGAATTGAAGGATAATGTTAAGTGGTCCCATGATTGGAATATTAGGCATTTGTATTTCTTTGCATCAACCTTTTTTTTGACAAAAACTCTATTGAGATTGTTAGTTTGAATGATCCATTCATGTGTTCTAGCAATTATTCACTAGATGTTAGGGTTGTATTTTCTGCAAAGGATTATAGGGTTTTATTTGCTGTGATTGAGGAGTCAATTTATAAAATTTTGGGTCTATTTGTGTCTCTAGTGAATTCCGCATATCCAACAATTAACATAGTTGAAGAAGAATAAGTTAGTTTCCAAATTCAAATCTTGTCTATCTCTGTAATATCAATAGAGGAATTTTATTTCCCAATATGTGTACCTATCCCATTCCAAAACCATTTTCTATAATCATTTTCATAGCAGTGACTAGCTTGAATTTTTATTGAACTAAGGGAACATCTCATGAATACAAGACAACCCTTAGGTGTTTTTGCTCAACAAACACCTTTTTAGCCCAAATTGGAAAACAAGATGTATAGTAAGGTGGAAAATAGTAGAAAACACCATCTATGTTGCCTTCAAACAATATTTTTCAAAGCCCAGTTTTGTATGTTTGCACTCTGTTCTTGACAAAAAAATTCAAGAACTTAAGTAATTAGTTTTGAATTTTGATCAAGAGATACAAATTGTGCACAAGTGTAAATAACTCATTCATTCAAACCAAATGTATAGTGAGGTGGAAGATAGTATAAGAAATCATTTTCAACTGAAATCACTCAGAAATAAGGAAGAATGAGGGTATGGCCAACATTTTTTTGAGATGGGTAAAACTAGTCTAAGAACTGAGAAATTGTCATTTTGTCAAATCAATTGCAAGACACTGACACATAATTGGAGGAATGTGAAAGAGGTTTTTATCACAAATGCCTCGTCTTCAACCACATAGGATTATTTCCAATTAATGACATTTGCAGAGTCTTGGGCGGGAAATTTTCTAATCCCATTTTTGCACATTTTTACTCTTTTCTTGACAAAACAATTTAATAACTTAAGTCACTAGTTTTTTTGACCAAGAGACTTACAATTTTTGCACACGTTTAAATAAATAATTCATCCAAAACAAGTGTATAGTGAGGTGGAAAACATTAGAGCACACCATTTGCAACTGAAATTAGTCAGAAAGAAGGAAGAATAAGTGTATGTCAGACATTTTTTTGAGATGGGTAAAACTAGTTTAAAAACTGAGAAATTGTCATTTTGTCAAATCAATTGCAAGAAACTGACACATAATTTGAGGAATGTCAAAAAGGTTTTTGTCAAAAATTTATCTCTCTTCAGACCCATAGGCTTACAATTTGTGCACAAGTTTAAATAAATCATTATTCAAACCGGGTGTATAGTGAGGTGGAAAATAGTAGAGAAAACCATTTGCAATTGAAATCACTCAGAAAGAAGGAAGAATGAGGTTATGATGGGCATTTTTTTTGAGATGGGTAAAATTGGTTTAGAAATTAAGAAATTGTCATTTTGTCAAATAAATTGCAAGATACTGACACAAAATTTGAGGAATATGAAAGACATTTTTGTAAAAAATAAATATGTCTTCAGCCTCATAGGCTTATTTCCAATTAATGACATATGTACAGTGTTTGAAAAACATTTTTCTAAGACCATTTTTTTTATAGTTGCACTATGTTCTTGACATACCAATTCAAGAACTTAAGTCATTAGTTTTGAATTTTGACCAAAGAGACATACAAATTGAGCACAAGTGTAAATAAATCATTCATTCAAACGAGGTGTATAGTGAGGTGGAAAATATTATAACACACCATTTTATATTGAAATCACTTAGAAAGAAGGAAGAATGAGGATATGGTGGACATTGTTCCGCGCTGGGCAAAACTGGCTTAAAAATTGAAAAATTGTCATTTTGTCAAACAAATTGCAAGACACTGACACAAAATTTGAGGAATATGAAAGAGGTTTTTGTCACAAATTCATTTTTCTTCAACCCCATAAGCTTATTTCCAATTAATGACAACTCTAGAGTCATTGAGGAGCATTTTTCTAAGCCCAATTTTACATTTGCACTCTGTTCTTGACAGAACAACTCAAGAGCTTAAGTCATAGTTTTGAATTTTGACCAAGAGACATATAAATTGTGCACAAGTGTAAATAAATTATTCAATCAAACCAGGTGTATAGTGAGGCAGAATATAGTAGAAGAAACCATTTGCAACTGAAATATTCTCTCCTCTATCCAAGTATGCCAATGTAGCAATTCATCATATCTGCCAATGTTTAAGTTGGAACAAATATGCACTCTCGGGCCAAACAAATTACACTCTTGGTAATAAAATTTTAAATGAGACATGATTGGACAATAACTAACCATAAGAGATAACCATGCATCATATTTGATAAATATGTTACATAACTATGTTTCCCACTTATACACAACTTTCACATAAGGCAAGTCGAACCAAAACTTAGAATGTTGTATGAAATATAAAGTATAAATATATAAGGTCAAAGTAAATATATAACAATTAAAAAGTGTGTAAAATAATAAAATATACTTTCTACAATTTGAATCAATAATATTGGCCAATAAATGAATCTAGGGTGTGCATTTTAGCGAAGCAAGGCGATTTTGGCCTGCTTCACAACAATGCACGCCCAACCCTCATTTCAATGCCAAATTGAATGATTCAAATTGGAGAATATATTTTTACTCACAAGTAAAATTAATACAATTAAATATTTTTAATGTTTCACATATGTATTTATGTTGTTAAAAGTAGTCCAATTTGCATTTATTTCATATGGTAAAAGGTAGGGTTTGTGTCTCTAAAATAAATGCACACCAAGACCTGTAATTAGTTGGCAGTGATATAATGATCATTCCATCCTATGGGTCTATGAAATTGTACCTTATAATTGTGGCGTAACAAGGCCCTAATGGGCCTCATTATTGTGGTGTAACAACACCCTAATGGGCCTTAGTTCTTGGGTATGATAGTGACCTCTTTGGGCCTTCTTATCTGTGATATGAAAAAAGATTATTATAGAAACATGAAGGAGATATGTTGAGTCCTATGACAGAGATATCATGACAAACCTATGACTGTTCCTCTGCATTGTTATTACTAATGTTCTCTCTACATAATTGCTTATGATGATGTTATTGAGAGAATCCTTTCAGTAAATCACATTTTAATATTTCTGGTTGATGTGTTTCGAACAACTGAATGTGGTTCATCATCAGGATCTTGATGAATGAATTGATCAAACCATGCAATTATATACTGTAGAGATGCAAAACAGATAGAGAAATGAACGTAAATGATAATAATAAATTACTTAATGTGAACGTTATATAATTTAAAAATTATAATATAAACGTTAAACGATTTATAAAATAATTAATATAGAAAAGGAATTACTAAAGTTACTCTTAATTTTAATAAAATATTGTTTATAATAATAGGTTATTATTATTTTGTTAATAACCATTTCTAATTTCATGAAGAAGTAATATTAAAAAATATTGTTATTTCAATGAAAATAAATAAATAAAAATAAAATAAATACATAAAAATAAAAGGATCATCATTAATATATTAAAAAAAAGGAACATCATTAAAAAAAAAAAAACTTAATTAAAACAAAAGAATGAGGGATCAACGAAAAAGAAGAAGAATGAGAACACCACCGGGAAAGAAAGGAGAGGGAGAAAGGCACTAAATTAGGGAAAAAGAGACGGGATCCAACATCTGCTAATCTTCCACTAATCGTCCCTATTCAACGAGACATACATTTTTCAATTTCGATAGCCTTCATAAAATTCTGGTGATGGAAGTGGTCAATCCTTGAAATGACTTGGGAATACTCCAAACAAACATGGTGTTTAGTTTTCTCAGCATGTTCTGCTAAAGTGGAGGAGTGCGTTGTTGAAAATGCAACAAGAAAATCTCAGTTTGACTTCGCTTTGGTCAAACTAGAGAAAATTCAAATTTCTATTTCAGCAAAAATCTTGGAGGTAGTTAACTAAGGTGACGTGGCACTTATCACTCAGTTGACTCATTTAATTCAAGTTGGGGATGCTTGAGTTGAATTTAGTATGATTGATTGCTAATTTGTAGCAATCTATTTCAATTACTTTCAGTTATTACTAGTTAAACTAGTTCTAACTGTCAGAAGAACTAGTGGAGGTCAAGTTGTGGAAGTAAAACTTCAACCACTCTTAGTGATCAACCAATTAACTGATCAATCAACCCACAATAATTATTGCATGTAGAGAATTCAAGTTACCCAGTTGAGATGGATATTCCAAGGTACTGTACTATCATTTGTAGCATATTACAATATGTACAGGTGGTGCATGCAGTCAGAGGAAGGACCTAGATGAATTACACAATTCAATTGTGGGAAATTCCTAAATAATAGGGCTAATTTCCTCGAGGAACAACACAAGGAAATATGAGCTTGGAGGGCTTGAAAATTGGCTAAGTGTTGACCAAAGTCAAGTAGTCAAGAAAAGGGATAGAGTATACACTTGCAGGGTGTGCTCAGGCTTGAGAAACATATGTATTTCATCTCTATTCTCTGATTAATTTAATACAGATAGGAATGGGTTTTGAGCAGTTGGTTTCCCCTAGATAAATATCTGTGCATGTGCAATGTTTCCTTTTTCATGTCTATGATTTGTGTTGTATATGGTGAATTAACTTCCACTGATCAATAGAGTAGTTTCGATTCTTGTGATTTAGTAAATTTCATGAGCAGTTTCGAATCTACACATTAATTTCTACATGGTATCAGAGCTAGAAGCACTATAGAGTAGAGATTTCAAAGTTGTCATTGTAGTAGGTTCGAATTTGAAGATCAGTGTTGTAGGTTTTCTTCAGGACTGAGAAGATGGCTTTCAATGGACTAAGGCTAGAGTATGCCTTGGAAGACACCTCAAACTTTGTTGCAAGGATGGACCACATGGAGGCAATATTGGATGAAAATGGGTTGCTAGAATACATCAAGATAGATGTTACAAATCCTCAAGCATACGATGCCCAAAATATTTCTCAGTGGAAGAAACATGTGGCCAAGGCGAGGAGAATCATATTGGAGGGAGTACAAGACCATATTGTCTCGAATCTCCATAGAAAATAAACTATGTTTCTGATGTGGAAAGCACTGACAGAATCATTCGAGAATAACAGTGACCACAGGAAGCTGCCACTCAAGGAAAAACTTCGAAGTATCAAGATGCAGAAGAATGACACAATTCCGCAATATCTAAGCAAGTTTACATAGTGTTGTGATGAACTTTGTGGGGTCGGTGTAAATGTCCCTAAAGAAGACTTGGTAGCTCTAGCCCTTCTAGGCCTTCCCAAAAGCTGGCATAACTATCAAGATTCGGTGAATGAAAGGAAGAAACTACCGAGTTGGGAGCTCTTATGGTTCGACCTAGTACAAGATGAAATAAGGCGGAATACCAGAGACGAGACATCATGCAAGGGAGAGGATGATAAGAAACGTGCCTTGGAAGGAAAGACAAAGAAGGGTACAGGGAAGAAATCCTAATCGAAAGTAAAATCTAGTCAAGGGGGCAAGAAGAAAGACTTGTACAGAATCAAGTGCTTTCACTGTCATGAATTTGGGCACTATGCCATGAAGTTTCCACACAAGAATACAAGCAAGAATATCTCAGGAGGAGTAGTAGGTGAAGATTTGGCTTCACAGTTCGAGCTTGATTTTACTCTCATTGCATGCATGGACAACACAGTGATGGGGAGGTGGTACTTGGACAATGGTGCCTCGTTCCATATGACGGGGAATAGATATTTTTTGAGTGATTTGGAGGAGAAATATCTCCAGATGCACGTCAAGATGGGGGATGATGGAAGGTACAATGTGACCAAGATTGGTACATTTGCCTTTCAGAGGGACTCAGGTTCCCCTCTCAGACTCAAGGATGTGATGTTTGTTTCGGGTCTAAAGAATAATCTTGTCTCTGTTGCAGTTATGGAAGACCACGGTTATGATGTGATCTTCAACAAAGGAAATACATTCCTAAGACACATAGCCATGGGATAGGTGAAGCAGATTGAGGTTCGTGTGAAGAACCTCTACAAGCTAGATGTGGAGGATTATGCTGCATTGCGCACAAATACAAAGAAGGTGAAGAGTCGCGATGTCGATGAAATTTGGCATAGAATAATTGGCCATTTGCATGATTGCACTTTGAAGATCATGCAACACATAATCACAATCCTCCCCAAAGGATCCCTAGAGCAGTATGATACATGCAAAGGGTGTACCTTGGGGAAGTACAAAATCCACTTTCCATGGTTGGGACAACAAAGCACATGCAATCCTTGAAAGGATCCACTTTAATGTTGGTGGACATTTATCGATAGCCTCCACTGTCAGGCACAAGTATTTTGTCATATTTATTAATGAATTCTCATGGAAGTGCTAGATATTTTCATGTGGAAGAAGGATGAAACTTTCTCCAAGTTCTTAGAATTCAAAGCACTGGTCAAAAAAGAAACGGGAAAGAAGGTGAAGGCTCTCAGGAGCGATCATGGAGGTGAGTACATGTCAAATGAGTTTAAATTTTTTTGTGCAAAATAAGGCATTTGACGAGAGTTGACAACACCCCACAACCCAAAACAGAATGATGGTCTTAGAGGAAGAACCATAACATTGTGGAATCAACAAGGGTGACATTGCATGAACAAATCCTAACTTTTCACTTGTGGGTTGAAGCATGCAACACAATAGTCTATTTGCAGAATAGGAGTCCTCATCGGATTCTTGGCATGATTACATCAGAGGAGTCTTTCTTGGGGAGAAAGCTAGATGTGTCGTACTTTAGGATTTTTGGATCCTCTATTTACTGCCATGTCTCCAAAGAATCAAGAAAGAAGCTAGAGCCAACAACAAATTTGGGGGGTTTTGTGGGTTACAAAGAAAATCCCCACAACTATCGTGTGTACTTGTCATCCCTCATAATGAAAATTGTGCGAAGGGATGTAAATTTGATGAAGAGAAAGCCATTCAGTGCTCTCTTGAGAAGGAACTTCATATCCTACTAGAGGAGGAGATTTTAGCTCCAAAGGAGGAATCTCAGGACTTTGTGGAGCATCCATAAGTTGAGAAGCAAAGAGTGGAGACAACCACTCAAGCAGAACCATCCAAAGAAGGAAGGAAGAGTACTATGGAAGCTGAGATACTTATGCAGGATGCAAGGGAGAATGTGGGTGCTCCTTCAAATAAGCACATGCAAAGAAGGTCACCAAATCGGTACATTGACTACATGGCTCTAATGACGAATCTAGTAGAGACTGAGCCATCCTCTTTAAAGGAGGAAATAGAGTAACCCGTATGGGTTGATGCAATGGTGGAGGAGTATGAATCCATTGTAAAAAATAATGTTTGGGAAGTGATCCTAAGACCAACAGACAAATCAGTTGTTGGTTCAAGATGGATATTCAAGGTGAAGCATGTAGCAGATGGAAGCATAGAAAAGTACAAGGCCAAATTTGTGGCCAAGGGGTCCTCTCAGGTTGAGGGGATTGACTATGAGGAGACCTTTGCTCTTGTAGCATGGTATTCATCCACTAGATCAATCCTTTATTTAGCTGCAAAAATGTGGTGGAAGATACACCAGATGGATGTGAAAACAACATTATTCAATGGATTTATTGAGGAGGAGGTGTATATTTAACAACTAGAAGGCTTCGAGACTTTTTTATCGAGAGTATCATGTGTGCAGACTCAAGCGGGGGTTGTATGTCTAAAGAAAGCACCCCGTGCTTGTTTCATAAGGATCGATAGCTATATCACTGGTTTGGGCTTCACCAAAAGTGAAGCAGACGCAAACCTCTATCATATTTGTAGAAGGTAAATTGTTGATTATTGTCTTATATGTTGATGACTGGTGGGCTCCAGTATTGTAGCAATAATGCTACAACTCCTGGAGCTTTCTATCTCTAATTTTATCAACCCGGTAGTTCGTAACAAACTTGGAAGCGACAGTGCTGTATGCACAAGTACTAGCTCTTGTCGCAGCTGTCACTTGGTCAGCTGGCACAAGTCCGCTAGGGCTCAAGCCAACTTCTATATGCTCACAGAAGAAGCTTTATGAATGATGGACGAAAGCTAACTCAAAGGAGACTAGTCTATTTGCAGAAAGAAACTGAAAGCCAACAAAGCATGAAAACCCTAGTAAACCCTAATTTGACTAGCTAGGCCCTTACAATGCAAAACTGTGAATGAAACTACTACCACTAATGCCATTACTTGCAGTGAGCTGAAATACATGCATCTAAGCTACTTGCATATGAAAAGACATGTTTTTGTATTTTTTCATTAAGTGGTTGGATTTATTGTGATGATGCTTTTGATTAGGGTTTGGTTGTGCAGGAGCGGTTTGAATGGAAGGAAAGCATGGGCAAGGTCAGGATGGCTAGGGGAGGTCCCAGAGGGTCTCTAGCATCAGTCCATAGAAGTCTACCACGTTCGGATGCTCAGCAACCGAGTTTGCAGGCTTCTACAGGAAGTCTGCAGGGGATCCTACAGGAAACTCAGGGATTCTACAGGAAGTCTGTGCAATTCTACAGGATGTTCGACCGTGGGAGTTTTGGGAGATGGTGAAGTGTTGGAGTGGTGTGGGAGGATAGGTGAGATGGAGATGGAAGTGGTGATGGCTCAGGAGCAGAGGAGTCAGATGGAGAAAGAGTGCATGCAGTGGGTTGATGGCTGGAAGGATGGGATCAACGAAAGGTTAAGTACATGGAGCTATGTGAGTAATGGGAGAGCTGGAAGGTAAACGAGCTGAGCAGAGGTCGGTTGAGTGGCTTCAGGTGTGGTTGAAAAGATGAAGAAGGTAATGGAATGGTGTGGAGCAGTGTAGATGAAACAAATTGTCTATGAATGTCACCAAAACAAGAACTCTTTAACCTATGTTAACTGTGCTATCTTGAACCAATGATCAGCAGTGCAATTTGTGAAAGAAACTCGTGCATGGAAGTGGAATGGAGGAGTGAAGATCAAAGCCAAAGTGCATGGATGGATCTACGACTAAAGTAACTGTTGCAGCTTGCATGGACGTGAAAAGAACTGCGTTTCTTTTTGGTGGTTGTTATGGACTGCACCCCAATCCCTAAGCAGAGATGGCAGTGATCTCTAACAACCTTTTTCTGGAGCTCCAATGAATTATAACTATCCTCTTCTAACCTAAACAACTGGAAGCAAATTCACCATAAACTAATCCTATGCAATCTCATAAAAACTAAATCAGCAGACGGTAAATTCGAATTGCATGTCAAAGTAAAGAAACGAAGTGCTGGAATGAAAGGCAAATAACATTACAACACCGAGGATATCTATTGCTCTCAGGTTGGGCCCTAACCTGAGAGCTATAGCTCCCTTAGAAACTCAGAATGAGATCAAAATCTGCCTGCCTTTATTCATAACCAAAAATCTGATGTCATGCCAAAACTGGCTTACAAAAAGAACCAACACCGAGCTGTAGCTCGTACTTCCAAAATACAAGAGTAATGCAAAAGTTCAAAAAAGCTTCTATCCAAGGCTACGGCCTCAGTATTTATGCAAAATGATAGTCCAACAGGTTTCCTTGATTTGTGGAGCTCGGCTGTCCAACTGAAGGTTAAACTGCTGATCCTGTAGAACGGTTGGCTGCCTCTAAGCTCGGTGGGGAGATTGGTTGGAGCTCGGAGCTATGGTGGGAATCATGAGGAAGGTCCCCAAGACTGTGGACATCCTCTCCTAAAAACCAGCAGTGCCACCTTACTGTCTCCTTGTCTCCTTTCTCGTGGTCTTTGCTCCCTTTTAATGCCAAAAACCTGAAATCGTCATGTATTAGTCACGTAGATAGAATGCCTACCCTTCTTCCTACAAACAACACGAATAAACCAAGAAATGAATGCATAAGCAATAAAAAATGAATGAGTTGAGCAGAGCAAGTAGGCCAAATGAGCCCAAATTGTACCAAAGGGCTCATCAATGACTTGATTTTGACTGGAGATGAGAAGCTGATGAGAGCTTGCAAGGAGGACCTTGCAAGAGAGTTTGAGATGAAGGACGTGGGCCTCATGCACTACTTCCTTGGATTGGAAGTATGGAAAGGTGATGAGAAACTATTTGTCTCTCGGGGAAAGTATGCCAATGAGATACTTCAAGTGTTACACATGGATAGGTGCAAACCCATGGAGAGTCCTCTAGCGACCAAATAAAGGAAAGATGATGCCACTTCAAGTGAGGAAGTGGATGCTACTGTTTACCGACAGTTGGTGGGTTCACTCATGTCTCTTGTGAACACACAACTGGATATGTGCTTTGCAGTCAACCAACTAATCCAAGCTATGGTTAGGCCAACCAAACTGTTTTGGAAGGCAACTAATCATGTTTTACGGTACCTCAGAGGCACTACCCAATTTGGACTATGGTACAAACAAATAGAGGGAGTGAATTTGTTTGGCTTAAAAGATGCAGATTAGGATGGATGTCCATCATACTGAAAGAGTACATCAGGTGGAATTTTCAATGTTGGGTCCACGCCGATTTCTTGGTACAACAGGAAGCAAATATATGTGGCACTCAACTCGACAAAAGAAAAATACATGGTTACAAGTCAAGGAACATGTGAGGCGATCTGAATGAGAAATTTACTTGTTGGATTGTTTGGTCAAAGGATGGATCAAACTTTGATTTACTGTGATAATCAGAGTTGAATCAAACCCTCTAAAAATACTGTTTTTTCACAATCGATCCAGCATATTGATATATGGTATTGCCATTTACAATATTGTGTGTAGAGTTGGATTATGTTGTTGCAGTACATTCTGACATAGGAACAAGATGATGATATTTTAACAAAGGCCTTGTCAAGAGGGAAGTCTGAGTTCCATAGGTGCATGCTAGTGGTGGTTGATAATCCCTTTCTTGCTGAGAGGGAGTGTTGAAAATGCAAGAAGAAAATCTTAGTTTGACTTTTCCTTGGTCAAACTAAAGAAAATTCGAATTTCTATTTCAACAAAAATCTTGGAGGTAGTTAACTGAGATTACATGGCACTTGGCACTCAGTTAACTTAGTTAATTCAAGTTGGGGAAGCTTTAGTTCAGTTAAATATGATTGATTGTTAGTTTGTAGCAATTTATTTCAGTTAATTTGAGTTATTGTTAGTTAAACTAGTTTTAATTCTTAGAAGAACTAATGGAGGTCAAGTTGTGGAAGTGGAACTTCAACCACACCCAGTGATCAACTGGCTAACTAATTAATCAACCCAAAATAATTGTTGCATGCAGAGAATTCAAGTTAGCCAGTTGAGATGGAGATTCCAAGGAAGTGTACTATCAATTGTAGCATATTCCAATGTGTACATGTGGTGCATGCAGTCATAGGAAGGACTTAGAGGAATTGCACAATGCAATAGTGGGAAATTCCTAAATAATAGGGGCTAATTTCCTCGAGGAACAATGCAAGGAAATCAGATTTTGGAGAGCTTGAAAATTGGCTAAGTGTTGTCCATATTTAGTTAGTTAGACATAGGGATAGTCTATACACTTGCAGGGTGTCCTTAGGATTGAACAAGCATATGTATTTCATCTCTATTCTCTGATTAATGCAATACATTTAAGAAGGGATTTTGAGTAGTTTCTTTCCCATAGATAAATATATGTGCATGTATTATGTTTCATTTTGAATGTATATGATTTGTGTTCTATATGGTGAATTAACTTCCACAGATTAGTAGAATAACTTTGAGTCTTTTGATTAGTAAATTTCATGCGCAATTTCGAATCTACACATTAATTTTTACACACCTCCTACAATGTTTGATATCAACAACATGCTCACAAATCCTTTGATTTATAGAGCGACCTGTTTCTCCAATGTAGGGGGTCCCACAAAAACATGGGATTAAATAAACACCTGTCATGTCTTTTGGATCCAATGGGTCTTTGATGTATCTCAAGGAGCTACAAATGGTGTTCAAGATTCTAAAGGTGGAAGATATGATGTGCTTCCGTAAAATCGAGTGATCTTGTCGGTGGTACCTTGGATATAGGGAAGTTGAACATTGGTAACCTTTGATCTTTCTTTAATTTAAGACCTTTGCTTACATTAAAGAAAGCTTTGAGACCTTGGTACCTACTAAAACCATTATTCTCAAAAACCTTAAGGAGATGGGTTTTTTCATCCACAAAGTGATTCTTATCGGAGACCATAAAAGCACGAGTCACCAAAGTGTTGAGAACACCAAAATTTTGAGTCGGAAAATGATGTGAGTTAGCATGAAGGTATTTATTTGTATGGCCAGGGGTTACTATTGGAGGTGTTTCCTTCCCTGTCACAAAGGAGCCAATTATAGAGGCTATAGGCCTCCCTGTTGATGGAGAGCATTGTTTTAAAAGGCACATTTTGGATGGAATTGATGTGCCTTTTTTCTTAAAGGATGAATATAAGGATAGGCCATGGCATTCAGAGATATAGAGAGATTGGTTGAAGGATGAATGACACCTGCTCCTAAGGATTACATAGTCTTATTTCACTTGTGAAGGGCATTTCAACAAAGTTAATTTGTATCATTTATGTTTTTTTGCTCACATCGCTAGACAGGTAAGGATGGATGCTCCATTCTTTTTATTGACGAGTCTCAAATAGTTGGAAACAATATTTAGGGAAAAAACTAATGCATCATCCCACTTCATCTATCACAAAGGCTTAATAAAACTATTAATTGAGAACATTTAAGGAAAATCAACATGATATGGGAGCATTTTCTCTTTTGGGGGGGTTTCTAGAGCCTGTGTCATTAAAACCTAAGGCCGCTAGTAGAAGGAAAAGAAGCAAGAAAATTGTAGAACCGTCCCAAACCTTAGAGCAGTGGACATCATTTATTCAAACTAGAAGCCATAAGAAAAGTATGACGATATACCCTCCTCCTAGTCTATCCCTTGCAATGGAAAGGGTTTATATGAGAAGAAGTGGAAGACTATGGGAAAAGAAGAACTTGTCTTCTTCCCAGATGCCATGCCTTGAAAAGACTAAAACCATTAAATCAATAGAGAGAACAGAGGTTGAAGCTATTGATCTTGAGATAGAGAAAAAAGATCTAAGAGGGAACCTGCTTTAGCTTAGATATATGGAGGGAGAAGGACACATACTAGACCACTGAACAAACTTAGGCTAAAATTCAAGATTAAAACCCTAGCTTGGAAAAACAAGTCATTGAGGTAGATGATACACCTCAAAAAGATCTGATCATAAACACAGAAAAGCCTACAAGTTCTAGGAAGCCTAAGGGTCAAAATAAGAAACCTACTACAGAGGCCAAGAAAGCTAGGAAGAAGAGGCAAAGTGAGATTGACATTTTGTTAGAGGTAGCTAGTAGACTCAGCTAAAAATTTACAGAGAAAAATTTTGTTTTGTCAATAATTTTTGGGGATATTTTGATGGAGCGTTGACAATCATCTCGTTAGAGAAAGATTTCGGCGAAAATCACATGGAATGTCATTTGTCGACGCGTTTCGAACCAACCAGTGTGGTTCATTGTCAGGACAAGTTGAAGAAACAGATCCAGCTTAGCATGTTATATAGACCGAGCAGAGCCTCCAACGGCTAGTTTGACCAACCGTTCATGTTGACTAATGGACCAGGATCAAAATAATAGTTTATTAATAAATATTAAAGGTCAATTATTTTTAAATATTTAAAAATTAAAGGTCAATTATTTTTAAAAAGAAAATTAGTTGCAACGGACCGCTTCTATGAATAAATTAAGTGTGAATAAGAGTTGAAAGTGAATAAAAATAACTAACTAAATAAAAATAAAATAATAATAACAAAATAAATAAATAAATAAATGAAATAAAAATAATAAAAATAAAATAAATAAATAAAACAAAATGAAATAAAATAATAATAATTAAAATAAAAATAAATAACTAAATGTGAATAAGAATTAAATGTGAATAAACATAAGTAAATGAATAAAAATAAAATAATAATAAAAATAACAATAAAATAAATAAATAAATAAATGGATAAAATAAATAAAAATAATAAAAATAAAATAAAAATAAGAATAAAAATAATAATAAAAATAAAATAAAAATAAGAATAAAAATAAAAATAAAAAAATAAATAAAAATAAAAATAATAAAATAAAATAATAATAAATAAATAAATAAATAAAATAATAAAAATTAATAATAATAATAACAACAACAACAACAACAACAACAACAACAACAACAATCATAATAATAATAATAATAATAAATAAATAAATAAATAAATAAATAAATAAATAAAATAAAAAATTAATAACTAAATAAAAATAAAAATAAAAATAAAAGGAAAAATTAGATGTATAGAGTAATGTATAAAGTAAAAATATTATAAAAATTGTGTGTTAAATAATAAAGGTAATAAAGAAAAACAAAGGATGATAGATTCGAAATATAAGCAGAAAGGAAATTAGTTACACGGAGGCCCTTGAATAAAATGATCAATAAAAATAATAGGAAAGGCGATTAGAACAATATAAATAAATAAATAGATAAAAAGCCCACGGGGCTTTGGATTGACGGTGAATGGGTGCGCTGTTAAGGCACTCCTTGCGATAGGTCACTGGTTCAATTCCCCGTGGGTACTTAGTTTAGTCTTAACCTAGAAAAAATAAATATAAATAAATAAATAAACAAATAAATAAAATAATAATAACAATAATAAAATAAATAAATAAGTGCAAATAACGATAAAAGACACCAAAAACTAAAGAGGACGAAAGAACGACTAGGAAGAGAGGGCGGGGACCTAACACCTACTTACTTTCCAACCATCCTCTCTATTGAGATTGCTTGGTCTCTTTTCGATCTCAAGCGCTTCCCTGAATTTTCAATGATGGAAATGCGGAACCTTAGCAATAACACTGGCTTCTTCGATACAAACATGATGATTGGTTCTCTCAGCATGTTTAGCCAAAGCAGAAGACTTAGATCTCCTATGCTTCAGATCCGCAACGTGCTCACTAATCCTCTGATTAATGGAACGACCAGTCTCCCCAATATAGGGGGTCCCACAAGAACAAGGGATCATATAAACACCCTTCATATCTTTAGGGTCGATGGGATCCTTCACCGATCTGAGAGACGAACGAATGGTGTTCAGGGGCCTGAAGGACACCGGGATACTATGTCTCCTGAGAATCCTACCAATTCTATCAGTGGTCCCTTGAACATAAGGTAGATGGACACCAGGAACATGATCTTTTGGCTCTCTTTTCACCAGAGAATTCTTGGAAGCTTTAAGGAAAGCCCTATGACCCATGTATCTACTGTAACCATTCTCCACAAAGACATCCAACAGATGGGATTTTTCCTTCTCAAAGCTCTTCTTGTCCGAGATCCTCAGGGCCCGAGTAGCAAGGGTACTAAGAACCCCCATCTTTTGCGCTGGGAAATGGTGGGAACTGGCATGAAGATAGGAGCATTAGTCAACATGAACGGTTGGTCAAACTAGCCGTTGGAGGCTCCACTCGGTCTATATAACATGCTAAGCTGGATCTGTTTCTTCAACTTGTCCTGACGATGAACCACACTGGTTGGTTCGAAACACGTCGACAAATGACATTCCATGTGATTTTCGCCGAAATCTTTCTCTAACTTGATATGGATCACAGAAGCCTAAACTCTATTAATCATCTCGTTAGTATTTTTTCTCTTCATTTTAGATGAGCGTTGACAGTTAGATTGTTAGCATGATTTTGCCTCTATTTTTATGAAGCGCTAATAGTTGGTCCATCAACGATCCCAATTTTTCTCTCGATTTGAGATGTGCCAGTGAATCCGTCAGTGTTGGGGGAAAAGGATATTTTTTAAGGTAACAAGAAGCATGGTGGAGCGAATACAACCCTGAAGGAAGGATCTACTTTCCAGATGTCCTTTTTGTGGATCAAGACCAAATGTTAAGGGAAAAATTTGCACATCGAGCATGATGATAAAGCAAGGATTTTCAGAAAATTTGGGCAAAATATCAGTCTTTAGTTTTGATCCTTAGTTTTAGCCAGTTCTCCAACAACAACATGATCTTCAGATACAAAATATTTTTATTTTGGATTTATGATTGAACAATGTAATGTATGTAGTTTTAAGTAGAGATATACTTATCTATTTTGGACATTGTAATTAAAGTTTTTGATAAAATCTTGGTTATAGTTTTGTAAGTACTCTATAAAGACTTTGATTTTGCAATAAGAAGGGGTTGGGATTTTTCAGAAAAAAACTTCTTGTGTACTATGTGTGTGTGTGATCAAATATTATTATACAACAATTTTATGTGAGTAGGTGGTAAAAATTCATGTGTTTATGACTCTCTGTCTGTTTTTTGAGTTTTCTATGTTCTTTAATATGTGAATACAATTTTTTTGAGTTGGAATTCATAACTGTGTGCTCTAGATTCGTTTATTCAAGTAATTATTACCTATTTTTCATCCAAATATTACAATAGTTACTAGTGGTACTCTTTCCTCGAGGTGTTCTTTTATTTAATGATATTCTCTGATTTCTAAAACTTGTTAAAGGAGTTGTTACTATCTTTCTTTTGCTTATGCCCACTCACTGAATCTGTGGTTAACATAAAACCAATTGGGTCTGACTCCATTCACAATGGTGAAATTTCTTATAGTTCAACCAACCTTACTTATTCTCAATTAAATCTGGCCAATGAGCTTATAAACCAACTGCTGAGTTGGGTGGGTTAAGGAGAGATCCCTCTCCATATTAAATGGCCATATTTCAATATAAAGTGGTTATAAGTTACCTTAGTTTTTTCCCTTTACAACCGGGGTGTTTTAAGTGATAACAAGAATTCTGGTGAAGATATTATCCATGTATTTGAATTTTATAATAAGATTATATCAAATTTCTTAAATGAATTTTATATTTTATTTGTGCATAATTAAATTCAATTAGTGTATTTTTCAGGATAAGGCCTCCAAGACTAGGCTTGCAAAACGAAGTGCCACACATCACAGTGGCCAGAAAGGTCTATAGGCCTTGATTTATACCTTTGTAAGTATATTTACTATGTGAAGTGTTATTTTTTTTATTTCCTAGAAAAAATTAAATGATTGCATATTAATTAGTTTAACTAATCCATGTGCCATGTTTTGACAAGAGGACAAATACAGTTGTCATCCAACAAATAGTGAAAAGGAAATGTTACCAAAAAAAAAGTGGACTCACTTTGTTATCTAGATGGAGAATGAGGTATCAATACTTGAATTTCAATAATTTAGTTAGATATTGTTCTGTTTATATGTCAATTTGTATTTTTTCTTGCGACATAGAGTAGAGGCAACATACCCTTGTTTTCCATATTTAGCCAATGAAAAATGTTGTACATTCTAATTGTAAAATTGGTTGGAAGACAGTTGGAACGTGATAGATAAATGGAATCCTCCTAGGGTAAACGATTGAATGTTTCCCACCATATCGATGGAATGTTGCATGTTACCACACAATCTAGCAAATCCCTAAGGAAGGGAAAACCTAAGGGACAACTACTAGAGTAAGTGACAACAATGGGACAGTGACCCATTGTTTCTTTAGTAAAGGTCCCCTGCTCTTTACAAATTTTCACTAATGGGAGGAGTCTCGGGACAATGCTACC
The DNA here is from genome assembly GCA_031772625.1 of Pinus tabuliformis. Classification (NCBI taxonomy): domain Eukaryota; kingdom Viridiplantae; phylum Streptophyta; class Pinopsida; order Pinales; family Pinaceae; genus Pinus; species Pinus tabuliformis. Next base: position 1,844,478,598 of record CM062817.1, on the reverse strand, counting down.
AAAATTAGGGTTTTCCAAGTAGTTCCCTTCTTGAAAATATAAGACATTAGGGGAGATCCCATGGGACTAGGATTAAGGATTAACTCCCCATTTAAGGTGAGGGAAGAAGACTACATTGAAAACCCTTTCTTCTTCCAAGTCACCCAATAATCCATGCCCAAAGTTCCCAAGGAGAAACAAGCTTAAGCACCTGATTGCACAATGAAAAACATACCTTTAGGATTGGATTGCCCACCTTCAAACACATGCTCTCAATAGATAGGCAAGGCAACATATGACTGGCTCAGAGAGTGGATATCAAATGACACAATACAAATAAATCTAATACATTCATACATGTGCTTTAAAGAAAGAAAATGAATATGGAAAACACATAAGAGAAACAACACATGTTGCAATGTACCAACATATTCTGGAATCAACCTGGTGACTTTTATTATTCTCTCCAAGGAAGCTAAAGTGATTACACAAGTACTCAAAATGCCAAAAATACAAACCCTTTTCCACTAGTACTCATGTATTTTAAATATTACATCAAAATCATTTATAAAGGTAACAATCAAAACATTTATAACTACTTAACTATCCACAACTAAAAATTCTTTTACAACATTACAAAATGAAATTTTCTCATTTTTGAGGAGTCAAATGACTAGTGGAACATTGACTTTGAGGATTTGTGCTTGGTTATGTTATTTGAACTTTTCCTTCAATATGATTAATCAAGCTTTCACACTTCTTCCAAAGTGCTTCATCTGGGATCTAACACTGGATCATTTTTTGAATGCAATTTTCAAATTTGAAAGCTTTGTATAATAAGCTTTTGCAACAAATAGTGTGTTCATCAACCAAATAAGTTTGAAGTCCCTGTAAAAATAATTCATTATAGTTCTTCCCTTTAGAATTGCAGTGTTTTTATGTGTTGCATCTACTATAATTTTAACAACCACTAGTTCATTTTCATATAGTTCCCAAGAAATCAAATTTCCTTGATGGTCCCAACAACTAGGTAGACCAACTCTAGTCCTCTACTCAAATTTGGTATCAAACAAAGATACTAACTTCTGAACCTCCTTTAATATGCTCTCAGCCTGAATACGAACTAGTTTTTTCTCATTCATTTTACTGATTCCATAATTAGTCCAACTTTGTTTGTGATATGCAATGCCCTTAGTTCAGTTGAAGATTTTCCATTTAAATATTTGATCATCTTTTTAGCCTTCACTACTTATGTTTGTATATTTTTCTTGCATCCATCAATCATTAAATCACACCCATTCATCATAATATTCTATTGAGAAATTATATGAATATAATCCCATATAGAATGGACCTCTCAGATGATATCATCCCAAACAATTTGTCTAGCTTCAATTAGAGACATATTTCCCTTCAATTTGGTTTTTAACTCCTTGATCTCATCTTGTGTTGCCTTGTTCTAGGTGGTCAAATAATTATTGTTTTATTTTACTATATTTAGTTTTCTCTCCTTGATATCAAGTTGTTCCTTTACCTGAGTTAGGTTGTCCTTTAGTTCAACCTTTGAAATTTTGAGTTCTGCCATAACTTTTGTAAGCTTCTTTGAGGGGTCATTTGACTCACCTAGAACCTGTTGTGGCAAACAATGACCCCCATTAATTTTCAGATCATAATGATAATGAGGACCCTTTTATTTTTCTTAAGTTTGTAATTTAAATCTAAGAATCGTTAAATAAACCCTTTTTGCTTCAAGAAGACATGAAAATAATAAAATATGATCTTTTTGAAAACCACCACAACCTTAACCACTATTAATAAATCCTTCTAAAAGAACTCTTTATATATTATGAATTATCAACAAGAACTTCTTAAAAATTGAATGTAAAAAAGATTTTAGGCATCTGGGCTTTGGGTTCATGGTATCACCAGTCTCAACTTGTGCACATAAAAGATTGGGCCCCACTCCACTTCGATAACCCGCGTATTAAAACAATAAATAGTTACTACTGAATGCATTCCTATTTCAATGAATTCGTAATAATTCTAATTATGTTATGCTCCTCAGAGATAGCTCTTACATAACTTCAATAGCATAAAGAAATTGATACGACAATAGGTTTAATATCACAAAGCAATACTTTAGAACAAAAATTAAAATCAATTAGATAAATTTTGACAATAATGGATTAAATTACAATCCAAACAATAGTGCATTGGAATTAAAAATTATTAAAATCATACCAGAAAGTTTTTCTGCCCATGAGCAGCTTCAAATCCTTGAGGAAATTGCTTACAATAGTGCAAAACAATCTTCTCTTTCAGAACTAAAAATGCTCTGTCTCTCCATAATACAACTCACAGTAAATTAAATAAAAGTGCAAATGCACAACAAGAAAAATCACAGAGTTTTTCCCTAACCTGCGATTTGAAGTATTCCCCTCACCTACAACTGTAATCCCCTAATACAAGAGTGATTCTAGAGCCTCTAGTTGCAGAGAAGACGAACCCCTTGTTTATTCTCAAAATTGCTATTTAATAATTACACAAATCTCCAAAATAAAGAATTGTTGAGAGTAGTTTTCCAAATCCTGAATTAGAGATGCAAATTCCCCATTTTTATCTTTGTTAGTTTCTTTCCATTGCTCCAAAATGCCTTAGATCTGAACTTCTCCAACTAATTTCCTGCTACAAACCAATCAAAACCAACAATAAAAATAAATTAAATTGCATAATAGAAATCAGAAAAAACAAATTCTCATGAAATTGCTAAATTAAAAAAAAAAATCCAAATAAATTCCATGCTACGAATGATTCAAATGGATCTAATTAGCCTTTGAGTATTGCTGGAGGGTGAATTAGTGACAACAATTTTCTCAAGCCAATGAAATTTGCCCAAGTCAAATTTGGAAAAACCAATTATTGTTGCAAATTAGTCACTTTGTCTTCTGATGAGTTTTGAGGGTATTAAATGATTAAATCTGCTAAAATTATCATTCCCATATTATTCTCCTCAATCTTAGCTTTCTAACAAACTATTGTGAGCTTTATTTAGCCAAGTAAATCTTGAGATATGCGTCTTACAATTTTAAGTGTTATAATTACCAGAATTTTGGAAAAATACATGCATAGACCATAATTAAGAATTTTTAATTAAAGTTCTAATCTAAATTAAATTAATAATTGTTAATTAACTAAATAATTACAATTTTTTTTTGTAATGCTTGGTAGGACCTTCTATTTTCTATTTATGAAAGACAAGTTTACACCACATAGATGAGATAGGTGGCCTCAACTTGCCCAATGGGAAACCAAGTCTGTTGGCCACCTATCCGCGTTATATGCCATCCAAAAATCATATAGTTTAAGGCGATCTACCCAAGCTATATATACATCTATATCATGATAAGAGTCTAAGTTTCTGTCTATCATAAGCATACATTAATAAAAGTAAATGCTATCCGCTAAAAACTAAAAAACATTCATGAACTTGACTATTCCTTTTGATCCTCTGACGCTAAGTCAACTAGGTCCGGGTCTTCAACTAAGTCTCCTGGTACATCTGCCAGCTCAATAATACAAGGGATATGCCTTTGAATATGATCTAGGCAGATGTCCTGCTTGCACAACTGAAATTGTATGGTCTGTAGGTCCTTCTTGTAGTTTGGCATGTCCTGGAGGGTCATTGCCATCCCCATTGATAACTGCTCCATGGCCTTCCCCATCAGGCTCTTCATGAGCCAATATAAGTATAGAGTCTGATTAAATTGAGTTAGTCTTCCCCTCGTATTTGGGTCCAGGATTAGCTTTCGCTAGGCCTCCATTTCCTCTTCTGAGTCTGCCTCCTCTTTTATATGTTCCTCCCAATCTTCTAAGATCTTTCAGATGCCTGCATCCATCCCTACCCTATATGCTTTTGCTGCTTCATTGATAAGCCTTTCTACTGGCTTTCTTCCACGTCTAGGTTCCGAGGTGCCTGGGTCAGCTACCCGAGGCTCCTCCCTTCCCCTTTGCCTCATCCTCGTCCATGGGTTGGTCTAGCCATGTCTCCTGTTGTGCGCACCTGTTCACAAAACATTCTAGTTAGCTTACATATTATATTTTCTAGCCTTTCCACCATTCTGTCACTTCCCCTCTCCTTGCATTTCCTACCACCCTTGTCTCTGCCCCGATGCCCCTCTGCCCACTGCTTTGCTGCCTCTTCTCTGCCTGAAGTAACAACACCACTCCCCTGCCATGCAATAGCCTCTCTGCCTTTTTGGTATTTGCCTCTCTCTGCTCTGCTCCCTAGGTTAGAGTCCTGGTGCTCAATTCACATGACACTTACAGCCTTAACCTCCTGCCCCTCGAACCATATAATTACTACACTCAATTTCTTTCCCTTCTCTCTCCCCTCTAGCCAGTGTGCCTTTCGCTCTTCTTTGCCACTCGCAATTGCCTCACCTCTCACTTGCTTATCTCCCTTATCTCCTTCCTCATTGTAAGTTTGTCTAGCTAACTTAATGGCATGTGCTTCCTCATATTCTCGTCCCTGGTGGTCCCTCGCATTACCAATTACAGGTTCGACCTTAGTCCCCTTCCCTCCCTGCATGTCTAGTTCTCTCCCTCCTTTATCCCTACCCTCCTCTCTGGTCGGACCTCTCATTCCCCTTCCATATAAACACACAGGCATAATTTCAATTAACGAATATAGCCAGATAACATACCCAGTGCTGCTTTGAAGGTTTCGTTGCAGGTTTTTGAGTTGAGCTTCCTCGTCAGTCCTCCGTCTCTCCTTCGCAGCGATACTCTCTCCATCACCCGTCATTCCTTCATACTCCCCCTCCTTGCTTCTCTGTCCCATCCATCCTCATGTTCTATCCTTGCCACCTCCATAACTACCCTGGAACAAGCTGCCACCACACCCATTGCCATGAGCGTGTGGGCTGTGGTGGGCTGTACCCGTCCTTTTGTTTTCCTGACAACCATATCTGGTCGACTTCCTCGGGAAACCACCCTGATCAGGGGAAAATAATTACAATTATTACATTAATTAAATATATACAATTTAACTACAACCATAAAATTAATTAATTATATACAAATTAATTAAATTCTATTATACTTATAAATTAAATAAATTAAAATAATTAAAAATATAAATGAATTTAAATATAAGTAAATTAATTCTACATATTAAAATATTAAAAAAAAACATAGTAAAGTGTGCCATGGTATTAGTGGCTCTTTGTTAAACATATATGGAGAGGGCTTTATATTACTTGGGAGGTATAAGGAGGAGAAAGTGGGTGTCTCAGGAGTTATAAGGGGGGATGTATCAAATATCAGAAGAATAAACGATAGAGTGGGAGGCATATGGTGTTACGAATTACTGAAATGCTGAGATGGAGGTGAGGGAAGTAAGGGGTGGTGGGAGGTGAGGTTGATAAGGAGTTTCAAGAAGTCAGAGGTATAAGGGATATCGAGAGTTGGATTTCGGCAGGTTTTTAAAATTAAGAGGTACGGTATGAACATGTTTTGAAATTAGTAGGAGGTCTGAGATTAGGAATGAGGTAGAAGAGGATGGTACAAGGATTGGGTCTTTCTTTTCATAAAAGAACTACAACCACTTTAGAATGTTAATGTGAATTAAAAAAAAACTGCAATTACGTTGTAAAATAAGTCTTGACCTTATAAAAAAACTACAACCACTTTTGTAAATGAATAATTTTGGTATCTTGGGAGTTCTAATAATTGAGAATTATAATTCGCTTCTGGAATCTGAAAATATTTTAATTGTTCTACAAACTTGACTGTGATGGTTCTGTAGGGTCATTAAAAAACAAAAACAAAAACAAAAATTAATTAAAAACTAATACAAAATCAATATTTATAATTAATTTACGAAAATTAAAATAATATACATTTTGTACATTTTATCCCAAGCGGTAAAAATCACCGAACTTTGGATAAGCACCAATTTCAAACCATGCATCTAAATAAGATGAAACGAGAACCGATGGAAAGTTATTTAAAAATCAAATATAATGAAGTAATTATAAGGGAAATCTGAAGAAAATGAAAATCTCGAACAAATGTCACACTTTACCAAAAGAAAATATTAAAGAGTGATTTAGCCAAAATTTATGAAAATGGTCCCCATTATTATTATACAGATAATGAATTAAAAATGGAGGGGGTTGTGATTTCAACACAAAAGTGACGACACACGGGGAAGAGCCAGTTGTCAATGGTTAAAAGATGATGAATTTCGCTTACCCAAAAGTTAAAATGATGGATTCCATCAAACTGTCAAAAAGTAAAACATTTCCCATGGGTCCCACATTAGTCATTCAAGCAATATAAGTTCAAAAAGATAAGTACTCAAAGCAGACTTAGTCTAAAGCCATGAATCCGAATTTTGGGAAAATATTTAATATTTAAGGTTACCTTGTATGAGAAATAGAAGAAGATACATATATGAGTTTTTTGATAAAGTATATATCCATTGATATGAATTGTCTTTGACATTGCTTTGCTACCAACGAGCTTGGTCAATACCCCGATAAAGTTGTCCTTAATGCCATACAAGCATGGTCACGCTACCAGTGAGCGTCCATAGCCCCGACGAGTTTACTTGTATTTCCCATCTTTCCCCTTTTGATCACCCTTTTGATAAGCAAAATTTTGAGCTAAGTTTATGATGTACCTGAGTGAAAGGGGTGGTATGGTAAAAGAGACTTATGTAAATAGATATAATACTTACATAATGTTGACTCCCATATCTTTCCTCGCAGCTAACATTCAGAGGCTTTTGTATGAAGTGGAGGGATGGGAAGGATCCATTGAGTTAAACTCAAGTTCAATTATTTCCCTTGAAAAGGTGAACTATATCACTTAGAAAACATAAATGTTCCTCCATGAAAAATATTTAAAACAAAAGGGATTTAGGATTCCATAAAAATATATTTTGAAAGTAAATGAAACCCATTGAAATAGACATAGTAAAAATTTCCCATGTATGCCAACCAATGATGGGTATGGAAAAACCCTTTTACATAAATCTTGTTAATATCCATAAAATCGATCATAAGCCAATCAACAAAAGTAAAAAAAAAATCCAAACTAAAGTGAAAGAAGAAATCAACATACTCCGAAAATGTAAAATAAGGTGAAGAAAAATGAAAGAAAAACCCAAATTTAAGAAACAACCCCAACAAGGCTAACTATAAAATGTCTCAACAAAAGACTAAAATAAAACAACCATGAGTGTGTTCATCTTATGTTGAGATTTTAATGAATTTTATCTTGTAGATTTATAAGCAATTATGTTCTCATATTGTAAAGTGAATAACAATTATGAGGTAAAATTAAGCTAAAAGAGAAGCTTTTTCCCTTCGCAAATTTCCTTGTTTCAAAGCAAAGCCTGCATGAGAACATCTTGACCATTAAAAACTAGGCTTGAAAAGTAAACTAAAAGTTCAGAGACTCCCCAATTTAACTGATTTGATGAGCATCATTACTGCTCTTTCCAAAACTCAGAGGAAAACAACAAAGAGAATGAGTTCCAAATATGAGTTGGTATGGGTGTGAAAACAAAATTCTTGAAGTCCTGCAAAACAAAGTTTTATATTAGCAAAAACTAAAACAAAGCTGAAACAAAAATGCAAAGAAATAGAAAATGATGAAAATGGGCATATGAAGCTTACCATTTGAAGAATTTCGTTAAAATTTTACCTGAAAGATGTTGATTTTCTCCAACAAAAGATAACCTCTTCTTTTAATTAGAATTAAAAGCATAAAGAAGTTATATTCTATGAATTTTCATTGGCCCAAAATCATAATTTATTAAATCTAAATTAAAGCGAGCAGTAAATCTAGGAAAAATAATGATTCATGTTCAAGAAATCTGAAGTAAATAAAGTCTGTCAGAAATGAAAATGAAGATGTGCTTCTCAATTAATTGCAACGACAATTGTTCTCTTTGTCTTTTAGATTTCATATCAACTCCAAGGTTTTCATAAATTCTCAAAAATCAAGACCAAGTCCCAACCTATGTAGCACTTATGTGTATATGGAGAGGTCTTGAATATTTGCATGATAAATATGGAGTGATATATCAAAAATAAGAAAACCACAAGAGAATTCAAACAAAAATTGAATATGATCCATTACCTTTGCGTGTTTCGAATTTCCTTACCAACTATTGCATTACCATAGTGGCTGCTCAAGAGTGCCTTGAAAAGAAAACGAGGATGCACACTAAAACAAGATCAAGATGATAAGATGAAAATCTAATAGTAAGATAAAGACGAAAATGTAAGTCAGCCATAGGTAATGGACTTCTCATTAGCTAGGAAGATTGTCGTGAAGAGTAAAAAGAGGCCTAACTATACCTATGAGGATATATGTCCAATGAAGGCACAACGATAAGATCCATGTGCATACACCATGAAGAATGGATATCCCTGAAGTCACTTAATCATAATGAGAAATGAATGCTTGGATGTTGGACTAAATTATAATTAAAAACACGTCCAGGTTCTTAATTATCAGGGTAACATGGAAGTTAGGATTAAATAAAGCATCATGACATAAAAAGGTAATTAGTGAGGATTTCCATGTGAGCATAGTGACAGGGTGGACTGTCTAGTAATGACTGGATTAACCAAAGGAATACAAGAATACATAATGCGAAAGGCCGAAGTTCTGAGATGAAAAGAGGTGAAAAGGAAATTTTGGGAAAAAAATTAAATTGATTTATGATAACAACCCGACATCCTAAGGTCCTGAATAAGAAGAGTCTTCAGAAAATATTTCTCGTATATTCTTTAAATATGATTTACGATAAAAAGTAAGCTTGAGATTACCATTGGATAGAAACATAAAATCAGAAACTCATATACAATAATAGTTTAATATAACTTTACGAGATTTCGAGACCAAGAAATTTAGGTGGAGAAATAAAATAGGTCACGTGGTTCTCAAGGAGGCAAATCTTAGAATGTGTTTTAAAATGGTTTTGATATAACATAAACCCAAGAGTCCAATAATCCAGAAGGTACAAAATTTCGAGGAAATATCTCAAGAGTTTTTATGAATGAAATACGAAAAAAAGAGGAAGGAAAAGCCCGAGATTCAAAAAATTTACAAGTTAAAGGCTCTGAGTTGTCTCAGAAGAAATAAATGTGACTAGAGAAGATGTAAGATAAATGAGTGCAATGCAAAGGTTTAACTCAAACTGACAAGTGTAAATTTCAGAATGGGAAAAGGTGGATAGCAACACTTTTATAATTGCTGCAAGATATTGCAATTTTTCTTTGCTTTTATAACAAATTTAATTATTTGAAATGTAGGAAGCTACAAGCCCGTGATAAATCTAAACAAGAAGAAGCCAAATGTTCAATTTCAGCTACATAAATTCAAAGTGAAATATGATTATTAACTAATCTCGCAAATTTACAAAGAAAGGAAATATGAACAGAAGCACAAACACAAAATACAAAAATTATAATGAAAAAGCAAATACTTCCCTGAACATGTTTGTGAATTTAAGTATGCTAGCTGCTTTCTTATTTGTAAAGCTAATTAAATTTGCTAATAAAAATCAAGTCTCCAAATCAAGCCAATGAAGACCTACAAAATAAGAAAAAATGAAATAAGAAGTAAACTATGAAAAAAAGAAAATTAATAATCAAATTAAGATGAACATGTCTATGCATACCTGGAAGAGTCTGATTGTAAGTTTACCTTATATATCTTGACATTCTCCCATGTATTATTTTTGATTTTTCATATGTTCAAAATCATCTACTTATTCAATTTGAATTAACTATTAAGTAATGAGCTATTGATTTATATCCACTTCATATTGAAGAACAAGAGTGGTGGAAGAGCAAGAGTGGTGAATGAGATCACTTAGCACTTCTTGAGAAATTATTATTTCAAAAGTGCCTAGCTATAATGAAGCAAGATAAACAAGTGCACCATAAGCATGAATATGATCTACAAACATTAGATGATAAATATGCTCTAAGATACTATTTACCAAAAATTAAGTAAATATTAAGGTAAATGCATGGGATTCATTACATGCTTATTGAAAAATAGGCAATATTTAAATAAAAAGAAAGAGAAATCTAACTAAACTAATCTATTCCTAATCTAATTACATGAGAGAGCATATGAATAAGTATAGTCATACTTCCACTGTAACCATTCTCTTAGTTTTATTTTTGCACTTATAAAAATGTCAAAAATTAGAAACATAAATAAAATTGCAGGGAGATTATAAAAATAAATAAATTAGCCTACTATGTACATCTAACAAGTTCAGAAAAATAATTTTATTTACAAAATTCTTACCTAGAAATTCTTCTAAAACTCTTACCTACAGGATCATAAAAATCAGGATGTATTTTAGAATATGATTGGAAGATGTTCAAAGGAAGAGGAACATCAAGCCATACTTGAATGATATATTTTCAAATATTGAAGCCTATTGAACATTGACAAAGTTAGAAATCTTCTCTAGAAGTGGAACTTCCACATATCTTCCACATGGATCAATAAAGTATGGATGAACATTTAGACGATTTCTAGAAGTGTTACTTTGCTTGCTAGAATGTAATGATGCACTCTCAAGTGCATGAATTTGTGATGAACTTATTTGAAAATAATACATGAATTGGCTAAACATGAACAAATAAAATTTCAAAATAAGAAGTAGTTGATGTTCATGCTTGAAATTATGAAATTTATTTTCGTACAAGCTTATTAATGCACTTGATGAGTGCTGAAATTTTGAATGCTCAAAGTGCCAGTACAATATGCTCATAAATTTAAAAGCGAAATTTGAAAGAAACATTAATTCAAACCAAGAAAAATGAAAACGAAGCAAATTCAAATTTACATTAATGTTACAAATAATGGTACAACACGACTGAGATTCATTTGCAAAATTTTCCTTCCCACAAGTGTCAACAAAAATTATGAAGTTAAAATCATTATTTGCATTCACTTGCGGGGATGAAAAAATTTCAAGATTATGATTTAAAAAGACTATCTCATCATTGTATGAATCATAAATTGGAATGGATTCATGACTATTGAAATCACTATGACGATTGAATGATTGAGAATTAACTAAAATATTTAAACTAATATTCTTTCTGTCTTCAAAAATAGATTCACTTACAAAATGAGGAATATGGGATTCAGTCAAAAATATTTTTGAAGAAAAAGGGAAACAAGGCTGAGAATTTTCAGTTTTCAATTCTTCATCATAAATAATTTCATTAGTGTTCTATTCCTTTGAATGAAATAAAATAGAACCAGGCAGAAGATCACATGCAAGATAAGGAGAATCTCCAGGATTATTGTAAATATTATTAATTAAATTTTCTCTATCAAAATCAAAATTAGATGATGATTCAACATTAAATAAATTAGTAACAACTCCTTTGTTTTTTAAAATTAAATTTGTGTCCAGGGAGACTATTAATTGATTAACAATTAAATCATCATTACTGAAAAGATTAGGATAGAGACAGAAATAAGAGGTTGAAGATAAATACTTGAAAGTTTCTCTCTTTACAGAAGATTGTTCATTTTCTAAAATGTATAATTCAGATTCTTCTACATTTGAATCATTGCAAACTTCTGATTGTTGATCAATTTCTTCATAAAAATCATATTTTTTGTGCATTTGATCGATTTTCAAATTGTTGCTAAGCTGCTCCATAACTTGCAATTTATTATCAGTAAAAGAAGATTGTACATTAATTGCAGTAGATTGTGTGTTGCTGACATTCTCTAGATGATTTATTTGATGTTGATTGCTGCTAATGAACTGTACATCTTGTTGAATTTCTACTTCATCAACATTATGTAAATTTGGAGCAATTCTGGCATAAGCATTATTTATTTGAGCAACAACAATTTCTATTTGTTGATTAACAATATTGGCAATTTGATTTTGTGAAGGATCAACATTGTCATTTTGAGCAATTGTTCTTTATCAACTATTGATATACTTTCTAGTTCTTCATTATTATCACACGACAAAGACACTAAATGTCTGAACCATCCAATTAATTGGAATTGAGGAGGAAAATCTTTGGACCCAAATTGCATTAAAGTTAATTTAAATCTAATATAAAAATTAGTCAAAGTCTCACCTTTCATCCTACGCAATTCTTCTAACTGATCACACACCTTTTCATAATCATATTCCTGAAAAGCGTGAAGGAAAATCTTCGAAATTTAATCCCAACTATGTATGGAGGCAACTAAAAGAGATAAGCACTAGTGTTTGGCTTTACCTGTCAAAGTAAGAGTGAATATATTGCAAACAATATCTTCATCAAATTGATTTTTTTGCAACTTAAACTAAATTGAAGGAGATCACTAAAAACAGATGAAGTACCATTATACGTTATCTTAAACACTGTATAGAATGCCTTTATCGGAGTAGTAGTTAGCTGAGGTCCAATAAAGCAACTCCAAGGAGGTATTTTAAGTGGAGCCATAGTAATAAGACAAAATATTAAAGCACAAAATCTTCAAAGACACAATTTACAGTAGCCCTCCTTCTAGCACAAAAAATGTTGATGGTAAAAAATGACCTCATTAACATGTAAGAGAGACCACATGGTCAGATCCCCAACTAAGCTCTTATTTGTTTAATATAGTGGTTATGATTGGTTCAATTGGGTTTAGTTACCCTTTCTCTCTCTCTCCCTACTGGTGTAACAACCCTGAAATTAAAACATGAAACTAATTAGATAAATTATGCGATTTACAATCAACACACCTCTATTCAACTAATTAGCATAGAATTTTTGAGAAATACGAGCAAAGCCAACTTACCTACAACAATGGTATTTCTTACTTGTAATTTCGGAGTTGAACGTTATTTGAATCTTGCTAACCGCAACAAAGTTTTGGGGACGACTCTCCACCCAACCGTAGGCTCAGCTGCATATAATCTTTCTACAACTGGCCACCCCCAAGCCCTCAATCAACATACTACTGTCAGGGAATCCTTTGTCTCACAACACTTTTCTCTCAAGAGAATGGATGATGGAATGATCTCTCATCTTCCTCATCATCTATTAAATAGACCAAACACGGGAAGGGGAATCGCATGCACATATTCCATGTGTCAACATGCAACTTTTATTTTAAGTTTTACTTAAGTTAATTTTTCTCTTAATTTATTTCTTTCTTATTTTATCCATTTTTACTTTTTGATAACTTTGCTTATTTTTACTATTTTTATAGTTCTCTTAGTTAACTCTTTCTTATTTTATTTTACTTTTGTTAACTTTACTTATTGTTACTATTTTATATTTTACTTATATATATATATAGATAGATAGATAGATAGCTTTACTATTTTATTTATTTGTTATTATTATATTTTTTCATTATTTATTATCTATTTACTATTATTATCTTTTCTTTATTGTTTATTATATATTTGCTTATATTTTAATATTATATTATATTATTATTATTATTAGGGGGCATTACATACTCCCCCTTTTGAAGGAACTTCGTCCTGAAGTTAAATTGAATCATTTAACATTTTATTTATTACTTCATGTTTGCCCTACACCCTCTGCTGAACTAGTATAACCTGTAGGCATCGAAAGTTTTCTCAACACCTGGGAAATCTCAAGGAATCTCTGTCATTTTTCCCATTTTCAGAACCAGGCATAAGACTTATCGGTCTGTATCCTAGTCCAAGGCTGGCCCCAAGGCTCGCGCCTGACTTAGACCTCATTTGCCCCAAGGTAGGCATCTGGTATGATACTCAATGACTCCGGGCATCTCGCAAGGGTGGCCCACTCCCTCCACACCTACTAAGGTGCACATCCCCAGGCATCGAAGTCCTTACACCCCCACCAGACTTCGACATCCCAATCCAATATCAGGCACCTAGCCTACAATATCAGGCACTTGACCTCCTCAAGATGGTCCCATAGCCCTTCAAGAGCTACCCATCAAGAGCTATATAAGACAAAGGAACCATTGACATATGTAGTGTTGATTGAGTATGTCCCCAACCCATATGGTGTTACATATTCTCCCTCGCAAATATGGGCTCCCACAAGATCATCAAATAAACTGGCCCTCTCGACCCATTTGTGGAGTTCCTGTCACTCACCACATCTCAAAATGCAACCATTGCATTAGTTATAATCATAATATCATAGAAAATAATCTACATGCCAACTCTTGCATGTCATCATGATAACATAACATCATTGTTAATCACCACATTCTCATGTTATAAAATATGCTTGCAATTACCACATGCTTCACATCATAATATTCTCATAAGTTACAACATCAACATATGAACGTCAAAGATATATCATGACATCGCATAATAAATGAATCACATGTCAATTCACATCATATCATAACATCATGATCCCTATGCATATCATATCCATCATGAGCATTGAACAACATTATCATAACAAATAAATAAATAAGTACCACATATACATCATTAAACTCTCATTAGAACTATATATATTTACCACATACCATCATATCATGAAACATCATTAATATGAGAATCATCTCAATACTCATCAAATATAGAACAACAACACACTATAAACATTCTTATCATGAATTAATTTCATTTACTTATATAAACAATGAATGCTAACTACGAATTAACATTATTCAACATCCCTCTAAGATCTATGTTAGGATGTGGTCCAACCCTGAACAAGATTATGTTATCTCATGAGTATTATTAGTGTCATGTTTTCATCAAGGTACCAATTACTTTTTCAATAATCATTTCTTGTTTTTTTTTTCTAGTAGGAAGTTAACCATTACATCGTAGGTATACTCATCTAAGTACATCATTAAATTTCAAATGAGTCTCTTGACCTTGAGCCTTAATCTCTCATCATATATTCTTCCTTCCCCAAGGACATTTGAGTGAAATTCATTGTTAAGATATTACCATTTGTACAATCATTTAAATCATCAATATCATGTTTAAAATTTCATGATCACTATACATATTGGTCTTATCCAAATGGCACACATACATGAGGTCATCCTTATTTAAGTCTTATGTTATGCTTAATCCACCTACATGAAGGCTTAATCCATTGTTATGCTTCCATTGTAGCCCAATAGGTCAAGATACTTTGCTCTTACTAGAGCAGCTCAGGTTCAAGTCCCCACAATGAAATGATGTGCTTCTTGTCCCCTAGTGATTTATCCATCACTCGCATAATTGTCATTGTTCATATTTGCTTATCTCATCAAGTTCCCACTTGATCTCTTTTATCATAGATTCATCCACCTTCAAGTTGGACTAGGGATTCTTCCACCTTAATTTTTACTCATTAAATCTTTAGTTAAGAATTTGAAATGCTTGGAACCACTACCACCATTATCATCCATGAACGATTTGGTATGCCTAATATGTTTGACAATAAATTATTTATTGATAATCAATTTACACTCAAATTTCTTATTAACTCAAAATACCACACTAAAAAATATGAAAAGTAATAATAATATAAATATTCATACTTCTAATAAATAATAAAGTAAAATAACAACTTATCAATTCCAACATAATATTTTAATATTAACTAAAAGAATTCAACCTTTATTACCCATTTCAACATAATACATTAATAATAATTAAACAAATTCAAACTCTATTATCTAATTTATTAAATAGATAAATCCACATCATATAAATTAATTCTCATTCCTTAAAACTTGGCTAGTCATTTTTATACTATACTTTTAATACATGTTTTATATAATATAAAATAACACTCATTATTGTCACTTGTTATATATATATATATATATATATATATATATATATATATATATATATATATATATACATATATATTAACATTTACTTATAATTTTAAATTTTAATTTAAATATATTTTAATAATACCACATCCTATAAATCCTATTTTTTCTAATAAAAATTATATTCATCCATAAATATTAATTATACCCTGAACCCATTATATACTTTATGTTAATGAGTTACATGAATTACATGGTGTCCATTATATTGTTTAATATTAATGTATATGCATATTATCACTTCTGTTAAATATAAGCAGTAATTTTAATAACCTTAATGCATTAAGGTTAATGCATACAACTTATCAAGTATTTTTTTTTTTTTTTTTAAATTAGTCTTGCCTTAAAGCAGCCTATTCGTCTCTCGTCTTTCACATTGTCGCCACCTCTTTTCTCTCTGTCTTATTATCATATATCGCTTGGCATATAACTCTTGATGACCTCAGCGTTGTGATGTTTATTACACGTGTTGTTGCGTGGAGGATTCTGGGACTGAATATTATTTTAATTACTCCATTAATATATAATAAGAATATATCTATTTTTTTCTATATAATAATACATTTATTTTTTAATTAATTTAAATATATTATTAGTGTATTTGAAAACATTTTCGGAAAAAATCACATTGATAGAATTAGGCCAATGTATTTCGAACCAACCAGTGTGGTTCATCAGCAAGACAAGATGAACAATCAGATCATAGCTCCAAATTAAATAGGGGTCAAGACCATGTAACAGATATAGGGGAAATTTTGAAATATCACAAGCTTTAGAATACGCACGATTTAATAAAATTCTAATTCTCACATAGAATTGTAGTTAAGATGAGAGTGCTCTTTAATAATATATTTAATATATGCATGCATGCATTGTTATGCATATAACATCAATGTTATAAACTTAATTTTTTTTAATAGGATTCTTTTTTTGTGTTATTAGTCCCTGCCATCTGGCATCCGGCAGGGACTATAGTAACCGTTCGGAGGGCAGATAACATTAGTTTGCAGGGTTTTTTAGTGGTATTATTAGTTATATTCTAAAGTTTGCAGTTGAACTTCTGTTGGCCATCTTATTTGGCCTCTTCCCGAGGCGGAAGAGGCCGGACCATAGCTTAAACTGGTACTTACCCACAATCAAGTGGCCCTGACCGTGTGCGGTTTCGTTTTAATGCTGACATTAATTCCTTAATGTTTAATGTTAAGTGCGAATGGGATACATATGCTAAGTTGCTTGTTCTTTTGCAGGTGTCGGCCGTATGGTGAAGGTTTGCATGGAGGCAGCTGTCATGCCATGCAGATTTCGTGTGTTCGGTGGCCTTCACCGCCTCATTCCTATTTGAAGGAGCATTCCCTGCATAATACCAGATTGCAGAAACGTATTGCAGAGATTGCAGAATACCAGATTCTCTGGCAGCAGCGGCATCTGCGCAATAGCAGCGCAATCCAAAAGAAGAGGCGAAGCCCGCAAGCGTCCAGGGCAACGCTTGTTTACCCATATCCGCCTTCACTTTGTGTTACCCTTTGATTATCTGCTCAGTTTTCTTCTGTCCATCCTTTTGAGCCTTATCTCTAAACTGCTGCAGGGTCGTGCGTGAAGATCAGTGGAGACGGCAAGGGGAGTCAGCTTATCAAGAAGAGCTGAAAAAACCATTGATATGTAAAGGTGAGGATAAACTACACTCTGTGCGTTCAAATTAGACGTTTTTACTACTGCTTTCAAATTAGACGTTTTTTCAGTAAAAGAACTAATAATAAAAATTCTCGGAAATCAAAATTTGCCAATATAGTAAGGAAATTTGCCGAAGTATGGAAATATTCAGCGGCGTGTTACCCTTTGATTATCTGCTCAGTTTTCTTCTGTCCATCCTTTTGAGCCTTATCTCTAAACTGCTGCAGGGTCGTGATGATACCTTTGATGTCGCTGAATTTTACAAAGAAAATCAATGCAATTATAGCGACGACGATAAAAAGGTCTAGAATATGAGGAATGCTAACTGAAAGAAGTAAATTATGCCTGGAAAGATTGAGATCGATATCGTCTTCACGCTGATTTGCATCTGCGGGCGCCGTATCCGTGATCGCTCTGCTGTGTTTCTTACTTGTTCCGCCGCCTTCTCCTGCCATTCTGCTAACAATATACTGTCTAAAACTACAATTCCCGCTTCTGGACCGCCAAGATGTACCGCCAATCCATATCGAATTACATTTAAGAGTTCCTCTGCCTTTCTAGTCATCCCAAAAGCCAACGAACCATTGAGGGCAATGTTTAAAGCCTCAATTCCTCCATGTCCACCATTGTTCTCAGTATTGTAGAAGCAGGGACGAGCATTTGTGTTGATGCAAGACTCAAGCACAATTGGGTCAGAGCCTCTTGATCAAGTAGTTGTCTTTGCTTCCTCTCGTTCACAATTGAAAGCACCACAGCATAGGCCTTCTCGAGCCAATTTGAATCTCCAGAGCCTGCTAATACATTTATCAACCTACTAACAAGAGACTTCCTTGGAAAACCTTCCAGTTGCTTGAAATGCTCGTAGCCCTTCATGGCATCTTCCAGTCTCCGTTCATCGAGGGCATTTTCCAGTTCTTCTGCCAACATTGACGGGTTGCGAGCTTGCTTCAAGATTGTGGGTGATCCCGCTATACGAAGGGCTAAAATAGACCCAACCATGGAGGGAAAGCCCTTTTGCAGGTCTGGAGAGCCATGTTTTAGGCACAAGTGTTGCAGATTTGGAGAGCCATGGTGGTTCTCATGGCCTTGTTTCCCACGTTCCGTACAAACACGTTGCTACATGCATGTCGATCACATGTCTCCTGTGTAACGTGTGGCCTACTTTCTTTACGATATTGAACGGTTTAAGTCAAAAGCTATAATTAAAAATTGACCCATGTTTCTCTTTATGGATGCTACTAGTAACTTTTGATTAATCTGAACAACTGAATAATACCATGCCTCATTGACTAAGTAATGCGTATCTTACAAACAAAAAATGACAGGAGATTCCGTGCTTTACTCGACTCTTTTATGTTTTCAAGATGTGGCATGTTTTCCTTTTTACTTTATATTTTTAATCAAATGTTTAAAGTAGCTTAATAAAATGTGACAAGGTTTCTGCTTACATATAGTATTATGGTTATAGAGGTTAAATGATTAATTAAAATTAATATATCGAATAAGCGTATGTCAAAAGAAAAGGGATGCTCCTAGTTCTAAGTAGCTAAACTTGCTCGCATACTCCTTTATAGTGCCCATGTTCTTTTCCTCGCATGAATAAATGCAAAAGGAACAAGAATTTCATGGTTAGGGTTTCGATGGCTCCCGACGTAAACGTGAGTGAAAATCGTCCTCCTACACATGCGATATTTCTAGGAGACAAGCCACTTTTGTCAACGGAAGCAAGCACCCAGTCGACCTTACTTTTACATAGCTACGTAATTATTATTTACGTATGTAACTCAGATTCAATGGCTTCCTGCCTGCCACTGAATGTGAGGGTAGTGCATCGTGGTGCTCTAATATGTTCTTGTACTGACTTAAGGATCTATCAGATGTTAATGCCTTTAGTAAACTGCCCAGATTATGAATTTTAGACTTCTAATTTTATAAGCATTAGTCCTTGTCTCATACAATAACTGACCTCCGAGGATTTTAAAAACCTCTGAATTTGAGCTTGGTCAAAAGGACGTCAACATACCTTAGTCACAAGCTCAAAAGAGGTTCCAGATCTGTATCAAGACACATAATTTGATCCAGTGATTTTGTACTTGAATTAAGCCCTGAAGGAAGCCTCAGGAGACTTCAAGATAATCATCAACTCAAGGAACAACCTTGGATGAAAGTGATAAACGTTGGAACATACTTCAGGAATAGTTCGGATAGTTGCTTCTGTTCGAATATTGTAGATCAGATCTAAGATACAAAAGATGTCTAGAAACCTTAAAGTAAACACCCTCTAATCAGTCTTGGTCAATGGTTTGAACTGCAAAGAGAAACTTTAGAATAGCCCATGAGTTTCTCCTTTAAGTCCGAGCTCAGATACCCTTAGGAACAAAATTTTTGGCACCTCATGATTTGTGTAAAAAATTATCTTAAGGTTGTTACAAATGTCAGCAAAAAGAGCTGAGTATACCAATATCAAGAATGCCTTGGTTCAGTCAATCACATGCACGGATTTGTCATTGTATAATCTTCAAAAACCCCAATGAATCACCAGTACCAATCAAACATTAAACCTTTAATCAAAATCAAGTCAAAAGTTTGACTTGTAGTGCTTGGAAAAACCAAAAGATTTGTTGAGCACCAATATTCTTTGATTAGGGCTTTGTGAAATCTTGTAAAAGACAGAAACAAGCTTCAAATAGAACTCGGATTAGTCTTAGGTAGCAACAGAGTTTATATGGTGCAAATATGATCAAATGTAGCATCCGGTGCACGGGAGGACAGTATTGTCCTGTAGCATCCGGTGCACCGGAGGACAGAATTAGCTGGTAAGATCACCAAAACGTACACAATTATAAGCAAATAAAGTGTTGCTCCAAATCACAACAATTCAAACCATTCGCCATTGAAGACAATCCAAATCACAACAAAACTTCTTCTTAAATTCCAACACTCTAGATTATAAATAGCATAATCAGGCTTTTCTTTTACTTCACTGGTTTGCACCCAAGAAACTTAGTAACGGGTAGTGATATTAACATTGTACCCAGCACTCATATAATATATAATATATCTGAATATCATCCGAATCAACTCGCCTTATATCATTGCTTCAATCACGCATCCTCTGGTTCCAGGAATTGAAGGGACATGACAGCTGCCATGAAATTCAAATACTTCTGGAACTGGATTACAGAGCTATGGCATAATCACGATGCTTCTCTGGTCAATTTACAGAGCTTGCCAAGATAGCTATGACACTGACACATCACGTATTATGCAGGCTGAACTTAGTGCAGGGACTCGCTGCTTCGCAGAAACTTCTTCTTAAATTCCAACACTCTAGATTATAAATAGCATAATCAGGCTTTTCTTTTACTTCACTGGTTTGCACCCAAGAAACTTAGTAACGGGTAGTGATATTAACATTGTACCCAGCACTCATATAATATATAATATATCTGAATATCATCCGAATCGACTCGCCTTATATCATTGCTTCAATCACGCATCCTCTGGTTCCAGGAATTGAAGGGACATGACAACTGCCATGAAATTCAAATACTTCTGGAACTGGATTACAGAGCTATGACATAATCACGATGCTTCTCTGGTCAATTTACAGAGCTTGCCAAGATAGCTATGACACTGACACATCACGTATTATGCAGGTATTATGCAGGCTGAACTTAGTGCAGGGACTCGCTGCTTCGCAACCTCCCTTGTTTTAGTAGATTTTTACGTGCCAAATAAGAAGTGCATGAATTTTGTATTTAATAATAAAGAAAGTTTTTATCTATTTAGAAATGTTAATTTTTTAATAATTGTTTTATTTAAAAAAAAAACATATATAAAATTTAAAATATTTTCATATATTATTTTAACTGTATATGAGCTTTTATTTTTTTAAATTTATCTGAATAAATTTCCATAAGCAAAATCAATGATAAATTTGATTAAGTATTTTTTTTTCAAATTTTTACCTAGAGGTCACTTAGAGTCGAAACCTGCTCTGATACCATATGTAACAACCCTGAAATTAAAACATGGAACTAATTAGATCAATTATGCGATTTACAATCAACACATCTTTATTCAGCTAATTAGCATAGAATTTTTGAGAAATAGGAGCAAAGAAAACTTACCTACAACGATGATATTCCTTACTTGTAATTTCAGAATTGAACGCTACTTGAATCTTGCTAACCGCAACAAAGTTTTGGAGACGACTCTCCACCCAACCATAGGCTCAGCTGCATATAATCTTTCTACAACTGGCCACCCCCGAGCCCTCAATCAACGTACTACTGCCAAGGAATCCTTTGTCTCACAACACTTTTCTCCCAAGAGAATGGATGATGGAATGATCTCTTATCTTCCTCATCGTCTATTAAATAGACCAAACATTGGAAGGGGAATTGCATGCACACATTCCATGTGTCAACATGCAACTTTTATTTTAAGTTTTACTTAAGTTAAATTTTCTCTTAATTTATTTCTTTCTTATTTTATCCATTTTTACTTTTTGATAACTTTACTTATTTTTACTATTTTTATAGTTCTCTTAGTTAAATTTTTCTTATTTTATTTTACTTTTTGTTAACTTTACTTATTTTTACTATCATATATATATATATATATATATAACTTTACTATTTTATTTGTTTGTTATTATTATACTTCTTTATTATTTATTATTATCTTTTTTATTGTTTGTTTGCTTATATTTTAATATTATATTATTATTACCCGGATGCGGGTGGCATTCAATGATATTAATGAGGAACCGCACAGAGCAGGCAGCTGGCCTTGCACCTGGCTGGCGGACGGCCCCCATCGCATGCGCCTCGGGCTGGCAGACGCCTTCAAAAGCACGCGAATTGACTCCGCTGCAGAACGGTATGTTGGTCACACAGTTCGGCATTTATGAGCGCCTGGTTCAAGAGCATTTAGGTAAGATTTTATGTATGGCTTCGTTCTTAATTTACGCCATTGTCACTGGTTTATTTCACCTCCGCGAGGAATTCTTCCCGCACCCTTGTCTGGCTCATCGTATTTGGAAGCTCGCCTGGTCTTTTGATGTCATTGGGCTCCTCTGCGCTCAAATTCTCACCCGTCTGCTCTGCCTCAACCCCTTTCTCAGTCAGCCTATTATCCTAAGCATGTCTCGCCGTCGAGGAATCCCGCGCAGAGGAAGCAACACTGGAAATAGAGGCAGAACCTCTCGACCTGCTCCACAGAATGTCATTCCCATTGCCTCCGCCTCCCCTTCTTCTCCACCCCCGGGTCAAGATGTGTCTCTTCTGCACAATTCTTTTCAGACTACCAGGTTCACATTCCACAGTAGGCTCAACAGGCCTGTATTGACGGCAAGCATCACAGTTATTCTCGCAGAGGTAGAGAGTAATCCTATCAGCTCGGCTCAGGCTACTTCCTCTCAATCTCAGGAAGACAACGTTCTTCAAGGGGAAATGGCCGGGGTGGTGTCTAACGCGGACAATATGCAGGAGGACACCCCTGTTTCTGAAGAGCCTCAGCATCCAGTCGACCCAACTCAGAATGAGATTCTGGCCCGTGGGCCGTCTCAGCGTGCAGGCTGCATTCTCAATCTGGTGACTACTCCTAAAGGCGGCATTGAAGGAAATGATGACAATGGCTTCATCACCTGGGTCGCTTCTTCCAGCCAGGTGGATATGGACACGCCTGACTCTCCGCAGCATGCAGATTAAGGCCGGCTCTTCACTGACGGGTGGCATTCTTGCCTCTACTCTGTGTAATTTTGATTACGTGTCTTCGTTTCCAAGTCTATCCTACGTCTGGTTTATGGTCTTGTTCAAGCTCGTGGCGCTAGCCAACCTGCTCTATGTTTACTATTACAACTGTGGGTTTGAAGGGTACCTTTTTGTATTTTTGATTAATAGCGAGCATGATAGTATGCGTCTTAGTAATGTTTCTAAAGATGCTAGCTTTGCCATGTTAGATGCTGAATAGAAATACCTCAGGGTTCATGGTCCAAACAAAATCTTTTGAAGTCTGCAATGTGAAATCAGCAGAAAGCATGAAATGTAATATCTCTGAATATCTGGCTGAGGGCTGGCATCTGCCTCCTCTAAGGTCTCGACCTCATTGTACATAAATTTTCTCTTTTTTAATAGAATTAGTATTTACGCAGAAAAAATAATAATATTATATTATTATTATTAGGGGACATTACAGTTGGCTTATAATGTATCTATTATTTACCAATAGAAAAAGAGAAATCAGATTCACCCTCTTGCAAAGCTCTTGTAGGAAAGTGATCCTTAAGCTGACTCTACGACTTAGCGAAGCCACAACTAAGGTCTGGCCTTGTGTGAAGGGATTTCTAGAATGCATAATTATATCTAAATGCATATCTATGCTAATATGCAAGCATAAATCTAATCCTATCTCGAATTGGAAAATGATAGCCTTTTCTCAATTCCAGAGCAGATGTACTAACTAACCAGGGGAAGAGGATTGTTTATATGATCGAATTCATTATATATTTTTCATTAATTAAAGAAGTAGTTCATTCAATTAATGAAAGAGAAAACAAAATGAGAATGCATTTAAACAATAAATAGTTAGTTTTGAATGCATTCATATTTCAATGAATTCGTAGTAATTCTAATTATGTTTTTCTCCTCAAAGATACATACAAAAATTCAATAGCATAAAACAATTGATACGATAATAGTGCTTGATATTAGAAAGCAATACACTATTTAGAACGAGAATTAAAATCAATTAGAGAAATTATGGCAATATCAATTTAACTTACAATCCAAACAATAGTGCATTGGAATGAAAATTTATTAAAATCATACCAAAACTTCATTACAAGTTTTTCCATCCAAGAACGACTTCAACTCCTTGAAGAAATTGCTTATAGTATTGCAAAACAATCTTCTCTTTTAGAACTAAAAATGCTCAATCTCTCCATAATTCAATTCATAGTACATTAGAAAAGTGCAAATGCACAACAAGAAAAATCACAGAGTTTTCCCCTAACCTTAGATCTGAAGTATTCCCCTCACCTACAACTATAATCCCCTAATACAATAGTGCTTTCAGAGCCTCTAGTTGCATAGAAGAGGAACCCCTTGTTCATTCTCTAAACTTCTATTTAATAATTACAAGAATCTCCAAAATAGAGAACTGTTGAGAGTAGTTTTTCAGATCCTTAATTAGAGCTGCAAATTCCCCATTTTTCTTTTTGCTAGTCTCTTTCCATTGCTCCAAAATGTCTTAGATCTGAACTTCTCCAACTAATCTCCCGCGACAAACCAATCAAAACTAACAATAAAAATAAATTAAATTGCATATTAGAAATCAGAGAAAAAAAACAAATACTCATAAAATTACTAAATTAAAATAAATAAAATCCAAAGAAATTCCATGCTACGATTGCTTTAAATGGATCTAATTAGCCTTTGATTATTGCTGGAGGGTGAATTAGTGACAACAATTTTTTCAAGCGAATGAAATTTGCTCAAATAAAATTTGGAAAAACCAATTATTGTTGCAAATTCGTCACTTTGTCTTCTGTTGAATTTTTGGGTCATTAAATGATATTCTAAAATTATTATTCCCATATTATTCTCCTTGGTCTTAACTTTCCAACGAGCTATTGTGAGCTTCATTTGACCAAGTAAATCTTGAGATATGCCTCTTCAAAGTTGAAGTGTTAAAATTACAAAAATTTTGAAAAAAGTTTGCATGCCTTGGTCAAAATTAGGAAATTTTAATTAAAAATTCTAATCTAATTTAAATTAATAATTGTTAATTAAATAAATAATTAAAATTAATTAATTACAGTTATTATTACATTAATTAAATACATACAATTTAATTACAATTATAAAATTAATTAATTATATACAAATTAAATAATTTCTATTATACTTACAAATTATATAAATTACGCAGTTATGGCGTGAAGCGGTGCTGCTACTGTTGAAAATGAGGCTATGAATTTGTGCTGCCCCATTGAAATTCCTAACCTCAGAAACATTAGTAGGCACTGATCATTTCATGATGGCTTCCATCTTTGAAGGATCTATATTAAGTTCTCCTCCACCAATCACATACCCCAAATACACCAAACACTGCTATGCAAACTTGCAGTTCTAGATATTTTCTAGCTGTTGGTGCTTCTTCAATGCTTCCATTACCTACATCAAATGTGAAATATGATCCTCCCAGGTAGCACTATATACAAGTATATCATCCAAATAGACAATAACAAATGAATCTATAAAAGGAAACAATACATCATTCATTAATCTCATAAATGTAGCGGGTGCATTACATAGGCCAAATGGCATAACTAACCACTCATACAAACCCTGTCTAGTTTTGAAGGCAATCTTCCATGTATCTTCTTCTTTGACTCAAACTTGGTGATATCTAGACTTCAAGTCCAGCTTGGTGAAGTATTTTTCTTGTTGCAACTGATCTAGTAGATCGTCTATCCTGGGCAGGGGGTATCCATTCTTGAGCATGATTTTATTCAATTCCATGTAATCTATACACATTCTTTGGCATAATGATGATGGGTAACCCACATGGTGATGTACTCAGTCGAATGATACCTTGTTCCAGCAGCTGCTGCAATTGTTTCTTCACGTCACTTGCTTCTATAATAGGTTGCATGTACAAACCAATATTTGGAAATGGGGAGTCTGGAAATACCTGGATCTCGTGCTCCACTTCTCTCTTAGGTGGTAACCCTTTAAGCTCTTGGAACACATCCATGTATGCATGTAACAAATCCTCTAATTATTGTTTCTATTTCCTAGTACACCCTCTAGGGATGCCTTGTCTCTTATTTACTCCTCTTCAGGCTGACTTTCTCTTAAAAATAATAAAACATACTTCTTGTTGGAATTGATCAATTTCTTGGCTTAGTTGACACTTACCAATGAAATTTTTGACTTGCCTTTGTGCGCGTTGATGATGAACAATTTTCCATCCTTGACGAGTCAGTACTGATTGACTCTCCTCATGAATATTGCATCTCACATGTACATGTATGGACTCCCAAACACGACTCCACATACATTAAGGGGAACCACATCTAGATCTACTTCATCAATAAAATCAACACTGATAGCAAATCTAATTTTACACTGTTTTGTTACCTTTAGCTCTGCATCCTTATTTACCCATCCCAATGGATATGGGTTTGGATGATCATGAACTTCCAACCGGCTGCAATGAGATTGGCCTATGATCTTGAGTCAAACAGAGCATCAATCTTTGTCTTCTTGACCTGTATCTTTATGTGGAAGAGTTTGGTCATTTATCTCTTGCTGTTGCTGAAGGCTACTCAAATTCACCTCCTTCTGCACTAAAGTACAGACGATCTTCTCATCCATGTCTGAGTTTATTTCAACATGGTTTCTCGAATCCCTGGCTACGAGATTCTTCTTCTTATTATCCTTCTTCTTGTTCTTTGGGTTTAGCTCTGGATGCAACTTCCAACACTTTTCCTCGGTATCGCCATCAATGTTGCAGTGGTTGCTAGGATCTTTGCATTGGTGTGTTGTGGCTGCCATCTTTTTATCCTTTGCCCATTTTTTCTTCTTCCTCCCCTCCTTAGAAGCTTCATGTTTCTCCTTCTGCTTCGATCCATTTGATTGTGCTCTTTTCAGGCCTATGTTCTCTAGGTACTGTACTTGTACACAAGCCTTGTCCACTGATTTAGGCTTGAACAACATCACTTGCTCACGCAGATGGGAGTGCAGACCCCCCAAATACTTGAGGAGTACATCTGGGTTCTTTGGAGAGATACCCAACATTATTTCCATCCTCCTGAATTTCGTGGTGTACTCATGCATGCTTTGGCTCAGCTTTTACCTGAAGTAATGCCACTAAACCCACTGGTCCTCCACGTACCCAACGAGATAAAACAATGACCTAATGAGGATTTTGAAATCTTCCCATTTAGACATCGGAGGTTCTCCCTCCAACCTCAGGGTCTCCGTGTGGATTTCCCACTAAGTCATTGCATGACTCTCTAATTTCAACTACACAAATGAGATCTTTTGTCTTTCCTCAATATAATGGACTTTGAAATAAAATTCCAGTTGCCGCAACCACTGGTTAAACTTTAGAGCGTTGATATTGCCGTGATATGGCTTGATATCAACTTTTTCTTCCATTTTAAACAAGGACTAATTGGTGCTCGAACTGGGTTGATCTTTTCCAGATTCTTTCTTCAACTGGTTCTTTGTTTCTCACTGATCTTCTGATTTGTCCTTTGTATTCAAACCCCCATATTCTCTAAATACCCCTAGCTTTCTATTCGAATCCACCATGAGGAGGTTTACATTGTGGTTGATATCCATGACTTGTTGTTGCAACTGTGTAAACCTTACCTTTGCAGGATCACAAGGTTTGTTTACATATTCAACGACCATGATTAATGTTTTACGATTTTTGGTCCCACCGATATAGATCCCCGCAATCTCTAAAAAATAAACAAAGAAACTGGATCTGATACCAAATGATCCGTAAGCTACCGTGGATATTCCATAGTACAGTTCGTCATAACATATCTAATAATAATATATTAAAACTATGAATTTTTACACTGTTACAGTTTTATTAAACTTCTAGATCTATAAATTTAATTGTAATTAGTGTATTTATGCGAATGGAAAATTATGAAAAAAAGTAGAGAACGAAAAAATAAGCTCACTCACACACATAATACATAAGATATGCTATGGGATACCCTTTCACGAGAAAACCTACCTGGAAGGTGAGGCCACTTCACTCTCTTTGTCTATCTGGAAATATGGCTGCAAGTACAAAGAAGTAATTCTTGTGGCATGTGAGCTACTACAATGCATAGATCATATCTGTGTGCTCTACCTCCTATCTCTCTTAGCTATCTTTGCTAAGTTATGTAACAAAAATCTCTTGAAAAAATGGAATGCCTCTTCCTCATAGCGTGCCAGTTATAACACAACCCGGTAGTCTACTAGTGGTTAAATTTGACTACATCAAATATTAAATAGAGTTAAAATATAGACTCTTTTAGAGTCTTTTACATTACAAACACGTGCCTAGCCCATTTTCCATAAATAATGGAGGCTGACATGACATCCTCCCGAACTATATGTGTGAAAATAGGAAGGTCAACTTCTGAGTGGCATAACTTTTGCATACAAAATTTGATTTATGCGTTTCTTGCGTCGTTGGAAAAATATCTATGTGTACAACAACATGAAAAAGTTTTTCACTAAGGATGCAAAGTTTTGCCCCCAAAAAACGCCATTTTATGCCTCTAAACGCTCTCGGAAGGTTTCAAACCCTGTTTTGCCAAACTGGGTATCCTAATTGGATCACTGCAGCTTCATCTTCATCCAAAAATTTTATTGTATATGATAACATTGAATATAACATTATTGAAGTTATGAAGAAAACTAAGGCAAACATATCACTCTAAGAAGTTAGGAAAAAAAAACATAAATTGTTGTTTAACACTTTCAATGTCGAGCCAACATCCCCATTGCCATCAACTGCTATCATAACTAAATATTTTAAGAGTAAATCTAAGCCTAAGCCTCCTACTTCATCTTCAGATAAGATTAATACAACAAATTTCATCCTCATTGGTGATAGGTCAAATTCACACACACCTCCCTTTCTCTTAGCTTTTGAAGTCTTTAACAAACGTTCATAATTGTTTAGTTGATTTGGGTGCTTCATCAAACATTATGCCTTATTTGGTTTGCTTAAATTTGAATGTGAAGCCATGAAAATCTGCCATTCAAATAGTTCAGCTATATAGAGAAAAATTCAAAGATTTAGGTGAGATGAATGAGGCTTAGATTATATTGTCATCAAATCCCAAGGTTTTCCAAATCATTGACATTATGGTCGCTGACATTCCAAAATTATATGGTTTTATATTGAGTAGAGACTGGTATGAAAAACTTAACGGTTACTTTTCTACTGATTGGTCTCACTTTCGGTTACCCTATAATGGAAAACTAAACTAGATTAGGATTGACAGAGAAAAAAAGCATGAAGTATACATTGACTGAGTTGGACGGAGAAAAAGAACCTGTCACTTTCATGAATAATATCCTTGGTAATTATTTTGTTGAATCCTTCTTTGGTAAATATCCTACTCAAATCTCTCCTCATCCTTTAGACTGTGTTTCATCACAAATTGAAAACTTCTCACAAAAAAATTTGTCTCGATGTGTAAATATTGTATATCCTTATGTAAATAATTCTATATAAAGTGTGTTTTGGACCCTTTATTTAGATAGATCGAAGTCTAATGATGGCACAGGGGCAGGTTTTCTTTTAGTTAGCCCAAAAAATGAAAAGACTATGCTTAACTGCATACTTGAATTTGAATGCACAAATAACTTGGTAGAATATGAAGCACTTGTGTAGGAATTTAAAAAAGAATTAGTTTAGTTGTCAAGTTCTTGAAAGTCTATGGTGATTCAAAGATAGTCATGAAATAGGTAAGAAACAACATTCATTGTATCTCTAACCATGTAAAGCAATATCAATCTTTGGTTCAAGACTTAACAAATCATTTTGTAGCATTTAGTATCACTCCTGTTCCGTGTTGACTTATTGGCTCAAGTTTCTTCTAAGTTGATTCCACTTGAAAATTTTAGTCCTGGTCTCTTTTCAATTGAGTTGATTTTTCGTCTTATTCTTAACAATATCACCAACTAGAGAGTTTTCAACAATGACGCTGACATCATAATTTTTCTTACATTCGAAGTGACCTACGATGAACAAATTGGTTATGAGGATATGTGTGATAAGGAACTTAATAAATCCTCTGAAGAAAATGTAACAAAAAATGTGTTTCCTAAATCAGTAGTTAAGTTGGATGACCTTTATGACCTTAAAGACATATTTAAACAACCAAGTAATTGTAAAATACAGAGTTCTACTTTAAGGTTTGAAGTTATCAATTTAGGTATTGAAGAAAAACCCCAAAATATTAACTTGGGACTTGGCATGTCACCTGATGAAAGGCTTGGCTTCATTCACCTACTTAGAAGATATAATATGTTTTTGCATGGAGCTATGATGACCTCAAAACATATGAAACTTCAATTATCCAACATGCAGTTCCCGTGCTGCCAGATGTTAAGCCAATCCAACAAAAACTTAAGAAAATCCATCCTAAACTCGAGTCTTAGATTAAAGTTGAACTCAATAAACTACTTAAGGCCAAGGCCATTTTAACTGTTAGACATTTCAAGTGGGTATCTAACCTGGTTCCCATATGGAAAAAGAATGGTGATATTAGGATCTGTATAGATTTTATGAATTTAAATAAGGTATTTGAGAAGGATACTTTCCCATTGCCTCCCAAGGAGAAAATTTTGCAATCACTAGCAGACTCAGAATTAATTTCTTTCTTATAAGTCTTTTCAGGTTATAATTAGATTTTGGTACATCCTGC
Organism: Pinus tabuliformis; assembly: GCA_031772625.1. Taxonomy (NCBI): domain Eukaryota; kingdom Viridiplantae; phylum Streptophyta; class Pinopsida; order Pinales; family Pinaceae; genus Pinus; species Pinus tabuliformis. Next base: position 1,844,447,628 of record CM062817.1, on the reverse strand, counting down.
TGACAGGTTGAAGATTACCTTCAGGACTAAATGGGAAATGTATGCATATTATAAAATGCCTTTTGGTTTGATTAATGTAGGAGCCACATTTTAGAGAGACATGGATATAACATTCAGAGGTCATACGAATAAATTAGTGGTAATTTACCTTAATGACATTAATATTTATTCCAAAAAGCGAGGTAATCATTTTCAAGACCTAAAACAAACATTTGAAAGACATAGAAAGTATGGCATTTCTCTGAACCTTAAGAAATCATTTTTTCCCCTAACTTAGGGAATACTATTAGGGTTCATTTTTTTAAAAGAAGGCATCACAATATAGCGTGACAAAATTAAAGTCATTTATGAAATTTCCTTACCTCACAACGAAAAATAAATGCAATCCTTTGTAGTATAGATCAATTTTGTAAAAGGTTTTGTCCCATATTTTTCTCAAATCATCATGCCACTATAAAATATGATTAGAAAGAATGCAACCTATAAGTGGGGTATAACTAAGAAAAATGCCTTTGACTCACTCAAACAAGCTATAATGCAATATCCTTCTCTGTCTTCTCTTGATTATTTGAAAGAATTTGTTTTATATACCTTCGCTTCTAGTCATTCATATGCAACTGTAATAACAAAAAGGAATGATGAGGGAGAAAAAACCCCAAATTCCTTTAATATCTCAACATTACAGGGGGGAAGTTGAACTACTCTGAAGTTGAGAAAATGCGATCTTCAATTTTGTCAAACATTTTAGACCCTTTATTCTTAAATCTCATAAAAAGGTGATCATACCATTTTCAGCAGTAAGAAAACTACTAATTCAAAAATATCGTGGTGAAAAAAGAGAAATTTGGGTTACAGCTCTTCAACAATATGACTTGGAAATCAAACCCGCCAAGATTGTGTGGGGACATGGCTTGTGCAAGTTGGTTGCTAGTTCTAGTGATAATTCATCAAAAATAATCTCAGGTGAACATAAATTTACGCATGAGGTATTCCTTATGAACTCATATTCTCAATATGCAGACCTCACCTTTTTTTAACTCATGGATATGCACCCACTGAATTAGAGCCTAAAAAGAAAAGAGCGTTGAGATCGAAAGATATTACTTTTCACACTAATCTATGTTGTTTCAATTATTTTAGCCCAATTCAATACTTCAATTAGCAATCTTTCCAATATCAATTAATTTTTCCAATCATCAACAGTAAATGCAATGATAAAGGAGACAATCAACACATCAACAAAAGACACCTAATTTGGTCAAAGACCAAGGAAAAACCCACTATGGGGAAAACCCTTGAAATTATTATTATTTATTAGATTGTCATAAAATGTTCAACAAAGATTACAATGAGCCCAATACAAAATAATCCAACAAAATTAACCCAATAACACTCAGAAATATGTTTCCAGCATCAATATATACCAGAGGCAACTTTTCCCGTCTACGGTTAGTTATCAAATTTTTGCCCTAGTTTCCCGTCGCATGGAGGAAGTGTCATGCTTGCGAATGAGAGAGTCTAGTCGCTCTCTTGATCCTGTAAGCCTGCAATTTCAATCAAAATTCTCCTTTGATAAGATTGCAACTATAACCCAAAACCCTATAAACAAATGTGAGCTTCAAACCCTGTAATTTCAGACTTTGCAAACTTCTTTCGTCGACCCAACATCAAACCTCTGTGAACCAATCAATGAAGAAGAGAAGAAGAATATGTTTGGTGATTTCCAAATTAGATTGAGGTCACCTGTATTTATAGGCTTCCAAGGGTGACCAATTTCCTGTTAGGGCCAACCTGTCCAAATATGCATATGTGGGCTTTTCTTCATAAGTACACCATCCCTTATCCAATTTTAGTGATATTTACGTAGATTTTGGTCCTCTCACAAAGAGGAATTAAATGAAATAATTATATCCATTAAATGAGATTTTCAAAGTGGAATTTCACCCTAGTTTCATAATTTAACACTCCCTCCCAACTAGGGAGAATTCCACCTGTATCATGTCATGTATATCATGCCCCAACTCTGCTCAACTCTATCTACTAAAACAGTCTCAAATCTAAAGAAGAAGAATCAAGGAGCATTAGCTTCCACCCTCTATAATTTTGGAGACCACGTCTCAATCCAAAAATAATATCAGGGAGCACATCTCAACCTGAATCTACATCGGGGAGCGCATCTCAACCCAAAATCTCTTGGGGGAGCTAAACATCTAAAACCCCATATCGAGAAATATGTGATATAGGGGAGCACATCTCAATACATCCTATTTCCTACTAATCTTCTCAACAATGACCCTCAAGAGTCATATGGTAGAACATCTACATCATAATAATCTTGGGTTGTACACCCCAAGTACACTCTCAACCCATTGGCCAAAAGGGGAGTGGTAATCCCAACAAGTCTAGCTTGTGGGTATGATTCCAACTGGGGTATACTCTGAAAATACCAAGATAAGGGAGAAACATATCCAAACCTATGGGTAATTTATAGGGAAGAATGGTGGGCTCTAATATTGCAGCAATAATGCTGCAACTCCTGGGACTCCTGTCTTTAATTTTATCAACCCAGTAGTTCGTAACAAACTTGGAAGCGACGATGCTGTATGCACAAGTACTAGCTCTTGTCGCAACTGTCACTTGGTCAGCTGGCACAAGTTCGCTAGGAGCTTAAGACAACTTCTATGAGCTCTCAGAAGAAGCTTTTTAATTGATGGATGAATTCTAACTCGAAGGAAGCTAATCTATTTGTGAAAAGAGATTGAAAAACTGAAGGAAAACACAAACCCTAGCAAACCCTAATTCTACCAGCTAGTCCTACTGATGCAAAGGAGAGAATGAAAACTACTGAAAGAGATGCCATTACTTCTATGAAGGTAAAATACATGTGTCTAGACTACCTCTATCTGAAGAAAACATCTTTTTGTATTTTTGATTAAGTCGTTAGTTTCATCATGCATATGCTTTCACTGTTCTTTGACTGTGCAGGGGTGGATCAAGGAGGAGAAATGCTTGGAAGAGGTCGGGAAGGTTCAGAGAGGGTCTAAGGAGTCCCTAACACCCTTCCAGAGAGTTTCAAAAAGTTTGGCTATCAAGAAACCTCATTTGTGAGCTTCTACAGGAAGTCTGCAGGGGTTCTACAGGATGTTCAAGAATTTCTACAAGATGTTCAAAAATTTCTACAGGATGTTTAAAAATTGGATTTTGGAGGATGGGTGAGTGAGGGAAGATGCATGAAAGGATATGGAGGTAGGATAGGGGTCTGAAGTGGCCCAGGGACTGGTGGATGGAGTGGTGAGAAGGTGTAGATGGCTAAATTGGCTCAAAGAAGGCTGAAACAATGATTGCACAAAAAGGTAGGGTTACGTGGTCAAGAGGAAAGATGTGAGATGAGGAACCTAGCTAGGAGATGGAGCAGATGGATCTGATGAATCTTAGGTGGATGAAAGAGTGGTAGAGATTCCCTGCACAGTGTACATTTAACCGAATCAACAATGTCTTACAAATAATCAAAGTCCTAGCTAATCTAATATAACTGTCAATAAAACGAATGAACAACAGCTTTATTTGGAAAGAAAACCATGTACACCAATCATGCAAAGAAACATTTCAGAGATCTGAACCCATAACTAATTTCTGCAAATGAAAATAGTACACTAAGGATTGCATGGTCAAGAAAACTAGTGTTTTTGTTGGGGCAACATTGTTTCTTCAATTCCAACCCCTGATCCAATAAGGATGAGGCGAAACAGAGAGTGTTGTTGACCCTTTTCTTGGAGAATTTTCCTGTTATTATCCTACCAATCTATTCTAAACATAAGAAGCTACTTTAACCATCAAAAGCAATCTAAATAACAAAGCAAGATTTAAATCTAAATAGCAGATTTTATTCTAAGAATGCAGCAAAGACACATGAAAGTAAACAAAGGAGGTCCTGGGCACTTGAGATGGGCCCAACCCCAAGAGCTACAACCTCCTAAGAGAGATTTAGAGCTGGTGCAAAGTTGGATTCATCTTTATTGAGCAAGAAAAGAAGAGTTACATCAAAAACTGTCCACAAGGGAAAGCTTGAAAATGTGCTGAAATGCAAAGCTAATCTACTGACTGAAATCGAACTACAAACTAGCTAACTTCTGCCTACAAAGTGACTAACTACTGGCTAACAAAAATGAATCTAAAGTGACTAACTAAAATGAGGCCCTAAGCCCTCTTATTTATACAAATTGAGGACCCCAACAGTCCTCCTAAACTTTAGGGACTCAGCTGCCCAAAACTTGCAATTAACAGCAGTCCTACTTGACTTGCTTGGCTGCCCTTGTGATAATTGATTTGGTGGCCTTTGAACTCCGAGCTGATGGAGGAGAATTCGAGGTAAGGGCCCATAAATGAAGGGGACACCTTCCTACAAATCCTCTCCCTTGTTCTCCCACGAATTTGGCTGCCAAGTGCTCATTAAAACCTTCAATTTTGTCTCCAAGTTGACCAAAAAGGCTACACAAAGCACACATTAGACTTGTTGGCATAATGACTAACCCAATTCACTCTATTAACATAAATATAATCAAAAACATGCAATAAACTAATGAGAATGGTGGATTAAGTCGAATTAGGAGGTTGAATGAGCCCAAATAATTATCCACTTTTGGGGCTCATCAAAGAAACATCTACAACACTATTGTACAAAGATCCCTCAACCCCAGGAGCCTTTCTATCTCAATTCCTCACCTTGGGAGATCAGATAGGGGGGAAGAGATGGCTCAGTGTTCTCGATCAGTGATGCCCATTATCAAGAGGGTCACATCCATCAGTCCAATCTTCTCTCTAAAGACCAAGAACTTCCCTTTTGGTAAATCCTTGGTGAGTATATCTGCAATCTTCTCATGTGTCGATATATGATGGAGTCTAACGACTCCTCTCTGCACCATGTCTTGAATGAAGTGATATCAAATCTCTATGTGCTTAGAATTGTCATGAAATATGGGATTCTCTACCAGACGGATCCCACTCTTGTTGTCACAATATATCACTGTAGTGTCTAGGACTTGCTCAAATAGCTCTCCTGTTATAGACATTTTTGGGCCCTACAACCCCAAGCATGAAATGTACATAAACCAAGGGCTCCTAAGTCCCTAAAAGTGTTGTTCTAACCCCTAAAGGAACAAGGTCAACAGATTACAGCTTCTCCCAAAAGTTCTCCATGAGAAACTGCTCAAAATTGGTCAAAACAGGATCATTGCAGCTGCTCCACTGGCTAAGTGCGTTGCATCTCACCCAAATACACTGTGAGGGTGCGTTGCATTTCAAAATTCCCTTCTGTGGGGTGCGATGGGCGAGAAATGACAAATGGCAGTGTCATTCCGCGGGGTGGAGAGGCAATGGAAGCTTCCAGAATCTTCTCCTATGACACTTGCCTCACTGAGTTCGACCAAGTATGAGTAAGAGATCAATGAGATCTCCAAGTGGCATCAAGAACTATCAGAGAGAAGACACTAATAAAAAACCCAGAGTTGACTCACACCTCTGCAAATATCTATATATAGATCTCTCATCCCAGAGATCCAGAGGTTAGAGGCTGGAATTTTGCATATTGTAAGGAATTGCTGTTGGTTTCTTGAGACAAACATCAGATTGTTGGGTGATCTAAGCTTTGTTTGAGGTGAAGAGGGGCTTCTTTTCTGGGAGGTTGATGCTGGGTCAGAACAACTGGTTGTAACTCCTCTTGGCTCTTTTCTTGTTTATCAATAAAAGCTATTTGAGTTTTCCTCCATGCTTTTGTGTCATTGATGCTTGTTACATTTGTATGGTCAATTTACATCTGATCCTAGATTGTTTATGATTATAGATCCATGTCTTTGTATAGTGCTATGCTTATGTGATCTTACAGGCACTTTGTGAAGCTGGGCGTGCAAGGGAGCAAGTAGCCGAGGACTATCAAAGAAGAGAGGGATCAAATCAGGAGATTAGGGCAAGACGAAGGTTGGTCTTTCTATTCCTCTCTATCTATAATTCATAAAGGAAAAACAAAAGTATCTTTTCTCTGTTTGTTTCTAAGGCAGCTGTCACACCTTAGTGGGATAGAGCAGTTCTATATAGACACTTTTCCCTGTAACAAAATGGCGACTCTGCTGGGGAGCTAATTAGTTTGTTTGTTTATCATTCTTTGTTGTTTGTTTCATAAACTTACAAGTAGCATTCGAACTGCATTTGCCGTAACAAATGCAAATTAGACAACTGTTACTTCAATCCATCTACTGGATCTGTTTATGATTTAAACAACTGATTCACAAACTATCTGATTTCCCTTGTGATAGCTCTTAGATCCTCCTTAGATCTACCCCTGATTGTTGCATTACTGATTGCTTTTTGCTCGGCCAAAACCCAAGAACTGAACTGCAAACTGTGACCCAGAACCCGAACAGAGTCTCGTTTCTGGCCCAGCGTAGGTACTGTTCAGAGATTCTGAATTTCAGCGCACTTCCCGAGTGGATAACCTGCGCTGCATTTCAGATTCTCTGTGTTACAGGTGCGCTGATCAGACTAGCTCTGTGCAGTTTTGGCTTCTGTGATTCACTCTTTCCAGTTCTATTCCTGAATTTTGCTGCCTGTGATCAGTATATGTCTGTTTGAAACCCATTTTCCTTGCTGTTATTCCGCCTCCTTTGTACAAAAGAACTGTAAATGTTTTTGTGTGTTTTTTGAGTCATTTACAGTTCTCCTTTGCAAAAGTAGCATAATCGTACTGTCGTCCTTTGATTTGAAACTATCGCAAGTGTCGATTTCAATCGTAGGAAAGAGTTTGATTGCTGTTAATGGTCGATTATCCTGTTACTATTGCTTTTGGTCTGAATTTGTAATTTTCTAGTGTTAAGAACAAGTATTCATTTCAAAATCGTAAGGTGTTGTGATCGTCTCCATTTTTTTGATTTCGAAAAGAAACTTGTTGATATTTTTCGCTTGAAAAGAAATTCAGATTTGTGCATCAACTTTATTTTTAGCATTCATATACTAAGAAAGTAAAAAAAAAATACATGCATGTGCATTTGCATATAGACAGTCTGATTGGCTTGATTTAGGAAAGTGCATTTAGAGTTTGCTCTTTGCTCTTTGTGAAAAGATTCTGTCTTTCTTTTCCCTAGTTGCTAGGATTTTCATTGCATAAAGGAGATAAAAAGTTTGTTTATCATCTTAGATTGCATTTTAGGAATTACATCTACATCTCATGGTGAACCCGGAAGGCAAACTTCATAAACAAGATCAACTTAAAATAAATTCAATGAATCTAACAACGCTTTGGAACTTAACACACAACATTTAGAAGTCTAGGCTAGAGACGTATTCCAACGTCGTAAAGCCTGGTAAATGTTGTTCTCACTGATGGTTGGGTGATTCCTCCACTTTGAGACGATAAGTGCCAGTACGTACTTGTGCTCCCACGTACCGTCGAGTATATTTTGGGAGACCCCAATAGGCTTAATCCTTTATCCATAGGAAGCCATGTCTGCCACCCTATCGATCGCAATGCACTGAACACAACATTCGGGAAGATTGACTGCCGTATCGTAAAAAGTATTCTGCAGTTTTGCGATTGGTTTGGTAATCCCTCTACCTAGATTTCCAGAGCAGTCCCTTTCGTTCCTTTTCAGACTCCTTAACAAAAAAGGTCCATCTGAGCACTTGTCACTTCAGGCTCATTAAAAATCGAAGGAGACTAGAGTCATCTTTTGTTTTTTCTCGACTCTTAAAAATTGAAAAAGCAAGTTGTGTCAAAGCGTCTAAAATTCATTTAATTCAGAAACATACTTCCACTTTATTTTAGTTGATCGAGTAATCCACAATCGTGGAAGAAAGTCAATTGAAACCCCGTCATTCGCGGAGGCTTACGAGTCAACCGTCTTTGTCTCCGGAATTGAAGCCAGTACGGACAAAGCGAACTCGTTTAACCGGTTCCAAATCTCTTGTTAAAGTTAGAACAAGTGTTCCAACAACATCAGAGACTCCGGTTACTCCAAACATTTCTGGAATCCCTGCCTCTACAGAAGAAGTGCAGCATCCACAGAAGGACGGTGATACTGATCCTAGTCTGAGAGTAAACACTTGTGTTACCGAACCAGTTCCATTTTCAACCGGTTCGGAGAGTCCTGCTCTTCAAAAATCTGTCGCTGTCGATTCCATACCTTCTTCGGCACCAGAAATATTCTACGGACCTGACGGTCTTCCCCTTCCACCTGGTCTGATTTCCATAGAAGAAATTGTGGAAGATCCTCCAACAAGTACTCCATCGCAATTTGGAGTCGGGATCACTCTATATCCTTCTTCATCAGAAGTTAGTCTGCCACCAGAGGAAGCTCCTGTAGAATCGCTAGGCAATCTTTTGGATAGACTACAAATGTCTGAACAATCGTCAACATCTAGGATTGTGTCGTCTGACACAGCGACGGCAAAAATCCCTGCTATCACTCCGACAATGTTCGCCGGTATACCATCTGTCCCGACTAGCTCTCAACCGCTAGAAGGAGCCCACTCAGGGGCCATTTCGACAGTATGGTTTGTTCCAGTTTGTTCATCCGGAATATCTTATGTTGAGTCTCAACAAATTGATCCATTTGGAGGTCAATTTGGGTAGTCCGGCCCCCAAGGGCAAACAATTCCCTTGAGTTCTGGATTACCACTGTATGGGGGGCAGTATACCGTTTCATTATCCCCTCCGGGAGGATATCCATACGGGAGTTCACAACAACATTCAGGTTATACTGAAATTACCTCAAGCGGTTGGGTACCTATACTACCTCAACAACCAAGAGTTGTATACTCGATGCAACAATGCTTACCTACGTCAAATATACCAACTACGCTAGCTATTGTGACAGTGTCGCACGTTCAAGCGCTGCCTGTCGTATGCCAACCTCAGGTTTCTCAAGTTGTAATGCAACAGTCCCTTGACCCTGCGACTCAACCACAATCGCCGACTGGTGGAATGACACAGGTTCAGACGGGTACAATTACCCCTCATCTTGGTCAAACTGTTAGTATCAGGCAACAACACATGGCTTCACAACCATGGCTAGTGCAATGCCAACAACTGCAATTCCAACAAGTATACCAAGGTTCTGAACAACAAATCTTTGCTAATAGTGGACAGCCGTACATTCAAAATGGTCAAAATCAACCATTTTACAATGGTCATGCCCACCAACCTTACCAAAGTTACCAGCATCAAATGCATTATGCCGGTATGCAAAGACCAACTGCTCAGGCAATCCCATCTTATCCTGGGTATGCTTCACCTAACCTGAATCAGCAGTTACCCTTTTTGGCAACTTTAGAGTTACCTGATTTAAATTGGTTAGCAAACGATCCAATCGCTTACGTCCCTTGGTGGCCAGCGATTCCGCATAAACTTCCATCAGATATTCCTAAATTTAATGGAAATCCGGGTGAAGATCCATCGAATCATGTGATGACCTTTCATCTATGGTGTTCATCAAACACCCTAAATGATGATTCGATAAGACTTCGCCTCTTTCAGAGGACGTTAACGGGTCCAGCAGCAAAATGGTACATCGAATTGCCTAGAGCTTCATTCGACAACTTCAGTACCTTAGCCACAACCTTTTTAACCCATTTTCAGCTACCAATAAGGTACGAAATGGGAACAGAACTTCTTACCAACTTCAAACAGACAACGGCCACTCACATATCTGATCATATACATGAGTGGCGACGTCATCGTAGAATGGTAAAAACATATGTTCCCGATCAGCTCTTAGCTGAATGGTTTATCAAGTCATTACTACCTTCCATCACAGAAGATGTGGCAAAGGGGGGAGTCGTAACAGAAGATCAAGTTATCGCTCGTGCGCAATATTTAAACTTGATTTACACTCAATCCGGCACGCTCTACGATAAAATACCTGACGCCCCTAGACCGGAATTCTCAGTTCTTCCTCCTCCTAAATCAAACAATGACTCTCATGCCGACGATGGCTTGATTGGCACAACAGACACGAAATCAACAAAGGCTACATCCAAAAAGGCCCGTAAAATTTCAGGTCAAAATGCAAATGAGGAACTTCTTGCCTCGGAAGTAAATGCCGTGTCGACCGACAAAGGCAAACAACTGAAGCAACCAGGGGGCAAGAAGAAAAAGAAAGGGAGAAAAAAGAAGCAGGATGAGTCATCTCCTGAAAAACCTTCTGCAAACCCTTTTGGGCAAAGGAAACCCCCTGCGGGGTGTCATATATGCGATGAGGATCATTGGACGAGAGATTGTCCACATATAGCTGAAGTTAAGAAACTCTTTAAGAGTTCAAAAACCTCAGTAGTATTGACTGATCCGTTTCCAAACCCGGGAACCAAACTGGTAGCTAATCAAAATGCTTCTCGATCCCAAGTGCTTATGTTGTCTATCTCAAAGCAGCAAAATGATGCTTTGACAAGGAATAAAGATTACGGGAATCCACAACTGTCGAATAACAAGGCTAATGAACAACCTAGTAGTTTGACAACAACTTTGACCGAAGTTGTGCCACCCATCATTCCTGAACCAATGATGAAGCTGCCAAAGGGAGTAGTACACAAATCGACATTTAATCCTCGTGCCAAAGTAGCACAGAATTATAATATAGTAGAGGACCTGGCCCAATCGCCATCCGCTATGTCGACACTTGAGGTACCGCAAAATTGCCTCTCCCAAAAGCAGGATCTTTTATCAGCAATAGATGGGATCGACCCAATGGATTCCAATCTTGTGGCCTTTGATCATAAAGGATATGACCCTCAATTATCGGCTCAACTAGCTTTCCTTATTCAAGTGAAAGCCCTCAACAAAACTGTTCATCGAACAATTATTGATGAGGGGGCATCTACATGTATTATGTCGAAGAGTTGCTGGAAAAATTTAGGCTCACCACCTTTGTCGAGATCGTCAATGACATTAAAATCATTTGATGGACGATCATACACTCCATACAGGATTTTAAGTAACTTGCAAGTTGAACTAGGGGGCAAAACAATAGAAATTGATGTTGAAGTAATCGATGGAAACCTCGATTACAACATCCTACTGGGAAGGCCCTGGATATATGCCATGGCCGCAGTTGTGTCGACCTACTTCAGGAAGATTGCATTTCCCTTCCAAGGAGGAATTACAATCGTTGACCAACAAACATTTCTCCCCAACAGTTCACAAGTTACGGGAAGCATTCCAATGATCCATGGAAGCAATCATTCGCTTCAAAATATCAGAGTAGGTCTCCTAAAAGACCTTGCCTTAATGGGTACTTTTGCCCTACCGCCTCCGAGTAATCTGGTGGAAGTGGCCACAGTGGAAACCTACAATATGAAATCTTCTATATCTAATGGATTCGGAAGATTCCTAAACATTTTGTCAGCATGGATCATCGCCCTAATAGAAATATTGTAGAAATCAATTTTCTTGGCTTGGGGGGCAAACCCAAATCAATGCTCATCGAGCGTTTGGATAGATAGGTCTAAGAAATATGGCACCTCTTCAGATCCTTGGTCACATGTACATTCTACAGACGAAGGAATCATTCAAACAATGATGATAGGAGAGGCACCATGGGAAGATTACCACCATCGCTCCCATCTTCCGGATTACCACGAAGATTATTCCAGCAACCTTAATCATCCATTAGTTTTTGATTTTCTATCAAATACTATAAATACGGTGGATTCCGAGGAAGGTTCTTATCTCGTGTCGACCTCGTTAAAAAATGAAACAAGGAGTCATGAGGACAGTTCTTTTACTGTGTCAACCTCATTAAAAAATGAAACAAATCCCCTTTCCAAATCTCAAAGGTAAACCTTCATTCCAACCACCGAGTTGAATGCAATGAAGCTTGGGGGGCATGCACCAAGATTTGCGTTATTATGCTGGGGGCATGCAAAATTATCACGAGAAGTGTTACTGCAGGGTTCAAGCTCGTTTAAAAAATAAACCCGCCTCGAGCAGTTTTAGCACATAGTTCAAGCTCGTTAAAAAATAAACATAAGCCCTGAGCAAATGTTTCCTCCCGCATTTAAGCTCGTTAAAAAATGAACTATTCCCCCGGTAAATAACCATCGTGAATGTAGTACTTCAACCATTAAAGCCTTGGTCGTGTTTGCACCGTCACCTCCACTTTTTCATTGGCCGATCATTCACCCCCATTTGATTGTTTACCCATTTTGAGGAATAGTTGCGAAGAGTGATTTCACTAGCCATCCTTGTAACACTGCCGTGATTGGAAAATTCCAAACCTTACCTGGAATCAGCTGCTACCCATTTTATCACTCATTCCTCAAAAGACGAGTCTCCTTTAAGCTCTTTTCAACTGACTCGTAAAATATGAAAAGATTGCCGAGCCATTGGCCTCTCCAGCTCGTTAAAGGGACAGGAAGTGCTATCCCTCCTCTATATTTTAATCTTTTTGGACCTGAGGGATTATTACACAAAAAGATCGAGTGCTTGTTTTGTTCGGCTCGTTAAAAGTATCGAAAATTCATCCCTTCTGTATTGTTTTATACTTTTTTGGACTTAAGGGATCAGATGAAGAAAAAGGAATTTTGGAGTTACCTTTACGTTCCTTTTCAGACTCTCTAAAATTGAAAAGGACCGAGTTATCTTTGTCGTTAAACTCGTTAAAAAGATTAATAGCGACAAACTTGTCTATAGAAGAGAACGAGTTTCACTATCGCTAGGCTCGTTAAAACATAGCGATGGGTTTGCCTGAAGGGCGAATTATAGAACAAGCATATGTTATCCTCCTCAAGCTTGACAAAAATAAATAGGTACTGGTCAGCAATGACTGGGGAAAATTGGGAAGAAAACTTGAAGAAACTTTGTTGGTAGCAAGTCGCTCTTGAACATGACACTTCCACTCTGTGTCCGAGTCGGGTTGGGTTGTTTCATTCACCGCTCACATCACCATGGTCAAGCCATACCATCCACATTTGGGGTTAATGCTACCAATCCATCACATCAGTGTCGCCGATATGTTCAAGAGAAGTCATTCAGTGAATTCACCTGTGTCTCACCCACTACCATACATTATACTCCATTCTTTCATGACCGCCACCCTGAACCTTATATCACCAGATCATTTTCACCTCCATTAAAATCATTTGCTCCGTTCCGTGTCATTGATGTGGGATTCATTAAGGCCCTCCTATGACAGATCACTTCTTGTTGACATCAACTCATTATCCAAGAAGTTGATCTAGGAACACCCCATTCAGTACTTTGAAGCTTGCATGCCTCAATGGCAAGTTTCTCACTTCCGACGACAGGTTTACATCAATGGCCTTCGACCGAAAGATTTTGCATGGTGTTCGACGCTAAGTCCTTTATTCACACCACGTGAATTGTACTGCAGTACCTTGAGGGTCATTATCATTATCGGTGATTCCTCTCGCGCTTGTTAACAGTTTACATCATTGACTGGTAATCAAGGGATGTCTTTCCATGTTCGACTTCAGAATACTTCTCACATGGATCGACTTGTACTTTGAGTAAAGATCGGACGAGATTGAAGACCCCAGATCTAGTTTCATCCATCCGAGCTGCGATATATATTCAGGGAAATAAAGACATTAAATGTACATCATTGTTGCACAGATAATCATCCACTCAAAAGGATGATGGCTCTATCAGAATCATCAGTCTACACTCAGACGATTGTCTGTCCTATGTACATGAAAATGAATTTATAAAGCTAAGCATGGGAATGCCCGCCTCAGCTAGATCATGAAAATAGTATGAAGATAATGTATTGTATTGTATATTATTACAGGTCTCCTCCCAACATTGAAAGAACTTCGGATCCTCATAATAAAGCATTTCACTCGACACCAAAAGATTAACGGCCTCATACTTTAGGGGGCAACTGTTATAGACATTTTTGGGCCCTACAACCCCAAGCATGAAATGTCCATAAACCAAGGGCTCCTAAGTCCCTAAAAGTGTTGTTCTAACCCCTAAAGGAACAAGGTCAACAGATTACAGCTTCTCCCAAAAGTTCTCCATGAGAAACTGCTCAAAATTGGTCAAAACAGGATCATTGCAGCTGCTCCACTGGCTAAGTGCGTTGCATCTCACCCAAATACACTGTGAATAAAGAACATGAAACCAATGCTTTAAATAATAACTTTTTCTTTTCTTCTTTTGTTTGTTACATAAGATACATATTGAAATGAGTACAATAACAATTATGAAGCCCTGAACTACTTACATTTTCAACACAATTCGCAAAGTCAGGGCTTCATAATTCGAAAAGTCCCTTCTGTGGGGTGCGATGGGCGAGAAATGACAAATGGCAGTGTCATTCCGCGGGGTGGAGAGGCAATGGAAGCTTCCAGAATATTCTCCTATGACACTTGCCTCACTGAGTTCGACCAAGGATGAGTAAGAGATCAATGAGATCTCCAAGTGGCATCAAGAACTATCAGAGAGAAGACACTAATCAAAAACCCAGAGCTGACTCACACCTTTGCAAATATCTATATATAGATCTCTCATCCCAGAGATCCAGAGGTTAGAGGTTGGAATTTTGCATATTGTAAGGAATTGTTGTTGGTTTCTTGAGACAAACATCAGATTGTTGGGTGATCTAAGCTTTGTTTGAGGTGAAGAGGGGCTTCTTTGCTGGGAGGTTGATGCTGGGTCAGAACAACTGGTTGTAACTCCTCTTGGCTCTTTTCTTGTTTATCAATAAAAGCTATTTGAGTTTTCCTCCATGCTTTTGTGTCATTGATGCTTGTTACATTTGTATGGTCAACTTACATCTGATCCTAGATTGTTTATGATTATAGATCCATGTCTTTGTATAGTGCTATGCTTATGTGATCTTACAGGCACTTTGTGAAGCTGGGCGTGCAAGGGAGCAAGTAGCCGAGGACTATCAAAGAAGAGAGGGATGAAATCAGGAGATTAGCGCAAGACGGAGGTTGGTCTTTCTGTTCCTCTCTATCTATAATTCATAAAGGAAAAACAAAAGTAGCTTTTCTCTGTTTGTTTCTAAGGCAACTGTCACACCTTAGTGGGATAGAGCAGTTCTATATAGACACTTTTCCCTGTAACATCTCCAAAGATCTTCCTCAACCAAACTACTTCACATCTAGCCATGCTAGCGGTAATGTACTTTGCCTTAACAATACTTAATGCTACAGACTATACTTCCTACTCATCAAAATATCATGGTAGATACAAGACTAAAAAAACATCCAGAAGTACTCTTCTTGTCGATAACATTTCCTTCCCAATCTGCATCAATATATCCATGAAGTCGAACATCTTCGATAGTATATCTCAAACCAAGGGTGACCGTCCCATGCAAATATCTCAGAATGTGTTTGGCAGTGATCCAATCTCCATGGAGAGGCTTGCTCATGAATTGACTCAATGTGTTCACTGCATAGTATATGGTTGGATGGGTTTTCACTAAGAACATAAGAGCCCCAATTGACTGTTTATACTTGGATGGATTTGCCAAATTGGATCGTACAACTTCTTTACATAACTTCTTGAAGTTCATTTCCATCGATGTAGGAAAGGAATTGCATTTTTTCATTCCAAATCTCTCCAAAAACTTCACAACATATTTTCCTTGTGAAAGGAATTACTCACCGGGCCTTTGCCACATCTCAAGGCTTAGAAAGTAGTGCATGAGTCTAAGGTCCTTCATCTAGAATTTAGAGGCTAGCTCCCTTTTACACTCGATAATCAGGGGCTCACTACCATGGTAAATTTTAGGGGCGAATTTTAAATTAAGGGCGAAATTTAAGGGGTTTTTCATTTTAGAGGGGAATTGTTTTTATAAAACATCGATTTCATATATTTATCCCAATTTTTATTTAAAAAATAATTATTTTTTTCATTTTAGCCCAAAAAAAAGGGGCGGATCAACTATGAAAAGACTCATTTGACCCGATTCGCCTGGTTTGGGAGGTTATATTCCATTACAATTGCCCAATTTTCTACTTTGCAATGTTAAATTCGTTTGCAATCGCTCATTTTTTGGTTTGGAAGGTGGTTTGGGAGGTTGTATTTGGTCTCAATAAATAAAAATATAAATAAAGTGGAGGTATGGTAAATAAATAAAACCTCTTTTTATACTTACTCCAAAGGTATGGTAAATAAATAAAAATATAAATAAACTAGAGCTATGGTGAATAAATAAAACCTCTTTTTATATTTAGTCCATAACCGTCTTTCTATTTAAGGAGACTCCAAAAAGAGGTTTTATTTAACTGAATCCTATGAACCAAATACCATATTTATAAAAGAGGTATGGTAAATTAATAAAAATATAAATAAACTAGAGGTATGGTAAATAAATGAAACTTTTTTATTTTTATTTTTATTCCATAAGTCACCTTATATTTACAAACATGCAAGGATGTAAATAAATAAAAATATAAATAAAGTGGAGGTATGGTAAATAAATAAAACGTCTTTTTATACTTACTCCAAAGGTATGGTAAATAAATAAAAAAATAAATAAACTAGAGGTATGGTAAAAATATAAAACCTCGTTTTATATTTAGTCCATAACCGTCTTTCTATTTAAGAAGGCTCAAAAAAGAGGTTTTATTTAAGTGAATCCTATGGCCAAATACCATATTTATAAAAAATGTATGGTAAATTAATAAAAATATAAATAAATGAGAGGTATGGTAAATAAATAAAACATATTTTTATATTTACTCCATAAGTCACCTTATATTTAAGAACACCCAAGGGTGTAAATAAATAAAAATAAAAATAAAGTGGAGGTATGGTAAATAAATAAAACTTCTTTTAATATTTAGTCCATAACCCTCTTTCTATTTAAGAAGACTCAAAAAAGAGGTTTTATTTAAGTGAATCCTATGGGCCAAATACCATATTTATAAAAGAGGTATGGTAAATTAATTAAAATATAAATAAATGAGAGGTATGGTAAATAAATAAAACATTTTTTTATATTTACTTCATAAGTCACCTTATATTTACGAACACGCAAGGGTGTAAATAAATAAAAATATAAATAAAGTAATAAAACCTCCTTTTATACTTACTCCAAAGGTATGGTAAATTAATAAAACCTCTTTTTATATTTAGTCCATAACCCTCTTTCTATTTAAGAAGGCTTAAAAAAGAGGTTTTATTTCACTGAATCCTATGGGCAAAATACCATATTTATAAAAGAGGTATGGTAAATTAATAAAAATATAAATAAATGAAAGGTATGGTAAATAAATAAAACAATTTTTTTATATTTACTCCATAAGTCACCTTATATTTATGAACACCCAAGGGTGTAAAAAATTATAAATTGGAGGTATGGTAAATAAATAAAACCTCTTTTTATACTTACTCCAAAGATATGGTAAATAAATAAAAATATAAATAAACTAGAGGCATGGTAAATAAATAAGACCTCTTTTTATATTTAGTCCATAACCCTATTTCTATTTAAGAAGGCTCAAAAAAGAGGTTTTATTTAAGTGAATCCTATAGGCCAAACACCATATTTATAAAAGAGATATGATAAATTAATAAAAATATAAATAAATGAGAGGTATGGTAAATAAAGAAAACATTTTTTTATATTTACTCCATATGTCACCTTATATTTACGAACACTAAAAAAATGCGTTATATTTAGGTGAAGCCTATGGGCCAAATATCATGGGCCAAATTATTATTAATACCATGCAAAAAAATTTATTAACCCTAATATTAGTATTAACAAAAATAAAGATGGCACATGGTATTGACACATGATATTCAAATGGAATGTAGCATATTTAAAGGGGGAATTAAACCAGTATAGATTCATC
The DNA here is from genome assembly GCA_031772625.1 of Pinus tabuliformis. NCBI lineage: Eukaryota > Viridiplantae > Streptophyta > Pinopsida > Pinales > Pinaceae > Pinus > Pinus tabuliformis. The sequence goes on along the minus strand of CM062817.1, from coordinate 1,844,429,808 downwards.
TTTACTCTGGATCTACTAAGCCCCGAAAGGGATCAAATATCGTGATATGAAAACTAGCATAGAGTGAAAATTATTTGATCTCTCTTAGAGCTTGGTAGATCAAGAGTAAAAATGAATCTTGTAATTTAATGTTAATTAAACGTTTTCACTTGGTTAAAATTAAAAAATAAAATAAAAATTAATTATTAATTTTATTAAATTTTATAAATTACTAATAGTAGTTTTTAAGCTCCATGTTTATGATAACCCATGGTATTCATGCGAGCATAGACTATTTAAAGGGGACATTCTATCAAGTTAGATCCATCTTAATCCTGGTCTACCAAGTGTTGTTCATCCCTCTAAGAGTGGTAGATGTGGAGTTAAGATGGATATAGGTTGGTTTTTATGATAATTAAGATATTAAATAGACTTAGGAAATTATATTGCAAAAAACGTCTTAAGGTGGAAATTATATTGTAAAAAACATCTTAAGGTGAATGGTTAAAGCTACATTTAATCACTTCACAAAATTTAGTAAAAAAATACCAATATCTCCATTAATATTGGTTTTTTTGATTTAACAAAAAAAAAATTCAAAATAGTGAAATCTTATCACTCTTTCCGCATCAACCTCGTAGAAGAGAGATGCGAGATAGTCGTTGCCTAGATTTCCCACAATTTTTCAAACATTCTCAATATGATACCTTCATGAAAAATTTAAAGTACTGATGTTGGATTAGTTGTTTGAAAAATATGTTGGTTTGTACAACCTTTCATCTTCTCCGTTATTCTTAGTTTTTCGTAATGATCTGTAGGGGTTGGGCCACTGCACCATATTGTCCTAAAAGGCGGAGATTGTGCACCAAAAAGGAAATTAATCCACATATTACAACGCTGTTAAAAAATGCAAGATGTATGAAGGTAGTGAATTATGCTAATAAGCAATTTAGATTGGGAGAGAGGTAATTAAATTTTATTATTTAATTGAAGATTTCCAATTAAAATAATAATAAATATACATTTATATATTATATATTGATTGGAAGGCTTCTGACAATGGCCACTTCTTTCCATTAGATCCCCTTTAAGCCTTTGGGATACCTACTACTTTTTTATATTATATAGTTGGGTCTTTCTACTTGTTGGTGTGTTGGGGTAAACAAACTTGATGTGTTTTTTTTAATCTAGCAGTTGGAGTCTATAGAATAAGAAATAAATTTGATAGATTGACAAAAATGGTAGAGAAAAGATTAATCTCTCCTACCTTAACAAAAATGGTGGTTAAGATCAATGCCTACAAGAACTTTGTTGTGGAATATTATCAAAACTAATAGAAGGATATGCAAGAGTGTACAATAAGAACCTTGACAAGCACAAAAACTTGCAACATTGTTTGTAGGAAGAGAAAATTATGTTTCTTTTTTCCAAACATGTATGTTAGTATATTATAGTTTAATGAATATGTTTTCCTATTATCATATATGGTTTCCTACTTTAACAAAACATTCGCCAAGACTTCACAATGTTTTATTATTTAGTGAAATATTTGCCAAGATCTTACAAGATTTTATAATTCAATGAAAGATTCACCATGACTTTACAAGATAATATAATCTGGTGAGAGATTCGTCAAAAAAACTATATATACATATTATATTATTGATAAAATCGCCTCCCATTTTTCCTATATATCATGGGGATTCGCCCATTTATTATACATATAAATTTAGGGTGGTTCTTAAAATTTTTCCTTCTCACTACCTATCAAGAAGAGATTATCAACATATAAAACCAAAATAAACGACATACCTTGGACTACCTTGAAGTAGAGGTTGAGATTGACATTGCTTCTTATGAATCCCATATTCACCAAATAACTATCTATGTGGGCATACCATGCTCTGGGGGTTTGCTTCAAACCATACAATGCCTTCTTTAACCTGCAAACATGTGTCTTTCTATCCTCTACTTCAAATCCCTATGGCTTCTAAACATACACTTCTTCTTGTAACATACCATGAAGGAATGCAGTCATCACGTCCATCTAATTTAGGGTCAATCATTGAATTGCGGAAAGAGAAACTATCAAACAAATGGTTGTCTATTGAGCCACAAGTGCAAATATGTCGTCATAATATTCTCCCTCTTTTTGGGAGAATCCTCAAGCCATGAACCTTTCTTTATATTTTTCAGTGCTACCATCAAGTCTATGTTTGATCTTGAATAACCATTTTGAAGTCACCACAGATTTTCCCTTCAGCCTCAAAACGAAATCCCATACGTCATTCTTCATTATTGCTTCATATTCTTCGGCCATAGCATCCTTCCAGACTTGTTCTTTCATGGCTTCTCCAAAGGCTGGAGGTTAGACTTGAAGCATAGTGCTCATAATTGCAACATATCCATGGTACCTGTATGGCTTCTTACTCTCTCTTAATGATCTTTGAATAAGAACCCCTCTCTCACCATCTTGTAATGTGTCATGAAGCCAAAGTGGCCTTTTTCTAGCAGGAGGATCACATGGAGGAGTATCTAAAGGATCGACAGGTTCCATGGGATCATCAAAAATATATGTATCAGGCTCAAGAATGAAAGGACCATCTAAAATATCCATATCATCATTATTCTTCTCACGTGAAGGAGGCGAAGGAAGGTCCCTTGCTTTTCCAAGGGAAGTGTCTTCATCGAATTTTACATCCCTCCTAATTTCAACCTTCCTTTGACTAGGAATATATATTCTAAATGCCTTAGAATTTTCACAATATCCAACAAATGTACCTTTTATTCTTGTGGCTTCCAACTTGTTTCTTTTGTTCTTTGGCACATGGAAATATACGGGGCAACCAAAGATACATAGATGACTAACATCAGGCTTGAACCCGTGAACACTTCTTCAGGAGTATTGCTGTCCAATGCTTGATGACGCACCTTGTTTTGAATATATACAACAACATTTGTTGCTTCTCCCCAAAGGAACTTTGGAAACTTTTGATCATGGAGCATGGCATGAGAGACTTCTACAATAGACTTGTTCTTTCTTTTAGCTACTCCATTTTGTTTGAGAGTATAGGGCACAATCATCTCCTTCTTGAGACCTTCATTTTTGGAAAAATCAATGAAGTCAGTCAAAGTGTACTCTCCATAATTTTCAGACCTGAATATATTGATTTTCTTTCTTGTTTGATTTTCGACAAAATATTTGAACTCCTTTAACATTTCGAAGGTTCCATCCTTGTGCTTCAAATAATATATCCACGTATTTTTTGAGAATTCATCAATGAAGGTGATGTAATAGAGATGGCCACCAATAGAATGTACGGGAATCAGTCCACATAAGTAAGAATGAATGAGATGGAGGATGTGATTTGTCTTGTTCTCGCTAGAGGGGAATGGTCCCCTTGTCTTCTTCCCCTTGGCACAACCTGGACATACTCCATAATGTTGGGCTTGATCATCGAGAATATGAGAGACCAATTTCTTCAATTTTGGAAGAGCATCATAATGTAAGTGTGCCAATCTTTGGTGTCATAGTTCACTTAGATGATTTGTATTATGGACTAGTGCTGGAAGAGGTATTCCAATAACCCTGTAGAGTCCCTGAAATCTTTATCCTAATGTAAATTCATCTCTCAATGGTGATCCAACAGGCCAAGTAAGAACCTTTCCCCTAATGAAGGAAACCCTCAACTTTTTTTCTTCCAAAGTAGATATTGATACCAAATTCTTCATCAATCCTGGCACATACATCACATCATGGAGCACAACATATTCCAAATGAAATTTGACAGACCCAAATCCTTTCGCGGGATGAGTACAATTGTCTCCAAGAACAATTTTAAAATTTGACTCCCTCCCTACTAATTAGAGAGAACTTCTTTATACCCATAGAAATGATGAGTGGCCCCATTATCAACCAACCAACTATCCAATGAATTCGGAGGAGAGGAACTAGTAAGAACAGAAATAAGAATCTATTCAGATTGTCTGCCAACATTTCTTTCATACCTATAGTATCTTGACTTCTTTTGACGATGATGATCTTCTTCATGGTCACTTGGATCATCTCTTCTTCTTCTTTCATCTCTTCCATTGTGATCATTCCTCCTGTCATCTCCTCTTCTTCAATCATCAAACCTGTTGTTGTTTCTTCTAGTGTTGTAGCATGGACCATTGTTATTCTCAATCAATTCTCGAGCATAATGACCCTTATTGTGACAATTGTAGCATTTAATGTGAGATAATGTTCTATCATTCCTTCTCTTTGTAGCTCGAGGTGGAGGCTTCTTGAATTTAATGGACCTCATTTTCCTTTCTTATTATGGATCGAATTGATGCCTTCTCCACCCCGGTGACCCAGATCCCCGTCTGGATGGGCTAAATGGAGTTTGATTCGATTGATCCGAATGGTTACGAATATCACATATGAGCTCGTTACTCCCAACTGGACGATAAATCTATGCTGTTCCCCCCCGTTAGGGGGAACGAATACTATGCTGCGGAGCAAAAGCGACCCCCCCTACCCAGGGGCATATGCTGGCTGTTCTAGTCGGTAGGTAGGTTGTAGCAAGATCCCACATGTTTTGAGTGATGAATGGAGCAGTCTCTCCCTCTTCATGCTTTTGAATCCTTCCTCTTGATATCATCCTTGATTCTTCTTGAGTGATCTTTCCAAAAATTTCATCAAATGATCGGAGGACATTGTTATTGCTTATGGTAGTGATGAAGGTTTCCCAAACAAGAGGGAGACCTCTAAGAGTTACAATCACCAATTCCTTGTCAGGCACAGATTGTCCAACTCTTTACTATTGATCTCTAAGACGAGATATTTTTATAATGTAGGATTGTACAAACTCTCCTTTATTCATCTTTGTGTCCTTGAGTTGATCTTTCAAGGAGATGATTTCAGTCAAATTGTTGACTTCATACATGCCGACCATCTTATCATACATGTCCTTAGAATTTCTCAAATTTCCAATATATGCAAGTAAATTATCTTGTAAACCACCAACTATAATTTGCTTTGATTTTAACTTACCTTTCTTGTGCTTGTTCTTGATAGCAGCGAAAGAATTCTCTGGAGACTCAGGTACTTTTCCTTGAATGTAATCCAAAACATCATTATTATCAACTATTTAAATGTAATCCAAAACTTTATTTAAAGAAGCCTATGCTTATGTCAGAAAGTGAAAAATATGCCAAACAAATTCAGGAAGAGAAAGGAAGGTTGTCTTACCATTACAACCAATCAACATTGAACAACATTTTGAGCAATGGGGAATAGAAATAATAGGTGAGATTGTTTGTCATTCCTCTATGAAACATAATTATATTCGCACAACAACAAATTATTTCACAAAATGGGTGGAGGCCATCCCTTTGAAAATTGTTAATTCAAAACAAGTCATTAATTTTATTGATCAACATATTATCACTAGGTTTGGTCTCTTAAGCGATTTAATGTTTGAAAATGCATCATATTTCTTTGGTAATGCACTGACTGAGTTTACCCTAAGATATATTTTAAAAGTAATTATTCTGCCAATTATTACCCTTAAGGTAATGGGTTAGTAGAATCTACCAGTAAGAATATCTTAAGAATTTTCAAACGAACCATAGATAACAATAAATGAAATTGACATAATGCCTTATTTTTTTCTCTTTGGGCTGGTAAAATAACTTATAAGGCATCATTAGGCACCTCAACCTACTTCCTAGTTTATGGGAAGGAGGCAGTTCTTCCACAAAATATTGCAATTCCTTCATTGGATTTAGTATAGTCAATTGAAGAACAACCTTGTTCATCCCTGCAACAAAGATTATCTCATATATTTAAACTAAAGGAATAAAGGGAGAAAGAAAATCAGACCTATGCAAACATAAAAAAATCACAAAAAAATAGTTCGATAGTGGTTCAATAAGTAATAAATGTTTTCAAATTGGTGACCTAGTGTTGAAATGGGGAAAATCCCATGAAGAAAAAGGTAAACATAATAAGTTTCAAAAATTGTGGTTAGGACCATTTCATGTTGCGGAACAGGTTGGTCCATCTACCTTTATCTTACAAGATCTTCAAGGGAGGAATTAAACTCTCCTTGCAAATGGACTAATTCTTAAAAACATTTTCATGAAATCTCATCATTACTTTTGTAAATATGTGATGAGCCCTGGTATTGCACCAAGGATGTTGCAACTCCCAAGGGCTTCTCAACTTAAATTATCAACCCAGATTTCATAGAAACTTAGAGGTAACAGTGCTATATGCACAACAGGTTAGGTTCTACTCATGTCAAATTCATGAAATCAGATTAAGGTGTTCAGAGACCACTCCTCCAACTAATTATAGTGAAATCTTCTTATGAAAGCATAACTGAATGAGATTCTAACTACAAAGGTGAAATTTCCATTCATTAAATGTAAATGTCGATTGAAATTACATGAAATAAAAAGGGGTAATCTATCTGCAGAAGTAAATCATGCTACTCTACTTACACCCTTAATCAAATCAATAACCTATATGCATGCATCATTTTTCTACTCATACTTGCTTGAAAATGAGAAATCCAATCTTTAACATACTCATGAAGGAAAATACTAATTCCAACTGTTTTTTTCTATCTAATGGCTGTATTGATGAAAGAATGAGGTTGGAGTGGTCCTAGAGTATTTCCTGGTCATAAAATTGTAGTTTGGGGACCATTAATCAACTTTATTATGCCAGAGTCAAACTATGGAGCAAAATTGTCTGGAGAAAGCAATGCTACAGGTCTACTACAGGAGGTGCTACAGGAGGTCATGTATTGCTACAAGAGGCCCTGTTTTTCTATAGGAGGAGGGCCTGAGAGATTTTTGAGGATAGAAATGATGTCTTGAAGGCAGAGGAGGGTGGATGAAGATAGAGGGAGCTGAATTAAGGGCGTGGGGGCCCCTTAGCTAAGCCTAGTACCCCTCAGAGTTCTATCTTGCACCAAATTTGATGCCCACAGTGTCCTTCATTTCCTTAACAAGGTGAATCCAGAGAGTAAGTTTGGAAGAAAGGTGAGGTGCCTATAGGGAATATGGATAGGTCTAGATGGATGTGGAAAGGTGTGCACACCCTTGCAGATCAACATAGTTCCCGCAACTAGTCATCTATATGCATACAATGATCATTATTGCAGTAAAGTAAATAATCATGGAAAAGGTGCGTTTAATTTTATTGAAGTCTATTCTAACCTACAAAACAAATTCAATTATCAAACCAATGCTGCTAAATCCTAAGTTGTAGAGATTAAACATGCAGAATAAATGCAATCTATTACTTAACACTTTCCAAGAAATCATAAACAAATATTTTTTAGTTGTTATAATGGATATTTCCAATCACTCATCCCACAAGAGAGGTGATAGGCAAGCCTTCAATCACAAGTTTTTATGATATAACATTTACTGAAACAAAGAAAGAACTGCAATGCTTTGAAATAAGAACAAGAAATAAATACAAAAGAGGGACTAAAGCCTATGGGTTGGGCCCAAACCCAAGGGTTTTAGCCCTCCAAAACTAACTCAAGTGTAGACCAATGGAAAATTTCTCATTAACAGAAAATGACAGTCACATACATCATATGAAAAATAAGAGTAACAATGTCAAGCACTAGGCTATCAGTAGCTACCCCTAGTTGCAACAAAAATTTGAATCCTAATGAGCCTCTTGGCTGGTTTATTTATAAAAAAAGGCAGTTGATGGTAAATCCCATGAAAAGAGGAGTGATTTCCTCCAATATCTCGAGATTTGTGGATATAACCCTCCTTGATATTCACATGTACTTGGAGTCCCTCTTTTGCTAGTGAATTCGAGATATGGGTGAGGATATTATGATCTCAAGCTGAGTTAGAGAGCTAATGAGGTGGACAAGCCCCCCTATATTCTCTCTTGGTTGTCTCCATCAAGACCCTGCAAAGTAAATGCCTCAAAAAATACATCTTTTCCAATAAATTAATCACATTAGTCCATACAATATGACAAACACCCTTTAATCTTCCTACTAAGCATATTATGGCTAAAAATGTGAATGAATGTGAGAAAAAGAGAGTTTTGATGGCTAGAGGATAGCACAATGAACTTCAAAATATACCTATTGATTAGACCCATCATCACCCCCCTGTTGAAGGTGTTTCTCACCCTATGAGAAACACAATCACCAATATGAAGCTCATTCATGGTCTTGGTGGCCTCTCTGACATCCAAAGGCACCTCAGATGGTGTGCCCTCCTGTGGATAGAAACCTGCATTTGCCTCTATGTTTGTCAATTATTTTTGTTTCTCTATCCGGCTTCTTCCTTCTTTCAGGTCCAATAGTAATAGAGGACTAATTTTGATTCCTATCCATTTGATCTTCAGCCTTTGCATGATTATTTTGTATATTCGGGTTCTCTCCAAGGCATTCCTTAGTATTTCTAGGGAGTGATATTCTTTGATTTGTAAACTGTGAGGCAAGGCATGCCATATTCTTTAGCAAGCCTACAATCTTTTTGTCCCCACCATCCTAAAAGTGTCCTCAAAATGGAGGATGGATTTATCTTGGGTTTTTATGTACTTAGGTGCCAATTCAGGGTCAAAGTAGATGAGACTATGGTTGTTGATGACAGCCTTAGGGATCACTAATTATGATATGATATATAAGGGATCCTTCTCTTCCTTTGTCATCACCCTTTTCACTTCTTCATCCCTTGTCTCCTCATGGGCCAACCAAGAGGCTAATGCCATAAATTTCATGTCTCCCAATCTTGAGTTGGGGTCCCAAAAATTCATGTCTATGAGGATCAAATTGTGCATGTAAAACTCAGCCAATTTGGCTTTATCATGAATAATTTCTCCTTTGAAAAATTCAATGAATTTCCTATAGCATTGGAAAGGCAAGGATCCATATTGTGCCAATGTCTTAATTTGGAACTACAACCACTGTTCCTTGAGTGAAACAACATAGGATTTGGATGGCTTCCTACATTGGATGGCCTCCATAGATAAGATAACTATAGTAGCAAGTTGTGTCTCTTTTTCTTGCAGTCGCTTTCTTAACCTTGTGTTTTATGCCTATAGCTACTCTCTCATGATTGAATCAATTCGTCTTATATTTTTCAATTCTTTTCCCATCTCATTGAATTTCTCCTCCATGAGGCCCACATCTTCTACACTTTTGGATTTTTCAATTTGCATCCATCTATGTCTTTTGCCTCTTTCCTTCTCTAACTCAATGAAGAGTGGGATGGAAAATTTCTCAGGTATAATCCTAACTCTCTCAACAAATTTATAGTAGGATTTGAAATTGGGTTGTGGATTAGGATCTTGGAGCCCTTGGAGGCCCTTTTCATCTTGTTTTGGGGTGGCTTCCCCTTCCTGTAGAACCTCTTGTTGCTCCTATATCAATCCATGTTTCTCCTATAGCTACTTTGTTTCCTCCTGTAGCTCTTCTTTTCTTCTATTAACATGGCATCTTGTGTCTCGAGCCTCTTAAATGCGACTCCCCTAGTGGTGGGCCTTCCCATTGGTAGAACAGGTTTCTTGGTTTTGGCCTTAGGAGAGGTGACTTCTCCAATTTTTCCCTCACTAGGTCCCACTTCTTCCTTTTTGCTGGTTGACTCCTTAATAGTGATAGGGATTTTTGAAGGAGGCTAAGGCTTCCCTTGCCTTATACTAGTGCTCTTCCTTGTTTTGAAGTAGAAGGGTCCTTGCCTTGGCTTCCTTCTCTTGGGATTGATAGGTGTTCCCAATGTGGCCAATGTTACAACCACTTCTTGTTATGTGTTCCCCGGAGAAAGATTAGTTTTATGTCCTTATTTTTCTGTCTCTTAAAGCTTTGAGGTCTCCTCAAGGTTATCTTTCTCTGTTCCTTATTTCTCTCCTTCTCCTTCCTCAGTTTATGATTCTTCTTCCTCTATTTTTGTTGTCTTCTCTTCTTCCTTTTTCTCTTCCCTACCTCCAATGCTATAGGTTGGTGCTTCTTCATGTGTGATCGCTTGGGTTTCAATGAAAATTTCCCTTTCCATGTCTACAAAATCAGTCCATAGGACATACTTCCTAAGGTGACTTAAAGAATCCATAACAATCAGCTTAATGGGGCCATGGTGGGAAATGTGTTGATGCTTCCCTTCCCTCACTTTTAGGCTTATTTCAATGATAGATTGTAGGAGGAAATCGGGAACACTGAGTCTCTGTTGGATAGGTAATTCTGCTTTCAATCTTAGCTCATGAAGCAATATGAAATAATAAGCATATACAATTCTCAACCTCCCCTCACAAGATATGTATTTGAGGATATGATAGGCCACTTCATCTCAGGGGTAAGGTAAGGTTTATCTTCTCACTCCATTTTTGTCTTCTACAGGATTTTCTCTCTGAATGAAGAATTTCTTCCTGGTTGTAACACTCACTGCCTTATCTTCCTTGCTCCATCAGATTCCTAAGGGTAAGGTAGTCACTTTGCTTATGAGTTCAACATTTAAAGAGATTACAAGTACCCTAACAACAATAGTGGCACTATCTTATCTTTGAGGGTTTAGTGCCATGGAAAATCCCTAAGTTATATCATCATCATACCCCTTCAACTATCCAAAGAAGTCCATCCATTGATGTCTTAGAAAAATATCTACCATAGGAAGTTGATGAATTATTTTTGTGTGTGTTGGTTCTCTTATGTTGAAACCTCCCCCATTTCTCCTATTTCTCCTATTTGGCCTTAGAGAAGTTTCGGTTGTAGAGGCAATGTCAAGTTATCCCTTTTATTAGAGGGGGAGAAGGATGTTAATAATTTTTTTGTCAAAACAAACTTTCCTTTGACCTTATCTTGACTTTTCATCTAATAATTTCCCAAAGGGGCTTGTGCACAATTGTTTACTACAGGTCACTTAATTCAAGCAGAATTCTCCATGCAAGAGTATGGAAAAAAGAGAGGGATAAAACCACTTACTCCTTTCATGATAACTCTGTCATGTGCATGACGGTTTGAGGACAACTTTGGGTAGGTTTGGCTCCCTTTATCTCTTCAATTATCTCTCGTAGCTTCCTTTCTGGCCTCATGTAGTAGTTAAGAGCCTCTTGTAGCTCCTCCTGTAGCACCTGCAAACACCATTCGAAGCAGCTCGATGGCACCTAGGCAGTCTGTAATAGCACTAGCTCGTCCTTCTCTAACTATTTTCTAAAAATGAGCGATTATAAAAATGGAGTTGAGCCTTGTAATTAATATTCATTTTTTGGTAAACGCTTGGAGTGCTTTGGTGATATGGCTCTTGCACAAACTTCCTTTTGTTAAACGTTGTCCCCACTGCTTGCAATCATCACCCTGGTACTCATGATCATCACCTCACTCCTTGTAATCACCACCTCACTTGATTTGATTTTTCCACGTGCATGTGTGACTGAATGAACTTCAGTTTACTAATCGAAGGTAGCCAAGTTTAATAGACACCTCCAACCCATAAAAAAAATTATTTCTCGACCATTACACATTTTATCATTATATGTATAGGGAAGAGGTTAGGGTTTTCATAGCTGAGCCTATCTATGATGTCAATTTGTTGGAGATTCTTGCATGTTGGAGCTGGACTTCATAATATTATGATCTTGAAGGTGTTGGTTTCCTTTGCTTGCTTTTACATAGGTCCTCTTAGCTTGATGATCCTTTGATTGATAAATTTTTTGTGCGTGCGATTTTTTTCCAGTGTCCCATATGCTACTAGTGGAGTGGATGGATTGCTTCCTAAGAAGGATGTGTCCCTTATCAACTTAAGAAATGGCTTCATGATGCTCAAGGAGGTTGGATCTTCTATTATGCGGGTGAAAAAAATTGACGTTGAGCTTTTGTTGTAAATGTACAGGTTTCTACATGAGGAATCCTCTTCCTATAGTATTCATTTAATTCCTCTTCGAGACCTTATTATTGCATGTGGGATTGATGGAAAGTCATAGGAGGTATAAGGATAGGGTTAAAATCATCAAGAGGTGGTGTAGGTGGTGGAAAAGTTAATGACATTCCTTTTCTAATTTTTTTCATGTAAGGAAGAGTGGAATTTGAAGATGACTCTTGGCTAGATGGAGTGGATGAGTGATGAAGGTGATATATGTGGACCTCTCTCAACATTTCTAGAGAAGACATTCCCTTTTGGCCCATTTTTCCAATCAAATTTGCCTCTTGTAGCATTTTTTTCTGCTCCTGTAGCATTTTAGGTTACGATTGTAGCATTTCAGGATAGTCCTTTAATACTTCAGAGAGGAGGAAAAACATGATTCTATTGTTGGCTATATTATGGAGAGAGATAGGGAGGTGAGTGAAGAGGGTGAAAATGCAATGGATGGTTGGAAAAATGGAGGACGAAATTTGTAGAATCTATTCTATAGGCATGGTTTTGTTGACTGTCTGGAGTCCTGCAAAAGAGAGATATTAGCAAAATTGGTGTAAGAAGTCCTTCCTTGTGTTTTTTCCCTCTTCTTTTTTTGATAAATGCACGCTATCTCTGCAAAGGTTTTCAAGCTGCATGCCTGCCCTAGGTGCCTCAGAGGAGGTTTTCACTTGGGGATCTTTTTATTTTCTTTTGTTTGTTTGTTTGTTTTGCTCTTTTTTTGCCTCAAAGAGGTTTTCAACCCTAGAGTTGTCCTTAGATGCCTCATGGAGGTTTTCACCTAGGCCCTTTGTTAACACCAAAAAATCATACACATGTTTGCACAATCCTGAAGACACTAAAAGACGTTCAGTAGAATGCACAAGTGAATATTTTCTAGCTAAATACACTATGAAGCTGAAAATTTTTAACTCACCCTAAGCTACAAAGTTTATAGAGTTTAAAAATTAAAGACTCTGGGGTTTTTCTTTGATAGCCGCATACTGTGTGAAATTTTCTTTGAAAGCCTCATAGTAAAAAAAATGGTTGACTCGACTTATTTGGGACCACTTCACACACTTGGAGGTGATTCCTTGACAAGATCTCAGTCCAGGAAAACTAAATTCGAGTTGCCTTGGAGATATGCAACGCTCAATGGAATCATATTTTCCTACTCATGATACATTGTCATTCATGAAATAATAAAGGAAAGATGGATTCAAAAATTCTATATAAACAGGCTATGGGAGAACTAAAATATGAGACAATGTTATGCTAGCCAAATTGTTATCAGAGAAACCCAACAGTTCATTTTTGAAGCAAAAAAAGTAAGAGCACTAGCATCTTGGCTATATTTCTTCTAAGCAATCCATCATCTTAGTGAGAGGAGAAGAGTCCACCATTGAGAGAGTCTTCATACTTCTTTAAGAGAGAGGAGAAGCTTGCAAAGAGATTGAGGAAAGGAACCTCCTTACTGAGGATTTTTTAGCACCATAGCTCAAAGAATTCTCTTCAAGTGTTTAGTATTCATCTATTGTATTCAAATTATACTACCAACAATCAATAAAGGGAGATTTTCCCACTATTTTGTTGACTTGTTTGCTCCATTGATCATTGTTTGTGTATTTATCTCTTTGTTTTAGTTCATGTTTGTATATGCATTGTTTTCACTATTTGCAATGCTTTGTTTATCTAAGTTTGTTCACTAACAACATCAACTATGTTTGTGTTCCTTTGCAGGGAATAACCAACTACTAAGGAGGTGTCTTTTGGTACACCATTGCCACAAAAACATTACCACAGAAATGGTGGCCATATTGTTGTCTTTTATTTAAGCTAAAGGCTGTGTTTTAGGATCTTCTCTCTGCATAGTCGACTTACAAGACGTTTAGTACCTCTCTGGAATTTTTGCAGGACTCTGTGAACCTGTTGTTGGTTGAGAAACTTGTTAATTTGCAATTTCCTATCAACCGCACAGATTCTTCTTAGAGACAAGCGAAGTCTACGACTTTTCTCTTACAAACGCATCACCGCGTCTGTGCATTATGAAAATCGCATCGTTTTCTAGAAAGAAAAAAATACCTTGTAATTTCACATTTTCAGGTGATTTGCGGCCTTTAGTGAATTGCCTTCACCTCTACAATTTTTTTCCAGTCAGTTTAGATTACTTAATTTCTCTACTAATCATAATTAGTTGGGTATTTAGACTATCTTTACTTTCATTGTTAATTATCACATAACCTAATTATTAAAGGAGTAAGTGGCCCATCATTCAAAAATCTTGTTACTAACCAAAGCTTCTATTTCTTTCATTTTATGGGACTAGGAGCAAATGTTATTACAGAAAGTAAGTAATCTTTGCTTCCCTTGCATCTCTTAAATGAACTTGGGCTTGCATATGAAAACTTTCTTAAAGAATTTGAAGTTCCATCTCCCTGTTTTGAAATTCACATAGTGTAATAGGAAAAGAGTGAGTGACCCATTATCTGCATATCACTTCTTTCTTATGGAAGGAACAATTGAAATCTAATATAATTAGGGGAATATTGGAACATATGACCAAATATCCACATATTCTCACACTTTACATGCTCACTTCATCACTTGCACACAATTAGACATCACACACCAAGCTTCTATAAAATTTGTATTAGAAGGCATCCAGTTTCCAGAGATTTTGATACTTAGTTTATTTTACCTTTAATCTCACACCCTAAAATAAAAGTAATACCCTTAAAAACAACCATAACTTGAACCAACTAAATTACCCACAGGGGGTGATCATGTGTTAAAAAGAATAGCTCAAAATTCAAAGTTGTTGAATCTGTGTGGAACTTGAACGACCACGTAGTAATCGTCATCCTTAATTTGTCGCAAATTGTTTCCTGCGAAATGGACTTCGTATGCTCCTAGAAACATGTTCTGTTCATTTTCCTAAACAAGCGAATTTAAAAAAAAGAGCAGATAAGCTAGTCAACAATTTGTGCAAGGGTGACTGTGCAAGTGATGATTGAAATTCGACGAATGGTAAGGTGCCAAGTGGCACATTGTTATTGGTGATGATTTGGATGAATTTTATTAGATAGTTGGTGGCCAGCGACAGGATGCCACGTGGCCCAACCAGGGGCCACCAAGTGGTAGCCTGAGGGCCACCAAAAATTTGTTTAAGGTCCGAGCAACAATGAACGAGGGTCAAACCCGCAACCTCCAAGTGACAAGCCAAGCCTCCTACCAACATGCCACACATATGGTTCTTAATAGTTATGGGTGTCGACATGTATTAAAATTTGACATCGCGTGCATTCCAGAATAAGGGCCATCCACGGGGGACAACCCTTGTGTGTGCCACCCAATATGACCACCAGTGGAGCGGAGTGGGGGCCTGGCCAGCGGGGGTGAGCTATTGGCCTTATCCCTAGGCAAGTGGCCCCCATGTGGCCCAAAAATTATGGATTTAAGGCCTTAGATACCGAATTAAGGCGTCCACAAAATGCGCCATATTTTGGGAAAAATGTCTCTTCGTTAGCACAATTTGGGGCTAATTTGTAGGCTAGTGCTAGATTTTGGGGAAATTGTGGTGCGATTAGCAGAAAGACTTAGGGAAGCCATAAATTCTTCAGTCTTTTACCAAATTAGGAGCAGAAAGAGGCTAGACAGGCTTTTCTGGGCATTCTGGAGCCACTGGAATAGGTTTCAGAGCTATCTAAGCATTTTTAACTGATGTATTCACACGTTTGAGCATAATAGAGAGGGACAAGCCATTGGAAGTTGGACCAAGGAGACGTAACCCAAGTGGGGTGAACTCCTTCATCATGTGCTATTATGATACTGTTTTGGTGATGTTCATGTCTGTTATATGTTGTTCAGTCATTTGTTTATGCTAATTTGTACATGAAATTTACATAAAAACACTCAAAAGCTCATGTTTAAACTTGCAATTAACCTCATGAATCCTTAAGCACTTTTACATATTCTGAAGAGCAATTTACCACAACAAAACTATTTTTCCCATTCAGATCAATTTTGGTATCAGAGCTCTTGGTTTTCTTTGTGCAAGGAGGATTTAACTGTTTTCAAGTGAATGTGATGCTTACAAGGTTTAAGCTGAAGAGAGGAGAAGGGAAGATGGTTGAAAGTATTGAAGTTGCGTCAAGGAGAAGGAGTGCAAGGTTTCCACAATCTTCATCACCAATTCTACCTCAAATTGCATTTGAGGCTTCAGTAAGCATGTCACATGAGGGAGAACCTACAAATATGAGAGAGGATGAGAAGGTTTTTAGGAAGGCTTTCTTTGACATGATAGAGATGGTGAAAGTCCTCTATGAAGAGAGGAATACCAGATTGCGGGGCGAAAGCTCCAAGCCTCCAAAAGGAGAAGGTTCTTCAGGAGGAGGAGGTAATGGAAATGGAGGTAAACCTCTACCTTCTCCACCATCATCTTCATCTTTGTCTTCACAGGTATCTTCACCCTCTTCCACTAATACAAACCTTACTCATACTCATAAACATACCTCAAAAGGAATTGGTAAAATACACCTGTTAAAACTTGATGTTAAATTTGAACTGCCCATGTATAATGGTAAAATGAATGCAGAGAAGCTTGATAATTGGGTTCGCCAGTTGGAGGTCTATTGCAAAATTAAAAACCTTCAATATGATGACATAAAGATTCAACTAGATTCCTTGAGGCTGGAGGGCGCAACACTAGTATTGTGGGAATCCAAGACACAAGAAGAGATAAAAAAACATGGTAATATCTCAATTTCTTGGTCTGATTTCATTGTTGCAATTAAAAGACAGTTTTACCCTCTAGCATATATGCAGAAAGCCATCATGAATTGGTAGAACTTTAGACAACTTAAAGGTCAAAATGTGCAAGATTACACCCAAGAATTTAGAAGAAGGTCTCTAATGTTAGGTGTAGATTTTCAATCACAAGACACGTTGCTAAAGTATATAGGGGGTTTACACAGTTACCTTAGGCATACTATCCTTATGTTTAATCCCAATAATCTAGATGAGGTGTGTGTGCAAGCTACTCATCTTGAGGCAAGAGGGAAAAATACTCTAGAAGAGGGTAGTAAAAATCCATTTAAGGGTAAAGGAAAAGAAAAGGGTTTCAAAGGGAAGGAAAGAAATATTCATCCATTAAGAAGGAAGGAGATAAAATAACATGCAAGAATTTTTCCAAATAGGGTTACGATGAAGCTCATTGTTGGAAGCTTCATCCTGAGATGAAACCAAAGAAATTCAACAACAAGGGAAAACAAAAGACAGTTGCAACCACTCAATAGGATTTGGGATCTGATTTGGGTGATGAAACTAAAATTATAGCCATGGGTATGAAAGGAAAAGAATCCATT
This sequence comes from Pinus tabuliformis, assembly GCA_031772625.1. Classification (NCBI taxonomy): domain Eukaryota; kingdom Viridiplantae; phylum Streptophyta; class Pinopsida; order Pinales; family Pinaceae; genus Pinus; species Pinus tabuliformis. The sequence goes on along the minus strand of CM062817.1, from coordinate 1,844,412,613 downwards.
GCTAGCACTAGCACTTTTACACAATGAAACTCTAAATGAAAAGGAGAGGATATAACTTTTTCACATATGGGTAATCTCAAAACATAGCAAAATTGATACTCTTTTTGATAGTGGCTCTCAAGCCAATCTCATCTCTAAAAAAATTGTCAAAAGTTTAAACTTGGAAACCATTCCACATCATAAGCCATATCCATTAGGATGGGTGTGTGACAATGCACAATTCCAAGTAACTAGAAAGTGTAAACTAAAATTCTCCATTACTGAAAATTTCATAGATGAAGTGGAACTTGATGTTGTGCCATTAGACATATGTGGTATAGTTTTGGGCAGCCTGTATCTCTATGATAGAAAATATATATTCCATAGACATGAAAACACATACCATTTGTTCAAGTATGGAGTAGAATACATTGTAAGATCCCATAGCAAGAAACTAAATCTTTCACTTGTTAATGCAGAGCAGATGAAAAGACTAGTGAATTCTAGCAAGAATTTTGTGCTTCTAATGATCAAACCCAAGAATGATTTTGATAATGAAGATTTTCAAGGTTGTGAATCAATATTGAAATTTGAATTGGTTGATGTTGTTAACCAATATGATGATATGTTTCAGGAACCAAAATGATTTCCTTCCAAGAGAGTAATCCAACATGAGATGCAGTTGCAATAAGATAGTCTTCTTCCTAATATTGGCATGTACAGGATGTCAATGATGGAAAGTGCAGAAATTAAAAAGGAAATTCAAGAGTTGTTGGATAATGGGATCATCAAGCCAATTTCTTTTCCATGTGGGTCACCTATTGTTTTGGTGCCAAATAAGGATGGAACATGGGACATGTGTGTGGTCTTCCATGTATTGAACAAGATTACGGTAAAGAACCATTACCCAATGCCTAGAATAGATGATTTACTTGATCAATTGAAAGATGCAAAGTATTTTACTAAGTTGGACTTAAGGAGTGGCTACCATCAAATTAGAATTGCTAAAGGAGACATTTGGAAGACAACATTCAAGACAAAACAAGGTTTGTTTGAATGGCTAGTTATGCAATTTGGTTTATGTAATGCTCCTGCTACCTTCATGTGTGTGATGAATGATGTGTTGAGGCCATTTCTTGATGAGTTTGTTATAGTCTACTTAAATGAAATCTTAATTTTCAGTAAGTCTGATGATGAACATTTCATGCATGTGAGAAAAGTACTTGATGTCTTAAAGAAAGAACAATTGTATTTACAGATGTCAAAGTGTGATTTTGGAAAATCTTCTTTAGTTTACTTGGGTCATATTGTTGGAGGAGATGAGTTGAAAATATATCCCTCCAAGGTTGATGTCATTATGAATTGGCCAAGGCCCAAGACAGTTACTGAGGTAAGAATTTTTTTTGGGAGAAGCCCAATATTGGAGGAAATTCATTACTAACTTTTCTTCTATAGTAGCTCCTTTGCATGCATTGACTAGTGTGAAAAAGGTTTTTCAATGGGGAGGAAAACAACAAAAGGCCTTTGATGCATTGAAGGAAAAGATAAGTTCAACCCCAGTACTTGCACTTCTAGACTTGAGACAGTCATTTGAGATTTAGACTGATGCTAGTGACTATGCCATGGGTTCAATCCTCATGCAACATGGTAAGCCTATCTGTTTTCATTCAAAAACTTTCAATAGTGCGGTGATTAATTATCCTACATATGACAAGGAATTGTATGCATTGGTGCAAAGTGTGAAAAGGTGGAAACACTAATTGATGGGTAAGGAAACAATCATTCACACTGATCATCAACCATTGCAATACTTGCAATCTCAATTTAAGTTGCAGCAATCAAGGCACTTCCGATGGATGGGTTTTCTTCAACAATTCCACTTGGTAATAAGGTATAAGAAAGGTATCTACAATAAATTTGTTGATATGATTTCTAGGCCTATTATTAGTGAAACTAATTTAATCAAGCATAATTCAATTTTGCATGAAAGTTATATTGAGCAGTATGCATTAGACAATGACTTTCGGGATGTTTATGCAAGCTTGAGTCAAGGTAACCAAGTAGAGGAATTGGATTATCATTTGCATGATAACTTGTTGTACCATCTTGGTAAGCTTTGTATTCCACAGGGAGAAAGAGTCAACATCATAAGAGAGGCACATACTTTTATTGCTGGCAATTTCATTGTAAGTAAGACGGTAGTACATCTATAGAGGTATTTTTATTAGCCTCATATGCTTGAAAGTGTGTCATGTTTTATTAAAGGATGTTCATTATGTGCAGTCAGTAAGCCTAACAATAGGAAGTTAACATTGTACACATCACGTCCATGGGAGAGAGTTTCTATGGGTTTTGTAGGAGGTCTTCCACTGTCAAAAATAGGTCATGATTATTTGTATGTAGTTCTGGATAGATTCAGCAAAATGTGTATTTTGATGCCATGTAAAAAGAAAATTATAGCTGAAAAACTACTCAGTTATTATTTCATAATGTATGGGTGTATTTTTGATTTCTCACACCCATTGTTCGTGATCGAGATTCTCAATTTGTTGGGAATTTTTGGTCAAGATTGTGGGGATTCATGGACACCAAATTGAAAAAGAGTACATTTCATCCGCAAACATATGGTAAAACTGAGGTGGTGAACAGAACCGTGATACATCTTCGTGGGTATTGCAGAAAGCATCCTAAGTTGTGGGATGAACATTTGCACTACATTCAACATGTTTACAACCGGGCCAAGCACTCTTCAACTCAAACATCACCATTTGAAGCATGTTTGGGATACTTGCCTAAGTCTCCTTTGGATTTCATTTTTGGAAAAGATGTTGCTATTGATGGTCATAGTGACATAGACAAAGCAAGAAGGTTCATTGAACAAATCCAATTGGTACACCAAAAAGTTCAAGAACAGTTGGAAAAGAGCCAAGGAAAGTACAAATCAAGGCACGATAAGCATTGAGTAGATCACAAGTTCCAAGTTGGTGATGAAGTTTCACTTCACATTAGCAAAGAGAGGCTCCAAGGAGAGGGTAAAAAGCTGAAACCAATTAGATATGGTCCATTCAGAATTCTGGAAAAGATTGGTGAAAATGCCTTCAGGTTGGATTTGACTTCATATATGAAAATTTATGTTGTTGTTAATGTTGAGAACTTAAGGTTGTATGAGCCTCCTTTGATTGAAGATCAAGGAGAAAATGTCAAAATCCCTTCCATTGAGGATTTTTCTCCTGAATACCTTCATGAACTACAGAAAGACACCATTCTTGACATAAGAACAAGGTCTTCAAAATGAGGGAGTGTGGACTACCTTTGAGTGGGGCTCAAAGGAACAAATCCTTCAAAAGCCAAATGGATCGATATTGGAAATGTGAGGGAACTGTACTCTCACTTGCTGAACCACTAAAAGTGAACTTTTGGAGTCCAAAAGGATTTTAATGGGGAGGAATGATCAGGTGCTAAAAAGAAAAGCTCAAAATTTAGAGTTATCATATCGGTGTTGAACTTGAACGACTGTGTAGTTCTCGTCATCCTGAATCTGGCGCAACTCGTTTTGCACGAAACGAACTGTATTCTCCCAGAAACATGTTTTGTTCATTTTCCTAAACAGGGGAATTTAAAAAAAAATGCAGACAACCTAGTCAGTTGTCTGTACTGTCGACGCGACATTGAATGGGCATGCCTATATGGCAAGGTGATTGTGCAAGTGATGTTTGACCTCCGTCGAATGGTATGGTTCCAAGTGGCACATTGTTATTGGTGATGATTTGGATGAATTTTATTGGATAGTTGGTGGCCAACCACAAACTACCATGTGGCCTAGCCAGGGGCCACCAAAAATTTGTTTAAGGTTTGAGCAACAGTGGGCGAGGCTCGAACTGACGACCTCCATGCGACAAGCCAAGCCTCCTACCAACATGTCACACATATGATTCTTAATAACTATGGGTGTTGACATGTATTTAAATTTGGCATCATACGCATTCCGGAACAAGGGCCAGCCATGAACCTAGCCCTTGGGTGCGCCACCCAATATGACCACCAGCAGAGCGGTGTGGGGGTCCGACAAGTGGGGGCGGCCCGTTGGCCTTACCCCGGGCACGTGGCCCCCATGTGGCCCAAATTTTTTGGATTTAAGGACTTAGAGGCTAGTTAAGTCGCCCACAAAATGTGTCAGATTTTGGGCAAAATGGCGCTCCGTTAGCACAATTTGGGGTGAATTTGTAGGATGGTGCTGGATTTTGGGGAAATTGCGGTGCAATTAGCAGAAAGACTTGGGGAAGCCATAATTTCTTCATTTTTTTACCAAATCAGGAGTAGAAAGAGGCTAGACTGGCATTTTTGGGCATTCTGGAGCCATTGGAATAGGTTTCAGAGATATTTGAGCATTGTAAACTGATGTATTCACAATTTTGAGCATAATAGAGAGGGCCAAGCCATTGGACGCTGGACCAAGGAGACGTAGCCCAGGCAGGGTGAACTCCTTCATCATGTGTTGTTGTGATATTGTTTTGGCGATGTTCATGTTTGCTATATGTTGTTTTTCGTTCATTTGTTTATGTTAATTTGTACGTGAAATTTACATAAAAACACTCAAAATCTCATGTTTAAACTTGCAATCAACCTTATGAATCCTTAAGAACTTTTACATATTCTGAAGAGGAATTTAGCATAGCAAGACTAATTTTCCTATTCAGATCGGGGGGGGGGGGGGGGGGGGACTAAAAAATTTATAGTTCAGGTTAGGACCATTGGGGGTAGACATCCCATAAGCTGCCATGGTCATGTTACATCTTTGAAACATAGAAATTGGCTTTTTAGGGAGCTTAAAATTCTTCAATCATCCCATGGAAAAGAATACCTGAGCATGGAAGAGACCTGATTCAGAGGGGGTTCAACTTAGGTCTAGTGTGTGCAGTACTCTTTGGGGTTGCCCAGCCCATATAATGCCTGGTACTGGTAACTAAATACCAAGAAGCTAAAGACTCAAATGCTCACATGGGACGAAGGTACTTTAGTGGACAAAATCTAGAGCATCCTTTTCCTATAGGTGACAGTGCATGCAACACTTGAGCCTCATTTCCATTACCTTGGTTGATTCTTCGGTTGCTGGAAGGCATCACTACTTCTTTCAAGATATTTCCCCAGGAGCCATTAGAAGATATCTCCGCAAGGCCCAGTTACTATGAGAGTGGTAAGGATGAATAAGTCTTCTTAGGATCTTTTTCACACGAAAAAACAAATGAAAACCATTTTTTGTTTTATTGATCACATAGACTAAAGTTAAATGGAAAGTAATATTTTATTTTTCTCTTTGTTTTATGTATGTGATATATTTTCTTTGAATAATAATCTCCTTCTCTCACCACACACAAAGTAGCACACACTCTAATCGACACCATAGGGGACCCCATGACTCCCTGTTGATCTAGACGCTTCTTAAACCTCCCCCCATTACTGGTAGGTGTGTTAGGATTCCCACCATTTAGGCATAGAGGACATCACACAACCACCATTATAGGATCTTCCTTTATTGGTGCATCTTTTCTTGGGACCCGTCCTCATCAAATCACACCCTTCACGACCCCAAAAGGGTCCCCACATGCTAATCCTTTGGGGAGCCCACATACCACTCCTCCAGACAGTTCGTGAGACACCCACCGAGGTAGTTCTCTTGACACTTCCCCACAGAGGAACCCTTTACATATAGCTATCCAAAATTGTTTCGCGATGGTAGATAACTCATAGATATCATTCTTATCTTCTTTAAACCTGTTAGGTAAAATTCACTCGGGGTCAGATACAATTTTCACCAAGTTAAGCAATGGTGATTTTGCGGCACGTGGTATTTTGATATGGAGGATCCAAAAATGCTTAAAGTTTTAGAAAATGCTCAAAATTCAAAGTTCTCAAATGTAGATGAAACCAAACTCAATGCATAGATTTTGTCTCTTTGATTCCAACGCAACATGAACGGGTGAAAACAAACATCGTATGCAAAAGTTATGCAAGGTCAGAGTTTAGGTTCAAATAGTTCAAAAAGTCAAAGGTCCAAGACAAAGTCAACGCTCAGGGTTTCGGCAATCAATGGTCAAATCAGGGCTTTGGAAGTCAGGGTTCCAATCTCATGGTTCCGGCTGACACGTGGCATCTCCAGATCTCGACAAGTGTCACTATCTGGTTGGCTAAATTTGGACTAATTGCACAATGACACGTGGCCCTATCAGAGGGCGACACATGGCATATCACGGTTGGTCAAAAGTCTGTATGTATCAGTTAGCAAACCTAATAGTATTTGAACACCTGACTTGTCATCAACAAACTTCATTCCTTACCACTACACTACCAACGGTTCTTGATGTGTGGAGTGGAGATATCATATTTAAATAATAGTGGCGCAAGTAATGGGGTACAGATGGCGGAGACCACCAATTTTGGCGGTCTTCCAACCACATGGGTTATCCACTCTGCCATATTTGTGTTATACACCAACTTTCTCCGCGCTATGGATAGGCCACGGGCCATATAAATTTAGTACACGATAAACCATAATCCTTGAAAAAGATTAGTATGTGCCATATATAATTAAAACAACCTCTGACATATCACATGAAATCACACTCAATGAGGATTGAACTTTGGACCTCCGCCATTTAAACCATTGAGGCACAAGTGCCTTTGTTTTAAAATTTGCAGGGCTAAGTTTTGTTAAGTTGTAGGCAGAGACAATTTTTGGCGTAATTTGGCCATTCAGAGGCAAATTGAGCATTTCAAAATCTAAAATAGGGGTTTTTGGGTCTTCAAAAATGCATTGGAAGCATGGTTTTGATGGGTTAGAGCTTGCAAACATACGTAATTGAACATTTGAGCATATTCATAAAGCGATCACACTAGAAGCGAACTTGAAGACGTAGTCCAGGAGGGGTGAACTCCGTTATCAACTTGTCTTTTTTTTCTTGCTTCTATTTTAAGTCTCCATTCTTTGCCTTTGCTACAAATGTTTATTAAGTTTATGTTTTTTTCTCAATTTCTATATGTTGCACAATAATACATAAACTAACTTGCAATTTATTCAATAATACCTTCATTTCAGTTTTGGATCAAATTTGGTATTAGAGCTCTTGGTTGTGTGAAGGTTTGATAGGGATTGTAATTTTTTGCATGCTCACGAGATCCAAGCTCCAAAAAGGAGAAGGATCACTTGACGCATTTGCACAACTGGCTTTGTTGTAAAATTTGCAGAGCTAAGTTCTGTTAAGTTTCCGCTCGAGATAGTTTTTAGCCTAATTCGACCATTCAGACACCAAATTAAGCATTTCAAAAGCCAAAACATGGGTCTTTTGGTCTTCTGAATGCATTAGGAGCATTGTTTTTACGAGTTAGAGCTTGAAAACATATTTAATTGAGAATTTGAGCATCATAATAAAGGGATCACACTTGAAGTGGACCAAGAGACGTAGCCTAGGAGGGGTGAGCTCCGTTATCGACTTGTCTTCTTTTTCTTGCTTCTATTTTTAGTCTCCATTCTTTTCCTTTGCTGAAAATGTTTATTAAGTTTATGTGTTTTCACAATTTTGATCTGTTGCATAAGAATACATAAACTAACTTGAAATTTGTTCAGTAATACCTTCATTCCATTTTTGGATCAAATTTGGTATCAGATCTATTGGTTGTGTGAAGGTTTGATAGGGATTGTAAGTTTTTACATGCTCACAAGATCCAAGCTCAAGAAAGGAGAAGGATCAATTGAAGAATTCAATCCTGAAATTGGCTCAAGAAGACCACCTTTCCATTCTTCTCAAACCATAGCAGGTGAAGAAGATGATGGTCTTTCTCCAGTAGAGAGAGAATTCAAAAATACTTTTCTTGATATGGTTGACATCGTAAAAATATTGTTTTATGAGAGGGAAATGCAATTGGAGGCTGAAAGTTCTCATCAACCAAAATACTGAAAGTTCTCATCAACCAAAAGAGGAAGGTAATGGTTCTCATGAGCCACTAGATGGTAATGGTGGTGGTGGTGGTGGTAGGCCTCCTCCTCCTCCACCACCTTCACCTCCTTCTTAACCATCTTCCCCTTCATCTCCTACTTATTCACAAAAATGACATAAAGGACATCCTAAATCCCATTTAATTAAGATTGTTGTAAAGTTTGAATTGCCAATATATGTTGGAGAATTAAATGCTGAAAAGTTGGATAATTGGGTAAGTCAAATTGAAGTATATTGCAAGATCCAAAACATTGAAGATGATGTCACAAAAATAGAACTTTCTTATCTTAGGTTGGAAGGAACAACTCTCATATGATGGGAAGAAAAACTGCAATAATATCTCAACAAAAGTGGTAATATTATTTCTTCTTGGAATGATTTTGTAGCTACTTTGAGAAAACAATTTTTTCCATTGGCATGTAAACAATAAGCAATTATGAGATGGAAAAATCTTAGGCAAGCTAAGGGTCAAAATGTACAAAGTTATACTCAAGAATTTCATAAGCGAGCTTTAATTTTGAGTATTGCTTTAGATACAGAAGAGACACTTATGAAATATATTGGTGGTTTACATAGCTATATTAGACACACTATTCTTATGCTTAACCCAACCAAGTTAGATGAAGTGTGTGTACAAGCTACGCATATTAAAAGCCGAGGAAAGAATGCGCGAGAATATACTTCAAAGAAACCATCCAAGCCATTTGCTAACAAGTCAAATGGGAAAGGCAAAGGAAAGGGGAAGAAGGCATCCACTGTTAAGAAAGAGGAAATGAAACTCACTTTCAAATATTGTAAGAAAGATGGTCATGATGAAGACCATTGCTGAAATTTGCATCTAGACTTGAGGCCAAATAAGTTTGACAACAAGGGGAAACAAAAGACTGTTGCTACAACTAAAAAAAAATTTGGGATCCGATTCAAGCGACGAAACAAATATCACAACCATGGGAATAAAAGGTATAACTTCTAATGCAAGTACTAGTTCTTCTAATGAGTCCTCTGAATCTCTAAATGATAAGAAAAGGAATGAGCTTTTTCATATTAGAGTGGTCATAAAGCATAATAAGGTTGATACTCTTTTTGATAGTGGTTCTCAAGTCAATCTTATTTCTGAAGCAATTGTTAAGAAACTTAACTTAGAAACAACACCTCATGTTAAACCTTACCCTTTGGGTTGGGTATGTGATAATGCCAAACTACAAGTAACAAGACAATGTAAACTCAAGTTTTCCATCACTGCTAAATTTGTAGATGAGGTTGTACTTGATGTTGTACCTCTTGACATTTTCGGGATTGCCTTGGGACTTCCCTATCTGTATGATCGAAAAGCCACATTCTCTCGTGAGGAGAACAAATATCATCTCTTCAAAGGAGGTATTGAATACATTGTAAGGGCACATAATAAGAAGACAAATTTATCTCTTGTTAATGCTAGCAAGAATTATGTATTGCTAATTTTAAAAACTAATGATATTGATAAATTTGAAGCCTTCTTAGGATGTGATCGTAAACTTAAGTATGAATTGAGTGAAGTTGTTAATACTTATGGCAAGATGTTTCAATAACCTGAAGGAATCCCTCCAAAAAGACGAGTTCAACATGAGATTCAGTTGCAACGGGATGTTGAACTTCCTAATATTGGCATGTATAGAATGTCAGTTTTGGAAAGCATGGATATTAAGAAGCAGGTGCAAGAGTTTCTTGACAAAGGGGTCATCAGACCAAGTACCTCTCCTTGTGGGTCTCCTATTGTTTTGGTGCCAAAGAAGGATGGAACATGGTGGATGTGCGTTGATTTCCAAGCTTTGAACAAAATCACGGTAAAGAATCGTTATCCTCTTCCTCGTATTGATGATTTTCTAGATCAATTGAAGCATGTTGTTTATTTCACTAAGTTAGATTTAAGAAGCGGTTATCATCAAATTAGAATTGTTGAAAGTGATATTTTGAAAATTTCCTTTAAGACAAAATGGGGATTGTTTGAATGGTTAGTAATTCCTTTTGGGCTTTGTAATGCACCCGCAACATTTATGAGGGTGATGAATGATGTATTGCGACCATTCCTTGATAATTTTTTCATAGTCTACTTAGATGATATTTTGATCTTCAATAAGACACGTGAAGAGCATGTAAAGCATTGTTGACAGTGCTGGACCCACCAACATGTCAGGGGATCTCCCCAGTAAGAAGTCCCAATTAGACCTCAGACCATTTGGTGTAGGAGTCCCAGTAGTGGGTCGTATGGTAATACCTTGACCGCGATTTCGCACAAAGGAAAGTAAGATAACTCTGTTGGTAGCAAGGGTGTGACAACTGCAGTGAGCCAAGGAAGGTGCATGAGAGGTTCTAACACACGGGGGTTGAGATGAGCACGCCCCTTGGAAACCTGTGATAAAACGCAATTAAGAAGGTAACACACGAGAAAAGATGCATCACAACATGGAAGGCAAGTTAGTAAGCAATCGAAAGTGATGGTTAAACCAACACCACATTTCAGAAAGATTCATACATACATACACAAATAGTTATACATGCATGTGTGAGCAAACCAATACATATATCATTTAGAGTAAACCAGATAGCATAGAAAACAATACAACATATGCATGAAACGTATTGGATATTGTTATATAAATAAGTGTAAGTTCCAGTCATATAATACATCCATGTCCAACCACTAGTTTCATTAGCAGAACGTTATAGCCACAACCGCCTGCTCCTCCAAAGAGATGTACTAGCTCTGCATAGGGGAGAAGCCAAGGCTTGTTACAATATTGTCCAAGCTCTCTCCAAGATAGTCTTATTGAAATCTTGGATGACCAAAAGGCTATACAATGAGTTATGAGGGACTATTTATAGAAAAGGGTGGGGTTACGCTTGACATTCCCCTTTGTGACAGTTCATCTACCCTCATGACTCTTCATCTACTCTATGACTGTTACATCCAACTATCGACACTTGACTTACACTTGACATGACGTGTCATTACAATGCACATGTACCCATGTGAGAGAAATGGCTTGAGCAAGCCATGCTAGACATCACTCTAACTTAGACAACCATGGAAGTCCAACTCCTCAACATCCTTGCGATGATCAACAGTAACATATTGATGCCAAGATCGATAATCCTTGATGGTTGTTGAATTCATACTTCTGTGATCCATAACAGTTATAAGAAGAGCTTCGGCGTAAATCACATATAGAAAGACCTTTGTCGAAGCGTTTCGAACCAGCAAGTGTGGCTCATCGTTAGGACAAGTTGAAGAAACAGATCCAGCTTTGCATGTTAAATAGTCTGAGCAGGGCCTCCAACAACTATCTAGATCAACGGCTAGCTTTGACCTAGGGACAGTCAAAAAGTCAAAATGATTATTTAAAGGAAGATAGTTAATGACCATACCTATATAAATATATAATTATATAAATGAAATGATTTTAGAAGGGTTTTACGTTAATAATTAGTTAAAAGGTATAATTTAATAATTAAAATTCTTTATTAAGTGGGAATTAGTTAAATTGAGGACCTAACTTTTTTACAAACAAGGTAAATGAAAGATGCTAGTTAAATCAAATAAATAATAATAATAAAGATCAGCAAATAAATAACTAATAATAATATATATTCGTTAATAAATAAAAAAAAATATATAAAAATAATAATAATACTAATATATATTCGTTAAATTATAAATAATAACAATACATTAGTTACGAAAATAATAAAATAGATAATAATAATATATATTCGTTAATAGATAAATAAATAAATAAAAATAAAAATAATATATATATATCTATATATATATATATATATATATATAAAATAATAATAATAATAATAATAATAATAAGTAAATAAATATTATTTATGATAATAAATACCAATATCAATAGGGAAAAATGGAGCGACACAAAATACACCGGAGAAGGACTGGAAAGAGTCCAGAGCAAGAAGGATAAACCCTAGGAGATAGGAAGGCTCCAGGGGAACGACGAAAGCGAAAAAGATGAAAGAGGGGGGGGGAGACTAAGATGAAAGGGCAGGGATCCAACATCTACTGATCTTCCAGCCGTCATCTCTATTGAGATTGTTAGGCCTCCTTTCGATCTCAATAGCTTCCCGGAGTTTACGATGATGGAACTGGGCAACTTTGGCAACAACCTTAGCCTCCTCAATACTAACGTGATGATTGGTCTTATCCACATGCTCTACTAGCGCTGAAGACTTGGTTCTCCCATGTCTTAGGTCAGTTGCATGTTCGCTAATCCTCTGATGGATGGAGCGCCCTGTTTCCCCGATGTAGGGGGTCCCACAAGAACAAGGGATCAAGTAGACACCCTTCATGTCCTTGGGGTTAACGGGATCTTTAACCGATCGGAGGGAATTACGAATAGTTTTGAGGGGTCTAAATGAAGAGGGAATATCATACCTCTTAAGGATCCGGGCAATCTTGTCCGTGGTTCCTTGGACATATGGAAGGTGGACACCTAGTCGGCGCTCCTTAGGCTCTTTCCTAATAACTGCATTTCTAGATGCTTTAAGGAAAGCCTTCTGACCTAGGCGCCTACTATATCCATTTTCCACAAAGACATCAAGGAGATGGGATTTCTCCTTATCAAATCTCTCACTATCAGAAATCCTGAGGCCACGCGTAGCGAGGGTGTTAAGGACACCCATATTCTGAGCAGGGAAATGATGGGAATCAGCATGAAGATACTGCTCAGTATGCGTTTTCTTCCGGAAGACAGAGTGGGAGAGATAGCCATCCTTATTCTTAGAAATAAGAATATCTAGGAAAGGGAGGCAACCATTGACCTCTTTCTCCATGGTGAACTTAATGGCAGAGGACTGACCGTTGAGGTGATTGAAGAAGTGATCCAGCTCCTCTTGGCCATGGGACCAGATGACGTTAGTGTCATCCACATACCTTTTCCAAAGCTTCGGAAGGAGACGAGCCGAGGCTAAAGCTTTGGCTTCAAAATCTTCCATAAAAAGATTCGCAACAATCGGGGAAAGGGGGGAGCCCATGGCAACACCACAAGTCTGTTCAAAGAATTCACCCTTGAAACAGAAGAAAATGGAAGCGAGACAGATCTCAACCAGATGGGCGGTATCGGGATCTGTTAGGTGATAGATCACTTCCAAGGCCTCCTTTATAGGGATGCAAGTATAAAGAGAGACCACATCAAAGCTGACAAGAATGTCCTCAGGGTCAAGCCTAATATCCTTAAGCTCCTTAATGAAGGAAGCAGAGTCTTTAATGAAGGACTCAGTGCGGCCGACAAGGGGCTTAAGTTTGAGAGCAAGGAACTTAGCAAGAAGGTAGGTTGGACCACCAATGGTGTTGACGATAGGCCTCAGAGGGGCCCCTTCCTTGTGGATCTTAGGCAACCCATAGATCCTAGGAGTAATGGGACTACTCTCAATGAGTTTGTGGCACAGGGAACTCACCGAGCTACTAGACTTGATGGAAAGAGCCACTGTCCTAGAAATCTTCTTCAGAGGGGATTTCTAGGACAGTGGCTCTCGCCATCAAGTCTAGTAGCTCGGTGAGTTCCCTGTGCCACAAACTCATTGAGAGCAGTCCCATTACTCCTAGGATCTATGGGTTGCCTAAGATCCACAAGGAAGGGGCCCCTCTAAGGCCTATCGTCAACACCATTGGTGGTCCAACCTACCTTCTTGCTAAGTTCCTTGCTCTTAAACTTAAGCCCCTTGTTGGCCGCACTAAGTCCTTCGTTAAAGACTTTGCTTCCTTCATTAAGGAGGTAAGGATATTAGGCCTGACCCTGAGGACATTCTTGTCAGCTTTGATGTGGTCTCTATTTATACTTGCATCCCTATAAAGGAGGCCTTGGAAGTGATCTATCGCGTAACAGATCCCGATATCGCGCATCTGGTTGAGATCTGTCTCACTTCCACTTTCTTCTGTTTCGAGGGTGAATTCTTTGAACAAACTTGTGGTGTTGCCATGGGCTCCCCCCTTTCCCCGATTGTTGTGAATATTTTTATGGAAGATTTCGAAGCCAAAGCTTTAGCCTCGGCTCGTCTCCTTCCGAAGCTTTGGAAAAGGTATGTGGATGACACTAACGTCATCTGGTCCCATGGCCAAGAGGAGATGGATCACTTCTTCAATCACCTCAACGGTCAGTCCTCTGCCATTAAGGTCACCATGGAGAAAGAGGTCAATGGTTGCCTCCCTTTCCTAGATATTCTTATTTCTAAGAATAAGGATGACTATCTCTCCCACTCTGTGTTCCGGAAGAAAACGCATACTGAGCAGTATCTTCATGCCGATTCCCATCATTTCCCTGCTCAGAAGATGGGTGTCCTTAACACCCTCGCTACTCGTGCCCTCAGGATTTCTGATAATGAGAGCTTTGATAAGGAGAAATCCCATCTCCTTGATGTCTTTGTGGAAAATGGATATAGTAGGCACCTAGGTCAGAAGGCTTTCCTTAAAGCATCTAGAAATGCAGTTATTAGGAAAGAGCCTAAGGAGCGCCTACTAGGTGTCCACCTTCCATATGTCCAAGGAACCATGGACAAGATTGCCCGGATCCTTAAGAGGTATGATATTCCCTCTTCATTTAGACCCCTCAAAACTATTCGTAGTTCCCTCTGATCGGTTAAAGATCCCGTTAACCCCAAGGACATGAAGGGTGTCTACTTGATCCCTTGTTCTTGTGGGACCCCCTACATCGGGGAAACAGGGCGCTCCATCCATCAGAGGATTAGCGAACATGCAACTGACCTAAGACATGGGAGAACCAAGTCTTCAGCGCTAGCAGAGCATGTGGATAAGACCAAGCATCACGTTAGTATTGAGGAGGCTAAGGTTGTTGCCAAAGTTGCCCAGTTCCATCATCGTAAACTCAGGGAAGCTATTGAGATCGAAAGAAGGCCTAACAATCTCAATAGAGATGACGGCTGGAAGATCAGTAGATGTTGGATCCTTGCCCTTTCATCTTAGTCTCCCCCCCCTCTTTCATCTTTTTCGCTTTCGTCGTTCCCCTGGAGCCTTCCTATCTCCTAGGGTTTATCCTTCTTGCTCTGGACTCTTTCCAGTCCTTCTCCTGTGTATTTTGTGTCGCTCCGTTTTTCCCTGATTGATATTGGTATTTATTATCATAAATAATATTTATTTACTATATATATATATATATATATATATATATATATATATATATATATATATATATATATATATATATTATTTAATTAATTTATTTATCTATTAACGAATATATATTATTATTATTATTATTTATTTATTGTTGTGTCGCTCCCCCTTTTCCCTTGTTAATATTTATAGTCATAACAAATATTTATTTAATTATTTTTATTATTATTATTATTTATTTATTTATTTTATCAGTTTTTCGTAACTAATTTTTATATACATTATTACTATTTTTTATATATTTTATTTTATATTTTAATTAATTTATTAATGAATATATCTTATTATTATTATTATTATCTATTTTATTATTTTCGTAACTAATGTATTGTTATTATTTATAATTTAACGAATATATATTAGTATTATTATCATTTTTATTTTCTTATTATTATTTATTTTATTATTTCTTTGGTAACTAATTTATATATATTATTATTTATATATATATATTTTTTATTTATTAACGAATATATATTATTATTAGTTATTTATTTGCTGATTTTTATTATTATTATTTATTTGATTTAACTAGCATCTTTCATTTACCTTGTTTGTAAAAAAGTTAGGTCCTCAATTTAACTAATTCCCACTTAATAAAGAATTTTAATTATTAAATTATACCTTTTAACTAATTATTAATGTAAAACCCTTCTAAAATCATTTCATTTATATAATTATATATTTATATAGGTATGGTCATTAACTATCTTCCTTTAAATAATCATTTTGACTTTTTGACTGTCCCTAGGTCAAAGCTAGCCGTTGATCTAGATAGCTGTTGGAGGCCCTGCTCAGACTATTTAACATGCAAAGCTGGATCTGTTTCTTCAACTTGTCCTGACGATGAGCCACACTTGTTGGTTCGAAATGCGTCGACAAAGGTCTTTCGATATGTGATTTACGCCGAAGCTCTTCTTATAATCCTTGATGGTGTCCGTGTGCTCCAAGGTGACATCTTTCTGGAACCTGACTCTTGCCTCCATAACATCCGGGTACACTGCTCGGGCTCCTTTGTCCAAATCATCTGTAAGCATGCACATCATTGTCTTCAATGCAGATGGACCAACAACATGCTTATGCATGATGTCTACACTGATGGAAAATTCTGGGTTGGTAGCAATGCACATCAACTCGTCAAAGTACGAGTCAATCTTTAGTCGGACCTGTGCCTTTTTCTTCACCTAGGTGAGAGTCCCAATAGATGGGATCGCATGTGCTCACACCACAACACCCATACTCTTGAACACACATGCATGGGAAGCTTGTATATTAGTGATGAGCTACCAAAGCTCTTCATAGTTCCGGATCTGACTCTGGATATGTGCCTTCAGCTCGACTGCACTGGACTTCATCATCTTAGGAAAGTGAAGTGGGGCTCCCTTACATCTCATCATCCATGCTTGCATGTAATCAATGGCAACATGAAATTTCATCAAGATACGTTCTCTTATAGCACATCATTGTTACCATCCATTGAGATGGACGAATGCCTTATGCACGGTGCCAAGCTTGGAGTACAACACTCGCATAATGGTTTCAAGGGACAATACTTCATTTAGTATTTCCTTCTTCAGTTCAGCTTAGAAGAACGATGTCACCAACTCTCCTCCTTTCTTGGCCGTTCGTAGTTCCATAGCCATTCGCTCATTCTCATCTATCATAAAGTGAACACTTGAGCTAGTGGCTTCGGCATACACTTTAGTTGCATCGGCCAAAGCTGCTAGATGTTTGCGCATGTCAAACATGATCACTTGTTCCTCAACTTGCACAAGAGATGTATGATCATCCAAAGTTGACACCCTACGAGACTGCACAACTCTATGTTGAGACTCGTTGAATGAGATGTTGTGCAACTCTTCTTCCGGCTAATCTCCGAGGATCTCAATGCCTTCTCGGTTGCTTGAGACTTTCTCATCATCTGGATGCGGTGAAGTAGGTAAGTCGTCCTCTTGGTGATGAGGCATAAGGTTGATGTCCCGTTCTGAGTCCCATTTCTCCATATCCATATCCAACTATTGAAGTGCTTTCTCTATCTCATGAGCGAAGTCCTGCTCCTGCAATGGTTCACCATGTTTTCCTGATGCCAGCTGTTCTAATGAATCCACTACCTGTACGAGCATTGTTTAATTTGTTTGCACATGTTGTGCCCCCTGCTATACCTGTTGCTGTTGCACTTCCCTCTTCTGTTTGTGAAGCTCTTGTTCCTTCCAGATTTGCTACTTTAGCTCATGCAACTCCTTCTCTGCTTCCTCCATTCTTCTCTTCTCCCTCTGCCTTTGCACGATTCTCTTGTTGCATTGTTGCCTCTTCGCCTCTATATCCATAGTTGTTTTCTCTACCAAAGGATCTGCTAGGAACTTACAGCTTTGCTCTTCCTCCATGTGATTAACAATCTTCCTCTTTCCCTTGTCGCACACTGGTATGATTGCCTCTGCTACTACTACTGCTGGTGTGGGTTCTCTTCGGGATGTTGCTTCATGTTGCTTTGCTAACCACTCCACAGCGAAGCCGACCTGTTGATTGGGTCTCGAGAAACTGTAGCGATATCTACATGGGTCCTCCTCCACCCAATGACATGCCTCTTGGATTCAGTTGAACTGTGCTCTCATGCACTGATCTTTCACAATGCAATGTGGGTCATACGGATTGTAACTTCGGATGTCGAAATGATACTTCTTCATCAGTTCTGCCTCAACATCCACTTGCTTGAAAATCCAGATCTCGTATAACCCAATCCACAATGGAAGAGAAAGCCAAGGTGCCTTCTTCTTCCGGTGCAATCTAGCTTTCAATCTTGCCGAGATGTGATATGTTACTTCCTGCATGACGAGTATGTCCAAGGAAAACTTCGGTAGAACATGCAAAGGCTTCTCCAAACTGAACATTCGCATGAAGGTGTTGGACGATGAGGCGTACCAATCATCAATGTCTATTAGTGCCTCCATTGCTTCCTTCGACATGTAGGGTGGATCATGTTCGAATATCATCCTGTAGAATGGGGTGACAAAATGATCAGACAGTCGTGTGATTACTCCTCTAAAGCTACATTTAGACAACAACTTGCAATATGTGTTCACACCATTCTCCGCCAGTGACCATGCCCACTCCAAGCCTGGGAACTCCTATCGGGCACATATTGCATCTAATATGTAGGTGGAGATGTAGATCTCTACTTGCACACCTTCGGGTGACTGTCGAGCCTTCGTTACTAGTTCCTTCAGCTAATGAGCCAACATGTCGGACCAGTTACATGGTTTACCCTCTCTGGCCAGTTGGTCCAGCGCGATCACCCAACTCTATGGGAAGGTTTCCGTGCTTTCTTGGCCGCATAGTCGACACGAAAATATGACCAAGTATTGATATGCCTTCCCCAGTATCTTCATCTTGTAGATCTGGTTGGGTGTCATCTTGAATCTAGCCAACTCCTTTACCCAGTTCTTCCATATGTCTCTAGAGTTGGGACTGTTGCTGGGTAAGCTAAAAGGAGTCTCCATGATAGTCACGGGCTTTGACATCTGATACATCTCATCATAATCTTGTTCCCAGAAGGTGGCAAGCATCGTCCCACTGACACTACTCAGAGTCATTGTCTCGGGATCAGTGTGCGAGACGATCTAGTGTATCATGTCCGCCCATGGGAACACGGGGTATCTACATGCAATCCGGTACAAGTCTGACTTGTGAATGTTCACATACACATGACGGTCTTCGAGCTCTTCCCCAAAAGTTCCTGAAAATGCTTCATTGACCTCTTACCATTTCAGCTTGATGTCCTTATATAGAAACAACTTGGTATCTTCATAGATCGGTGGACATGAGAACACCTGTTCAATTGCTACTCTAGTTGCACTACTATAAGTGTCCTTTGATCCCACTCTCTTGGAGGCCATTGGTCCTGTACTGTTAAGAGGCGGATGAACACCTGAAAGTTCTAGAAATAAAGAAACATGCATGGAAAGAAATATGTTAGTGAAAACCAAAGCAAATTCGAGGAATGACATAACACATACCCGGGGAATGATAGGCAAAGATTGCGCAATTTCTTCTAGGAGACTAGGTGACTGGCTACCAGAATTGTGCAAAAGGAAATTTGGGCTATATAGGAGGCAAGAATAGATGTTGCATTTGTGCAATCTAGGATGACTGCTGACTGCTAGGATTGCGCAATGCGCAATTCCAGCTGGCAATGACTGTAGGCTCAGGGACTACATTGCGCAATTTTTTGGGCCAGTAGTCACTGTCCCTCATAAATGCTCAAAAAAATCCTAGAGGATAGTGCCTGGGTAGAAATGCACATTTCTGGAGAGGAATATAGAGCCTTCCTTCCCCAGATTGCGCAATTTTGTCTGGGTGAGGCAGAGTCTGGGCCAAGATTGCCCAGATCCGTCGACGGGCAACTGAAAGAAAATCTGAAAGTGAATGCATGGAGACACTAAGTGAAAGCAGAAGTGATTTATCATGCATGAAAACATCGAATGAAAGATTCAGTGAATAGATCAACATGCATGTGGGTGAAGCGAGTTGCCAAATTGGCTACCGTTCATGCAAAACAGTTTCATGCATGTGACAACAGTGAGATAGCAACGAAAACTGAAACGGTGCTAATACAAGCTATTATGCATGTAAATGAAAGCAAGTGTTCAAAGAAATCAAGAAAACAACACTCACACAAGTGAAAACACAAAAAGTGACAAAAATGTTGAAAAAGACAAGTTGAGACGACTTACCCATGAATAGTTGAGCCGAATTTGTCAAAGAGTCCTGGATTTGCTGTAGGATGTCAAAGCTCCAAGATCGATGTGAAAGAATGAGTTCTAATGCATCGAATAAATAATTTGGAGCTCATGATGTGCTGCCACAAATTTAGGAAAAACGACACTTGGAGGAAAGGTTCTAAAATGATTTTGCATGTAACCCTCAGTTGCTAAAAATAGCTCCCTAAATCATGGGATGCTTTTTTCATGTTGCCTTTTGCTATTTTGGGAAAAAGCAAGTCATGCATGCAAGTCAAGTTTCCTTAGTCTCGGGTGGAACTGGTCAACCCAACTGCTCATGCATGAGGCTACTGAACTGCTCGGAGAAAATGTGCATTTCTGGATGGGAGCTGGGTTAGCCTTCCAGGAAGGATTCCTAGGCTGAGCAGGCCTGCTGGGAAGGATTGTGCAGTTTTCTGGGTGAAGCCTGACTGGCAGGATTGCACAATTCTGGAGCCTAGTGGCTGCCATAAAAAATTGTGCAATTTCTGGAGGGAAGGTTGGTTTCCCTCTAGAATTGCGCAATTTCTAGGGGACTTTCTGGGCCTGCAGCTAGACCAAGTCCAGGTGATCAACCTGTGAGGGGAATGCATCAAGCTTTGATTAACAGGTTGTATTTATGAAATAAAAACATTGAAGCTTGTGTACTTCACGATGCAAGACAATGTGTTGTGAAAGGTTGGTAGGGAGGCTCCAAAAAGAAGCCAAGGCAAACTTTTGGAGGGTGGTTGTAGCTGCTACAACACTTGGCGACACACTGGTAGAACTACAGCTCTCTAAATGGACCTTGTTCATGAAAAGCAAGTCTAACACGTCTAGAAGTATTGTTCAGTTCTCAGTGCATCTTGGTTTCACACTAGCTTGATTGTAATATGTAGCATTTGCCAAGTTGCTGGTCGATTGACACACATCCCAAGCCAAGGAAACATAGTTGCTTCGATTGGTGTTGAGGGTCATATTGGTGTACAAGCAGTATAGTCGTCAAAATCTTAGTTTCCTCTCTAGTGTTGCTTTGCTGCCAGCAGGCCTGGACAGTACCCAGGTGGAGTCAGATAGGAGCACAAGCATGGCTCCGCTGCCAGCGAGCCTGGTCAGTACCTCGACGGAGTTACTTGCATCACCTCTCTGTGTAGGAAGCCTTTCTCTTCTTTCGCCTTATTCATTTTTAATTTTTAATTTTTCCACTTTTCATTTTTTTCATTTTCATTTTTTCATAACTGTGCATAACATTTATTCATTTTAGAGGCAAAAGAGGGATCGCAACTTATTGAGAGCAGAAGAGGTTATTATTGAGTCCCAAACTCGCATCTTCCCTATATACCTTTCCAGCCTTCTTTTCCATTTATTTGATCCACCAAGCTGTCAAATCATTGCATATTATTCTAAAAATAGCTTATAAAATGGTTTCCTAACTATGTTTGTGACTGCTGTTTGATTTAGATTTTTGTTCAATCAGCTGCGGAAACTTGTCACTTTCCGCAGCCAGCTCAAGTTTCCGCAACCATTTTGTTAAAGACTATGTTACAGGTGTCCAATGGAGAATTCGGCCACATGGGCAAGCTGCAAATGACATGTACATGGAGTGTGTCCCCTTGGTTCAGCCGAATCACTCACAAATAGCCATGGTCAAAGACGGTCAAAGGAGTGGTAAAACTAAGAGTTTTGCGGTGGCACGACTCTGTTTTGCCCACGTGAAGTTTTGCGTGGCAAGATCCTCAATCTCTGGAGGTGTGCTAACACCTGTAGATCAATCCGTGAACCAAATCGAGCAGCCACCACTCCATGGATTTATTTGTCATGATTACCATACTGCTAGATCTCAGGTCGTAGAGATTTACGTGTATGTTTGGCAGCGTAGAATTTAGGAATCAGTTATAGCATTTTCACTAATAAATAACGCATTATCATATGCTTGATAGTTAGCTTTTACATGTAATCTTGACTGTGTTTACGAGCCCACTGTGTCGTGCTCTATTTCTCTGTTTTTACTGCACTTTAATATATGAGAAGACAACATTCTTGAGTTCAATTTGTGACTGAGTATTGATTGGCCGAGGTTACAGAGGGCCCCTGTACACTAAGGCTCTGTATCTACTGTATAGTTTCTCGCTTTCTTTCATTATGTTACTGCTTTTATAATTAGTTGCTTGTGTATATATTTCTTGATATTTATACTAACTATTGTTCATCTTTTCTTTTATGCTTTCTCATGATTGCTAGCTGATCAGTATTTTTCTTTCAGGTTCTTGTAGGCAGCGCGGGAAAATTACATAGTTTTAATGGCTAATGACATGAGATCATCTTGTCCATTCTTCTGATTCATTTACTGAGTTTTAATTTCAGCATTGTCATTTCTTTCAGTTTTGCTTTGCTTATTTACTTTTCTGCAACTTAGATATCATATTACTCATCTGTTTATGATTTCCTTCCTATAGCCAAGCGAATCAAATAGTGAGGAATCAGAATATTATTTGATGTAGTATGATTTAGTTTACTTTCCTGCAAGTTAGTGATTAGATTACTTATGTCATTTTCAGGAATTGAAATATGAATGAGTAGTTAAATCTTAGTTTCATTTTATGCAATTTGATTTCCTGCAATTTAGATATCATATTACTCAGCTTGTTTATGATTACTTCCTATAGCCGGAGCGAGTCGAAAGGTGAAGGGTCAGAATGTGGGTTGAAGTAATGTGATTTAGTTTGCTTTGCTTTCAGTTTTTGAATTGCTTTGAGTTCAGTTTTTATTTTCTTTTTATACATCAGTAAGGATACTGGGCTTCATTGTCACTAGTTCACTGTTTTGGTACATTTTTATTTTCTTTTGAGAGTTGATTTCATCACAACCAGTTTGAAACCTTCTTTTTGAGAGCTTTAAAGTTTGGAAAATCATTGTAGAAATCACCATTACCATCCATACTTGACCTTCAATTTTTCCATCTCACATTAGGGAATCCACAGAAGATAAACCCAAAAACAAACCAAAAACTCAAAAACGACAAAGAACTAAGAAATCGGTTATCTTGCATATACAGTGCACTTCACTTCAGCAGTTTACGACTCTCAGATTGACATTTTAAATAGCAATTTATGACACACTAAATTGACCAAACATTTTGGCGCCATTGCTGGGGAAGTGAAACTAGGTAGCCAATTTCTTAAAAAAAAAAAACAAGAAAATTTCAAGGAAGGAAAGATTGATAACTTCTCAAAGTATGCTCTCCTCTTGCACCTAGTGTGATCTGGAGGACCAGAAACGAGAGAGTTATTGGTTTAATAATTTCTTGAGTATGCTCTCTTCTTGCACCTAGAGTGACTTGGAAGATCAGAAAGATAATTATTAGCCCGACTTGAAGAAAAATAAAAAATGACATGCATAGAGCAAGAGATTCTAGGGGAAGGTTTTTAGCTAGGGCCAAGAGTTCAATTTTTACAACTCCATCTACTTCAAGGAATAGACAAGAGACACCTCCATCATCTCCAACTCACACTCCTAGCCTTAGGATTCTTGGAATTCAAGAGGCAGTAGTTGAATTAGGAGACTCTCCCATACCATCCATCGAATCTGAATTAGGAAAAGACCCTTTCTTTACTTCTACAGGAAAACAAATTGTAATTTAAGAAGTAGAATCACCTGAAGAAGAAGAGGGAGAAATTCCTCCTCATTCGCCATTAGTAGAGGAACCAAAGGACTCTGAAGTCTCTGAGGAAACTATCATGACAGAGGAAGTAGTAAACGGATTTGGTAGAGGTAGAGGTAGAGGAGGAGGAGGAGGAAATAATGGAGGAGGTAGAGGTAACAATGGGGGAAATAGGGATGGAGACAACTCATTCGGATTTCCTATAGTTGATGAGGATTCTCGAGCAAAAATGAAAAACATCTCACCATCTGTCCTCCCAAACTTTCATGGGTTAAGAAATGAGGATCCTGAAACATTTCTATTTGAGTTTGAAGTCGTGTGTCGAACTTATGATTATTTGGAAGACTCTCAAAAACTCAAATTGTTTCCTTCAACATTGAAAGGAGCTGCTTTGAAATGGTTCATGGGATTAGTCACTCAATCCATTAGGACTTGGAATGATATGAACCAAACATTTTTGGATAGATACCTGGACTATTGTATGCCCACCAATCACAAGGATGAGGTATTCAAAATGGTGCAAAGAGAAGATGAAAACTTAGAGGATTTACTTCAAAGATTTCAATACAACCTGAAAAGAGCAAAAATGAATAAATTAGATGAGGAAACCTTGAAAGCTCTTCTATTAAAAGCCATTAGAGACGAATGGATAGATATTTTGAACATGATGGGAAAAGGAGATATATCTCAACTTCCACTTCATGATATAGCAGAGCTATGTGTCCATCTCTCAAGGGGAAAATCTAAAACTGGAAAAGGGCCTAGAGATCCTTCTCTCATTAGAGCAAACAAATCTACAACTGGATCAGTAAGTAGGGCTGAGATTTGCAACATGCTTGATGAATTCAAAACTGATATCTTAGGGAGTCTTAGTGAGCAACTAGACACCCTTAAAATACAAAACAAGTAGAAAGCAGAAGCTGAAGCTTTGGCCATCTTTTGCCCAAAATGTAGAAAGAAACATGCTCTAAGGGAATGTCCCTTGGATGCAAAAGTTGTAGAAACATGTGTGATTTGTTCAGAAAACCATGAGACCAAGGATTGTCCTTCAATTCCTGGGCTCAAAGCTGTCTTTCAAGAAGATCCAAATTCAATTGAGTCTCTCTGTTTTGTTGCAAGGAGACCTTGGCAGGGGCAACAAAACCAAGGGTTTAATAACTCTATGAACTTTCAAACCCCACCAAATTGGAATCCTTAGCAACAACCTTGGTCCCAACCTCAAAATCCTTTGCAATCATGGGTACAAGGTATGCAAAATCCTTATGGGAGATTTGATCAATTTTATCAATATCCTCCATCTTTTCAAAATCAACAAGCTCCACAACTTCCAAATCAAAATTCACAACTATCATTGCCATTTCCACAACAACAACAACCTTCTCAACAGAATCCAAATTCTCAACTCTTGCTTCCATTCCAACAGAAGACAAATCAATTACCTTCCCAGCCATTGCCAAACCCCAACAATAAAAACCCTCAAAATGCTTACATGGTAGAAGGACAACAATTTCCTACCTATATTATTGTTCCTCTCAATGATGTACAACTCATATCTGGTAGAGTTTTAGATAAGCCTTCTATAGATGCTCAAAAGCAAAGCATTTCTGAGGAAGATTCTCTTGAAGCCAATAAAGGTTCTGAAGCATCTCTTCAAAACCCAAGCACTCAAAAAGAAAAAGAAAAAGAGTCAACCCCCACAACTCCTATAGTTGAGCAACCTGCATCTTCATCCACACCTCCTTTTCCTGAAAGATTACAAATTGACAAAGGGGTGGAAAAACAAATCTTGTTGCCTGACTATGATTTTCTAGATGAATTAAAGAATGTCTGTATCAAGATTCCCTTGTTACAAGCCATTAGAAAGATTCCTATTCTAGCAAAAACAATAAAGGAGTTGAGTCTTAAAAGACCAGGAAGGAAATCAAGAGATACAAGAAGAATCCACCTGGTAGGAAAAATTGCAGATATCATGATGGGAAAAATTACTATGCAGAAGTATGTAGATCCCGGTAGTCCAATTGTCAAAACACATATCAATGGGGTAGAAATTCCAAATACTTTGATTGATTTAGGGGCTGCTATCAACATTATGAGTAGACAAACTATGGAACAGCTGAAACTTCCTAATCTTCTTTTTACACCTACTTTACTGCAACTTGCAGATCGATCAATTATCAAACCAGATGGTGTATTAGAAGACATTTCGGTCTCCTTAGACTCTTGGGAATATCCAGTAGATTTCATGATTTTAACTCCCAAGAGTAATTTAGGAGGAAACCCTCTCATCTTAGGAAGACCTTGGCTAGCCACCGCTGATGCTTTTATCAGTTGTAGGTCTGGGGTATGTATATTTCTGATGGTAATTCGACAAAGAAATTCAATCTGTATCCTCCAACAAAAGCAATTACAGAAATGGGAGATAATGAGTGGGTTGATGATGAGGATACTATACAACTTGTCTTTACCATTTCGGAAATCAGTGAAGATAGTCAAATTCTGAACACATTAGAAAACTTTGAAACATCTTCAGAATATGACCACACACAATTTCAGTTAGATTCTGACATTGAGTATCTATCATCTAGAAAAATGTCTCTTTTCTCTATGGAAGAGTTTGGTAGTTCCGCCATTGAGATCTTTCTAGGTAAAACATTGAATATCAACAAAAACTTGCAAAAATCACAACAGGGAGAGCTAACCAAAATCTTGCAAAAACATTCTACTTCATTTGCATGGGAGTATACCGATATGAAAGGTATTGATCCTAAGACTTTCATTCATCACATCTATATCGAGGAAAACAGTAGACCAATCAGACAACCTCAGAGAAGGATGAATCCAAACCTTAGGGAGATAGTGAAAGAAGAGCTCCAAAAACTATTCAATGTAAACTTCATTTATCCAATTTCAGATAGTCGATGGGTTTCTCCTTTGGTTATAGTACCTAAAAAGAATGGTAAATGGAGGGTATGCATTGATTACAGGGAATTGAACAAAGCAACTTTGAAGGATCACTTTCCTTTACCCTTTATCAATCAGGTATTAGATACTTTAGCAGGCAAAAATTATTTTTCATTTTTGGATGGTTTTAGTGGCTATAATCAGATTCAGGTAGCACCTGAAGATCAAGATAAGAAGACCACATTTACCTGTCCATGGGGAAATTTTGCTTACCGAGTACTTCCTTTTGGATTATGTAATGCACCTGCAACATTTCAAAGGGAAGTACTAGGAATCTTTTCTGATCTAATCCATGATTGTGTAGAGGTTTATATGGGTGATTTTACAGTTTATGGTAATTCAAAAGAAAAGGCATTAGAGAATTTGGAAAAAGTCCTTATAAGGTGTAAAGAAACAAACCTTTCATTGAGTCATGAAAAATTCTTTATGATGTTTACTGAAGGTATTATTTTGGGACATCATATTTCGGGGGATGGACTTAAAGTTGATAGATCAAAAGTTGAAGTCATCTCCAAGTTGCCTATTCCAAATTGTCAAAAAGATGTTAGAAGTTTTCTTGGATTTACTGGATACTATAGAAGATTTATCGAAAACTTCACCAAAATAGCACCTCCACTCTTCAAATTACTTACAAAAGACTGTGAATTCAAATGGGATCCTGATTGTCAATCTGCATTTGAAACTTTGAAAACAAAAATATCTGGAGCACCCATTTTGAGAGGGCCAAATTGGAAACTTCCTTTCCATATTTCTACAGATGCTTCAGATACAGCTTTAAGCGCTGTGTTGGGTCAAAAGGATTTAGTTCCTTATGCCATTTACTACACCAGTAAAAATTTGACTCCCACCGAGTTGAACTATATTGTGACTGAAAAATAGTTCTTAGCTGTTGTTCATGCAATCAATAAGTTTAGACATTATATAACAGGCTATGAAACTTTTGTCCATACTGATCATTCTACAATTAGATATCTAATGAACAAACCTGTTACTAATGGCAGAGTTACAAGATGGCTCTTACTTTTACAAGAATTCAATATTACTGTGTTGGATAGACCAGGGAAACAAAATTCAGTAGCTGATTTCTTGTCTAGGATCCAAAATACTAACGAAGATTCTCCTGTAGAGGATAAGTTTCCAGATGAATATTTATTTGCAGTAACTACTAAGACTCATTGGTATGCAGATATTGCTAACTATTTGGTTACAGGGAAGCTGCCTCCACATTTATTTCCTAATGAAAAAAATAAGAATTATTCAGAAGAGTTCGAATTATTCATGGATTTCTAACGAATTGTTTAAAACAGGGTTAGATTGTGTGATCAGAAGATGTGTTCGGGAAGATGAAATGCCTGACATCCTTAAGGAATGTCATGATGAACCATGCGGTGGACACTTTGCTAACAAAAGGACGGCCTATAAAATCCTTTCTTTAGGATATTATTGGCCTTCCCTCTTCAAAGATACAAAACAATATGTCAGAAGGTGTGATAGCTGCCAAAGAGTTGGGAGACCGACTCTTTCAAATGAAATGCCATTACAACCACAGGTACTCATCGAACCCTTTGAAAAATGGGCTTTAGATTTTATTGGACCCATTAATCCACCATCTAAACAGAAGAAGTATATATTGGTATGCACTGATTATGTCACTAAATGGGTATAAGCCAAAGCATTGCCTTCTGCCACTGAAAATTCAGTTGTTAATTTTCTTTATGAGGATATTTTTACTCATTTTGGTGTCCCAAGAGAAATTGTGACAGATCAGGGAAGTCAATTTACATCTAACTTGATGGAGAAGCTGATGGAAGAATACAAAATCAAGCACAGAAAATCTACTCCTTACCATCCGCAAGCAAATGGCCAAGTGGAGTCTACAAACAAAGTTCTTGAGAGCATCATCACCAAAACTGTCCATCTACACAAAAGAGATTGGGCAGAGAGGCTTCCTGAAGCCTTGTGGGCCTACAAAACTACATGGAGGAATATAACAAGACATTCTCCCTATGAACTTGTTTATGGGAAAGAAGTCCTGCTCCCCATTGAATTTCAAGTCAATACTTTCAAGATGGCAGTTCAGTTGGGGATGAATCTATCAGAAGCCCAAAAGCACAGAATGGAGCAGCTGAATGAGCTAGATGAGATCAGACAAGAAGCAATTTTAAGAACTGATCTAGTTCAACATCAAAGAGCTAAGTGGCATGACAAATACATCAAAGAGAAAAAGTTTCAAGAGGGAGATTGGGAACTACTGTTTGATTCCAAGTTTAAAGACTTCAAAGGTAAATTTCAGACCCATTGGCTTGGGCCATATGAGATTGACAAAGTCTTTAGCAATGGAGCGGTAAGAATCAAGACAATTGATGGATTTCAAACTCTTCTCATTGTGAATGGCCACCGATTGAAAATTTATCATAAGCCACTCTCAAAAGAGGAATTTGTCAAAATGTTTCAAGAAAATTCTGCAATAAGGCTGGTGAAGAAGAATCCTTCTTCCCCACCAGCCTAGCCTTGTTTCTTTCAGTTAAAAAAAATAAAAAAATAAAAAAATAAAAAATAAAAAATAAAAAATAAAAAATAAAATAAAAAATTGTATAAGACTGAAAACCAATCATAGATTGGCGGTTTTATACAGAAAATGTAGAGTGAAAATCAGGGACACCTGACACTCTATATTTTCCAAAAAAAAAAGATCTTCTCTCCTTCTTTTTCCATCTTCACTCCACTTCATTTGCCATTCCACTCCATCTCCATCTCATTTTCATTTCACTTCACTCCGCTTCATTTCACTCCATTTCATTTCATCAATAAAAGTCCCTTTCAGGACCATTTTCACTCAGTTAGTTATTATCTAACTATCTTTGTTCAGCTAAGAGGGTGTTGTGTCAATTTCCGCAACTGGTAGCAGTTTCTGCAGCCAGAAGCAGTTTCCACAGCCACCACTCTGTTTTTCAAATCCACAGTCAAAATGTTAGTGCAATAATCATGAAAATGCAGGTGTGATTGAGCATATGCTATGAAGACATGGAGCATCTCCAGACATCAATGAAGAGCAGTTGGTTAAAAGCTAATGAGCAACAAATGGCAAGGTTTCCAAAGGTATGAGCAATTTTTTTTTTTCAAATGGCAATTAAAGTCACGATTATGCATAGTTATCAAACCATAAAAGCTCTACTATGTGCAATGATCGTTATGATAGCTCCATTACCCACTACCATCCCACGATATTATTCCGCACACCATGCATTCATTTCTTAATGGTCTCATGATTGATTTTCGGGTTTAAACTCATAGTCGACTGCACTTTCATTCACCACCTGTAATCATGAGATGTGACCTATCCCATTACGACTCCTCTCCACCGCATTTTCCGCAGCCATCTATTAAAACGTGTAACATTTCGTACGTAGCCGTTTAATTCAAAATCTCAACTTCACTCCATTCCCTTACCATTATATTAAGACCATCTTCTTCACATACGTCTGCATTTCATCTTGTGAACTCATTACGGCTGCTCATCCTCTGTTCCGCCTGTAATCCCGAAGCACTCCCGTTACCTGCTATCCATCTACCAATTGCAGCCACTGTATTTTGCCATAAACCCTGCAACCGAGCCACCTTCCCTCTGCTAAACCCTCACACGCAATTGAATTTTCAGTTGAAATTCAAAACAGAGGAAGGAATGGGATGATTACTAAGGGCAGAACCAGAAGGACCTAAATATTTAGAAGGTTACCCTCAAGCAAAAGATTTGCTGAAGAAAGCAAAATGGTTACGCTTCATCCAAAAATTCAAGGGCCATAATAAAGAGGTAACCAAAGCCTTTGCACGGTCTTTCGATGGCCAGATGGTGGAAATTGGAGACTTAAAGCTCACGGTGACTGAAACAACAGTAGCAGCTGCCACAGGCTTACCCCAGGAAGGTGAGCGATGGTTTAAAAACAAAAGCGTGGACGAACAGGCATGGAGAATTATGTTACGAAACCCAGGTATGGACATCACTGTGTTTACAAAAGGAATTCCTGTTCATGCATTGAAAGAAGAATGGGCCAGCCTGCTGTTAGTTATCCAAAAAATTATCACTTGCAAAGGATGCTTTGGTTCAATGTACATGTACCATGCTAGATTGTTGATGAACTTCTTAGAGAGTCAAACTCTTAATTTGCCTTATTTATTACTGCTGAGTTTGAAAAAGATGAGTATCACAGTCCAAAAGCACATAGGAAATATATAACCTCATCTATATCATCATGGACTTGTAAAGATTCTCATTGAGGACCAACTGAAGAAAAACAAAGATACCTGGGAACAATTCTTAATAAGAAACTACTTTCAAGAGCCATCTGAGGCATTTGAAAGTAGTAAACCAAAGACACCAAGAAGGAGTAGGAGAAAAGAAAAGAGTGCCATAGTCCAAGACTCTCCTACTACCGAAACTCAAGAAGTTGGTCAAAAAGAAAAAGAGAACAGAACTAAGGACAAGAAACAGAGAAAAGTGAAAGGCAAAAGAAACATAGAAGAAGTCTACCAATCACTTGAGCCATCTATAGAGGAAGATTATCAAACATTATCAGAGAGATTAGTGCATCTTCAAGAACAGGCTGCTATAGCAAAGAAAAAGGAAAAAGGGAAATACAACATACAAGAAGGGAGTACTAGTCCACCATATTTAAGAAGAAGCACCAGGCTTAGAGGAAAGGGGAGTAAAACACAAGTTAAACGGCCCCACTTCATTGACTTGGGTGGGGAAACACCCGAGAAAACTCCAGCTGGCCGTAGTCCACCTTGTCCTCAGCCAAGTATTGAAACTAGTCCTCCATATGTTGATGAAAGCCCTTCTCGGCCAGAGCTAGAAAGCAGTCCTCCTCCTCCACAAGACTTTGAACTCAGTCCAAGAAATACATATGAAATAGATCCCAGTCAACAGGAGGTATATGACTACCTCGAATCTTTAGAAAAAACAGCTGCAGGTCCGAGTACCACTCTGCCCCACATGACACTAGATACACAAGTTCAATCCTTAAAGCAAGAGGTATTTGAATTAGAGGTTCTAAACAGGCATATCAAGCAATAAAATGAAGCACTTAAGGAGCAAAGAAAATTAGATAAAATTATTCATGATAATACTATGCTTCATTTCAAATTTGGGACTATGGCAAAAGAAGAATAAGAAACTAAAGAAAAAGTGTAGAAAGTTGAGCAGAGAATTGATCAATCTCAAATTCAGATGTCTAATAAGGAAACTCAAGATGGTGTTAGCACCAAGGAAGAAGAAAAGAGGACTAGATGTCCTAGCAGAGGCTTCATAACATATGGATTAAAGGGGAATGACTAAAATTTTGGTTGCATGAGGACATGCAACACCTTCATAGTGGGGTACGTTGAGTCCCAAACTTGCATCTTCCCTATATACCTTTTCAGCCTTCTTTTCCATTTATTTGATCCACCAAGCTGTCAAATCATTGCATATTAGTCTAAAAAGAGCTTATAAAATGGTTTCCTAACTATGTTTGTGACTGTTGTTTGATTTAGATTTTTGTTCAATCAGCTGCTGTTATAGGGAAAAGTGTCTATGCAGAACTACTAATCCCACTAAGGTGTGGTAGCTACCTTAGAAACAAACAAAGTAAAACTACTTTCGTTTTCCTTTATGAAAGATAGATGAGAGAAGAATGAAGGAGACCAACCTCTATCTTGTGCTTGGTTCCTTGCTCGATTCCTCTCTCTTCTGATAGTCCTTTGCTACTTGCTTCCTTGTATACCCAGCTTTACAGAGTACCTGTAGAATCAAAGCAGCATAACACTATACGAGAACATGGATCTATTATCATAAACAATCTAGGATCAGATGTAAATTGACCATACAAATGCACAAAACATAGATTACACAAGAGTATGGAGGAAAACTTGAATAGCTTTATTGATAATCAAGAAAGAGCCAAGAGAGTTACAACCAGTTGTTCTGACCCAGCATCATCCTCTCAGCAAGTAAGCCCTTCTTCACCTCATGCAAAGCTTAGATCACCCAACACCATGATGTTGCCTCAAGAAACCAACAACAATTCCTTACAAGATGCAAAATTCCAGCCTCTGGATCTCTAGGATGAGGGATCCATATATAGATATTTGTAAGGGAGATGAGTCAGCTTGTGATTTGATTAGTGTCTTCCCTCTGATAGTTCTTGCTTCCACTTGGATATTGATGATCTCTTACTCATCCTTGGTCGAATTCAGAGAGGCAAGTGTCACAGGAGAAGTTTCTGGAAGATTCCATGCCTCTCCACCTCACGGATTGACACTGCCATTTGTCTCTTCTCGCCCATCGCACCCTATAGAAGGGCTTTTTGAAATGCAACGCACCCACAAAGTGTACTTAGGTGAGATGCAATGCACTATGCCTATGGAGCAGGTGAAATGATCCTGTTTTGACCAGTTCTGAGTAGTTTTTCATGGAGAACTTCTGGGAGAAGCTGTAATCAGTTGACCTTGTTCCTTTAGGGGTTGGAAAAACACTTTTAGGGACTTAGGAGCCCTTGGTTTATGGACATTTTATGCTTGGGGTTGCAGTGCCCAAAAATTTCTATAACAGTTGCCCCCTAAAGCATGAGGTCGTTAATCTTTTTTGATGTCGGGTGAAATGCTTTATCATGAGGATCCGAAGTTCTTTCAAGCTAGGAGGAGACCTGTAATAAGATACAATACAATACATTATCTTCATAATATTTTCATGATCTAGCTGAGGCGGGCATTCCCATGCTCAGCTTTATAAATTCATTTTCATGTACATAGGACTGAC
The DNA here is from genome assembly GCA_031772625.1 of Pinus tabuliformis. NCBI lineage: Eukaryota > Viridiplantae > Streptophyta > Pinopsida > Pinales > Pinaceae > Pinus > Pinus tabuliformis. Next base: position 1,844,379,300 of record CM062817.1, on the reverse strand, counting down.
AATCGTCTGAGTGTAGACTGATGATTCTAGTAGAGCCATCATCCCTTTGATTGGATGATTATCTGTGCAGCAATGACGTACAATTGATGTCTTTAGTTTCTTGAATATATATCGTAGCCCGGATGGATGAAACTAGATCCGGGGTCTTCAATCTCGTTCGATCTTCACTCAAAGTACAAGTCGATCCATGTGAGAGATGTTCTGGAGTCGAACATGGAAAGACATCGCCTGATTACCAGCCAATGATGTAAGTTGTTAATAGGCGCGAGAGGAATCACTGATAATGATAATGACCCTCAAGGTACTGCAGTACAATTCACGTGGTGTGAATAAAGGACATGGCGTCGAACACCACGCAAAATCTTTCGGTCGAAGGCCATTGATGTAAACCTGTCGCGGGGAGTGAGAAACTTGCCATTCAGGCATGCAAGCTTCAAAGTACTGAAAGGGGTGTTCCTAGATCGATTTCTTGGATAATGAGCTGATGTCGACAAGAAGCGATCCGTCATAGGAGGGCCTTAATGAATCCCACATCAATGACACGGAACGGAGCAAATGATTTTAATGGAGGTGAAAACGATCTGGTGATATAAGGTTCAGGGTGGCGGTCATGAAAGAATGGAGCGTAAATGTATTGCAGCGGGTGAGACACAGGTGGATTCTCTGAGTGACTTCTCTTGAACATATCGGCGACACTGACGTGATGGATTGGTAGCATTAACCCCAAATGTGGATGGTGTGATGGGACCATGGTGATGTGACCAGTGAATGAAACAACCCAACCCGACTTGGATGCGGAGTGAAAGTGTCATGTTCAAGAGCGACTTGCTACCAACAAAGTTTCTTCAAGTTTTCTTCCCAATTTTTCCCCAGTCATTGCTGACAAGTACCTCTTTATTTTTGTCAAGCTTGAGGAGGATAACATATGCTTGTTCTATAATTTGCCCTTCGGGCAAACCCATCGCTATGTTTTACTGAGCCTAGCGATAATGAAACTCATTCTTGTCTGCTATGGACAAGTTTGTCGCTATTAGGTTTTAACGAGTTTAACAACAAAGATAACTCGGTCCTTTTCAATTTTAGAGAGTCTGAAAAAGGACGTAAAGGAAACTCCAAAAATCCTTTTTCGTCATCTAATCCCTTAAGTCCAAAAAAGTATAAAACAATACAGAAGGGATGAATTTTCGATACTTTTAACGAGCCGAACAAAACAAGCGCTTGATCTTTTTGTGTAATAATCCCTCAGGTCCAAAAAGATTAAAATCTAAAGGAGGGATAACACTTCCGGTCCCTTTAACGAGCTGGAGAGGCCAATGGCTCGGAAATCTTTTCATAGTTTACGAGTCAGTTGAAAAGAGCTTAAAGGAGACTCGTCTTTGAGGAACGAGTGATAAAATTGGGTAGCAGCTGATTCCAGGTAAGGTTTGGAATTTTCCAATCACGGCAGTGTTACAAGGATGGCTAGCGGGATCACTCTTCGCAGCTGTTCCTCAAAAGGGGTAAACAATCAAATGGAGGTGAATGATCGGCCAATATAGAGTGGAGGCGATGATGGGAACACGACCAAGGCTTTAAAGGCTGAAGTATTACATTCACGATGGTTGTTTATCGGGAATTGGTTCATTTTTTATTGAGCTTAAACGTTGGGGGAAACATTTGCTCATTGCTTATGTTTATTTTTTAATGAGCATGAAGTCCGCGTTAAAACTGCTCGATTGATCCAGTCGTATAATAAGAATGTCTCATATATGAAAATGGAAATTTTTAAAGTTTTGCCCCACATCCTTTCTTTATGCAAGTTAGGAAATGACCAATCCTATGAGTTTAAAGGGTTAGAGGACCTAAAAATTTAAAAAATAAATGGTCGCTCTTCGCTTGCACGCCAAAAGGTTTGCATGCCCCCAGGTATAAAATAGAGTTTCAAGGTCACCTTTTATTCTACCGACAAGACATTCGTTTTATCGGGAAAGGCCTACCTCTTTCAGGTTACCAAAGATTGTTTAATATGTCCTGCAAACAAAACACTTCTTCGGCGATGCCTACCGAAATAGACAAAGGCGGGTGGCGCAGACGCCTCCACCCACATAACTTTGACAAGGGAATCTTATTCCAGTCCAACCCCCTTTTCCAATCATGGACGGGAGCCTCAGACTAGTCATATATCCCTCGCGGAAACCTACCCTATATCTGAAGTTTTCCTGCCGAAGCAGACCAGGGTGCATGCCCCCTGGGTTTCAGTCATGTCCCCCGAATCACTCGCGCTCATCAGGTGGACGGACTGGGGATTGATGAGACATTCCTTGTGTGAAAAGACCATTCAGGGATGGTATATGACTATTTGCTATGCGTGAACCGGGGAATGAAAGCTGGTCTACGAGCTTGACCACTCTTCCTTCGTGCGGAAAACACATTACTCTAAAGAGTGATGAGACAATGGCTCCCATGCAATAAATATAGTCTCTTCCAAGGAGTAGATTATAATCCAGGGGTCCTTGGACTACCATTACGTTCATATGAACGGTTTTCCCTCTCAATGTTATGGGCACATTAGGAAGGATCCCTAACAGTCAACTGGTTCCTTTGTCAAAGCCTGTTAGATTTCTCATCTCAGGCAAAAGCGATGGCGAACCAAGCACTTTCCAAGCAGTCGAGGAAAGGATACTCACAGAAGCCCCTTCATCTATGATGGTACCGGCCATAACCATTCTATATATTTGAGCAATGATTCGAAATGGTATACTAGCCGGTAAACGGGGTCTGCCTAGCTGATTCCAGTCGAAGGAAACAACTAGGTTTCTTGGAGGTGGGTAAATTTCCCCCATGTTCATCGGAGTCCGTGTTTACAAAAAGAATTTGGACGGTGACATCCTTGTTCTCTTCGGTGACTGTATTATCTGAAGATAAGACCTCTGAAGGCAAGACTGGGTCAACCGCCGCCTCGACCTTTTGACTTTCGTCTGGTATGGGTTCAGCTGGTTTATCTTCAATGATAGATGCTTCGACCGACCACCTGGGCGGGTCAACCGGATTTTCAACTAGCGAAGGACTCGACAAGAGTTTATTATATCTAGGAGGAAGTCGTAATAGTGAAACCGAACGATCATCCAAAACTCTTTTAGCCTCGTATAAGAAGGGACAACGGTGGACGGCGTGATCGCCTTCACACAGTTTACAAGGAAATTTGCACTTTCCTTTTTGTCTAGGGACTTCACTTTCACTAGTCGACGATGTGTTTTCAACATGATCATCAGAGGTTGATGACACCGGGTTGTGCAAACGAGGAGACCAGTCCCTTAATATTTGAGGGATGCAGGGACAATCTCTATGATAGTGGTCTCCTTTGCAAATGACACATGGCGATTTAGGCCTGGTCGATGCAGTGTGTGGATTTTCACTAGACGATGCTTGGTTGCCCCCTTTCGCCTTTGGTTCCTTCTTCTTCTTCTCTTTTTTCTTCTTTTCCTTCTTCTTCTCAGATACTTGATCTTTGACTTTACTAGCCCCATTAAGCGAAGAAGAAGGAGGAGAGGAATAATTGGACGAAGTAGATGGTTGGGGGGTAACTCTGGAATTGTCTAGTTGCTGACTCGATTGTTCAGGAATTGCGGTGTTCTGAATGACGGAGGTTGAGAGAAGCCATCCGGGCAAGCCAATTGTCAATCCTGGAAGTGACAATGTGGCCATATGGGGTGCACCAACATCTCCCCAAGAGGAGAAGGGACTAGGATTTCCTCCAAGGGAACTCCTTGGTTGGTGGACTCCATTCTCTCAACCCAAGACCAACGTAGGAAAGGTGGTGATTATTCCGTTTAAAATAAATTTTAGATGCTTTGACACAACTTGTTTTTTCAATTTTAAAGAGTCGAGAAAAAACAAAAGATGACCAGGGAAAATTTTAAGAACCCCCCCTAAATTTATAAATATAATAAATGGGTGAATCTCCATGGTATATAGGAAAAATGGAAGGCGATTTTATCAATAATATAATATGTATATATAATTTTTTGGCGAATCTCTCACCAGGCATGGCAAATATTTTACTCAATTATAAAATCTTGTAAGATCTTGGCGAGTCTTTCACTAAATAATAAAACTTTTTAAAGTCCTAGTGAATCTTAGCATAGGCTACATGCTGGTTTAATTCCCCCATTTAAATAGGCTACATTCCAGGTGAATACCATGGGTCAATACCATGTGCCATTTTGGTGAATACCATGGGTCAATACCATGTGCCATTTTTATTTTTATTAATTCTAATATTAGGGTTAATAATGGTTTTTTGCATGGTATTAATAACAATCTAGTCCATGGTATTTGTCCCATAGTATTTTGGCCATAGGTTTCACCTAAATATAACCCATTTTTTTAGTGTTCGTAAATATAAGGTGACTTATGGAGTAAATATAAAAAAATGTTTTATTTGTTTACCATACCTCTCGTTTATTTATATTTTTATTAATTTACCATACCTCTTTTACAAATATGGTATTTGGCCCATAGGATTCACTTAAATAAAACCTCTTTCTTGAGCCTTCATAAATAGAACGAGGGTTATGGACTAAATATAAAAAGAGGTTTTATTTATTTACGATACGTCTAGTATATTTATATTTTTATTTATTTACCATACCTCCACTTTACTTATATTTTTATTTGTTTACACCCTTACATGTATATAAGGTGACTTATGGAGTAAATATAAAAAATGTTTTATTTATTTACCATACCTCTCATTTATTTATATTTTTATTAATTTACCATACCTCTTTTATAAATATGGTATTTGGCCCATAGGATTCACTTAAATAAAACCTATTCTTGAAAATGGGTGAATGGATTCACTTAAATAAAACCTATTCTTGAAAATGGGCGAATGGAAGGTTGTAAGTCCTAATTTCAAGGGCTAAATTTACCTTTTTTACCCTCTCCCTTAAAATAAGGTGGGCTATTTGAGGTGATTTGTAAAAATGTACTATGATACAAAATATTCGCCCACTAAAAATTTAAAACCCCTTAATTTCGCCAAAGGGCGAACATTCGCCCCTAAAATTATCCTTGAAGATGACTCTAGTCGCCTTTGATTTTTAATGAGCCTGAAGTGACAAGTGCTCAAATGGACCTTTTCCGTTAAGGAGTCTGAAAAGGAACGAAAGGGACTGCTCTAGAAATCTAGGCAGAGGGATTACCAAACCAATCGCAAAACTACAGAATACTTTTTACGGTACGACAGTCAATCTTCCCGAATGCTGTGTTCAGTGCATTGCGATCGATAGGGCGGCAGACACGGCTTCCTAAGGATAAAGGATTAAGCCTATTGTGGTCTCCCCAAATATACTCGACGGTACGTGGGAGCACAAGTCCGTACTGGCACTTATCGTCTCAAAGTGGTGGAATCACCCAACCAACAGTGAGAACAACAATTACCAAGCTTTACGACGCCGGAATACGTCTCCAGCCTAGACTTCTAGATGTTGTGTGTTAGGTTCCAAAGCGTTGTTAGATTCATTAAATTTATTTTATAGTTGATCTTGCTTAAGAAATTTTCCTTTCAGGTTCATCGCGTGATGTAGATGTACAATTCCTAAAATGCAATCTAAGATGATAAACAATCTTTTATCTTCTTTGTGCAATGAAAATCCTAGCTACTAAGGAAAGAAAGACAGAATTCTTTCAACAAAGAGCAAAGAGCACACACTATATGCACTGTCCTAAATCAAACCAATCAAACAGTCTAAATGCAAATGCACATGCATGTATTTGTTTTCAGCCTTCTTAATATGTGAATGATAAAAATAAAGCTAATGCGCAAATCTGAATTACTTTTCAAGCGACAATTACTAACAAGTTTCTTTTCAAAATCAAAATGAAGACAATGACAACACTTTGCGATTTGGAAATGAAGACTTGCTTTCGACACTAGAAAAACTACTAATTCAGACGAAATACAATAGTAACAGGGTAATCGACTATCAAGAGCAATCAGACTCTCTTCTATGACTGAAAACGACACTTGCGACACTTTCAAATCAAGAAACAATAGTACAATTACGTTACTTTTTGCAAAGGAGAACTGAAAATGACTCAACAAATACACAAAAAAATTTACAGTTCTTTGCACAATGGAGGCGGAATATCAGCAAGGAAAGGGGTTTCAAACAGAGGTGTACTGACTACAGGTAGCAAATTTCTTGAATAGATCTGAAAAGAGTGAACACAGAAACCAAAATCTAGGAACAATGCCTAGTCTAATCAGCGCACCTGTAACATAGTGAATTTGAAATGCAGCGCACCTACTACACTCGGGAAGTGCGCTGAATTTTAGATTCATAGAACAGAGAGTGCGCTGGGCCAGGGACGAGACTTTTCTTGGGTTCCGGGTCACAGTTTGCAGTTCAGTTCAGGGATTTTGGCCGAGCAAGTGGTAACCAGTAAATCAACAACAAGGGTATATCTAAGGAGGTTACTAGAGCCACCACAAGGGCAATTAGAGAGTTTGTAAATCAGTTGTTTAATTCATAAACAAAACCTGGAGATTGACTGAAGCGACATTTATCTACTTTGCATTTGCATAGCAAATGCAGTTCGAAAGCTACCTGGCTCAACTTCAGGCTCCGTCTGTAAGTTTACAAAGTAAACAAATGTAGATAAACAAACAACCTAGTCGCTCCCCAGTGGAGTCACGATTTTGTTACAGGGAAAAGTGTCTATGCAAAACTGCTAATCCCAATAAGGTGTGGTAGCTACCTTAGAAACAAACAAAGTATAACTACTTTCGTTTTCCTTTATGAAATATAGATGAGAGAAGAATGAAGGAGACCAACCTCTGTCTTGCACTTGGTTCCTTGCTCGATTCCTCTCTCTTCTGATAGTCCTTTGCTACTTGCTTCCTTGTATACCCAGCTTTACAGAGTACCTGTAGAATCAAAGCAGCATAACACTATACGAGAACATGGATCTATTATCATAAACAATCTAGGATCAGATGTAAATTGACCATACAAATGCACAAAACATAGATTACACAAGAGTATGGAGGAAAACTTGAATAGCTTTATTGATAATCAAGAAAGAGTGAAGAGAGTTACAACCAGTTGTTCTGACCCAGCATCATCCTCTCAGCAAGTAAGCCCTTCTTCACCTCATGCAAATCTTAGACCACCCAACACCATGATGTTGCCTCAAGAAACCAACAACAATTCCTTACAAGATGCAAAATTCCAGCCTCTGGATCTCTGGGATGAGGGATCCATATATAGATATCTGTAAGGGAGATGAGTCAGCTTGTGATTTGATTAGTGTCTTCCCTCTGATAGTTCTTGCTTCCACTTGGATATTGATGATCTCTTACTCATCCTTGGTCGAATTCAGAGAGGCAAGTGTCACAGGAGAAGTCTCTGGAAGATTCCATGCCTCTCCACCTCGCGGATTGACACTGCCATTTGTCTCTTCTCGCCCATCGCACCCCATAGAAGGGCTTTTTGAAATGCAACGCACCCACAGGGTGTACTTAGGTGAGATGCAACGCACTTTGCCTATGGAGCAGGTGAAATGATCATGTTTTGACCAGTTCTGAGTAGTTTTTCATGGAGAACTTCTGGGAGAAGCTGTAATCAGTTGACCTTGTTCCTTTAGGGGTTGGAACAACACTTTTCGGGATTTAGGAGCCCTTGGTTTATGGACATTTTATGCTTGGGGTTGCAGTGCCCAAAAATGTCTATAACAGCTGCGAAAACTTGTCACTTTCCGCATCCATCTCAAGTTTCTGCAGCCATTTTGTTAAAGACTATGTTACAGGTGTCCAATGGAGAATCCGGCCACATGGGCAAGCTGCAAATGACACGTACATGGAGCGTGTCCCCTTGGTTCAGCTGAATCACTCACAAACAACCATGGTCAAAGACGGTCAAAGGAGTGGTAAAACCAAGAGTTTTGCGGTGGCATGGCTCTGTTTTGCCCATGTGAAGTTTTGCGTGGCAAGATCCTCAATATCTGGAGGTGTGCTAACACCTGTAGATCAATCCGTGGATTTATTTATCATGATTACCATACTGCTAGATCTTAGGCCGTAGAGATTTACATGTCTGTTTGGCAGCGTAGAATTTAAGAATCAGTTATAGCATTTTCACTTATAAATAACGCGTTATCATATGCTTGATAGTTAGCTTTTACATGTAATCTTGACTGTGTTTATGAGCCCACTGTGCCGTGCTCTATTTCTCTGTTTTTACTGCACTTTAATATATGAGAAGACAACATTCTTGAGTTCAATTTGTGACTGAGTATTGATTGGCCGAGGTTGCAGAGGGCCCCTGTACACCAAGGCTCTGTATCTACAGTATAGTTTCTCGCTTTCTTTCATTATGTTACTGCTTTTATAATTAGTTGCTTGTGTATATATTTCCTGATATTTATACTAACTACTGTTCATCTTTTCTTTTATGCTTTCTCATGATTGCTAGCCGATCAGTATTTTTCTTTCAGGTTCTTGTAGGTAGCCCGGGAAAATTACATAGTTTTAATGACTAATGACATGAGATCATCTTGTCCTTTCTACTGATTCATTTACTGAGTTTTAATTTCAGCATTGTCATTTCTTTCAGTTTTGCTTTTCTTATTTACTTTTCTGCAACTTAGATATCATATTACTCATCTGTTTATGATTTCCTTCCTATAGCCAAGTGACTCAAATAGTGAGGAATCAGAATATTATTTGATGTAGTATGATTTATTTTACTTTCCTGCAAGCTAGTGATTAAATTACTTATGCCATTTTCAGGAATTGAAATATGAATGAGTAGTTAAATCTTAGTTTCATTTTATGCAATTTGATTTCCTGCAATTTAGATATCATATTACTCAGCTTGTTTATGATTACTTCCTATAGCCGGAGCGAGTCGAAAGGTGAAGGGTCAGAATGTGGGTTGAAGTAGTGTGATTTAGTTTGCTTTGCTTTCAGTCTTTGAATTGCTTTGAGTTCAGTTTTTATTTTCTTTTTATACAACAGTTAGGATATTGGGCTTCATTGTCACTAGTTCACTGTTTTGGTACATTTTTATTTTCTTTTGAGAGTTGATTTCATCACATCCAGTTTGAAACCTTCTTTTTGAGAACTTTAAAGTTTGGAAAATCATTGTAGAAATAACCATTACCATCCATACTTGACCTTCAAATTTTCCATCTCACATTAGGGAATCCATAGAAGATAAACCCAAAAACAAACCAAAAACTCAAAAACGACAAATAAATAAGAAATCGGTTATCTTGCATATACAGTGCACTTCACTTCAGCAGTTTACGACTCTCGGATTGACATTTTAAATAGAAATTTACGACACACTAAATTGACCAAATAGTTGTTCCAGCAGAGAAGTATTTTATTATACCTCTGATGTGCCTGTTAACGTTTTCCCCCTCACCTTACTCTACTTGACTAAGCTGACAAGGGTTAACCCAAAAACAACCGACTAGATTAGGTGACACTAGTTAGCATGCAAGCATTGTGTTTTCACCAAGGTTCACTTAGAACATTACGTATTTTCCTTTGACGTATCATGGACTAAAAGTAACAATTTCTTCATATAGAGGAATAATGATAGATAACCAAGTAGTGATAGTTGTACAAGGCCTCTTATACTTTACCTAGCTCGTTTCAAGAGTCATACATGGGTTCATGCGAAACTAACCTACGAATAAAACAAGCAAACAAACAAACAACAAAGCAAAGAAAGAGCAGAAGAAAAAGTGAAAGAAAAGCTAGTAAGCTAACAAGAAAACAAACAAACAAACAAACAAAGCAAGTAAGCAAACAATCATGCAGGAAAATCATCTTAAAGGAAAAACTACTCCTACTCCTAAACTAACGGTGCATGGGCCTGATCACACGAAGTGATATTTCCAATGCAACCTCGATGCATTGGTTGACCCATGTTGGTGAAGGATTTGTCTGCAAGAAACCCAGTTAAGCGAACTAGCAAGCAAGAAAGATATAACAATGAATACAACCACACTTCATGCTCCAAGATGCCCATGGGACATAAGTGAGTACAAGTGTATGAAGAGCAGTCCGTGCACTTATCATGATGTTGTGCGACACTACGTGCAACTTTGAAGCATAAGCACACTCTTAACTGTGACATGCAAGCAAACGAAAGAAACAAAGACAAATTGTGTCGTGCACGTGTGCTTGCAATGTAAGATTCTTCCAATGCATGAGCGATAGGATCGTGTAGTTCGCCTGGAGGAAGCATGATCTGCTTGTGAGATTGATCTTCAATGCATACAAATGAGTGATGAGGAGCATTGGGTGATTGAACAGTTTCCTGATCGGAAGTGAGACCAACCCCAAGACAGCGAGGGCCTGGCATAACCATCAGCTCGGGCTGAAGTGCCTCAATAGTCTCGGATGTTTCAACTTCATCGTTAGATAGATCATCATAAACCAGTGGCTTCGAAAAATTAACTATGATAGAAACATGATCATGATCGAATATGGGAGTAAATGGATCATGACAGCCACAATCAGAAAAATCAATGATTTCATTGGCATCCTCATCATTTGACGAATCAAACAAAGGGGTAGATGAGAAGTGAATAAATTCATCCTTAGTGTTTTCAGAAAAGGCAGATGAAAGGTAAAGTGGATTTTCAATGAAAGATTTATCCTCTTCGTTGTTGGATGATGGACTGAAATGCGGTGTGTCCTATGAGCGATGAACAATGGGTGCATCCGTGGATGAAGATACACATGTGAAATCTTGGATGGTAGGTTCACCAAATATGTCAGGAAAGAACGTAGGGGGCTTAGACGGAAGGGAGTCATCCTTCACTGAGTGTTAATGCTCAAGCTCCCACTCATATTATTTATGAATGAAAACTCATGTTGGTTGTGCAACACCAACTCTGTCAGTGGTTTGTTCCTCATTCACAACAAGTGTAGAGTCCGGAATGGAAGAACACAAGACAATATCATCCGGAGGAACAACCGAGTGCGAAGACGGAGGTTGTGGAACAAAATGCATATGACAACTTGATGGACTCACAACCAAATCTGCGCGAAAATTAAGCAAAGTGATGTTGGGAGGATGTGACAACTGAACAGGTGTGTGAGCATGACCCTCAACATCACTTTGTGGTGGTGGAGTTGTTTGATGAGGGGATGGTGGATTTTCACTTGTGATAGTGACCGCATCCGCATGAGATTGCGCAACTCCATCACTGAAGAATGTTGAGTGAGGCTTGATTTCAAACTTCTTCTTGGGACGAGCAGATTTATTAACAAAATACTCAAACCAGTCCCAAAGATAGAAAAAGTTCATCTGGCTCTTCGGAGCTTGAAACTACAAGTCACGGAAGCACTGCCAAAAATACATAGGTGATTCATCCGGATCCTTCCATTGTTGAAGTAGTTTTTGGTCCAGGTGGTCTGGATCAAAATGATGGAAAGTGTCTTCAATGAGATCACATAAGTGCTCAAGTGAGTGCATGATGTGAGTGGGTAGGTTGCACAGCCATCGAAGTGGAGATTCACGAAGTGTGTATGCAAGCAGCAAGCTATAGAAATTATCACTGTAGATCACCTGATAATGCAATATACTAAAGAAAAATACTCGATCTACTTCTACAAACAAACTTCCAGAAGCTTAATCGATTTTGAGCAAGATCAAATAGAACACATATAACAGATGAAGAAGAAACAATCGCACATGAACACAGAAGGATACTCTGGGGAAAGCCTCAGCTAAAAACCCCGATCTTTGTATTATCATACAAGTGGAAATATCTCAGGATTACACAAAGCTTTAGCTCACAAGCTATCCAGCTCTCAGTACAATCCCTCACTGGTGCTTATAGACAGAATAGACAACACATATGCCTTCCTTTAGTCCTCCAAGCCTCCTATTTCCTTGCGTAGTTTCTCTTGGGTCCTCAAGCTTCCACCTATGTGTAATTACCTCACAGACTGCTCACTAACCTCTGAAATAACTGGGTAATCCTGAAGGATATAATTCCTTCTGCATGGATGAGTTTCCTATGTAGGAAAATTCCTCCAACTAATAGTACACTGTCCCTTCCTTTGATCTCAATTCGGTCTCTATCTGAACTGACATGCATGAGTTATTTATGAGAGAACATTCAGTTATCTGAAGTACACTAGTTGCACGGATGCATGCATTGACTAACTGAACTCACAATCAGTTCCACAAACTGTTGGGACTAATCTAACTAGACTTAACTGAGCTAACTAATTACAACTCAAAGTACAACTCATCCTAATCTCCTTAATTAAGGGATAACTTCCTCAATCAAAGGGATAACTATTGCATGTCTTCACATAGACTTCATGTTTGATTTTCTCCAACTAATTTACTCAAGATGAATTAATTAATTATTTTACAAACAGAAGTTGAGCTCAAATTCGAATTTTAATTCACAATTTTAATTTAGGGACTAATTAAAATTGGAATCTATCCCGAAATGCTATTTTAGAATTTCTATTTTTTTCTATTTCCAACAGAGTTGGAGTATATCCTGAAATGATATTTATAGCAATGTTATTTTTAGCGTTTCTTGTTGCCATTTTCAACACAAGCTGACTTGTTCATCAGAACACCCATCTTCCTCATGAAGCATGGGAATAAATTCATGTAAGAACTCAGGCTAGGTCACTTCACCTTCACCATCATACGTGTAAGTGGACAAGAGATCAAAGAAATCCCTTGTGATGGTGACATCTTCATGATTCGAAAAACAACATGGAGGGATAAGAGTGCAAAAATCCATGAAGGATATGCAAAGGTTCAAAACAGGATGAGAGGACACAGCTTGTCATTTTCCCTCCTTCTAGCGTCAGAAATGTTGACGGTGCTGGACCAGCCAACATGTTAGGGGATCTCCTTAGTAAGAAGTCTCAATTAGACCTTAGACTGTTTGGTGTAGGAGTCCCAGTAGTGGGTCGTATGATAATTCCTTGATCGCGATTTCGCACAGAGGCAAGTAAGATAACTCTATTGGTATCAAGGGTGTGACAGTTGCAACGAGCCAAGGAAGTTGCATGAGAGGTTCTAACACATGGGGCTTGAGATGAATGCGCCCCTTGGAAACCTGTGATAGCACGCAGTTAATAAGGGAACACACGAGCAAAGATGCATCACAACATGGAAGGAAAGCTAGCAAGAAATCCAAAGTGATGGTTAAACCAACAACACTTTCAGAAAGATTCATACATACATACATAGATATCTATACATGGATGTGTAAGAAAACCAATACATATATCATTTAGAGTAAACCAGATAACATAGAATACAATACAACATATGCATGAAACATGTTGGCTTTTGCTATATTAAGAAGTGTAAATTCCAGTCATACAATACATCCATGTCCAACCACTAGTTCTGATAGTGGAACTTTACAACCACAACCTCTTGCTCCTCCAAAGAGATGTACTAGCTCTTCGCAGTGGAGAAGCGAAGGCTCGTTACAATACTATCCAAGCTCTCTCCAAAATAGTCTTATCTGAAGCTTGGCTAACCAAAAGCCTATACAATGAGTTATGAGGGACTATTTATAGCAATGGGTGGGGTGATCCTTGACATTCCCCTTTTTGATAGTTCATCTACCCTCATGACTCTTCATCTACTCTATGACTTTTACATCCAACTATCGACACTTGACTTACACTTGACATGACAGTACATTCCAATGCTCGTGTACCCATGTGAGAGAAATGGCTTGAGTAAGCCATGCTAGACATCACTATGACTTAGACAACCATGGAAGTCCAACTCCTCAACATCCTCACGATGATCAACAGTAACATACTGATGCAAAGATCACCAGTCCTTGATGGTGTCCGTGTGCTCCAAGGTGACATCTTTCTAGAACCTAACTCTTGCCTCCTGTTGTAGCGGCTACAAAGGGAGCCTGTCAATCACAGCTTGAGGCATTTCCATCACAATTTGTTCACCCGAACTTGGTCTAGCTACATGTTGAGTAGCTTCCCCTAGAAAATTGTGCATTTCTGGAGGGCAACCAGCCTTCCCTCCATAAATTGCGTAATTCTGTCTGGCAACCTGCTGGGCTCCAGAATTGTGCAATTCTGCCAGCCAACACTCCTAGTAGAAATTGCGCAAATTTCCCTAGCAGGGCTGCTTAGCCCATAATTTGCACAAATTTGGGTAGCATTCAGCTGCTCTACCCAGGAATTGCGTAAATCTCTTGGGCAATCAGTCTAGCTCCTAGCCAAAAATGTGCATTTCCTTCAAGCAGTCAAACAACCTCTTGCATATGTAGCTGAGTTAACTGGTTCCCTCCGAGATCGAGAAAAATAGACTTGCATGCATGGGTTGCTTCTCCTAAGGCAGCATGCAAAGGCATCCCTTGTTTTAGGGATCTATTTTTAGTAGTTGGAGGTTACATGCAAGGATCATTTCAGAAACCTCCCACCAGGTGTCGCTTTCCTTAGATTTGTGGCATGCGTGTCACAACCTCGATGATATCAAAACTCATCAATCGGACACCGCAAAGCTCATTTCTCACATCAACCTTGTAGCTTTGACATCCCACATCACATCTAGGAGAAGTCAGCACATTCAGTTTAGTTGTTTTGTGGTAAGCCCGCTTCCCATGCCTTGTGTTGCATTTATGTCACATTTTGTGTTTTCTCTTATATGAGTATTGTTTGCTTGATTTATTTGAACATTTGTTGTCATTTACATGTATACTAGCTTGTCCTAGAACCATTTAAGTTTCCGTTGCTATCTCACTATTGTCGCATACATGAAACTATTTTTCACGAACTATCGCCAATTCAGCAACTTGCCTCACCCACATGCATGTTGTTCCATTTTTTGAATCTGTCATTCACTATTTTCATGCATGATCATTAACTTATGCTTACACTCAGTATTAGTATGCATTTGCATTCACATTCACATTTAGTTGCCTGTCGGCGAGTCTAGTCAGCCCTGGCCTAGACTCTGCCTCACCAAGACAGCATTGCGCAATCTTGAGAGGGAAGGCTCTGCCTTCCTCTTGAGAAATGAGAATTTCTACTCAGCAGTTGTTCCCCATGCCTACCTTGCACAATCCTGAGAGACAGTGACTGTTGGCCCATAAAATTACGGAATGCAGTCACTGAGCCTACAGTCAGAAGTCAGGTTGGACTGTGCATTACGCAATTCCAGCAGCCAGTCAGCCTTATGATATCTCAGATTGTACCTTGCACGGTCTTGGTAGCCAGTCAGCCTCATGATAGCCCAGACTGTGCCTTGCACGGTCTTGGCAGCCAGTCTCCTGACCTCCAGGCCGAAACTATGTAGCCTTCATGATCAGTCACACAGGTATGTTGCAAGTCAATGCTCAAGTTAATTTCGGTTTTCGACTGACAGGTTGTTTGCCATGAGTGTTACCATGTCTCTAGGTATCATAGGTTTTCATCTGCCTCTCAATAGCATAGGTACAATGGTTCCAGGAGAGCAGAGTCAAAGACACCATTCAGAGCACACCTAGGGATGCATTCGATCAAGTGTCTATGAGCTTGCCTACTCACCAAGACATCAAGTTGTTCGTAGACAAGGGAGTCAAGATATGACAACAACAACATCATAGTGAGCAGCATCATGAATAGCAGCTGAAGGCATCATATCGGATGCAACGAATAGAAGAGGAGGGTTGTTGACAACACGGAGGCGGAACAAAGTTGCAAGATCAAGCAGATCCATTGATGATGAAAGAAACTTTGGAGACTCACGCTATGAGGTGACGGTGTGACATGAAGATATCACAAAGCCAGAGAATGGAACAAAGAAGGAGTTGCATGTGTTGGAGCAACAACTCAAGGAAGAACATGAAGCTTCACAGATGAGCGAATGAGTTGCAGCAAGAACAAGAACAACAGTGGGCGCAACATTCACTCACGGATGAAACTCTGCCTGTGCAAGTTAAAGATCCATCCCAGCAGATGACATGGAGTAGACATGGTGAGCAGTTTTGTTGAACGCATACAAGGGATTCATCAGCATGCATGTCATTTTGCACACGCATGTGATCCAACCCATTCAGCACACTCACTAAGGCGAAGATAAGAAGCAAGTCCAACTGGAGCTGAACATGTACTTCAGCAAGTTGATGTGCATGACCACCAACACACACTTGAAGATCAACATAGACATTATGCATCAGTGTGTTGCTAATTCAGTTGCACCAAAGAAGACCATGCGCATGTGAGGAGACGAGTTGGATGAAGGGGTCGAACCAATGCACCGTTTGCAACAAAGGTAAGAGTTCGCTTTAGCAAGATGTCACCATGAGGTGCATGCACACCATCACAGATGACCAATCTTGGCATCATCTCATCACCTTCACGATCACAAGCATGTCAAAGAGTTGGTCTCATCACAACGGACCAAGTGTCAGTGATTTATTGCATGGCTTTCTCAAGCCATGTTGTCTCACATAAGTACATGTGCATTGTAATGTTGATTCATGTCAAGTGTAAGTCAAGCGTCAATAGTTGGATGTAACAATCATAGAGTAGGTGAAGAGTCATGAGGGTAGTTGAACTGTCACAAAGGGGAATGTCAAGGGTCACTCCACCCTTTGGTATAAATAGTCCCTCATAACTCATTGTAAGGGATTTTGGCCAGCCAAGCTTCTGTTAAGACTATCTTGAAGAAATCTTGGACAGTATTGTAACGTGCCTTGGCTTCTCCACTGCACGGAGCTAGTACATCTCTTTGGAGGAGTAGGGGGATGTGGCTATAATGTTTCACTATTGGGGCTAGCAAGTTTACATGGATGTATTGTATGATTGGAACTTACCCTTCTTTATATAATAAGAGCCAGCACATTTTAATTCATATGTTGTTTTTGTAGTTGGACTGCTCCGATTGCTTTAATGATGCATGTTTTTTAAATTATGTATTTGTGTATGAATTTATTCGTATGTAATTATATGAATCTTGTTGTAGATGTGTTGTTGTTTTAACCATCACTTTGGATTGTCGATTGATCTGCTTTCCATCTTCTAATGTATCTTCGCTCGTGTGTTCACTTCCCAGCTGAGTACTGATACAGGTTGTGAAGGGGCGCACTCATCCCAACCCACTTGTGTTAGAAACTCTCATTCACCTTCCTTGACTCACTGCAATAGTCAAAACCTTGCTACTGACAGAGTTATCTTACTTGCCTTTGTGCAACATCATGGTCAAGACATTACCTTACGACCCACTGCTGGGACTCATACACCAAACGGTTTGAGGTCTAATTGGGACTTATTACTGGGGAGATCCCCTTTACATGTTGGTGGGTCCAACACCATCAACATTTCTGGCGCTAGAAGGAGGGCCTCATGACAATTTGTGTCCTCTCATCTAGTTTTGAACCTTTGCATATTTTTCATGGAGTCTTGCACTCTTCTTCCCCCGCAGTTTTTTTCGAATTGTGAAGATGTCTCCATCACGGGGGAGCTTTTTGATCTCTTGTCCACTTTCACGTATGATGGTGAAGGAGAAGTGGCCTGGCCTGAGTACTTACATGACTTTATTTCCATTCTTCATGAGGAATATGATTTTTCTGAAGAACAAGTCTTCTTGCTTCTTGCATACACACTTCGCAAATCTCCATTTCGTTGGTTGCTCAGCCTACCAGCTGACACCGTGCACTCATTTGAGCACTTTTGTGATCTTGTTGAAGACATGTTCCATCATTTTGATCCAGACCATCTTGACCGAAAATTGTTAAAACAATGGAGGGCCCCGCATGAATCAATTATTTATTTTTGGCAGCGCTTCCGTGACTTGCAGTTTCAAGCTCTAAGGAGCTAGATGAAATTTTCTTATCTTTGGGACCGGTTTGAGTATTGCCTTAAGAAATCTGCTCATCCCAAGAGAAATTTTGAAATCAATCCTCACTCAACATTCTTCATTGATGGAGCTACATAATCTCATGTGGATGTGGTCACTGTCTCGACTGACTATCTGCCTCCCTCTCATTCAACAGCTCCACCACTGCCCAGTGATGTTGAGGATCATGCTCATACACCTACTCAGTTTTCATATTCTCCCAAAATAACTTCACTCAATTTTCGCACAAATTTGGTTGTGAGCCCTTCGAGTTCTCATATGTTTTCTTTTCTACAACCTCCATATTTGCACTCAGGTGTTCCTATGGATGATGCTATCTTGTGTTCGTCCATTCTGGACTCTTCACTTGTTGTGACCAAGGAACAAACCACTAATGGAGATGGTGTTGCCTAGCCAACATGCATTGTCATTCATGAAGAGTATGAGTGGGAGCTTGAACATCAACATTCGGCGAAGGATGACTCCCTTCCATCCAAGCGCCCTCCATTATTTCCTGACCTCTTTGGTGAACCTGCCATCCATGATTTTGCAAGCATGTTTTCATCCACGGATGCACCCATTTTTGATCACTCACAGGACTCACCGAATGTTGGTCCATCATTTGATAGCGGACAGGATAAGCTATTCATTGAACATACGCTTGATCTTTCATCTGTCTTTTCCAGAAACACAGAGGATGAGTTTGTTCTCTTTTCATCTACCCCTCTATTTGATACATCCAATCATGAGGATGCTGATGAAACCATTGATTTTTCTGATCATGGCGGTCATGATCCATTTACTCCCATATTTGATCACGATCATGAATCTATCACAGTTGATCTTTCGAAGCCACCAGTTTATGATGATCTACTTGATGATGAAGTTGAAACACCTAAGACGGTCAAGGCACTTTAGCCCGAGCTGATGGTTATTCAGGTCCTCGCTTTCTTGGGGTTAGTCTCACTTCCGACCATGAAACTGTTCAATCACCCAAGGCTCCTCATCACTTATCTGTATGCATTGAAGATCCATCTCATACACAGATCACATATCCTCCACTCGAACTGCACGATCCCATCGCTCATTCAATGGAGGAATCTTACATTGCAAGCACACGTGTATGATGCAAGTTATCTTTGTTTCTTTCGTTTGCTTGCATGTCTTAGTCAAGAGTGTGCTTATGCTTCAAAGTTGCATGCAGTGTCACACAACACCATGATAAGTCCATGGACTGCTCGTCATGCATTTTCACTCACTTAGGTCCTGTGGGCACTATTAGACATGAAATGTGGTTGTATTCATTGTTATATATTTCTTATTTGTTGGTTCGCACAACTAGGTTTCTCGCGGACCAAGCCTTCACCAACATGGGTCTACCAGTGCGTCGGTGGCTACATTGGAAATATCACTTCACATGATCAGGTCCATGCACCGTTAGTGTAGGAGTAGGAGTAGTGTTTGCTTTCAATCAATTTGCTTGAATGCTTGTTTTCTTATTCTCTTTGTTTTCTTGTTTGTCTGCTTGCTTGTTTACTTGCTTCGCTTTCACTTTTTCTTCTTCTTTTGCTTTGCTTTGATGTTTGTTAGTTTGTTTTTTTCGTTTGTAGGTTAGTTTTGCATGAAATCATGTATGACTCTTGAAACGAGTTGGGTGAAGTACAAGAGGGCTTGTACAGCTATCACTACTTGGTTATCTATCATCTTGCCTTTGTATGAATAGCTTGTTAATTTCAGTCCAAGATACGTCGAAGGAAAATATGTATTGTTTGAAGTGAACCTTGGTGAAAACACAACGCTTGCGCACTAACTAGTATTACTTCTCTAGTTGGTTATTTTTGGGTTAACCCTTGTCATCTCAGTCAAGAAGAGTAAGGTGAGGGGGAAAACCTTAACAGGCACGTCAAAGATACAATAAACTACTTATCTACTAGAACAACCTCTTCTTCTCTCAATAAGTCAGGATCCCTCTTCCACCTCTGAAATGAATAAGTGTTATGCACAGTTAAAAAAATGAAAAGTGAAAAAAAAAAACTCAAAATGAAAAATGAATAAGGTGAAAGAAGAGAAAGGCTTCCTGCACAGGGAGGTGATGCAAGTAACTTTGCCAGGGTACTGACCAGGCTCGCTAGCAGCGGATCCATGCTTGTGTTCCTATGTGACTCCATCGGGGTACTGTCCAGGCCTGCTGGCAGTGGAGCAACACCATAGATGAAATTAAGACTCTGATTACTATACTGCTTATGCATCAATATACCCCTCAACCCCAATCGAAACAACTGTGTTGTCTTTGCTTGGAATGTGTGTCAATCGACTAAGGGCTTGGCAGATGCTACATCTTACAATCAAGTTAGTGTGAAGCCAAGATGCGCTGAGAACTGAACAATACTTTGAGAGGCATTAGACTTGATTTTCACGAATAAGGTCCATTCAGAGAGTTGGAGTTCTACCAGTGTGTCGCCAAGTGTTGTAGCGGCTACAACCACCCTCCAAAATTTTTCCTTAGCCCATTTTGGAGCCTCCCTACCAACCTTTCATAGCACTTTTTCTTGCTTCGTCAAGTACACAAGCTTCAGTGCTTTTCATGCACAAAGGCAGCCTGTCGATCACAGCCTGAGGCATTTCCCTCACAAGTAGCTCACCTGGACTTGGTCCAGCTACAGGCTGAGCAGCGTCCCCTAGAAAATTGTACATTTCTAGAGGGAAACCAACCTTCCCTCCAGAAATTTCACAATTCTATTTGGCAGCCTGCTAGGCTCCAGAATTACGCAATTTTGCTAGTCAACACTCCCAACAAAAATTGCACAAATTTCCCCAGAAGGGCTGCTCAGCCCAAAATTTACATAAATTTGGGTAGCACTTAGCTGCTCTACCTAGAAATTGCACAAATATCCTAGGCAGTCAACCTAGCTCCCAGCCAGAAATGTGCATTTCCTTCAAGCAGTCGAACAACCTCTTGCATGTGCATCTGAGTTGACCGGTTCCCTCTAGGACTGAGAAAAATAGACTTGCATGCATGGGTTGCTTCTCCCAAGGTAGCATGCAAAGGAATCCCTTGTTTTAGGGATCTATTTTTATCAGTTGGAGGTTACATGCAAGGATCATTCTAGAAACCTCCCACCAAGTGTCACTTTCCCTAGATTTGTGGCATGCACGTCACAACCTCGATGTTATCAAAACTCATCAACCGGAAACCATAGAGCTCATTCCTCACATCAACCTTGCAGCTCTGAAATCCCACAGCACATCTAGGAGCAATTGGCACATTCAGCTCAGTTGTTTTGTGGTAAGCCCGCTTCCCATGCCTTGTGTTGCATTTTTGTCACTTTTTGTGTTTTCGCTTGTATGAGTATTGTTTTCTTGATTTCTTTGAATGCTTGTTGTTTTTTACATGTATACTAGCTTATCCTATCACTGTTTCAGTTTTCATTACTATCTCACTCTTGTCGCATGCATGAAATTGTTTTTCACGAATGGTTGTCGATTCAGTGACTTGCCTCACCCACATGCATGTTGTTCCATTTTTTGAATTTGTCATTCACCATTTGCATCCATGATCATTCAATTATGCTTACACTTAGTACCAGCGTGCATTCTTATTCACATTCACTTGCCTGTCGATGAGTCTAGCCAGCCCTGGCCCAAACTCTGCCTCACCAAGAGCCTCATCAAGACAACATTGCGCAATCCTGAGAGGGAAGGCTTTGCCTTCCTCTCAATAAATATGAATTTTTTCCTATCAGTTGTTCCCCAGGCCTGACTTGCGCAATCCTGAGGGACAATGACTGCTGGCCCACAAAATTGCATAATGCAGTCACTAAGCCCATAGTCATTGCTAGCTGAAATTGTGCATTACACAATTCCAGTAGTTAGCATTCAGGCCGGACTGTGCATTGTGCAATTCCAACCGCTAGTCAGCCTCATGATAGCCCAGACTGTGCCTTGCGTGGTCTTGGCAGTCAGTCTCTCGACCTCCCGGCCGAAATTGCGCAATCTTCATTATCAGTCACACAAGTATGTTGCAAGTCAATGCTCAAGTTCATTTTGGTTTTTGACAGACAGGTTGCTTGCCATAAGTGTTTCCATGTCTCCAGGTATCACAGGTTTTCATCTACCTCTTAGCAGCTTAGGTACAATGATTCCAGGAGAGCAAATTCGAAGACACCGTTCAGAGCACACTTGTGGATGCAGTTAATCAAGTGTCTATGAGCTTGCCTACTCACAAAGAAATCAAGTTGTTCGTAGACAAGGGAATCAAGAGATGAAAACAAAAGCATCATAGCGAGTAGCATCATGAACAATCGTTGAAGGGCACATACCAGATGCAACGAATGCAAGAGGAGGGTTGTTGACAACACAGAGGCGGAACAAAGTTGCAAGCTCAAGTAGATCCATTGATGATGAAAGCAACTTTGGAGACTCATGCTATGAGGTGATGGCACGACATGAAGATTGCACAGAGATAGAGAATGGAACAAATAAGGAATTGCATGTGTTGAAGTAGCAACTCAAGGAAGAACATGAAGCTACACAGACAAGTAAATGAGTTGCAGCAAGCACAGGAACAACAATGGGTGCAACATGCACTCATAGATGAAACTGTGCCCGTACAAGTTAAAGATCCATCCCAACAATTGACACGGAGCAGACATGGTGAGCAGTGTTGTTGATCGCATGCAAGGGATTCAACAACATGCATGTCATTGTGTGCACGAATGTGATCCAACCCATTCAGCACACTCACCAAGGCGAAGACAAGAAGCAAGTCCAACTGGAGTTGAACATGTACTTTGGCAAGTTGATGTGCATGAACACCAACACACACTTGAAGATCAGTATGGACACTATGCATTAGTGTGTTGCCGGTTCGACCGCATCCAAGAAGACCATGCTCATGTTAGCAGGCAAGTTGGATGAAGGGGCTGAACCAATGCAATGGAGGCAAGAGTTCGTTTTAGAAAGATGTCACCATCAGGTGCATGCACACCATCATGGATGACCAAGCTTGGCATTAGATCATCACCTTCACCATCACAAGCATGTCAAAGAGTTGGTCTCATCATAGTGGACCAAGTGTCAGTGATGTCAAAGCATGGCTTGTTCAATCCATGTTGTCTCACATGAGTACATGTGCATTGTAATGTTGAGTCATGTCAAGTGTAAGTCAAGTGTCAATAGTTGGATGTAACAGTCATAGAGTAGTTGAAGACTCATGAGGGTAGTTGAACTATCACAAAGGGGAATGTCAAGGGTCACCCCACCCTTTGTTATAAATAGTCCCTCATAACTCATTGTAAGGGCTTTTGGTTAGCCAAGCTTCTGTTAAGGCTATCTTGAAGAAATCTTGGATAGTATTGTAATGCGTGGCTTCTCCACTGCATGGAGCTGGTCCATCTCTTTGGAGGAGCAGGCAGATGTGGCTATAACATTTCACTATTGGGGTTAGTAGGTTTACATGGATGTATTGTATGATTGTTACTTACACTTCTTTATATAATAAGAGTCAACAGATTTTCATGCATATGTTATTATTGTAGTTGGACTGCTTTGGTTGCTTTAATGATGTATGTTGTTTAACTTACGTATTTGTGTATGAACTGATTCGTATGTAATTATATGAATCTTGTTGCAGATGTGTTGTTGGTCTAACCATCACTTTGGATTTTCAACTGATCTGCTTTCCATCTTGTGATGTATCTTCACTCGTGTGTTCCCTTCCCAGCTGAGTATTGATGCATGTTGTCAAGGGGTGCACTCATCCCAACCCACTTGTGTTAGAACCTCTCATTCACCTTCCTTGACACACTACAGCAGTCACACCCTTGCTACTGACATAGTTATCTTACTTTCGTCTATGCGACATCATGGCCAAGGCATTACCTTACGACCCACTACTAGGACTCCTACACCAAACGGTCTGAGGTCTAATTGGGACTTATTTTCGGGGATATCCCCTTGAAATGTTGGCAGGTCCAACACCATCAACACATCCATAGCATTCAGGTACACTGCTTGGGCTCCTTTGTCCAAATCATCTGTAAGCATGCGCATCATTGTCTTCAATGCGTCTGGACTAGCAACATACTTGTGCATGATGTCTGCCATGATGGGCAAGTCTAGGCTAGTAGCAATGCGCATCAACCTGTCAAAGTATGAGTCAAGCTCTAGTCAGACCTGTGCCTTTGTCTTCACCTGGGTGAGAGTCCCAATAGATGGGATCACATGTGTGCGCACCACAACATCCATACTCTTGAACACACATGCATGGGAAGCATGTATATTAGTGATGAGCTACGGGAGCTCTTCATAGTTCTAGATCTGACTTTAGATACATGCCTTCAGCTCGACCGCACTAGCCTTCATCATCTTAGGAAAGTGAAGCGGGGCTCCCTTGTATCTCATCGTCCATGCTTGCATGTAATCAACGGAATCATGCAAGTTCATCAAGATATGTGATCTTTTGGCACATTGCTGTTGCCATCTGTTGAGATTGACGACTGCCTTATGCATGGTGCCAAGCTTGGAGTGCAACGTTTGCATAAATATGTCAAGGGACAATAATTCTAGTATTTCCTTCTTCAGTTCAGCTTAGGCGGACACTATCACCAACTCTCCTCCTTTCTTGGCCGTTTATAGTTCCTTAGCAATTCGCTCATTCTCAGTTATCAGAAAGCGAACACTTGAGCTAGTGGCTTCAGAATACACTCTAGTTACATCGGCCAAAGCTGCTAGATGTTTGCACACGTTAGACACGATCACTCGTTCCTCAAATTGCACAAGAGATGTATGATCATCCGGAGTTGACACCCTACGAGACTTCACAACTCTATGTTGAGACTCGTCGAATGAGATGTTGTGCAACTCTTCTTCCGGCTGATCTCTGAGGACCTCAGTGCCTCCTCAGTCGCTTGAGACTTGCTCATCATCTAGATGTGGTGAAGCAAGTAAGTCGACCTCTTGGTGATGAGGCATAAGGTCGATGTCCTGTTATATTTCTCGTTGCTCCATATTTGTATCCAACTGTTGAAGTGCTTTCTCTATCTCATGAGAGAAGTCCTGCTCCTGTGATGGTTCACTATGTTTGCCTGATGCCAGCTATTCTGATGAATCCACTACCTATACGGGAGTTGTTTCATCTGTTTTCACATGTTACGCTCCCTATTGCACCTATTGTTGTTGTGCTTCCCTCTCCTGTTTGCACAACTCTTGTTCCTTCCCAAGTTGTTCCTTCAACTCATGTAACTCCTTCTCTGCTTCCTCCATTCTTCTCTTCTCCCTCTGCCATTGCACGATTCGATTGTCACGTTGTTGCCTCTTCACCTCTATAGCCATAGCTGCTTTCTCTACCAAAGGATCTTCTCGGAACTTGCAGCTTCTCTCTTCCTCGATGCGATTGACAATCTTCCTCTTGCCCTTGTGACGCATTGGTATGATTGCCTCTGTTGCTACTGTTGTTGGTGCTGGTGCTCTCTAGGATGCTGCTTCATGTTGCTTTTCTAACCACTCCACAGCGAAGCTGACCTATTCATTGGGACTAGAGAAACTGTAGAAATATCTCCATGGGTCCTCCTCTGTCCAATGACATGCCCCGTGTATCCAGTTGAACTGTACTCTTGTGCAGTGATCTTTCACAATGCAATGTGGGTCATACAAATTGTAACTTCGGATGTCGAAATGATACTTCTTCATTAGTTTTGCCTTGACATCCACATGCTTGAAACTCTGGATCTCGTATAACCCAATCCGCAACAGAAGAACGGGCCAAGGTGCCTTCTTCTTCTGGTGTAGTCTAGCTATCAATCCTACCGAGATGTGATATGATACTTCCCACATGACGAGTATGTCCAAGGAAAACTTTGGTAGAACATGTAGAAGCTTCTCCGTACTGAACATTCGTATGAAGGTGCCAGATGGTGAGGCGTACTAATCAACAATGTCTATCAGTGCCTCCATTGCTTCCTTCGACATGCAGGGTGGATCCTGTTCAAATATCATCGTGTAGACTAGGGTGACAAAATGATCATACAGTCGTGTGATTACTCCTCTGAAGCTACATTTGGGAAACAACTTACAATATGTGTTCATAGCATTCTCCGCCGGTGACCATGCCCACTCCAAGCCCGGGAACTCCTGTCGGGCACAGATTGCATCTAAGATGTAGGTAGACATGTAGATCTCTTCTTGCATACCTCTGGGTGACTGTCGAGCCTTCATTACTAGTTCCTTCAGCTGATGAGCTAACATGTCAGACCAGTTATAGGGTTTACCCTCTCTGGCCAGTTGGTCCAGCGCAATCACCCAAATCTGTGGGAAGGTTTTTGTGCTTTCTTGGCCACATAGTCGACATGAAAATATGACCAAGTATTGATATACCTTCCGCAGTATCTTCATCTTGTATATCTAGTTTGTTTTCATCTTGAATCTAGCCAGCTCCTTTACCTAATTCTTCAGAATGTCTCTAGAGTTGGGACTGTTGTTGGGTAAGATGAAAGGAGTCTCCATGATAGTCACTAGCTTTGACATCTGATACATCTCATCATAATATTATGCCCAAAACGTGGCAAGCATCGTCTCGTTGAAACTACTCAGAGTCATCATCTCTGGATCAGTGTGCGAGACAATCTAGTGTATCATGTCGGTGCATGGGAACGTGGGGTATCTGCATGCAATCGGTACAAGTTGGACTTGTAAAATTTTCACATACACCTTATGGTCTTCGAGGTCTTCCCCAAAGTTCCCACAAATGTTTCATTGACCTCTTTCCATTTCAGCTTGATGTCCTTGTCTAGAAACAACATGGTATCTTCATAGATCAGTAGACATGTGGACACCTGTCAACTGCCGCTCTAGTTTCACTTTCGCCAGTGTCCTTTGATCCCACTCCCTTGGAGGCCATTGGTCCTATACTGCTAAGAGGCGGATGAACACCTCAAAGATCTGGAGATAAAGAAACATGCATGGCAAGAAATCTGTCAGGGAAAACCAAAGCAAATTCAGGGAATGACATAACACATACCTGGGGAAGGATAGGAAAAAATTGTGCAATTTCTTTTGGGAGGATGGGTGAATGGCTACCAGAATTGTGCAAAAGAAAGTCTGGGTTGTCTGGGAGGCAAGACTGAATGCTAGATTTGCACAATGTGCAATCCAGGCTCACTATTGGGATTGCGCAATGTGTAATTCCAGCTGGCAATGACTGCAGGCTCAGGGACTGCATTGCGCAATTTTGTGGGCTAGCAGTTATTGTCCCTTAGAAATGCGCAAAATAGTCCTGGAGGATAGTGCCTAGGTAGAAATGCGCATTTCTAGAGAGGGAGACAGAGCCTTCCTTCCTCAGATTGTGCAATTTTGTCTGGGTGAGGCAGAGTCTGTGCCAAGACTGCCCAGACCCGCCGATGGGCAACTGAAAGAAAATATTAAAGTGAATGCATGGTGACATTAAGTGAAAGTATAAGTGATTGATCATGCATGCAAACATCGAATGAAAGATTCAGTGAACATATCAACATGAATGTGGGTGAAGTGAGTCACCGAATTGGCAACCATTCGTGCAAAACTGTTTCATGCATGCGATAACAGTGAGATAGAAACGCAAACTGAAATGATGCTAGTACAAGCTAGTATGCATGTAAACGACAGCAAGCGTTCAAAGAAATCAAGTAAACAGCACTCACACAAGCAAAAACAAAAAAAGCGACAAAAATGCTGAAAAAGACAAGTTGAGACCACTTACCCATGAATAGCTAAGTCGGATGTGTCGAAGAGTCCTGGATGTGATGTGGGATGTCAAAGCTCCAAGATCGTTGTGAAAGAATGATTTCTGATGCATTGAATAGATATGTTTGAGCTCATGACGCGCATGCCACAAATCTAGGAAAAAACGACACTTGGAGGAAACGTTCTAAAACGATTTTGCATGTAACCTCTGGCTTCTAAAAATAGCTCCCTGGATCATGGGATGATTTTTGCATGTTGCCTTTTGCTATTCCAAGAAAAATCAAGTCATGCATGCAAGTCAAGTTTCCTTGGTCCCAGGTGGAACTGGTCAACCCAACTACTCATGCATGAGGTTGCTCAATTGTTGGGAGAAAATGTGCATTTCTAGAAGGGAGTTGGGCTGGTTGCCCAGGAGATTTGCACAATTTTTGGGAAGAGCAACTGACTGTTGCCCAGGATTGCACAATTCCTTGGTTGAGCAGGCCTACTGGGAAGGATTGTGCAGTTTTCTGGGTGAAGCCTGATTGGTAGGATTGCGCAATTCTGGAGCCCAATAGGCTGCCAGACAAAATTGCACAATTTCTGGAGGGAAGGTTGGTTTCCCTCCAAAATTGCACAATTTTTGGGCGGAGCTTCTCAACCTGCAGCTGGACCAAGTCCAGGTGATCAGCCTATGAGGGGAATGCATAAATATTTGATCAACAGGTTGTCTTTGTGCAATAAAAACACTGAAGCTTATGTACTTGACGAAGCAAGACAATGTGCTATGAAAGGTTGGTAGGAAGGCTCCAAAACGAAGCTAAGGCAAAATTTTGGAGGGTGGTTGTAGCCGCTACAACAAGCATGTAAGGAAAGTTTTGAATGTCTTATAAAGGGAAAATTTGCTTTTGAAGATGTCCAAATATGAATTTGGTAAGACATCTTTGGTGTATTTAGGTCATATTGTAGTGGTTGGTGAATTGAAAATTGACTCCTCTAAAGTTGAGGTTATTGTATATTGGCCTAATCCCAAAAATGTAATTGAAGTCAGAAGCTTCCTGGGAGCAGCCCAATACTGGAGGAAGTTCATTGTAGGCTTCTCATCTATTGCAGCACCGCTACATGCTTTGACAAGTGTGAAACATGTTTTTCAGTGGGGAGGCAAACAAGAGAAAACCTTCGATGCATTGAAAGAGAAGATCAATACAACACCAGTTCTATCATTTCCAGATCTCAATCTGCCATTCGAAATCCAAACAGATGCAAGTGATTATGCCATTGGGGAGGTATTGGTGCATCATGGTAAGCCTATATGCTTCCACTCTGAGACTTTTACAACTGCAGTAATTAACTATCCAACATATGATAAGGAATTGTATTCTCTAGTACAAAGTGGGAAAAAATGGAAGCACTATTTAATGGGTAAATAAACAATCATACATTCAGATCATCAACCATTACAATATATTCAATCATAAACTAAGCTACAACAATCAAGGAACTTCATATGGATGGGATTTTTACAGCAATTTCACTTAGTCATCATATATAAGAAAGGCATATATAACAAAGTTGCAGATATGTTATGAAGACCTATAATTCAATCACACATGAAAGTTATATTGAACAATATGCTCAAGATGAAGATTTTAAAGATCTATATGAAACTTTGAGTAAATTCAATCAAATTGAAGAACTGGATTATCATGTTCATGAAAAACTATTATATCATCTTGGCAAGTTATGCATTCCACAAAGTGAAAGAGTTAATCTTATAAGGGAAGCACATACATCTCTTATTGCTGGTCATTTTGGTGTAGGAAAAACAGTTGCTCAATTGCAGAGGTATTTTTATTGGCCTCGTATGAATGAAATTGTATCAAGATATGTAAAGGGGTGTTCTATGTGTGCTACTAGTAAGCCAAGTAACAAGAAATTGGGATTGTATACTCCACTTCCTATTCCTTCACGTCCTTGGGAAAGTGTGTCCATGGATTTTGTGGGGGGATTACCTATGTCTAGGAAAGGTCATGATTATTTGTATGTTGTAGTGGATAGGTTCAGTAAGATGTGTATCTTAATGCCTTGTAAAAAGTAGGTCACAGCTGAACAAACAACATAGTTGTTCTTTCAAAATGTATGGGTTCACTTTGGGTTACCCACATCTATTGTATCTGATCAAGATTCTCGATTTCTCGGGAAATTTTGGTCAATTCTATGGGAATTGATGGACACCAAGTTGAAGAAGAGCACAACATTTCATCCACAAACTGATAGCGAGACAAAGGTGGTGAACAGGACAGTGAGACATCTACTCCGAGGATACTGTGGAAAACATCCTAAGCTTTGGGATGGGCACTTACACTACATTCAGCATGCATACAACTGTGCCAAGAATTCATTGACTCAGACACCCCCATTTGAAGTATGTTATGGCTATTTATCAAAATCTCATTTCGATTTTATCTTTGGGAAAGATATTGTAGTGGATGGACATAGTGTTGTGGAGAAATATAAGCACTTCATTGAACATATCCAGTTGGTACATCAAACAGTGTAGGAACAGTCGGAAAAGAGTCAAGCCAAATACAAAGCCAGGCATGAAAATCATTGTGTGGATCAAAATTTTCAGGTGGGAGACCAATTTTTGTTATACATCATCAAAGAAAGGTTGCAAGGAGAAGGTAAAAAGATCAAACCGATCTGGTATGGTCCATTCTGAATCTTAGAAAATATTGGAAATAATGCTTTTCTATTAGATTTTCCTCCTTATATGCAAATATATTCTGTTGTAAATGTTGAAAACTTGAGATTGTATGAGCCTCCTATGATCACGGATCAAAAGGAAATTATTCAGGTACCTTCCATATAATGTTTTTCTCCTGAATACATGTATGAGCTACAGGAAGATACCATTCTTGACAGGAAGATAAGGAATTCACGCAGACGTGATGTGGAGTACCTTCATGTGGGGCTCAAAGGTACCAATCCAAGCAAATCATGATGGATCAAGATTTGGAAGGTGATGGAGATTTACCCTTATTTATTTTCTTAGTACCAAACTTTTGGTGGTCCAAAAGATTCCAGTGGAGAGGAGTGATTTGGAGGAACTAAAAGATGCTCCAAATTTTAGAAAATGCTCAAAATTAAAGTTTCTCAGATGCACATGAAACTAAGCTCCATGCGTAGAGTTCATCTCTATGATTCAAACGCAACTTGAATGGGTGAAAACAAACATCGTATGCAAAAGTTATGCATGTTCAAAGTTCAGGTTCAAATAGTTCAAAATGTCAAAGGTCAAAGTCAAAGTCAAAGTCAATGCTTCAGGTTCCAAAATTCAACGGTCAACTCAGGGTTCCGATGGTGAGGGTTCCAAGCTCATGGTTTTGACTGACACGTGGCATCCGTAGATCTTGACAAGTGTCACTATCTATTTGTTTGAATTTGGAATAACTACATGACGACATGTGGCCCTATCAGAGGGCGACACGTGGCCTATCATGGTTAGTCAAAAGTTTGTATGGATCAACCAGAAAACCTGACTAGATTTGAACATTTGATTTGTCATCAACAAACTTTGTGCCTTACCACGACACTTCCAATGGTCCTTGATGTGTGGAGCAGAGATCTCGTATTTAAAGAATAATGGTCGCCTATAATGGGGAAAAGTTTGTGGAGCCTACCAGTTTTGGCGGTCCGTCAACCATATGGGAAATCTGATTATCCACTCTTCCATATTTATGTTATCAACCAACGTTCTCTGCACTATGGATGGGCCATGGGCCATATAAATTTAGTATATGATAAACCATAATCTTTGAAAAAATTAGTATGTGCCATGTATAATTAAAAAAACCTCTGACATATCACATGAAATCACACTCATTGAGGATTAAACTATGGACCTTTGCCATTATAACCAAGGCTCTCCACCATTGAGCCACAAGTGGATTTGTTGTAAAATTTTCAAGGCTAATTTATGTTAAGTTGCAGGAAGAGACAGTTTTTTGCCTAATTCGGCCATTCAAAGGCCAAATTGGGTGTTTGAAAAGCCAAAATAGGGGTTTTGGGTCTTTTGAATGCATTGGAAGCATTGTTTTGATGAGTTGGATCTTGAAAAAATATGTAATTTATCATTTGAGCATCTTAATAAAGTGGTCACACTGGAAGTAGACCTGGACACGTAGCCCAACAGGGGTGAACTTCGTTATCAACTTGTCTTATTTTTCTTGCTTCTATTTCTAGTCTCCATTCTTTTCCTTTGTTGCAAATGTTTATCAAGTTCATTTGTTTTCACAATTTTGATCGGTTGAATAAGAATACATAAACTAACTTGAAATTTGTTCAATGATACCTTCATTTCATTTTTGGATCATATTGTGTACCCATGGTATTACATGTAATGGAGCCTATAAAAGGTTGGGAGTACTCCATTGTAATGCAGGCCAGGGAGGTGAGCGGTGAAGGCATACTTGGCTGAGTTGGCCAAGGTTTTGGCCAAGGCTAATGAAATTTCATTGGGTTTGGTTTGTTCCCAAAAGTTGGGGTTTTCCCACGGAAAATATCTTGTGCACTATGTGTATGATTATTATTGTTGTTGTGCTAATGTCTTTCCTCTTTGTAAATTCAATATCTCTCATAGTGAATATGTTTTTCTCTCTGGTTAAATTTCTTCATGTGGTATCAGAGTCATTTTTGGCTTTAGAGGGACGTTTCTATTGTTAAGAGTTTGTATGTCCTAGTGGAGGGAGATATCTAAGCGCATATCAAAGATCGAGAGATCTGATCACATATCAAAGATCGATACCGAAGTTGTTTTGTGTTGAGTGTCGAATTTGAGCACTGTAAAAATCTCAGGCGTGGGATCGTGGAAATAGACGAAAAGAAGCGTTATGCTTGTGAAGGGTTTTTCAAATTAGAGTTGCATGGAGGAGTGAGAGATCCACGACCCTCACTTCGAGATCCATATCTATGACTAGTTTTTGTTAGCATAATAACGATTCTATAATGCAGAATAAACACTTAAGAGAATTGAAAACTTTAATGCCCAAGAAATCGCACCTTCGTCCATTGATACTTGCTCACACTCTGTCACTGTTTCTCTCTCTCATTTTGGCACTTCTGAAACTCTACTCACTCTGATTTGATGGTGTAAGACTGAAGGGAATTGAGTGGTGAGTTTGGGGACCAAACCGAAGTATTTATAGCCAAGCTTCCATCAAGCGATTGGTGGCTACATGTCAAGTGTTCCACAGCTTCAGTTGATCATGGGGAACGTTCCAACTGCCCTATGAACGTGGTAGAGAACTGTAGAAAAAGTAATGGACCACTTCAAGAGCTCCCAACAAGAAAAGGAATCCCGCAAGACGGTTTCCGTGAGAACCGGCCGTACAGGGAGCTAACATTCTCCCACTTGGTCCATACTTCTAATCTAATGTCTCATCTTAAAACCCATCGATAATCTGTATTAAGTAATAAATACATGAATCATGGTGATAAGTCCTCTAATGACGAGTATTATCTTCCATGTATTACTATGTATCTATTTCTATTATAATTTATGTGGCAACAATTTCTTAATGAATAAACCCTATGTTTATTCTTGGTCCTACACAGATGAATTCTCTCAAATCAAATTAAGGTGCACATAAATATGAGGAAAACATCAAAATAATTAAGAATTTCATTAAAATAACATTTTCCATACAATGAGAAACTACATAATGGAACCAAGTCCCATATTCACTACATAATCCTTGAATTTCAATGGTTGCATGCCCTTAGTCAAAGGATTAGCGATCATCAATTCAGTGCTGACATGCTCAATGACCACTTTGTTTTCTTTAACACTTTCACTTATAGCTAAATACTTAATGTCGATGTGTTTACTTCGACTACCACTTTTTTTGTTTTTAGCCATAAAAACAGAGCTGAATTATCACAATACATTCTCAATGGCTTAGAGATAGAATCCATCATTCTAAGCCCAGAAATGAAACTCTTAATCCATACACCATGTAAAGTAGCCTCAAAACAGGAGATGAACTCGGCTTCCATAGTGGAAGTGGCAGTCAAAGGTCTGCTTGGCACTCCTCCATGATATAGCTCCACCGGCCATCATAAAAATGTATCCTGATGTTGATTTGCGTGAATCAACACATCCAGCAAAGTCAGAATCTGAGTAATTACTTCCAAGTTGTCTGTCCGTCTATACATAAGCATGTAGTCTTTGGTTCCTTGAAGGTACCTCATTACTTTATTTGCAGCTCTCCAGTGGTCTAAACCTGGATCACTCTGATATCATCCCAACATTCCCACAACAAATGCAATGTCAGGTCTTGCACAGACTTGAGCATACATTAGGTTTCCGACAGCAGAAGCATATGGAATGTTCTTGATTTGTTCCCTTTCAAAGTCATTCTTCAGGCATTGGTTCAAATTGAACCTATCACCCTTCACAATGGGAGCTACACTTGGTGAACAATCCTTCATCTGAAATCTCTCTAAAATTTTATTAATATAGGTTTCCTGAGATAGACCCAAGATGCCTCGAAATCTGTCTCTATGGATCTTAATGCCAATGACATAATATGCTTCGCCCATATCCTTCATATCGAAATTTTTAGAGAGGAATTGTTTCACCTCATGAAGCAAACCCTTATCATTAGTTGCTAGCAAAATGTCATCCACATATAAAACAAGAAAATAGATTTTACTCCCACTGACTTTCTGGTATATACATTGATCCATAATGTTTTCTACAAAACCGAATGAAGAAATTACATGATGGAATTTCAAATACCATTGGCGGGATGCTTGTTTTAAAATGTATAAGGATTTCTTGAGCTTGCAAACCAATTGCTCACCATCACTAGAGGGTAATCCTTCAGGTTGTTTCATGTAAGCCTCCTCTTCTAGATCTCCATTGAGAAATGTCATTTTCACATCCATTTGTTGTAACTCCAAGTCAAAATGGGCTACTAATGCCAAAATAACGTGGAAGGAATCTTTCTTAGATACAGGAGAGAAAGTCTCCGTGTAATCGCTTCCTTCTTTCTGAGTGAATCCCTTAGCAACAAGTCTTGCCTTGTATCTCTCAATGTTGCCCAATGAGTCTTTCTTTGTCTTAAAGACCCATTTACATCCAATGGCTTTTGCACCATTAAGAAACTCAACAAGATCCCAGACTCTGTTAGTCTTTATAGAATTCATCTCTTCCTTCATGGCATCATACCATAATTCTGATTCTTTGCAACTCATGGCTTGTGAAAAGGACTCGGGATTATTTTCGACTCCAATGTTATAGTCAGATTCTTGCAGATACACAACATAATCATTAGTAATTGCTGATCTCTTTGGTCTAATAGATATTCTTAATGTTGTACCATCATCTTCATGAGAAGTATGTGGTTCAACTCATTGTTTAAAAGTTCTTGGCAACTCTTGAACTACTTGATCTACTGGAATGTCATCAGCAGCTTGTGGAACTTCAACAATTGGTTGTTAAACACCAGTTTGTACTTGAGTGGTGTTGTGAACAATAACCAATCTATCACTTGAGGTGGAAGGTTGAGATTCTGAATGATCCTTCTCAGAAAATATGTTCCTGATTTGACCGCTCCCACTGATCAAGTCATTTTCAAGAAACTTTGCATTTATTGATTCCACAATCCTAGTGCTATGAGATGGACAATAAAATCTGTAACCTTTAGACCCTTCAGCATATCCAATGAAATACCCACTAATGGTCCTTGGTTCCAGCTTCTTCTCTTGTGGATTATAAATTCTCACTTCAGACGGGCACTCCCTAACGCGCATATGTCTCAAACTCGGTTTCCATCCTTTCCATAATTCAAATGGCATTTTAGGAACATCCTTGGTTGGAACTCCGTTTAATATATACATTGTCATCTTAAGTGCTTCAGTCCATAAGGATTTAGGAATATTGGCACTGCTAAGCATACTCCGCACCATGTCCAATAATGTTTGATTTCTTCTTTCTGCTACACCATTCTAGTCAGGTGAACCAGGCATGGTGTATTGGGCAAAAATCCCATGCTCTTGAAGAAATTTTGCGAATGGCCCAGGTACTTGTCCATCCTCTGTGTATCTACCATAATATTCTCCACCTCTATCTGATCTCACGATCTTAGTTTACTTGCCACATTGTTTCTCTACTTCAACCTTAAAGATCTTAAAGGCATCTAATGCTTCGTTCCTTTTATGAAGCATGTAGAGATACATATATCATGAGTAATCATCTATAAAAGAGATGAAGTATCTCTGACCATGTGAGTCCATGTCTGGACTACATATATCAATATGTATGATCTCTAATATGTCTGAACTCCTATTGGCACCTTTCTTTGACTTGTTGGTTTGCTTTCCCTTTATGCAGTCCACACAAGTCTCAAAATCAGTAAAATCCAGAGTATTAAGTACCCCTTCATTTACTAATCTTTTAATTCTTTCTATGGAGATAAGACCTAATCTTCGGTGCCATAATTTAGAGGAATCCTGATTAATAACACATCTTTTAGTGCCAGTGTGAACATGCATTGAATCATAAGTGACATTGTTTTGTAAATTAATGCAGTAAAGACCATCGGACAAAGTACCATTCCCAACACAATCAGATTTATAAAATAAACTGAAAGATGTTTCTAAAAAGTTAAAGGAATATCCTAAAGGTACAAGCCTTGAAACTGAAATCAAGTTTCTAGAAAAACTTGGAACATAAAAGTTCTTTTCTAATTCTAAAACAAAGCCACTACTTAAAATTTGAAAGCATGTTCCTATAGCTTCCACATGCCAGCCCATCTTGTTTCCCGATAAGATGCTTTGCTCACTTCCCACTGGCTTCCTTAGGTTTTGCAAACCTTGCAAGGAATTCGAAATGTGAATTGTTGATCCAGAATCAATCCACCAGGTGTTAATATTGACATTAACCATATTAGATTCATAACAAACAAATGAGATTGGATTACCTTTGTCTGCAAGCCATTTCTGAAATTTGGCGCATTCCTTCTTCATGTGTCCCTTCTTTTTATAGAAGAAACACTTGGAATCCTTCTTGATATCGGCTTGGGGAGGTACTTTACCTTTCCCTTTCTGATTGGCTTGAGATTTTCCCTTTCCACGCATTGCCAACATTGCACTTTCTCCCAGTTCCATCACCAGTCTCCCTTCCTCTTGAACACACATGGTCATGAATTCATTAATAGACCATTTATCCTTATGTGTGTTGTATGAGATTTTGAAGGGTCCGTATTGGTGCGGACGGGTGTTCAAGATGTAGTGCACCAGTAAGGACTCCAATATTTCAACCTCGAGTTTCTTCAATTGAGCCACAGTGTCCCTCATTTGCATGATGTGCTCGTGCACACCTTTCACACTGGTGAGCCTTAGGGATGAGAACTTCATGATTAAGGTGCTTGCTAGCGCCTTGTCTGAATTAACGAATTGATCATCAATGGCTTTTAGCAAGTCTCAGACCTTTTCATGCTGATCAATGGAACCAAGAATATTAGCAGAAATTTTAGTCTTAATGAACATCATGCTTAGGCGATTAGATCGCTCCCATCGTTCATAAAACGTGATGTTCGCTACAGTGCTAGTATCAGTGAGTGCCAGTGGTTCATCTTTCCTAATAGCATAGTCTATGTCCATCCACCCTAAATGAAGGAGAACTCTCTCCTTCCAAACCTTATAGTTATCTCCCTTATGTTCAGGGATATCACAACAAATATCAGAGAAATTTGCAGGGTGTACAACTGCATAAAATTAAAGATTACATGTTTATGTTAAAATTGAGGCCTAAATAAAATTTCATGCTTTACTAATGTAAATCATGCTTAAAATTGAATCTAATGACATAAAAATTGTCTGTGCGCTAAATTTTCAATTCAAGCATATTCAATTATTGTTTATGATAAAATTTATCAAATTATTCACTTAATTCATAATTCTAAAGGATATATTATGATTATAATTTGATATAAATTCTATCTTAGATTTAAACTTTATGATAAAACTATTAATTCATAATTCCTGTGGGTAAGTTATGAATAATTTGATATTTTATCCTAATTAATTATATAAATATAATAAAAATTCTTGTGGGATAAAATTTATTATATTAAGTATAATTAATTACAACTAATGTCTAAATATTCTTTATGTGATCCTAATCAATCATAATATATAATATTATTTAATTAGAGATGTTGTGGCTACTCTCTAATCAATTAAAAATTATATGGATCACTAGACATTATTTCTTTTATGCATAAAAATTAACTTGATATGAGAATAATTATAAATTGCATAAATAAAACTATAATATTCATGTTGTTGGAAATAATATTGAGAGGGGGGGGAGGGGGGGAATTAGTATTATCAAATCAATATAACTTTTTCATTTCCATATTCAGATTCATATACGCTACTTCAATTAAGGCAACCCGTGTGTATACGCAACTGTGTTTAATGCAACAAGCGTATATCTAGTAAACTTATGATTCAGTTAGTTGATCTTTAATGAGTGCATCAGAACATTATTAACCATATAAAAAGTAAACATGTGTAGTAAGACAGAACATATCATCACACATAAGAAGCACGCATGAACACCATGATGTAAGGTGGAAACCCAATGTGGGTGAAAACCACTTGCTGCAATTCGTCTCTATCTTCTTTTAATAAGAAACTTCTTTTTACAATATTTTTGTACTGGTGCAGTCTTATACCGGTACGCATGCTTCTACCTGTAGAAGGCTACAACCTTTTCTCGTTCTCCAGCTTCTCCTGGAAGGGAGCTACAAGCCCCTTAGCTCTTTTACTAGCTGATGTACTAGTACGTAGGTGCCAACCTATAGAAGGCTACAACCTTCTCTCATTCTCGAGCTTCTCCTGGAAGGGAGATACAACCCCCTTAGCTCTTGTACTAGCTGATGTACTAGTACATAGGTGCTGACCTACAGAAGGCTACAACCTTCTCTTCCTTCCTCCAGGTACCACGTTTCATAAATTTTTAGACTGGATACTCATGGAACACAACATCATAATCTGAAGGCCACGTTTCATCCAATTTTCATACTGGACCCATCAATATCATTGAAGCACAAAATCAATCACCACTTGCATCATCAATCTCTGAGTCACCCAATACTGAATCACTGAAACCCTGTCAACAAAATGCAGTCACTAGAACACAGAGTAGAACACAGAACTCTGCAACAATGTTCAGATCCAACTGTATCATAAAAAATCATGCATTAGAGTGCATACGCTACTTGGAAGAGCCGAACCAGCTTGTATACGTAACTTCACCAAAACAAACCAGCGTATATGTCATCAAATACTTACTTATAACTTTGCTGCTCTTCCTGACTTTAGACATACCCAGATCATTACATACAAAAGGATAATACGTGTGTCAGCAATCAAATCTAGTCCATAAGATCACATAAATATAAGACAGTATGATCCTTATCCATTATTAGATCTCATCCATCAACTCTGAAGCTAATCACAATCAACAAATTTGAGTGTGCAGAATACTAACACCAGTAAACAGTCACCAAAACTCATAACTTTGCATCAACAACTAGAATCACATGTAACTTCATATTTCATCTGGTATACACTACTTAGATGTATCTAACCTACATGTATATGCGCTTTTATCAAAGTCAACTAGCGTATACATCTGTAAATATTCATTCATGATTTGTAGCTATTCCAATACTGAGTTATACCTAGATCATAATATTTACAGAACATTACATGCATTAGTATACAGATCTAGAATAAGAATGATCAAACCGTATAGAGATAATTCATTCTAAGCCATTCGATCTCGATCTATCCTTAGATCTTGTTCTCCATCAACCGCTGAGATTCCTCCTTGGCTCAGATCAAGCAAAGCATCATAAACCCATAACCTGCATACTGGATCTCATACTTCATCAGATATTCGAGACTTGGTTGGTGCCCTTGCCTAATGATCTTCTCATCCTTTTATAGTCTTAGACCTTACTCAATACCATGGTCTAAAACCACTTAGAACCAATACCTTGGACCAAATACCTGGGGTCAACACGTCGGACAAGATACCTTGGACCAATACCATGGATCACAATACCATGGTCCAAATACCAGTTGTGCTTCTGCCCATCAAGTCAGGTACTCCATCACAGTGATGATGTAGTGCGCACCTGTCTTTCTCTGAGGTTTGATCAGCCCCACAAAGTTGATTGCCCATTTTTAGAATGGTCACAGTGTCATTTGTGGATTGAGTGGCATCTTGTCCCTTCATGATGGTTTTCCAGTCCTTTGACATACGTCGTAGGCCTGATAATGTGCTTTCGAATCTTGGTGCAGGGTTGGCCACCATAGCCCAGTGCGAAGAATATTTTGTGCAGTTGCGCAGTCTGCATAGTGTCCTCCTGCAGTAGCCCCATGTGCTTCGGTGAGGATCTGTCCTCGTTCAAATTCAGGTACATATCTTCACAATATCTCATTGTTTCCCATTTTGTAAAGGTGCCCCGCGATGACAGAAAAGTCTACCACACGCACCACCAATTCCTTCTTCTGTTGGACTGAGTACTCCTTTGATGAAGTCCCTGTAGTTAAAAAATGGGTTATATCTTCGAAATGGCCATCCGCGATGCACACTGTGAAGAGTTGTGCATCAGGCAGTCCCTCCTCCAGCTTTGTTGGCTCCTCGCCTATCTCAATTTGTGATAAGTGATATGGTCCTGAATTTAGGTGTCCCCGCTTGACGATGACATCAAAGTCATATTCTTGAAACAGTAAAAGCCATCTGCATATGCGCCATCCCAACACAGGCTTATTCACCAGGTATTTCAACGCAGAATGATTGGTATACATCTTGAAGTGTCCGCCAAGTAAATAGTGTCGATATTTCTGGAGTGCATACACCATTGCCAACCCTTTGCGCTCAGTAGTAGAGTAGTTCTTTTCGGCTTTGGACAATCACTAACTCGTGAATTACATTGGGTGATCCATGCCTTCCTATGTGAGTACAGCTCCCAGCGTAATACATGACACATCAACATGTACATGAAATTCCACGTCCCATTTTGGGAAAACTAGGATGGAAGTGGATGCCATTTTCTCTTTGAGAACATCCAAAATTTTCATACAATCATCATTCCAACAATATGTAGCATCCTTTTTCAATAGTTTTTCCATTGGCGTTGTTATTTGGGCATAGCTCTTGATAAACTTTTGATAGTAACCAGTGTGCCCCAAAGTAGCATGTAGTTGTTTGACACTTCGCGGTGCTTCCAGATTCAGAATAATAGCAATCTTTGCAGGGTCCACCATTAAGCCTTGTTTGCAGACCACATGGCCTAGTAGGTTTCCAAAGGGGATGAAGAACGTGCAATTTTTAAGGTTCAGCGCAATCTGGTTTTGGTGGCAAGTATCCAGCATCAAACATAAGCTCACTACATGGTGTTTAACTAACCCAAAAACAGTCCAATCATCCAGATAGACCTCCAAGAACTTGTGGATGTATTCCTTGAACATGGCCACCACTATGTGCGAAAATATCATTGGTGCATTCTTCAATCCAAAGGGCATAACGGTGTATTGAAAGTAGCCCCATTTTGCCGCGAAGGTTGTTTTGCTCCTATCTTCTAGCGCGATCTTGATCTGATGGTACCCTGAGAAGCCATCTGTGAATGAGTAAGCTTCTTGACCACCAACATTCTCCAATACTTCATCTATGAACGGTGTCGGGAATGGATTGTGAACACAGGCATCGTTAAGCTTCATGAGGTCTACACATATCTTATTTTGTCCTTCTGTTTTTTCTCCTACACTACCATAAGACTCACCCAGTTGGATTCTTCCATTAGTTCGACAATTCTAGCTGTGAACATTTTGTCTAATTCGTCACGGACCTTTTCTTTATACTTTGGATTCAAGTGGTAAGGTCGTTGCTTAACTGACTTCGCGTCCGATTTTAGAGTGATCTTCATTGTCCCTAAGTCGCCAATGATCCCTTGTAAGTTCGTGATTTTGGTCGGGAACAAGTCTTGATATTTGCGGAGTAACTCGATGACTTTATCTACCGTAGCATCGTCCCAATAGTCCCTGAGCATCACGTACTTCGGCTCCACTTCTGTGCCAATGTTTACCTACTTTTGTTTTAGTGGAATGGTGATGTTTGGATCCTTAATTGATGGTCCTCAAACCTCGTGACAGCCTTCGGTTTCTAGAATATTAATATTTCGGGGGTTGTCATCATCCTCCTCTACCTGCACGTTATAACATTCCAGCGCATTCCAGCGTGCTGCTTAGTTGGGTCACCCTTGCTGGTTGAAGCATTTCCAGTGGCTCCTGTGGTATTTTGAAGATAGCGGTTTTTACTGATTGCAGTGCATCGTCAACAGTATCTGACCACTGGTCTTCAAATGTGAATGTTAAAAAAAATCCCTCGTGCAAGACATCCCGTTCGCCTATACCATGTCGGAGTTCCGTCTCAGTATACCAGTTCATGGGTATGACATCTAGGGTATGGTAGAATAAATGTACCCATTCAAGCTGTGGTTCTTCCCCCATAAGCCTTGGCCCATTTCACGAGGTGCATGTGTGGGTCATCTCATCCATCATATTTTTCTTCTAACCATAGCTGCGATTTCCCAAATCGTAAGGGCATCATCCTTCTATATCTATGCCAGTCCTCAAAACTTCCTTGGTGTGTTCCCCACCAATGCGCAGCACCCACTTCAACGCGTCGAACCATTGTTGTTTGGGTACCGTGTCTTCAAATTTTCCCAATGATTCATCCATCGCTGTCAATCCATCATATGTCGACAATTCCATTGCCTCTGTTGTCACGCAACGCAGTGATCTAACCATCATGTTGCAGTTCATTGTTGTCACTTCGTGCAACCGATTCTGCCATCTTTCTACTTCTTTGTCTGAATCCAAAGTGCAAGAGCTTTCGCACTCCCACGAGATTCTCCCATCTGCAGTCAGATTCACCCAATCCTGGTCTCGCACAGTTATCTTGTAAATACAATCCAGCTCATCGTCGCTCTCATCACCGCGCACTGGTTCAGTGTAGCGCACTCCTTCGGCTGGGTCCAGTGGGACTACTACGCATAGTGACTTTTTCTCGAATATCATCTTCCACTTCTTCAAGTTGATGACTCTGTTCATATCAGTGGCCCAGTCTATTCCTAACAGCACAGGATAGGGATTGTTTTCATCGACAATCTCTATCACTTCAAAATCTGTCTATTTGCTCGCGCTTTCAATATCAACTGTTACCCCTTGCAACCTCCCCATGGGAAAAATATTCTATTGGTTTGCCATTCGTAATTGAATAGGGGACCACTGTAACACGAGCCTACCCATATGTTCCCATGTTTTCTTCGGTAACACATTCACATCCAAACCCAGATCTAGGATTACCTAATCCATTTCATACTCACCAATCTGCGCAGTCAATCTCATCTCCCTCCCGGTGCACAATGCATGCTTTCCCAATTTCCAGACTACGCGCGGTTCTCCTAACCCCATGCACCTGGTGACTAGCTCTTGTAGTCCCTTAACTTCCTTGTTTTCGCGCAGTAGTTTCATGCATGTCTCCAGAAAGGTAGTGAGCATTGAAGGATCCATTCTTGGCTCTGGTTGATCCTTATTA
Organism: Pinus tabuliformis; assembly: GCA_031772625.1. NCBI lineage: Eukaryota > Viridiplantae > Streptophyta > Pinopsida > Pinales > Pinaceae > Pinus > Pinus tabuliformis. The sequence goes on along the minus strand of CM062817.1, from coordinate 1,844,336,073 downwards.
CCTGAAGTGGAGGCCTCCGCAAAGCTCTTCTTAGCTTCCATGAATGTCTCCTTTGTGCGTTCTAAGTCAAACTCAAGTTCCTTTGTAGGAGCCTTGTGCACCCATGTATCTTCCTCGGGCTACATCCCCTTATCATCCCCCGTGGTCGCACCGCTTCTGAGCATCATGTTCACATTCGGGTCTTCTTCGCGCGGTTCAGACCTCATCATTTGTATATTCTGAGTCGGAGGAGGCTGGAATACCCCTTTTTGCACATCTGTGTGATCAACGTAAGACAATCTATTGTTTCATGATCAAACTGAGCACAGTATGAACATGATATCCTTGTTGGGTTGGTACAATCATAGGAATAGTGCCCTGGTCCTCCACAATTGTAACAAAATAACTATCTGCGGACCCTTCCTAGTCCCATTCCTCCTCGTCCTCGACCTCGTCCCTGAAATCCAGTGCACGCCATCCCTGCAGCTGGGTCGAGGGCTCATGTTTCTATCTGCATCCTATAAGTTGGGGTCCAATCCATCATTAAGTCGTAGCTACGAAAAGTGAGCTCGTCGTGGCCTACCGACCTGCAGAAATTACAAAACAGCTGCTTGGGAGTCTTTGTATACTTCTGCAATAAATGAAAATTATCCATCGTGTGTTTTCCTCATATCTGACAGATCACGCATCATAACGCGGGTGTCGCACTCGGCCCTGCCTGTGCCTTTGGCCTCAACGGCATTGGCCCCCCTCCTTCCAAGTAGTTCGCGAACACTGGACAGTTATCCTTGTCATGGCCCTGGCCTTTGCATTTTATGCACCATACTTCCTCACGCGCCTTTGGCCACGGTGCCCTATCCTGCTTCAAACTTTGAATTTTTAGGCAAAGATTCTGTAGTTGCGCGTGGATTTGTTGAACTCCAAACCAAGGGTCTTGTATCGGGGTCTCATGCAACCTCATCACCATCTCCAATCCTTCAACTTGGGTGGAATGTTTCTGTTGTGACAGTGTTGTCCTCAAGTGTGGTGTCAGCGAGGCCACGAACTATGAGCGATGTTGGGCATCCGTTAGTGTCATATTGGCCTCATGGATCGTACTCTTCAGCCTTTGGTCCAGATCCCAGTGGGTCTCACCTGGAAGCATCGTGATCTCTTTAAACCCGATGATTGACTGTGTCTCTAATTTCGGCTGGCTAAATTCTTTGTTCAACGCATTCTGGATCTCTGTTATCCCTGCGTTTGGGTGGTCTTTGGAGTTCTTATTATACCGTGTCAATGCACAATCATGCAGCATGCTCACCAATGTAGCCTTCTTAATATTATCGTCCATGAAACCTTGTGCTTCCCATACTGCTCTTACCACGAATCAGAATTGGTTTGGATCTTCATTCCCTACCCCTCTAAATACTGGTAGTTTGATCGCGCTTGCCATACTGAACCATGGAGGTGGTGGAAGTGGAGTGGGTGGAGATGGAGGTGAAGCGGGTGGTGGTGTGGGTGGAGTTGGTAACTGCAGAATGCGTTGCCTTATCAAACTGACCATGCTTCTCAGAGAGACCTTAGCAAGCTCTTCCTTGCTCTCTTGCGAAGGTGAAATTAAGGGACTGTTTCCTAATTCTTCGCTGCTTTTGTAGATCTTTCCACTCTGCATTGTCCCAAACATTAATGTATTCGCATGACCCTCTTTTCACACACTAGCATCTTAATCCAAGTATTTAAAGACTTAATATACTTACCTCGCGGTCCTTTGAGGAAGCGTCGTTCTGCTTCGTTGTAAATCATGGTCGTGTCTACTGCAAACTCACTGATAAATTCCCTTATTATCCAGTCAAGCCAATGGTCCACAGCTCGCGCGACCTTATCTTCTAATGCCTCTAGTCTGCGCACTAATTTCGGAGTCCACACTATCGGTTGGTCAAGCCTACACCTTCCCTGGCTGTCATCTAGCCTCACGATCCACTCATACAGTTTATAAAGAAATGATGCAAAGAAAATCTCATGGATTTCCGTATACACGTAGTGATCCAGCCACTTTTTCTTAGATACTTGCAGAGTTCTATTTTCCTATGTCGCGAACTCGTGAATCTTCTTGTCCCACCACTCTTCAATTTCCTTCCTTATTGGGTTCCAGTGGCAAGACATCAGACATCCCTTAGGCAGATCTTGATCCTGGCAATAGAACCATTTGTTGGCTATGTGGGGCCTGACCCAAGTTCAGAAGTGATTTAGCCAAGCAAATCCCGGTACTACTGGCCCTTTCGGTAACAGCCCACGGAGCGCGGACTGAGGTCTCACCCGAAGCAGTATGGGAGGATGCTGGAACCAGGTTTCTGCATCTTGCGGATGTCTGATATGAGGCGATAGGGACACGATTCAACCTTCGTGCTTACTGGGATACACACACCAACGAGCCCCTTACATCCTTCGCACAGCTTTAGCTACAACGCGACCCATGTTAATTACCCAAGTCTTCCTTAATCAGGTTTTGTTCGCTAATTACTTAGAAGGTTTTCATACATAAGCATTAATAGCAATGTTTATCAAGTGCGCGCATATAAATAAATAGATACAATTAACACATAACATCAAAATACAGATCCACGAAATAGATGCACAATATGCCGAATCAAACTTATCTTTATTAATAATCCTTTTCAATTTCATTCCAATACAAACCCGACTCCGCCCTGCACACTCAGTTGCAAGGGTCCGCGCACTCAACTGCAGACTCTACTAGGCCTCTGCGCACTCAGCTGCAAAGCCTCTTCCTACTACTACGACCCAATACACTTCAGATCCACGTCTATCCTCTAACCATCCCTTCGCATCTATTTGTCACTTACTTTTCAAAAAACTACTTTTACACTTAGAGCCTCGCTCTATTTATACAATCCCATGATCCGCAGACCATGGGTAGGCTGACACAACTTTACACTATTTTACAATTTTTAGGGTGGACAACCCTATGACTCATCCTAGACTTTCGCGCTCCGCATCCATACTTCATGGAGTCTTTACATTACATTGACCAAAACTCATGCTTTAAGCCCCAAAAACATGTTGTGGGGCAGTCCGCTGCCCAACATCATCTATAAATGATACATAGTACACAGACTTACCTAGTGATGGAACCTTCACAGGTCCAAACACATCACTGTGCACAAGCTCTAATATTTGTTTTGCTCTCTTACCACCAGAGGGGAAACTCACCTGATTCTGCTTCCCATATACACAATTTTCACAAAAATCAAAATCCAGAGAGCTATTACTCATACCTTCTACCATACCTTTACCATGAAGTATTTGAAGGCCCTTCTCTCCAATATGTCCAAGCCTTTAATGCCACAGCATGTTCTTCTCTCCAGAGACCACTAGATTTTTTGCTCCACTTTCAGGAACCACAAAACTGTTGCACCCATCAACAACAATGCTACCTTGTAGCTTGTACAGAGTTCCAATCTGAACTCCCCGCATCAATACCAGTGCTCCCCGAACCATCTTGCAAGTATCCTTCTCGAACACTGTTTTTACACCTGCATCATCCAGCTTGCTTACAGAAATCAGATTTCTGGCCAATACATGAATATGCAGAACACCCAGAAATGTTCTAACCCTTCCACGTTGCAACTTCAACTTTACTTTTCTATGACCAACGATTCTAGCCTTCCTATCATCACCTAAGAAGACATCACCACCATCGTATTTCTCATACTCGCAGAACCACTCTCTATGGGGAGTGAAGTGAAAGGATGCACCTGAGTCAATCAACCATGCCTCATGATCTACATGTGTACTTGAAGAAGCCAAGTACACATTCTCACCTTCATTTGAGGTGGTTTTCGCCTCTACAGAAGGAGCATCATCAAATCCCTTTCCTTTGTCAGGAGCTTTAGATTTACAATCCCTTTTGTAGTGCCCTTCCTTTCCGTATTTCCAGCAAACCACCTTTACAGGTTTTCCTGGAGATTTAGATCTCCCTTTAGATTTAGATCTCCCACTCGATGACTTATTTTTGTTTCTGTTCTAGGACCGTCCTCGTATAGACAAGGCATCACCATTTTGGCTCTCCATATTTTTCTATCTCATCTCCTTAGTCAGCAAGGATGAAACTATTTCATCAAACTGCAAGGCAGTTGCATTGCTACCTATTGCGATAACCAGGCTATCCCATGAATCTGGTAGAGAATACAAAAAATTAATGCACTTATCTTCATTTGAAATTTTAATATCAATATATAATAACTGACTTACCAAAGTATTAAATGCGTTCAGATGCTGTCACTGAGTCTCCATCTTCCATCCTCAGGTTATATAGCTTTTTCCGTAGGAATAGTTTATTCACCAGAGACTTAGATTGGTACAAAGTCCCTAATTTGTCCCACAAATCCTTCGTCGTAGCTTCCCCCGATACATTCAGCAATACTAAATCTGAGACACACAATCATATTGTGCTCTTTGCCTTCCGATCCAACTTCTTCCATTCTTCATCAGACACTCCTGTTGGTTTAGTACCCAGATCTACCGCGATCCATTGATCTTTATCCAACAACAGATCCTCCATCTTGAGTTTCCACAACTGTTGTGGGGAAAAATGCCTATGCAGGACGATCCCATCCACCTAAGGTGTGACAGTGCCTTAGCAACAAACAGAAACAACTATTCTAGTATTCTTCCTTTATGAATTAAGAATGAAGAGAGATGGATGGACTAACCGGTGTCTTCCGTTTGTCCCTCGATCCGGTTTCTCTTCTCTTTGAGAGTTCCCAGCTACTTGCCTTCTCGCTCGCCCAGTTTCAACAGGTTTCTGCAAGATCACAAGAAGAGAACACTACACAAAGACATAGATTCATATTCATAACTAGTTCAGGATTAGAAATAAACTAAACATACTAATGCAATCATACATCAAAGATACATCAGTAAATAGGAGAAACCAAGATAGCTTTATTGATGAATAACAAGGTTCAGGAAGAGATACAACCCAGAGGGCTCCAATCCAGCATCTCCTTCCGAGCAAATGAAATTCCTATCTTCACCTTCCTTCAAAGCATTAAGCACCCAATGATTCCAATCTCAAACCAACAACAATTCTTTGCAATAACAAAATTCCAGCCTCTAGATCTCATGGAGGAGAGATCCATATATAGATGTTTGGAGAGAGGATGAGTCAACTTTGAGATCTGACTAGTGTCCTCTCCCTCTGTCAGTTCTTGCTTCCACTTGGAGACTAAGAGCCTCTTACTCATCACTAGTCGAATTCCTTGAGGCAAGTGTCATTGGAGAAGATTCTGGAAGCTTCCAGGGTCTTTCCACCTCGTTGAATGAACTTGCCATTTGTCACTTCCTGCTCAGCGCACCCTGGTAGTGCTTCTACCTGCATTGCAGTGCACCTAGCCAGTGTAATCTCTGCATTTCAGCGCAGACAGCTAGTGGAGCCTCTGAATTGATCCTGAATTGACTTGTTTTTGAGCAGTTTCTGGTGGAGAACTTCTGTGAATTGCTGTGGTTTGTTAGCCTTGTTCCTATAGGGGCAGGAACAACATGTTTAGGGACTTTGGATCCCTTAGATTATGGACATTTCATGCTTATTGCTGTAAGGCACAAAAATGTCTATAACAGTTGCCCCCTAAAGTATGAGGCCGTTTATCGGGTGAAATGCTTTATTAGGAGGATCCGAAGTTCATTCAATGTTGGGAGGAGACCTGTAATAAGATACAATACAATACATTATTTTTCATACTGCTTTCATGATCTAGCTGAGGTGGGCATTCCCATGCTCAGCTTTATAAATTCATTTTTCTGTACATAGAACAGACAATCGTCTGATGATAGACTGATGATTCTGATGAAATCATCATCCTTTTGGTAGGATGATTATCTGCTGCAATGCTGTACATGTCAATGTCTTTATTTTTCTTGAATATATATCGCATCCCGGATGGATGAAACTAGATCCGGGGTCTTCAAACTCGTTCGATCTTCACTCTAAGTACAAGTCAATCCATGTGAGAAATGCTCTGAAGTCGAACATGGAAAGACATCGCTTGATTACCGGTCAATGAGGTAAACCGTTAACAAGCGCGAGAGGAATCACCGATAATGATAATGACCCTCAAGGTACTGCAGCACAATTCACGTGGTGTGAATAAAGGACTTGGCGTCGAACACCACGCAAAATCTTTCGGTCGAAGGTCATTGATGTATACCTGTCGCCGGAAGTGAGAAACTTGCCATTGAGGCATGCAAGCTTCAAAGTACTGAAGGGGTTGTTCCTAGATCAACTTCTTGGATAATGAGCTGATGTCGACAAGAAGCGATCCGTCAAAGGAGGGCCTTAATGAATCCCACATCAGTGACACGGAATGGAGCAAATGATTTTGATGGAGGTGAAAACGATCTGATGACATATGATTCAGGGTGGCGGTCATGAAAGGATGAAGGATAATGTATGGCAGTGGATGGGACCCGGTTGACTTCTTTGAACGACTTCTCTTGAACATGTGGCGACACTTATGCGATGGATCGGTAGCATTACCCCAAATATGGATGGTATGGCGAGACCATGGTGATGTGACCGGTGAATGAAACAACCCAACCCGACTGTGGTACGGAGGAAAAGTGTCATGTTCAAGAGCGACTTGCTACCATCAAAGTTTTCTTGAGTTTCTCCCAAATTTTCCTCAGTCATTGCTGACCATTACCTCTTTATTTTTGTCAAGATTGAGGAGGATAACATATGCTTGTTCTATAACTTTCCCTTCGGGCAAGCCCATCGCTATGTTTTAACGAGCCTAGCGATAGTGAAACTCGTTCTCGTCTAAAGACAAGTTTGTCGCTATTTAATGCTTTTAACGAGTCTAACGACAAAGATAACTCGGTCCTTTTCATTTTTAGAGAGTCTGAAAAGGTACGTAAAGTCAACTCCGAAAGTCCTTTTTCGTCATCTAATCCCTTAAGTCCGAAAAAGTATAAAACAATACAGAAGGGATGAGTTTTCGATAGTTTTAGCGAGCCGAACAAAACAAGCGCTCGATCTTTTTGTGCAATAATCCCTCCGGTCCAAAAAGATTAAAATCTAGAGGAGGGATAGCACTTCCGTTCACTTTAACGAGCTGGAAGGCCAAAACTCGGCAATCTTTTCATATTTTACGAGTCAGATGAAAAGAGCTTAAAGAAGACTCGTCTTTTGAGGAACGAGTGATAAAACGGGTTAGCAGCTGATTCCAGGTACGGGTTGGAATTTTCCAATCACGGCAGTGTCACAGGGATGGCTAGTGAAATCACTCTTCGCAGCTGTTCCTCAAAATGGGTAAACAATCATATGGAGGTGAACGATCAGCCAATGGAAAAATGCAGGTGACGGTGCAAACACGACCAAGGCTTTAATGGCTGATAATGTTACATTCACAGTGGTTATTTACCGGAAGATAGTTCATTTTTTAACGAGCTTAAACGCGGAAAAACATTGCTCAATCTTATGTTTATTTTTTAACGAGCATGAACTATGTGCTAAAACTGCTCGGATCTTGCGTTTATTTTTTAACGAGCATGAACTGTGTGCTAAAACTGCTCGATCTTATGTTTATTTTTTAACGAGCATGAACTATGTGCTAACACTGCTCGATAAGTTTGCATGCCCCCTAGCATAATAACGCAAATCGAGGTGCATGCCCCCCAAGCTTCATTGCATTCAACTTGGTGGTTGGAATGAAGGTTTACCTTTGAGATTTGGAAAGGGTATTTGTTTCATTTTTTAATGAGGTTGACATAGTAAAAGAACTATCCTCATGACTCCTTGTTTCATTTTTTTAACGAGGTCGACACGAGATAAGAACCATCCTCGAAGTCCAAATCCATTAGATATAGAAGGTTTCATATTCCACTGTGGCCACTTCCGCCAGATTACTCGAAGGCGGTAGGGCAAAAGTACCCATTAAGGCAGGGTCTTTTAGGAGACCTACTCCGATATTTTGGAGCGAATGATTGCTTCCATGGATCATTGGAATGCTTCCAGTAACTTGAGAACCATTGGGGAGGAATTTTTGCTGATCGACGATTGTAATCCCTCCTTGAAAGGGAAATGCAATCTTTCTGAAATAGCTTGACACAACAACTGCCATGGCATATATCCATGGTCTTCCTAGTAGGATGTTGTAATCAAGATTCCCATCTATGACTTCAACATCTATTTCTACTGTTTTCCCTCCTAGTTCAACTTTCAAGTTATTTAGGATACCATATGGGGTATATTTCCTTCCGTCGAATGCTTTTAATGTTGTCGAGGATCGCGACAAGGTTGGAGATCCTAAATTTTTCCAACAACTCATCGAAATAACGCATGTAGATGCCCCCTCATCAATAATTGTTCGATGAACAGTTTTGTTGAGGGCTTTCACTTGAACAAGGAAAGCTAGTTGTGCTGGTAACTGAGGATCGTATCCTTTATGATTAAAGGCTACAAGATTGGAATCTTTAGGATCAACCCCACCAATGGCTGATAACAAAGCCTGCCTTTGGGATGGGCAATTTTGTAGTACTTCAAGAGTCGACATAGCGGATGGCGATTGGGCCAAATCTTCCACTATGTTATAATGTTGCGCTGCTCTGGCGCGAGGATTAAATGTCGACTTGTGTACTACTCCCTTTGGCGGTTTTATTTTTAATTCAGGAATGATGGGTGGCACAACTTTGGTCAAAGTTGTTGTCGAACTACTAGGTTGTTCATTAGCCTTGTTATTCGACACCTGTGGATTCCCGTAATCTTTATTCCTTGTCAAAGCATCATTTTGCTGCTTTGAGATAGACAACATAAGCACTTGGGATCGGGAAGCATTTTGATTAGCAACCAGTTTGGTACCCGGGCTTGGAAATGGATCAGTCAATATTGCTGAGGTTTTTTAACTCTTAAAGAGTTTCTTAACTTCAGCTATATGTGGACAATCTCTCGTCCAATGATCCTCATCGCATATATGACACCCCGCAGGGGGTTTCCTTTTTCTCCCTTTCTTTTTTTTCTTACCCCCTGGTTGCTTCAGTTGTTTGCCCTTGTCGGTCGACACGACATTTACTTCCGAGGCAAGAAGTTCCTCATTTGCATTTTGACTGGAAATCTTACGGGCCTTATTAGATGTAGCCTTTGTCGATTTCGTGTCTGTCGCGCCAATCACGCCATCGATGGCATGAGAGTCATTGTTTGATTCAGGAGGAGGAGGAATTGAGAATTCCGGTCTAGGGGCGTCAGATATTTTGTCGTAGAGCATGCCAGACTGAGTATAGACCAAGTCCAGATATTGCGCACGAGCGATGACTTGCTCTTCCGTTACGACTACCCCCTTTGCCACATCTTCCGTGATTGTAGGAAGTAAGGATTTGATAAACCATTCAACTAATAGCTGATCGGGAATGTACGGTTTTACCATCCTACGACGATGTCGCCACTCATGTATATGATCAGAGATGTGAGTGGCCGTTGTCTGTTTGAAGTTGGTTAGGAGTTCTGTTCTCGTTTCATACCTTATCGGTAATTGAAAATGGGTTAAGAAAGTCGTGGCTAAGGTATTGAAGTTGTCGAACGAAGCTCTAGGCAATTCAATATACCATTTTGTTGCTGGACCAGTTAACGTCCTCTGAAAAAGGCGAAGCCTAATCGAATCATCGTTTAGGGTGTTTGATGAACACCACAAATGAAATGTCATCACATGATTCGACGAATCTTCACCCGAATTTCCATTAAATTTAGGAATATCTGACGGAAGTTTATGCGGAATCGCTGGCCACCAAGGGGCATAAGCAATTGGATCATTCGTCAGCCGGTTTAGATCTGGTAATTCTAGAGTTGCTACAAAGGGAAACTGTTGATTCAGGTTAGGCGAAGCATACCCAGGATAAGACAGAATCGCCTGAGCAGTGGGTCTTTGCATACCAGCATAATGTATTTGATGCTGGCAACTTTGACAAGGTTGATGGGCATAACCATTATAATATGGTTGTTGATAACCACTTTGGAAATGCGATTTCCCATTACTTACAAAGACTTGTTGCTTAGGTCCTTGATATGATTGCTGGAATGGGGGTTGTTGAGTTTGAACCAGCTCTGGTTGTTGAACCATTTGTTGTTGACCAATACTGGATGATTGACCAAGATGAGGAGTCACAGTACTTGTTTGATCCTGAGTCGCTCCAGATAAGGAGGCACTAACTTGAGGTTGTGATTGAGTCATTGAGACAAGAGGCTGTTGTATCGCAACCTGAGGCTGTTGGGGTTGACATACAACAGGTAGCGCTTGTACTTGCGACGCAGTCACCATAGAAGGTATAGTGGGAATATTCGACACAGGGTGGACTGGTTGCATTGAATATACAACCCTTGGTTGCTGAGGCAGTATTGGTACCCAACCGTTGGATGTAATTCCAGTTTGACCTGAACTTTGTTGTAAACTCCCATATGGTTGTTCTCCGGGAGGGAAAAATGAAAAGGCATACTGCCCTCCATATGGTGGCAATCCAGTACTTAAAGGGTAGATTGGCCTTTGAAGACACATTGGATCAATTTGTTGAGTTTCAACATAAGAAATACCAGATGATAATCCGGCTGAAGAAATAGGAACTAACCATGTCGTCGAAACAGTCTCTGATTGGACTCCAGCTTTGTTGTTGACAATTTGCCGGGACAGATGATATACCAGCGAACATCGTTGGAGTAGCAGCAGGAGGCTCTGCCGCTGCTGCGTCGGATGACACAGTCCTGGATGTCAACGGTTGTTCAGACATATTTAGTCTATCCAAAAGATTTTCTAGCGATTCTACAAGAACTTACGATGAAAAGAGACTAACTTCGAAGATCAACGAGGGAATGGTGATGATTATTCCGTTTAAAATAAATTTTAATGACGCTTGGACACAACTTGCTTTTTCAATTTTAAAGAGTCAAGAAAAAGCAAAAGATGACTCTAGTCTCCTTCGATGTTTTAACGAGCCCGAAGTGACAAATGCTCGGATGGAATTTTCCGTTATAGAGTCCGAAAAAGGCCAAAAGGAACTGCTCTGGAGTTCTAGGTAGAGGGTGTGCCAAACTTTTCGCAAAACCGCAGAATACTTTTTAAGGTACGGGCGGTCAATCTTCCTGAATGCTGTGTTTAGTGCATTGCGATCAGTAGGGCGGCCGACACGGCTTCCTAAGGATAAAGGTTTTATGCCTATAGGGGTCTCCCAATATATACTCGACGGTACGTGGGAGCACAATCCATACTGGCGCTATCGTCCCTCAGGAGGAATCACCCACCATCAGCGAGATCGACAGTCACCAGGCTTTACGACGCCGGAACACGTCTTTAGCCTAGACCTCTATGTTGTGCGTTAAGTTACAAAGCGTTGTTAAGTTCATTCAATTTATATTAGGTTGATCTTTCTTAGAAGTTTGCCTTTTTGGATCACCACGAGATGTATGATACAATTCCTAAATGCAATCTAAAAGATGATAAGAAAATTTTATCTCTTTTTCAACAATGAAAATCCTAGCTACAAAGGGAAAAGAAAGACACCATCTTTTCTCAAAGAGAAATCAGCACACTCTAAATTCACTTTTCCTAAATCAAACATGCAAACTATCAAGATGCAAATGCACAATGCAGGTGTTTGTTTTCCGCTCTCTTAATATTGATGCCTAAAAAGAAAGCTTTTTTGTACAACTTTGAATTTGCTTTTAAATGACAAATACAAACAAGTTTACTTTTTCGAAATCAGAAAGGGTAGAAGAGAATACAACACTTTACGACTTTCGAAATGAACACTTGTTTCGTCACTTAAAAAAGACAAACTCAAACCAAAAGCAAAAGTAAATGTATAATCAACTGTAAACGACCAATGAACTCTCTCCTAAGATCACAATCAAAAGATCTGAATCAAGGGCTACAGGATGACTATTCCACTCTTGCAAAGGAAAACTGTAAATGACGCCACAAACACATAAAAACACTCACAGTCTTTTTGTACAAAAGGAGGCGGAATTTAAGCAGAGAAAAGGAGTTATCAGACAGGTACCTATGCTGGTTACAGGCTGTAGAAATCAGAGATCAAAACAAGGAAAAACAGAGCAGAGAACCTCAGCTGCACAAGGCCTAATTGGATCAGCGCACCCTTAACACAGAGGTTTTGACATTCAGCGCAGGTAGCCTTCATGGGACCTATGTTGAAATGCAGAACCTCTTCACAGAGTCTGCGCTGAAGGAGAAACGAGAGTTCCTCACTGGGTTCTGGGTCACAGTTTGCTATTTAATCTACAGTTTCAGGCCAAATCAAAGCAACAAGCAAGGTACAATCAAAGGGATGCTTTGAGGGAGGGCTAAGATCTATCACAAAGGATCATCAAATCATCTGTGAGTCCATTTTTCAGATCATAGACAAATCCAGTGATTGGATCAAAGCAGCAACTGTCTACTTTGCATCTGAGAATAGCAGATGCAGTTCGATTGTTTCTGTTGAGTCTATGAAACAAACAATGATAGAAACACATATAAAATGACTAAACAGATGTCCCCAGTGGAGTCGCCAATTTGTTGTGGGGAAAAATGCCTATGCAGGACGATCCCATCCACCTAAGGTGTGACAGTGCCTTAGCAACAAACAGAAACAACTATTCTAGTATTCTTCCTTTATGAATTAAGAATGAAGAGAGATGGATGGACTAACCGGTGTCTTCCGTTTGTCCCTCGATGCGGTTTCTCTTCTCTTTGAGAGTTCCCAGCTACTTGCCTTCTCGCTCGCCCAGTTTCAACAGGTTTCTGCAAGATCACAAGAAGAGAACACTACACAAAGACATAGATTCATATTCATAACTAGTTCAGGATTAGAAATAAACTAAACATACTAATGCAATCATACATCAAAGATACATCAGTATATAGGAGAAACCAAGATAGATTTATTGATGAATAAAAAGGTTCAGGAAGAGATACAACCCAGAGGGCTCCAATCCAGCATCTCCTTCCCAGCAAATGAAATTCCTATCTTCACCTTCCTTCAAAGCATTAAGCACCCAATGATTCCAATCTCAAACCAACAGCAATTCTTTGCAATAACAAAATTCCAGCCTCTAGTTCTCATGGAGGAGAGATCCATATATAGATGTTTGGAGAGAGGATGAGTCAGCTTTGAGATCTGACTAGTGTCCTCTTCCTTTGTCAGTTCTTGCTTCCACTTAGAGACTAAGAGCCTCTTACTCATCACTAGTCGAATTCCTTGAGGCAAGTGTCATTGGAGAAGATTCTGGAAGCTTCCAGGGTCTTTCCACCTCGTTGAATGAACTTGCCATTTGTCACTTCCCGCTCAGCGCACCCTGGTAGTGCTTCTACCTGCATTGCAGTGCACCTAGCCAGTGTAATCTCTGCATTTCAGCGCAGACAGCTAGTGGAGCCTCTGAATTGATCCTGAATTGACTTGTTTTTGAGCAGTTTCTGGTGGAGAACTTCTGTGAATTGCTGTGGTTTGTTAGCCTTGTTCCTCTAGGGGCAGGAACAACATGTTTAGGGACTTTGGATCCCTTAGATTATGGACATTTCATGCTTATTGCTGTAAGGCACAAAAATGTCTATAACAACAACTCAAAACTCTAACCATTAAATTTCTCGATCTTTATCTTTCCACTACTCACCATCTTCTTTCACTGTCAGAATCGATCTCGCAGATCTCCCACTGAACACGGTCTACCATAGGCCCGAGCAAAACACCTCCGCAACAAAGGTGTCCCCTTAAAGCCAAAACAACTCTGATACCAAATGTAGGTTTTAACCCCATACAGAAATTACCTGCATATGAATTCTAAAACACAAAAAATAAGCAATGTGAGAGCATAACACATAAATCACATATACACAGAGATTTTCCCCTGGATCCCAAAACCGGGACTACTAGATTGATTTTTCATAATGTTCCTTTCAATGTTACAATACATATTTATACATGCCAAAGAATCCAATACCATGCACTGAAAACCATTGCGTCCAAAACCATGTACCAAAAACCATCGCGTCCAAAACCATGTGCGAAAACCATGCACAAAAACATAGGTAGGTCCACCCAACCTAATATAGGGTCAAAAAACAAAATTTTCCGGGGCGTTACCCTGGACCCCATAGAAGGGGGTTACCTGCACCCCTCAAACCCCCTGTGACCCCCCCACTATGCAATTAGCGAAATGAAGCGGGGGGGGCGGGCTCCGCCCCCCCTCTAACCCACCCGGTTAACTACGTGGGCCAATAGTGGAAAGAATATAACACAACCCAACATGACGAAAAAGAGATCTCAATCAAAACATGACAATAAGTATATCTCACATCAAGAACAAAACAAGATTCCACATCAAACATCAAACAGGGATCTATACAGCACAATGCATCTTAAGCAAAGAGACCAAGAAGTACATGATCACACTGCATATACCTCACATCAAGGAGTTGTCTGAAGAAGAGGATGATAAACTGCTGAATCTGGCTATACCATCGATCATGCGGCATCGAATATCATGGAAATGACTATTCGCACATTGAACACTGACACTTGCACTCCACTTTGCAAAGTGGCCGAAAAATGGGATGATCAAATGGAAAATCTGATTGCACCATCAGATTCATGGTGTCGAATAGTGTAAAATCAACTATCAACTTTCTTAATTTTGACAAAGTGAGAATCTGGAGCTACAGGAATCTTTTAGATTCCACCCTAGATTCCTCAAATATTCCCTCCTCCGAGTCATCTGAAGATCTGCTACTCAGATAAAAAATTTGTGTACGCCATCAGGTTCCTTGCAAAATTATGAGAAAAATGAGTATGAAGTTCGCTGCATTCTGACTCTGACGAATTTCAGCCTCCCAGGAATCTGGAAGATTCCCTCAAGATTCTCGAAGATTCGCCTCCTCTAGGAATCTATAAATCTATTGCTCAAAAGGCGAATCTAACCTCGTCATAGCGTTCCCTGTGAAAATATTAGAAAATTGTCTGTAAACTTGATTACATTTTGATAAAAAGAATTTTTACCTCCCAAGGAATCTTTTTGGCATCTTAAGATTCTCTGCAAAATTTTGTCTCGAAAAGCGTGCCATCATTTTACCTCCTAGAACTGCATCATGATTCCGTCTCTAGCCTGGCTTGCGGTTCCATCGTTCCGTTCTCCAATTCTCGTTCCGTCCCAATCTGCCTCCTTTCTCCACGTACAAATGAATTCAAAGGTTTAAATATGAATGGGCGGTGGAGTTTACCAAGGTAAAGGCCATTGGCCTATTGGTTAAGGCATTTGGTTCGAGGCAATGAGGTCAGGGGATCAAATCCCACCTCTGCCAAAATTACACACAACAGTTATTTTTTTATTAGAAAATGGGCGTAGTTTGGCAGATTTAGTGTGACCATTATGGTATTATTTGATGTGTTGTTTGGTTGTTATGGCGTAGTGCCACATGGGGCCGCCCGGTGGGGGCCGGCCCACGTGATCCTGGTGGGTTCAATCCCCGCCAGCTCCACATTACATTGCATTAAATTTATAACATAGGTCGTTCAGGGTGGCGGGGTTGGTGGCCCGCCACCCCATAAAATATAGGCAAACTTGATCCGAGTTGACTCAACTCCTGAATTTAACCAATATCTTTTACTTTTGTGATATTGTTAGAATTGCATTTAAAAGAGCATAAAGGAACATATATGCATGTTATAAAGAAGAAGGAACATGAAAAGAATCAGCAACATAAGACGTTGATGTATGCCGCTGCATTAAGCATTGGAAAGAGTGATTATGTACATGCATGTGTTTTCTCTATCATACAAGGAATATGCCCTCACACAGGAGTGGCGACAAGAAATGTTCCACTACAAGAACTCTCATTCAAAAAAATGACTCCTATCAACACGACATAATTTCACGTATGTTAATAATGAGCATCCCGCCAACATGGCATCAAAGGGATCTCAACTCAAACATACATGGCGACACATGAGTATCCCGTCAACATGCTTATAAATAGATCTCAATCAAAACATGACAATAAGTACATCTCACATCAAGAACAAAACAAGATCCCACATCAAACATCAACCCGGGATCTATATAGCACAATGCATCTCAAGCAAAGAAACAAAGAAGTACATGATCACACTTCATATACCTCACATCAAGGATTTATCTAAAGAAGAGGATGATAAACTGCTGAATATGGTTGTACCATCGATCATGCGGCATCGAATATTGTGGACATGATTGCTCACACATTGAATGCTGACACCTGCACTTCACTTTGCAAAGTGGCCAAAAAATGGAATGATCAAATGGAAATTCTTATTGCACCATCAGATTCATGGCATCAAATAGTGTAAAATCGACTGTCAAATTTCTGAATTCTGACAAAGTGAGAATCTGGAGCTACAGAAATCTTTTAGATTCCCCTAGATTCCTCAAAGATTCCATCCTTCAGGTCATCTGAAGATCTGCTGCTTAGATAAAAATTATATCTACGCCATTAGGTTCCTTGCGAAATTCTAAGAAAAATGAGTATGAAGTTGGTTGCATTTTGACTTTGGCGAATTTCAGCCTCCAAGAAATCTGGAAGATTCCCTCAAGATTCTCGAAGATTCTCCTCTGCTGGGAATCTGCAAATCTGTTGCTGAAAAGGCGAATCTGATCTCACCATAGCGTTCCCTACAAAAATCTAAGAAAATTGACTGTAAACTTGATAACGTTCTGATAAAATGAATTTTTACCTTGCAAGGAATCTTTTTGGCATCTTAAGGTTCTCTGCAAAACTCTGTCTCGAAAAGTGTGCTATCATTTTGCCTCCTGGAACTGTGTCATGGTTCCATCTCTGTCCTGGGTTGTTTTTCCACCGTTTCGTTCTATAATTCTCATTCCAATCTGCCTCCTTTCTCCATGTACAAATGGATTCAAAGGTTTAAATATAAATGGGCGGCCGAGTTTACCAAGGTAAAGGTTGTTGCCTTGTTGGTTAAGGTGTTTGGTTTGAGGCAAGGAGGTTGGGGTATCAAATCCCGCCTCTGCCAAAATTACACACAGTAGTTATTTTTTTATTAAAAAATGGGCGTGGTTTGGCGGATTTAGTGTGACCATTATGGTATTATTTGGTGTGTTGTTTGGTTGTTATGGCGTAGTGCCACATGGGGCCAGCCCACGTGGGCCGAGCAGGTTCAATCCCCGCCCGCTCCACATTACATTGCATTAAATTTATAACATAGGTTGTTGGGGGTGGCGGGGTTGGTGGCCCGCCACCCCATAATATATATATATATATATATATATTGTTCTGTAACAAAATGTCGTTTTTGAAATTTCCCAAATTTGACCGTAGGAGACAATTTAATGAGGCCACAATTTCGCTTGGAAGTTGGCCTGAATCCGGTGGACAGATTTCTGTGAAATTATGCCTTCCTGAAGCCTTCCAAGTCACCCAGTCAACCCTGAACTTTGACTGCCTCTAACTTTCACATACGAGCTCGGTTTGACGAACCATTTGCACTGTTGCGATCAAGATGATGAGATCTATGCGCTGGTCCTAGTTCGAAAGAATTCTGATCATTTTTTATTTTCTTACCCATTTCTGAGTCCTCTTGGACTTCTGCCTATGTTTGGAGCCATTTGGATCACAAACATTGATCTTAGGAATGCTCCTCCTGCTACTTCTCTTCAAGTTCTTTGGAAAGGAATCTCGATTGCTCCTGGTGATGAACTTGGTAAATTGACTCAGTTTACAAGTGCCTAGGCATCTGCAACTATTAAAAAAGCAACAGAGGTCTGAGAATTACTAAAGGAGAACAATGAAAAAAATGGCTACCATGGAACAAAACTTTGTAAAATATAAAGAAAAATTGAAAGCACAGTTACAAGAAGAATTAAATCAAACGGATATCAAATTGATAAAATTGCAAAGATAGTTCAATGCACTCCAAATCCAACATTCCTGAGAGATAAATCTAAAGGATGGATAGCTGAGAAATTTACAGTAGAAGACGGAACAAATGCAAGCTAGAACTCCTCATTTGGCCAAATTCAAACAAGAAGCTTATGAGATTATTTCTCAAATCCAAAAACAACAAAAGCTTTTATGTGATAAGCTAAGTTTGATGCAAGTAAAGTGTAAAGTTGGAAAGTGAGATTTTTTTTTATAAAGAAGCATGTCAGTGATGCACATGATTTTTATAATGCTATAATAGTTTCCATTACATATTATTTACTTGAATCAAATTTGATATCCAATCGCCCAGAAGATTCGCTACCAGATGTGGAGAAATTGCGAAAGAATTGGTTTGAAGAAAGGACTGATCCTATTAATAGAATTGACCAATTAACCAAATTCAATCTTGATCTTAAATGTGAATTCTTGATTAAGCCTCATAGCCATTGGCTAGTCCTTAAGTCACTTACAAATGCCTCTATTCAAATGTTTCCACCTTTGAAAGCATCTATTTGCGGCTATCAAGTACACATCAAGCCTCGATCTCCTCCAGAGTTATCACAACGTCTAGAGATTCAAAGACAATGGTAGAAGACTACTGGCTCGATTTTAACTGATTTGGATTGTTGTAACCTTTTGCTTTTTTGTAGTAATTGTTATGTTTTAGTTGATTATTTGTAGGAGAATTAGTTTTACTCTCTTTTTGTAAAGAAGGTTATGAATCACTCTCTCGAACTCGTTGAAAAAAAGGAGAAATTTTGTTGCACTTTTGTACTAGAGTTTTACTTTATAATATATTTGAACCATTTCAATTCTAGTGTGAACAAATTGTTTTCAGATCAAGTACTTCTATTTGTTATGTTTGCTTTTTATTATTAAGGGAATTATTTGATTTGATTTTTTAAGCATTTGTTCATGGATCTTTCTTTCTAGATTTAAGCGCAATCACTATTGATGTGTGAAATCAATTCATTATAAATACATTGAACAACGAAATCGATATTTCATGTGTGTTGAGCTTAATATTAATTTAATTAATTATTTAATCAAATTAATACCTTCATCGATATTATAAAAACGTTGGTTTATGAGAAGCTTTATTTTCATTAACTAACGTTATCATTCTATCACATATGTTTTAAAAAACTCGGGTGAAGTAAAATAGATTAGATTATTTTAGTTTTATATTAGTCCTTATATTAGTTTTAATATCAGTCAATCATTACCATATTCTTTTATCATCCTTTCTCCATCCCCATTGATAATCTATTTTATGGGTAACTGGACCAAAAACACTGGTCATAACGACCATCCCAACTGTTGATGCAGTCAATTTTGGCCATCAATAGGACCACAATAGTGCAACATGGATTTTGATTGATTATTCTAAGCTTTGCACTTGTTCTTACAAAATGAAAATTTATTTGTTTTTGTCCACTAACTCTCTCATCAACGCTTCCTTCTCTTTCTTAACCTGAGCTAGTTCAGATGTTTCAGTGTGCTCATTCCTACGATTTTTCAACTTCTTCCTTAATGACTACACCTTGGATTATCCATTTTGCAATAGGGTTATGGTAGCTTCCATGTTTTATGGATCTATTCCTAATTTGACAATTAGCTTCTTAAACTCCTCATTTTCAATATGCAGTTCTCTATAATTTTCCTTTTCTTGCTTGAGATTATTTGAAAATTTCTCCATAATATTGTATGCTTTACTTACTATCAAAGAGATTTTTATTAAGTCACTATATAAAATTTCCCCTACTTGTTTATGCAAATTGATCTTGTAAGGCAGTGGGATGTCTGCTACATTTATGGATAGATCTAATGTTTTAAAATCAGGCCTTGAAGGAAGAGACTGAACAATTGGATGCACGAGGGAAAATTTTAATTGGTTCCTTCCTAAATCCATAACAAAGAGTAGTCTTTTTTGATAAGTTCAATTTTCTTGTGTTGTTAGTTGAGTTTCCATGTTTCTTCTAACCTTATGACTTATTTCTTCAATTTGTTGATAATTCCTCTATAACACTTCTGTGGTGGAGGGAGTTTCTTCAATTGAGAATGCTACCAAATCAGTGGAAATAAAGGAGGAGGTAGAGCACTCTGGGTTTCCCAACTACATTTGAAAACCTGGTTGATTTGAGGGTCCCTCTATTAATTTAACTTGTACCTCTACTTCTTCTTCTCTTTGAACCTTTGCTCTCTTTTGCAATTGTGAGTCTTCTATCTCAACATCAATTTGTTTAGGTATATTTCTCTTCAAGCTCTTCTCCCTCACTACAGGGGTTTGAACATCTATTCTTTGTTGCATTTTGCTGCCTGACCATGTTTCTTGATTTTCCATTTTCTCAAGTTCTAGATTTTTTTCATGAATATAAGGTGCAGAACTGATATCCCCTCTTTTATTTGAAATTATATGATGAGGGTCATATTTCCACTTCTCTCCTTGATCAAATCCAAACTCCTTCATCATTTCTTCAACTTGCAAGAGGGATTGTATGTTATTCACGATGAATGGCCCAATAATTCTTTTTAACATAAAAATATACCCTTTGCATGCAGGAACAAAATGAACTTGGTCATCATTTAAACTTAGCCTTATAAATTCAAGAGAAAATATCCTCATAGGAAAAAAGATTGGTAAATTATATGGTGGTAGTTCAACCCCATACAATCTTATCTCAGCATAATCTTCAAAAATATACCAATCCCCCACTTGGGTGTCCTTGCTAAGCAGCAACAAATCTTTTGCTTCACGTAAAATCCTTAGAGGTTGTTGATTATTCAAAATAGTATATACAGTGGCCATGAATGATTACAAGTAATAAGAAAATCCCTCATTATTTTCCTTCTTCCTAACAACACTAGTCCATTCAATCACATATTTCATTTGATTCTTTGAATCCCACATATTCAAACCCAAATGGCCAAACTTATCAGCATGTACATATAAGAACATATAGACAGGGACAAAGGGATATCTAAAAAAACCATAAATATGATAGTTCTGAAATTGAAAAATGATAGACTTGGCTAGGTAAGAAGGGATATCCAAAACAATATCAGGTTGCAACATCAAACTCAAAAACCCTAGGGCTTGTTCACTTACTATCCCAATATCATCTTCTCCCAAAAGAGACAAAATTATAACTAAGACATGTTGTGCAACTTCAAAAAGTAAGGTTGTTGGATAATTCATTGCAGGTGGAGGAATTTCAGAATTTGGTGGTAGAATGAATCTAAACAGACCTTCCTTATTCTCTTTAGAAATATGTCAAAAAGTGAGGAATAAGGAATCATCTGAAAATATCTTAGGATTCTTGACTGTAGGGAAATTAAAAGCTTTGTGTATTAGCTCTAAAGTGACCTCAAAAATATTATCCCCTAAAGAAGACATAACAAAATTCTCCTTTGGGATAGGGGAAGACACTAACCAACTAACAAATTCAAGGAAATTATAGATATGTGGGACAATTACATGATAAAGGTCGAACCAGACGACTTGAAAAATATTATCTAAGTCACTGGAATGGTCGAGAATGCCATGTCGAGTCTCTGTCGATAAGGGGTGTATGAACATAAGTCATAGAGATTGCATGCTTTTTAGTTGATTTCGGGGTTTTTTTCCATGTTTACAATTTGAAAGAAAGGACAAGGAAGAAATGTGGAATTATAAGTTACCCAGTAACCAAAGACGATGAACAATCGAATGTTGATGTGGAATTGACAATGTACACTCTAGATGATGGTCACCGTAACTATACATTTGTAGGAAAAAGAAAATAATAGGAGGGACGACCTTTTATCTTTTTTGTACTAAGAATGAAAAATGAAAAATCTTGATGACGTAAGGGGTACGAAATAGTGACATGAATATGAGGGAGGTGACATGGAGTGGTGAGGTGGATTGTTGACATGTAAGAGCCCAGTCTCTTGCCTAGCTCACATGATGATTACATGATATTTCAGCAAATTCTGATGCATGGTTTAACCAAATCTAAGGGGTGCCCATGGTGGTTTGTGAAAAGAAGGAGGTCCTATCGGAATGAATTATGGTCGTTGATTTGGAGATGGGTTGTTTAGTCTCTCATCTTTCTGGCAGGTCTTCATCTCATAAATTTCAATTGCTTTAAGATTATTCGAAAGCCCATGATTCCTTGGGCTAATTCCAATGAGCAATGATCTGACCCCAAACTTGCGCGTAGTTTAATTTCCAGTTTATAAAAGTTTTGGACCCACTTTTATATACTTTAAGGTTGCAATTTTAAGCCTAAAAGGTTAGGATTGTATACAAAATATAAATAAAACTTTTGAAAATGGAATGTTATATAAAAATTATACTATTGCACCACAATACTGAGGCCCATTAGGGTGTTGAGGCATTATCACAAATAAGAAGGCCCAAGGAGGCTATTGCCATACCCAAGAATTGAACCCCATTAGCGTGTTGTTACACCACAAGATTGAGACCCATTAGGGCACTTCTACACCACAAGACTGAGGTACAACTTCACAAACCCATGGGATGGAATGATCATTATATCAATACCAATTAATTACAGGTCCTCATGTGCATTTATTTGAGGCACACAAACCCTTCCTTTTAACTTATGAAATCCATGCCATTTGGAGTAGTCTCAAACAACATAAATATATATGTGAAAAACTAAAAATATTTTATTTTATTAATGTTACTTATGAGTTAAAAACTACTCTACAAGTTGAATCATTCAATTTGAACTTGAAATGAAGGTTGGGCGTGCATTTTTGTGAAGCAGACCAAAATTTCCTTGCTATACTAAAATGCACTCACATGCTTCATTTCTTAGCAAACTTGATTGATTCAAATTGTATATTGAATGTTATGCAACAAGATCACAAACAAAAGAAAAGATAGTTCAACGACTTGGAAATTATCCTCTTCAAGGGGGGCAACCGCCTTTACATTACATAAATGAACAATTCTTGGATGATACAAATGACAATACCTCCTTTGTATATATAGGATTCTAAGGGGTCACAATATAATCATAGCCTACATAACAATAATAATGTATGGGCACAACAATAACAATAGTGGGCTTCTATGGGGCACAACAACAACAATACAGAGGCTACATGGGCACAACAATAAAAATAAGGGGGTGTTGACAGTGTTGGATACTGCCAACATATAGGGGTCTCCCCAATGTGAAGTCCCAATTAGACCTCTCACGGTTTGGAGTAGGAGCTCCGTGAATATCAGCTCAACCTCCCTAACAGAAAGGCTTGGCTTGGTTTCAATGGATAACATAAGAGATTATATACATAAACCTTGAATAAGCAAGTAAGTTGACATTGTGAAGCACCAATTACAATATGTAAAAGGAAACTTTCATGAGGGGAGACAAGAAGTGAGTCTCTAAGACGAACATAATAGTACTATCCTAGAAGAGGCACAGGAGAGCATGGAAATATTTTTTAGTGAAATAGTTCACACAATGATATTAAAGTGAATACAACACACATTCAACAATATGAGTACCGAAGCCATTGAAATAGTTCAATTTCTCCAGTAAATATGAACACAAGATATACCGTAAACATCCTAAGAATAGTCCTAAAACATTTGTGATACATTCATGAAAATGTGTTGCCTCATAGAGCTTCAATTATAAGGTGAAATATCCAAGTACATCAATTACAATGGAGAACACTAATTTCAATAGTGGAACATTAAGTCACTCCTTGCTTCTCCAAAGAATAGTTTTCTCTCATATGTCAAGTAGAGAAGCCAAGACTAGCTCTCCAACGCTTGAACCTACAAAATCCCTTTGCTTGAGTTATGAGGTTACTTTTATAATAAGCGGAATGACCTTTCATATCCCCATGACTCTTGAATTACCCTTATGACCCTTGGACTTATAATGTGTCCTTTGGACTTCTAAACAACTCTTGAACTTCCAATGTCTTTTGGACTTCTCCTAAAGACATTTTTTCAATATATGACTAAGTGACTTTCCACATTCCACATATGACTCTTGTATTTCCACACATTACATTTTGTCTCTTACAGTGATTACAATACTACATCATGACTTCCACATCATCATACAATGAGACTTGACATGTCACTATCTTTGATGATTGGGACTGATAAATAATGATGACATGGAATTTCTCTAGTGGTGACACCATTTCCACTCTATCTTTTCTCTTTGCTTATCTTCTGATCATGGCACTTTCACCCTCCAAAGTGTCTTCAATCTTAGAGTCTTTGGGGTGATTTGATCATCAAGTTTCAACCGTGTTCTTAGTTTTTTTCATGCAGCTTCCTTCATTTGTTCGCTTTTCTCGATATTCCTCTTATGTTCTTGCCATGATGTTCCTGGAATACATGTGTCTGCAACCACTCATGAAAAGCAACAATTAGCCTAAAAATCTCCTAGTCTACCATGTTTTATGCATATTTTATGTTCATTCCTTTTCGATGCGCTCGAGAGGGACAAAAGGGGCTTCTTGATGCATGGTCACACTTTGAAAGGTTGAAGGGTTGAAGGGGAAAGGATTTGTGGATTTGGAATGCGCTCATGTGCTTAAAAGAGGGAGACAGGCAAGGCAAGGCACATGGCACAAGTCCGAAGGGCGAAGGGGAAGGCTTCCGGCTTCCCAAGAGAATTGTGTGCTCAAGGGAGATAAAGAGAGAACGGGGTACACTCCTGAAGGCTGAAGGATGGCACTTCATGCCTTTAGAGTGTGCTCATGCACTCAATAAACCAATGAGGGCACATCCCTTTGTATCAAAGGAGCGCACTCAAGGAGGGTGCATTCCTTCAGGTCGAAGGAGAGCGCTCAAGGAGGGTGCATTCCTTTGGGTCGAAGGAGGGCTCTCAAGGAGGGTGCATTCCTTCGGGTCGATTGAGTGCACTCTGTTATACTCCTATAGTTATAGGTGTCATATTTCATGATTGACTGGTTGAGCTCTGTAATATGTTCTTCCTTTCCTTGCTGTAAAGGTTTCCATATTATGAAAAAATAAAAAAAATGTAAAAATGTAAAGACGGTATACCCTAAAAGAAAAATCAAAGGGTGAAAAAAAAAAATGGTCAAAAGAAAAAAATGAAAAGAAATGAACCCCAAATAAAAATAGACCAGGAAAGTGTGCAAGTCCAAATGCCACTACTATTTCATTTTCTATAAATAAAGCATCATGTACAGCTTGTTGAAACTTTTTGCCACCATTGATGAATGGCCAAACAGCTTAATCTTGGCCAGTTCATGTTTCAATTTCATGTTTTAGAGATAGAGAATAAAAATCTGTCCAAACTGTTTAAACTTGGCAGATAAGTAGATAGGTAGAGAAACAAAGGATCTCAACAGTTTAATCTGAGCCCTTGGAAGAAATAAGTGCAGACTTAGGTAGGCTTACCATGTAAAGAAAAGAAATGTTGAAAAGGGTTTGCCAGTCTAAGTGCACCCAAAGAAAGAAAAGAAACAATGCTAGGAAAAGTAGGCTGGGTAAGTAGATTGCTGTTGCAGAATGAGACTTGTGATAGGTTTTGTCTTTTAAAATGTGTTAATCTTATCTCTATCACAAGCACTATGGTAGACATTACTCTTGGAGCAGCTCAAGCGAGGCATAACTAACTCCCCTTCATACTTTTCCCCCAAATCATTCACTAACTCCCCCAAAGATATTAAGATCTGCTTAATATCACCAAACAACTCCTTCCATCCATCTCATTTCATAAAAAGCCTAAGTAAACCCCTTTTACTTAGGAAATTGTACTAATATCACAAAAAACCCCTTTTTTCCCCTTAAGCCTAAGTTTTTAAACATTATAACTTAGCGTGCGTTCATGCTATTTTTTCATATTAACAATTAACATTGTTATTATATAAATCCCATGAAAATTGTTCCCCTTCCCCGTATTATGTAAATAAAATTAAAATCCCCACAATATTAATATCCCCGCCCTCGTTGAAATATAACCATAGTCACTATGAAAGTGAGGGTTAATCATTTTATCTGAAACTTATTAAAAACCTCCCCATGAACGTAAATGGGATTAATTAAACCCACGTTGATTAATAGCCAAACCCTGTAAACCAATCGAAATGCTCCCGATACATTTAAAAACTTTAATTTATTGCGTCGGGCCCGCGTGTTAACTCCCCACCATCTCCATGGAGCGCCCACCATCCGATATCGACCCATCCATCCGACGGTCAATATCCATTTCGCACCCCCCTCAACCGCTGAATGTTAACTCCCGGGGAAATGGTGGTTTTGGGCCCGTACCGTTGACACGCGTCGCCTGCCCGCTGTGCTCGCTAGCCCTCTGCCCAAGCCCAAAAGCGGTGCGGGAAAAACCATTTACCGCCCTCCCCCCCACTAACGTCATCTGCTGATGTCACCTGTCCTTTGCTGACATCACTTTCCACATTACTTGCCATGTCACCTGCCACATCATCTGTCCTGTACCCCTCGCTGACGTCATGCTTATGTCATCCGTCCTTGAAATCAAAATTCCCGCCAAAAATTCTTTTTTTTCGAATAAAGGGAAAAAGAGTCATTTTTGTTATATTTTTGTTGTAAACTGTGTTTCGGGCACAACAATCAACTGACTCAGCTCCAGCTTTCCGACCGCCTCTTCATCAGAAAAGCTACAGCGCAAGCTCCGCAGCCTACTATTCAAACTGCACAGTACATTTTCTTCCTCTTTAACACATTTGAACCAACACCAAGGGACTTTCGAGCTTGCAGAAGACAGAAATGAAGATATACAGGGATACTTGCTGCCCTATCTAGTGGACCGTCAGAGACATGATTTACCAGAGGAAAGGTACTCAGAGGACACGTTGTAGTTCTATTTTTCCAGACAGCGGTGAGTAGGGTCGGTTCAACATTTAAGAGGATGAAAACAAGTCAAAGAGTATCAGAGGAGCATTAAAGAGTATCAGATCAAAGTCACAGAAATATCAGATCAGTCATGAAGAGTATCAGTGCAGAATTAAAGGCAAATCAAATCAGAATTAAAGAGTATCAGAGCCGACAAAATGAAGTAGATCAGAATTTAAAAGTGCAATTAAGACAGGCAGATGCGTAGAGCTACTACAGGACAACTGCAAGCTGAACCCTAAAGAGCCAGCCTCCAACACAACATAAGTTAGCCGCTTCTATGATTACTTGTAAATTACTTTAGGTTAAAATCTAGATATTATCTCACAGCTTTAATAAGATATTTGGTGTACATATTTTGTTGTATAAATAGCCCCTTCATCAGAGTTTTGAAGAGGTTGGGTGTGCGTGGATTTTCTAGACTTTGTTGTAAATACCGAACTTTTGGAATAAAAGAGCTGTTGGGATCAAACTGTTGTCTGGTCTATTGGATGAAGAATTGATGCAGAGGACTTGTCACAGAATTCTTGAATCAAACTCCGGATCAATAAGTCCCCTATATCTTATGTTTTACAGTTTTCTAAGTTTTTATATCATCTGTGTTTCATATTTTGAATGATAAACAAAAAAATTAATTCAGAATTTGCTTGACTGCACTCTATTTTTAGTCTTTATTATTCTCTGTGTTTTCTTCAGAATTAGTGTAAACAGTGAATTCTTAATTGCTCCTGTTTCCTGATTCTCTCATGTTGAGTATTTGCTAAGGAATTCTTAACTGCTCCTTATCAATAAGCATCCATTTTCCCTCTTTCAATATGATGAAGGATTCTTAACTGCCCTTCACCCATTTGAGCCCATTCCATCTATTTTCAGCTCTTTAATTTGTTCCCTATTTGACTACCTTACTCTGTGATACCATCCTTTGTAAGAAACCAAATCGAGGAAACCATCCTTCTTTGACTCCATCATGCCCAATGGACTGAATTATTCTGTTTTACCTCACTGTTCTATTGAATCTCACCACCCAAACTCAAAACAAAACCCTTGAACTTCATAACTAGCCTAACACCTTTAAACAAAAAGCTAAATCATAAAGAGAGAGCCCTCTCTAGATACAGATTGGCTAGAATCTGTATCTAAAAGATTGTTCTGTGGTTACCTCACCCGTATTCCCTTTCTTACAAATTTTGGGAACAACCTGAGTGATAACATCATTGGCGACTCCGCTGGGGACCTGAATAATTGCTTGTTGCTACTGTTTTCTGTATAAGCTACAGATGGAGCCTAAAGTTAGCCAGGTAGCCTTTGAAACTGCTTTTGCTTTGCAAATGCAGAAGTAAATAAATGATGCTTTAGTCTATCTCCAGTCTAGTTTATGTATTGAACAGTTGGTTTCAAATGCTTGATCAGTTCTTCTTGTCAAATAAAGTCTTTAAGAAAGTTTAAATCTCATATCTAAAGCTTCCTAAAGAAATCATAAAAGTTGTTTTGAAAAATCATAAAAAATTGAAATAATCAGAAAATACTCAAAAAAATTGGTTTCTTGGAGAACTAAGCCATTTCCTCAGAACTGTTTTACAGGTTTAGATCTGATCTGTGATGGTGGACAGGGATCAGACACACAAAGGTTAAAATCATCCACCTGGTGACTCCACATCAATTTTCACAATCAAGGTTCCACTGGAGAAATGAACCTAAAAGAACTGTATGAAAAGATCAAGCTTTTGACTTGGATTGTTATCCAAGACATTATGTTCTTTCTCATTGATAATATTTTTCAATGTATATTGTATTTTAGAGATGACTTTAGATTAAATTTTTATAATTTTCCTTCCAAAAATGTAGATGAAAAATCTCCTTACACATTCGGACAATAGTCTTCTAATTCTTATGAAGATCATTTTTTAATTAAGGAGAACCCAAAAATTGAGACTAATCAACCAATCCCTGAACATATTCCGGTACCTCATAAAGTTCCTGATAGGTATAAACCACTCATTTTGCCTCCTACACTCCATGCTTTCCCTAACGATTATCCCAAGTATCTCCCTAGATTTGATGGAGAGAATGGTGTCACTGCCCAAAAACATATCCAAGTTTTTGAAGATTATCTTAACTTATTTGAAGTGGATGAAGAGGATGTTAGTATTAGGCTTTTTTCTCTTTCTTTGCAAGGCAAAGTCAGGAGTTGGTTCAAAACCCTGCCTGAGGCAAGCATCTCAAATCTTGAGTAGTTTCTCAAACTCTTCCTTGATAGATGGATAATCAAAGTCAATCTCCTCATGATCATAGAAGAATATAATCAGTTAAAAAGACATCCAGATGAAACAGTACAACAATTTTCAGACAGATTTAATCAAATCTATCACTCAATACCATTGAATATAAAACCTCCCCCTGATTCAGCTCTACTGCATTACCCAAGAGCATTTGATTCAGAGATAGAATTTCATCTGAGAGAAAGAAACCCCTCCACTATGGAACAGATGCAAAACATGGCAGTGGATGTAGAGGTTAATCTGAAAATCAGAAAAGAGAAGTTGAAAACAGAGAAAGAGGAAAAACTTGACATTTTGATAAAGAAAGCAGAGGAAATGATGCAGAAGATCACAATGAAAGTTGAATGTTTTGTTCAAAATCATCATGACACATTTGTTTCACAAGAGGAAAGGGTTGATATTCATGAACAAATTCCTACCAACCCGATCTACCATAGATCAGATGATAGATTCATAGAGCAATATGTGGAGGAGCAATCTCCTGATCTACTGTGTGCATTTGATAACATTACTTCTTTTTCGCCCAAGTATGATCAATATGATGATGATTATGTTTCTCAAATCCAATTTAACCTTGCAGAGGAATCAAAAGTTAATTTGGGGAACAAGGAAATTCAGGTTCAAGAGCTTAAAAGAAGTGATCAGCTTGTTCATTTCAGCAAAGAGAATGAGGAGGAAAGTGCAGAAAATTTTGAAATCAGTGAAGGAACTTTACCATTTTGTTTTGATTCATTTCAGTTTATCAGAGATAACTATCATGCAATAAGAAATCAAATGTTAGCAAGTCTTGATATTAACCATCTAGAGGGCAATCAAATCGTTGTTCAAGACTTGTCATATCTAGATTTGCAGCCCCAAAATGCCATTGAATTTCAGGTTGCAGAAGAAAACTTGGAAGCAGGAACATATGATCAAAAAATCCAAGTTGATTCCTTGCCTCTTTGTTTTAAATCATGTGAAATTTTTAAAGAAAAAGAGGAGCAGCTTGTATAAATCTGTGAATTTCCATTTCAACCTGTATGTACTAAGTTGCAACAATCCTTCCAAGTTCTTTATGATCCATCAGCTGACAGGTTGAATGATGAAAGAAATCATAATTTTTCTCCATCAACAGACTATGAGAGTAAAAAACAAGATGATAATGGTTTTACAAGACAGGCATTACAATCAGTAAAAATATCACCACAAAGAACAGTTGAGAACATACATGGTGATAAAGACAAAAGTGATTTCTCAATTCCAAGGCAGGAAAGATACCCAGAACATTTGTATAGTTGTTTGAATCAGCTCAAGAATAGTGTATATAAATTGCAAGATCCTTTTGTACAATTTCTAGATTCAGCAAAGGAGATCAGGGATTTCATTATCTTCTCAAAGATTAACAAATCCAAATTTGATTCCAAGATCTCAATTTTAAACACCATCAAACACAAGCAACAAAGGTCATTGATGTATATAATGCTTAAGTGGTTGCATTGGTTGTTTCATTTTACCTAACCAACAGTCAGAAAGCTGATTAGAGTAAAGTAGGTAGGATTTCAGTTTGTTTTAATTCAGTTTTCAATAAGTTAGAAAATAAATCCTTAAATGTTTGAATCCAATCAAAAGGCCCTAAAGATTTTGATGATTTACTAATTTGGTTTGAAAGTTGCAGCACCTTTTTGTTTCAGGTCAGATCTCAAAGTTGTGCAGGAGAAGGTTGAGAGGATTTTGATGAAAAGACCAAGGCTGCAAGTTCCTACCCAAGTAACAAGGTGCTCAAGTAGGATTCAAGGAGGAAGAAAAAATGAAAAAATGTGTTTAAATGTGGATTGGATAGTAACTTGCTATAGTTGAAGCCTGAAGAGAAGGCCCTAAGCTCCACAAGTGTGCTGTCATATATACAATAAAGCAACCAACAAAAGGAAAATTTTAGAGTAGAGAAAAAGTTATGCAGAAGGCCATCTGACCTGTTGTTCTTGACTTTCCACAAGGGAAAGCCATCCCCAAGTGGAGCTAGTGTTATACTCCTATAGTTATAGGTGTCATATTTCATGATTGACTGGTTGAGCTCTGTAATATGTCCTTCCTTTCCTTGCTGTAAAGGTTTTCATATTATCAAAAAATCAAAGAAATTAAAAAATGCAAAGAGGGTATACCCTAAAAGAAAAATCAAAGGGTAAAAAAAATAAATGGTCAAAAGAAAAAAATGAATAGACCAGGAAAGTGTGCAAGTCCAAATGCCACTACTATTTCATTTTATGTAAATAAAGCATCATGTACAACTTGTTGAAACTTTTTGCCACCATTGATGAATGGCCAAACAGCTTAATCTTGGCCAATTCATGTTTCAATTTCATGTTTTAGAGATAGAGAATAAAAATCTGTCCAAACTGTTTAAACTTGGTAGATAAGTAGATAGGTAGAGAAACAAAGGAGCTCAACAGTTTAATCTGAACCCTTGGAAGAAATAAGTGAAGACTTAGGTAGGCTTACCATGTAAAGAAAAGAAATGTTGAAAAGGGTTTGCCAGTCTAAGTGCACCCAAAGAAAGAGAAGAAAAAATGCTAGGCAAAGTAAGTTGGGTAAGTAGATTGTTGTTGCAGAATGAGACTTGTGATAGGTTTTGTCTTTTAAAATGTGTTAATCTTATCTCTATCACAAGTACTATGGTAGACATTACTCTTGGAGCAGCTCAAGCGAGGCATGACTAACTCCCCTTCATACTTTTCCCCCAAATCATTCATTAACTCCCCCAAAGATACTATGATCTGCTTAATATCACCAAACAACTCCTTCCATCCATCTCATTTCATAAAAAGCCTAAGTAAAACCCCTTTTAGTTAGGAAATTGTACTAATATCACAAAAAACCCCTTTTTTCCCCTTAAGCCTAAGTTTTTAAACATTATAAATTAGCGTGCATTCATGCTATTTTTTATATTAACAATTAACATTGTTATTATATAAATCCCATGAAAATTGTTCCCCTTCCCCGTATTATGTAAATATAATTAAAATCCCCGCAATATTAATATCCCTACCCTGGTTGAAATATAACCATAGTCACTATGCAAGTGAGGGTTAATAAGTTTATCTAAAACTTATTAAAAACCTCCCCGTGCACGTAAATGGGATTAATTAACCCCACGTTGATTAATAGCCAAACCCCGTAGACCAATCAAAACGCTCCCGATACATTTAAAAACTTTAATTTATTGCGTCAGGCCCGCGTGTTAACTCCCCGCCATCTCTGTGGAGCGCCCACCATCCGATCTCGGCCCATCCATCCGACGGTCGATATCCATTTCGCACCCCCTCAACCGCCGAATGTTAACTCCCAGGGAAATGGTGGTTTTGGCCCCGTACCGTGGACACACGTCGCCTGCCCACTATGTTCGCTAGCCCTGCACCCAAAACCGCCCAAGCCCAAAAGTTGTGCGAGCAAAACCATTTACCAGCCTCCCCCCGCTGACGTCATCTGCTGACGTCAGCCGTCCTTTGTTGACATCACTTGCCATGTCACCTGCCACGTCATCTGTCCCGTACCCCCCGCTGATGTCATGCTTACGTCATCCGTCCTTGAAACCAAAATTTCCCGCTAAATTTTTTTTGTCGAATAAAGGGGAAAAGAGTCATTTTTGTTATATTTTTGTTGTAAACTGTGTTCCGAGCACAACAATCGACCGACTCAGCTCTAGCTTTCCAACCACCTCTTCATCAGAAAAGCTTCAGCGCAAGCTCCGCAGCCTGCTATTCAACCTGCAGAGTACATTTTCTTCCTCTTTAACACAGTTGAACCAGCAACAAGGGACTTTCGAGCTTGCAGAAGACAAAAATGAAGATATACAGGGATACTTGCTGCCCTATCCAGTGGACTGTCAGAGACATGATTTACTAGAGGAAAGGTACTCAGAGGACACGTTGCAGTTCTATTTTTCCAGACAACGGTGAGCAGGGTCAGTTCAGCATTTAAGAGGATGAAAACAAGTCAAAGAGTATCAGAGGAGCATTAAAGAGTATCAGATCAAAGTCACAGAAATATTAGATCAGTCATGAAGAGTATCCATGCAGAATTAAAGGCAAATCAAATCAGAATTAAAGAGTGTCAAAGCCAACAAAATGAAGCAGATCAGAATTTAAAAGTGTAGTTAAGACAGGCAGATGCACAGAGCTACTGCAGGACAGCTACAAGCCAAACCCTAAAGAGCCAGCCTCCAGCACAGCATAAGTTAGCAGCTTCTATGATTACTTGTAAATTACTTTAGGTTAAAATATAGATATTATCTCACAGCTTTTATGAGATATTTGTTGTACATATTTTGTTGTATAAATACCCCCTTCATCAGAGTTTTGAAGAGGTTGGGTGTGCGTGGATTTTTTAGACTTTGCTGTGAATACTGAACTTTTGGAATAAAAGAGCTATTGGGATCAAACTATTGTCTTGTCTACTGGATGAAGAATTGATGCAGAGGACTTGTCACAAAATTCTTGAATCAAACTCCAGATCAATAAGTCCCCTATATCTTATGTTTTATAGTTTTCTAAGTTTTTATATCATCTGTGTTTCATAATCTGAATGATAAAGAAAAAGATTAATTCATAATTTGCTTGACTGCACTATGTTTTCAGTCTTTATTATTCTCTGTGTTTTCTTCATAATTAGTATAAACAGTGAATTCTTAATTGCTCCTGTTTCCTTATTCTCTCATGTTGAGTATTTGCTAAGGAATTCTTAACTGCTCCTATCAGTAAGCATCCATTTTCCCTATGTCAATATGATAAAGGATTCTTAACTGCCCTTCACCCATTTGAGCCCATTCCATCTGTTTTCAGCTCTTTAATTTGTTCCTTGTTTGACTACCTTGCTCTATGATGCCATCCTCTGTAAGAAACCAAATCTAGGAAACCATCCTTCTTTGACTCCATCATGCCCAATGGACTAAACTATTTTATTTTACCTCACTGTTCTATTGAATCTCACCACCCAAACTCAAAACAAAACCCTTGAACTTCATAACTAGCCTAACACCTTTAAAAACAAAGCTAAATCATAAAGAGAGAGCCCTCTCTAGATACAGATTGGCTAGAATCTGTATCTAAAAGATTGGTCTGTGGTTACCTCGGTCGTATTCCCTTTCTTACAACTTTTGGGAACAACCTAAGTGATAACACACTCAAAGGAAACTAATGAGGGCTCATGGAGCAAGTCCGAAGGTTGAAGGATGAGGCTTCATGCCTTCAAAGTGCAGTCATGTGCTCAAGAGACCAAAGAGGGCACATGGCACAAATCCAAAGGTTGAAGGATGGAGCTTTGTGCCTTCATAGTGCGCCCATTCCCTCAAAGGGTCAAGAGGGAACATGGAACATTGTGGAAGGTTGAAGGGTGGAGCTTAAGGCCTTCATAGTGGGATTATGCACTCAAGGAGGGTGCATTCCTTCTCATTGAAGAAGTGCACTCAAAGGAAGGCTTGGTTTTTGAAGGGCACAATTCGGAACAAGGAAGAGGAAAGATGGATTGAGGAGTGAACTTTGTACTCTTTGAGGGTGCATGGTGCACTTCTAAACAACAAAGGATCTCCCATCAAGGCTTGGAGTGCGCTCATGTTCTCTTAGCCTTAATGAACTCGTTTTGCAACCGAAATTTTTCCAAGTCTGGGTGATAAGGAAAGGGGCGAACATGATGAGTTAAAAGTAAAACAATGTGTGAATCAAACCAACTGATCAAGAAAACTTAGAAAAGCTTGAAAAATTATAAATATACATTAAAATTCCACTTTTTACGCATTCCCCAAGTACCACGAGTGAAGTGTGTGCAACTACGACCCAAAAGTGTCATTTTACAACAACAAAGATGTTATGACCATGAAATTCACCTAAATAAGTTGTAATCAATGTGAAGACACTTGATATCATTCAAGGACACTTGAAACTCATAGAATAACATGAGACATAATTTGATGATCAAGGAAACTCTAGATACAACGGTGATAGTAGGCTCCAAACTTCACATGTAGTGAAATTTTGGAGGGTGTTGTAGCAACGACAACACTTAGCAACACACTGGGCGGAATTCAGCTTCTTTGTCCGAGAAAATCATTTTGTTAACAAATAAACCTTTAGGAAGTATTGATTGCCTCGATTTCCCCTTTTCGATCTGACTTTATACATAGCATCTCACGTTTTTCTACTCCGTTGAACACACGTTAAAGATACACCCTATCGCAATTGTTTCAATACAAGAAAGGGTAATGTGCACAACGGGTTTATGATATTCATAGTATGTTTTTATATTTGGTGTTTTTCCACTGCCATTAGGCCTCGACAATACCCCAATGAAGTCACTTCAAGAGCACAAATGTTCTCTGCTAGTGAGCCTGGACAGTACCCCGACAAAGTCGCTTGCTTCACCTCCCTGCGCAAGAATCGTTTCTCTTCTTTCACCCTTCATTTATTTATTTAATAGAACTGTGCATTTGAATTTTTTATTTTCAATGAGTGAAAGAGGTATCTCGACTTATTGAGAGTAGGGGAGGTTTCTCCTTCAGAGAATTATTTTAAGACCTATGATATTGATTTACTCGCTTTAGATTTTCCCCTTATCCTTATCCTTTCTCTACTAGAATGGACAAGCGTTAACACATAATTTACACCAAGCTTAGTAGTTTAGACACTATCATAAGCACGAATCTAATAGGTTCCCTTGAGGTTATCCTCTTGGACGAATCATATTTTCCATTTAGACTTAGCTCAACCTCTAGCGTTTTCTCAAACAAAGAAGAAGAACAATAGAAATCCAAGTATTGGGGATGTCACACTTCTCTTTTATTCCATGACAAATTCCCTTTTGAACCATGCACTTTTTCACACAAGGTCTTATAAAGCAAACACGAAAGAAAGGCATACAAAACCAAAAGAAGAAATAAGAGACAAAGAAAATGGAGATTGAAGTCAAAAACATCATACAAAAATAAAATAGATGCATAGACTAGATGGAGAGCTGGAAATAAGGTGGATACAATGCAAGAGGAACTAAATGCAACTAAGCCTACTCCTAACCTAATAAACTAAAAGCTTAGGGCTAAGTGTAATGATATTTTCAATGTAGCCATCGTTGTTCCCGACCTACAACTACAAAGATACAAGCAATTAAAAGAAATATAAAACAATTAGCAATAGAATAGATAAGAACTTTGAAAACATGCATAATAAAATGAAGGTCTAGCTTATTACCAAAAGGATGTGACATACCGACTAGTTTGATGCCATTTTGAACTTTATCTTATTGTTTGAAATGTTGATTATATGAACCTTGTAGGTTGATTGTGAATACACATTCATTTGCGCTCTTAGTTTTTTCGAGCATTAAAAAGGATCTAAACTTGTTATTTGCATAGGATCTTTCCATGTAAGATTTCTATAACCATTCAACAATTGGATCTTGGTATTCAGGACAACCAATTTGAAAACCCTAGAACTATAGGAAAATGAATTTTCAATTAATGTATTCGAATCACAATGAGAATCTTTGGTATTATGATTAGATTGGTCAATTAACATATAAGATTCTCGAATCTATATTGGTTCCCTTTGTATCCAATTATGTGCAAAGTCAACAACAAGAAAACTTAGGGAAAACAATTATTGAGATTATAGAACTAGGAAACCAATCAAGATACTGAGTTGACAAAAGATTAGAAACATATGTCATATCGAACTCATTGCTAACACAAGGGTTTTGGTTATTTGAATTATTGAAGCAAATACATTTATTCCATAAGAGAAAATGTGCCATAGAGATGATTAGGTTCATGACATGCACAAAAGAGATAATAAGATGATCAAATTCAGAAGGGTTTAACAAATAAAAATCCTTCAACCCAAAATGAAATTTATCTTGATAATTAGAATGATAGACTTTGAAATTGTGAGGATCCATAAAAGATGTGCTCTCCAACCCTTGGTCTAACTTAGGGGGTTGACAAGAAAAGGAACAAACCAAACAAGAATCTTTCATCTGATCAGAAATTCAATCTTTAGCATTTAAAAGATTAACTTGGAAACACTAAAAGTTCCTCGAGAATGAACTCATAATCAGTGGATGAATGTCAAAGAAATATCTATGCATGAAAATATAGATCCGACTTAGTTCAGATATCTCAATATGATTGCGAGAACCTAACATAACCAACAGCAAGAGTTGAAGTGCCTCAAATTCTTGATAGGTCTTTGAACTTTATGATGGTGGATCATCAAATCTGTGTGGCTTTGAAAAACCAATAAGTAGACATGCACCACTATCATTTGATGTATCAATGAAAACACTATCAATTCCATTGGTTTGATTAGATTTAGGATTAAGCATATCATATTCTTGATGGATATGAAATTTAAATACCTCAATACCTTGATCATTTAGAGTTGGAACATATTCCTCCTAACTTACGAAAGATTTAAAATTGAATAGGTCATGAATAATAGATTAAAACTTTTCATCCTCTGATTATAGTATCACACCATCTTGTACCTAATTGTAACCATGATCAGCTGGATAAAGATTGAAAGGTTCTAAGGGGGCTACTAGTGTGACAGATTTATCAAACATATACTGGTACAATGGATAGTGTGTTAGCGGTGAATAAGGATTGAAAGACTCAGGAGGAGGAGCAACAATTATATTTAAATCATATTTAACTTAAAAGAACAACAGACCAACATCATTGTCATCAGTGTAATGGTCAAAGATGGGCATACAGATATGACACTCAGATTGACCAAGATCTTCCAAAGATTCAAGAACCTACCAACTTGCCCATTCAGATTTGTCATTCAAAGATGTATGAATTAAAGAAGATTCAAGATCATTCTAGATTAAAAGAGCATCCAATTTCGTACATGGAGATTGTAAACTATGAGAAACAGATTCTGAATCGATACCTTGCAAATCCTAGCCCTCGGAGGAAGTCAAGATATCACTTGATATACTTGGATATTCACCACCATATGTGTTAATGGAAACATGGATATCATGGTGATGAATATCCAAAGTCTCAACTTGGATGCGAGATTCATTTTCATTTGATAGGTTATCAAAAGTAAAATATCGGAGATCAACCAAAAATGCAAGATTATCATTTTGAAAGAGGTGTTAGAAATGGTTTAATGGAGCAATGAAATACACAAAATATTGCAGAAACACAAATACATAAATCCATAAAACAAGAGAGACACAAATATATGTAGTTCACACAATTTGGGCTACGTCAATGGAGAAACAACTAGTCCTTCCTTTTATATTATCTAGAAAAATGATGAGATACAACATATAGCAGATCTATTGTAATTCCCTCTTCTCTCTCACACAGCCTCCTCTCTCTTTTTCTCTCGGAATCATAATACACAACCACAATAAAATTCCCTCGTATAAACTGATGGGTTGTCTTATAGGGAAAAAAACCTTAAATTAAACATAACTTCTACTGTTAATTCATCCACCTAATGAACAACCTAGATTGAC
Organism: Pinus tabuliformis; assembly: GCA_031772625.1. Lineage (NCBI taxonomy): Eukaryota > Viridiplantae > Streptophyta > Pinopsida > Pinales > Pinaceae > Pinus > Pinus tabuliformis. The sequence goes on along the minus strand of CM062817.1, from coordinate 1,844,297,494 downwards.
TGCGAAATTAAATATTTTACAAGGAAAATTTTCATCTATTTTTAACTTTGCAAGTGTCGCCCCCGAATCATCACTAGGGGGGCTCCAAACATGCAGGCGCCCCCCTTGGACCCCCCAGGCAGTGATGGTGGGGGGGAAATCCCACCCCCCTCCCCCCACCACACCCACCCCATCGGGGATTGGGATCCCAAAGCGGCTAAAACAAGACTTCTGAATCAAGAAGATAATCAAGCTCCACATCCAACAATCTCCCCCTTTGAGACTTATTATATCAATTCCATCATTGCTTCAATTGTTGGACAATGCTTTCACTTTGGACCTTGTTGTTTCTCATCTTCATCATCATACTTGAAGACAAATTGAAACTAAGTAGGATCTCAGTTTCTCCCTGGTTACAAATTTTGTTAACATATCTACAAGATTTTGGCTAGTGTATATCTTTTTCAGCTTCAATTTTCCATCTTCCAACACTAATTGTATGAAATGTTACTTGAGTTGTATATGTGATGAGCCTCGGTATTGCAACAAGAATGTTGCAACTCCTAAGGCAACCAACTTTAATTAACAACATGGGGTTCGTAAAAACTTAAGAGGTATCGGAACTATATGTGCAGCATACAATGTGTCATTCCTTTGATGTCATGATGTAATGGAGTGAATGTAATAAAATCAGATCCTAAACTAATTGCAGAAAATGAAATGCTCAAAATGGAAACCTTAACCTATTGCAAGAATGAAAATACAAGGAAAGAAACCTATTCTAATTGCATAAATTAAAGATAAATGTCAACCATTACATTTCAAAGAGTTTATATCCATTAACAGAGTTTATTGGATGTGGAAATCAAGAAAATAATCATTGTATTGTAGGAATTTGTAGGGTAAGTTCCTCAGATAGGACACCAAAGGAAACCACGCACAAACAAATCACCAATCAATACACCAGTATTCTTGGCGTGGTTAAAACCCTCAAAGAGGGAAATAGTCCATGGCCTGAGCCAACGCGGCCACTTAAAGCAATTTATTAATAAAAGAATGAAATTTACATAAGCTTCTCTAATGAATGATTACCCTAAAAATGACCCTCCATGCTCTTTAAATAGAGATCATGGACCAATCGGGTGTTAAGCCATGGATCAAGTATCGGTAATACCAAGGAGAGAATGAATCGTCAGATCACTTCATGTCTAGAACATATCGTGACCGTCGGATTGTAAGTTACAAAAGTACATAGTAAAGAAACACACTTTACCTAACTCTACACTAGACCAAGTTATACTTAACTATTTCCTATGTGTTGAAATATCCTAACATCCCCCCTTAAGAACAACTTGGGATAGGATTGAAGGATGTACAAATATGACATAATAGTAGAAGGGAGGTGGCATTAGAGCCTATCCCCCCTTAGTGACAACTTCCTGAACTCCAACCATAAATCAAAGTTTAGTAAACTTCGCATCTGTGAGAGCCTTTGTAAAGATGTCTGCAACTTGATCATCTGTTGAACAATATTGCTCTTCAAGAACATGGTCATGAATGAGATTTCTGATGAAGTGCATGTGTAGTTCAATGTGTTTTCTGCGCTGATGTTGGACTAGATCTTTGCATAGTTGAATGGCACTTTGATTATCACACCAAAGTGTAGTTGGATGTTGCTGCTAAAAGCCAAACTCTGACAGGATCTGACAAAGCCACAGGGCTTCCTTACTAGCTTCTACGGCACCACGATACTCTAGTTCTGCTGAAGAAAGAGAAATGGCACTTTGTTTCTTGCAAGCCCATGTAATAGGTCATGAACCAAGAGTGAAAACATAACCTACAGTAGACTTCCAATCATCGGGGTCACCAGCCCAATCGGAATCAATGAAACCAACCAATAGAGAAGATGCTTCTGCATTCTAATCAATCCCAAATTGAATTGTACCTCGAACATAACGAAGTATTCTTTTAGCTTCTTTCCAATGATCTTCATGTGGGTTTTGCATAAACCGAGCAATAAGGCCAACAGTAAAGGAAAGGTCAGGACGAGTATGGGTCAGATACAAAAGTTTTCCTACAAGTTGACGGTATAAAGTAGCATCAACTTCAGGGGAAGTACAAGTGACTGAAAGTTTGGCTCCATACTGAAAGGGAGAAGGGGCTAGCTTATAGTCTTCCATGTGAAAATGGCGTAGAATATCACAGGAATACCTGGACTGGGAAAGGGAAATACCTTCCTTGGATTACAAGACTTGAAGACCAAGAAAATAATGCAAGTTCCCTAAGTCTATCATTTCAAACTTCTTTTTAAGGCTGGACTTCACATGGTTTATAAGGTTGGGATCACTACCAGTAAGGATAAGATCATCAACATAAATAATAAGAATGATAAGATACTTGCCCACTTTCTTTGTGTAGACAATATTATCAGAATGACACCTAGAAAATCCAGTTTCTAAAAGAAAGCTATCCATTTTGGCATACCAAGCCCGAGGGGCTTGCTTGAGACCATAAAGGGATTTATTAAGCCGACATACAAGGTTGGAGTCTATTTGTATAAATCCAATAGGTTGTTCCATATAGATTTCCCATGCAAGAAGGTAGATTTAACATCCTTCTAATGGACTTCCCATTTGAAAGAGGCAGCAAGGGAAAGAACAAGGTGGATAGAGTTCATTTTGGCAACAGGGGAGAAGGTTTCAGTATAGTCAATGCCTTCAACTTGTGAAAAACCCTTAGCAATAAGACGAGATTTGTGTTTATCAACTTTTCCATCTGGTCCATACTTGGTTTTGTAAACCCATTTGTATCTAACAATTTCTCGTCCCTTTGGAAGAGGAACAAGATCCCATGTATCACTTGCAAATAATGAATGATATTTTTCATTCATAGTTGCATCCCAATCTGGATGGCCTGAAGCTTCTGCAAAGGTGTCAAGATCATAATGCACTAAAGCTTGAGCGAGTAAAGAAGAGGCTCTATCGAACTGAGAACGTGTACATCATTGATCTATAGGATCACCGCAAGAGCACCTGCTACATCTCGAGTAGCATGGACCCATTTTGGAAGCTGAGGAGCTGAAGGAGGATCTTGAGAAGGTGGGGGAGGATTTTCATCCTCACTATCATCATCTGAAAAACAAATATTTTCAAAAGTAGAAGGGATAGAGAGAGGTGGCACATCCGTCGAACTGGGCTCATAGGCCGATATATTTTCAAAAAACTTTACATCTCTTCTAATGATAACATTTTTGGACTTAAGTGGAATAAGTCTATATCCTTTGACATCTTCAGAATATCCAACAAAAATACATTTTTCACTCTTAGGTTCTAAAGCTTTATGTTTCTCACCTGGAATATGGGCCCATGTTTCACTTCCAAAAACACGAAAGTGACTTACATCTGGTTTAATTGAGCTCCATGCTTCTTCTGGAATGGCATTCTTTAAAACCTTAGTAGGAGTGCGATTTACTATGTAATTTTCACAATTAATTGCTTCTGCCCAAAAATTAAGACTAAATCCTTTAGATTGAAGCATACAATTAGCCATTTCCTTTAAGATGTGATTCTTCCTTTCAGCTACACCATTTTGTTGTGGAGTATATGGAACAGTATGTTGCATTTGAATTCCATTCTTAGTGCAAAAGTTGATGAATTTGTTGTTAACATATTCTTCGCCATTATCGGATCTTAGCTTAAGAATTTGATGTCCAGATTGTTTTTCAACAAAGCCCTTAAAGGCCAAGAACATACTCTTGAGTTTTAAGAAGTATACCCAAGTGTGTTTGGAGAAATCATCAATGAAAGTTAAGAAATACCTGTAGCCAAAGAATGAAACAACTAGAAATGGACCACATAAATCACTATGCACAAGCTGTAAAGGGGTTGAGGCATGCCAAGAGGCACATTTTTCAAAACTATCATGATGATGTTTTCTGAGTACACATCCGGAACAAACACCATCTCTGCAAGATACCATTGGAAGACCTGTCACCATATTTTCTTTGCATAGATTCTGAAGGGAGCGATAGTTTAAGTGACCAAATCGCTCATGTCAAGTTTTCTCACTTCATCATTATGAGCAAAAAATACCGAGGGAATATTTGATGACCCAAAGTTGTTAAACTTATACAACTTTATAGAATCATCAGTAATGCTAGTGGCTAAAATCTGTCTAGGATCTCTTAGGTCCTAAATTACAACATCGTGAGGTGAAAATCCAATGATTTTACCTCATCTGAATGAGTTATCTAATATACAGATAAAAGGTTGCAGGATAAGGTTGGAACACATAATACATCATTAAATTGACCATTTTGTACATGAACAGTTCCAGTCCCTACAACACTAAGAGATCTATCATCACCAACATATATATTTTTGGTGTTACAATCATTTAAAGAAGAAAGCATGGCTTTGTTTTTGGCCATGTGATAAGAATCTCCAGAATCAATGAGCCACTCATGAGAATGAGAAGAAGAAGATACATTTAGTGCACAACTAGACCGAGATGCTTGACAACCACATGCTAAAAGTATTATTCCTGAAGATGAAGTTGAAGTTGAAGAGTGCTCCAAATGGATGTTACGTTTCTTCATTGCTGCTTCCAAGGCTTCCATCTTCTTAAAGCATTTGGATTCTAAGTGGCCATCTTGGTTACAAAAGTGGCAATGTCTATAGTCTCCTTCCCTTTGTTTTTATTTGCCTTATCATTTTGTTGAAATGATTTTTCATTTAGAGACTGAAATTGCTTAGGGCCCTTGTTTGGTTTAGGACCATTCTTTTTAGGATATTGCTTCTTAGGATTCTTTGAATTTGGTTGCTGCTAGGCGGCTAAGGTTTTCTTAGAAGAGTTTCCAAGATTAATAAGACCAAGATATAAGATATTTTCATATTCTTTTATTAAAGAATCATAAAAGGCATCAAAAGAGGGGGTCTTGTAGTCTTGTCCTTGATAAATAAAGGCTTCTCTGGTAGAATGGAAGGTGGAAACAAACACAGAGTAGGCTGGTCCCAACTTAGTAAGAATGGAATAGATAAGGCTACCATATTTTTTCTTAACCTTAACACCTTCGAAGAGAAGTCTAAGGGTCTTAAACTTGGGCAACAAATATTCAATGGAAAAAAATTTATTGGGGTCCAATGTAAGCAACTCATTTTTGAGTTGATGGACTCTAATTTCATTTTTAATTCCAAAAACTTTAGTGATTTGTTTCATTGCTTCATTAGGAGTATCAAGTTCTGCGATATGGAATCTAAGGTCTGGAGAAATAGACATCCCTATCAACCCACGTGCTTGATCTTGCCTATTTTTCCATTTGGCTGCCTTATCTTCATTTTGAGGTTTGGTTTCTTGGCATGAGGCTATTCTGTAAAGACATTTACTTTTAAGTAAATCCACAATATAAGGCCACCATTGGAAGTAGTTGGTGCTGTCAAAAATAACTTGGCCTAGAATTTCCATTTTAAGAGAAACTGAAGCTATAGATGCTAAAACTAAGTGTTCCAATGGAAATATCTCGAAAAATTAGGCTGATTAAAAAAAAACGACTCTGAAAACGGTTTTCGAATGAACAAGTTATGGCTTTTTGAAGAAAAGTTGTTGAAAATGTCGATGAAATGCGTGAATGTGCGGAAATGAATGATAATGTTATATTTAAAAAAATCTCACCCCCCCACCTCCCCTCCCCCTTTCCAAACTTAACCTAATTAGCTCACTTTAAAAAAATGATTTTATGTGACTCACTTTTATAAATGAGTGAAAGTCACTTTCACAATGGTACTTTATAAGCTACCCACTAAATTGTAACTTAAATAAAAGATAAAAAAGACTTTAGAATTATAAGTGACTCACTTTTTAACACTTTTATATAAAGTAACTTTAAAGCATAAGTTACATGTGCTTTTTGAAAAAGTAACTCAACAAAAAGAAAGACTTGAACTCAAGACCTCTATTCTCATAAAGTAACTTTGGACCAAGTGAGCTAGTTTAAAAGGTTAGTAATTTTTGGAAAAGAATAAGTGTTTTTTTTTCTTTTTTCTTTTTCGTCATTGAAGTTTTGGGGTGCGTGCTTGTTTGAAAAAGCTCTATTTAGTCTACAAAACAAAAGCCACAAAATCCAACACGGACATACAAAAAAAAACAAACCCTACGGCTTGAAGTTAGCTTTAGCCAAAAACTAAATATTTTCCTCAATGTTTCTGATTTTCTGAGATCACACTAAGGCGCGACGGAAAAGAGCATACGCATGAGAAAAAATATTCCTTTCTATTTCTGATTTGCCTAGATCGCACAGAGTCATGGGGCAAAGAGCATACACAGAAATGAAAGGTATAGATCCCGCAATAAAAAAACAGAGAGCTAAATAAACTGAAATAAACAGAGAGATGAATAGCTAGAACTGCAAATAAAGGTTGTATACCTCCAGATCTTTAAAATGACATAGCTAGGGCTACCGGAAACCTTTTCGCGTGAAATGAAAGGGTTTACTCACTGGAAGAGATGCTCCTAACACAATAGAGTAGTCCTCTCGGCCCGAAAGTAGTCAGAAACAATATATCTAGGAAACGACAGTCAGATGCAGTTGTATCGACTTCAGATTTAGATTACCAATGGATGTAGCCCTCAAATACCTCTGATACCATGTAGGAATCTACATGGTAACTTCCTCAGACATAACAACAAAATACACCGCTCACAAACATATCACCGATCAATACACCAGTATTCTTGACGTGGTTAAAACCCTCAAAGAGGGAAGCCACTTCAGGCAATTTATTAATAAAAGAATGAAAATTTACATAAGCTTCTCTCATGAAAAGTTACCCTACAAATGACCCTCCATGCTCTTTAAATAGAGATCATGGACCAATCAAGTTTTAAGCCATGGATCAAGTGTCGGTAATACCAAGGAGAGAATAAACTGTTAGATCACGTCATGTCTAAAACATATCGTGACCGTCGGATTGTAAGTTACAAAAGTACATAGTAAAGAAACACACTTTACCTAACTCTACAATAGAACTAGTTATACTTAACTATTTCCTATGTGTCGGAATATCCTAACATGTATTATCTAATTCACAAATTTTTCCATTAACCCAAATCGTTGAAATGTTTTGCATGGGTAAAGAGGAAAATCTTAAGTGGTATTTAGTCTTCCATAATAATTTATTTAGAGCCTAGGGGTCTTGATTAAACCCTAAGGCACAATAACCAACCTTCTTGAGAGAATCTGGGTAAGTATATACATGTTGGAAGGCTGCTACAAGGTTTCATGTAGTTTACTACATGAAATAGTAGATTTGCTATAGAGAGTTATAATTCACCGAATGACCAACCAAATCAAATCCAAATTGGATGGGATAGATTTGTCAGGAGAGCAGAGATGTTAGAAGAGCAGAGAGTGTATGCAGCGTTGGTGCGCCAGGGAGTAGAGGAGCAGAGGCAGGGGGGGAAGACACCCTCTAGAAGAAAAGGCAGACTTACATTGCATTCGCTGCAAACAAAAAGGATCTCATGATGCTTCTACATGCAAGCTACCATGGGAAAAGATTGAGCAGAGAAGAAATCAGTAGAAAGGTAAAACTGATGACTCAGACAAAGGTAAAGCACCTGAATCCGCTCACTATATTGAGGCACAATGTAACATTGGAGTAAATGAAGATCTGTTTAATGCTTCACTTACTTCTTCGAAAAATGACTGGTTGCTTGATTCAGGAGCAACCTGTCATATGACTCATAGGAAAGATTTTTTTGAAGATTTCACTGATAATGTTGATGGAGCAGTATACTTTGCAGATCAGTCAAAAATCAAGCCATCAGGGCTTGGCACAGTCAGGCTTAAACTGCCTGGTCTTCCAGACTTTCTTCTGGATCATGTTCTATATCTCCCACAGCTCAAGAGAAACTTGCTGTCCCTGGTCCACATCCGCCAGCAAGGTCACTCCATTCATATGTTTGATGGAAAGCTTGAGGTAAGAAAGGCATCTGACCATTCACTTGTCATGAGGGGTATAGAAGAAGAAAGACTTCTTAAACTGCAAGGAACCTCTGCTCATGCACAACATTTTTCATATATTTCTCATCATGATGAAGGTACACTTCCATCAAGTTTATTATGGCATGCTAGATTTGGACATTTAAACTATGATAGTCTCCGCTTGTTGAAGAAAAATGGTGTTGCTGGTTTGCCTACAATTCCTAGAAAACATAAATAATGTGATGCTTGCATTCTAGGAAAGCATAGCAAACAGTCTTTTCATGATTCACATTCAAGAGCACATAGGAAGCTTGAACTTATTCATTCAGATTTATGTGGTCCAATGCCTGTTCCTTCTGCAAATGGAAATAAGTATATCATGACATTTATTGATGATTACACCAGAATGTGTTGGGTTTATTTATTGAAGAACAAATCTGATGCTTTTCAAACATTCAAGAATTTTCATAAGTGGATTGAAAATGATGCACAATCTCATATTGGATCTATTCGCACTGATAATGGAAAAGAATATACATCAAATGAATTTGAACACTATCTTCGCCAACATGGGATTAAACATCAAACAACTGTGCCTTATAATCCTCAACAGAATGGTGTAGCTGAAAGAATGAACAGAACAATTTTGAATATGGTACGATCCATGCTTTTCTTCAAAAATGTAAAGACAATGTTTTGGGCTGATGCTGTTCTATGTGCTGCATATATAAAGAATAGATGTCCATCTAGTGCTATAAGAAACAAGACTTCTTATGAATTGTGGTATGGACATGTTCCTTCGGTAAAACATCTCAGGATTTTTGGTTCCACCTGTTATGCTTTAATACCAAAGGTACATAGAAACAAACTTGGTGCTAGAAGTCGTAAGTGTATCTTCCTGGGGTATTCAAACACATCTAAAGCATACCGCCTCTATGATGAAGTAAATAAAAAGTTTGTTTTATCTAGAGATGTCATTTTTCTTGAATCATCCAAATCTGACAGTGTTGTTGAGAGGCAACTTGATCGCTTGGATAGATTCACAAAACCGAAATCATTCCAAGAGTTTGATAATCAGATTCCACATCTTGAAGGGGGGATTCCTATACTAGATCAACATGTGGAATCTTCTTCTGAAGAACAATCTCCCCTGCATGACACTCCAACAACGGATGATGCTTTAAGTGATGTAATTGATAGAATTGGGAGACTCAATCTTGATTCAGACCCAACTCAATCAACAGAACAGCCTGGACCATCTCATAAAGGTCCCCCAAAGTGGCTGACAAAGACACTTGAAAGTGTTCATCCTGATGAAATTGGAAAAACAGGAACCAGAAATACAAACCGACAAGATGGAGGTGATGTAGATAACTCTAATTCACCTGTTGATATGGATGTTACTTATGATTGTGAATTGAACTTGTCTACAAATTTTGAACCAACTTCCTTCAAAGAAGCTGCTTCTCATGATGAATGGAAAGAAGCGATGCAGAAGGAGTATGATGCCCTCATAAAGAATGGCACTTGGAAGCTGGTTGATCCTCCATTTGGAACCAAACCAATTGGCTGCAAGTGGGTCTACAAGAACAAGTACAAAGCTGATGGCTCACTTGACAAGCACAAAGCTAGGCTTGTGGCAAAAGGTTTTGCATAGAAGGAAGGGGTTGATTATGAGGAAACTTTTTCTCCCACAGCAAAATGGGCCACCATCCGGACACTCTTTGCACTAGCTGCTCAGAACGGTTGGAAAGTCCATCAAATGGATGTAAAAACTGCATTCTTGAATGGAGATCTAAAAGAGAATGTTTTTATGTCCCAGCCTGAAGGATTTGCTGTGAAAGGACATGAACACAAAGTATGCAAACTTTTGAAGTCCTTGTATGGCCTCAAACAAGCACCACGAGCCTGGTATGAAAAACTAACTGAGCATCTTCTGAAACTCAACTTCAATCATTTTGATCTTGATGATGCAACTTTATTTGTCAAGAAAGTTGGCAAAACAGTTGTATATCTTGTGGTATATGTAGATGATCTTTTAATGACAGGGAACAATGAAAGCTATATTGCATCCATAAAGAAAGAATTAGGAAAATTTTTGAAATGACTGATTTGGGCTATGTTCATTACTATCTTGGCATTGAAGTAACCCAACATCCAAAGTCCATATTTCTTTCTCAAAAGAAATACATTGGAGATTTGTTAAACAGATTTGGCATGACAGAGTGCAATCCCCTTTCTACTCCAATGGAACAAAACTTGAAGCTCACATCTATTGAAGGAAAGGAATTTGAGGATGCAACAAAGTATAGACAGCTTGTAGGAAGTCTCATCTACCTCACTACTACCAGACCAGACATTTCATTTGCTGTTGGAATCCTCTCCAGGTTTATGCAAAAGCCTTGTGAGGGACATTGGTCTGCTGCAAAAAGAGTTCTAAGGTACTTGAAGGGAACTCAAGACCTTGGAATCAAGTATACACAGGTGGACGACTTCAACTTGATTGGATACTCTGATTCAGACTTTGATGGAGACAAAGAAACTGGGGTATCTACTTCAGGATATGCTATGAGTCTTGGATCGGGAGCTATCTCCTGGAGATCACGCAAACAATCAGTACCAGCAGATTCCACAACAGAAGCAGAATATGTGGCAGCAGCTGAAGCAACGAAAGAAATTGTGTGGCTCAGGAAAATTCTTGAAGATTTGCAGGTAAAACAAATACAATCAACTCCACTCATGATTGATAACACCTCTGCAATAAAGTTGGCCAAGAACCCAAAGTTCCATGATCGTACTAAGCACATCAATACTAAATATCATCTGATCCGACATCATGTTGAGGCCAAAACAATCCATCTCCGTCATTGTTCCACAAATGAGCAAATTGCAGACATCTTCACCAAAGCGCTTGGAAGAGAAAAGCTTGGAAGATTCAGAACGATGCTTGGACTCACCAACATCCCTTCAGATTAAGGGGGGGAATGTTGACACCTAATCCGAAACGGATGAGGTGAAGTTGGACAGTCATCTAGAAGATGAACTGATCCATTTTTGTGTATATATAAATAATAGTTGTCTAATGAGAAATATCACCAGTTGTTTCTTGCGCTCATTAATTTTCTGTGTTAACCTGGCCTGACATTGACTATGATGTCTTAGGTCTCCATTCCAAGTGGAATCACTCAAAAAGACCTATGTTAACCCATGCTAAAAAAATTGCAGAAAATTACTTGTCTAAAATCTATAAATTCGAGAACTAGTGAGCTTCTAAAATCTAGAAATTTGAGAACTAGTGAGCTAGTAAATCTATCAAATTCCTAACCTAGTCAATTGAAAATGCAATGGGGTGATTTTTTTTATTAACTAGAATGTTTTTTTGATCTAATGCAAGTGGAATAAACTCGATTGAAACTTGTTAGCATGCTCTAAAAAATAGCAGAAATTTATTGTTATTTGCCACAAGGAACTTCCAGAAATCTAGATTTGGGAATAAAAAAATTAATCCAAGTAGCTCAATGACTACTATGACCTTACAAAGTTGTTCCAATGATGAAATGATGCTTATGATCCTATAAAATAACTTACTTCAACCATTTAACCCTATCTTACAACAAGAAATTATTCATACTAAATGCATGAAAAAAAAAAACAAGAGATGCATGTGAATAAGAAGTGAAAAGAATAAAAGTAAATGATACAAAAGGGATCTGAGGTTCCTAGGATGGACAAGCCCAAGGAAACTTAAATTCCTACAAAGGAGACCAAGGTTTAGAAGCTGAACATGACACCAATCTTCATTATTTCCATCAATACAATTACATCCCTGCCGAAAATGAAAGTGGAGTTGCAAAAATAAGAGTTCTCTCCACAAGAAGTATAATAAAAAAATCAACCCCTAGAGGCAAATTGACTTGGTACTTATACAAAATGATCAGGAACATTCCCCATGAAAGGAGGAATCTTTCCCCACCAAAATCCCTTGATTAGTAGATCTGGTTCCCAATACTAGGAATTTGCATTAAATGGCAGGGAACACATTCCTAGATTTTCTCAATCATTAGAGCTCCATAATCTGTGCCATAATTCCATAATATTTTGTTGATTTATTATTTAATATTGATCCTCTTGTAGTAGGGAGAAATTCCCTAAATTATCTCTTCCTCCAAATCTTCATAATTTGCCCAATATTCTCACAATATTCCACAAAAATAAATAATATTAGGCACAAATATGCAATTATCCATAAACCTTCCTAATGAACATATTAAAGTTAAAAATACATTATCTAATGCAAAAAGAGAGTTTTAATGTGTTGAAGGATGGTCATATGGGCCTTAATTTATGTCTAATTTAGAGATCCATCATACCCCCTGCTAAAAGTGTTGCTCATCCTCTGAGAAACTTAGTGACCGCATTGAGCCTCATTCATGACTGTGGTGGCCTCTCTTATGCATTCCTTAGTCCTTTCTCTTAAGAACCTTGGTTGTAAGTTCTGCAAGGACAAGCACAAAAATGTAGTTGTTCTTTTCATGATTTTTTAACATTATTTCAAGCAAAAAAACATAACTTTCTTCTTTGCAAGTGAACTTTGTTGGCTTTTAGATCCATTTCATTCATATCCTCTCCCTTGAAACCTTCATTCCATTTTCACTCATTTTTCCAAAACAGTTTTTGCATAGAAAAATGAAAGTATTTCTTGAGACCATTAGCTTGTCTTTTTCCCCTTAATCAAGATGGGTTCTTGAATATTTTTCAGTTTGTCAAGGTCTTCCACATCCTTTTCCAAACCTTCTACTACCTGTTTCCACCATTTGGACACCTCTCAAACCTTCAAAATGCCTTTAGATGAGAACTAGGACATCCTGTAGTAATTCTTGTACTAACTATAGGAAACCCTGTAGTGGTTCCTATAGCACTACTGGAAACCTTGTACCAGTTCCTGTAGTACTACGGGAAGCCCTCTTTAAACTTGTTTTGAGAATAAATGATAGTTTGAGCCTAGGGTAGGCCCTCAACATGACTTCCATGTCTTTCTCCCCTTTTTATAACATATTTTAGGCCTTGGAAAAAAGTTAGAAAGAGATTAGAGACCTCTTCGAAAGCCTCTTTTCATCACTACAGTTTGAGTTCTATTTTGATGGTGAATGCCTTCTTGCCTTTTGTTGCCTTATTCTTCTCTTTTTTGGCCTATATGATTGCCTAATGGCCTTGGAGTTCTCTATTTTGATTAGGTTTCTCTTAGGCACTGCCATTTTGGGTTTTAGCACAATTTGTTTCTTTCTTCCTTCTGGTAACAACATTCTGCCTTCCTATAGCAGCCATTCCTTCTCTTTTAGGGTCTTCTAATTGTATGGGAGTGATGAGAAATGATGTACAGGGGTTGGAGGATGATGCTAGGGCTCAAAAGGAGTAGTGTAGGTTTGTGAAAATGGAGAGGATGTGCTCTGTGTGTTTTTTCAAGAAATTTTTAGGGTGAGATAGAGCGTAGGGTTTGTTCCTGAAAAATATTATTTTTTCTTATGAAATGGGATGGATGAATGATGGATAGATAGTGGATATGAAGTGGATGGGGGGCTTGGAGAGCTATGGTTACTTGGCCTTTGCAGCAATTTCTTCTTTTAATTTTTGTCCTTATTCCTCAAAATTATCACCCTTCCTAATTTGGCTTTTCCACATTGCAGGAGTGAAGGAGTGAGCTGCAATTAACTAGTTTTAAGGTGGCCAAGATTGTTGACCCATCCTTAGCGTATAAAACCTCATCTCTCATGTATTGACAACAAATTTCTAACTATAATATGCTCAAGGGAAGAGGTCAATAATATTGCATACATGTGCCTACTAGATGGTTGTTGGAGCGGCATGCATGTTGTTGTTGAGTTGATGATCAATCCATGGTCCTATGGAGGTGATAACTTCCTTTGTTTGCTTCTTCACAGGTCTTCATAACTTGGTGATTATAAAATTATGTCTTCTAGTTACCATCAACAATTTATCTTAGTCAAATCCGGCCTTCTTGGAGTGTTGGTCTTGGCCATGGGTGATGTCCACCTACCCTATACTTTATTCCACCATTAGGCACCTTTCCCAAACTTTATTTCACCTTCTGTACCTTCCTATAGCTTTCATCTTGTTTCCTATAGTAAAATAGGACTCCTGTAGTACTATAGGAAACCTTGTAGCAGCCTTGTTTTTTCCATGTCTCTCAAACGGTAGAATGGATTGACCTGAAATTTTCTAAGCATGTTGCCATCATCCTTATGCACCTCCCCATAAAAAAAAATTGCCAATGGATGCACGAATATAGAGAAAAATAAAAATGGATGAAGTTGATGGAGGTTGATTTCTTGGAAACCGTGCACTAGAATTTACTGAAATTGCTTGTGTTAGAGCCTAGATTTGTCTCAGGATGAAAAGACAAGGTTCTAGGTCCACATCAAGCCACGCTCAGCCTCGTAGCTAGCCCTATGAGGACAGGAGAGGGCTCTCTCTGGGTCAATCTCGGCAAAAGGTAATCGATGAGGCTCGAGATGACTAAATTTTCAAATGATCTTAGGCTAGGCATTAAGTACAAAGGATTTGATTTGAGTTTTTTAGGGTTTTGTTGAAAAAATGGGAAAGGCAAATTTGGGCTCGGGGATGAGGCATAGTTTCTGCAGAGGTCTGATTGGGGCAAGGAAGGAAATCGTTTTGATGCTTCAAAGCAGGTGAGATGGGTAGATCATACAGGTGAGGAGCTAAGGAGAGTAAGAGAGACTCAAGGATTCTCCTTAAACTGAAGAAAACATGAAAATTTAAACAAATTCAAAGGCAGAGCATAAAAGTTATGGATTCCACCTTAATCACTCATTTGTTTCAAATTCAGAAGAAGAAACAATAAAATGATACACATAACACTAGATAAACTTACAATTACTCAGAGAGGCACACCATAAAAACATAAAGCCACATGGATCCCAAACAATGTTGCAAAACCCTGGTCTTTCCTTAGCCAAAAATGCAGAAATGGATGTACAATAGAGTGCCAAACTTTTCCAAGAGTCCAACCATGAAAATGACTTAGAAATTACATAATATAGACAATACAATCCTATTCCCTTGCCTCTAGGGGTCGAGCTCATCATTCTAGGAGTTGTTTGAACTAATTCTAAACAAGGAACTGAAAACTAGGTAGTCAAACAACTTACCCCTATATGCTAGAAAACTAATTCATTCACTCACATTTCACCTTTTGGTGAATGAATCCTCTAGAAAAAGTAACTAAGTGCCAAAATTACATCATGTTCACTCAATTACATCAAGATAAGTCAAAAATTACATCACAAAGCAAAACTAGTCAAACTCGCTGAATTTCTGAGCTGGAAGGTGGAAAATTGGTCAAAAAACCTTTGTGCGCCGCGCCAATTTCTGTATGCATCGCGCCACTTTTCTGCTGATTTTGAGGCACTTTCTGAAGCCCAAATTGAGCTCAAGTGTGCTTGTTGGAAAGCCCTGCCTGTCTACTTTCCAACCGAAGTGGAATTTCTGAATTTGGTGCCCATTTGCCCCTCCAAACCCTCAATCTCCCAAGACTGCTTCCTGTGTGTGAAATTAGGGGCAGAGAGGTCATTTTTAGGGTGTTTTTGACCTCCTGAGGACTCAAAACTTGCCCAAACTTCTTGGCCATGCACCAACAGTCATGATTTTTCATGAAAAATCCAAAACTATAAAGTTTTTTGCATTTGGAGCCTCCAATTGTAATCGCGCGCCACGTGGCGCGACGCATAGGGAGAAAAACCCTGTTTTTTGTACAAAAATTTACAAAAACACCAAAAATGCCCCAAATTTCTTGAAATTTGGGCTGGAGCTTCTTCATCAAGTGTTATGTTGGGCTAAAGAGGCTTTGGCCAATATCTGAAGTCGATCATGCTCTTTTTGCCTCTTTTTCCTTTTTGATGCCTTCTCTTTAAATTCCTTATTTGCGCTTTGCAAACCTGGTTCTGCGCCATGTAATGAAATTCCATGTGTCTCCACAAGTTTTTCTCCTTGTTGACCTTCTCCAACAATCGTACTCGTCTACTAACGTAAGGTCTTTCCACAACCAAAAATAAAATTTGGAAAGTTGTAATGGAAAATACAACTAAAATCTGTTTCCTCGAAGATTCAGATGTACAATAAGCACCAGCAATGATCCCTAGTGCCATTCTTCTTGCTAAATCTAAGACTGTGTAATAAATTTTGAGGATCCCAAAATATTTTGAAGCATAGGTACAACCCCATCCTCTCCACCATTAGAAGTTAATATTCTATCCCTGCCATTTTTAGCCCTTACATTTTCTATCTGAGGTAACATGACTTTAGATGGTCCTTGCAAATCCTCAAACAACGGACCAAATATAATTATAAATGATGATCTCAAATTACTCCTCAGGATCCATACTGCTCTTTTGTTGGGTCCAATAAACATTTTAACTATGTTTTGATACCCATGATCTTTTTGAATTTCTTGATCAACTTCCTTGTATTGCAAAAACACACCCATAATAATAGCAACTGAAATGACAACCAATGCTGACAACAGAATAGCCATGGGGATACCTAGTAGTAGGGCACCAATACTTATTGCAACAATTGATCCATCTTTTATGAGAAATGTAGCTACCTGGCACATACATGGTAGTGCAAGTATCAACAAAAACATCTCAAATCTTGGTATCACTAGAGCACCAGATTTGGGCCTATCTGTTTGCCATATCCACTTTCTCAATTGCAGAAGTAAAAGAATCAAGATGTGGACAAGCATCAAGCCACCTCCAATGACAATTAACCAGAATATGTTCCTCTTAAACTCCTTCCATCCATCAAAATTGCTTGCCTTCAGGGCAAAGTCTGCCACAGGTTTTATCCCCTGCCTTTCAAAAAACAATTTATAATCCATTGGAAGACATGGTTGCCCAAACATGGAAGCATTTATTCCCAGTTTACGTTCTCTTCTCTGCCTACCTTCTGAAAACAAGTCTTTGCTGCAGTTGCCTAAAATCATTGATTTGTGTCTTGTCTTGTGCTACCAAGGGAAAGAGTGATATGTGGGACTGTGGAGGGTGGAAACAATGAGGGATTAGGGACTGTTAGGGTAGGGTTTAGTTAAGAGATATGGGAGGGTTTGGGTGTTTATGTATAGGGTTAGGAATTTTTGTATAGGGTTAGGGTTTGGGGTTTTTACATTTGGAAATGTGTGGTAGGGAATTGGGAATAGGAGCTTAGTAATTTTTTAGGATAGGGAAGAATGAGATTAAGGAAAAATGGAATAAGGGAGAAGGGAATGATGGAAAGAAGGGAAAAATGGAATGGAGGGGGAACCTTGGTACCAAAACAATGGATTTTCAACCCTAACAGCAATTGGCTTGAGGACTTTTAGAGGTAGGGTTTCAAGTTTTTGTTTCAATCATTATCATCAATAAACCACCATCACTCAGCACAAAAATGGATGAAACATTAAGATGCTGACCCTACCTGGAAAATCCATGCAAATAAAGGGCAATTTGGAGAAATTTCAATGAATTTCAGGCCTTTTAGCCCAGTGCGCCGCGCCTCCCCAGTGCGCCGCGCCAGTGTAAATTTACACTGGAAAATTTCTCCCAATGCGTCGCGCCTCCCCTGTGCGCCGTGCCTTTTTCCAGATGACTTTTGGAGGCATTTACGGTGTCCAAATTGGGTGTAGGATAGCTATTTGGACAGGCCTTTGAGTCTACTTTCCAACCCAACTAGAATTTTTCAATTTGGAGTTCATTTGCCCTGTCAAATATCAAATCTCCCAAGACTGGTCAAAATGTGCCAAATGAGACTGCCTAAAGGCAGAGTGCTGTTACAGTCAACTTTTGAATGCCTTCCTCAACTCCAAATTGAGCTCATGATAGCTCATTGGAAATCTCTTTGTGTCTAGTTATCATTTGACTCATCAAGCAAGTCATTTGGCCAACCAATCTAGGAGAAAACTTGATTTTCCCAAGGTCACTTCAGAGGTGCATCAATTCTCCTGAGGCGATTGTATTTTTGACATTTCTCTAAAACCATGACACCTGTGTAAAAAGTGAAGGAGGTTTTTCTTCCTTGGCCTGTTTTGGACAAAAAATTCTCTCAGTTTTCAAAAATTCATCTTTTATTGCTCAGAAAAATCATTTGAGTGAAACCTATCCCAATGTGTGGAACAGGTGATTTGTCGAAATGAAGCGAAATGAAGGGGATAGGGAGATTCCAAATTTTTGAGAAAATTTTGGGAAGTAGGGAGGGATGTTAGGAAGTAGGGGAAAGTGGAATCTCAGAGATTGAGTGAGGGGAAAGGGTCCAAAAGGGAAAAACACAGGCCCAACCTAGAAAATTGTCAAGTTGTAGCAAGAAACTAGGGTTTGTGCGAAAATGAGGAATTTGCGGGATCTCAGTGACGGGAAGTGTTTAATAAGGTACATTAAGGATATGGGAAGTTGTATGAACATTAGGATGCAAGTTTCTCTGATGATTTGACCATCCAAGAGAAATTGCCTCCAAAACCCTAGGAGAGGGAAATGGACCTTACCTAGGCATAACTGAAGCATGAACAAGGTGTAAAATTACCCATTGGAACTTGACATGATGATGACAACCTCTGAATGATGGTACACTTAGTTGAATGGTGACATGGACTGACATTTGGAAAACTTTGAAAGGAGTGAAAGCAAACCCTAGACCTAATTCCTAGTGACCAAATTTTGCTTGAAGACTCACTGAAATGAAAAAATTTGACCTTGACACTCCGAGACCACTTTGTAAGAGCATATTTGATCACTGGAGGAAGGCTGGAAAGACTGACACTAACATTGGCTCCAATGGGGATAGTAGCTCCTTGGAGGTGCCAAGAATGGCAGATCTTTGGGAGAGCAGACCAGTGCCTTATCCATTGGGCAATGGAGTCAAAAACTCAAGCTGAAATGCATGACTGAAAACTGACGACTTGACAACACAACTTGAATCTCACTCAACTAAAAACTGACTCGATACTTAAGCACAACCGACAAGCTGGAAAATATGCTCAAAATGGAGCTTATTCATCAAAACCTACTCTAACAGTTTCATTCATCACCTAATCAAGTGAAATGAAACAACCAATGTAACCAAGTAAGTATTATGGCTGCAGTTTGAACTCTCCACAAGTGCTCGCTTATGAACAAGAGGGAACTACTGAAAGGAAACTCCCATGAAAACTTGCAAACAGATACATTGAATACTATGGATTCTCTATCCGCCTCCGAAAACATTGCATAAGGATCTCGAAATTCATGCACACTGGGACTTAGCTCATCCAATGGATTACTTCTCTTTTCCTCATACCATAAATGCAAACTTTCATCTGTGCTTTGTGACAAGACTCCTGCTAAAAATGACAAAGAAACTGGCTGTCGTATCAAGTTTATATCAAAACACGTCTCAAGCTCATAGGTAGCTAATGGAGAAGGACTTTGACTACAGACCTCATCCAACACATCGGCTATTGGATCGTTAAAAACTTGAAAAGACTGCTGCAACCCATTTTCTATTGAAACCGTATGACATCCTACTGGTTGTTCATCTTTTTCTTTAGAGATATTACGAAGATTCTGCCTTATAAACTGAAATGCTTCGAAACAAAAGGGTACAGAATCCTCTTGCATCATTAAATCATGTATTTTGGCTGCCACACCTTCATCTGTAATCTGACCTTCATCCTCAACATTAAAACCCAGAGATTGTTGATTTCGTACAAGCTGCGCATTTGAAGATTTACTATGCAATTTACCCTTCAAAAACTGAAATGATTCAAAACAGAAAGGTAGGGAAACTTCTTATATCATTTGATCATATATGCCAGCTTCCATGTATTCATGTGCAACTTGAAAATCAATGGCATTTGGGGGTTGAAAATCTGAATATGAGAAGTCTTGAACAAGGTTTTTATTGCCCTCAAGACGGTCCAAATCAGGACTTGTTGACAGCTGATTTCTGATTGCATGAATGTTGTCTCTGATGAACTGAAATGAATCAAAACAAAAAGGCAAAGATCCTTCACTTACTTCAAAATTTGCTGCACTTTCCTCGTCATTGTCATAGCTGATATGCGTCAGTTGATCACTGTATTCGAGCTACTAAAAGTGGACCTCTTCCTCCCACAAACTAGCTGCTGATTTGTCTGCAAGATTAGCTTCTGTTTGGAGAACATAATCATCATCATACTGATCAAACTGAGGCAAATCATCAGTATAAAACACATCATCAAGCATACATGTCATATCAACATATCTCTCTTCTCCAA
The DNA here is from genome assembly GCA_031772625.1 of Pinus tabuliformis. Lineage (NCBI taxonomy): Eukaryota > Viridiplantae > Streptophyta > Pinopsida > Pinales > Pinaceae > Pinus > Pinus tabuliformis. The sequence goes on along the minus strand of CM062817.1, from coordinate 1,844,277,233 downwards.
GATGATCTATAAGACAATCATTATCAGATATATGACAACTGGGATAAGAAAGAAGATGTTTTGGATCAGCAACTTGTTCTTCTTCAATCAGCGATCCATGGGCTTGAACATCATAATCATTCCTTGCGGTGATCTTTTGCATCATCTCTTCCACTGCACTTACCAAAACGTCAAGCTTTACCTGTAGAGATGTTGATTTCTTCGGATCTATGTTTTTCGTCTCTTCTTCTTTCAACCTTGCCCTTCGGATTAGCAAGTGAGCCTCTACATTTACTGCATTGTTCTGTATCTCTTCAAGTGTTTCAACATTCCTTTCTCTCAGCAGAAACTCCATTTCCGGATCAAAGGCACCTGGGTAGTGCAAGAGAGCGGATTTAGGAGAAGGCCTAATCTCAACTGGCATTGAAAAATAAACTTGGTTAAATCTGGCAGAAAATTGTTGTACTATCTCCCCTGGCAGTCTTTTCAGCTGGTTATACTCTTCTATAATAAGGAAAAGGTTTTGTCCGATCATCCACCTGTCGAGGAAAACTTTGACGGACTGCTGGAAATCTGAGATGCTTGCATCAGGAAGGGTTTTGAACCAACTCTTGACTTTGCCTTGCAAAGAAAGAGAAAAAAGCCTAACACTGACATCTTCTTCATCAACCTCAAAAAGGTCTAGAAAAGACTCAAAATTCTACACATGTTGCTCGGCGTTGACATTCTTACTTTCACCATCAAACCTCGGCAAGTATAGATCATAGTTTTTGGGGAAAGCATGAAGAACAGAAGGTAAAACAAGAGGTTTATACCGATCTGGAATTTTACAAGGTATAGGGGTATGTACATAAGGTATAGAATCAGTCTTGGCCTCTTGGGGCTCATCAATTTGAAGATGGTCATCACAATATTGATAGGAAGAGTCTTGATCAAACTCAAAGGCATGCAAATCTTTGGTATTTACAATCTTGAAAGGGAAGGAATCAAATGCAGGCCGAGGATCTCTTCTCAAATGCAGTATGCTTTGCAAAGCATTCTTGACATTCTTGGGAAAAGAGAAGAAATAATTTATAACAAATAACAAAATATCTTGGATGAAATTCCAACTTGAATCCATGATCTGTCCATATTGTCTTTTCATGTTTCTGCTCGCCAGGTTCATCATCCAGTGGAGTCTTTGGATCTGATCTCGAAAATTATTTGGAATCGTGGGTGAATGATTTCAGCCTTGCTGTGTCTGATCGTTGTCCACCATCAACAATCAGATCTAAACTTGATACATGTACTAGGGTGATCGTTTAGATCATATGTTCAGTTTATAAACTAGACTGGAGATTGATTGAAGTAGCGTTTATCTACTTTCGCTAATGCAAAGCAAGAGCGTTTCGAAGGCTACCTGGCTAACTTCAGGCTCCGTCTGTAGTCTACAAAGCCAAACAATGAAAATAAACTTTCTTCCCCAGTATGGCCGCCAATATGTTAGAGCCTAGATTTGTCTCAGGCTGAAAAGACAAGGTTCTAGGTCCACATCAAACAACGCTCAGCCTCGTAGCTAGCCCTACGAGCACAGGAGAGGGCTCTCTCCGGGTCAATCTCGGCAAAAGGTAATCATTGAGGCTCGAGATGACTAAATTTTCAACTGATCTTAGGCTAGGTATTAAGTGCAAAGGATTTGATTTGAGTTTTTTAGGGTTTTGTTGAAAAAATGGGAAAGGCAAATTTGGGCTCGGGGATGAGGCATAGTTTCTGCAGAGGTCTGATTGGGGCAAGGAAGGCAATCGTTTTGATGCTTCAAAGCAGGTGAGATGGGTAGATCAGATAGGTGAGGAGATAAGGAGAGCAAGAGAGACTCAAGCATTCTCCTTAAACTGAAGAAAACATGAAAATTTAAACAAATTCAAAGGCAGAGCATAACAGTTATGGATTCCACCTTAATCACTCATTTGTTTCAAATTCAAAAGAAGAAACAAGAAAATGATACACATAACACTAGATAAACTTACAATTACTCATAGAGGCACACCATCAAAACATAAAGCCACATGGATCCCAAACAGTGCTACAAAACCCTGGTCTTTCCTTAGCTAAAAATACAGAAATGGATGTACAATAGAGTGCCAAACTTTTCCCAAGAGTCCAACCATGAAAATGACTTAGAAATTACATAATATAGACAATCCAAACCTATTCCCTTGCCTCTAGGCGTTGAGCTCATCATTCTAGGAGTTGTTTGAACTAATTCTAAACAAGGAACTGAAAACTAGGTAGTCAAACAACTTACCCCTATATGCTAGAAAACTGATTCATTCTCTCACATTTCACCTTTTGGTGAATGAATCCTCTAGAACAAGTAACTAAGTGCCAAAATTACATCATGTTCACTCAATTACATCAATATAAGTAAAAAATTACATCACAAAGCAAAACTAGTCAAACTGGCCGAATTTCTGAGCTGGAAGGTGGAAAATTGGTCAAAAAACATCTATGCGCCACGCCAATTTCTGTATGCGTCATGCCACTTTGCTGCTGATTTTGAGGCACTTTCTAAAGTCCAAATTGAGCCCAAGTGTGCTTTTTGGAAAGCGCTGCCTATCTACTTTCCAACCCAAGTGGAATTTCTGAATTTGGTGCCCATTTGCCCCTCCAAAACCTCAATCTCCCAAGACTACTTCCTGTGTGTGAAATTAGGGGCAAAGAGGTCATTTTTGGGGTGTTTTTGACCTCCTGAGGACTCAAAACCTGCCCAAACTTCTTGGCCATGCACCAACAGTCATGATTTTTTTATGAAAAATCCAAAACTATAAAGGTTTTTTGCATTTGGAGCCTCCAATGGTAAGCGCGCGCCACGTGGCGCGACACGTAGGGAGAAAAACCCTGTTTTTTGTACAAAAATTTACAAAAACACCAAAAATGCCCCAAATTTCTTGAAATTTGGGCCGGAGCTTCTTCATCAAGTGTTATGTTGGGCTAAAGAGGCTTCGACCAATATCTGAAGTCGATCATGCTCTTTTTGCCTCTTTTGCCTTTTTGATGCCTTCTCTTTAAATTCCTTATTCGCGCTTTGCAAACCTGGTTCTGCGCCATGTAATGAAATGCCATGTGTCTCCACAAGTTTTTCTCCTTGTTGACCTTTTCTCCTTGTTGACCTTCTCCAACAATCGGACTCGTCTACTAACGTAAGGTCTTTCCACAACCAAAAATAAAAGTTGGAAAGTTGTAATGGAAAATACAACTAAAATCTGTTTCCTCGAAGATTCAGATGTACAATAAGCACCAGCAATGATCCCTAGTGCCATTCTTCTTGCTAAATCTAAGACTGTGTAATAAATTCTGAGGATCCCAAAATATTTTGAAGCATAGGTACAACCGGATCCTCTCCACCATTAGAATTTAATATTCTATCCCTGCCATTTTTAGCCCTTACATTTTCTATCTGAGGTAACATGACTTTAGATGGTCCTTGCAAATCCTCGAACAACAGACCAAATCTAATTATAAGTGATGATCTCAAATTACTCCTCAGGATCCATACTGCTCTTTTGTTGGGTCCAATAAACATTTTAACTATGCTTTGATACCCATGATCTTTTTGAATTTCTTGATCAACTTCCTTGTATTGCAAAAACACACCCATAATAATAGCAACTGAAATGACAACCAATGCTGACAACAGAATAGCCGTGGGGATACCTAGCAGCAGGGCACCAATACTTATTGCAGCAATTGATCCATCTTTTATGAGAAATGTAGCTACCTGGCACATACATGGCAGTGCAAGTATCAACAAAAACATCTCAAATCTTGGTATCACCAGAGCACCAGATTTGGGCCTATCTGTTTGCCATATCCACTTTCTCAATTGTAGAAGTAAAAGAATCAAGATGTGGACAAGCATCAAGCCACCTCCAATGACAATTAACCAGAATATGTTCCTCTTAAACTCCTTCCATCCATCAAAATTTCTTGCCTTCAAGGCAAAGTCTGCCACAGGTTTTATCCCCTGCCTTTCAAAAAACAATTTATACTCCATTGGAAGACATGGTTGCCCAAACATGGAAGCATTTATTCCCAGTTTATGTTCTCTTCTCTGCCTACCTTCTGAAAACAAGTCTTTGCTGCAGTTGCCTAAAATCATTGATTTGTGTCTTGTCTTGTGCTACCAAGGGAAAGAGTGATATGTGGGATTGTGGAGGGTGGAAACAATGAGGGATTAGGGACTGTTAGGGTAGGGTTTAGTTAAGGAGATATGGGAGGGTTTGGGTGTTTATGTATAGGGTTAGGAATTTTTGTATAGGGTTAGGGTTTGGGGTTTTTACATTTGGAAATGTGTGGTAGGGAATTGGGAATAGGAGTTTAGTAATTTTTTAGGATAGGGAAGAATGAGATTAAGGAAAAATGGAATAAGGGAGAAGGGAATGATGGAAAGAAGGGAAAAATGGAATGGAGGGGGAACCTTGGTACCAAAACAATGGATTTGCAACCCTAACAGCAATTGGCTTGAGGACTTTTAGAGGTAGGGTTTCAAGTTTTTGTTTCAATCATTATCATCAATAAACCACCATCACTCAGCACAAAAATGGATGAAACATTAAGATGTCGACCCTACCTGGAAAATCCACACAAATAAAGGTCAATTTGGATAAATTTCAATGAATTTCAGGCCTTTTATCCCAATGCGCCGCGCCTCCCCAGTGCGCCGTGCTAGTGTAAATTTACACTGGAAAATTTCTCCCAGTGCCCCGCGCCTCCCCTGTGCACTGCGCCTTTTTCCAAATGACTTTTGGAGGCCTTCCCAGTGTCCAAATTGGGTGCAGGATAGCTCGTTGGAAATTTATTTGAGTCTACTTTCCAACCCAACTAGAATTTTTTAATTTTGAGTTCATTTTCCCTATCAAAAATCAAATCTCCCAAGACTGGTCAAAATGTGTCAAATGAGGCTGCCTAAAGGCAAAGTTCTGTTACAGTCAACTTTTGAATGCCTTTATCAACTCCAAATTGAGCTAATGGTAGCTCATTGGAAATATATTTGTGTCTAGTTATCATTTGACTCATCAAGCAAGTCATTTGGCCAACCAATCTAGGAGACAACTTGATTTTCCCAAGGTCACTTCAGAGGTGCATCAATTCTCCCGAGGCGATTGTATTTTTGACATTTCTCTAAAACCATGACACCTGTGTAAAAAGTGAAGGATTTTTTTCTTGTCTTGTTTTGGACAAAAACCTCTCTCTGTTTTCAAAAATTCATCTTTTATTGCTCAGAAACATCATTTGAGTGAAACCTATCCCAATGTGTGGAACAAGGGATTTGTCGAAATGAAGCGAAATGAAGGGGATAGGGAGCTTCCAAATTCTTGAGAAAATTTTGGGAAGTAGGGAGGGATGTTAGGAAGTAGGGGAAAGTGGAATCTCAGATATTGAGTGAGGGGAAAGGGTCCAAAATGGAAAAACACAGGCCCAACCTAGAATATTGTCAAGTTATAGCAAGAAACTAGGGCTTGTGTGAAAATGAGGAATTTGAGGGATCTCAGTGACGGGAAGTGTTTAATAAGGTACATTAAGGATAGGGGAAGGTGTATGAACATCAGGATGCAAGTTTTGCTGATGATTTGACCATCCAAGAGAAATTACCTCCAAAACCCTAGGAGAGGGAAATGGACCTTACCTAGGCATAACTGAAGCATGAACAAGGTGTAAAATTACCCAATGGAACTTGACATGATGATGACAACCTCTGAATTATGGTACACTCAGCTGAATGGTGACATGGACTGACATTTGGAAAACTTTGAAATGAGTGAAAGAAAACCCTAGACCTAATGCCTAGTGACCAAATTTTGCTTGAAGACTCACTGAAATGACAAAATTTGACCTTGACACTCCGAGACCACTTTGTAAGAGCATATTTGATCACTGGAGGAAGGATGGAAAGACTAACACTAACAGCTTGAGCGTGTTACCATCATCCATATGCATCTCCCCATGAAACAGCTGTGTAAATGGATGCACAAATATTGAGAAAAAATAAAAAATGATATTAGGTGATGGAGGTTGTTTTCCCGAAAAATATGCATTGGAATTTGTTGAAATCGCTTGAGCATGTTACCATCATCCATATGCATCTCTACCTGAAACAGATTGGAAAATGGATGCATGTTTTCAAGGTATGACAGAAATGATTTTCTGCTCTATGTATTTATGTTTCCTGTAGTAAAACAGAGCCTTCCTGTAGTATTTTAGGACAACAAGGAAAATGAATGAAAAAATCTTGGGAATGATGGCTGGATGGTGGAAATAGATGAGGGTGATGGATTCGCATGGCCTTGGTCCTTCTAGAGCATTTGAGCAAAGGAGGAGAAAGTCCAAGTTTGACTTCCTTTGACTAGAATTTTGACCAATTTTTTCTTTTTTTGGTGCCAACTTGTTTTTGTTGCTTGCAGATGTTGGAGAGCACCTGCATTCATCAAAGAGATACATGGAGCAAAGATTTTTTTTTCCTCTTTTTTTCTTCTAGGCCTACTAGCCGCCTCAATGATTTTTTCGACTAGTACGTCTACCTAGGCACCTCAAAGGAGGTTTTCACCTAGGATATTTTCTTTTTTCTCTTTTTTCTTTTTTCCCAACCCATTGACTGCCTCATGGAGATTTCCAATCAATGAGCCAATCTCAGGCGCTTGAAAGGATGTTTTCACTTGAGATTTTTTTCTCTTATTTTCGTTTTTTATTTCTTTTCCTATCCTACTCTACTTGAAAAAAACAAAATCATTTTCTCAAGTGTAGGAATACTTCCAATGGAGCCATGTCCACATCAAGATGACATATAAACTGATGTGTAGGCTTGCAATATATGATTTGACATATACCTAGATTTCAGAGACCAAATGCTTTGACTTTGAAAATATAAAACACAGTTGAAGAAGAGAGTGATGCTCCATCTTGTTGATTTTATGTAACCAAACCTCAATATAACTTTGATGCCCTTGATTTGCTTGCTTATCTGGATCATTCTTCATGTCTTCTTCTACCATAACCTTCAAATCTTTCTCTCTTTTTTTATTGTTCTCTTGAATACATGGAGGATTTGGTGGTAACCATGAGGGAGATTTCTCAATCTGTGATTTTGATGTTTGTTCTTCATCAAGTGCATTCCATGATTCTTTGGTCTTCTCTTTTGAATCTTCTTTTTCTGCATATTGTCCTTCGATGGCATCAAGAGAATATATTTTTTGTGATACTCTTCCTGAGCTAAGATGAATACCATTTAGATCAAGAGGATATATTTGGAATTTTCATACCTCAGCATTGTAAGTTGGTTGAACTACTTCAATGTGTGGGTTCGGAAATGGTGGTATAGGTAGTTGAGTGGGAGTGAATATTTGAGATGGATGTGGTTGGGGTTGTGGTTGTGGTGGAGGTGGATGGTAGGGATAACATGGAGGTGGGTAAGGAGGTGTTGAGGGCCCCGAAGTCGGGTCGACAACAAGGGGGGTACCCACCCGGTCCGGAACCTGGTTGGCGGCTCCTTGCCCGTTTGGAGTAGCGGGTCCGACTGGGGGTAATGGGACCAGTTTCCCAATGTGAAGGGTGTGCGTGTGTGTGTAGAGTTTGATGGTATTAATCTAAAGGTTTCTCTAAACTAGTCTTAATTCTAACTGCTAAACTAACTCTATGCTAATGTAATCTAATGAAGAGAAACAATACATCTAGTCTACGCTAACCTGGGGTGTTTCCTTTTGTTATGCGATCTAGAAAGATTTCAAACAACAGCTGGTAATAAAGATCATTCAACTGTTATCAGAATATAAATCGATAAAGATAAACCATTCTGCATAAGAAGTTAGGCAGAGTAGTTGTGAACAGCATATCGCATAATCAGTTTTCTATATGTCAAACATAAATAAATGACCCCACCGTACAGAAGTGCCAAATGGTAATACAGACATTCATACAGTAACATATAAAGAACTCAGCTGTGTACTACTTTAGGGATACTAGCAGAATTTAGTCAAGAGATAAAAGTACCATTTATGACTGATTTCACTAATAAACTTCGAGCAATAATGATTTATTTCTACTTGTTCTAATATCTGCTAAGAGTACAGAAGTGCAACATTAGTAACAGACATTAAAATGCAAACATAAATAAATCTCGATCCATCCATTCATCAAAAACCTCCTCTGAGGGTGCAGAAGTGCATGTTCTGAGGACAAGTTTTTTGACAGATTTCCGGACCCTTCTCCAAATGCCATGAGAAGGGTTAAATACTACTAACTAATTAATCTTAATTACACGAAATTAGGGAATCGGCTTCAAATGACCGCCCTTTACTAAAAGCAAATTTATTTCTAAAACTTTAAATCTAATTTCTGACCATTTCTGTATATTCTCTTTAGTGCTGTCAACAGCACAACATTTTCCTGGGAACAGTCGGCTGGCTGCCTTCTTCTTTCGCTCGGGAGATAAAAGTGGAAATAACAAGAGCTGGCACTTCCCTCTGACAGACCAGAAGATATTTTCGAAAACCTTTCTCTAGCTGGGTGTATTCGCCGCGTGTATACTTAGCGCAACCCAGGTTCTTCTCGAACTGATTTTGCTGTTGCTATTCCGGTTTCCGGTCGTGCGAATGACTGAGTGGGTTAGGAGTCACGCTGTATGGACAATCCCCTGTTTCGAGAATTGTTTCCGCTCTTTGTTCCAGGCTTTTCTGGAGTGTCTTCCTTCTCATGCGCTTCTTTCTCTGCTTTACCAAGTCTGAGCTTCAGGATCTTTTGTGAACACGCTGCTTTTGTGCGCCTTTGACTCTGAGTCCTGGATAGTCTAATTTCGTCAGTGCCGGTTGGCATTATAGTCTGGAGTCCGCGGTCCTACTGCATGCGGCATCCATTTGTGGAGGCATCTTCTCTCTGCTGTCTGATTGGCGCTTTCCCTTTTCCTTTAGATATTTCCTGCATATAGATTTATATTAGTTGCGTGTCTTGCAGTCTACGCAAAGAAGAAAGGAAATGAAAAGATTGACATGAAAGCATTAAACTCTAATGAATGCATAATCCTGACATTCATCATGACTTGACTCTTCGAAAAATGCGATGCAATCATTCCTTGATACTTCAAGCATGCGGTCATTAATTTCCTTTAAGGCGCGCGCTTAATCTTGGGTCTATCGGGTATGTCGGAGAATTCGTGTGATGAGTCTTTTCATATCGCAGATCGCAGATCGCGGTTCGCCGATATCGCAAATCGCAAATCGCTGTCATCGCAGATCGCTGATCGCATATTTTATTCAATGGTTTATGCCGCCTAGTGCGACGTTTGCGATGTGCGATGTCGCATATCGGCGATCGGCATTTCTTGAAGGTCTTCTTTTTAGAGAGCGCTTGGGATGCATGCGATGCGATGAATTTCGCATCGCTCTTTCGCAGTTTTGTTTTCCACGCTTGGGTAATGCTTCAGCCTTCCCTTGCGATGTGATTTAAGCCTTAGGGAGAAAAATACAAAAATTTAAAAAAATATTTTTGGGATTTTTCTTTCAGGGTCCCCCCCTTTGCTCGATGTTATTGCTAATATCGAGCAAAGAGGGGGGGTTGTTGGTGACCACAACAATGGCGATTCACTGTGAAGAACCAGTTATCTCTGCTTGTTCTATTGCATTTTCACTTCCAAAACAGAAAATTTTTTCTTATGCCTAAATTTTGTTATGGACAGATAGAGTATTACCCCTTATCCCATCAATGATGTTTCGTCACAACTTTTATTTCATTCCGATTGTTTGCTCCCTCTGGGTTATTTCTTGTATTCACACCTAGACATTACTCAGTGCTTTTCAAAGAAAAAATAAGGTCTTCTTTGCGTACTGGCTTTGTAAAATATGCTCATTTGTCGTAGGTAGAGCCTCTGCTGCCCGCAAGCGTCCATAGCCTCGACAGGGTTACCATGTTATCCAGCAATGATCCTTTTTCCTGTTTAAGGTTATTTACAACATACCAGAGAAAACTCCTTTTGACATTTTTTCTTTCTTTTTTGATTTTTTATTCTCTAAAGAACAGTGTCTTGGTTTGGTGGCCAAATTATGACACAGTCATTCACTTGATTTACACTTTTGCTGAACAAGATGGCTCGTGATGAGACCTCTTGTCTTTTGATTGCAACAATCTTGAGTCGTTGCCCTGTTTTGGTAGACAGTAGTGGCAAAGTTAGCAAGTTATAATATCTGTGATCATGATAAGCCGGCTCGTGATGAGACCTCTCATTCTTTGAGATATAGTGTTTTCTTGGATTGTTTCTCTGGATGCTGTGATTTCCTTAACAGGGAGGAAGTCATTGTTTTTCCTTAAGAAAGCTCTGGACGACAATAATAGAGTTTAAGAATAGCAGTTTTGCAGAGAATAATTATTTTGCTATTGATGATACTTTTCATTGCGTTGGCATAAAACAATTTTTTGCCAGAAGTTACTTTCATCCCAGATTTCTTTGTGAAGTTGAAACTAACATCATATTCAAGCTAAAGTTAACTCTATCTGTCAATAATAAAAGTCAGATTTTTTTCGAAAAGTTTTACTATTTATACAAGTGAAATCAAAATCTGATAGCGAAATGGTATGTTTCTTCATGAATATAATTTATGATCATTCACAACCAACCTTATTTATAAGAAATAAAAACTAAAATAAAAAAAATAAAACTAAAATTATCCTAAAAAAATAGAAGGATGACCTTCTATGGAAAATACATTTTGAGGATTTGTCCATTCACAGGCAGAGAATCTCTCCTGCCTGTCAAGTCTTGCAACACAAAAGTCGACGGGCCTATGACCTCTACGATCTGAAAAGGACCAAGCCATAGCTTCTGGAATTTCGTATGTTTGCCCTTTTCTTCGTGAGCCTTATCCCATTTCAAAACTAAATCTCCCATCTGAAAGTTTTTTCTGGTCATTATGTTCGAATCAAAAGAGGATTTTATCAGCGCTTGGTGGTGAGCATGGGTTTTCTTGGCTTGTTCTCGTTGTTCTTCTAGCTTGATTATTTCCATTTGCCTTAGCTGTAAGGGAGAAGTAGATACTTCATCAATGTATTGTACTAAGGACAAGGAGGGAATGACTAAGTGAGTAGGAAGAACTGCTTCTCTCCCGTAAACTAAATTAAAGGGAGAAGTGCCGATAGAGGCTTTCTTTGTAATTCTGTCTGCCCATAAGGCGTTTACCAGCGCTTTATGCCAATTCTTTTGGTTTTGGTCGACTGTCTTTTTGATAATCCTGATTAGGTTCTAGTTCGTTGATTTAGCCAGCCCATTACCTTGCGGATAGTAGTTGGCAGAATACTTCAGTTTGAACCCTCTTTTGAGCACGAACTCAGTCATGGTATTTCCAGAAAAATATGAAGCATTATCAAATATTAAGGCCGTTGGCAATCTAAACCTAGTAATGATAAATTGATCTATGAATTCAATAATGTTTTCAGAATTAGCTGTCTTGAGAGGAACTGCCTCTACCCATTTAGTAAAATAGTCAGTTGCCGTGAGGATATACCTATGCTGTTTAGAGGAGTGAGGAACGATCTCACCTATTATGTCCAGGCCCCATTGGCTGAACGGTTGTTCAATGTTAACCGGCTACAGTGGCATGGATGACTTCTTTTGTTTTCCTGCAGCAGTTTGGCAGACTTGGCATTTCCTTACGTGATGGTACGAGTCTTTGAACAACGTGGGCCAGTAGTATCCTGCACGTAAGATTTTGTGCGCGGTGGCTTCTCCAGCATAGTGTCCACCTGCTGGTCCATCGTGGAGCTCCTGCAAAACCTTTTCGGCTTCAGTTTTCTCAAGACACCTAATAAGCACAGAATCATAATTCCTTTTAAATAGGACATCATTTACGAGCTGGTATTGTTTAGCTTTTAATCTCAGGGCTCTCTTCTTGATGTGATCCAGGTGAAATGGAGCATGCCCGTTTTTCAGGAAATAAATGGTGTCAGCATATAATGATTGTGCGTCGTTTAGGCTTACCTCATACGCGTGTACCTCTTCAGATGATTTTTCGGGGATTTGCGATGCTCCAGCTAACATCTTGCAAAAGCCTTGGCCTCTTACGATGTGTGCCGGCTTGATCTCCAGGTCGTATTCTTGCAAGGCGGTGATCTAATTCGCTCTCTTTTCGCCCACATCTTTCTGTATTAGAAGGTTTCTTACCGCTGGGAATGGTACTATGACCTTGGTATGGGCCTTTAGCAAGAAAGGTCTGAAATATTTAACTGCTTTGAAAACGGCGTATGCCTGTTTCTCTACGTCTGAATATTTCAGCTCAGCACCTTGTAAGTTTGAGCTAAAGAATGCGATCAGAGCTTCTACCTTTTCTTGATTCGCTTGAGTCAAGATCGCAGCATAAGAATTCTCTGAGGCAAACGTGTATAAGACAAAGGGCTCTGAAAAATTTGGGGTTGCTAGAGATGGAGCGTTGATGATGGCTTGTTTGATTAAGTTAAATGCTTCGTGCTCGTCTAGACCCCATTTAAAGTTTGAATTCTTTTTTATCATTTTTTGTAAAGGAGAAATAATACGTGAAAAATCTGGGACAAATCTTTTCACAAAATTGATCTGTCCTAGGAAAGATTGCATGGTCTTTTTGTTATGAGGCATGGATATCTCGGAAATTTCTTTGATTCTGTCAGGTTCAATGTGAATGCCAGATTTAGACACTATGAATCCTAGCAATTTTCCTTCACTCAACGCGAAAAAAGATTTCTTCAGGTTAAGCGAGATCCCATACCTTAAACATCTTTGAAAGATTTGCTTCAAATCTTTGAGGTGGTCGTTTCGGTTCTTGGAGTATACAGTTATATCATCCAGGTAGATCACTACTGATTTATTGACTAAACCTTTAAACGCAATGTCCATGGCTCTCTGAAAAGTGGCGCCGGCGTTGATCAGACCGAACGGCATTTTCCGATACGCGTAGGTACCCCATTTAGTTCGGAAGGTGGTTTTTAACTGATCATCTGGGTGTACCAACACTTGATTGTATCCTGAAAATCCGTCCAGGAAAGACATTAACTCTGAGCCTGCGACTGCCTGTAATATTTGCTCCATAGGTTGGAGGGGAAAATTGTCTTTCTGACAGGTTTTGTTGAGATTCCGAAAGTCGATGCAGATTCTAATATCTCCGTTTTTCTTCCTAACAGGTACCATGTTGGATACCCATTTGGAATGTCTGACCGGAAAGATTATTCTGGCTCTCAACAATTTATTCAGCTCAGTTTTTATCTGATTTTCCAAGTTGGGGTGGATTTTTCTGAGCTTCTGTTGGACAGGTTTCTCGTTGTCAATCAGAGGGATAGTGTGTTGAATGATAGAAGTGTTGTAAGTCTTCAGCTCATCGTAATTCCAGGCAAAGACGTTTTTGTACTGTCGTAGAAGACGGATATATGCTGATTTTTCTTCAGGAGCTAGGCCTTGACCTAGATTAACGTTTTGCGGCTTCTCATCGGTTCCTAGGTTCACTGATTCGTAGTTCAGAGTTGAACTGTAAAGTTTGGCGTTAGCTGACCTTTTGAACCGACTTTTCAAGTCGTATAAGTCTTCTAGTTTGACCACCGATTTGGGTATAGCATTATCAATGCTATTTTGTTGTATCTGGTGATCATGACAGTCTTCGTCGATTATCTAGTTTGAATAGGATCCTTCGGAGGTGAGGAAACTTACGATGTCTGGGTCGTCGTTGAATACTCTCCAGTTGGTGATGTTGTCAGGGATAGATGGTTTAAAAATCAATTCTATCGAAAACCTATCTGGACTAAAGTCTTCGGAGGGGATGAGTTTGGAGGCTATGTTAGCTAACAGGTCTGCGTTTGCATTGTGAAGTCTCGGGATTGACGAAATATTGAATGCTGTAAAATGTGCACTGAGATCTTGTACTAAAGATTGATAGTGCTTTAAATGATTAGACAGGCAGTGTATGGTGTTACGTACCTGTTTGACGATGATCTCAGAATCTCCAAAGACTTGAAGATATTTGACGTTGCAGCCGATTGCTTTGTATAGGCCTTGCACCAAGGCTTCGTATTCCGCTGTGTTGTTCGTGCAATCGAACTCCAGTCTGCATGTGAGCATGGTCTTATTTCCGTCTGGGCTGATCAAAACGCATCCTGCTCCCGCTCCCTCGTTGGATTTAGAGCCATCAAAATATAATTTCCAAAATAAAGAAGTATTTACAGGGTTATCTAAGAAACTAACACATTTTGAATCATCAGTCTGGGAAAAGTTTTCAACTTGGGACAAAACTGAATTTTCTAAATATGGTGATATGTGAGCATTGAAATTTCCGAGGAAAGAGTCTACCGAGTAGTTGCCTATGATGTTGTTGTTGTATGTTATGGCTTCGTTCTATCCTTCCAAATCCATCACTATGTATTTTTGGTGCAGTTCCCGTTCAACCTTTATTTGATTTGGTTTCCCGTTGAAGGGTAACCACATGTGCGACCAGTCGGTTGAAAAGTATCCGTGGAGTTTCTCGGACCAGTCCTTGCTAAGAATCAGACCATAAAATTCAGGGATGTCAGCCACTAGAATGTCGATAACCTGACATACCTTGGGGTTAGACGACAGTCTTATGGTCACTTGATTAAGTTTGCCTATCACTTCGACTTGCGATCGATCAAGTTGAACTATGCGCACTGCGAATTTTTGCGGTTGAACATTAAGTTTGGCACATATCGACTTGGGTAGAATATTGGTTGAAGCACCAGAATCGACCAAGCAGTTGTGCATGTTTCTGTTAAAGATTTCGTAAGTGAGGAGGAAAGGAGGAGTATGAGATCTAGATCTCCCTCCAATCAGAGCGATGTCATTTGGATCGATTTTATTGATCGTGTTGATTGGAGGTCTTCCTATATTATGGGAAACTATAGCTGTAGGTAAAGGTGTAGTAGGTACGGCGTGTAACTCTTTCATCATGATTTTCTGTTGGTGTTTCAATTTGCTCAACTCGTACAGAGTGATATTAGCCCGTCTTTTTCATGTCATCGATGATGTTATACTCCATTTCATCCGACACTATTAGTGTCTTTGATGGAGGTGATTGCTGTGATTGGACTGGGCTAAATGAGGTCGTTTTAGCAATTGTTTTCTTTGGTGCAACCTTTTCTTTTGCTGCAGGGCTTGCGCCCTTCTGTTTTGGGGTATTCTGGGGAGGATCAAGTTGATTTCTACTTCATGTGCTAACAGGAAGTGCTTCTTGATCTTCCTCTTGTGGGAGGATGAAATCCCACATTCCTTGCAGTTCCACCACTTCTTCATCGTCGGTCTGCGTTTCGATGGTGCTCTCCTCTTCTTCTTCTTCAGATTCCATATTCGAGACGACGTTGGGTGGCTTCGTCTCCATGGGAGGGTTTCTTTTGAAATTCCTAAAAGGCTTTCTTGGGGACGATTCTGCTACTTGTTTTCTTATGTCAATCATCTCATTAGACATGGCCTTTAATACCTTTTGTAGTCCTTCCATGTCGAAAGGATCTTTCGTTTGCTTCTTCTTGGTGTCTTCTTTGAAAGAGATTTTCTTAGATTTACGCTTTTCGATTGTAGATCTCTTTTCTAGGGCTGCTACGCGTCTTTCAACTACTAACGCCTCAGCCAAATTTTCGACTAAGGTTGTCTTGCTCGCCCTATCTACGAAGATGGCCAAGTTTGAAAGTAAGGCCGTGATGTACCACTCGCATCTTACTTCCTCGCTGGGTTGAGAAGCAGCGGGGATTTTGTTGAGGATTTTGTTGAATCGTAAGTTAAAATCCTTAATGGGTTCCCTATCCTCAGCTTTAAGATTGGATAAATCGTTGATCAGTGTCGCTGTCGATCTATCATCACCGAATTTGGTGAGAAATTGATTTTGAAAAATGTCCCAGCTGGTGATAGATCCGGAGGGCAGCGAAAAGTACCATGACCAGGGAAAATTTTAAGAACCCCCCCTAAATTTATAAATATAATAAATGGGCGAATCTCCATGGTATATAGGAAAAATGGAAGGCGATTTTATCAATAATATAATATGTATATATAATTTTTGGCGAATCTCTCACTAGGCATGGCGAATATTTTACTCAATTATAAAATCTTGTAAGATCTTGGCGAGTCTTTCACTAAATAATAAAACTTTGTAAAGTCCTAGTGAATCTTAGCATAGGCTACATGCTAGTTTAATTCCCCCATTTAAATAGGCTACATTCCAGGTCAATACCATGGGTCAATACCATGTGCCATTTTGTTGAATACCATGGGTCAATACCATGTGCCATTTTTATTTTTATTAATTCTAATATTAGGGTTAATAATGGTTTTTTGCATGGTATTAATAACAATCTAGTCCATGGTATTTGTCCCATAGTATTTTGGCCATAGGTTTCACCTAAATATAACCCATTTTTTGAGTGTTCGTAAATATAAGGTGACTTATGGAGTAAATATAAAAAAATGTTTTATTTGTTTACCATACCTCTCGTTTATTTATATTTTTATTAATTTACCATACCTCTTTTACAAATATGGTATTTGGCCCATAGGATTCACTTAAATAAAACCTCTTTCTTGAGCCTTCATAAATAGAACGAGGGTTATGGACTAAATATAAAAAGAGGTTTTATTTATTTACGATACGTCTAGTTTATTTATATTTTTATTTATTTACCATACCTTTTGAGTAAGTATAAAAAGACGTTTTATTTATTTACCATACCTCCACTTTACTTATATTTTTATTTATTTACACCCTTACATGTATATAAGGTGACTTATGGAGTAAATATAAAAAATGTTTTATTTATTTACCATACCTCTCATTTATTTATATTTTTATTAATTTACCATACCTCTTTTATAAATATGGTATTTGGCCTATAGGATTCACTTAAATAAAACCTATTCTTGAAAATGGGCGAATGGATTCACTTAAGTAAAACCTATTCTTGAAAATGGGAGAATGGAAGGTTGTAAGTCCTAATTTCAAGGGCTAAATTTACCTTTTTTACCCTCTCCCTTAAATTAAGGTGGGCTATTTGAGGTGATTTGTAAAAATGTACTATGATACAAAATATTCGCCCACTAAAAATTTAAAACCCCTTAATTTCGCCAAAGGGCGAACATTCGCCCCTAAAATTATCCTTGACCATGACCCGGCTGTTCCTTGCATTGTATAGGGGAAAAGTCGGACCACGGCATCTTCGTTGGTAACTCCGTTGAGATTAACAGAAAGCATGAAATTATTGATATGTTCTTCAGCTAGCATTCCTGTTTCTGGATTGAACTTTGGTAGCCATTTCTCGGGATGGGCAGGTATTGGACTTAGGGGTGGAGGCATTAAAACCGCCCCAGGATTATTCCATGGAGATTGGGCCATCGCTGAGTTGCTAGTCAACAAAAGTGTAGGAGATGGTCTTTGATGTTGAGAAGATGGAGATGTTATGATCTTCGACGATTGCGGAGGAAGGGTTGTGGAAGATGGATGAGTGATTTGAGGTGGAGATGTGGGTGGTTGACTTCGCGGAGAGGGAGTTGAAATGGATGAAGTGGATGAAAGAGTCTCTCTGTCAGACTCTGGGAGTGCTTTCCTTGCTCTTTTCCTAGTGGGGAGAGGGATTTCAGTTGGCTAGACGCCAAACTTTTCACTCTTCAATCGGGTCAGGGGATGAGCAGGATTGTACTGCGAAGTCAGGCTGCCTTTAGATTTATCAGACTTCTGGATAAAAATAGAGAATCCCTGGAGTTTACGGATCAAATTTTGAACTTCAGGGGGATCGATAATAAGTTGGTCTGATGTATCAGTATGTACAGCAGTGGTGGATGTCCGAGCGACTTCTAGTTCCGAGATTAGTCGTACCGGGGAAGTCGGGGAAGTTGGTGAGGGTGATTTTCTCTCAGAATGGTATTTGGATTTTGAATTATGCGCCATTCATAGCTCGGCCCTCCTTCTAGCGCCAGAAATGTTGAGGGCCCCGAAGTCGGGTCGACAACAAGGGGGATACCCACCCGGTCCGGAACCTGGTTGGCGGCTCCTTGCCCGTTTGGAGTAGCGGGTCCGACTGGGGGTAATGGGACCAGTTTCCCAATGTGAAGGGTGTGCGTGTGTGTGTAGAGTTTGATGGTATTAATCTAAAGGTTTCTCTAAACTAGTCTTAATTCTAACTGCTAAACTAACTCTATGCTAATGTAATCTAATGAAGAGAAACAATACATCTAGTCTACGCTAACCCGGGGTGTTTCCTTTTGTTATGCGATCTAGAAAGATTTCAAACAACAGCTGGTAATAAAGATCATTCAACTGTTATCAGAATATAAATCGATAAAGATAAACCATTCTGCATAAGAAGTTAGGCAGAGTAGTTGTGAACAGCATATCGCATAATCAGTTTTCTATATGTCAAGCATAAATAAATGACCCCACCGTACAGAAGTGCCAAATGGTAATACAGACATTCATACAGTAACATATAAAGAACTCAGCTGTGTACTACTTTAGGGATACTAGCAGAATTTAGTCAAGAGATAAAAGTACCATTTATGACTGATTTCACTAATAAACTTCAAGCAATAATGATTTATTTCTACTTGTTCTAATATTTGCTAAGAGTATAGAAGTGCAACATCAGTAACAGACATTAAAATGCAAACATAAATAAATCTCGATCCATCCATTCATCAAAAACCTCCTCTGAGGGTGCAGAAGTGCATGTTCTGAGGACAAGTTTTTTGACAGATTTCCAGACCCTTCTCCAAATGCCATGAGAAGGGTTAAATACTACTAACTAATTAATCTTAATTACACAAAATTAGGGAATCGGCTTCAAATGACCGCCCTTTACTAAAAGCAAATTTATTTCTAAAACTTTAAATCTAATTTCTGATCGTTTCTGTATATTCTCTTTAGTGTTGTCAACAGCGCAACGTTTTCCTGGGAACAGTCGGCTGGCCGCCTTCTTCTTTCGCTCGGGAGATAAAAGTGGAAATAACAAGAGCTAGCACTTCCCTCTGACAGACCAGAAGATATTTTCGAAAACCTTTCTCTAGCTGGGTGTATTCGCCGCGTGTATACTTAGCGCAACCCAGGTTCTTCTCGAACTGATTTTGTTGTTGCTATTCCGGTTTCCGGTCGTGCGAATGACTGAGTGGGTTAGGAGTCGCGCTATATGGACAATCTCCTGTTTCGAGAATTGTTTCCGCTCTTTGTTCCAGTCTTTTCTGGAGCGTCTTCCTTCTCATGCGCTTCTTTCTCTGCTTTACCAAGTCTGAGCTTCAGGATCTTTTGTGAACACGCTGCTTTTGTGCGCCTTTGACTCTGAGTCCTGGATAGTCTAATTTCGTCAGTGTCGGTTGGCATTATAGTCTGGAGTCCGCGGTCCTACTGCATGCAGCATCCATTTGTGGAGGCATCTTCTCTCTGCTGTCTGATTGGCGCTTTCCCTTTTCCTTTAGATATTTCCTGCATATAGATTTATATTAGTTGTGTGTCTTGCAGTCTACGCAAAGAAGAAAGGAAATGAAAAGATTGACATGAAAGCATTAAACTCTAATGAATGCATAATCCTGACATTCATCATGACTTGACTCTTCGAAAAATGCGATGCAATCATTCCTTGATACTTCAAGCATGCGGTCATTAATTTCCTTTAAGGCGCGCGCTTAATCTTGGGTCTATCGGGTATGTCGGAGAATTCATGCGATGAGTCTTTTCATATCGCAGATCGCAGATCGCGGTTCGCCGATATCGCAAATCGCAGATCGCTGTCATCGTAGATCGCTGATCGCAGATTTTATTCAATGGTTTATGCCGCCTAGTGCGACGTTTGCGATGTGCGATGTCGCATATCGGTGATCGGCATTTCTTGAAGGTATTCTTTTTAGAGAGCGCTTGGGATGCATGCGATGCGATGAATTTCGCATCGCTCTTTCGTAGTTTTGTTTTCCGCGCTTGGGTAATGCTTCAGCCTTCCCTTGCGATGCGATTTAAGCCTTAGGGAGAAAAATACAAAAATTTAAAAAAATATTTTTGGGATTTTTCTTTCAGGGTCCCCCCCTTTGCTCGATGTTATTGCTAATATCGAGCAAAGAGGGGGGGTTGTTGGTGACCACAACAGGAGGATATTGAGGAAAATATTGAGGATATTGTGGATGGATCCCATAAGTTCCTTGCCAACCTTATTGGCAAGATTAGTTTTGGGGATGAGATGTTCAAGGTTGCCAATGAAAGGGTGTGTTATAATTACTTTGAGATGGATGTGCATTAGCTTGAAATTGTGAATTAGGTTCTTGCATCATATCATGTTAAATAAGATTCCATGGTCCTCGTGGAGCTACATAACATAGTTGCATTGGAAATTGACTTGCTGCATTGTCCTCTTGGTAAACTTCCTTCAACCTTGGTAATGAGGGTAAATATTTAACATCATGTGATTCTGCATGGACAACGCAAATATCAGCATATTATTTTTGCTCATTTTATATTCTTAACATTTCTACTTGTTCATTAACTTTATCTCATTTTTTTGAGCTGCGCGCGCGACCTATGAGAGCCTGAGCGCGCCCCCTGCGATAGATCCCTCCATTCGGCTTCGTGGCGGCCTGGGCCTTGGCCCCCCCATGGCCCTCCCAGAATCTCCTTGGGAGGATCCCGATCCACAAAAATCCTTCGCAGATCTAGTGAAATCCCTCCCTCCTCAGCGCCCCAGACCTGTGATTACGAAATTTGTTAAGAAAATAGATGTTCTTCAGGAAGTTCAACTGCCTCCAACCTTGCATCGCATCGCAGTACTATCTCTTGCTGAAAAAGGTCTCATAGGACAATTTACAGGCCTTTGGCCTTCTCCAAGAACAATTCAAAGATGGGTTGAACGAAACTGGTCAGACAAAATCCAAGGGAAAATATCAATTAGGTTTTGTGGAAAAGGGTACTATACATTCCATTTCGAATCCAAAGAGGACAAGGATTTGATCTTCAGGAACGGGTCGTACTTCATGGACTCCAGGGGCCTCTACCTCAATAAATGGACCCCAGATTTTGACCCGGAGTTGGACATCCCCAGCGCTGTTCCGGTCTGGGTCCGTCTACCTCACCTCCCTCTCCATTGTTGGGGAGATGAGTCTGTTCGGGCCATTGGGAATGTTGTAGGCAAATATATCGATCGTAGCGAGCCGAAGGACAACATGCAAGCCTGCGCGAGGATCTGTGTCAAAGTGGATCTAGGCAGAGGACTGCCTAAAGCAATAAAGCTGAAAGTGGACGATTGGAGCCATGTCCAGCAACTGGATTATGAGTAGATACCATTTAAATGTAAGGTATGTCACGAATACGGACACTTTGCTAATAGATGTACTAAACTTGTTAATGCAGAGAGTGACGAGCAGGAAGGTCACTGGGAAACAGTCAAAAAGAAGAAATCAGCTCCTCCTCCCAAGTCTCCCTTGGAATCTGATACCCCTGGACCCTCAACTCTATGCCCTTCCTCTCCCTCCCCCTCTCCATCTGTTCCCCCCCCCCCCCCCCCCGCCTGATCCGCCCCTCCCCTCCTCCTCCAACCCCTTTCTTGTCCTCTCCACTCTTAAATCTCCCCCTGAAGATCCCCCCTCTGAGCCTTCTGACCCCCACCCATCCCAAATCATCTCATCTCAGACTCCCCTCGATCCCCCTCCTTCAAGGATCACCAGAAGCTCTTCGAAAGAACATGGGACAACCAGCGATACTTACAAAAAACCAAGACCTGGCAGAAAATCAGCCAAACAACACAGGGATGAAAATGCCCAGAAAGACATAGCCATGGGCACACAAACTCCAATAGAATCCTTCATTCTGGGGCATCAAGAGAAAGAGACAAGCCACAAGGATCAAGAGAGGCGAGCACCTCTCCGCACGCCCAATACCTAATGATGAAAATCCTATCTTGGAACAGCAGGGGTTTAGGGCACCCCTCCAAAGTAGCTACCCTTAGAGACCTAATCCACAATGAAAAGCCAGAAATTATGTTGATACAAGAGACAAAACAAGACCAGCAGGAAATGAGAAGAATTTTAGATCAGCAGAAGCAATATTTAGGAAGCATCAGTGATTCAAGAGGAGCCTCTGGAGGAATTGTCACTATTTGGGACAACAGTAAATGGAACTGCACCTCAACAAATCTCCACCAGAATTGGATCAGAACTGCTCTTGACAGCAGAACAGGTAGCCACATAGTAATCATATACAATGTTTATGTCCCCAACCATTACAGAGAAAAGGAAATCTGCTGGGACGATCTGAAGACAAGCATCGATGGGGAGCCAAACACAAACATTATAGTAGCAGGTGACTTTAACCTGGTCTTGCATGCCAATGAAAAAAGGGGAGGATCTTTCACTCCAGATCCCTTCAGAAGCCGACTGGAGACTATCACTCAGGAGCATGAACTAGTTGATGTTGTACCCAAAAATCACAGGTATACTTGGAATAACCGTAGGATTGGCACCGGCAACATAATGGAGAGGCTTGATAGATTCTTAGTCAACATCACGTACCTCTCTTCCTTCTCAGTAGGATACGCCAACATCCTCAATACCTCAGCTTCTGATCACTATCCTATTACTCTAACTCTAGAAACCCATTGCCCCC
The DNA here is from genome assembly GCA_031772625.1 of Pinus tabuliformis. Classification (NCBI taxonomy): domain Eukaryota; kingdom Viridiplantae; phylum Streptophyta; class Pinopsida; order Pinales; family Pinaceae; genus Pinus; species Pinus tabuliformis. The sequence goes on along the minus strand of CM062817.1, from coordinate 1,844,254,650 downwards.
TCGGACCTATCCCATTTAAATACAGTCCCCTTTGGAATTGGATTCCAGCTGTTAGAGAAATCGTTCAGAAGACTTGGAGCTAGCATGTAGAAGGTTCACCAGGCTTCATCTGGGAAACCAAATTAAAAAGAACCAAACAGGTAATAAAGGAATGGGCCAAAGAAAATTACCAGGAGCCAGAGGAGGTCAAAAAGAAAATCAAGAGTGATTTAGAGAGTGTGCAATTAAGGATCGAAGAACATGGCTTAACGCAACAAAACAAGGAGCAAGAACGTGTACTATATACACAGCTGAGTCACATTAATAGGGAGGAAGAAATCAAGTGGCGCCTAAAATCCAGACAATTATGGCTCCAAGGAGGAGACAAAAATACAACCTATTTTCACAAACAGGCCACTGCTCGAAAGCTCAGGAATAATGTAAGCACAATCTTAGACAATGAAGGAAATCTGCACAGCACTCAAGAGACCATAAGGAAGGCTACCTCCGAGCATTATAGAGATCTCTTAACTGAAACCAAAGGGGAAGAAGACTATTCTGATTTGCTCCAGCATTTACCCAAAGGAATCACTAAGGAAATGAACGACAACCTTAATAAGGAAATTGAAGAAGAGGAAATCAAAAGAGAAATTTGGAATCTGCACCCTGATAAGGCGCCTGGGCCTGACGGATTCCCCATTTGCTTTTATAGGGTGTTCTGGAGTCTTATAAAAAAGGACCTGATCAAGATGATTCGATGGGCTCAAAGAAAAGGGAAAATAGGAGGGTACACCAATGCCACCTTCCTTGCCCTCATCCCCAAAGAAAACTGACCCTCTTCTCTATCCAGATTCAGACCCATCTCCCTCTGCAACTCTTCCTATAAAATTCTGTCCAAAATTCTAGCCTCTAGACTTAAACCCCTTCTTCCCTCCTTGATCTCTGAAAATTAAGGAGGTTTCTTGCCTAACAGGCAAATCACTGATTCCATTCTCCTTGTTCAAGAAGCCATACATTCGAGCCTCTCCAGGAAGGAAAAAGGATTTGTCCTCAAGCTCGACCTAGCTAATGCCTTCGACAGAGTAAGGCATTCCTTCTTTTTCGTTGTATTAAAAAAGATGGGATTCGAGATACCCTTCATTAATATTATTGTTGCTTGCATCTCTGGGCCCTGGATTTCCCCCCTGATCAACGGCAGACCAAGTGAAGCATTCCAATCTTCCTGGGGTCTTAGACAAGGCTGTCCCCTCTCCCCCTATCTCTTTATCCTCATGGCAGAATCCTTCAGTCAAGCTCTGGACCACAATCGGAGAGTGGGCCTTATAACTGGTATCAAATTCGGGAATGGAGCCAAGAACATCAATCATTCACAGTTTGCTGATGATACCTTGTTAATTGGAGGAGCCTCCACCACAATAGCAAGGCGATTCAAGAAGCTCCTTGACCAATTTATGGGGTATTCTGGAGGCTTGGTCAATCAGCTCAAAAGCTGTATATATGGATGGAACACTTCAAATCAGGTTATCCATAGCATCGCAAATATATTTGGTGTCACATGCAATCTGGAATGGACCCATTTCTCTTACCTGGGCATGCTAGTGAGTCTAGGTCCTTTGAAGGCTAGAACCTGGAATGGAATCATTGACAAGGTAAAAAGGAAGGTGCAGCAATGGGAAGCTCTGTGGCTCAACCCAGCAGGCCACCTTATTCTCCTTAAGTCAGGTATCATCTCTCTTCCCCTATACCATTTCTCACTTTATCAAGCTCCTGCCATATTTCACCACAAATTGGAAGTTGTTCTTCGGCACTTCCTTTGGCAAGGAGGGAAAAATGACAAAAGCAAGTTTAATTTAGTCAGTTGGAAACATGTCATCCAAACTCAAGAAAGAGGAGGCCTGGGAATTAGATTGCCAAAGTTCTTAAATCTGGCCTTTGGTGCGAAAATTGTATGGAGATTCATAACAGGACCTTCATCGTGGTGGAAAAGGGTGTTGGAGACCAAATACCTAAACTTTCCCAGGTAGCAACTCTTTGACTCCAATATTCCCAACAGAGACTCCACTAAAATCTCGTGGTTATGCAAAAAAGCACTCCCTCTTATGATCCAAAATATTTCTAAAGTTCCAAGGGGGGGAGCTAGCATCAACATTGGAAGTGACAAAATCCTGGGACAACAGCCCATAAACATGAATAAAGAAGCCATACCCATCATTAAGTTTCTTAACAACAGGGGTATCCATCATCTGGCTCAAATCTCCAACTGGGATCCCTACTCCCACATCTGGACAGGATGGTCCTTCCCGGAAATTCCCAGCGAATTAAAGCCTAGTCTAAGCTATCTTCAGACTCTCCTTCATAGTAAAGCTCCCATTAAGGAAAATGAGAGGGATGGACTCCGTTGGGACTCAACTGGAACAAACTACACAGTCAAAGCAGGCCACCAATACCTATGCAACAACACCTTTCCCATGAATTTATGGAACCATTGGAAAATAGTTTGGAGATCAGAGGCTCTTCCAAAAATAAATTTTTTCATATGGCTTCTGCTGAAAGGCAAAATCTTAACAGCAAAGAATCTAAAAAAAAGAGGCATCAACGGCCCATCCAGATGTCCCAACTGCTGCAACGCTGAAGAAACTATGCACCACCTTTTCGTAGAATGTCCCTTTGCTGTTGATTGTTGGAAAACGCTGTCTATCATAGGCAATTTACCTTGGAACCCTCAGCATACCATAGCTGATGCAATCTACATTTGGAGAAAATGGTGCCCTGGAAAGAAAAAAGAAGCAACCTAGTGAAGAGAGTATGAAACACTCTCCCTTACACCTTGCTATGGCGAATCTGGCTAGCAAGAAATCGGAAAATATTCCAAGACAAGAGCTTAGCAACAAGAATAATCTGCAACAAGGCCAAAAATCTCGCCCTAGAAACTATTTCAATTAAGACTACAGGAAAGATAGATGCAACAAAGTATAGTGTGGAAGAGCGAGACTTCATAAGTTACATATTGGAAAAAAATTACAATGCACAGAAAGGTAGCATGACGGATGAACAGAGTAGGGTAGAAACCAACTCCTGGAAAGTCAGATTAAAAGAAGAGGAGTTCGCCAACTGGATACAAAATTGCAACTGCTTCTATCTTTTTTTCGATGGGGCATCTAAATCAAATCCCGGTACAGCCGGAGCAGGGGGACTGATCATCAACGCCAATGGGGAACGCATCCTCCATTATGAGTGGGGTCTAGGGAAGGTCTCGAATAATAGAGCTGAAGCGTTAGCCCTGTTTCAGGGACTAACTCAGTTAAGCAAAATGGGGATAAAATCGGCAAAGATCTTTGGGGATTCTTCTGTTGTCATCCGCCTCATGGTTCACCAGAAGGATTCGCCCAATACTCTCCTTCAGCAAATCAACAGGCGCAATCAACTTCTGCATCAGACAATGGACGATTTACAATACTACCATATCCTCTGCAATCTTAACAAGCAGGCCGACGGTTATGCCAACAAAGCGTGTGAAAGATCAGCAGGTAACTTGTGCTGCAATTCTGAGGAGACCCATCAGCCCTTGCCATGAACCAAAACAATCTACTCAGTACCAAATCGGACAGCACTGATAGAAAGGATCGGAATCAGGCATCACAGGCTTTCAACAAGATCACAATCTGCAGAAGGATATGGCAAAGATTCGATCTGCAAAAAAACCTTATCATTCTAAACAGCTCCGCTGGCACCTATCTTCTCAGTCCTGCCTCACGGATTCTCCAGGACTGTTCTCTGACCTCCCCGCGCCTCCCTCAGGATTTCCTCACTTCTCCCGTGACCGGCTCCCTCCTCTTCTGCCTCCCCCCCCTTCAGCCTCCCCTTATATCTCCCCTCCCCCCTCTTATCTCCAGCGCTTCATTCTATTCTCCTCTTCGTCATTCGCATTCCCACCATTGTCGCCTAGAGGATTCGAGCCCTCAGGAAGCTTTCTGTGTGCTCTGCACATGTCGCTCTAGCTCCTGGGAAGGCCTCTGCCCTTCGTGTGGTGGACTGTATATCTGGGCAGCCCCTCTTCAATTGCATTTGCCCCTTATTCTTCCCTTCTCTACTTCAGAGCATCAATATGTTTCTCTTTTCATTGCTCTTACCCCCGCCACTATCTCCAAGTAGACTCAGGCCTTCAAGAATCTTTCAGTGCGCTATGCTGCTCTCCGTCTCTTTACTTTTGCCTTTGCTTCCGAGAAGAGCTCTGCCTCCCATGTTTTGAACTGTTTAATTGGGTAGCCAAACTTTGTTCGCCTTTGTCTCTTATTCTCCCCATCCTCAGCAAAAACTATGGCTCGTAATGAGGACTGTTTGCATTGTGCGGACCTGCAAGTTGAGTTGGAAGAAGTCAAGGCTCAGCAGCGTGTTTTAGAGAACCAGCAGAGGATTCTAGAAACAAGAATCGAAGACCAGAATCGCATTATTAATGACAAATATCGAGAAGAAATTGACCTCTTCCTGCACAGGGTCTCTTCACTTCATGAACAGTTCAGCCATTTGTCAAACAGGTGCAGTCATGCGGAAGAGTCGATCTCGATCCTGCAATATATGATGGACAAATGCAACAATGCAATCCCAAGCTCCTCAAGTGCCAAGCAAGCAGAAGGGGATGAAAAGCTTAAGGAATCTACTGCAAGACACATTAGTCATATAGAAATAGATTAAAATGCTTTGCAAATGTCAAATTTTGTTGTTCCAGTATGTAAGAATCTACAGCAGTTTAGATATCTTTAGAAGCGGAACAAGTAGGAGTAGGATCAAGGAGAGATTTTTGCTTTGTAACACCAATGATCCAAGTTTCCCTCAGCACTTAATGTATCTCAGGAGCTCTGACTCCACTCTTTTTTTCAGCTATTAATACAGCAACCAGCTTTGTTAAAAAAAAACATTTCTACTTGTTCACTTAGATTGCTAAGAATTTATGTTTTTAAGTTATCAAGTAAATTTCCAAGTTTAGCTTGACTTACCGATCTTGATTTTAATTGAATTACCCTTTCCCCTCCTGTTGATATGCATTTTCATGTTTCACAAATTTCTTCAAATGATAATTGGGATACATCACCTCTACTCATGAGATCAAGGAGATCAATCCACTCATCCCAAATTGTTCTAAGAGGGTTTTTAGTGTGTGAGATTCTAAGTGATGTAGTTTTTCCCTCTTAACACTATACATGAACCTCTCTTTTAGATCCTCAAGGCTCTCATCTTCCTTTTTATTCATTCTAAATATTTCTTCTTTAAGATCATGATCTTTAGATTTTTCTAGAAATATATTTTGCATATAATTCCATGATCTTATTGAATTAGTCCTTAAACTCATGAACCATTTAAGAGCTATATCCTTCAATGTTGTTGGAAACAATCTCAGTTTTTGAGTGTTTAATAATTAACCATAAGATCTACAAACAATTTCAAATTCAAAGAGAAAGGTTTCAAGATCCTCTGACCTTAGACCATGAAAGTTTGGAAGAAAAGATGGAGGGATGTTCTTCATACGCACACAGACATCAGTATCTTGAATGGAGAATCCAAGAAGATATTCTTCATTGTCATCATCTTCATCCATTTCTTCTACATTGTCTCTCACCTGTTCTTATTCTACCTAAAAAAATGAATGGTGATGTGGCTCTTACTACACCACATGATCACATGGGGGGGGGTTGGTGTTGGAGAAGTATTTTTAAATTTTTATTTTTTTGAATAAGAATGCTAATGCAACGCAATTTTCTGTTTTCGAAATGAAATATGCCTAATGTGAATTTCATGTTTATGCAGAAAGTAAAAGAAATTAATCAACTAGGGAAGAAAATAATGCATACTTTGACACCTCCCTGCCACAGCTCAGAAGGTGTTGCGCGCTGGTTATTTCTGGCCGTCTATGTTTAAAGATTGTATAATTGCAGTCAAGAAGTGCCACAACTGTCAAGTGTTTGATCGCAAGATGCGCGCTCCACCTGCTCCTCTCCACCCTATAATTGCCGTTGGTCCATTCACCAAATGGGGTATCGACTTTATTACTTGTAACCCTCACTCGGCCGGGGGGCATGCGTATATCATCCTTGCGGTTGATTATTTTACTAAGTGGGCCGAGGCGATGCCTACATTCGACGCAAGCGGCAAAACAGCTGCAGTTTTCGTATTCGATCATATCATAACTAGGTTTGGTGTCCCACAAGCAATCATTACTGACCATGGGAGCCATTTTCGAAATGTCATGATGACTGAGCTTACAAGCCAGCTTGGTTTGCGCCACGATAGCTCTACTCCTTATTATCCGCAAGCCAACGGTTTGGTTGAGTCTATCAACAAAGTTCTAGTTACCATGATCCGACGAACCATTGGTGTTCATCGGTCGAATTGGCACAACATGTTATTTTCAGCGCTATGGGCATACCGAACCTCAGTGAAAAATTCAACAGGGTTCACTCCTTTCCCGCTAGTTTATGGCTTCGAGGCTGTGTTACCCATTGCATGCGAAATCCCATCACTTCAAATGGCTGTCGCATTACTTCCAGCTACTTCCGAAGAGGAGACACGTTTATTGTACTTGGCTAACTTAGATGAGACTCGACGTGACGCTACATTGGCAATCGAGACTCACGCGAAACGAATGAAAGCTCAGTATGATAGAAATGTAACCCCTCGAAGTTTTTCGGAAGGAGACCTAGTACTATTATATGATCAAGCTAACGATAAGCTAGGTGCCGGAAAATTCGTTCCCATGTGGCATGGGCCCTACATTGTAAAGCGAAAGCTAGCAAAAGGGGCTTATGAGCTAGTTGACTTTGATGGGGACTCTTTGGGTAAACCCAGAAATGGACTTTACCTAAAGAGGTATTATGCTTAAATGATGGGAATGGAGAATTTTTTAGATAGGTTAGATTTTCTTTCTAGCTAGCAAGTGTGTTAGTTTAGTCAGTGTGCTTAGCTTAGAGAGTGTGGTTTTTCGTCGTTATTCTGGCTTATCTTGGTTTTACTCTTGATATTGCAGATGTCGACGCCTCTCCAAACATATATTGGATTTGTTGATGGTGCTTGTCGTAATACACGGAACATCTCTTCCGCATCTTGGGTTATCTATTCGCCCTCTGACGAGTTAGTTTCTATGCATGGGGTAAGCCTCAGTCAAACAACGAACAACATTGCAGAATACAGTGCAGTGATTGAATTATTATCCGAATCTATTTCATTTGGAATTCGACGTTTGGCAGTGAGGTTAGATTCTGAACTTGTTGTATTACAGCTTAATAGAGTTTATGCCATTAGGAATCCTGTGTTATTAAGGTTATTTTTGAGAGTGCGTCTCTTGGAACGTGAATTTGATTACATTGAATATCAACATATTCCAAGGTCTTTGAATACATTAGCAGATGCAATTGCTTCTCGAATGTTGGACAGACATTTACGATAATCATGCAAGTAAATTTAAAAACATTTCATCACATATGTTAAACAAGATAAGCCGGTAATAGTGATATATATAGATAGAAGTGTGTCAAAAAATATATACATCGTCTTCGATCATAGGTTGAAAACACCTTATGATCGGCAAAATGATAGTACAAAAAGTCAAAATGTCACATGTGACTACAAAGTGACTAGTCAATCACTAGTGGTGCTCTCTGTATGACACCACTGCGTGGGCTACCTTACGCAAAAATCTCCTAAACGGTCCGGGGACCGCGACTACGAAGCGCTGAAGCCGGGTAGGAATGTCATCCATAGTAGTCTCAGGTATATCTGCCGTGAGACGCTCTAGATCATGCTCCAACTCAGCTAGTACTTCCGCAGCCGCGTCCTGTGGGGCCGGTACCGGTGCAGCTGGATGTAGTCTATCAAAAGGCCGGAGGTTGGCTGGACGCTGTGGACCAACATCTGCATTTTGAAAATTTTACTGTTAGTTTTGAAACGATATATATGAAAAATAAAAAATACATAATTAGAGAACTTGTGAAAATAAAAGTACCTCTGTCATCCCATTGTTCTCCCGGTGGAAGAACCATGTCCGGATCACCTCTAAAATCCACTCCAGCATACGGAAAGTCCTGTATCGAAAAAACCTGGTCCTCTAACCAGTGAAAATAACTATCTGAGAATCGAACCACTGTCGCACCCTCGTCAGGATGCCGGGCCATCACCGCAACCCATCGTATCAGCTTTGGCTCCCGAGGACCCAAGATATCAACAGTGAGTTGCTGAGGGATCAACATTGGAACTCTCTCCAAGGCAAAGCTCACGACTAGAGGCCCATATCCAAAAGTCTTTAGTCGTCCGTTCTTTGCCTTGGTCAGTTGGCTCTTCATATGAGCCGACACAGCTTCACATAGTTGAAAATGGTGCCTTGGTAACAGTCAATTGCCATCCGCATTTGGGATCCGGAAGCAATGTGTAAAGCGGCTGCGCCGCAAATTCTGGTAACCGTGAACGCTATGACTTTGAGTTCCAGCAAAGTGATGTGTTTTATCTCTATGCCTTTTGAATGGTGAGCCCCAGGTGTGCACCACTCGCCGCGGAGACTATCAAGGGATTGGCCACCCGGCCTAGTCCCCGCAAGACTGAGTTGCTCACCTCTGTTTGGCAAGCCAGTGAGAAAGTATACATTCGAGGGCTCTATCTCGAGCTGGTGCCCTCCTATGTAAAAGCATTGTTCTTGAACGTTCCATCGCTCAACCAGCCATTCCAAGAATCTTACCTGGCCCCTCATGCCCGGTATGGTCCAATATTTGTATAATCCGCATGCTCTTAGAGCATCCAGGGAAGGTTGATGATTTATTGCAACTTCATCATCCTCTACATGCTCTCTTTCTCTCCAATCTAACATGGTTAATACCCTGCACATCAAAAATAGCAATTAGAAATTGATTTGGGAATTTTTGGTGGTTTTTTGAGGGAGTTGGGGTTTTGAAATGCGCACTTCTCGGAAGACGCACCCCGGCTTTGTAGCACAGGGCGCCCGGACGCGGCTGGCCTAAAGGCGGGCCGCGTCTTCCGACCTTTTTCCCGTATGAGAAAAAGTCGGGGGACGCGGGTCACCCGAAGGGCACCCGCGTCCGCCGAGAGGCGCATTCCAAAACCAAAACCCCCCCAAAAAATGAAACTAAGACCTAAAAATTGATTCTAAATGGATAGAAATGCAAAGTAGGATGTGTAAAATACCTGGATAAGACGGCGTTCGATTCCGACGGTCGGATTTTCCGCAGCGACCACGGGAAGTTTCTTGTCAAAAGCTCCTTTTTCAACCTCAACAGTGAAACGGTAAAAATGACATGGTAAAAGGTCTTTTTATAGGTTTTTTGGATGAATTAGTTCATTTTTTACCATGAAAAGATGTTTTTCGATGTATTTTTGCCTATTTTAAACAGGTATGAGTAATGTGTTGCTTTTGTGCAAGACAAAGGGGTTTCGAGGGAAATTGTAATTTTTCGCAAACAAAAATATCAGAGTCATCTTTTAAGCCCTTTTCTGACTCCTAAAACATGAAAAGATCGCCGAGCGTTTCTTTTACACTCGTTAAAACGGAATTAAAAGACGGTCCCCTTTTAGCTCTTTTCTGACCGCAAAATCAGGAAAAGATTGCCGGGTTTTTGTCGTTTCGAACTCGATAAGGAAATAAAACGACGTGTCCTTGATCGCTTTTTACTTTTCAGGTCAACGACACTATTATGAAAGTACTCCTTGGTCGCAAGATCAAGCGGTTCCCCCAGGTATTATTTTATACTTTTCCGGGCTTGAGGGACACAAATATACGAAAAAGTTCAACGTAGAGTCTCCTTTTGTTTTTTCAGACTCTCTAAAAATGAAAAACGCCGAGTTTCTCCTATACTGGACTCGTTAAACTTTTACAGTAAAGGACCTGTTCAATTACAAACAGGAACGAACCACTCCTTCCTAGGGTTCGAATTTAAACTAGGTTGGACTTGTCCGAAGGATGAGCTTATAATCAAGCATATGTTATCCTCCTCAAGCTTGTTAAAAATAAAGAGGTACTTGCCAGAAATGGTGGGGGAAAAGAGAGAAGAATGAACCTATTTGTTACCTTTTGTCTCAAAAGAAACTTTATTACCACTCTTGAACACGACACTTTTTCATTCACCTGGGTTGGGAAATCTTTTACCTCACAGTTGTCCAAAGGAGAAAACTGAAAAGTCGGAAACCAATGACGAAAAACGCAAACCTCGATATCCTTGTCTTATTTGTGAAGAGGATCATTTTACGAGAGATTGCCCTCATCGGGCCGAGGTTGTAAAAATAGTCAAAGGTTCTCCCACTCCTGCTGTGTTAAAGAATCCATTTCCAGAGCAGGAGAATAAGATGATAGGTTCTTCTTCGAATGCCAGTGAAGAACCCATTTTGATGATGTCTCATGTGAGGATTGCGACTCGATCGCAAGATTATGGTAGTAAGGCTCCTGTTGATGGCAAGGAAGCAGAATCTTCTCACTCTAACCCATCAACCTCAGCTCCTGGTTCCGATCCACTACAGATCGAAAAACCTAACCCAGACTTAGTGATTAAGCCGCCCGCCAAGGGTGTACTTCGAAGGTCTGCTTTCAATCCACATGCGAGAGCAGCCCAGAATTACAACATTGTTGAGGACTTAGCTGTTTCACCTTCAGCAATGTCGGCACTCAAAGTGCTGCAATCATGCCCAGCACAACGGAAATTGCTTTTGTCGGCTATCGGAGCTGTCGATGTTCAGGACCCGAACCTAATGATCTTTGATCTAGAAAATAGTACACCACGTCTCCCCCATCAAATGGCTTTCCAAATTCCAGTGATAGTCAAAAACAGGCCTATTCATCGGACTGTGATTGATGAGGGAGCTTCTACGTGTATTATGTCGATTCAATGTTGGAGATCACTTGGTTCTCCTTCGTTGAACCAATCCCCCACCATCCTTAAGGCCTTTGATGGCCGTGGGTTCCGTCCGTTTGGTATTCTACAAGAATTGCCTATAGGGGTTAAAGGTAAAACCGTTAGTCTGGATGTGGAAGTGGTTGATGCCCCTCTAGACTACAACCTTCTTTTGGGTCGAAGTTGGTCATATGCTATGACAGCGGTCGTTTCATCGGTCTTCAGAGTAATTAAGTTTCCACATAACGGTAAGATCGTGACTATTGATCAGCTGACATACTTTTCATCCGACCCAGCCTCTTCAGAGAGTATCCAGCATGTTGGTAAAACGACACTCCCTTATAGGGATGTTGGTGTAGGTTTAGTTAAGGATTCCGGTTTACTGGGAACTTTTCCTCTCCCTCCACTCAACGCAGATCCTTCATTTGCAACCATTCATATGATTACATCAGAAAACATTATTTATGATGATCCTTGGTTCGTCCCATCTGACTCTGAGATAGACTCACTCGGTGATGTTATGCCTTTGAGTCCATATGAAATTGCTTATGAAGCTCTCATGTCTTTTACTGACTTTCATTCAACCGAAGTCGACCAAATGAATGTGGTCAGTGAAGAGTCACTTTTTACCTCACCCTTAGAACGGATAACGTTTCTCGAAGTCGTGTCATCTGACGAACAACTTCGCGAAATCCTAAGTGTAGACGATCTACCATGGGAAGATCTCCATCACAGATCTTCTTTTTTACCTAAGGATGATGCATTTGAAAATGATTTTTCATCTATCTATACCGCTGAATATGTCAAAGACGCTCAGGATCCAACGAAACATTCTGATTCAGAGTTGAATTTAGGGAATATTTCTCGTACTATTCCCATTGATATTTCAGTGAAACCCAGAATCGAGGAAAACATTCATATAGGTGCCGCATGTACTGAAGAAGAAATCCAAACTTACAAGGCCCTATTCCAAGAATTCCGCGACGTGTTTGCCTGGTCTTACGAGGAAATGCCGGGAATTGATCCTGCCATTGTTATTCATGAAATAAAGACCTATCCGGATGCTAAACCCGTCCGGCAACGGTTGCGTCAAATTCACCCTCGAAAAGCGGCTGCGATTAAAGCAGAAGTCGAAAAGCTGTTGAAAGCAGGTTTCATTTATCCGATCCCGTTAACGGATTGGGTATCGAATATTGTTCCGGTCAACAAGAAACAAGGAACAATAAGAATCTGTATCGACTATAGGGATATAAATCGAGCTTGTCCAAAAGACAACTATCCTACGCCTTATATCGATCAAATTATTGATGATTGTGCCGGAAGTGAAATGTTTTCCTTCATGGATGGTTTTTCGGGCTATAATCAAATCAATATTCTACCTGCCGACCAACCAAAAACGGCATTCATTTGTCCATGGGGGACATTTGCTTATTGCAAGTTACCTTTTGGGCTTAAGAATGCTGGGGCCACTTTTCAACGGGCGATGTCTTATGCATTTCATGATATCAAGCACATTGTGCAACCCTATCTCGATGATTTGCCTGCTCATTCTTTACATCGAGCTGATCACCTTGTCCACCTACGAGCAATCTTTATGAGGTGTAGGCATTATCGAATTCGGTTGAATCCCCACAAGTGTGTTTTCTGTATAGAAACAGGTCGATTGCTGGGATTTGTTGTTTCAAAAGCCGGCATTCGCGTCGATCCCTCGAAAGTCGAGGCTATCATCAAATTGCCTCCTCCTTCGAGTTTGCGCCAACTCCAAAGTTTGCAAGGGAAAGCGAACTTTTTACGCCGATTCATCCCAAACTACGCTGAGGTCACTAAAGGTTTTACACGGTTGTTGAAACAGAATGCACAATTCTTTTGGGACGAGATTGCCCAACAATCTTTTGATGCACTTAAACACGCGTTGACCCATGCACCGTTATTGCATCCTCCCAACTACAACCAAGACTACCTCTTATACCTCGCAGCTTCGCATTCCACCATTGGAATGGTGTTAGTTCAAGAAGATGAATTCGGAGCGGAGCATGTGATATATTATCTTAGTAGGACCTTGAATCCAACTGAGCTAAAATATTCGCATGTGGAGAAATTGGCCCTGGCAGCCGTTCAAGCTGTCCAGCGTGCCAATTTGTCGTGGCGGAAAAAGTCGTTTGTGCGGACACAACTGACCTCCCTAGGAGTCTAAACTCTCTAGCGACAAACAAGACAAAATGGAGTGATCTTTCTCTAAATATACCTTTTAAAACATGAAAACTACAAGTGTTTAGGCTTACCTTATTCCAAAACGCGGTTGCTATAGTCCGTCCTTGCCGATCTGGATGAGCTCCTCCTTCAAGTCAATTCCTGCAACCACAAACAATCAAACAATTACCAAGCACTTGCATTTCATATAATAAAACATATATTCAACATGCAGACCAAGGAACACATGAAATAACTCATTAACACAAGCTATTGAGAAAAATAAACCAGTTTGTATTAATAACGAAACAAAGAAACTCTTACAACCTGGCCTTGGTGTTGTGCAAGTTCCTCCCAGGGTCCATCAAGGGTTTTCCTCTACTTTGACAAAGCTCAACCACTTCCAAGTAGAATCAAGCAAAGACAATCTCTCCTCACAAGGTTCTAAATGGGAGTCCTAATTCCTGCAGCATTTACCCAAAGAAAATGTATAGCTCCAACCTCTCCTCCCTCTGGCTCAATGTCTTTATTTATAGTGCTGTAAAGAGGTTATTCAGGTCCACCATCAATGGGATAATCCCCCTCTTTGGGTGGGATAGCTCCCTTATTGATGGGATAAGTTCCTCCTTAATAGAGATACATGAACCAACTGGAGGCGCATCCAATTCATCAAACCGACCTCTAGAAAGTTCTAGAAGTAACCACAAGTAACTTTTTAAGATGAAACTCGCGCATTTTTCCTTTTACAGAAGGACGCACCTGTCCCTTAACATACAGAGCGTCCAAGGACGCACCTTTTGTGAACATCATGAGCGTCCCCGCAGGTAAGGCTAGAGAGAACCTGCGACCCCAGAGATAAACATATTTTTGACAAGACTTTCTCTCTTCTTTGAGTTTGAGATGGATAGCAGAGGCATAAGACTTGCCTAAGAGGGTAGCATGACTGTTGATTTGAGCCATACTAACTGTAAGTGGTCATGGTGACATTTTTTAGTGTAACACTCCCCGGTAACGACACAAAAAAGTGATGAGTCTCGGTATTGCAACAAGAATGCTGCAACTCCCAAGGCTACCAACTTATCAACCTGGGGTTCATACAAACTTAAGAGGTATCGGCACTATATGTGCAATGTACAATGTGTCATTCCTTTGATGTCATGATATAATGGAGTGAACGTAATAAAATCAGATCCTAAACTAACTGCAAAAAATGAAATGCTCGAAATGGATACCTTAACCTATTGCAAGAAAGAAAATACAAGGAAAGAAATCTATTCTAATTGCATAAATTAAAGATAAATTTCAACCATTACATTTCAAAGAGTTTAGATCCATTAACATATTTTATTGGATGTGGCAATCAAGAAAATCATCGTTGTATTATCTAATTCATAAATTTGTCCATTAACCCAAATAGGTGAAATGTTTTGCGTGTAAAGAGGCAAGTCTTAAGCGGTCTTTAGTCTTCCCCAATAGTTGATTTAAAGCCTAGGGGTCTTGATTCAACCCTAAGGGACAATAACAAAGCTTCTTGAGCAAATTTGGGCAAGTATATACATGTTGGAAGGCTTCTACAGAGTTTCCTGTAGTTTACTACAGGAAACAATAGATTTTCTATAATGAGTTAGAATTCACCGAATGACCAACCAAATCAAATCCAAATTGGATGGGACAAATTTTGTTATTGACTAGGATGTCTTAGGTCTTGTTGCAACAGCTATAACCACCCTCCAAAACCTTGCCTTAGCTTCGTTTTGGAGCCTCCCTACCAACCATCATTAGCATCATTTCTTGCACTGACAAGTACTTATGCTTCAGTTGAGTCTCAGTGGCTTATCAGCTTGTGTTTGCTAGCTTGTTTGACTTCCACCCATAAGCTGACATCCCAAAACTTGGTCATTTTCTGGTTGTTGTGCTGACTTGGAAAATTGCACAGAACTGGAGGGGAACTAGCCTTCCTCTCCATAATTGCGCAGACCATCAAGGCAACCTGCTTCCCTCCAGAAATGCCAGACAAAGCAGGCAACCTTCATTCTGAAAAGTGCGCAGAGCATCCCATCACTGGGCTTGCTCTCAAAATTTGTGCAAATTTGGATGACAGCATGGGCTTCAGTCTAGAGATTGCATAGAGCCTAAGGGGTAGCCAGAGCCACTAAGCCTAGAAACAACGTAGAAATCACTCCAAGGCTTGCAGTATGTTGCATGTGTTCCTTAGTTGACTAGTTCCCTCCAGGACTCACCAATATTGCTTTTCATGCATGGGCTTCTTTTCCAAAAACAAAAACAAAAAAACAAAAAACATCCCTAGATTTTAGGGATCAATGTTTAGCAACTAGGGGTTACATGAAAAAGTCATTTCAGAAACCTCCCGCCAAGTGTCGTTTTTTCCAAGATTTGTGGCATGCGCGTCATAAGCCTCGATCTTATCAAAAATATTTATTTGACTCTTCAAGGCACATTCTTCACTTCGATCTTGGAGCTCTGGCATCCCACATCGCATCTAGGAGCATTCGCCACACTCAACTTAGCTTTTTTCGGGTAATTCTGCTTGTCATGTCTTTTGTTGTTTTTTTTTCATTAATTGTATTTCGATTTGTGTGAGTGTTTTTTGCTTGGTTTTTTTAAATGCTTGATGTTATTTTAATGCATGTTAGTTTGTAGAAGCATTGTTTTAGTTTTTCATTGCATCTCACTGTTATCACATGCATGACACTACTTCTACACTAACGGTTGTCGTTGCGGCGACTCGCTTCACACACTTACTTGTTTTCCCTTTTATTGAATCCTGCACTCATGGTTTTCATGCATATTCATTCACTCTTTTCTGCACTCAGCTTCGCACATGCATTCAGCCTTTCATGTTTTCAATCACCCATCGGCTGGTCTGGGCTGCCATGGCCCGGACCTTACCTTTCCTGACTTTCACTACACATTTATGAGAGTGAAGGCTTTGCCTTCCTCCTAGGTATTGTACAACGCCTGCCCAACACTAGTTTCCCAGGCTTTCTCTACGCAATTCTGAGAGGCAATGCCCCGTTGGCCCCCGAAATTGCGCAGATGCAATTTTTCGGGTTGCAGTCATTGCTGACTAAAACTACGCATTACGCAGTTTCAGTCCTTAGCAAGCCAAGATGGATTGTGCTCTATGCAATTTTAGCAGTCAGTTAGCCCATTGACAGTCCAGACTATGTTCTGCGTAGTTCTGGCAGTCAATCTCCCAGCCTCTCGGTGAAAATTGCGCAAATCTTCCAGTCAATCACCCAGGTGTGTTGCATGTTAGTCCTCAAGTTGCTTTTGGTTTTCAACTGACATTTTGCTTTCCATGAGTGTTGCTCTATCTCCAGGTATCACAGGTGTTCGTCTGTCTCTCAGCAGTACAGGTACAATGGCTTCTAAGAGAGCAGGGTCAAAGGACACCGTTGAGAGTGAAACTGGAGATGTAGTCGAGCAAGTGTCTATGAGCTTGCCCATCTATGAAGACACTAAGTTGTTAACATACAAGAAGATCAAGATGAAATGGCAGGACATCAATGACACCTTTTCAGGAACATTTGAGGAGAATCTGGAGGACCGCAGATTCTATGTCAACATACACAAGTCTGGCTTGTACCGAATTACATACAGGTATCCCACATTTCCATGCGCGGACATGATCCACTGGATTGTCTCACATACTGATCTAGAGACAATGGTGTTGAGAAGTGGTAGTGGAACAAAACTTTCTACCTTCAGGGCAAAGGACTTTCAGGAGATGTATCACTTGCTGTAGCTGGTGATCACAATGGATACACCCTTCACCAGACCCAGAAGCAGTGAAAACTCAAGAGACATCTTAAAGAGCTGAGAAAGAGTTGTTCAAGTTCAAGACAATACACAACCAAGTTTACAAGACAAGGATACTACGGAAGGCTTATCATCTCTCGGTCATCTTTGCATGCTGTTTATATGGCCAAGAGAGCACAGAAACCTTCCCGTAGAGTTGGGTGATTGTGTTGGATCAACTGGCGAATGAAGGAATAAATTTCAGTTGGTTCAACATGTTGGCTCTCAGGTTGAAGGAACAAGTGAAAAAATCTTGGCATCCGCCCAAGGGACAACAAGCAAATATTTTCATGTCCGCTTACATACTTGATGCAGTTTGTGCCCGTCAGCAATTCTGAGGCTTAGGTTGGCTATGTACACCTTTAGAAACCTCTGTGCACACTTATTGCAGGTTGTTCTCTGAATGTAGCTTTCGTGGAGTTATCATACATATATCATACCACTTCGTCACCCCGGTGTACAGGATGATCTTTGAGCAGGAGCCACCTTGCATGTTGTAGGAAGTGATGGAGGCATTGGTTGACATAGCATATTGGTATGCCTCACCCCTTGGCACCTTCATCTGGATGTATAGTGCGGAGAAGGCTCTGCATGTTTTATGACCAAGAAGTGTCATATCACATCTCGACAGGGTTGTCAACGAGAATGCACAGGAAGTAGAAGGCACCTTGGCCCACTCTTCCTTTCCGGATTAGGTTGTATGATATCCAGAATCTCAAGAATGTTGAGGCCGAGATGGAAGAATTCAAGAGGTTCACCTTCGACACCAGAATTTTCAATCCATATGACCTGCATTTCTTAGTGAAGGACCACTGTGTGAGAGTGCATCATCCTTGGATCCACAGGGTGCGTCAATGGCCTGAGGAAGACCCATGGAGATATTCTTATCACTTCTCCAGGCTCAATGAACCATTCAGAATAGTTTTAGAGTGGTTAGAATTGTAAAAGACAGTAGCATCTTAGAGAGCAGCATCATCAACAGCAGCAGAGGGTAGCAGACTTGCACTTGACAAAGGCAAGAGGAAGGTTGCTGACAGTGCAGAGGCGGAGCAAAGCTGTAAGTTCAAAGCAGATCCACTTGTGTTGAAAGCAACTTTTGAGATTGAGATGAAGAGGTAACAGGGAGGATTGCACAAAGGCAAAGAGAGAAACAAAAGCTGGAGGAAGCAGAAAAGGAGTTGCAGGAGTTGAAGCAGAAACTTAGGGAAGAAAAAGAGTTGTGTAGAAGAGAGAAGGAAGCGCAGCAGGAACAAGAATAGCAGGAGGCGCATCATGTACATATTGATGAAACTATGCCCATACAGGTCATTGATTCATTTGAACAACTGGCACATAGCAGAAAGGGTGAGAAGTCGCAGGATCAAGACTTTGCTCAAGAGATTGAACAGATGCTAGAGCAAATGGACACGAATATGGTTCAGCCTAAGCTAGATTAGGACATTCACCTCATACCTCAAAACCAAGAGGTCACCCCACAAGCTTCACCAGATTCGAAAGTAGAGCAAGTCCCAAGCAATCAAGGAGACACTGAAATCCTTGAGGACAACCCATAAGCAGATGTGCAAAACATATCTTTCGATGAGTCACAACACAGAGTTGTGCAGTTGCACAAAGTGCCCACCCCGGATGTCCATGTATCCCCTGTGAAGTTTGAAGAATGAGTGATCATGTCTGATGTGCGCAGAAATCCAGCTGCATTGGTCGATGCTACCAAATCATATGCCAAATCCATCAGCTCGAATGTTAGATTCTTGATAGCTAAGAATGAGCGCATGGCTAAGGAGCTACAAGCAGCCAAGCAGGGAGAGGAACAAGTTATAGCATCTGCTAGAGTAGAGTTTAGGAGAGAAATACTAAATGAAGTATCATCTCTTGAGATAGTCATGCAGAAGTTGTACTTCATGTTCGTCACAGTGCATAAGTCAGTTGTCCATCTTAATGGTTGGTAGCAGTGTTGTGCTAGGAGAGAAGGCATTTTGTCAAACATACACACTATTGTCAGTCACATGTAAATATGAACAATGATGTACAAAGGATCCCCATTGCACTTTCTAAAGATGATGAAGCCAAAGGCAGTGGAGTTGAAAGCACGCATCCAAAGTCAGATGCGGAACTATGAGGAACTACCGCAGCTCATCACCAGCTTACAAGCTTCACATGCACAGGTGTTCAGGAGCATGGATGCCATCGTGTGCACGCATACGATCCCGTCCATTAGCACGCTCACCGAGGAGAAGACAAAGAACCAATTCCGACTGGAGATAGACATGTACTTCGATCAGTTGATGTGCATAGTGTTATCAGGAAATCTATTGTATATGCAGAACTACTAGTCCCACTAAGGCTGGTAGCTACCTTAGAAACAAACAAACTAAAACCACTTTCGTTTTCCTTTATGAGAAGTAGATAAGAGGGGAAATAAGTAGACCAACCTCTATCTTGCGCTTGGTTCCTTGTTTGATTCCTCTCCCTTCTGATAGATCTTTGTCGCTCGCTTCCTTGTCTACCCAGCTTCAAAGAGCACCTGTAGAATCAAAGCAGCATAACACTATCCAAGAACAGAGATCTACTATCATAAACAATATAGGACCAGATATATATTGACCACACAAATGCATATATCATCAATCATACAAGAATGTGGAGGAAAACTCAAATAGCTTTATTAATAATCAAGAATAGAAAAGAGGATTACAACCAATTGTTCTAACCTAGCGTCATCCTCTCAGCAAGAAAGCCCTTCTTCACCTCATGAAAAGCTTAGATCACCGAACATTATGATGTTACACCAAGAAACCAGCAGCACTTCCTTACAAGATACAAAATTCCAGCCTCTGGATCTCTAGGATGAGGGATCCATATATAGATGTTTTCCACGGGGGTGAGTCAGCTTTTGAGATTTGATTAGTGTCCTCTCTCTGATAGTTCTTGATTCCACTTGGAGATTGAATGATCTCTTACTCATCCCTGGGCAAATGTAGAGAGGCAAGTGTCACAGGAGAAGTTTCTGGAAGATTCCATGATCTTCCACCTCGCAAATTGACTCTGCCATTTGTCCACTCTCGCCCATCGCACCCCATAGAAGGGCTTTTCAGTATGCATCGCACCTCCCGTGTGCATTTAGGTGGGATGCAACGCACTTTGACCATGGAGCAGGTGAGATGGTCCAATTTTGACCAGTTCTGAGTAGTTTTTCATGGAGAACTTCTGGGAGATGTTGTAATCAGTTTACCTTATACTTTTAGGGGTTGGAAAAACACTTTTAGGGACTTAGGAGCCCTTGGTTTATGGACATTTATGATTGGGATTGCAGTGCCCAAAAATTTTTATAACAATTTCCCCCTAAAGCATGAGGTCATTAATCTTTTGATGTCGGGTGAAATGCTTTATCGTGAGGATCCAAAGTTTTTTCGATCTAGAAGGCGACCTATAATAAGATACAATACAATACATTATCTTCATAATATTTTCATGATCTAGCTGAGGTGGGCATTCCCATGCTTAGCTTTATAAATTCATTTTCATGTACATAAGACAGACAATCTTCTATGTGCAGACTGATGATTCTGGTAGAGCCATCATCCCTTAGATTGGATGATTATCTGTGCAGCAATGATGTACATTTGATGTCTTTATTTTCCTGAATATATATCGCAGCCCGGATGGATGAAACTAGATCCGGGGTCTTCAATCTCGTTTGATCTTCACTCAAAGTACAAGTCAATCCATGTGAGAGATGTTCTGGAGTCGAACATGGAAAGACATCGCCTGATTACCAGCCAATGATGTAAGTTGTTAACAGGCGTGAGAGGAATCACCGATAATGATGATGACACTCAAGGTACTACAATACAATTCACGTGGTGTGAATAAGGGACTTGGCGTCGAACACCACGCAAAATCTTTCGGTCGAAGGCCATTGATGTAAACCTGTCGCCGGAAGTGAGAAACTTGCCATTGAGGCATGCAAGCTTCAAAGTACTGAAAGGGTTGTTCCTAGATCGACTTTCTGGATAATGAGCTGATGTCGACAAGAATCGATCCGTCATAGGAGGGCCTTAGTGAATCCCACATCAATGACACGGAACGAAGCAAATTATTTTAATGGAGGTGAAAATGATCTGATGACATAAGGTTCAGGGTGGCGGTCATGAAAGAATGGAGCGTAAATGTATTGCAGTGGATGTGACACAAGTGAATTCTCTGAGTGACTTCTCTTGAACATAGCGGCAACACTGACATGATGGATTGGTAGCGTTAACCCCAAATATGGATGGTGTGATGGACCAATGGTGATATGACGAGTGAACAGAACAACCCAACCCGACTCGGATGCAGAGTGAAAGTGTCATGTTCAAGATCGACTTGCTACCAACAAAGTTTCTTCAAGTTTTCTTGCCAATTTTTCCCCAATCATTGCTGACCAGTACCTCTTTATTTTTGTCAAGCTTGAGGAGGATAACATATGCTTGTTCTATAATTTTCCCTTTGGGCAAACCGATCGCTATGTTTTAATGAGCCTAGCGATAGTGAAACTCGTTCTTGTCTGTATGGACAAGTTTGTCGCTATTCGGTTTTAACGAGTTTAACGACAAAGATAACTCGGTCCTTTTCAATTTTAGAGAGTCTAAAAAGGGACGTAAAGAAAACTCCAATAATCCTTTTTCGTCATATAATCCCTTGAGTCCGAAAAAGTATAAAACAATACAAAAGGGATGAATTTTCGGTACTTTTAACGAGCCGAACAAAACAAGCGCTCGATCTTTTTGTGTAATAATCCCTCAGGTCCAAAAAGATTAAAATCTAAAGGAGGGAAACACTTTCAGCCACTTTAACATGCTGGAGAGGCCAATCGCTCGGCAATCTTTTCATATTTTACGATTCAGTTGAAAAGAGCTTAAAGGAGACTCGTTTTTTGAGGAACGAGTGATAAATTCAGGTAGCAGCTAATTCCAGGTAAGGTTTGGAATTTTCCAATCACGACAGTGTCACAAGGATGGCTAACAGGATCACTCTTCGCAGCTGTTCCTCAAAAAGGGTAAACAATCAAATGGAGGTGAATGATCGGCCAACAGAGTGGAGGTGATGATGAGAACACGACCAAGGCTTCAAAGGGCTGATAATAATACATTCACGATGGTTATTTACTGGAAATTGGTTCATTTTTTAATGAGCTTAAACTCTGGGGGAACATTTGCTCATTTCTTATGTTTATTTTTTAACGAGCTTGAATTCCGCGTTAAAACTGCTCGATCCAGTCGTATAATAAGGATGTCTCATTTAAAAAATGGCATTTTTTCAAAGCTTTGCCCCGCATCCTTTCTTTATGCAAGTTACGAAACGAGAAATCCTACGAGTTTAAAGGGTTAGAGGACCTACATATTTAAAAAAATAAATGTTCGCTCTTCGCTTGCATGCCAAAAGGTTTGCATGCCCCCGAGTATAGCGAAAAATTTCCAGGTTACCAAAGATTGTTCTATCCTCACTTTAGACAAAACACTTCCTCGGCGATATCTACCGAAATAAACAAAGGTGAGTGGTGCAACTAGCTCCACTCACATAAATTTGACGAAGGAATCTTATTCCAGTCTAATCTCATAAACTAGTCATATATCCTTCGCGGAAACCTACCCTATACCCAAGGTTTTCCTGTCGAAACAGGCCAGGGTGCATGCCCCCTGGGTTTCAGTCATGTCCTCCGAATCACTCGCGCTCATCAGGTGGACAGACTGGGGATTGATGAGACATTCCTTGCATGAAAAGACCATTCAGGGATGGTATTTGACTATTTGCTATGTGTGAACCGGGGAATGAAAGCTGGTCTACGAGCTTGACCACTCTTCCTTCATGCGGAAAACACATTACTCTAAAGAGTGAGGAGACAATGGCTCCCATGCAATAAATATAGTCGCGTCCAAGGAGTAGATTATAATCCAGGGGTCCTTGGATGACCATTACGTTCATGTGAACGGTTTTCCTTCTCAATGTTATCGGCACATTGGGAAGGATCCCTAACGATCGACTGGTTCTTTTGTCAAAGCTTGTTAGATTTCTCATCTCAGGCAAAAGCGATGGCGAACCAAGCGCTTTCCAAGAAGTTGAGGAAAGGATACTCACAGAAGCCCCTTCATCTATGATGGTATCGGCCATGACCATTCTATATATTTGAGCAATGATTCGAAATGGTATACTAGCCGGTAAACAGGGTCTGCCTAGTAGATTCTAATCAAAGGAAACAACTAGGTTGCTTGGAGGTGGGACCGAATAGACGGCCGGATATGACTCTGACAAACTTCCTTCCTACCGTAAAGGAACGGGTAGACTGCCCCCATGTTCATCGGAGTTTGTGCTTACGAAGATAATTTGAACGGTGTCATTCTTGTTCTCTCCGGTGACTGTATCATCTAAAGATGGACCTTCTGAAGGCAATACCGGGTCAACTGCCACCTCGACCTTTTGACTTTCGTCTGGTATGGATTTAGAGGGTTCATTTTCAATGATAGATGCTTCAGCCGACCACAATGGCGTGGACTCGGCAAGAGTTTCTTATATCCAGGAGGAAGCTGTAACGGTGAAACCGGACGGTCATCCAAAATTCTTTTAGCCTCATATAAGAAGGGACAACGGTGGACAGTGTGATCCCTTCACACAGTTTACAAGGAAATTTACATTTTCCTTTTTGTCCAGAGGCTTCACTTTCACTACTTGGTGGTGTATTTTCAACATGATCGTCAGAGGTTGATGATACCAGATTGTGCAAACGAGGAGACCAGTCCCTTAGGATCCAAGGGATGCAAGGACAATCTCGGTGATAGTGGTCTCCTTTGCAAATGACACATGGCGATTTAGGCCTAGATGGTGCAGTGTGTGGATTTTTGCTAGACGATGCCTGGTTGCTCCTTTTCACCTTCGGCTCCTTCTTCTTCTTCTCTATCTTCTTCTTCTCCTTCTTCTTCTCGGTTACTTGATTTTTGGCTTTACCAGCTTCATCAAGTGAAGAGGAAGGAGGAGAGGGAGAATCGGACGAAGTAGAAGGTTGGGGGGTAACTCTGGTATCGTTTAGTTGCTGATTTTATTGTTTAGGAATCACGGTGTTCTGAACGACAGAGGTCGAGAAGAGCCATATGGGCAAGCCGATTGTCAATCCGGGAAGCGACAATGTGGCCATATGGGGTGCACCAACATCTCCCCAAGAGGAGAAAGGACTAGGATTTCCTCCAAGGGGAAATCCTTGGTTGGTAGACTCCATTTTTCTCAACCTAAGACCAACGTAGGAAAGGTAATGTTTATTCTGATTAAAATAAATTTTAAACGCTTTGACACAACTTGTTTTTTCAATTTTTAAGAGTCAAGAAAAAACAAAAGATGACTCTAGTCGCCTTCGATTTTTAATGAGCTTGAAGTGACAAGTGCTCAGATGGACCTTTTCCTTTAAGGAGTCTGAAAAGGAACGAAAGAGACTACTCTGGAAATCTAGACAGAGGGATTACCAAACCAATCGCAAAACTGCAGAATACTTTTTATGGTACGGCAGTCAATCTTCCCGAATGTTGTGTTAAGTGCATTGCGATCGATAGGGTGGCAGACACGGCTTCCTATGGATAAAGGATAAAGCCTATTGTGGTCTCCCAATATATACTCGACGGTACGTGGGAGCACAAGTCCGTACTGGCACTTATCATCTCAAAGTGAAGGAATCACCCAACCAGCAATGAAAACAACAGTTACCAGGCTTTACGACGCCGGAATACGTCTCTAGCCTAGACTTCTAAATGTTGTGCGTTAGGTTCCAAAGCATTTTTAGATTCATTAAATTTATTTTACAATTGATCTTGCTTAAGAAATTTGCCTTTCAGGTTCACCGCGTGATGTAGATATACAATTCCTAAAATGCAATCTAAGATGATAAACAATTGTTTAATCTTCTTTTTGCAATGAAAATCCTAGCTACTAACGAAAGAGAGATGATATTCTTTCAACATAGAGCAGAGAGCACACATTATATGCACTGTCCTAAATCAAACCAAGAAACAGTCTAAATGCAAATGCACATGCATGTATTTGTTTTCAGCCTTCTTAATGTGTGAATGATAAAAAGAAAGCTAAGTGCAAATCTGAATTATTTTTCAAAGCGACATTACCAACAAGTTTATTTTTAAGACAAAATGAAGACAATGACGACACTTTGCGATTTTGAATTGAAAACTTGCTTTCGACACTTGAAAAACTACTAATCCAAATCAAATACAAGAGTAACAGTGTAATCGACTACCAAGAACAATCAGATTCTCTTCTATGACTGAAAATGACACTTGCGACACTTCCAAATCAAGAAACGACAGTTCAATTACGCTACTTCTTTGTAAAAGAGAACTGAAAATGGCTCAAAATACATAAAAACATTTACAGTTCTTTGCACAATAGAAGCAGAATAATGGTAAGGAAGGGGGTTCCAACAGAGGTATACTGACTACAGAGAGCAAAACTCCTAAATAGAGTTGAAAAGAGTGAACACAGAAACCAAAATCTAAGAGCAGAAGAGGTCTTGTCTGATCAGCGCACCTGTAACACAGGGAAAGTGAGATGCAGCGCACCTACTACACACGGGAAGTGCGAAGCATCCAGATTCCACAGAAGAGATAGTGCGATGGTCCAGGGACGAGACTTCAACTGGGTTCCGGGTCACAGTTTACAGCTCAGTTCAGGGATTTAGGCCAAGCAAGTGGTAATTAGTAAATAAATCACAGGGGTAGATCTAAAGAGGTTACTAGAGCCACCAAAAGGGCAATTAGAGAGCTTGTAAATCGATTGTTCAGTTCATAAACAAAACCCGGAGATAGACTGAAGCAGCATTGATCTACTTTTCACTTGCATAGCAAATGCAATTCGAAGGCTAGCTGGCTTAACTTCAGGCTCCGTCTGTAAGTTTATAAAGCAAACAAATATAGACAAACAAACAATCTATTCGCTCCCCAGTGGAGTCGGCATTTTGTTATCGGGAAATCTAGTGTCTATGCAGAGCTACTAGTCCCACTAAGGCTGGTTTCTACCTTAGAAACAAACAAACTAAAACCACTTTCATTTTCCTTTATGAGAAGTAGATAAGAGGGGAAAGAAGGAGACCAACCTCTATCTTGCACTTGGTTCCTTGTTTTATTCCTCTCCCTTCTGATAGATCTTTGCCGCTCGCTTCCTCATCTACCCAGCTTCAAAGAGCACCTGTAGAATCAAAGCAGCATAACACTATCCAAGAACATAGATCTACTATCATAAACAATATAGGACTAGATATATATTGACCACACAAATGCATATATCATCAATCATACAAGAATGTGGAGGAAAACTCAAATAGCTTTATTAATAATCAAGAATAGCAAAGAGGATTACAACCAATTGTTCTGACCCAGCGTCATCCTCTCAGCAAGAAAGCCCTTCTTCACCTCATGAAAAGCTTAGATCACCCAACACTATGATGTTACACCAAGAAACCAGCAGCACTTCCTTACAAGATACAAAATTCCAGCCTCTGGATCTCTGGGATGAGGGATCCATATATAGATGTTTGCCAAGGGGGTGAGTCAGCTTTTGAGATTTGATTAGTGTCCTCTCTTTGATAGTTCTTGATTCCACTTGGAGATTGATGATCTCTTACTCATCTCTGGGCGAATGCAGAGAGGCAAGTGTCACAAGAGAAGTTTTTGGAAGATTCCATGATCTTCCACCTCGCAAATTGACTATGCCATTTGTCCACTCTCGCCCATCGCACCCCATAGAAGGGCTTTTCAATATGCATCGCACCTCCCGTGTGCATTTAGGTGGGATGCATCGCACTTTGACCATGGAGCAGGTGAGATGGTCCAATTTTGACCAGTTCTGAGTATTTTTTTATGGAGAACTTCTGGGAGATGCTGTAATCAGTTGACCTTGTTCTTTTAGGGGTTGGAACAACACTTTTAGGGACTTAGGAGCCCTTGGTTTATGGACATTTATGATTGGGATTGCAGTGCCCAAAAATGTCTATAACACATAACCACCATTGCAGACTTGTAGATGAGCGCAGACACTATGCACCAATATTTTGTTTGTGTGGCTGCACTCAAGACCATGATGTGCATGTTATCCGACGAGTTGCACAGAGGTGCCAAATCAGTGTACCTGGATGCAACAGAGGCAAGAGTTCTCTTTCAGAAGGATATCACCACAGAGTACGCATACACCATAATAGACTACCAAGCTTGGCATCAATTTGCCACTGTCGATCATCGAGAGGATGTTGAAGAGTTAGTCTTCCCACAGCTGTTCGAGTCTTAGTGATTTATTGCATGCCTTACTCAAGCCTATTTTGTCTCACATGGGTACATGTGCAGATTGTAATGTAAACATGTTGTAAAAGTGAAAGACCAAATGTCAATAATAGAATGTAACAGTCATGTGTAAGTTGAAGAGTCATGAGGGTAGGTGAAGAGTCACAAAGGGGAATGTCAAGGGCCACCCCACCCTTTGCTATTTATAGTACCTCATAACTCATTGTACGGGCTTTTGGGAGCCAATCTTCCTATAGGATAACTTAGTGAAAGCTTGGAGTGTATTGTAACGAGCCTTGGCTTCTCCACAGTGTAGAGGTAGTACATCTCTTTGGAGGAGCAAGTGGCAGTGACTGTAATGTTCCGCTATCTGGGCTAGTGGAAGTCATGGTTGTATGTATGATTGGATCTTTCACTCTTTTAATATAACAAAGCCAACACATTTCATGCATATGTTGTTATTTTAGTTTGGTTATCCTGGTTACTTTAATGATGTATGTAATTGTAATTTATGCATGTATGTATGGACTATTCCATATTTGTTTGTATGAATCTTATCGAAGTGTGTTATTGATATAATCCATCACTTTGGATCGTTGGTTATCCTAATTTCCATCTTGTGATGTCTTTTTACTCATGTGTCCCCTTTCAAGCTGCATGTTATCACAGGTTTCCAAGGGGCACACTCATCCCCCTTTCCATGTGTTAGATCCTTTCATTCAACTTCCTTGACTTGCTACAAGGTCACACCCTTGCTACCTACAAGGGCATCTTACTTACCTCTGTGCGCCACTACAGTCAAGGTGATATTGTACTATCCACTGCTAGGACTCCTACTCCAAACGGTCTAAGGTCTAGTTGGGACTTCTTTCCGAGGAGATCCCATGACATGTTGATGGGTCCAACACCATCAAAAATTCTATATTCCAAGTGGAATCACTCAAAAAGACCTATGTTAACCCATGCTAAAAAAATGGCAGAAAAATACTAGTCTAAAATCTAGAAATTCGAGAACTAGTGAGCTAGTAAATCTATCAAAATCCTAACCTAATCAAGTAAAAATGCAATGGGGTAATTTTTGTTATTAACTAGAATGCTTTTTTTATCTAATTCAAGTGTTATCAACTCGATTGAAGATCATTAGCATGCTATAAAAAATAGCAGAAATTTACTATTATTTGCCACAAGGGACTTCCAGAAATCTAGATTTGGGAATAAGAAAACTAATCCAAGTACCTCAATGACTAATATGACCTTCCAAATTTGTTCCAATAATGAAATTATGTTTTTGATCCTACAAAATAACTTAATTCAACCATTTAACCCTATCTCACAACAAGAAATCATTAATACTAAATGCAGAAATAGAAAAAAAGACAAGAACAAGAGATGCATGTGAATAAGAAGTGAAAAGAAGAAAAGTAAATGTTACAAAAGGGATCTAAGGCTCCTGGGATAGCCAAGCCCAAGGAAACTCAAATTCCTATGAAGGAGACCAAGGTTTAGAAGCTGAACATGACACCAATCTTCATTATTTCCATCAATACAATTACATCCCTGCAGAAAATGAAAGTGGAGCTGCAAAAATACGAGTTCTCTCCACAAGAATACTAATAAAAAAATCAACTCCTAGAGGAAAATTCGAGTTGGTACTTTATACAAAATGATTAGGAATCATTCCCCATGAAATGAGGAAGATTTCCCCACCAAAATTCCTTGATAAGTGGATCTGGTTCCCAATACTAGGAATCTACATTAAATGGCAGGGAACACATTCCTAGATTTTCTCAATCATTGGATCTCCACAATTTGTCCCAAAATTCCATAATATGTTGTTGATTTATTATTTAATATTGATCCTCTTGTAGTAGGGAGAAATTCCCTAAATTATCTCCTCCTCCATATCTTCATAATATACCCAATATTCTCACAATATTCGACAAAAATAAATAATATTACGCACAAATATGCAATTATCCATAAACCTTTCTAATGAACATATTAAAGTTAAAAGTACATCATCTAATGAAAAAATAGAGGTTTAATTTGTTAAAGGATGGTTAGATGGGCTTTAATTTATGTCTAATTAGAGGCATGGGCCTTAATTTATGTCTAATTTAGAGGCCCATCAGTATGTTTAGTCTTGGAATGAAATGTTGAGTTATTGGCAAGATGAATGGCACTTTGTCTATCACTGTATAACTTGTCCATCTCCTGCTTCTTACCCATCTCATCCATAAATCTTTGTAACCAAATCATTTCTTTACTAGCCTTTGTAGCAACAAAATACTCTGCTTCCGTTGTTGAAAGTGCAACAATGTTTTGCAACTTTGAAACCCAACTGATTGTTGTTCCACCTATAGTAAACACATACCCCATGTTTCTCCTCTAGTTATCTCTTCCACCTGCCATATCTACATCAACATATCCCCGTAAATCAATGTTTGAACCACCAAACCAAAATGATTTATTTGTGGTACCCCTCAAATACCTAAGAATCCACTTCACTACCTTCCAATGCTCTTTTCCTAGATTGTTTAATTACCTGCTTACTACTCCCACTGCATGTGCAATATCAGTCCTTGTGCAGACCATTCCATACATTAAGCTTCCATTTGCTTATGCATATGGAACTTTACACATATAATCGATATCTTCCTATGTCTTGGGACAGATCTCCTTACTGTTAGAAAATTATATATTACAGAGCAATGGAACACATAAAATATTGTAGAAATATAAACACAGAAAATGCATAAAACAAGAGAGACATAGATATATGTGGTTCACCTAGTTTGGGCTACGTCCATGGAGAAACAGCCAGTCCTTCTTTTAGTATATTATCCAGCAAACTGAAGAGATAAAACCTATAGCAGATCTATTGTAACCCCCTTTTCGCTCTCAATATCCTCTCTCTTCCTCACTCAGAATCCAAAAATATATATAGACACAATACAATTCTCTCATATATAGTGAGGGGTTTCCTTCTAGGGCAAAAAACCCTAAATTAAACATAACTTCTACCGTCAGATCATCCACCTAATAAACATCCCAGATTGACTAGAAATTACTAGACTTTTACAAGGCAATTTTACATCTATTTTTAGCTTCGGGGGCGCTGCCCCTGAACCCCCGCCAGGGGACCGCTAGCCCCCGGACCCCCGCGGGGGGACAAGTCCCCTCCACTTGGAGGGGTGCACAGTCTTCCTGGGGTATACATCCGGCTGAAACCTTTGAATACAGAAGATAATCAGGCTCCACACCCAATAATCTCCCACTTGGAGACTGATTATAGCAACTCCAACGCTGCTTCATTTGCTAGACAATGACTCCACTTTGGACCTGGTTGTTTCTCATCTTCTTCATCATACTTGAAGACCAATTGAAATTGAGCAGATTCTCAGTTTCTCCCTGGTTACAACTTTTGTTAACATATCTATAGGATTTTGGCTAGTGTGTATCTTTTCCAGCTTCAACTGTCCATCTTCCAATGCTAACCGTATGAAATGGTACTTGAGCTATATATGTTTAGTCTTGGAATGAAATGCAGAGTTATTTGCAAGATGTATGGCACTCTGGCTGTCACTGTGTAACCTGCCCAACTCCTGCTTCTTACCTAGTTCATCCAGAAACCTTTGTAACCAAATCATTTCTTTACTAGCCTCTGTAGCAGCAACATACTCTGCTTCTGTTGTTGAGAGTGCAACAACACTTTGTAGTTTTGAGACCCAACTGACAGTTGTTCCACCTACAGTAAACACATACCCTATTGTGCTCCTCCTATTATCTCTATCACCTGCCATATCTACATCAACATATCCATGTAGAGAAATGTTTGAACCACCAAAGCATAATGCTTGATCTGTGGTACCTCTCAAATACCTGAGAATCCACTTCACTGCCATCCAATGTTCTTTTCTTGGATTGTTCATGTACCTACTTACAACTCCCACTTCATGTGCAATATCAGGCCTTGTGCAGATCATTGCATACATTAAGCTTCTAACTGCTAATGCATATGGAACTTTAAACATATGAGCCATTTATTCTTGAGTCTTGGGACACGCCTCCTTACTTAATTTGAAATGGCTAGCCAAAGGTATAATAACTGGTTTTGCATTCTGCATATTAAACCTTTTCAACACCTTTTCTATGTACTCACTTTGAGACAATGTTAATTTGCGATTCTTCCCGTCTCTAGTTATTCTCATACCGAGGATTTGTTTTGCAGCACCCAAATCCTTCATTTCAAATGAGTTTACCAATTTCCTTTTGAGCACATTTATTTCCTGCATGTTAGAACCTGTAACAAGCATGTCATCTACATACAATAACAATATAATATAGCTGCCATCATTTTGCCTTTTGAGATAAACACAATGATCAGAGTGACATCTAATATAACCTTATTCAGACATAAACCTGTCAAATTTTAGATACCACTGCCTTGGAGCCTGTTTTAAGCCATACAACCTCTTCTTCATATATATCTCTTCCTCCAAATCCCCATGGAGAAAGGTTGTCTTTACATCTAACTGCTTAAGATGCAAATCTTCAACTGCTACTAGACTTAAAATAGTTTTGATTGAAGTCATTTTAACAACAGGAGAAAATATCTCATCAAAATTTATACCCTTTTTCTGTGCAAACCCTTTCACCACAAGTCTAGCTTTATACCTTTTTCTACATCCATCTTCTTCCTTCAACTTGTAAACCCATTTATTCTGCAATTCTGTTTTAGCTGCAGGCAACCTGACTAAGTCCCAAGTCTGGTTATGTGCTAAGGAGTCCATCTCTTCTTTCATGGCTTGCTCCCACTTCTTCATGGTTTCTACCTGCACTGCTTCTTCATAACATTCTGGTTTACCAGAATCAGTCAACAATACATAATATAATGAAGGAGAGTATCTTTCAGGGGGTCTACTTATCCTGGTAGATCTTCTAACACCACTTTCAGGTGTTTGAGGTGATTTTTGCTGTTGTGGTTGTTGTTCTAGCTATTGATCATTATGATTTTCAGGCACCATCACTTTTTCTGTGATCTCGTCAAGCACTGTGTATTCTTTGTTTTCTTTTTCCTGTTTCTTTTCCTACAACTGATTCTTATACAAGACCTTTTCATTGAATATTACATCTCTGCTCCTAATGATTTTTTTATTTTCATAATCATATAAGCGATAACCAAAATCATTAACACCATATCCAATAAAGGTACATTTCTTTGATTTTTCCTCAAGCTTTGTTCTATTTTCTTTATTAATGTGGACAAAGGCTTCACAACCAAAAGTTTTTAAAAATGAGTAGTTTACCTTTTTACCTATCCATGCCTCCTCTGGAATACCACCATCCAAGGAACTTGAAGGCCCCCTGTTTATTAGATAAATAGCAGTGTCTACAGCATCTGCCCAAAATTGTAAAGGAAATCTTGCATGCAATATCATGCACCTTGCACGTTCCATGATTGTCCTGTTCATCCTTTCTTACACACCATTTTCTTGTGGTGTTCTTGGAACTGTCTTCTCTCTGCGAATTCCTTTCTCTGAACAGTACCTATCAAGCTCTTTGTTGCAATATTCACCTCCATTATCTGATCTGAGACACTTCACTTTTCCCTGTCTCATTTTCAACCAAAGCTTTCCATTTCTTGAAAGTATCAAATACATCAGATCTATTTCGAATACAATAAATCCAAGTTTTTATGGTTGCATCATCAATAAAAGTAACATAATAATAAGAGCCACCAAGAGATGATACCTGAGCAGGTCCCCATACATCTATATGCACAAGCTCTAATTTTTTGATCTTCTTTTCTTTCCCAACTCTAAGGAATCTGACTCTCTTCTATTTTCCATAAACACAATTCTCACAGAAGTCCAAATCAACATTCTTCAAACCCAGCAACAAATTCCTTGAGTGAAGAATCTTCATCCCCTTCTTACTCATGTGTCCGAGCCTATGATGCCATAATGTTGCATATGCTCCTTTCGAAGTTAAAGCATTAACAGAGTTAGAAATACCATTGCATAAATACAATGTACCAACCTTTTCGCCTTTTGCTATTACCAGGGCTCCTTTGGTGATCTTCCAAGCTTTATCTGTGAAAGTTGTCACACAACCTTCACCGCCTAACTGCCCTGTTGAAATTAGATTTTTCTTCAGATTTGGAACATGCCTTACCTCCTTTAGTAGCCATTGGTTTCCATTCTACTGTTTTACAAGAACCTTACCCATTCCAACAATTTTACAGGGTTTATCATCACCCAAACGGACTTGTCCAAAATATCCTTCAACATAGTCATGAAAATATTTCTTTTTAGGTGTGGCATGGAATGAGGCCCCTGAATCTACCACCCAGGAATCAGTAATACTTTAAAAAGAAAGAATCAAAGCATCTTGTAACACCTCACCTATCACATTTTCTTCATGATTGTTTTCTTGTTGTGCATCTCCTTCTTTTCCCTTCTGAGATCTACAGTCTTTCTTTGGGTGTCCTTTCTTTCCGCATTTCCAGCACACTATCCCCGATCTGGACTTGAATCTGTCTTTCCTTTATTTACTGTGATATCCTGAGCTCTTTCCTCTTTCGATTTTTCTTCCCCTAGACTCTGCACTCAAAGCATTACCTAATGTCTCACCAGAGTTTTTCCGTCACATTTCCTAGCTAAGGATTGCACCGACAACATCATCAAACTTTAAATTACTAGATCCAGAAACAAAGTTACTAATGGCCATAACTAAACCATTCCAACTTTCTGGCAATGAGCACAGAAATAACAGAGCCCTAACTTCATCATCAAAATTTACCCCTACAGAAATTAACTGACTTGTAACTATATTAAAATCATTTAAATGGCCTGCAACAGATCCACCTTCTGACATCTTCATATTAAATAAACGCTTCATAAGAAATACCTTATTTGAGACTGAGGGTTTTTCATATAGTTTGTCCAATCCCGACATTAAACCATGTGTTGTCATTTCCTTTGAAATATTAAACGCTACCAACGCCTCTAGGCACAACCGTATTGTTCCAAGTGCCTTTCTATCGAGAATATCCCATTCTATGTCTGTCATACTCATTGGCTTCTTTGTATTTCCACTCAATGGTAGTTACAGATCTCTCTGATACAGATAATCTTCCATCTACATCTTCCACAGCTAATAGTTTTGGCCGTTGAACAGCTGGTAGTTTTGGCCGTTGAATTTTTCGACCCTAAAGCTACCATCTTCCGCCATTGCTTCCACTCAAACCAGGAACCCTTCTCTCCTGCGAGTTTATCAGCCAAATAGACCTTCATCTCTAATACCAGTTGTTATAAAATTATATATTAAAGAGCAATGGAACACACAAAATATTGCAGAAATATAAACATAGAAAACGTATAAAACAAGAGAGACATAGATATACGTGGTTCACCCAGTTTGGGCTACATCCATGGAGAAACAACCAATTCTTATTTTATTATATTATCTAGCAAACTGAAGAGATACAACATACAGTAGATCCGTTGTAACACCCTTTTCACTCTCAATCTCCTCTCTCTTCCTCACTCAGAATCTAGATATATATAGACACAATACAATTCCCTCATATATAGTGAGGGGTTGCCTTCTAGGGCAAAAAACCCTAAATTAAACATAACTTCTACCATCAGATCATCTGCCTAATGAACGGCCCAGATTGACTAGAAATTACTAGACTTTTACAAAGAAATTTTACATCTATTTTTAGCTTAGGGAGCGCTGCCCCCGAACCCCCGCCAGGGGATCGCTGGCCCCTGGACCCTCGCGGGGGGGACAAGTCCCCCCCGAACCCCCTTGCGTGGAGGGGTGTACAGTCTTCCTGGGGTATACATCCAGCTGAAACCTTTGAATACAGAGGATAATCAAGCTCCACACACAACACTTACTTAGTTTGAAATGGCTATCCAACAGTGTACTAACTGGTTTTTCATTCTGCATATTAAATCTTTCCAACACCTTCTCTATGTACTCACTTTGAGACAATGTTAATTTAGGATTTTTCCTATCCCTATTTATCCTCATACCAAGGATTTGTTTTGCAGCACCCAAATCCTTCATTGTAAATGAATTTTCCAATTTTCCTTTGAGCATATTTATTTCATGTATGTTAGACCCTGCAACAGTCATGTCATCTACATACAATAACAATATAATATTGTTGTCATCATTTTCCTTTTTAAGATAAACACATTGATCAGAATGACATCTAGTATAACCTTGTTCAGACATAAACTTGTCAAATTTTAGATACCATTGCCTTGGAGCTTTTTCTAGGCCATACAAGCTCTTCTTCAACTTGCACACTAATTTCTCATTCCCTTTACCTCATACCCTTATTCTTGCTACATATATATTTCTTCCTCCAAATCCCCAATGAGAAAGATTGTCTTTACATCTAACTTCTCAATATGAAAATCTTATGCTGCCTCTAGACTTAAAATAGTTCTGATTGAAGTCATTTTAACAATAGGAGAAAAACAATCATCAAAGTCTATACCTTTCTTTTGTGCAAACCCCTTCACCACAAGTCTAGCCTTATACTTATATTTACCTCCATCTTCTTCCTTCAACCTGTAAACCTATTTATTTTGCAAAGTTATTTTACCAGTAGGAAAATTGTCTAAGTCCCAAGTTTGGTTCTGCATCAATGAGTCTGTCTCTTCTTCCATGGCTTGCTCCAACTTTTTCCCCATTTATACCTACATTACTTCTTCATATCGTTCTGGTTCACCAGAATTAGTCAACAACACATAATATTTTGAAGGAGAGTATCGCTCAGGGGGTCTACTTATCCTGGTAGATATTCTAACACCATTTTCAGGTGTTTGAGGTACCTGTTGCTATTGGGGTTGTTGTTGTCGTTGTGGCTACTAATCATTATGAATTTCAGGCACCTTTACTTTTTTTGTGACCTCATCAAGCACTGTGTATTCTTTGTTTTCTTTTTCCTCTTTCTTTCCTTGCATCTGATTCTTATACAACACCATTTCATTGAATATGACATCTCTGCTCCTAATTATTTTTTGATTTTCATAATAATATAAGCGATAACTAAAATCATTTACACCATATCCAATAAAGGTACATTTCTTTGATTTTTCCTCAATATTTGTTCTATTTTCTTTATTTATGTGGACAAAGGCTTCACAACCGAAAGTCTTTAAAATGAGTTGTTTACCTTTTTACCTATCCATGCCTCCACTGGAATATCACCATCCAAGGAATTTGAAGGTCCTCAGTTTATTAGATAAACAACAGTATCTATAACATTTGCCCAAAATTGTAAGGGAAATCATACATGCAATCTCATGCACCTTGCACGCTCCATGATTGTCTGGTTCATCCTTTCTGACACACCATTTTCCTATGGTGTTCCTGGAACTGCCTTCTCTCTGTGAATTCCATGCTTTGAGCAATAGTTATCGAATCTTTGCTGCAATATTCACCTCCATTGTTTGATTTGAGATGCTTCAACTTCTTTCACGTCTCATTCTCAACCAAATCTTTCCATTTATTAAAAGTATCAAATACATCATATTTATTTTGAATACAATAAATCCAGGTTTTCCTAGTTGCATCATCAATAAAAGTAACATAATAGAGAGAGCCACTGAGAGATGATACCTAAGAAGATCCCCATACATATGTATGCACAAGCTCTAATTTTTCACTCTTCTTTTCCCTCCCAACTCTGAGAAATATGACTCTCTTATTTTTCCCATCAACACAATTCTCACATAAATCCAAATCAATATGCTTCAAACTGGGCAACAAATTTCTTAAGTGAATAATCTGCATCCCTTTCTCACTCATGTGCCTTAGCCTATGATGCCACAATGTCGTATCTACTCTTGTGGAGGTTAAATCATTAACAAAATTAGAAATACCAATTCATATATGAAATGTACCAACCTTTTCTCCTTTTGCTATTACCGGGGCTCCTTTAGTGGCCTTTTAGGTTTTGTCTGTGAATGTAGTTACATATCCTTCACCACCTAACTACCCTATTGAAATTATTTTGTTCTTCAGATCAAGAACATGCCTTACCTCCTTCAATATCCATTGGTTTAAAAAAAAATCTTTATAAAAACCTTATCCATTTCAATGATTTTACAGGGTTTTTCATCACCCAAACGAACATGTCCAACATCTCCTTGAACATAGTCATGAAAATGTTTCCTATCAGGTGTAGCATGGAATGAAGCCCCTGAATCTACCACCCAGCCATTAATAATATTCTCTAATGAAAGAATCAAATCATATTGCAACACATCGCCTTTCACATTCGCTTCAAGATTATTCTCTTGTTTTCCATCTCCTTTTTTTCCCTTTCGAGATTTGCAGTCTTTCTTCAAGTGACCTTTCTTCCTGCATTTCTAGCACACTATCCCTGATATGGATTTGGATCTACCTTTTCTTTACTTACTGCAGTTTCCTGGGTTCCTTCCTCTTTCCATTTTTCTTCCCCTAGTCCTTGTAGTCAAAGCATTACCTGATGTCTCACCGGAGCTTTTTCATCGCATTTGCTCGCTAAGGATGGCAACAACAACATCATAAAACTTTAAAGTAAAAGATCCAAATATAAAGTCACCAATAGACATAACTAAGCCATTCCAACTTTCTGGCATTGAGCACAGAAATAACAAAGCCATAACTTCATTATTAAAATTTACCCCTACAAAACTTAACTGGATGGTAACCGTGTTAAATTCATTTAAATGATCAACAAAAGATCCACCTTCTAACACATTCATATTAAGTAGACGCTTCATAAGAAATACCTTATTTGAGGCCAAGGGTTTTTCATATAATTTGTCCAATGTCATCATCAAGCCTTCTATTGTTGTTTCCTTTGAAATGTTGAATGCCACTGACGCTACCAGACACAGCCGTATTGCTCCTAGTGCCTTTCTGTCGAGAATCTCCCATTCTGCGTTTGTCATACTCGTCGGCTTCTTTGATTTTCCACTCAATGGTAGGTATATATCTTTCTGATACATATAATCTTCCATTTTCATCTTCCACAGCTTGTAGTTTTGGTCGTTAAATTTATTGACCATAAACCTACCATATTTCGTCATTACTCCCACTCAAGCTAGCAACCCTTCTCTCCTGCAAGTTTATTACCCAAATAGACCTTCGGCTCTGATACAAGTTGTTATAAATTACTTAACTGAGCAATGAAATACATAAAATATTGTAGAACACAAATACAGAAAAGCATAAAACAAGAGAGGCAGATATACATGGGTCATCCAATTTGGGCTATGTCCACAGAGAAACAACCAGTGCTTACTTTTATATTATCGAACAAAATCAAGAGATACAACCTACAGTAGATTCATTGTAATTCCCTATTCTCTCTCACACAACCTCTTCTCTCTCTCTCTCTCTCTCTCTCTCTCTCTCTCTCTCTCTCTGAATCATGATACATATCTACAATACAATTCCCTCATACAAACTGAGGGGTTACCTTCTAGGGGAAAAAAACCCTAAATTAAACATAAATTATATGATCAGATCATCCACCTAATGAACAACCCAGATTGACTACGAAATTACAATATTTGTCTAGGAAATTTTTCATCTACTTTTAGCTTCAAGGGCGCTGCCCCCAAACCCCCGCCAAGGGGGGCTCCAAACATGCAGCCGCACCCCCCTGGACCTCCCAGGCAGCAATAGTGGGGGGGAAATCCTCCCCACACCCCCCCATCTGGGATTAGGATCCAAACGCAACTAAAAAAAGACCTATGAATCAAGAAGATAATCAAACTCCATAACCAACAAGAGGTAGGAAATATAAGACATATCTTCAACACTCTAGTCCTTTGTATGTGAAATACAACTACCTTGTTATTGATTACCACCCAAAAAAACAAGTTGAACATCATTAATAGTTTAAGTAGGTTTATCAAGTGGATTACAAAACAAGGAATCATGAAACATAGGTGGTAAAGGTTTTAGAGTACCCCCAAAGACAATCAAGTTTTCATTTGGATCAAATTCAAGATTAGAATCATTAATATGATCTTGAAAACCTGAGAGATCAACTTTCACTTTGGGCTCCAAGCAATTACTAAACCATTCTAGTTTTTCCTTAGTAGGATGTGGATAATAATAATTAGATGAAGGTTGAATGGATAGATCATCATTTTGATTTTCAGATTTCCCAACTTTAACATCATTGCCAGAGGGAAACAAAATTGCTACTGGAAAAGGAGGAGGAAAATGAACAAAAGGAATAATATGTTCCTCCTCAGAAAGTTGAGGTGTCCCATGGTTTGTAAAAGTTGGGGAGAGAGAATGACCCCGGGGTTTAAATTAAAAATATCTCAAGGAGAGTAAAATCAAATTCTGAAATTTTTCCATAATGAAATATGAATGAATAACTCCCTTGGAAAATTCACAACAAGGGTGAAGAAACCGATTAAGTCCTATGTAGATTCACCAGGTTCCATTCTAAGCAAATCAATTATATCACATACATCTTTATAATCATACCTATCAAATGCTTCACGAAGCTTCTTAACAAGTTTCTTGAGTGAATGGATAGAAGCAAAAAGTAATGTGTGACACCATTTATTAACATGACCTTCAAATGTGAGGGTGAACAACCTGGCCATGACATCTTTACAATGTATTCTATTAGAGAGATAAAATGCATAACTGAAAGAAGTGTTCAAGGAAATTTAGTTCACTCTCACAATAAAACTTAAATTGAGACAAGTGATGAATGATTTCCTCAAGGATGGTAAAATCAAACTCTTTAGAAAAACATCTCGGGATTATGATTTGGGAAAGATCCATTTAGGATGAGATATTCAAAACAAACTCAATGGGCACAACTTTTCGTCTGGCCCTCCTTCTAGCGCCAAAATGTTGGCGATGCTAGATACCACCAACATTTAGGGGGTCTCCCCAATGTGAAGTCCCAATTAGACCTCACACTATTTGGAGTAGGAGCCCCATCCAGAGTATCGACTTGGCCTCCATAATGCAAGGGTTCATCTCGATTTCAACGAATAACATAAGATATTATATACGTAAACCTTGAATAAGCAAGTAAGTTGACATTGTGAAGCGCCAATTGTAGAATGTAAAAGGAAACTTTCATGAGGGGAGACAAGAAGTGAGCCTCTAAGAGGAAAGTAATAGTACTATCCTAGAAGAGGCACACGAGAGTATAGAAGTATTCGTTAGAAAAATAGTTCACACAATGATATTAAAGCGAATACAACACATGTTCAACAAGATGTGTATCGAAGCCACCAAAATAGTTCAATTTCTTCAATAGATATGAACACAACGTATACCGTAAACATCTCAAGAATAGTCGCAAAAAAAATGTGATACATGCGTGAAAATTTGTTGGCTCATAGAGCTTCAATTATAAGGTGAAATATCCAAGTACATCAATTACAATGGTGAACACTAGTTCCAATAGTGGAACATTAAGTCACTCCTTTCTTCTCCAAAGAATAGTTTTCTCTCTTATTCCAAGTAGAGAAGCCAAGAATAGCTCGCCAAAGCTTGAGCCTCCAAAATCCCATTGCTTGAATTACAAGGTTGCTTTTATAATAAGGGTAATGACATTTAATATACCCATGACTTTGTAATTACCCTCATGACCGTTGGACTTCTAATGTATGCTTTGGACTTCTAAACAACTCTTGAACTTCCAATGTCTTTTGGACTTCTCTATATGACTTTTGGACTTCTCCTAAAGACATTTTGTCCATATATGACTAAGTGAATTTCCACATTCCACATATGACTCTTGGACTTCCACACATTACATTTTGTCTTTTACAATGATTACAATACTACATCATGACTTCCACATCATCATATGATGAGACTTGACATGTCACTATCTTTGATGACTGGGACTGATAGTGACTGATGACATGGAATTTCACTGGTGATGACAAAATTGCCACTCTATCTTTGCTCTTTGTTTTTCTTATGATCATGGAACTTTCACCTTCCAAAGGGTCTTCAAGCTTGGATTCTTTGCGGTGCTTTGATCATCAAGTTTTAAGTGTGTT
Organism: Pinus tabuliformis; assembly: GCA_031772625.1. Classification (NCBI taxonomy): domain Eukaryota; kingdom Viridiplantae; phylum Streptophyta; class Pinopsida; order Pinales; family Pinaceae; genus Pinus; species Pinus tabuliformis. Next base: position 1,844,213,400 of record CM062817.1, on the reverse strand, counting down.
CTTGGTTCTTTTCATGCAACTTCGTTTGTTTATTCTCTTTTCTTGATCTTCCTCATGCGTGCTTTCCATGATGTTTCTCGAATACATTTTTCTGCAATCACTCATGATAAGCAACGATTAGCCTAGAAATCTCCTATTTTACCATATTTTACGTTCACGCCTTTTTAGTGTGCTTGCGAGGGACAAAAGGGGATTCCTGGTGCATGGGCACACTTTGTAAGGTTGAAGGGCTGAAGGGGAAAGGATTCATGGCTTCGACATGCACTCATGCGCTCAAAAGAGGGATATGTTCAAGGTAGGGTGCATGGCACAAGTCAAAGGACAAAGGGGAAGGCTTCAAGATTCCCAAGTGTGTTGTGTGCTCAAGGGAGAGAAAGAGGGCACAGGGCACACTCCTAAAGGTTGAAGGATGAGGATTTGTGCCTTTATAGTATGCTCATGCATTCAAGAAACCAAGGAGGGTGCATCCCTTCGGGTCAAAGGAGTGCGCTCAAGGAGGGTGCATTCCTTCAGGTCGAAGGAGTGTGCTCAAGGAGGGCGTATTCCTTCAGGTCGAAGGAATGTGCATTCCTTCAGGTCAAAGGAGTGCTCTTAAGGAGGGTGCATTCCTTCGGGTCAAAGGAGTGTGCTCAAAGGAAACTAATGAGGTCACACTGCATAATTCCAAAGGCTGAAGATTGAAGCTTCATGCTTTCAAAGTGCGCTCATGCACTGAAAGACAAAATATGGCACATGGTGAAAGTATAAAGGTTGAAGGATGGAGATTCATGCCTTTGAAGTGCATTCATGTGCTCAAAGGGTCAAGAGGGTGAATGGCACATTATGGAGGGTTAAAGGGTGGATATTAAGGCCTTCAGGGTGCACTCATGAGCTCAAGAAGGGCACATTCCTTTGAGTAGAAGGAGTGCACTTAAAGAAAGGCTTGGTTTTTTAAGGGTGTAGTTCGGAACAAGGAAGGGGAAAGATGGATTAAGGAGTGTACTTTGTGTTCTTGCAACGTGCATGGTGCACTTATGAACAACGAAATATCTCCCACCAAGGGTTCAGAGTGTGATCATGAGCCCTTAGCCTTAATGAGCTCATTTTGCAACCGAATTTTTTCCCAAGTCTTGGTGATAAGGCAAGGGGCGAACAAGATGAGTTTAAAAGTAAAACCATGTGTGAATCATACCAACTCATCGAGAAAAATTATACGAGCTTGAACAATGATAAATATACGTCAAAATGCCACTCTGTACACATTCCCCAAGTACCACAAGTGAAGTGTGTGCGAGTTTGTCCCAAAAGTATCGTTTTATAACAACAAATATGTTATGACCATGAAATGCACCTAAAGTTGTTCTAATCAATGCGAAGACACTTGAGATCATTCCAAGACACTCAAAACTCATAGAATAACATGAGACAACATTTGATGATCAAGGAAACACTAGATACAATGGTGATAGTAGGCTCCAAAATTCACATGTAGTGAAATTTTTTAGGGTGTTGTAGCAGCGACAACACTTGGAGACACATTGGGTGGACTTTGGCTTCTCTGTCTAGGAAGAGCTTTCGGTTAAGGGTTAGACCTTCAGGAAGTATTGATTGCCTCAATTTCCCCTTTTTGACCCAGATTTATACATAACATCTCACTTTTCTTTACTTAGTTGAACACACATAAAAGATACACCCTATCGCAATTGTTTCAATACAGGAAAGGGTAATGTGCACGGTGAGTTTATGATATTCAAATTATAATTTTTCATCTCTCCTGGTGATTCATTTCTAGTAGTCTTGGTGACTAGGTGCTTAAAATTATGCTCAAAAATCAAAGTGTCGGAATTTTTTAAACTTAACTTCAGATCAAAGAGCTCATCATTCTGATTTCAACGGTGCAAATGACACTCAAATCTGAGCTCGTATGCAGAAGTTAGAGCAAGTCAAAGTTTAGATTTGACTTGCTTACATGGAAAGATTGGATGATGTGGCAAGGCCTTTCAGCGAATGAGGAGGTGCCAAGTGGCATGCCTCCATTGACCCTCGCATATTGTAAATCAAATGTTGCGGTCAGGTTGTGTCAAAGAATCATCCCCAACCAAGGCCACGGTTGCGATGCAATAAATCGCAATCTCACTTCGCAACAAGGCATTGTAGAAATCGGCCCCAGTAGGTATCGGGTTGTGATGTGATCACAATTGCAGATTGGAAAAGGGTCAATGTTACATAGAATAGGCCCCCGACAAGTACCAGGTTACAATGCAATATCGCAATCGCATATCGCAAACAGGGCAGAGTCTTGCATATATATAAAACCGTCGGTACTCTGAAATTGTGATTAGCAAAAGGAGCCAGATGCCATAAGTTACAGGCTGCAGTTTAATGATCTGTCAAGTCCACCTTATCACCATCGCACTTCGCCTGTCGTGTTCACAGACCATAAGCCCACAGGACTCCACTGATTGCGATTTGCGAGGGAGTTGTCGGAACCATCGCCTTAACCGCCGAACCTAACCATCATGTGACCACTTAGCCTTAACTGCGAGATAGGCAAGGAAGTTGGCGGGACAACCAATTTTGGCAGAACTACTCGAACTAGCTCCAAACTATGAATTTAACTGGCAGTTAGCCAGATGGAGGAGGAAATTGTGGAAAGACTAACAAAATTCATAACTAAGGCAGTTTTCCACCAAATTGGTTGCAAAAAGAGGTTAGATAGCCTTTTTTGAGTATTTTGAACTCATTGAGATAGGTGTCAGAGGCATTTGAACATTATAAACACACTTTTGTTGTAATTTTGAGCATAATAGAGAGGCCCAAGTATTGGAAGCTGGACCAAGGAGACGTAGTCTAGGAGGGGTGAACTCCTCATCAAATCTATGTGTTGTGTGTTGTATTTTGATGTTCTTTGTTGTTATTTTGATGTTGTTCAACATGTGTTTTATGTTAAATTGTTTATAACATTTACATAAGAAACTCTCATGGGAATCAATTAATTAAGCAAAAACGGTGAATCCTTAAGCACTTGATAAGCAAATGATAAGCATCTTTGGTTTTATTCTGAATGGGGAATAGCACAACATTACTAATCTCCTCCATTTCAGATCAAGTTGGTATCAAAGCTCTGGTTTTTGCTTACTAGATTTGCTTGTGCAAAGAAGGAAGAGTATTGTTTGATAGTTTTGTGTCATGCTAACAAGGTTAAAACTCAAAAGAGGTGAAGGAAAGCTGGTCGGAAGCCCTGAAGTTGGGTTAAGGGGAAAAAGAGCAAGGTTTCAACAATCCCTAACACCAGTTCAGCCTCAAGTTGTAGTTGAGACTCTAGAGATCATGTCTCGTGAAGGAGAACCTACAAACATGACAGAAGATGAGAAGACCTTCAAAAAGGCTTTCTTTGATATGAAAGAGATGGTAAAGGTCCTCTATGAAGAGAGGAATAGCAAGTTGCAAGAAGAAAGTTCCAAACCTCCCAAAGGAGAAGTCTCTTCAGGAGGAGGTAACAGAAAAGGAGGTAATGGGAATGGAGACAAACCTCCACCCTCTCCGCCATCTTCTTCATCTTATTCTTCACAACCATCTTCACACTCTTCCACTAATACAACCCTTACTCATACTCATCATCATTCTTCAAAAGGAACTGGTAAATCACCATTTTTAAAACTTGATGTTAAATTCAAGTTGCCCATGTATAATGGTGAAGTGAATGTAGAGAAGCTTGATAATTGGATTCATCAATTGGAGGTGTATTGTAGGATTCAAAACCTTCAAGAGGATGACATGAAGATTCAATTAGTTTCCTTGAGAATGGAGGGTGCAACACTTATTTGGTGGGAAGCAAGAACTCAAGACAAGATCAAAAAACATGGTAAGATCTCTATTACTTGGTCTGATTTCATTGCTGCTATAAAAAAACAATTCTACCCTTTATCTCATATGAAAAAATATATCATGAATTGGAAAAAATTCAGATAGTTAAAAGGTCAAAATGTGCAAGAGTATACTCAGGATTTTAGGAGAAGAGCTCTTATGCTAAGAGTAGACTTGCAGTCACAAGATTCTTTGCTGAAATAAATAGGAGGTTTGCATAGCTATCTTCGACACACCATTCTTATGTTTAATCCCACGAATATTGATGAGGTATGTGTTCAAGCTACACACCTCAAAGCAGGAGGGAAAAATGTACAAGAAGAAGGTAAGAAGAAACCATTCCATAGTGGTGAAAAAGGAAAGCAATCTAAAAGAAAGCAGAAGAAAAATAATTTTGTTAAGAAAGAAGGGGAGAAACCCGTGTACAAGAATTGTTCCAAAGAGGGCCATGATGAGACGCAATGCAGGAAGCGTCGTCCTGAATTAAGATTGAAGAAATTTAACAATAAAGGGAAACAAAAGACAAACGCTAATGTACAACAAGACTTGGGTTCTGACTTAGGTGATAAAACAAAGATTGTAGCCACAGTCACTAAAGGAAAAGTCGTGGCCAAAAAAAGCAAATAGGAATTTGTGGCAAGCACCAACGCAGCAAATAACTCCAACAATGCTTCGAATGAAGAAAATAGAATTGAGTTGTTCCATATCAGAGTTATTTCCAAACACACCAAGATTTATACGTTGTTTGAAAGTGGATCCCGGGCAAATTTAATTTCTACAAACTTGGTCAAGGAGCTGAATCTGGAAACCATGCCTCATCATAAACTGTATCCGTTGGGTTGGATAACCAAGGATGCAAATCTTCAAGTCACAAGGAAATGTGTTTCCAGGTTTGCTATTATTGTCAATTTTGTTGATGAAGTCGAATTAGATGTAGTGTCACTGGTATTTCTAGAATTATGTTGGGAAGCCCGTATCTGTATGACCAGAAAGTCATTTTCCATAGATTTGAGAAAAAATGTCATTTGTTCAAATATGGAGTGGAGTATATTGTGAGAGCCCATCTTAGAAATATTAATCTGTCTTTAGCAAGCGCAAGGCAAATGAAGTGACTAGTCAATTCCAGCAAGAATATCATGCTCCTTATGATCAAGTAGAAGAATGACATGGAGCATGAATCCTTTGCAGGTTGTGACGTGAAGTTGAAAGCTAAGTTGGTTGACGTGGTCAATCAATATGGATATGTGTTTCAAGAACCAAAAGGATTGCCACCAAAAAAGGGAATTCAGCACGAAATTCAACTACAGCAAGATTGTCCACTCCCAAATATCGATATGTATCGAATGTCAATTTTGGAAAGTTTAGAAATTAAGAAATAAGTCCAAGAATTATTAGATAAAGGTCTAATTTGTCCCTCTACTTCACCATGTGGTTCACCAATTGTTTTGGTACCCAAGAAAGATGGAACCTAGCGCATGTGTGTAGATTATCGATCTTTGAATAAAATTACCATAGAGAATCGATACCCACTCCCCAAAATAGATGATTTGCTAGATCAGTTGAAGAATGCAGAATATTTCACTAAATTAGGCTTGAGAAGTGGATATCATCAAGTTAGAATAGTTGAGGAGGATATTTGGAAGACTGTTTTTAAAACCAAACAGTGATTGTTTGAGTGGTTGGTTATGCCTTTCGGTCTTTGTAACGCTCCAGCTACATTCATGAGAGTTATGAATGATGTTTTAAGATCCTTTCTTGATGAGTTTTTAATTGTCTATTTAGATGATATTTTAATATTCAACAAATCACGAGAAGAGCATGTCAATCATGTGAGGAAAGTGTTGGATGTCTTGAAAAAAGAATAGTTATTTCTGAAGATGTCTAAATATGAATTAAGGAAAACTTCCTTAGTGTATTTGGGCCACATAGTTGGAGGAGGTGAGTTGAAGATTGACCCCTCTAAAGTTTTAGTCATTGTGAATTGGCCAATACCCAAATCAGTCATAGAAGTAAGGAGTTTTCTGGAAGCAGCGCAGTACTAGAGGAAGTTTATTGCCAATTTCTCTTCCATAGTAGCTACACTACATGCTTTGACCAGCGTGAAGGTTGTCTTCGAGTGGGCAGGAAAACAAAGAAAAGCATTCGATGCTTTAAAACAAAAGATCGGTTAAGCCCTAGTTTTAGCATTGTCGGATTTAAAACAACCATTTGAAATAAAAACAGATGCAAGTGACTACGTTATGGGTGCAGTTCTTTTACAGCATGGTAAGCCCATTTCATTTCATTCTGAGATTTTTAATGATGTTGTTATAACTATCCTACATATCATAAAGAGCTTTACGCATTGGTGCAAAGTGTGAATAAATGGAAGCATTACTTAATGGGAAAAGAAACCATTATTCACACCGATCATCAACCTTTACAATATCTACAATCTCAAACAAAATTGTAGAAATCAAGGTACTTTCGTTGGATGGGATTCTTACAGCAATTCCACTTGGTAATCAGGTGCAAGAAAGGTATTTATAATAGAGTTGTTGATATTCTTTCTAGATTGGTTGTTAATGTAGCCATTTTACTCAAGAATCATTATGTTTTGCCTGGAATTTATGTTGAACAATACGCACATGATGCTGACTTTCAAGAGGTATATTCAAACTTGAGTCAAGGCCACCAGGTTGAGGGATTAGACTACCATGTATATGATAATATGTTGTATCATTTGGGAAAACTTTGTGTTCCACAATGAGAGAGAGTAAATGTCACAACGAAAGCGCGCACTTCTCTTATTGTTGGACATTTTGGCGTAAGTAAAATAGTGGAAAATAATCAGAGGTATTTTTACTGGCCTCGTATGCTTGAAAGTGTGTCACGTCTTATCAGAGGTTGTTCATTATGTGTAGTCAGTAAGCCTAGTAATAGGAAACTAGGATTGTACACACCACTTTTAGTTCCCTCGCGTCCATGGGAGAGTGTTTCTATGGATTTTGTAGGAGGTCTTCCTTTATCAAGAAAAGGTAATGATTATTTGTACGTAGTTGTGGATAGATTCAGCAGATGTGCATATTAATTCCTTGTAAAAAACAAATTATAGTTGAACAAACAGCTCAACTTTCCTTTCAAAATGTATGGATTCATATTGGATTACCTACTTCTATTGTAAGTGATCATGATTCCCGATTTGTTGGGAATTTTTAGTCAAAATTATGGAACTTGATGGACACCAAGTTGAAGAAAAGTACAGCCTTCCATCCACAAATAGATGGTCAAACTAAAGTGGTTAATAGGACATTTATTCATTTTCTAAGAGGATATTGCAGCAAACATCCTAAGATGTGGGATGAACATTTGCAATATATTCAACATGCTTACAACTGAGCAAAACACTTTTCTACTCTAACTTCGCCTTTTGAGGCATGTCTTGGTTATTTGCCTAAATCTCCTTTGGATTTGATCTTTGAGAAAGATGTAGTTGTAGATGGACATAGTGACATAGATAGAGCAAAGAAATTTATTGAGAAAAATTACTTGATTCACTAAATAGTTCAAGAACAACTGGAAAAGAGTCAAGGCAATTATAAGGCAAGGCATGATAAGAATCGTGTGGATCATTAGTTTCAATTAGGTGATGAAGTTTGGCTTTACATTAGCAAGGAAAGGCTTCAAGGTCAAGGTAAAAAGTTGAAACCAATCTGTTATGGTCCATTTAAAATTCTGGAAAAGATTGGTAATAATGCTTTCAAGCTTGATTTGCCTTCATATATGCAAATTTATTTCATTGTTAATATTGAAAATTTGATATTGTCTGAGCCTCCTATGATTGGAGATCAAGGAGAAAGTGTACAGATTCCATCAATTGAAGATTTTTCTCCAGAATTTCTTGATGAGCTTCAGCATGACACCATACTTGATAGAAGAACGAGGTCATCAAAGAGGGGAAATGTTGATTATCTTCGAGTGGATCTCAAAGGTACAAATCCATCAAAATCCAAATGGATGGAGATTGGAAAGGTGAGGGAACTATACCCTCACTTGTTGAACAATTGAAGGTGATCCTTTTGGGGTCCAAAAGGCTTCGAGTGGGGAGGAGTGATCAGGTGCTCAAACTTATGCTCAAAAATAAAAGTGTTAAAATTAACTTCAGATCGAAGAGCTTGTCATTCTGATTTCAATAGTTCAAATGACACTCAAATCTGATCTCGTATGTAGAAGTTAGAGCAAGTCAAAGTTCAGATTTGACTTGCTTACGTGGTAGGATTGGATGATGTGGCAAGGTATTTCAGTGAACGAGGAGGCGCCAAGTGGCAGGCCGCCATTGGCCCCTGCATATTGAAAATCACATGTCATGGGTGGGTCATGTTAAAGAATCGGCCCCAAGCAAGGCCAGGGTTGCGATGCGATAGATCGCAATCTCACTTTGCAACAGGGAAGGAATTGCAGAAATCGGCCCCGGCAGGTATCAGGTTGCGATGCGATCGCAATCATAGATCGGCGCAGGGTCAGTGTTATGAAGAATCATCTCGCATATATATAAGATCGTCGGTACTCCGCAATTACAATTAGCAAAAGGATCTGGATGCGATAAGTTATAAGATGAAATTTAATGATTCGTTGGGTCCATTGTATCGCAATTTCACTTTTCCCGTCGCGTTCACAGGCCATAAGCCCGCAAGACTTCGCTAATTGTGATTTGCGATGGAGTTGCTAGAACCGTCGCCTTAATTGCCAAACCTAACCACCGTGTGACCACTCGGCCTTAACCACGAGATAGGTGGGGAAGTTGGTCGGACCACCAATTTCAGCGAAACTTCCAGAATTAGCTCCATGCAATGAATTCAACTAGCAGTTAGCCAGATATGGAGAGGAAATTGTGGAAATACTTACAGAAGTCATAACTAAGGTAGTTTTCCACCAAATTGGTTGCAAAAAGAGGCTAGATAGCCATTTTTTATTATTTTGAACTCATTGAGACAGGTTTGAGCATTGTAAACACACTTTTTCTGTAATTTTGAGCATAATAAAGAGGCCCAAGCATTGGAAGCTGGACCAAGGAGATGTAGCCTAGGAGGGGTGAACCCCTCATTAAATCTTTATGTTGTTTGTTGTATTTTGATGTTCTTTGCTGTTATTTTTTTGTTGTTTAGCATATTTTTTATGTTAAATTTTTTATAACATTTACATAAGGAACTCTCATGGGAATCAGTTAATTAAGAAAAAATGGTGAATCCTTAAGCACTTGATAAGCAAATGATAAGCATATTGGATTTTATTCTGAATGGGGAATTAACATAGCATTACTAATCTGCTCCATTTCAGATCACCTGGAGAGTACCCTGATAGAGTCACTTCAGGAGCACAAACGTTGCTTCGCTGCCAACGAGCCTGGACAGTACCCCGGTGAAGTCGCTTGCTTCACCTCCCAGCACAGGAAGCCTTTCTCTTATTTCTTCCTTTATTTATTTATTTAATAGAACTGTGCATCAAAACTTATTAACGAGCAGAAGAGGGTTCTTGACTTATTGTGAGTAGGGAAGGTTTCTTTTTCATAGAAGTATTTAAATACCTCTGATATTGATTTGCTCGCTTTATATTTTCCCCTTATCTGTTCTCTACTAGATTGGACAAGCGTTAACACACATATAGATTTACACCAAGATGAGTAGTTTAGAAGCTAGCATAGACATGGGTCTAATAGGTTCCCTCGTGGTTCTCCTCTTGGATGAATCGTATTTTCCATCTAGACTTAGCTAAACCTCTTGCATTTTCCCCAAAAAAGAAGGAGAACAACGTAAAGCCAACTCCCTTTTTGTTGAAAAATGTAACTAGGTTCGGTCTTCATGATGACGTGTGTAATTATGATTTTATGTAAAGAAGAAAATAAAATTATTTTTGTAATGGCTAATTCATGGTTTTCATGCTCAAATAATTTTATTTTATAGTTAAGGATCCCATTGTGAGCCTCTAGGATTGGTCATCGTGTCATAAAGTTTATTGAGTCAATGCCAAATGTTGAAGACCTATTTGGGCATGTAATTCATTGTAAAAGAAAATGTGTTAACCCTCCAAGGCCATGTCACAAGCTCTCCTTGAAGCCGACTTAAGGATGATTCTAGAAATGCATGTCGACCTTGTCACAATAAAAAATCGGCTCATTTTGATGGAAATGTCACTATATATAGGGCAACTCGACCTCACTCAAGCATAGATTTTGGTCAAGCATCAAGAACAAAAGAAGAAGTGTGAAAATCATTAGAGAAAGAGATCATCATCAAGCGAAGGAAGAAGGAACCTAATCGAAGTTGTTTGGCATTTTTTTTGGGCTAGTTTCTTCGCACGTGTGGAAGAAACTATGGTTTATGTAGCAGTTTCATAATAATCCTTGAGGAAGTCACCAAGAAGGTCTCTAAATGATCTCCCTTGCTATCAAAGATCACCTAGATAAGTCTACAAGTACAGGGAAGAAGGAAAGCATCTCCCTACTCTCTCCCTTACCTCCCACATGCGAAATGTCAGAGGTACGGATTGTAGGTATGTGAAAAGGAACTGAACTTTCAAGGTAGCTAAGAAGTGCAATGCATGAAGGCAGTTTGACTTATGTTGACTTGAGAAAGAAGAAGAAGTAGAAAAGAAGGATCTTGTGACTTGGTCTTAGAGAGGTTGTGTCAAGGGTCTTGGTCTTGGTATTCATCAATCAAAGTCTCTATAAGAAGAAGAATTCATTTGGGTTTTCCTCTCAAGTTGGAGAGGTTTTGGCCCTGGATGATCGCCTATATTTTTGTCTCTTGTATCTTTATTGTTTATGCTTTGATACTTTTTTGATGAAGTGGAACACTATAATAATCTAAGTAAAGAGAAGATCCTAAACTAAATAAGAAAAAAGCATTCAAAAGTAGTTATCATTCAAGAGAAATCACCTCATTTATATTCCCTAGATTTCTCAACATGGTATCAGAGCTAAGGTGACAAATCAAGGAAATGAAATCTCATCAAGGGACACACAAGCATTCAAGGATCAAATCTCGAAGGACATCAAAGCAAACTCAAGATCTACAAAGAAGTGTTAAAACCCTATATCAAAGAATAAGTCTACACCAGAAGGATTCTTGGGACCACAAAGACCCTACTTAAGTTGAAGAGACCTACAACTCAAATTATCTTGAAGGCTATTCATCTAAGAGAAGCACGATCAAGGACGTTGTCATCACCTTCAAAAGTTATAATGAAATCTCCCTTTCATTGAAGCAAGGTCCTTACCATTGAAGAATATCATCCAAGAATCATCAAGACATCATCAAGAAGTTATCATCAATCATCATCAACAAGGAAATCACCATCAAAGGATCAAAAGTGATCTCCCTTTCTGTGGATTCAAGGATCACTCTTGAAGAGAACTATCTTCATCGAGGAGAAGTTATCTATTATCTATATCATCATCAAATTTAGGAAAGTAGACATTGGAAGAAGCATTTGTACAAGTAAGTATATTTATGTCTACATCTGAATCTTTCATAATGTCTTTTTGCAAGGAAAGCAACAAATTGGTTGGGGCTTCAAACTTTCTTGCATGGAAGAAGAGGACATATCTGAATCTCATTCAAAATAAGGTCATGGAACATGTCAAAGGCTCAATCACCAAACCTTCAAAATAAGATGCTCAAGCACTTGCAAAGTTTATGAAAGGGGAAGTAAGGGCTCAAAGGATTCTCATAGAATCCATCAAGGATCTCCTCATCCCATATGTATCTAAATCAAAACTTCAAAAGAAATATGTGACAAGTTAGTAGATTTGTTTTCCATAAGAACTTTAGGAGAAGTTATCTCATTAAGGCAAGAACTCTACAAACTAAGGATATCAAAAGAAGAATGAATAGACTCATACTTTATGAGGATATCTGAAATAAGGGATCAACTTTAAGATCTAGGAGAAATAATGTCTGACAAGGAAATGACCACCGTAGTATTAAATGCACTACCAAAGGAGCGGGGTAACTTTACTTCAACCATTTATGGGAAGAAAGAAGATACTCCATTCTAGGATCTATGGTCACTATGAAAGGTTGAAGGCAAAAACTAATATGTGATCAAATGAGAAAACTCAAGCATATGCTACTATGGCAAAGAGAAAAAAGAAGTTTGGAAAATTTGGTCCTCAGAAAAAAAAAAAAGAAGAACATGGCTAAGATTCAATTCTATGGATGTCAATAATATGGGCATTACAAGAGATATTGTCCTAATCTCAATAAGGACAATAACAAAAGGGGAAGAGAAGAAGCCCATGTCACCGAAGAAGTGGAAGAAGATGGAAGGAATAAATCTAAGAAAGAGGAAGTAAAAGATATCTACTATGACTGAGATAGTCTTCCTCGCCTAGTTCTTTTCAAGTTTTTATGTTGTAAGATATGGTTATCATAAGTCTCTAAGAAAGAATGATAGGATGCATCATGGCATCATAGAAGCATTAAAAGCAAGATCTCCTTACATCATCATAAGAGAAGCATGAAAGATAGTTGAAATATATGGTAGTCACCTATGGAAAGATATAGCTCTTGGTAACCTCATTAGAAGCATAAGTGGTGCTTATGGAAGAATAAAAGGTCATCTAGTAGAAAACTCATCATACATCGGTTAAGAGGAAACATCTATTGGATGAGGATACTCAAGAACTTCTATTGGAATCTTCATCGAAATATTCACCAATAAAAAGGAAGAAAGTGTTTCATCAAGAATTCCAACTTGTAGGAATTCATGGAAGGATGGTATGATGTCAAAAAAGGTAAATCAGATCAAGGAATTGAAGATATTTCAATCAAGGAAACTGTTGAAGGAAGTCTAGATGACTTAAAGGGGAAACGAGGTATGTATTCTTATATTTGATAATGTAGGGTCGTTTCATATGGTTGCATGTAACATGGGTAAATGCTCTATCTTGAGAGCATGATCAAAAGAAAGGATCTCCTCCTTTGAAAGGAAGTAGGAAGGCATGGGTCACACATCAACTAGATAAAATCAAAATAATATGTCCTCGTATGAAATATTAGGTGGTTGATGAAAATTAGAGAAACTCTTATTGGAAGTTCCTAGAAAAGAAATGTGTGAAGAAAGAAAGGAATAGATCATGAAATATGTAACTATGGAATAGGCGATCAACATCCAAGGACTGAAAGATTTGACTATGATATCTCCATGAAAGATATGAAGACCCTAATAAAGTCTAAAAAATAAAGGGACCCTTGACAGTATATATATTTTTGAGATGTGTCAATATGTATGTCAGATGTTGATGCAAACAGAAAGATGTCATGATGAAAGACCATCACAAAGGTAATTTTGATTTAATGTTCATTTTCTATTTTTGAATGATATTTGAATGGGCTTATGTAGGGCTTCTAAGGTAATAACAATGGAATTCTTCTACAACTAACAATCATGTGGCAGGATGAAAGGTCCTTAAGGAAACATGATATGAATAAAGGAAACATGGCATGAAGGAAGGTAGGATATGGGCTAATGGATCACTTTCCAATGAAAGAAATGATGACATGACTCATGAATGAAAGTGATGGATGTTCAGTGCCCTACAAAGAAGTCCCAAAATATGTAGACTCTATGACAAAGAATAAATTCATGACATCAAAGGAAGGAGTTCTACAAGCAGTTGGTTGTCCCATGATCTCCACCTAAATAGTTGTTGAAAACATGTCCTTGGTCAAGAGGGAGCTTGGTCAAGTCCCTAGTTAAGAGGGAGCTTGTGTACATTCTTGTTTATAGGAATGGGTACATTCCTTCAATGGAATGTGTATGTCCTCCCTAAGTTGAGAGGGAGAGATAAACACATCATTTTTGTCTTCAATTGGGAAGATAGAATGGAGGATTGGGTAAACATCTAGCATCCGATACTCTTTGAGGATGAATTAGGGAATCCAAGATAAGTGTTGTTGTACAGGAATGATATTCTTTAAGGACTGGGAATCCAAGATAAGAATAGTCCCGGTGGAACATACTTTAGGAGAACCCAAGTGGGGTATGTTCCGAGAGAGACAATGATGAGGGTGTCTATACATCATTGGTCTCACTAGCATTGAGCTATGATCTTGTGGAGAGATAGAGCAATTAGTCAAGGCCTTGCTATGTGGTAATGTTGGATGATATGATGTTATACAGATGGGTTCCCAATCTGACTCTTCTTATGATAATTCCTCATATTGAGAATGTACAAGTACCTGGTGTAGATTATGAATACCTCCCTAGTTAAGAGGGAGTGTTGAAAAATGAAACTAGGTTCGGTCTTCATGATGACATGTGTAATTATGGTTTTATGTAAAGAATAAAATAAAATTATTTTTGTAATGCTTGAGTCGTGGGTTTCATGCTCAAAGAATTTATTTTATATTTAAGGCTCCCATTGTGAGCCCCTAGGATTAGTAATCATGTCATAAAGTCTATTGAGTCAATGTCAAAGCTTGAAGACTCATTTAGGCATGTAATTCATGATAATAATAATACAAAATTAACCCTCCATGACCATGTCACAAGCTCTCCTTGAATTCGGCTTAAGGATGATTCTAGAAATATGTCAACCTTGTCACAAGCAGAAATCGACTCATTTTGATGGACATATGACTATATATAGGGAAGTTTGGCCTCACTCAAGAAAAAATTTCAGTCAAGCATCAAGAATAGAAAAAGAAGTGTGAAAATCACTAGAAAAATATGTCATCATCAAGCGAAGTAAGAAGGAACCTAATTGAAGTTATCTGGCACTGTTTTTGGGCTAGTTTATTCGCACGTGTGGTAGAAACTAGGGTTTCTACAGTAATTTCATAACAGTCCTTAAGGAAGTCACCAAGAAGGTCTCCAAATCAACTCCCTTACTAGATGAGATGATCTAGAGAAGTCTCCAAGTATAGCGAATAAGGAACGCATCTCCAAACTCTCTCCCTCACCTCCCACGTGTGAAATTGTAGAGGTATGAATTACAGGTTTGTGGAAAGGAACCAAAATTTTAGGGTAGCCGATAAGTACACTACATGAAGGCAGTTTGAATTATGTTGACTCGAGCAAGAAGAAGAAGCAGAAAAGAAGGTACTTGTGACTTGGTCCTAGAGAGGTTGTGTCAAGGGTCTTGGTCTTGGTATTCATCAATCAAAATCTCTATAAGAAGAAGAATTTGTTTTAGTTTTCCTCTTAAGTTGGAGAGGTTTTGGCCCTGGCTGATCCCATATATTCTGTGTCTCTTGTCTCTTTACTATTTATGCTTTGGTAGTTGTTTGATGAAGTAGAACATTATAATAATATAAGTAAAGAGAAGATCCTAAACTTAAGAAGTTAAAAATCATTCACACACAGTTATCATTCAAGAGAAATCACCTCATTTATATGCCCTATATTTCTCAACACTTTTGAGCCATGCATTTTTTCACACAAGGTTTTATTGATAAAACATGAAAGAAAGGCATACGAAACTAAAAGCAGAAACAAGAGATAAAGAAAATGGAGACTAAAGCCAAAAACATCACACACAAAAAAAATAGATGCAAAGACTAGATGGAGAGCAGGAAAGAAGGTGGATGCAATGCAAAAGGACCTAAATGCAACTAAGCCTACTCCTAACCTAATCATATAGAAGGTCAAGGCTAAGTGTAATGATATTTCCAATGTAACCATCGTCATTCTGGACCTGCAACTGCAAATATATGAGAAATTAAAATCAATATAAAACTATGTGCAATAGAAAATATAAGAACTTTGAAAACTTGCAAAATAAAATGAAGTTCTAGCTTATTACCAAAAGGATCTGACATATCGACTAGTTTGATCTTGTTTTGAACTTTACTTTGTTGTTTGAAATGTTGATTATACAAACCTTGTAGGATTCTTTTCAATACACATTCATCTGCGCTCTCAATTTTTGTGAGAATTAAAAAGGATTGAAACTTGTTATTTGCATAGGAGCTTGCCACGTAAGAATTCTCTAACCATTCAACAATTGGATCTTGATATTGAAGAAAACCAATTTGAAAACCCTGGAACTTATAATATTAATGAATTTTCAATTAATGTATTTGAATCATAATGAGAATTTTCGGTATTATGATCATAATGGTGAATTAACATATAAGATTCTCAATTCCCTATTGGTTCCTTTTGTATCCAATTCCGTGCAAAGTCAACAATAAGAAATCTTAGGGCATTCAAGAAAATTATTGAGATTATAGAACTAGGAAACTAATCAAGATACTGGGTTGACAAAAGGTTAGAAACAAATGTCATATCAAACTCGATACTAAGACAAGGGTTTTGGTTGGCTAAATTATTGAAGCAATTACATTTATTCCAAAAGAGAAAATGTGACACAGAGATGATTAGCTTCATGATATGCGCAAAAGATATAATAAGGTGATCAAATTCGGAAGGGTTTAACGCAAAAAAAAATACTTCAACTCAAAATGACCCTTATCTTGATAATATGAATGATATACTTTGAAACTATGATGATCCATGAAATATGTGCTCTCCAACCCTTCGTCTAACTCAGGGGGTTGACAAAGGAACTCACCAAACGAGAATATTTCATCTTATCAGAAATTCGATCTTGAGGATTTAAAATATTAACTTGGAAACACTAAAATTTCCTCGAGAATGAACTCATAGTCAGTGGATAAATGTCAAAGAAATATCTATGAAAATATAGATCCAACTTAGTTTAGATATCTAAACAATATTGCAAAAACCTAACATAACCATCAGTGGGACTTGAAGTGCCTCAACTTGCTAATAGGTCTTTGAACTTTCTGATGGTGGATCATCAAATCTGGGTGGCTTGGAAAAATCAGTAGGCAGACATACACCATTATCATCTGATGTATCAATGAAAACACTATCAATGCCATTGGTTTGATTAGATTTAGGATTAATCATATCAGGTTCTTTATGGATAGAAATTGAAATACCTCAATCCCTTGATCATTCAGAGTTGGAACATATTCCTCCTAAATTACAAAATATTTACAATTGAATAGATCGTGAATAATAGATTCAAACTTTTCATCCTCTGGTTGTACTATCACACCATCATGTACCTAATTGCAACCATTATTAGCCAAATTAAGATGGAAAGGATTTAAGGGGGCTACTGGTGTGACAAATTTATCAAACATATCTGGGTATAATCGATAGTGTGCTAGAGGTGATGAAGGATTGAAATACTCGGGAAGAGGAGCAACAGTTGTACTTAAATTAGATTGAACATGAAATAACAACAAATCAAAATCATTGTCATCATGGTAAAGGTAAAATATTGGCATACTAATATGAACTCAGATTGACAAGGATATTCCAAAGATTCAAGAACCTGACAACTTACCCCTTCAGATTTTTCATCGAAAGATGTATGAATTCAAGAAGATCAAGATCATTATAGATTAAAATATCATCCCAATTCACGAATGGAGATTGTAAACAATGAAAAACAAATTATGAATAGATACCTTGCAAATACAAGCCCTCATAGGAAATGAAGATATCACCAAATATGCTTGGATATTCACCACCATATGTGTTAATGGAAAAATGGATACCATGGTGATGGTTATACAAAGTCTTAACTTGGATTTGGGGTTCAAAGTCATTTGATAGGTTATCAAGAGTAAAATATCAGAGCTTAGCTAGAAAGGAAATATTATCATTTTGAAAGAGGGAGGAAATATAAGACATATCTTCAACACTCCACTCCTCTACATGTGAAATACAACTACCTTGTTCTTGATTTCCACTCGAAACAATAGGTTCAACATCATTAATAGTTGAAGTAGGTTGATTAAGTGGATTACGAAACAAGGAATCGTGAAACATAAGTGGTAGAGGTTTTAGAGTACCCCCAAAGGCAATCAAGTTTTCATTTGGAAAAAATTCAAGATTGGACTCGTCAATATGATCTTGAAAACTTGAGGGATCAACTTTTAGTTTGGGCTCCATGAAATTACTAAACCATTCCAAGTTTTCTTTAGTGGGATGTGGATCATAAGAATTGGATGAAGGTTGAATGGACAGGTCAACAGTTTAATTTTTAGATTTCCCAATTTTAACATCATTGTCAGAGGGAACCCAAATTTGTACTAGAAAAGGGGGAGGAAAAGGAACAAAAAGAATAAAAGGCTCCTCATAAAATTGAGGTATCCCATGGTTTGTAAAATTTGGGGAGATAGAATCACCTCAGGGTTTGGATTCAAAATATCTCAACGAGAGTAAAACCAAAGTTTGAAATTTTTCCATAATGAAATCTGAAAGAATAACTCCCTCAGGAAATTCACAGCAAAGGTGAATAAACCGATGAAGAAAGTCCTCTACATATTCACCAGGTTCCATTATAAGCAAATCAATTCTATCACATACATCTTGATAATCATGCCTGTCAAAGGCTTCACGAAGCTCCTTAACAAGTTTCTCGAGTGAATGGATAGAAGCAGTAGGTAATGTATGACACCATTTATTAACTTGACCTTCAAATGTGAGGGTGAACAACTTGGCCATGACATCTTTACAATGTATTATATTAATGAGACAAAATTTCATAAATTGAAAGAAGCATTTAAGTACAATTAGTTCACTCTTGCCATCAAACTTAAATTGAGACAAGTTATGAATGATTTATGTAGGGATTGTAAAACAAAACTCTTTATAAAAACATCCTGGGATTATGATTTGGGAAAGATCCATTTAATATGAGAGATTCAAAACATACTCAATGGGCACAACTTGGCGTTTGGCCCTCCTTTTAGCACCAAAATGTTGACGGTGTTGGATACCGCCAACATATAGGGGGTCTCCCTGATGTGAAATCCCAATTAGACCTTACATTATTTGGAGTAGGAGCAACATCAGGAGTACCGACCCAACCTCCATAACATAAAGGTTCATCTTGGTTTCAACATATAACATAAGAGACTATATACGCAAACCTTGAATAAGCAAGTAAGTTGACATTTTGAAGCAACAATTGCAGGATGTAAAAGGAAACCTTCTGGAGGGGAGACAAGAAGCGAGTCTCTAAGAGGAAAGTAATAGTATTATCCTAGAAAAGGCACACGAGAGCATGGAAATATTCATTAGTGAAATAGTTCACACAACAATATTAAAGTGAATACAACACACATTCAACAAGATGAGTTTTGAATCCACTAAAATAGTTCAATTTCTCCAGTACATGTGAACACAACGTATACCGTAAACATCCCAAGAATAGTCCTAAAACATTTGCAATACATGCATGAAAATATGTTGGCTCAAAGATCTTAAATTAGAAGGTGAAATATCTAAGTACATCAATTACAATGGTGAACACTAGTTCCAATAGTGGAACATGAAGTCACTCCTTGCTTCTCCAAAGAATAGTTTTCTCTCCTATGTCAAGTAGAGAAGCCAAGACTAGATCTCCAAAGATTGAGCCTCCAAAACTCCTTTATTTGAGTTATGAGGTTTCTTTTATAATAAGGGGAATGACCTTTCATATCCCCATGAATATTGAATTACCCTCATGACCCTTGCACTTCCAATGTGTCCTTTGGACTTCTAAACAACTCTTGAACTTCTAGTTCCTTTTGGACTTCTCTATATGACTTTTGGAATTCTCCTAAAGACATTTTTTCCATATATGACTAAGTGAATTTCCACATTCCACATATGACTCTTGGATTTCCACACATTACATTTGTTCTTTTACAATGATTACACTACTACATCATGAATTCCACATCATCATATTATGAGACTTGACATGTAACTATCTTTAATGACTGGGACTGATAGTGACTGATGACATGGAATTTTTCCAGTGGTGGCATGGCTACCACTCTGTCTCTGATATTTGTTTATCTTTTAATTGTGGTGCTTTCACTCTCCAAAGGGTCTTCAATCTTGGAGTCTTTGGGGTGCTTTGATCATCAAGTTTCAAGTGTGTTTTTGGTTCTTTTCGTGCAGCTTTCTCCGTTTGTTATGTTTTCCCGATCTTCCTCACACATACTTGCCATGATGTTTCTAGGATACCTATATCTCCAATCACTCATGATAAGCAACGATCAACCTAAAAATCTCCTTTTTCTACCATGTTTTATACATATTTTATATTCATGCGTTTTTAGTGTCCTCATTAGGGACAAAAGGAGCTTATGGTCACATGGGCACACTTTGAAAGGCTGAAGGGCTGAAGGGAAAGTATTCATGGCTTTGGCATGCGCTCATGTGCTCAAAAGAGGGATACAGTGAAGTCAGGGAACATGGCGCAAGTTTCAAGGACGAAGGGAAAGGATTTGGGGTTCCCAAGTGAGTTATGCACTCAAGGGAGAGAAAGAGGGTGCATGGCACACTCCTGAAGGTTGAAGGATGAGGCTTCATGCCTTCATAGTGCACTCATGTGCTCAAGAAACCAAGGAGAGCACATCCCTTTGGGTCGAACAAGTAAACTCAAGGAGGTCTCATTCTTTTGGGTCGAAGGAGTGTGCATTCCTTCGAATCAAAGGAGTGCACTCAAGGAGGGTGCATTCCTTTGGGTCGAAGGAATTCTCTCAAGGAGGGAACATTCCTTTAGGTCATAAGATTGCACTCAAATGAAACCAATGAGGGTTCACAACACAAGTCTGAAGGCTAAACGATGAAGCTTCATTTCTTTGAAGTGCACTCATGTGCTTAAGAGACCAAAGAGGGTGCATGATGCAAGTCCGAATGTTGAAGGATGGATCTTCATGCCTTCAAAGTGTGCTCATGCACTCAAAGTTTCAAGAGGGTGCCTGGCACATCATGGAAGGTTGAAGGTTGGATCTTAAGGCCTTCGGGGTGCACTCATGCATACAAGGAGAGCGCATTCCTTGGGGTCAAAGGAGTGTGCTCAAAGGAAGGCTTGGTTTTTGAAGGGTTCAATTCAGAACAAGGAAGGGAAAATATAAATTAAGGAGTGCACTTTGTGCTCTTCGAGGGTGCATGGAGCACTTTTGAACAACAAAGGATCTCCCATCAAGGCTTCGGAGTGCGGTCATGCGCTCTTAGCCTTAATGAGCTCGTTTTGCAACTGAAATTTGTCCAAGTCGAGTGATAAGGTAAAGGATGAATAGAATGAGTTTAAAATTAAAACCATGTGTGACTCATAACAACTGATTGAGAAAACTTTTAAAAACCTTGAAAAATGATAAATATGCATCAAATACCCCTTTGTACACATTCCCCAAGTACCACGAGTGAAGTGTGTGTGACTATGACCCAAAAGTGTCATTTTACAACAACAAAGATGTTATGACCATGAAATGCACCTAAATATGTTCTAATCAATGTGACGAAACTTGAGATCATTCAAGGACACTTGAAAATCATAGAATAACATGAGACGACATTTGATTATCAAGGAAACACTAGATACGATGGTGATAGTAGACTCCAAAATTCGCATGTAGTGAAATTTTGGAGGGTGTTCTAGCAACAATAATGAGGGGCTACACTAGTATTATAGGGACCTAACATGCCTCTCTCCTTACAAAAAGTGTTTTCCTCATTGCTTGAGTAGTTCTGGATGCTTTTGTATAAAATTTTCATCCTTCCATGTGGAATCTTCATTGGGTAAGTTCTTCCACTTAATGAGATACTCTAAAATTGATTGATTTCGTAGCTATCAGGTTCTTGTTTTGGTGACTGCTTCAAACTATAATATGATTTGTCCTTCCTTTTCAAGTTCTAGAAATATTATTTGAACTGGGAGATTGTCATTGATAACCTTATTTAAGCATGAAACATGGAAAGATGGGTGTACTCTGGAAGATGTGGGAACCTATAATTTTTATGCCATCGTACCAATATTTTGCAACACCTTGTAAGGACCATAGTACTTGGGCGATAATTTATTATCCTTCTTAGCTTTCTTGAGGGGAATTTGTTTGTATGGTTGTAGCCATAAAAATACCCAGTCACCTACGTGAAAACTTCTTTCACTATGATGTTGATATGCTTGTTGTTTCATTGAATACTGCGCCTAAGTGAGGTTATCCATTAAGAGCTGGAGAAATTGTTGTTGATGCTCGATGTGATCTTCCACTACTTGAACCTTAAAATTTTATCTTAAAGATGATGTGATGGACGATGGATGATATCCATAAAGTGCCATAAATGGGGTCATTTTTGTTGTAGCATGGAAGGAAGTGTTATACCACCATTCAGTCAGAGGTAACCACTTGACCCATTGTGTTTGTTTATCATATACAAAGAAACGAAGATATCCTTCCAAACATTTGTTCACTATCTCAGTTTTCCCATCAAATTGAAGATGATAAGATGAGATATGAGATAATTAAGTACCAAGATGAGAAAAATAATTCCGTCCAAAAATTTAGAGTGAAAATGGGATCTCTGTCACTTACAATAATATTTGGGTTTCAGTAGCAACTGTATTGGATTTAAAAGGATGGGATAATGCACAAAAGTGTGCATGCTTGGTAATTCTATTAACTACCACCAGGATGACACTCTTTCCTTCTCACTTGGTAAAGTTGTGATAAAATCCATTGAGACCTCCTCCAACTACTAACTTGGAATAGCTAAAGTTTGTAATAGACCAAGGGTCTTAATTTTTTCAACTTTATTTTGTTGGAAAACCAAACATTCTACCATAAAATTTTGAATATCAGATTCAAAGCCATTCAAAAAAAAATCCTTCTTGAACCTGTGGTATGTTTTTAAAAATCTTGAGTGCCCTCATAAAGGAGAGGTGTGCAATTCTAAAAGAATATTTTGTTGGAGTTAGGAATTCTTACATAGAAATAATAGATTTGTGTACCATAATCAATCATTTTTCTAGATAAATGTATCTGATGTACTAGGATCTTGCTATAACTTTTGAATGAGTGTCCACACCCCTTCTTCATTCTTCCATTCCTCCCTTGCTTTGGTTATCCAGTCAGGTTGGATAATCAAAATGGCATAGATAAACTCTTCCACATCCTCATCCCTTCTTGAGAGTGCATCTGCAACAACATTTTGCTTCCCTTTTTTGTATATGATTTCAAAATCATAACCCAACATCTTGGTGAACCATTTTTGTTGCTCTTCTAAAGATAATATTTATTCCAAAAAAAATTTAAGACTATCATGACCTATTTTTACCTTGAAGTGTCTTCCGATTAGGTAAGGGCGCCATTGCTTCAGAGCATGTAGTTTTGACAACATTCCTTATCATAAATAGGTTTGTGTAAATACCTTCCCTTGATTGGAGGACTTTCAAAAGCAATGGGTCTTCCTTCTTTCATTAAAACAACACCAATTCCATTTCCTAAGGCATCACATTCTACCATAAATGTTTTTTTGAAGTCTGGAGTAGCTAAAACAGGAGCTTGACACATTGCTTCTTTAAGATGTTCAAAGGTCTTAGTTGCTTCTGGAGTCCAAAAATGTTATGTCCCTATAATACTAGTGTCTCTCCCTTATTGTTATTATTATTGTATCCCTCTATTGTATTTTTTTTCCCATGTATCCCCCATTTTGTTATTGTTGTGCCCTTACATTATTATTGTTATGTAGGCTCTGATTATATTGTGACCCCTTAGACTTCTATAGATACCAAGGAGGTCTTATCATTTGTATCATCAAACAATTGTTCATCTATGTAATGTAGAGGAGGTTTCAAACACTAAAATTGTGACCATGTGGACCCGTTACATTGATGAAATTCCTGTAAAAATTGCAGATCTTGGTTCACTATATTCTCTGAGATATGGTCCGAAGAAGTTAGGGTTTTTTCATACTCCAGAATTCAGTCTCAAATAGGTGACCTTGGGAAAATCATCATAACTTCCTCTATGAGCATAGAATTTTAATTTTGTAAAAAATAACTGAAAGTGCACGGATGGCATTTTTTTGTGTATCATTTTCAGGGCTAAAGGTTGAAACAATGACGCATGGCATTCCTTACAAGTTTGCTCTACTAAACCAGTCCATAATCAAGATATCGTGGGAGATTGGGAATAACATTATCTTGAAGAATCCAATTTTGGTCTAACTTGTGGCATTGGAAAGAAGACTCATAGGGATACCACATAATGGAATTTCTAACCTTGGAGATCTGAAATTACATAGGTACAAGAGTTTCAATATCGATCTCCTAAAAAGCAAGAAAAAAGTTGTATTTTTTAAAAAATTAATAACTTTTTCTTGAGAAATCAGTTTGAAGTGATTCAAAAGGGCATAGAGAAGCATATATATCATTGTTTGATTCCAAAAATCCTTGAAACAAAAAAATGGACACACCTAATAAGCAACCATAAATATCTTCTATGATGCATGAAGAAGAGGAAGAAATGCAACATGATATATCAAAATTACAAGACCAAGTGCAACAAATTTCACTCTCACAAAAAGTAACAAAAAATGAATTGGAAGCCATGATGAATGTTAAGATAGATGGTATAAAAAGGGACATGGTATTTTTGAATGAATTTAAAAGCAAACATGGAAACAATGATGAATTTAAAGATAGAAGGGTTGAAGGAAGGTTTGGCAAAGTTGCTAGAAGAAAGGCTTCCCAATGGTGACAAGATAATCCATGAAAATCATGATGAGGACAAAAGGAATATGAATTATGATTTTAGAGACTCCAATGTTGGGTTTAAGAACCACCACATTCCAAAGATCGATATGAGGAAGTTTGATGGCAAGGATCTGGTAACATGGATACTACAGATGGAGCAATATTTTGATCTCCATGATGTGCAACACACAAAAGGTACGCATTACATCTTTATATTTAGAACCCAATCAATTTGTATGGTATTGATGGATTTGTTCTTGTAAACCACTTGTCACTTGGTCAATTTTTACAAAGGAAATGATAGCACATTATGAGGATACAAAGAGCAACACCTTCTTTAGCCAATTGATAAATCTCAAACAAAAGGGTTCAATGGCAGAGCACATTGAGGACTTCCAAAAATTCAATATCAGGGTAACTTATATTCCATAGGAGCATAGGATCGATTTATTCATAGGGACTTTAAAGGATAACATCCAACATGAGGTTCGTCTTTTGGAACCTGATTCATTGGAGAAGGCATTTAGGGTGGCAAGAAAAGTTGAAAAAAAAATTATGGCAACAAGGAAGTCTACCATTCACAACTATAAAGATGGAAGTGTTGTTGATCCTAACCTTCCACAACCTACAAGGTTGAACCACAATAATTGGAGGAATAAAGAGCAAAAGGTATTTGTTATAGTTGTGATATAAAGTACACTAAAGGTCATAAGTGTGCTGAGAAGAAATTATTCTACATAGATTGTGAAGAGGGGGAAGAAAAGGAACAAGAAACATCAAAAGAGGAGGATATAGATCAGGAACAAACCCCATAGAAAGAATAAATGAATTTGACCATGTCTTGTAATGAATTAGCAGGAATTACCTCTCCTCAAAATCTCAATATATAATGATATATCAAGAAGAAAGAGGTAATAGTGCTGATTGATTTAGGTAGTACCCATAATTTTATTCATTATAAGATAGCCAAGGAATTGAATTGCTTCCTATATCCAACACCAGAGTGTCAAGTGATGGTTACAAATGGAGGAACTATAAACTTCTCTGGAAATTGCCATAATATCAAGATAAACATGGGGGAATATATATTGAATATTCCAATTCTTTCCATTCCAATGGGTGCTTTTGATGTTGTAGTAGGAGTTAAATGGTTACAATCTTTCGAGGCGATAACTTTTAATTTGCAAGAACTTTTCTTAAAAAATATTGGGAAGGAAAGGAATTTAATTAAGGGGTATCACAAGGAAACTAGGAAAGATAATCATCTTTAACGGCATGAAAAAGCTTCTAAAGAAATAACAACGGGGCGTAATTGCACAATTATGCTCCCTAGAGGTTCAAACATTGAAATCGTCTATTTCTCTAGATCTCCAAAATGTATTAGGTAGTCATTCCAATGTGTTTGAGACTCCCAAAGTCATCCCACCTATTTGTGACCATGATCATGGTATTCATTTGATTCCAGGAAGTGTTCCTCCAAACATCAAACCTTACAGATATCCCTATGCCCAAAAGAGTGAAATTGAATGTATGGTTGCAGAAATGCTAGAGGCCAGTATAATTCAACCTAGTCAAAGTTATTTCTCTACTATAGTAGTATCAGTGCACAAGAAGGATGGATCATGGCATATGTGTCTAGATTATAGGGAGCTCAACAAGCTCAGTATTAAAGATAAATTTCCCATTCCTACCATTGGTGAATTGTTGGATGAATTACATGGAGAAATTTACTTTAGAAATCTGGATGTTCGTTCAGGATATCATCAAATTAGAATGAAGAATGAATACATTCTGAAAACAACATTCAAAACTCATGAGGGTCATTATGAATTTTTGGTCATGCCTTTGGCCTTACTAATGCACCTTCCACATTTCAAGGTTTGATGAATTCCATTTTAAAGCCCTTCCTTAGAAAATTTGTGTTAGTATGTTTTGATGATATACTAATCTACTACAAAACTTGGAAGGATCATGTTCAACATGTTGACAGGGTGCTCAAACTATTGGAGGAACAATTATATGCAAAAACCTCCAAATTTTTCTTTGGAGTACAAGAGGTGGAATATTTTTTCCATATTGTATCTCGTGAGTGTGTTAAGGTAGACCCTAAAAAAATTAAATCCATTAAGGAATGGAAAATCCCCAAAACCATAAAGCATCTTCGAGGATTTATCGGGTTGACATGATATTATCACAAGTTTGTTAAGAATTATGGGAGAATAACAACACCCATAACAACATTAAAGAAGAAAGATGCATTTTCTTGGAATCCATAAGCAACTAAAGCCTTTGAACATCTTAAAGATGCAATGTACCAAGGATCGATCTTAGCTATGCCAGACTTCACAAAAACCTTTCTTGTGGAATGTGATGCCTCAGGAAATGGAATTGGTGTTGTTTTAATGTAAGAAGGAAGACCCGTTACTTTTGAAATTCATCCAATCAAGGGAAAGTATTTACACAAACCTATTTATGAGAAGGAAATGTTGGAAATACTACATGCACTAAAGCAATGGCAACCTTACCTAATGGGAAGGCACTTCAAGGTGAAAACTTATCATGGTAATCTTAAATGTTTTTTTGAACAAATATTATCTTCAGAAGAGAAGAAAAAATGGGTCACAAAGATGTTGGGTTATGACTTTGAAATCATCTAAAAAAAGGGAAGCAAAATGTTGTTGCAGATGCACTCTTAAGAAAGGATGAGGATGTGGAAGCATTTCTTTGTGCCATTTCTATTATCCAACCTGATTGGATAGCTAAAGCAAGGGATGAATGGAAGAATGACAAAGAGGTGTGGAAACTCATTCAAAATTTGCAGCAAGATTCAAGTACATCTGATACATTTAGATGGAAAAATTATTCATTATGGTACAAAGATTGCTTATATCTTTGTAATGATTCCCAACTCAAGAAAAATATTCTTTTGGAATAGGATTTTTAAAAAATTACCACAGGGTCAATAAATTCATACGTTTGTGGGAGAATGTTTAGTTTTCCAACAAAATAAAGTTGAGACAATTAAAACCTTTAGTCATTCCAAGTCAGTGTTGGGAGGAGGCCTCCATGGATTTTATCACAGGTTTACCCAAGTCTAAAGGAAAGAGTGTCATCATGGTGGTATTTGATAGACGTACCAAGTATGCACACTTTTGTGCATTATCTCATTCTTTTAAAACCAATGTATTTGCTACTTTGTTTATGGAAACAATTCAAGAGCTACATGGAAACCCAAAGATTATTGTAAGTGATATAGATCCCATTTTCACTAGAATTTTTTGGATGAAATTATTTTCTTGCCTTGGTACTCAAATAGCTCATAGCTCATCTTATCATTCTCAATCTGATGGGAAAACTGAGATAGTGAACAAATTTTTGGAAGGATAAATTTGTTTCTTTGTATCTAATAAACAAACACAATGAATCAATTGGTTACCTCTAGCTGGACGATTGTATAACACTTCCTTCCATATTGCAACAAAGATGACCCCCGTTATGGAACTTTATGGATATCATCCACCATCCATCACATAATATTTAAGAGAAAATTATAAGGTTCAAGCAGTGGAATATCACATCGAGCATCAACAACAAGTTCTCCAAATCTTAAAGGATAACCTCACTCTGGCACAGAATCAAATGAAACAACAGGTAGATCAACATCGCAATGAAAGAATTTTTGATGTAGGCAACTAGCTGTTTTTACGACTACAACCATACAAACAAATGTCCCTAAAGTGCAAGCTAATAAGGATAATAAATTATCACCCAAGTATTATGGTCCTTACAAGGTGTTTCAAAAGATTGGTACTATGGAATATAAATTGGAGTTGTCTACATATTCTTGAGTACACACAATTTTCCATGTTTCATGCTTAAAGAAGGTTATCAGTAACAAGCTCACAGTTCAAACAGTGTTGCCAAAACTTGACGAAGAAGGAAAAATCATATTTGAGCCTAAAGCAGTCACAAAAACAAGAACTCAACAACTACAAAATCGATTAATTTCAGAGTATCTCATTAAGTGGATGAACTTACCTGTTGAAGATTCCACATGGTAGGATGAGAATTTAATACACTTTTTTGAAGGATAGGGGCATGTTAGGTCCCTATAATACAAGTTTCTTCCCCTTATTGTGATTGTTAGTGTAGCCCCTAATTATTATTTTTGTGCCTATTTATCCCCCGTGTTGTTAATGTTGTGCCTCGTAGAAGCCCACTATGTTATTGTTGTGCCCTTACATTATTATTGTTGTGTAGGCTCTGATTATATTGTGACCCATTAGACTCCTATATATACCAATGAGGTCTTATCATTTGTATCATCCAACAATTGTTCATTTATGTAATGTAAAGGAGGTTTCACGCTCGAAGAGGATAATTTTTAAGTCGTTGATATATCTTTTCTTCTGCTTTGGGAGCCAGTTGCATAACAATTAAAAAAAAACATCTTTCTTCAATAATTTTGTTAGAGGTGCTACTATTTTCCCATAATTCTTAACAAACTTGTGATAATATCTTTTCAACCTGAGAAATCCTCGAAGATGCTCCAGGATTGTGGGAATTTTCCATTCCTTGATGGCTTTAATTTTGTTAGGATCTACCTTAACACCCTCATGAGATACAAAATGACCCAAGTATTCCACCTCTTATACCCCAAAGAAACATATGGAGGTTTTTGCATGCAATTGTTTCTCCTCCAATAGTTTTAGCACCCTGTCAACATGTTTAACATAATCTTTCCAAGACTTTCTATAGATTAGTATATCATCAAAAAATACTAACACAAATTTTCTAAGGAAGGGTTTGAAAATGGAATTCATCAAACCTTGAAATGTAGAAGGTGCATTAGTAAGGCCAAAAGGAATGACCAAAAATTCATAATGATCTTCATGAGTTATGAATTCTATTTTTGGAATATCTTTAGTCTTGATTATAATTTGATGATATCCTGAACAAAGATCCAACTTGGTGAAGTAAATTACTCAATGTAATTCATCCAACAATTCATCAATGACAAGAATGGGAAATTTATCTTTAATAGTGAGCTTGTTGAGCTCCCAGTAATATGGACACATATGTCATGATCCATCCTTCTTGTGCACCAATACTATTAGAGAAAACAAAGAAATTTGGATAGGTTGAATTATACCTTCCTCTAGCTTTTCTGCAACCATACATTCAATTTCACCCTTTTGGGCATAGGGATATCTGTAAGGTATGATGTTTGGAGGAATACTTCCTGGAATCAAGTGAATAGCATGATCGTGATCACGAATAGGTGGGAGGCCTTTGGGAGTCTTAAATACTTTGGATTGATTGTCCAAGATTCTTTACAAATGCGGAGAAAAAAACGATTTTGATGTTTGAACATCTAGTGAGCATAATTGTGAAATTATGCCACATTGTTCTTTCTTCATAAGATTTTTCATGCCATTAGAGCTGATTATCTTACCTGATTTCCCTACGAATCCCATTAATTCAATTTCCTTTCCTTCCCATGAAATTTTCAAGAAAAGTTCTTTAAAATTAAAAGCTATCTTCCCCAAAGATTGTAACCATAGGAATCCTAATACAACATTAGCAAAACCCATTGGAATGGAAAGCATTAGAGTATTAAATACATATTCCCCCATGGTTAGATTGATATTATGACACTTCCCTGAGCAATTTATAGTTCCTCCTTTTGAAATCATCACTTGGAACTCTGCTGTTGTATATAGAAGTAATTCAATTCATTGGTTATCTTACAATGAATAAAATTGTGGGTACTACCATAATCAATCCACACTATTACCTTTTTTTTTCTTAATAAATCCTTATATATTGAGAGTTTGAGGAGTGGTAATTCCTACCAATGCATTATAATATATGGTCAAATTCATTTCTTCTTTCTCTGGGGTTGGTTCCTAGTATATATCCTCTTCTTTTGATGTTTCCAGTTCATTTTCTTCCTCCTCTTCACAATCTATGAAAAATAAGTTCTTCTCATCACACTTATGACCCTTATTGTATTTTCTATCATAACTGTAATAAGGTGTTTTTGCTCTTTTTTTCTCCAGTTGTTGTGGTGTCAACCTTGTATGTTATGGGAGGCTAGGAGCAATAACACTTCTATCTTTATAGTTGTGAGTGATAGACTTCCTTATTGCCATAATTTTATTTTCAACTTTTCTTGCCACCTTGAATCCCTTCTCCAATGAATTAGGTTCCCAAAGGTGAACCTCATGTTGGATGTTAGCCTTTAAAGTCCCTATGAAGACATCAATCATATGCTCCTCTGGAATATCATTTATGTTGATATTCTATCTTTGGAAGTCCTTAATGTGCTCTGCCATTGAAACCTTTTGTTTGAGATTTATCAATTGGCTAAAGAAGATATTTTTCTTTATATCCTCATAATGTGATACCAATTCCTCTGTAAAAATTATCCAAGTGACAATTAATTTACGAGAACAAAGACATCTATACCACACAAACTGATTTACTTCTATATATAAAGATGCAATGTGTACCTTTTGTGTGTGTGGTACATCATGTAGATCAAATAATTGCTCCATATGTAGTATCCATGTTATCATATCCTTGCCATCAAACTTCCTCATATCTATCTTTGGAATGTGGTGGGTCTTAAACCCAATGTTGGAGTCTCTAAAATCATATTTCATATTCCTTTTGTCCTCATCTTGATTTTCATGGAGTACCTTGTCACCACTAGGAAACATTTATTGTAACAACTTTGTCAAACCTTCCATGTATGCTTTTAAATCATTCTTCAAATATTCCATGTTGCCTTTCATTTTTTCTTCTATACCATCCATCTTATCTTCCAGATCATTTTTTTTCTCTTTGCGAGAGCGAACTTTGTTGCACTTGGTCTTGCAATTTTGATATATCATGTTGCATTTCTTCCTATTTTTCATGTGTCATAGTAGAGCTTTCTCGTTACTTACTATGTGTGTACATGTTTTTTTGCTTCGAGGCATTTTAGATAAAATAATGATATTTTTTCTTCACTATGCCCTTTGAATCACTTCAAATTTATTTTTCAAACATAATTATGCAAAATTCAAAAAAAAAACATACTTTTTTCTTGCTTTTTAGGAGCTTGATATTGAAACTATTGTATATATGTAATTTTAGTTCTCCAAGGTCTGAAATTTCTTCCTATGGTAGCCCTCTGAGTCTTATTTCCAATACTATAATTCATACCAAGATTGGATTCTCCAATATAAAGTTATTTCCAATCTCCCACGATGACCTGATTATGAACTAGTTTAGTAGAGCGAAATTTTACGGAATGCCACATGTCACTGTTTCAGCCAATTAAAATACGATACTTTTAGAGAAATTTATGACGATTTAGGTCACTTGTTTGAGACTGAATTCTGGAGCTTATAAAAACCCTAAATTCATTGGACCATATCTCAGAAAATATAGCAAATCAAGATCTAAAATTTCTACATGAAGTTCACCAAGATTTCGGCTCCACATGGTAGAAATTTCAGCTTCTGAAACCTTGTAGAAAAAAAATTATAATGAAAATTCCAAGATGACAAGTTTGAGGCACTAAAACCCTAGAATCTAAACCATTGATACCAAATGTTATGCAATCATATCACAAACAGAAGAAAAGATAGATCAACGACTTGAAAATTAGCCTCTTCAAGGGGGAAACATTCTTTACATCACATAAATGAACAATTCTTATATGATACAAATGACAAGACCTCCTTTATATACATAGGAGTCTAAGGGGACATAATATAATCAGAGCCTACATAACAATAATAATGTAAGGGCACAAGAATAACAATTGTGGGCTTCTATGGGGAACAACAATAACAATATGTGGGCTAAATGGGCACAAAAATTACAATAAGGGGGTTGCACTAACTATATAAATAAGGGGACTACACTAGTATTATAGGGACCTAACACTTTTACCCTATAAAATCCATGCCATTAGGAATATTTTTTAACAACATAAATATATAGGTGAAAAAATAAAAATATTTAATTGTATTAATGTTACTTATGAGAAAAATACTCTCCAAGTTGAATCATTAAATTTGGCCTTGAAATGAAGGTTCGACACGCATTTTTGTGAAGCGGGTTAAAATTTCCTTGCTTCATTAAAATGCACTTCTAGGCTTCATTTCTTGGTCAATCTGATTGATTCAAATTGTAGATTGTTTATTTTAATATTTTACACATTTTTACATTGTTATGTGTTCGCTAATCAGTATAGTAGTAGTAGTGTTAATTTCTTAGGTTAGAAGTCTGTGTTGTATATAGTTTCATTTTAAAACATTTTCAACATTTTTATAGTGCATTCACCCCATATCATCATAAGCAATTATGTAGAGAGAACATTAGCAATAACAATGCAATGGAACAATCATAGGTCATGATATCTTTATCGGCTATCATGATATCTCTTTCACAGGGTTCAACATATCTCCTTCATACCTCATATCACAAATAAGAAGGCCTAAAGAGGTTGTTGTCATACCCAAGAACTGAGGTACAATTTCGCAAATCCTAGGCTTCATTTCTTGGCCAATCTAATTAATTCAAATTGTAGATTATTTATTTTACAATTTTACACACTTTTACATTGTTATATATTTACTAACCAGTAGAGTGGTAACAATGTTAATTTTCTTAGGGCTAGAAGTATCTCTTGTAGATAATTGAATTTTAAAACAATTTCAACATTTTCACATTGCATTCACCCCATATCATCATAAGAAATCATGCATAGCAATATTCATAGGTATGTCATGATATCTCTATCATAGGGCTTAGAATATCTCCTTCATATCTCTTTCATATTCTTTTCTCATATCATAGATTCGAAAACCCAAATAGGTTGTTGTCATACCCAAGAAATAAGGCCCATTAGGGTGTTGTTACACCACAAGACTGAGGTCGATTAGGGCATTGTTACACCACAACACTAGGTACAATTTCGCATAGCCATAGGTTGGAATGATCATTGTATCACTTCCATTTAATTATAGGTCCTAATTTGCATTTATTTGAGGCACACAAACCCTACCTTTTACCCTATGAAATCCATGCAATTTGGAGTATTCTTGAACAAAAGAAATATATGCTAAAAATTAAAAATATTTAATTGTATTAATGTTACTTATGAGTAAAAAATACTCTTCAAGTTGAATCATTCAATTTTTCCTTGAAATGAAGGTTGGGCATGCATTTTTGTGAAGCAAGCCAAAATTTCCTTGCTTCACTAAAATGCATGCTCAGGCTTCATTTCTTGGCCAATCTAATTGATTCAAATTGTAGATTGTTTATTTTACTATTTTACAAACTTTTACTTTTTTATATCTTTACTAACTAATAGGGTATTGACGATGTTAATTTTATTAAGGCTATAAGTCTTTGTTGTAGATAATTGTATTTTAAAGCAATTTCAATATTTTCACATTGCATTCACAACATATCATCATAAGCAATTATGTAGAGAGAACATTAGCAATAACAATGCATCAGAATAGTCATAGGTCTGTCATGATATCTCTGTCATAGGGCTTATCATATCTCCTTCATATCTTTGTCATAATCTTTTCTCATATCACAGATAAGAAGGATCAAAGAGGTCGTTGTCAGAACCAAGAACTGAGGCCCATTAAGGCACTGTAACACCACAATACTGAGGTCCATTAGGGTGTTGTTTTTTTATGTTGGAAAATATCCACACTATATTAACATGGAAATATACATAGAGTGACATGTAAAAAACCTTGGGGCATCTTCGCCCATCACCCATCAAGGTTATCTGCCCTTAGAGAGGGAAACTAGAGAACCTTTCTAGAATTTTCAAATCAATTCTTGTGCAATGCATCATTAGAAAAATGTTTAAGCTAAATATTACAAAATTCAGAACCCTCGTTTTATGGTGGGACCAAGCCACCGAGAGATAGACCTTGAAGAGAAGATAAAATATCAAAAAAAATCATTGCAGGAGGATTCACATTATATTAACATGGAAATATACATAGAGTACATGTAAAAAATCTTGGGGGGTCTTCGCCCATCACCCATTGAGGTTCTTGCTCTTGGAGAGGGAAATCCGATAACCATTACAGAATTTCCAAATCAATTCTTGTGCAATGCATCATCAAAACAATGTTTAAGCTAAATGTTAAAGAAATTAGAACCCTCGTTTTGTGGTGGGACCGAGCCACCAAGATACAAACCTTGAAGAGAAGACAAAACATAAAATAATAATAATATATATATAAATTTAATAAATAAATAATATATATATATATATATAATATATATATATATATATATATATATATATATATATATATATATATATATATATATATATATATATCTATTGATTGTCGGAGGAAAAATGGGTGTTTAACTGGCTCCGTGATGGCCTAGGCGTGCATTCATTTGTTGTTTCTTCTTGCGACCATCACTGGGAGGGTCAGGCATATCCGCTTCGGTAGGAGTCTCCTTGATAATGTAACACCCATGTGGGATTGAATGAGGACAAGAGAGTGGTGGAGCCTTCGCTTGAGTGTACACTAGAGGTACCATATCTACCTAATTCCCACAAACTGGGGAAGGGAAGCTGCGAGTAGCCAAACTAGTTGGGGGAGGTGCAGCTTTGATGGAAATAGAGATATAAGTGTATGATTTAAGGGAGGAGGAAGAAGGTACATCGGGAGGGAATTCAATGTCAAGGTTATGGTATAGATGCCACAAGGAGGTGGTGGCATGGGAATTGATAATAGAAAGCTTAGCTATCCAATAGGTGGCTCGATATTCCTCCATTTCCTGAGCCATGAGATGATGAGCCAAAATATTGTGGAGAAACCAGAGACTGTTATGACCATGACAAGCTTCTTCAACCTCCAAACCGAGAACTTGACGGTGAATGTGGGTAGGGATAGTGTGGTCATACATTATCCAGCCTTCCTATGCAATAGAGGAGGTGGACAAGTGACCTCTACCTCCGTTGCGCCCAGCACGACATCCCCTGCCCTTTTCTCTTCTCATTGTGTAGCAATTGGATTCATCGGGATGAATGAAGGGAGAGAAGGTAAAAATGGTGGCAGGAAAGGAGAAAGAGGTCGAAAGAGACTAGAATGTGAGTGGAGTGGTCATTGGGAGAAAGCAGAGGTGGGTGGCCATAATTCCTTGGGTTAATATGTAGGGGAGAGGAGTGGGGTAGAGCATTCAAGACATTCGTATGAGAGCTCTGCAAATATAGACCTAGGCAGGACTGACAAGGCATGGTAGAGGTGATAAACGTCAAGTGCAGGGGGTCGTCATTCTATCCTTGGGTAGGTGGCAGCATTGGGAGGGACACCCGGATCCAGGTACCATTAGGTAATTGCTACACCATAAGACTGAGGCCATTAGGGCGATGTTATACCAAAAAATTGAGGTACAAATTTGCAAAACTAGGATGGAATGATCATTATATCACTACCAAATAATTACAGGTCCTGGTGTGCATTTATTTGAGGCTCACAAACCCTACCTTTTACCCTATGAAATCCATGCAATTTGAAGTATTATTGAACAAATGTGTGTGTGTGTGTGTGAAAAAATAAAAATATTTAATTGTATTAATGTTGCTTATCAGTAAAAAAATACTCGCCAAGTTGAATCATTCAATTTGACCTTGAAATGAAGGTTGGGTGGGCATTTTGGTGAAGTAGGCCAAAATTTCCTCGCTTCACTAAAATGCACACCCATACTTCATTTCTTGGCCAATCTGATTGATTCGAATTGTATACTATTTAATTAGTGATTACTAGTCATGGTGTGCATTTATTTGAGGCACACAATCCCTACATTTTACACTAAAAAATTAATCCAATTTGGAGTATTCATGGACAACATAAATTTAATGAGTCTGAGTGGACAAACACTTGCCAATCTTCATAAACGATATTCAGCGCTAATCAAACAAACTCTATAGGTTGGAGCAGAGAACACCTACCAGATTGGGAAATTGTATGGGATGATCTGCAATAGGAGGGGATGAGATGTGATTCGGTGAATGCCAAAATCAGTGGCAATAGCAGCAGTCGGATGAAGGTCGTGAAGGAAGCCCACCCAAATTTAATGAGGATGTACTTCATTCTATGTGAGAAGGCATGTTCCCCACACATTTTATAGGTCTCTTAGGTCATGTATAAATAGGAAGAGACTTCTAATTTGTAAATCGTAAGACATTGGTGATGTTGTCATATTTTTTATTTTGTAGAGTAGAGTAGAGACAACACACCTTGTTTTCCATATTTAGCTAATGAAAAATGTTGTGCATTCTAATTGTAAAATTGGTTGGAAGATGGTTGGAACATGATAGGATAAATGGCATCCTCCTAGGGTAATATATGGGTGGAATATTTCCCACCTTACCTTGCATCAAATAACTAGGGTCCTTGAATACCACGACCAAATAATCTTGGGTTTTCTTTAGTTCAACTTCTGAAATTCTGAGCTCTGCCATGACCTTTGTCAATTTCTCTGAGGGGTCATCTGATTCAACTGGAACCACAATGGTGCAAACATGATTTTTAATTGATTATTGTAAGCTCTGCACTTGTTCCTGTAAAATAACAATCTCTTTATTTCTATCAACTAATTATCTTGTTAACACCTCTTGTTCTTTTTAAACTTGAAAAAACTCATCTATTTGGGTGTGCTCAACCCCAGGCATTCTTAATTTCTTAATGATTGCACGTCATATTGTGTTCTGCAATAGGGTCTTGATGTTGTGTTTCCATATTAATTCTCATTTTATATCTCCTTTATTTAATTTGTTGATAATTCTTCTGTAAATTTTCAAATGAGAAGGAGTCTCTTGTATTGTGAATGTTGCAAAATTAGTGGAGATAGAAGAGGAAGTAGTGTGCCCTTGATTTCCCAACTGCATTTGAAAACTAGGCTCATTTGAAGGTCCTTCTGTTAATTTTATTTGTATGTCTCCTTCATCCTCTGTTTTAATTTTAGTCCTTTTTTGTGACTAGGAATCCTCCATCTCAACATTTATCTTTTTCAAAAGTAAAAAACAACTTCTTCCATTGATTAAAACAAAAGAAAGTGTTGTATCGGCTACAACCACCCTCCAAAATTTTGCCTTAGCTTTTTTTTGGAGCCTCCCTCCCAAATTTTCACAGCAGCTTGCCTTGCTTCATCAAGTTCACAAGCTTCAGTGTTTTGCTTGCACAAAGGCAACCTGTTAATCACAGCTCGATGCATTCCCCCTCATAAGTTGATCACCCAGACTTGGTCTAGCTGCAGGCTAAGTAGCTCCCCCAAGGATTGCGTAATTTTGGAGGGCAACCAGCATTCCCTCCAAAAATTACGCAATCCTAACTGGCAGCCTGCTGGGCTCCAGAATTGTGCAATTCTGCCAATCAACACTCCCGGCAGGAATTGCGCAATTTTCCCCAGCAGGGCTGCTCATGCATGAATTTGCACAAATGTAGGCAGTAGTCTGCTGCTTTGCCCATAAATTGCGCAAATCTCCTAGGTAGTCAACCCAGCTCCCAGCCAGAAATGCGCATTTCCTTTAAGCAGTCGATCAGCCTCTTGCATGTGCAGCTGCGTTGACCGGTTCCCTATGGGACCGAGCAAAAAAAATTGCATGCATGGGTTGCTTCTCCCAAGGTAGCATGCAAAGGCATCCCTTGTTTCTAGGATCTATGTTTAGCAGTTGGAGGTTACACGCAAGGATCATTTCAGAAACCTCCAACCAAGTGTCGCTTTCCCTAGATTTGTGGCATGTGCTTCACAACCTCGATGTTATCAAAACTCATCAACTGGACATTGTAGAGCTCATTCCTCACATCAACCTTTTAGCTCTCACATCCCACATCGCATCTAGGAGCAGTGGGCACACTCAGCTCAACTGTTTTGGGGAAAGCCCGCTTCCCATGCCTTGTGTTGCATTTCTGTCTCTTTTTGTGTTTTCGCTTGTATGAGTATTGTTTGCTTGATTTCTTTGAATTCTTGCTGTCATTTACATGTATATTATCTTGTCCTAACACTGTTTCAATTTCGTCAACATCTCACTGCTTTCACATGCATGAAACTATTTTTTGCGAACGGTCGTCGATTCGGCGACTGGGCTCACCCACATGCATGTTGTTCCATTTTTTGACTCTGTCATTCACCATTTGCATGCATGATCATTCACTTATGCTTACACTCATTATCAGCATGCATTCACACTCACATTCACTTTTAGTTGCCCGTCGGCGAGTCTGGCCAACCTCAGTTCGGACTCTGCCTCACCAAGACAGCATTGCGCAATCCTGAGAGGGAAGGCTTTGCCTTCCTCTCCAGAAATGTGCATTTCTACCCAGTAGCTATTCCCAAGGGCTGCTTTGTGCAATCCTGAGGGACAGTGACTGCTCGTCAAGAAAATTGCGCAATGCATTCACTGAGCATGCAGTCATTGCCAGCTGAGATTTTGCATTGCGCAATTCCAATAGTCAGCAGCCAGATAGGATTGTACATTGTGAAGTTACAGTAGTCATCCAGTCTCCCAGCAACCCAAACTATGCCTTATGTAGCCTTGGCAGTCAATCTCCCGACCTCCCGGCCGAAATTGTGCAACCTTCATGATCAATCACACAGGTATGTTGCAAGTCAATTCGCAAGTTCATTTTGGTTTTCGACTGATAGATTGCTCGCCATGAGTGTTTCCATGTCCCTAGTATAACAGGTGCTCATCTGCCTCTTAATAATGCAGGTACAATGGTTTCCAAGAGAGGAGAGTGGAAGACACTGTTCAGAGCATACCTTGAGATGCGGTGAATTAAGTGTCTATGAGCTTACCTACTCACAAAGACATCAAGTTGTTCATAGACAAGGACATCAAGATATGACAACAGCAACATCACAGCAACAGCATCATGAACAACAGGTGAAGGCAACATACCGAATGCAATGAACGTAGCAAATGCACGAGGAAGGTTGTTGACAACACAGAGGTGGGACAAAGTTGCAAGATCAAGCAGATCCACTAATAATGAAAGAAACTTTTGAGACTTAGGCTATGAGGTGATGACGCAACATGAAGGTCATGCGAAGACAGAGGATGGAATAAAGAAGGAGTTGCATGTGCTGAAGCAACAACTCAAGAAAGAACATGAAGCTGCACAGATAGACATATGAGTTGCAGCAGGATCAGGAATAGCAGTGGGCGCAACGTGCACTCACGGATGAAACTGCACCCATACAAGTTAAAGATCCATCCCAGCAGCTAACACGGAGTAGACATGGTGAGCAATGTTGTTGATTTCATGCAATGGATTCAGCAGCATGCATGTCATTGTGCACATGCATGCAATCCAACCCATTCAAGACACTCACCAAGGTGAAGACAAGAAGCAAGTCCAACTAGAGCTGAACATATACTTCTGCAAGTTGATGAACATGACCACCAAAACACACTTAAAGATCAGCACAGATGCTATGCATGCGCATGTTAGTAGATGAGTTGGATGACGGTATCGAACCAATGCACCGGTTGCAATGGAGGCAAGAGCTCACTTTAGAAAGGTGTCACCATGAGGTGCATGCACACCATCACAGACGACCAAGCTTGGCATCAGCTCACCACCTTCACCATCACAAGCATGTCAAAGAGTTGGTCTCATCACAGTGGACCGAGTGTCAGTGATGTCTTGCGTGGCTTGCTCAAGCCATGTTGTCTCACTTGAGTACATGTGCATTGTAATGTTGAGTCATGTCAAGTGTAATCCAAGTGTCAATAGTTGGACGTAGCAATCATAGAGTAGGTGAAGAGTCATGAGGGTAGTTGAACTGTCACAAAGGGGAATGTCAAGGGTCACCCCACCCTTTGCTATAAATAGTCCCTCATAACTCATTGTATAGGCTTTTGGTCAACCAAGCTTCTATTAATACTATCTTGAAGAAAGCTTGGACAGTGTTGTAATGCGCCTTGGCTTCTCCACTGCACGGAGATAGTTCATATCTTTGGAGGAGTAGGTGAATGTGGTTGTAATGTTTCACTATTGGGGCTAGCAAGTTTACATGGATGTATTGTATGATTGGAACTTACACTTCTTTATATAATAGGAGCCAGCACGTTTTCATGCATGTATTGTATCAGTTGTAAGAATGATCTTTAACACTTGTAATGCATGTTGCTTTAACCTGTGTTCTACATCTGAATTGTTTCATTTGTTGTAATGCATAATCTATTAATGGAAATGTGTTGTATATGTTTTTAATGCTATCCCGTCCATGTCGACTGCTCTGTCAGACATCAGACAGACCTTTCATATGAAGCTCGCTATAACAACTGTTGCACTCATTCGGATTGATCTGTGAGTGTTGTACGTGTTATCTTACCTTATATGTTGTGATTGCCAAATTTGTGTGGACTACTCCACCAGAAGATGTGTATGTCCTGTGTGTTGTGTGTTCCTAGCCGAGTTGGGACTGATCCCTTTTAACCTGGAACTCATCTCACAGCACCTGTGTTAGAACCTCTCATACACCTTCCTTGACTCATTGCAGCGGTCACACCCTTGCTACTGACATAGTTATCTTACTTGCCTTTGTGCGACATCGCGGTCAAGGAATTACTATACGACCCATTACTGGGACTCCTACACCAAATGGTCTGAGGTATAATTGGGACTTCTTACATGTTGGCGGGTCCAGCACCGTCAACAAAAAGTTACATATGCTTTTTTTTGTATACATCTATTATTCCTACTTTTCTTCAAAGACTGAGAAAGAGAGAAGGTCTATGGAATCACAAAGAGAAAATGTACTGAGTAAAGGGATAAAGCTTCCTTTAATGAAGGATGAACCTAATCAAAATGTAGGAAATACAGACAAAAAACCATACAAGAAACAAAATGACACCTTGCTATAACGAAGTTTTGAATGATGAACAAAAGGTTCGAAAATGGAATGTTTCAAAAAGAAACAAAAACAAATCCATCACTAGAAGAAGAAATCCCAAAAACTGAAGATAAATCTATTGATGAGGAAATTGAACCAGATCTTCTCATGAGTGACAGAAACCCCTCGCTTGGAGAGTAAGTCTACCATAGCATTATGCTCACAGAAAATGTGGTAGAAGGAGATTGAATCGAAAATTACCATCATGGAATTAATTTGCTTCATCCAGTGTGATAATGATGGCACATCCAATGTGGAATGGCCCTTGGCCCAATCAATAATTATCTTTGATTCCCCAAGTTGCAAAATGTATCACCCCCCATAGAGCCAACACCTATGCTCTAACATTGGTGCCATATCTCCCTAATCAGAAGAAATGGAAGGCTAGGGATGGTGGGAAGATGATAATAGATCCACACTCACACTTTCCATTCGCAGAGGCTTCGTAAAAAAAACCAATAGGGAAAAAATTGTCAAGTTTCTTGAGAGTCCATTGGTGCTTATGATAAATGGGTCTCCATGGATCTATTTCCATAAAGTAGGCCATAATTTTCAGGGAGGTAAGATGCAATAGAAGACATGTCCACTTGTGAAAATAAATTAATAGAATCTGAGACCTCCTCCTAGATGGAGATAGAAAAAGGGCAGTTCAACACAAGGTGAACAACCTCCTCATATGCCAATCTACACATAGGATAGAAACCCAGGCCCTAAAATAATCTCTTGACAAGAATTTCCCAGGTGAGGATTCGATTATGTAACACTAACCAGGTGAAGCATTTCAATTTTGTTGGAACCTCCCATCTCCACATACAGGCCAACCAATTTGTGCTATGATCGAGTTGATATTGTTTGGTGATATATGTGTATACCTCTTTGGTAGTGATGTTACCACCATGGGAGTCACCACCCCATATGAGTCTGTCAGCCTTACCAAACAGAGTAATCCCAGTGTGACATATTTTAGTTCGGTAGTTTTCCCAATCAATGACATGCACATGAGGGAGAGCCAACTCGTGTACATCTATCCATTTAGTAGAGGGAAAGACTATGGTTTGTGGGCATCCAATCTTTGCTAAGATGAAGATCCCACGCCCATTAAGAAGTTGAATAATTGGGAGAGAGAGGATCTGATCCCCCACCTGTCCAATGATAGCATCTAAACCAATGAATATTTTTTTACCACTACCGACCACCAAACTAAGATTGTCACACATCCAAGGTCTTTATTTCATCAAGTTGCACCATATGAATGAGGTATTATTATTTAAACTATTAGCTAATGCCCGATAACATAAAATGGATCTCACTATAGAATTTGACCCCCTTGGCCAATCATCCCCCCAAATCCAAA
Source organism: Pinus tabuliformis (assembly GCA_031772625.1). NCBI lineage: Eukaryota > Viridiplantae > Streptophyta > Pinopsida > Pinales > Pinaceae > Pinus > Pinus tabuliformis. Next base: position 1,844,170,690 of record CM062817.1, on the reverse strand, counting down.
CCAATACAAGAGTCTTGATTACTTCAAGACCAACCTACCAGGCATCCAATCATCTTTATGACAAAAGTTCTAATTTGATAGTGGAGTAATACTTACTGACCATTGGCTGGAACAATATCTAGGAAGCAGTGTACGATGATCCCAGAATATATCCTCTAGGAAATCTCTAATATGGGAAATATGTACTTGTCCTGAATGGATCCTGACATTCAGTTGCTCCAATGGAATATTTTATAGACCAACTAGTATTATCTTCCACATCCGAGAATATTAGCGATGCTCGAAACACTCGGACTGCCCCCCCAACACTGTCAGACTCAATTTGGGATAATATTCCACATATATGTCTTACATGTACACATCCCAGTATCCATAAATGGACCAAATTTAAATTCCTAGTTGGTGACCAACCATAGCAATTGCATTAACTGCTTTCATAGTACCAACTTACTTCCCTTGCCAATGGTCCCCATTCTAGACCAATATACCATACCAATTGGGAGACTAATGATCGACTCCAAACACCCCTATGATTAGAAGTAGCAGAGCATAGATGTTACCTTGACAAGTGCATATGAGACATTCTCTACTTCTCTGTTCCAACAATGTATAGCTAATATCCTAAGAAAAATCACAGCAGGGCAATATCAATCTTAAGTGTAATTGTTAACAGACCCCACTTGTAGCGACCTTCAGTAGATCTCAAATAAAATTAGGTACAACTTGCACAAAACCAACAACATCTAAACCAACATAGACTGAAATCTATCCAACAACAACCACAGTTCCATCCTATTTTACCTCCCTGATACCTTTTGTCCTCTAGGCCAACCCCTTCCAACTTATTGCCACCCACCTGCTTAGTGAGCCACCTTATAAGTGAACTGTTCTTAATCTTGTCATGTATCTTCTACACTTTTGCTACGATGTATTCATGATATTAACTTGCATCTATTCCAATGACATCACCATTATATACTGCACCATGTCCATTTACAACCACAAAACCATCTGACATTCTCCAATAGCAGCTTAAGCTTCAAGGATTATGAACTTACTATTATGCTCATTCCATGGCGTGAGAATGCACATTAGAAATTGATATGGATGCCTTCTACAAATTTTTTATAAATCTTAAATATTCTATAACAAAAAACTTACAGAAAACTTTGGCTCACTAGCACTTTTAAATTACTTCTCTTGACATTTCTTTATAATATGTAGTAACTTTAGCTTGAGCACTATAAACTTGTGCACTATGAATAAACTTAAAACTAGTTCTTAGTTCTAATAATATACATATACAAACTTGTACCTCGAGGCTTCTCAGTCAACTAATACACCAACCTACTCCCATTCTCTCACCTTCTGCATGAGTTATGGCTTGCAAGAGTCCAACACCAATATATTGCCTTGATGTTTTAGCACCAAACTTAGATGCACAAAACCACCATTTACAAGTAGTATTGCACATGATAGAAAGAACACCATGATAATCTATTATTATTGGACTCTTTTTGAAGTTGTCAGAGAGAGAAATTTATAGATATACTTATCCAGAATTCAAGAACATTCACATAACATTCAAGAACCAACACATGAAGACACCTTATATAAGTGGAAACCCCTAAGGGAGAAAACCACAAATTTTAGGCTGAAAGTGATGTGAAGGAAAGCTACTATTCCTTATTACATTAAATTTTGTAGGCTCCAACCTGTAAGAGGCTCATACCTCCAAGGAAGCTCCAACTCCCACAAATTTTATGCAGGCTACAACCCATAGGAGGCTCCTACCTCAACAAGCTACAAACTATTCTTTATCAAGCTACAACATAGAAAGGGACGACAATCTCTCAACCACAATATCAAGTGAAAAGGATTGTTTACCTAATATACAATTCTGCAATCAAGTCTACTGCAAATCTTCGTTGCTTCTCCTTTTCAACTTTGTGCCTCTTTTGTTGCTCATCAACTTTGTAGATACTCTATTAATATTGCTTCACTTCAAAAGTCCTCTTTCCATTCAAAAATGTATATTTTATAAGCAAGCCTTATTGATTGTTTGTATTCTTTGCAGGAATATGAAATGAGGCATCATCTCTTGGCCTTCTAAAACTGTTCACAAGCTTTTCTCTTCATTTTCAATCCTAAAAAAAAAAATGTAATATAAAATAGAGCTGAAATAAAATAACTCAATCAATAATTATTACAAGAGACAAATTTTATTTGTATTATCTTGTATCATACATTTTTCTATTCAATGAAAGCATATATTTTTCATCTTGTGTCTCAATAGTTTATGTTCCATTTGACAATGTTTAGCCTTCACATTGATTATCATAGCCTTTGCACTTCACATCACTTTCACCCTTTGCAATGACATTAACAACATTCATTAACATTAATCAATCAGCTTAATGACAACAATTTTCCTTATCATGAGCATTTGACATCAATGCCAACATTACCAACATTCTCCCCCTTTGGCATTGATGGCAACACAACTATTCCTCCTCCTAGACAAAAAAAAATCTCTTCTTCTACATCCATCTGCCTCATACCTCCCCCTTTGACATCAATGGAAAAGAGTGGTTGTGACCAATCAGTCTCTAAGTTTCATGCCCCAAAAAAAATTCATAATTTTGCATGTAATAGGTAGAAAATCTGGAAGAGTAAATGTTGCCCCAATGTGTATATGATGAAACCTCTTATTTCCAGTGTTGCTTCAAGATGAAATCTTACTAGGAACCACAATAGTGCCACTTGTGAGAAGAAGTTGCACATAAATAATTGGTTGGTGCTATGAAGTATTTTTACACTAAACTGTATTTAGAAGATACCCCAACAAGTATCTTAGTGCCATGAAATATTCTATGTGTTAAATACAACATTTTGCAGTTGGAAGTGCAATCTCATGATGTTTATTAAAAAAGTGGCCCCATTAGTAGGTCAAATACAACTACAACAAAGAATTTCCAAGTCCAATATATATGCATAATAATATATCCAAGTTGGTCTATTGTATAGTATATCCACACTGGTGCCATAGTAGTATTTGCATGAAAAATAATATTTGGGTAAATTTTGTAGCATTAATGTTGATGTTGCATATATTAAAATATCAACATTGCTCTTGTCACAAGCTACAGTGTTGCTGCCATAAGGACTCGCTTCATAAAGGCTTCATACTCACTCCAGTTTGACATGTCATGAAACTATAGTCCATGTTTTAAAATGTTTTAATAATCATTGAGCATTGTTGTTAAAGAGCATTGAATTAGTAATAATCTACTGAACAACTTTAAACATAGTTTAATTTTTTGAACGCGACCGAGGAAAAACTGCTAAGCGAGATCGTCGAGCTGCCTCGGTCCTCGCAGGCCGCCTCCCTGCGCGCTCTGTTCTCTCAAGAGGATTGAGCAGATCCGGGCCATCGGACTTGGATTTACAGCTTCCACTGATGAGCGAGATCGTCGAGCTGCCTCGACCCTCGCAAGATGCCTCCCTGCGCGATCTGTTTCTCTCAACGGATTGAGCAGATCCGGGCCATCGGACTTGGAGGCCTCATCCCCTGTGCGCGCGCCCACACCCTGAGGGCGGATCCGGTTGAGCCTGAGGGTGAGCTGTTTTATGGAGTTCTGGGTTGGATCCTATCTGGCTTCTCTATAATTCTTGAGACCATGGAGACTCTGGGCCCCCCCCCAGGGTTCCCCATCTGCCCCTCCACCCCTTTCGCCTTCGGAGGCCTTCATGCAGCTTCTGGCAGGGCTCCCTAAGAAGAAAACCCCTGAACCTACGAAATTTGTGAAAAAGCTGGATGATATCATAGCGATCTCCCTTCCGCCTGAAACCCTGATGCAAGTTGCTCTGTCACTGTCTGAACGAGCCCTCATCGGCCAGTTTACGGGGCTTTGGCCATCTCCCAAATCCACGGAGAGCTGGGTTTCCAGAAACTGGGCGCCGCTGATCAGAGAAAACGTCACCTCTTATTTTCTGGGGAGAGGCTACTTCCTCTTCGAATTCACTGCAAAGGAAGCCAAATATCTGATCTTCCGAAACGGCCCCTACTTTATGGGTCCTCGGGGCCTATAGCTTAACAAATGGACCTCAGATTTTGATCCAGCAGTCGATGTTCCTAACGCAGTCCCAATGTGGGTTAGACTCTTGAACCTCCCGGTCCACTGTTGGAATTGGGACTCTCTGCGTCACATTGGAAATGCTCAGGGGAAATTTATTGACCTAGCGAAAAACAAGGACCAATACGACTGCGCCCGGATCTATGTAGAAGTAGATCTGGAGGTAGGGCTCCCTGAGGCCATTACGATAAATGTCAGAAGCTGGACGCATCTACAGAAGTTGGACTATGAGCAGTTGCCCTTCAAATGTCGTAAATGCCACGTGTATGGTCACTTCGCCAGAGGCTGCCCATCCAACACCGAGGCCATGCAGGGAAAGGAGGATGGATGGAACCAAACCAAGTGCCACAAATCTAGGAAGATGGGAGGACCTAGTAGCAAAGGACAGCCACTTGTTCAACATACTTCTCCATCCTCAGGAAATAGGTTTGTTCCTCTCAGTTCTCATCAAGAGAAAACTCAGGAGGCAGAGATCCAAAAGGAGTCCGAACCCACAGAGGAGATTGGGAAACAAAACCCAGATTCTTCAAGCAAAGGCACTCCTTCAGCCTCCATCAAAGACACAAATGCTGAAAATCCCAAAAGCAAGAATGATGAAGACAATGAAGAAGAGCAGATCACAGATGACTCAGAGGAGGAAGGAGAAATAGATCAATCTCAAGCCTCCGTAAGAAGATCCACGAGAGGCCGCAAAACGGATAGAGAAAAAAGAGAGGAGGAGACGTATAAGGAAAAACTACAAGGCAGCCAGCCCACTCTGAAAAAATTGCTAGCCTCAAAGCCTAGGATGCCGAAAACCCAGCCTCAAGGCTTCAAGGGAGCCCATCAGAAACATAAATAATGAATATCATCTCCTGGAATTGCAGAGGTATGGGGAGCAAGGTCAAGGAAGAAGCCATGCGAAGTCTAATAAGAATAGAGACCCCAGACATACTTCTCATCTAGGAGACCAAGCTGGAAGACTCAGTCTTCCTGCAAACAAGCAAGAAACTTTGGTTCAAAAGTGAAGCAAGAGCAGTCTCCGCTAGGGGAGCCTCGGGAGGCATTGGTACTCTTTGGAATGATAACAAATTTGTAGTCATCAATGAGGCCAGCAACACTCACTGGTTGCTGCTGAAAATACAGAATCTGAACACTAAAGAAATTCATTGCATCTTTAATGTCTACTCTCCAGTCAACGCTGGGGAAAAAAAATCATGTTGGGATTCAATAAGACTTCAAGCAGATCTCATGAATCTAGAGAATACTATCATTGCCGGAGATCTCAACCTTACCCTCAGCTCGTCTAAAAAAAGAGGTGGCAGTGTTATTCACGATCCGGCAAGAGAATGGGCGAAGGATATCATGCAAGACTGCGATTTGCTTGACATCAAACCCACCTCCGGTAAGTATTCTTGGTCCAATAAAAGAATAGGCCCAGGCCATATAGCTGCTAGATTAGACAGATTTTTCATGCAAAGCTCTTATTTGTTGCTGGGATTAGAACCAAGAATGCACATTCTCCCTAACAGTATCTCGGACCATAAACCCATAAAGCTAGAATTACTAGCTCACCTTGATCTGGGTCCTATTCCCTTCAGATTCAACCCAATCTGGATCAAGGAACCAGATTTCATGTAGCTAGTTAAGGAATGCTAGAACCAATCTATTAAAGGATCCCCCTTCTACATATGGGAAGAAAAGCTCAGAAGGGTAAAAAGAGCTCTAAAACATTGGGCCAAAATTCTACCCAAACCTGATATAGAAAGAAAAAATATCAAAGCCGCCCTTGTCAATCATCAATCTCATATGGAAGATACTTCAGTCACCAAAGATCTGCTTGACCAAGAAGCCCATCTCCAACAGCACTATATTAAGGCCTGTCTTGTTGAAGAGGAATACTAGAGATTAAAATCTAGAAACCTCTGGCTCAAATCAGGGGACAGAAATACTTATTCTTTCCATAAACAAGCGCAGAGCAGAAAATGTCATAACACCATTTCTGAGATCAAGGTGGACAGTGAAACATTCAAGGAGTTTGCAGACATAAAGAAGGCAGCCCACGCCCACTTCCTAAAGCTATATAGCGAAGAAAAGGTTCAGCATCAAGCTTCAGATCTATTAGACATGATCCCAGCTACAAGTTCTCCAGGTATGAATGAAATCTTGGAGGCCAAAATAACCAAAGATGAAGTCAAAAAAGCCCTATATGACATGGATCCGGACAAGGTCCCTGGGCCGGATGGTTTCTCTGCCAGATTTCTCCAAACATGTTGGCCCATTATCGAAAAATATCTGATCAAAATGATCCGAAAATCTCAAAACTCCCAGAAAATAGGCGGAAGCACAAATTCTGCCTTCTTAGCCCTCATTCCCAAGGAAAAAGGTGCCAGCAATTTCAGTAGATTCTGGCCGATCTCTCTATGTAACATTGGGTATAAGCTAATCACAAAAGTCATAGCAAATCGATTGAAGCACATCCTTCCCAAAATAATCTCGGAGAACCAAGGAGGCTTCATCCAAGGGAGGCAGATAGTGGACAACTTCACCCTTGTTCAGGAGGCAATCCACTCAAGTCTTCAACGAAAAGAGCAAGGTATGGTAATTAAACTTGATTTAGCAAATGCATTTGATCGTGTAAATCACAGTTTTCTGTTAAAATTTATGAACAGGTTTGGGTTTGGATCAAACTTCATGAACTGGATCCGGGCTTGTGTTTCGGAGCCATGGATTGCCCCACTTGTAAATGGAAGAGCCACGGACTTCTTTAAAGCTTCAAGAGGGCTCAGGCAGGGGTGCCCTCTCTCCCCTCTGCTATTTGTCATTCAAGCCTCAGCTCTCAGTTTCCTGCTGGACAAAAAAATGCAAGATCAAGATCTTATGGGACTGCGTATAGCAAGAGGATTCAAGAACATTAACCATGCTCTGTTCGCGGACGACACCCTGCTTCTGGGCGCTACCTCCCTCTCCTCTGCCTCTAGATTCAAAGCTGCCCTGGAAGAATTCAGCATGGCCTCAGGCAGCGTTGTTAACAAGAACAAGTGTCACATTTACAGTTGGAATACCCTGCCCAGACTTCTCTCTGCTATCTCCAGGTGCCTTGGATTCGCAGCCTCCATTTCATGGACCTCCTTCAAATATCTGGGCCTCCCGATTGTCCACAAAAGAATCTCAAGCAAAGATTGGCTACCCCAGCTCGAAAAATTCCAATCAAAAATTCAGGCCTAGGGCTTCACCTGGCTCAACTATGCTCACAAATCCGTCCTTATCAAATCAGTGCTCACTAGTCTTCCTATTTTTCAATTTGCAGGGATGCTTGCTCCATCAATCATTCTAAAAAAAATGGATGAGCATATCCGGATATTCTTCTGGAAAGGAGGAAAGTAGAACGAAAGAAAAATTCCCCTCATCAGTTGGGAAGTTATTTCTAAGCCTCTGTGGGAGGGAGGACTTAATTTCAAAAACTTAGGCCACTTGAATGTAGCAATGGCTGCAAAGGTCATCTGGAGAGTTGTCGTGCCCAATCCTGGCTGGGCCCAAACAGCTCTCAGAAAAAAATACTTCCTTGGTCCTCGCTCCAGATGCTTAGACCGAGTGATCCGCCTGCCTAATTCGCCTTTCCTCAAGCTTTACGATAAGGCCGCCTCCCTGATAAAAAACCACTGTTATTGGATCCCGGGTAACGGCAAGAAAATAAAATTATGGACTGATAAAATCCTGTCCACAGATCCGATCAGTGACAGAGTGCAATTGGGCGAGTTGTGGGAGTGGATGGAAAGGAATAAGTTACGAACTCTTTGGGATATCTCCCTCTGGAAAGACAGCGATTGGACAGGCTGGAAGACAGTGGATCTGCCAGAACGCCTGGTCAATGACTGGGCCATGATGACACGCCTCCTCCATGGTCTTGCGCCCATGAACAAGAACATTCAAGACGTAATCGGATGGGGGAATAAAACTAAAGGTTACACTGTCGCAGAGGGCTACACCAAGCACCGTGAGAGACCGCACGTCCCCTTAAACCCAGCGCCATGGCAAGCGATCTGGCGCTGTCAGGCTTGGCCCAAAATAGATACATTCGCGTGGATCCTGTGTCATGGTAGAATCCTCACCTTCTACAGATTGCAGAAGCTGGGATATAACAGCCCCTCCATCTGCCTCCTATGCAGCAATAGTGAAGAATCAGCAGCGCATCTATTCCTGGATTGCAGCTACGCCAAGCAGATATGGTGCGCCCTGCTCTATTCCTTGGATCCCTCCTTCCAGCTTCCGCATTCCATGGTTGATCTCTTCTCTAGCTGGGCATCCAAATACCCTGGCCCTCCTCCTCAAAATCGGTTAATCAAATCAGCCTGGGCCATTCTTCCAAAGGTCATTTGCTGGCAGCTATGGCTAGAACGCAACAGAAGAACCTTTAGGAACGTCAGACAACACCATAAGACCATTGAAGTTAAGATCAAGTGCCAAATAAAGGAATGTCTGTCCCAAATAAACGATGATGCTAATCTCACCCATCATGATAACGTTTGGGGCTCCTTCCTGGGATTACAATTTCTCCCAGCAATCAGAAATGCACCTCCTCTCAGAGATTGGCAAATAAGGAAAACGGAAGTAGACTTCCAAGACTGGATCAAATCACAATCAAGGTACTTCCTTTTTTTCGATGGAGCAGCTAAGGGTAATCTAGGCAGAGCAGGTGCTAGAGGTGTCATCCTAGACTCAACAAGAGAAAAAATTCACTCATTTGCTTGGGGGCTTGGACACATGACCAGCACTCAAGCTGAGGCCTTGGCCCTCCTACAAGGCCTCAAGACCCTAAAGGAGCTAGACATAAGGGAAGCAACTGTTATAGGAGACTCTCAAATCATCATAAGTGCAATGATCTCTAACTCCCCTGCTGCAGATCTTAAACTAGCCAGGATGATTTTCAGAATCAAGGCCCTTGAAAATGCTTTTCAGAAGCTGAACTACTACCATGTTTTGAGAGCCCACAATAAAGAAGCGGACAGCGAAGCAAATAAAGCAGCCCTCCTCTCCGCTGGGGTCAAGCTGAAAGAAGGAAAAGAATCATGGGAATCCATCCCTTAAGTCGCGGTCTGCCATGTTTTACTGCTTGATCTTAAAAAAAATTGTCTGTATATCCAAGTGGGGGAAAATAGCGGATATAGAATCTATAGATCTTCATGCTATGGAAAAAATCTCAAGCCACAATAACATCCTCACTTCCATAAGTGATACTTTTCAGGATTCATACATCCTCATTGTACTCATACATTTGGCATTCAAGCCAGGAGGAATATAAATACAATATAACCGTTTCTGTCAAAAAAAAAAAAACATTGAATTGGCATAAAAACATTGATCAATAACTGTATGGGAAGACATTGTGGTATCTCATTATGCAAAGAAGACACTAGCAATAAAATGATAGGGAGGATGCCACCCTTCCCTTGCAACAATAAGGAGAATTCAGTTATCACATCCCACCAGCAATAGTCATGGTCATAGTCCATTAAAGGCAGTGCATTGTAATTAAGCATTTTAATGTATAATGATGCTCATATTAGGGCATGAAACATTGTTGGGGCATCCTTGGAGCATGAATACATAGTTGGGGGATTAATACGCATATGGTAAACACATCAAACCTTATCGTTGGAGCATGAATACATCATAAGGGCATGAATATATTGTTGGAGCATTAATACGCTGGAGAATTAATTTCTTTGAACCATTAATACGTAATGAACGTTGGAACATTAATCTATAATGAACACTGGAGCATTTGTTATTTGTAATATGTAATGAAATTAATGGAGCATTTGTAATATGAAATATGTAATATGTAATGAACTTAATGTAATACGTAATGGAGCATTAATATGTAATGAACGTTGCATATATAACGCCATGAAAGTGAATAAATATAATAAACGCATCATGAAATAAGCTACCATAATATTCCTTAGTCAGCCACCATCCCCTTTACATCCTTGTATGAATTGTCCTTGTGAATAATACATATATGCCCATTCTTCACCCTTGATTTCTATTTTGAGGTCGTGCAACAAACAATCTGCTGAATTCGTGCCACTAATTGGTCTAATACAACCCTTACTAGATGAGCTCACATATGATATTGATATATCTACCTAAATTCCCAATGTTTCGCACCAAATAGATAGTAAGTAAGGCAGTGTATGAGTTGGGGGATTTTACTGAGCAATGGGATGCGTTATCCCATCTGAATTAACTCCGCCTTGAGTTGAGTGTTCTTTTCATACCCAGGAAATTTTCTATTCACTTTAACAGGAAGCGATCAGAAAATCCAATATTGTTGATCGACAATGTTCAATGATGATTCAATAGAGTTGAAAGTGTTGAAAATGCAACAAGAAAATCTTGATTTAATTTTGTCATTGAATTAAATCAAGAATAAAATTGTAATTCCACATCATAAGACAACTTGTACGAGTCAACTAAGTTAATTTGACTTAATTGGCTTAGTTAATTCAATTTGAGGGTCTAACTTGAGTCATGTAGAGTGTCTCCTACTTTATGAGAGCCCTTCTTGAGTTTATTTTGAGTTAGAATTAATTAATTCAGTTTAATTGAGTTAAAGTCAGTTAAACTAGTTCCAACTGATGGAGGAACTAGAAACAGTGGGGTGTTGCTTCATGTGTTCAACCAGTTAACTTATGATTCACTCATAAATAACTCATGCATGTCAGATATGAGATGTTATGAAACCAGCTCAAGAAAAAGATAGAAAAGATAGATCAACGCCTTAGAATTCGGCCTCTTCGAGGGGGCAACCTCCTTTACATTACATAAATGAACAATTCTTCGATGATAAAAATGAAAAGACCTCCTTTCTATATATAGGAGTCTAAGGGGTCATAACATAATCAGAGCCGACATAACAATAATAATGTAAGGGCACAATAATAACAATAGTGGGCTTCTATGGGGCACAATAGTAACAATATGGGTGCTACATGGGTACATCAATATAATAAGTGGGTTGTACTAATAATAATAAGGGGTTACACTAGTAGTATAGGGGCCTAACATGCCCCTCTCCTTCAAAAAGCGTTGTCCTCAACGCTTGAGTAGTTCTTGATGCTTCTGTATAAAATTATTGTCCTCCCATGTGGAATCTTCGGTGGGTAAGTTCTCCCACTTGATGAGATACTCTGAAATTGATCGATTTCGTAGCTGTCAGGTTCTTGTTTCTGTGACTGCTCCAGGTTCCAATTTGATTTTTCCTTCCTCTTCAATTTCTGGCAATATTGTTTGAATTGGGATCTTTTGCAACTTTTGAATAAGTGGCCATACTTCTTCTTCCTTCTTCCATTCATCCCTTGCTTTGTTTATCCAATCTAGTTGGATAATAGAAATAGCACAAAACAATGCTTCCACATCCTCATCCTTGAAGAGTCTTCCCATTCGGTAAGGTCGCCATTTTTTAAGTGCATGTAGTATTGCCAACATTTCCTTCTCATAAATAGCTTGCTTGAGATGTAGCAGTAAAAATATCCAATCACCTACATCAAAGCATTTTTCACTATGATGTTGATCTACATGTTGTTTCGTTTGATTTTTCACCGAAGTGGCGTTATCCTTTAAAATTTGGAGAACTTGTTGTTGATGCTCAATGTGATCTTCACTACTTGAACCTTTTTCTTCTTGATATGTCCTTCTATCTCTAGAGTTTGAGGAGTGGTAATTTCTTCCAATCATTTACAAGATATGGTCGGATTCATTTCTTGATGCTCGATGTGATCTTTCACTTCTTGAACATTTTTCTTCTTGATTTGTCCTTCTATCTTGATAGTTTGAGGAGTGGTAATTTCTACCAATGAATTACAAGATATGGTTGGATTCATTTCTTCTTTCTCGATGTGATCTTTCACTTCTTGCACCTTTTTCTTCTTGATATGTCCTTCTATCTTGAGAGTTTGAGGAGTGGTAATTCTTGCCAATGCTTTACAAGATATGGTCTGATTCATTTCTTCTTTCTCTGGGGTGGGGTCCTGGCATATATCTTCTTCTTTTGATGTTTCTTGATCCTTTTCTTCCTCCTCTTCATATTCTATGTAAAATAATTTCTTCTCAACACACTTATGACCTTTAGTGCATTTTCTATCACAATTGTAACAAAGCCCTTTTTTTCTTTTCTCTTCCAATTGTTGTGGTGTAACCCTTGTAGGTTGTGGAAGGCTAGGAGAAACAAGACTTCCATCTTTATAGTTGTGAGGGGTATGCTTCCTGGTTTCCATAATTTTGCTTTCCACTATGTCACAAGGCCCTTTTACTCTTTCCAATTGTTGTGGTGTTTCTCTAAAGAAGGTGTTGATCTTTGTATCCTCATAATGTGTTATCATTTCCTCCGTGAAAATTGACCACGTAACAAGTTGTTTACGAGAACAAAGCCCTTCATACCATAAAAATTGATCTGGTTCTAAATACGAAGATGTAATACATACCTTTTGTAACAGTGGTACACCATGTAGATCAAAATATTGCTCCATCTGAAGTATCCAATTTACCAGATCCTTGCCATCAAACTTCCTCATCTTTCTTTTTCTTGATTTTAGGAGCTCGATCTTGAAACGATTGTAACTCTGTACTTTCGGATATTTAAGTTATGAAATTGCAACTTTTGGTAGCCCTTTGTGTCCTCTTTCCAATGCCACCAGTTTGATCCAAATTGGCTTCTCCAAGAAAGAGTTATGCACAATCTCCCAAGATGACCTGATTATAGACCTTTCCAGAAGAGCAAACTTGCATGAAGTGCCACGTGTCACTGTTTCGACCTTTGGCTCTGAAAAATATATAAAAGAAACTAAAGGCCGTCCTCTTTCTATACCTTCTTGCGAATTTTCAATCCAATGCTCAGAAAGAAAGTTATGACGATTTTCCCCAGGTCACCTGTTTGGAATGTAATTCAGGAGTCTGCAAAAATACCAACTTCCTCAGATCATATCTCCGCAAATATAGCGTGAAAATCTTTGAAATTGGGATCTGAGATTCAGCATAATTTCTTCTCAAATGGGTTTGTTTTTTAACTTCTGAAACATCGCAGAAAAAAATTTATAGCGAAAATTCCACGATGACCTGTTTGGAGCAGTGAAACCCTAGAATCCAAAGCTCTGATACCAAATGTTATGAAACCAGCTCAAGAAAAAGATAGAAAAGATAGATCAATGCCTTAGAATTCAGCCTCTTCGAGGGGCAACCTCCTTTACATTACATAAATGAACAATTCTTGGATGATTAAAATGAAAAGACCTCCTTTCTATATATAGGAGTCTAAGGGGTCATAACATAATCAGAGCCGACATAACAATAATAATGTAAGGGCACAATAATAACAATAGTGGGCTTCTATGGGTCACAATAGTAACAATATGGGCACTACATGGGTACATCAATATAATAAGTGGGTTGTACTAATAACAATAAGGGGTTACACTAGTAGTATAGGGGCCTAACATGAGAGTTAGCCAGTTGATATTGTAGTTCAAGGGTAGTGTACTATTAGTTGTATAATCATCCAAATTGTACAAATGGTGCATGCAGTCAAAGGAAAGCCTATGAGGATTGTGCAATTTGTTGAAGAATCTAGGGCAATTATAGATAATGAGATTATTCTAGGCATGATAACTATTTGTGAGGTGTTTTTCCATTTTTCTTATTCCAATCTTCACTTATTATTATTAGAATGTATCTTCGTTACTTTATCAAATAGCTACTAAAACAAAGAGACAAGAACACAAGATGTTGGCATCTTGTTAGGGCCAAAACCTCTCCCTCTTGGAGAGGAAAACCCACACTAAATTATTCTTATAGAGATTCCAGTTGATGAATACCAAGACCGTGACCCTTGACCTACTAGGCCACTCCAAGACCAAGACACCAATCCTCTTCTTACTGCTGAGATCATCATCAACACTGCTGCTTTACCTTGATCATTATTCTTGCACCTTCACTAATATGATTGTTGTATCATATCTCTATCTTCACTTAGATCATTATTACACTCTTACTGAGATCATCATCACTACTGCGCTGAGATCATTACTACACCATTGATATCTTTATTGAAACACCATCAAGACCACAATTGTATCTATGTTGGGATCATGATTGTATCTAGGAAGTAAGCCGAGATAAAGAGTATCAAAATGTGATCACAGAGATCCTTTTCATCACCAATATCAAGGTTGTAACCACATTTAGTATGCTGAGATAGTTTGTGACTGTAGTTATATGCCGAGACAATGAGCATTTGCTGAGATCATTCTTATCATATGTATGCATGAGACTATGACTGAGTTATATGCCAAGACAGTGAGCGAAGAGACCAAGACATTATCTCTGCAGTACCCATCTGAAAACACATAGATTATTACTCATCTAAGACTTGAACCATTAAGATATTCCAAAGTGACTTGACCAAGATTCCCGCACTCATGTACCCATCCGAAGTTATGTGCCTCTGTCATCATCCGCAGTTTCAGATAGATCCAAAAATATGCCTTTATGTGGTGACCCTACACGCTTATTTATAGTAGTTAGGTCTCTATAAATAAAGCCGACATGTTAGGGTGAACCAATGTGTCCCTATTTCTGAGCTGACTTGTCATTAATATTCATTTTGAGGCCAACTAAATTGTTTTCTTCATCGTTTTGCAGGTAGACTTATTTGTGCTTGTCTTGGAGGATTGTGCTTGTCTTGGAGGGTTGTTCTACACTTGTATACATTTCATATATGCTCAAGAAGAGATATTTACATATGTCATTGACTCTTTGACTTTCTTAGACCTATGGAATGAGCAAGAAACTCATTCTTATAATTTACAAAAATAATATTTCTTTTTGGATTTGAGGCATTTATTGTTCATTTCTTTCAGGTTGAATCTCAGAGTATCCACAATCATACTTGTCAACGTTTCAAATCCCAACAGGGATCCGTCATCAGGACAAGGACAATTTCCGAATGATGATAGAAGAAGAGCTTAGTGAGAGGATAAATAGTAAAAAGATAATTTGATTTTAAGGAGATGAGGTCGGCTTAAAAAAAAAAATTATATTTATATTTTTGTTTTTATTTTCATTTATAATAATTATTAATCTTGTTTTAAAGTTTTATTATAATATAAGTTGTATTTTATATATTTTCATTATTATTAAAAATCATTTGATGAATAGTTTGTAATTGATTATTTAATAGATTTCTAATGTAATGTGAAATGTGACTAATTTCTGTTACTAAATTTTAATTTATTACTATACCTTAAATTCCAATTAGTTAATTAATTGATTGATTGATTAATAATTAATAAATATTATAATGATAATATTTAAATTCATTTTTAATAAACATAATCAATGTTTTTAATTATGTTATTAATATATTAAAAAAAAAAAAAAAAATTATTATAATAATACAACTAATTTCATTAGATTTAATTAATTAATAGATATTATAATTAAACATTAATTGTTATTGTAATAATTTTATTAGGTTAATACACTTTTATTTAATTAGAATAGTTAATTAATTACTTCATAGTATTATTAAATTAATAGTATCATATCTAACAAAGATAATTAATTCTTTTAATTTTTGTTATTAATAAAAAATATAAATTTATTTAACTTATTATAATAATATAATTAATTTTAATGGATTTACTTAATTAATAAGAATTATAATTAAATACTAATTGTTATTGTAAATGCCATAACTAATTTTGTTTAATACATTTTTATTCAATTAGCATAGTTAATCGATTAATTGGTAGGTATTGTAATGACTAATTATTGTTATGTGTTAATTCTAAAAAAATCCTCCTTTGTTAATAAACTAAATGATTAATAGAAGTTATAATAAATCATTATCGTTATAAATAATTAATGATACTAATATTACAAAAATTCTTTAATTAATTATTATTATAAATGCCTAATAATAATCATGATAATTACTATTATTATTATTAAGAATTATAATTAATAACTATTTTTATTAATTATGTTCAGGGGTATTTTTATTTTAATTAATTTTTTAATATAAGATCAGAAAGTTATAATAGGATAGGATAGGAACAGTTACTTGATTGCCTAAGATGTCCTTGTGGTCCTAATCCCTTTGATTAAAGGAAACCAACTCCCACTTATCTCTACATCATTGTCTCTGTTGAGATTTTGCAGATGTTTTATAATTTCAAGAGCCTCCCTAATCTTCTGTATGATGTTCTTCTCTTGCGATAATTGAGGCGCTCTCCAAACAAACCTGGTGTTTGGTCTTTGAGGAATGCTTTGCAAAGGCTGACGTACGAGACCTTCCATTCTTAATATTTGCTCCATGTTCTTTTAGTCTTTTCTGCAGAGAACTACCTGTTTCACCAATGTAATTTTTCCCATAGGAACAATCAATTTTGTAAACTCCCTTGAGCTGATGTTTATCAATATCATCCTTGATAGACCTCATACCATGTTTAATTGTAAAATTAAAATAAAAATACCCCTGAACAGAATTAATAAAAATAGTTATTAATTATAAGTCTTAATAATAATTATTATTATTATTATCATGGTTATTATTAGGCATTTATAATAATAATTAATTAAAAAAATATATAATATTAGTATCATTAATTATTTATAACAATAATTATTTATTATAATTTCTATTAATCATTTAGTTTATTAACAAAGAAAAAAAAAATTAGAATTAGCACATAACTATAATTAGTCATTACAATACCTACTAATTAATCGATTAATCATGCTAATTAAATAAAAGTGTATTAAATGAAATTAGTTATAGCATTTACAATAACAATTAGTATTTAATTATAATAAAATTAGTTATATTATTATAATAAATTAAATAAATTTATATTTTTTATTAATAACAAAAATTAAAAAATTAATTATCTTTATTAAATATGATACTATTAATTTAATGATACTATGAAGTAACTAATTAACTATTCTAATTAAATAAAAGTGTATTAACATAATAAAATTATTACAATAACAATTAATTTTTAATTATAATATCTATTAATTAATTAAATCCAATGAAATTAGTTGTATTAATATAATAAATAAATTTTAAAAAATTTATTGATAACATAATTAAAAAGAATGGATTATCTTTATTAAAAATGAATTTAAATATTATCATTATAATATTTATTAATTATTAATTAATTAACTAATTGGAATTTAAGGTATAATAATAAATTAAAATTTAGTAATAGAAATTAGTCACGTTACATTAGAAATCTATTAAATAATCAATTAAAAACTATTCATCAAAGGATCTTTTAATAATAATGAAAATATATAAAATATAATTTAGATTATAATAAAACTTTAAAACATGATTAATAATTATTATAAATAAAAATAAAAATAAAAATAGAAATAGAAAAAAATTTAAAGCCGACTTCATCTCCTTAAAATCAAATTATCTTTTTACTATTTATCCTCTCACTAAGCTCTTCTTCTATCATCATCCAAAAATTGTCCTGATAATGGATCCCTGTAGGGATTTGAAACATTGACAAGTATGATTATTATTGTGGATACTCCAAGATTCAACCTGAAATATTTCTTTTTCTTGACAAGTACAAAGATCAAAATTACATTTGTAAATACCAAACCTAGTTACACTTTCTTCAACACTCCCTCTTAACTAGGGAGGTATTTATAATGGTACTTGTTCATTCTCAATCTGAATAATTTCTCATAAGAAGAATTGGATTGGTAATCCCATCTGTATAGCATCATATCAATCAGAATTTTCATAGTGCAAGGCCTTGACTAACAGCTCCATCTCTCCATGAAACCATGAGCTACAATGCTGGCAAGACCAATGATTTATAGACACCTTCACCATTGTCTCTCAAGGTACATACCCACCCAGGTGTTCACTGAATATGACCTTTTAGGACTATTCTTATCTTGGGTTCCCAGCCCTCAAATAATATCGGTCCTCTTGCCTACTCTTATCTTGGATGCCCTACACATCCTCAAAGAGTATCGGATGCTAGATGATTACCCAATCCTCCCATTCTTTCTTCCCAAGTGAAGACAAGAATGTTGTGTCTACATTTCCATTCATGGTCTTCATCTAGACTTACAACTATTATTACTGGTCTAATGCATGACACATGTCATGGAAAAGCACAATTGTCACACCTTTGTAATCGGGGGTGATCTTAATTTAAACTCCCTCTTGGTCAAGAACCTGTCAGAACTCCCTCTTAGCTAGGGACTCTTCTATATATCAACAACTTTTTCTTTGTGGGTCCTTCAGCTGCTTGATCAACTTCTCTCCTTGATGTCATTAAATTTAGTTGAGCTTCTTCCTTGTAGGGAAACAAACATCGATCACTTTCCTTCTTATTCCATCATGTCATTCCTTTCTTCATGGAAAGTGGTCTTCTTGATACATATTTGGAACCTTCATCATATGGCTACTTCTTTTCTCTCCGTGCTTCTTTCAGAAGTTTCCATCCATTGTGTGAATGTTGATTGCACTTGTACTTACAAGTCTTGTTCTAATAGCCTTGCATGAACTCATCTAGATATTATTCAAGAAATTATATTAAATTAAATCATACCTTACGATATGGCTCTTCATCATGACATCTTCTTGTAGGTATCAGCATCATGCACACATATTGTCACACCTCCCAAAGATATCCATTATCAAGGGTCTTCATTCTTTTCAGACTTTTATCAGAGTCTTCATATTTTTCTTGGAGATTTCCTAGTCAAATCTTCTTGGTCTTTTGGATGTTGATTGCCTTTCGTCATGGTTGCATATATCACAATATCTTCCTTCCTCACACATTCCATAGCTTTCAATCGGAGTTTATTTATTGTAGTCAATCACCTCATACTTCATATGAGGACATATTATGTTGATTTCATCTAGTGTGACTTATGCCTTCCTGCATCTTTTTAGAGGAAGAGATCATTTTTCTCTTGTTCGTGCTTCTCAAGATAGAGGCAACGATCCATGTCACCTGCAACCATATGACATGACATCATAATATTAAACATAAGCATACATACCTTGTTTTACCTTCAGGTTATCGAGGCTTCTTCCAACAGCTTCCTTGATTGAAAAGATTTTCAATCCCTTGATCTGCTTCATGTCATCACATCATCGTCTCATGGATTCCATAAGTTAGATTTCTTATTGAAACACTTGCTTCCTCTCTATATTAGTGAACCCTATGATGGGGATTACATCATAGAATTTTGAGGAGATTGTATATCCCTAACTAGCATATGCTTCTTTTTAACTTGATCTATGATGAGCCTTAGATGACTCCTTTCTTTCCTTCAATTTCCACTAAGGTTCCCAAGAGCTATATATCCTACATGTTTTCGGCCATGGATTTTTTTCCTTCATGATCCCTATGGAGATGTTACGTGATCTTGTTTCTAATGCTTCCATGATGCCATGATGCATCTTATAATAGGAACTTTTTGTGAGGGATACTATATTACCCATAGGAGAGATTTGTTACTACCTCTTTCATTGGCCCTTTTCTTCAGCTTCCTCCATCTTTCAGTGATATGAGCTTCCAAAATATTTCTATAGCATTGAATCTTAACTATACTTATTTTGTCTTGCATGAGGACCAACCTTGCCTTCCTTTTCTGCACACGGTTGAGTTCTTTTAACCATCAATATTTTTGCCATCAACTTGTCCTTCTCTATCTGGAATAGATACCACAAGTTGTTGAATGAGGTAACCTTCTTGTTCATGGATATTTGTTACCTTGATTGTTAGAGAATTATGATTATCTTCCTTTATAGGTCATGTAGATGGAAGATATCCTACATCCTTTAATACCCTTTACTTTCATGTAGATCATATTACATGTGACCTTCTTCATTTCACCTTAAGAGAATGGGTTTATCATCTACATCACTTTGATGTCTCCAATTTTTCTATGTGAGGGAATCTTTCATAAATATCCCTTTTCATAAATTCAGGGGAGACCTTTTGATGACTTCAGCTACTTAGAGGACTATTTCTATTCTCCTTCTTCATGCAAGGAATCTTGATAACCCATCAAATTCGTAGATGTCCTTGAAATCATGAAGTCATTTAACCAAACTTGAATATAGAATAAAAAGATACCTACTTGTCATGTGAAGATGAAATCTTCACCTTGATGCTTTCTTGAGTGATCTCCTTCAATGAGATTCTTGCTTGAGAGACCTGGTACAATAGAGTTCCAAAACCTTTCTTGAGACTTCCTTGCATTGTTCAGCACCAAGCACTATTGTGTTTTATGATATGTTGATATTATTTGATTCCTTGACTGTGAGGGTATGGAATAAAAATCAAGAATTTTTAGAGCATTGTCATGATGTCCACCCGAGATGTCACATTTTTGTTATCCTTCTGAAGTGATATTGTTGTAATGTATGTTGTGACTGTATATCTTTATAACCTTGTTGTAATGCTCCTTGCTGGAGTAGAACCTTGCTTGAGTTTACTAGCATGAGAAAATATCTTTGCTGCCTTCAAGCATTGTTCAATACCAATCATCAAAACTGCTTAAGTCATTAAGATTGTTGTGGTATGACATGGGTTATAATCACACCCAAATTTTGAGGCTAGCACTGAGACTGTGAAAGGTATTGTGTTTTCCTTTTGTTGTAGTGTAGATTAGGACTACTCCTTAGATTTCTAACCTTCTCCAAGATGATAATCTTGACTTTGAGTTATCTTGCTTTGTACTCATATTGATAAGGTTCTTGGTGACCTTTTTTATGATGATTGTGGAGAAAAGGTTCTTTGCTAATGAAGACTGCTTGTTGTAGACTTGATCCTTTATTCTTGACAAAACCCTTAACGTTACTTTGATTCCCTTCTTGAGGACCGATCCTTGTATGTCTCTTTTGTTTCCCTTCCTTTGACTTATGCACCTTCGCTCTGATACCATGTTGAAGAATCTAGGGAAATTATATATAATGATATTCTTCTAGGCATGATAATTATTTGTGAGCTGTTTTTCCATTTTTCTTATTCCAATCTTCACTTATTATTAGATTGTATCTTTGTTAGTTCATCAAATAGCTACCAAAATAAAGAGACAAGAACACAACATCCTACCAAGGCTAAAACATCTCCCTCTTGGAGAGGAAAACCCGTGCTAAATTCTTCTTATAGAGATTCCAATTGATGAATACCAAGACCATGACCATTGACCTACTATGCCACTCCAAGACTAAGAGACCAATCCTCTTCTTACTGTTGATATCATCATCAAAATTGTTGCTTTACCTTGATCATTATTCTTGCACCTTCACTGAGATGGTTGTTGTATCATATCTCCATCTTCACATAGATCATTACTGCACTCTTACTGATATCATCATCACTTCTGCACTGAGATCATTACTACACCACTAATATCATTATTGAGACACCATCGAGACCACAATTGCATCTATGATGGGATCATGATTGTATCTAGGAAGTAAGCCGAGATAGAGTGTATCACAGTGTGATCACAAAGATCCTTTTCATCACCAATATATCAAGGTTGAACCACGTTTAGTATGTTGAGACAGTTTGTGACTGCAATTATATGCCGAGACAATGAGTGTTTACCGAGGTCATTCTTATCATGTGTATGAGTGAGACTATGACTGAGTTATATGCTGAGACAATGAGTGAAGAGATCGAGACATTATCTTTGTAGTACCCATTCGAAAACACAGAGATTGTTACTCATCTGAGACCTGAACCATTGACCTTGTCCGAAGTGACTTGACCGAGATTCCTGCACTCCTGTACCCATTCAAAGTTCTTTTCCTTTGTCATCATCCGCAATTTCAGAGAGATCCAAAAATATGCCTTTCTCTGGTGACCCTACATGCCTATTTATAGTAGTTAGGTCTCTTTAAATAAGCTGACATGTTAGGGTGAACCGATGTGTCCCTATTTCTGAGCTGACTTGTCATTAATATTCATTTTGAGGCCTACTAAATTGTTTTCTTCATTGTTTTGTAGGCAGACTTCTTCATGCTTGTCTTGGAGGATTGTGCTTGTCTTGGAGGATTGTTATAGACTTGTATACATTTCATATATGCTCAAGAAGATCTCTTTACACATGTCATTTACTCTTTGAATTTCCTAGACCTATGGAATGAGCAAGAAACTCATTCTTATAATTTACAAAAATAATATTTCTTTTTCTTGACAAGTACAAAGATCAAAATTACATTTGTAAATATCGAACCTAGTTACACTTTCTTCAACACAATTCATATTGAGGAATTTCCCTAATTAATAGGGGCTAATGCCCAAGGAAAATATGCAATGAAATAGGGACTTGGGCAAGCAGAAAATTGGTTAAATATTGGCCTAGGCTTGTCTAGGAATTTGTGAGACAGATAGAGATAGTGCAAAGATTGCTCGGGCTTGAGCACAACATTGTTTTCTGACTAATGCAATATACATATAGAAGGGTTTTTTAGCTGTGGCTTTCCCCACAAAATCAGTGTGTAATGTGTTGATTGAATTCTCTCTTGTATGCTTCGTGATTTCATGATCGTTTAATTGTTTCCAGTAATGAGTAGATTAGATTCAAGTCTATTGTTTTAGTAATTACAATTAGCAGTTTGAATCTGCAAGGAGTTTCTACATGGTATCAGAGTAGAAATCACTCTAGAAGAGGAGAATACGAGTTTGTCTTTTGCAGGTGAAATTGAATTTGTAGTATCATTCTTCAGAGCGAGCAAGGTGTCATTCTACTGATTGAGACTCGAATATTCCCTTGAGGGTAGTTCAAACTATATTACTTAGAAGGACAGGATGGAGGTAGTGTTGGAAGACAACAGGCTAAAGAAATTCATAGACAAAGATATTCCTAAACCTCCAACAATAGATGCTCAAGATCTGGCAGAGTGGAGAAAATGTGTTTCAAAGGCGAGAAGGATCATACTAGAAGGAGTTCAAGATAATATTGTCTCAAACCCCCATGAGAAGGATACACCATATGTAATGTGGCAAGCCTTGATCGACTTGTTTCAGAACTAAAATGACCACAGGAAGCTAGCACTAAAGGATAAGTGTCGAAATATATGGATGGAGAAGGGAAACATAATACGCAATACTTGAGCAAGTTCATGCAATGTCGGGATGAGCTTGGGAGTGTTGGTATTACAATTATTGAATATGATCTGGTCAACCTAGCACTTCTAGGCCTTCCCAAGAGTTGGCACAACTACCAAGATTCAGCAAATGGGAGGGAACATCTATCAAAGTTGGAGAGTTTGTGTTCTGACTTGGTGCAAGAAGAGATAAGGTGGAGCACTAGAGATGGAACCTCATCCAAGCATGATGATGAGGAGAACTATTCCTTAGCTGGAAAGGTGAAGAAAGGGAAAGGAAAGAAATTCCAATGCAAAGGAGAATCCAGTCAAGGCAGCAAGAAGAAGGAATTGTCAATGATTAAATGTTTTTACTGTCATTGGTTGGGACATTATGCCACAAAGTTTCTACGCAAAAATGTTGGCAAGAAGCCTTCAAGAGGAGTGGAAGGTGAAGCTCTTGCTTCACAATTCGAGTTGGATTTCACCCTCATTGCTTGCATGGTGACATCAGTGATGGGTAGTGTGTGGTATCTGGATAGTGGAGCCTCATTCCATATGACTAGAAACAAATAATTTTTCATTGACTTGGAGGAGAAGGACCTCCCGATGCAAATAAAAATGGAGATGATGGAAGGTATAGCGCAACCAACATCGGTACTTTTTCTTTTCAGAGGGAGGCTAGTTCTCCTCTCACATTAAAAGATGTCATGTATGTTGCGGGTCTGAAGAGGAATTTAGTTTCAATTTCTATGTTGGAGGATCGTGGCTATGATGTGATATTTAGCAAAGGAAATGCTTTCCTTCGTCACATAGCCTTAGGACAAGTGAAGCGGATTTGAGTTTGGGTGAAGAACCTCTACAAATTGGAAGTAGAATACAGTGCTACTTTGAGCACAAAAGAAAATAAGGTGCAGAGTCGAGACATCGGTGAATTATGGCATAGAAGATTGGGCCATCTTCACCATGGAGCTTTGAAGATCATGCAGCAGATTTCTACAGGACTTCCCAAGGGTCAACTAAAGAAAACAGATACATGCAAAGGGTGTACATTGGGGAAGTACACTAAATCCAACTTTCCTGATGAGGAGATGTTGTAGCGGCTACAACCACCCTCCAAAATTTTGGCCTACACCAATTTCAGAGCCTCCCTTGAAGAGTTTCACTTGATGATTGCACATACCCGGGTTCACTCTGTGAGCTTATTTGAGACTTTAATTCACCTTGCTTGTTTATTGCACTCAAGTCTCTGCATGTTGATGTCTAAGTCATGCTTGTGATCGTGTTCTGGTTATGCTTAAATCCTTTGCTTTATATGTGTTTTTTGTGTTCACCATGAAGGCATCTGGTGCACTCACACAAGGAGTCACATTCATTGGCACAAAAGCATCATCTCGATCATGAACGATCAATCACGAGTGTCACGCTCATCACTTGCACCATCGCTCAGTCATGTTGAACATGTGTGTTTGATGGTTTTGTCAGTTTGTCGTCAAGTCATGTGAATGTGTGTTTGTATGATCACCTATGCATCTTTCCACTATTCACACACTTAGTAATTTTTGTTGAAGTACTGGCGACCAAACTCCTTACTAGCGGTCAGACCATCACCCTGCTTTCGACTTGATCGACTATCAGCTAGAACAGCGCTGAAGCACCAAGCAAGTTCTTTCAAAGTGCGGTAACTGCAAGAATATCAAATAGCACTCATGTTGGCCACCCAGATAGTTAATCGGATGTTCATCTCATAAACTGAACAGTGCTCATGAGCAGGTCTCCCGATGCCCATCAATCAGCTCAACTCAGAAATTACGCAGAGATGATCATCAGGTCGGTCTCCTGGCCTTAGTGTAGTTTTCCCAGCCAGCAGCTCCTAGCAGCGGACTGCCTGTTCCCTCCAGGAATTTTGTAGTTTCTGTTGCCAGTGACTAAGTAGCCAACTGGCAGTTCCCTCTGGGAGTTGCGCAATTCTGGATGCCAATGACCCCAGCAGCCAACTGGCAGTTTCCTCTAGGAATTGCGCAGCTCTGGCTTCCAGTGACCCTAACAACCAAATGGCAGTTCCCTCCGGGAATTGCAAAGTTCTGGTTGTTAGTGACCCCAACAGCCAACTGGAAGTTCCCTCTGGGAATTGTGCAGTTCTATATGCCAGTCTCCTCGGCAGTTCATAAGAAAAATTGTGCAATCCCTGCTAGCTAACCCTTCATGCAACTCGGTCCATTCCTCTAGAAAATTGTGCAAATTTGGATATCCAGCCCCTACTATACACCAATAAACATGTCAAGACAATGAACAAGATGAAAAAAGGGAGCACATGTAGATGGACAGGTTCACCAACGGACGAACGAACGAAGCATGCGAAGTGAACGAACGTGACAAACATGCACCTTCGCAAACAAATGAACCTGTCAAGCCTTCCAGCATGAAAGCAAGGAACAACATGCTAAAGCTTAATCAAGCAAACCAAAGACCATCAAAGACTCTGCGCACTTTGCCATGTGGAGGTGAAGCTATGATACACCATGAATACATCCATCACTCAGCAGCACTGTAGCTCGACATGCACTCCAACAGCAGCACGAATGTACCAGCATTGTCATGTCAAGTCATGTCGAGTCAAGTCATGAGTCATGTTGCCCACATCTCCACTATGGGCTTGTTGTCAATCAATGTGATGTAACATGGAAGTCCAAGAGACCCACTTGTTGAACATAGAGTCATGTAATTCGAAAATTCATGGAAGTCGAACGGTCATGAGGGTAGTCGAACAGCCACAAGGGTCAGTTTCACCCTTGGCTATAAATACCCCACTCATTTGTACATGAAGGGACTTTTCACCTCAGCTCCTCCCACATAGCCAAGAGAGTCTGTAATCTTTTCTTTTAGGAGTAAGTAGTGGCTCCAATGCCCCGCTAATGGGGTTAGTGATGTATGGTGTAATAATATGTCTTGGAACTTTTGCTTAATTCAGAAGCCTGTCAACAGGCTAGCACATTTTCACACATGTATTGTATTTGTTGTAAGACTGATCTTTAACACTTGTAATGCATGTTTCTTCAACCATGTGTTCTACATCTGAACTGATTCATTTGTTGTAATGTTGTTAATGTTGTCTCGTTAGTGTCAACTGCTCTGTCGGACATCAGACAGACCTTTCACTTGAACCTTTCTGTAACAACCATTGCACTCATCTCGAACTGATCCGTGAGTGTTGTATGTGTTATCTTACCTTGTATGTTGTGACTGCCACATCCGAGTGGACTGCTCAACCGGAAGCTGTGTATGTCCTTTTTGTTGTGTGTTCCTAGCTGAGTTGGGATTGATCCCTATCAACCTAAAACTCATCTTCACCTTTTCCCCTCACAGTGAAAGAACCATTGACACAAGTACACTTACACTCACCGGGCATGCAAACCTCACTTCTTGAAGACAAATCAAACCACTCTCCTGTGCTAACAAGCAAGAGTTGAGGCAAATCCTTAAGACAATGGCAACTGGGCCATCATACCGGATGGGACTCCCACACCAAATGGTGTGAGGTCTAGTTGGGACTTCATACTGGGGTGATCCCATAAATGTTGGTGGGTCCAACACCGTCAACATTTCTGGCGCTAGAAGGAGGGCAGCCAGTTGTACATGGCTGAAATTCCCCTCACACTCACTCATCAACCATCTGGTCAAGGCAATAACTCACACTCCCTCTCTCACGACTCAGCAGTTGGTTACTCCTCACCTCCTAGAATTGAACACGAGATTTCATATCAACAACTTCGCTTCGTCCGTCCCATCACTTGTCAGTTCGTGAAAGCAGTTAGACTAATGCCAGGCATACAGTACCTTCCACATGCATCTAAGAAGCCAAAGGCCACTCCCACAAGAGTGGTTGTATCATCAGTGGAAGAGGTAGTCCTTGCTACTCTTGAAGGTTTGGAAGAAGCTATTGAAGACAGAGAGGAAACTCCAATCTTCTTTGAGGACGAACAAGGCACTCTTGTGGTCTTGGGATCGAACTCCAGTGTAGGAGGTGGAGGGGAAGGCAGCGGAGGAGGTGGATCCAGAGACGAACCAACAAAATTAGATCAGGAACCATCATATTCGGACAGAGAGGAAGAAGACGAAGAGGATGAAGAAGAGGAAGAGATGGTTGACCCAAATCTTGAATGGATGACTTGGGGATCATTGGCTCTCCTAGATGTTCTGCACAAGATTCTGAAATGAGTGGAGAGGATGAACATCAATTTTAACCCTGACAGCGTGGTGAAGGAAGAAGACCACTTGGACAACTTCTACCTACAGCTGTAGACCCTTGAGGTACGTTATGACGACGTAGCATGTAGAATTTTTCCATGTACCTTGGATGGTCGGGCAACTGCTTGGTATCACAGCCTTCCACCCAACTCCATACAGAACTAGGGTTCTTCCAAACGTATGTTCCTTCAAAAGCTTGTTGATGACAAGACCCCAGCCATTCTACTCAAAGAATTGGGAAGCCTCAAGATGGAGGGAAAAGAGAAACTGAAAGATTTCAATCAGAGGTTTATGTGTATTTTGAACAAGTTTGCAGCAGACACCAAACCTCATGACTCCATCACTTGTCGACTATTACACGTTTGCACTGCCAACCACCATTGCGCAGTTTGTCAAGCGAGTTGTGAAGCCAACGTTGTTAGAAAGCTGCGAAGAGGCTATTGTTGTTGAGAAAGACATGTGCACCATTGGAGTCATCAAGAATGACGAATCAATGAAAGACTCCAAGGATGCAAGCAGAAAGCCCCAAGCAACAGTGAGTAAAGGCAAAGACAAGGAAGCAACTGATAATGAGACCCTCACTTGCCTTGTTAAGAACTTGACCACTGAAATGTCTGAACTCAAGCAATGGAAGACGGACACATTCGCAAACAATCATCCGCCCAGACAGAGACAAGCAAGCAGTTCATCAACCGACTCATCAAGCAACAGTTGGTTCAGTTCCAAATTTGTGCAGAATCATATGTTCCAACTCAATCAATGTGTTGATCCTAAGTATTTTTCCTTCCATGAAGAATTTCACCCCGATAACTCTTTTTCAGATTGGAAGCGAGTTGTTACCTCTATCTGTACTCATACGCTCAATGCGAATGATGACATACAGGAGGAAACGGAAGACACTGATGACAACAAAGAGGTTGCACTTGACAAAGCACCAAGTTCTAGGAATGTGATGAACACATATCAGCGCTCGCAAGTAGTCTCGAAGATGAACACCGAGAAGCATCCCCAAAAGCAAAATGATCGTTACCATCTTAGGAGTAAATGGGCTCCCCCTACACTTGAGGAGATGCAAGAGAAGGTGAGATAGTTGATAAAGAAGGTTGACCCACCGGCTACCTCAAAGAAACAAACACAAATCAAGTCTGGGAAGATAGTAGTGGATAAGAGTACGTCCATAGGCACCAAGTTGCAGAACAATCTGCTTGACAGCACGAACATTCGTTCCACCTCGGACACCTCGGTGAGTCTACCACCTCTAGGGTACAACATAGTCGATGACATGAAGAAAACTCAAGCAAACATCAGTTTGTTCGAGCTAGCCAAAGTCAAGAGTTAGCGAGATATCATGTTGTGCACATTGGGACAAACAGCAACAAACAGCCCAGCCTC
This sequence comes from Pinus tabuliformis, assembly GCA_031772625.1. Classification (NCBI taxonomy): domain Eukaryota; kingdom Viridiplantae; phylum Streptophyta; class Pinopsida; order Pinales; family Pinaceae; genus Pinus; species Pinus tabuliformis. Next base: position 1,844,141,782 of record CM062817.1, on the reverse strand, counting down.
CACCAGCAAGGGAGCAAGCACACCTCCCAGATCGCTATCCATTGTGCTCAATACACTCCAAATGGAATAAGAAAACTAAAGTTGCCCCCCATTCCTACTTTCATTAAAAATTTTCAACTACAATGTCCACAACTGCTTGGTTGATTCTAGCGTGGCAGCCAATGTCATGCCACCCTCCATTGCTAAGAAGATCAATGCACGATGGAGTGAAACATCCGCAAGAATCATCCAACTTGATAGAACATCACTACCATCCATTGGTGAACTACGAGATGTGATCATCTGACTATCCCATGATAGTCGAGTCCACCAGTGCATCAACATAGTTGTTGTGGACATACTGGAAGAATATGGTCTATTGCTCAGCAGAGACTGGTCCAACAAGCTAGATGGATACTTTTCCATAGACTAGTCTCACATGTGGCTTCCATACAAGGGCAGATGCAACCAAATCTGGGTGTTATCAGAGAGGTATATGAAACACAATGTCACTCCCCTTAACGGTGAGAACAAACCATTGGCCTTCGCAGAACTCATGTTTGGCAACTACTTCCTGGAAAAGACATTGGAGTGTTATCGTACACAGCCAACCCTAACCTCATCAGACGAGCAGTTGGGACTCCTTCCTCGCCCAACTACTGATAATGAAACTTGTACAGTTTGTTTTTCTAATAGTAGCATAAGTAGCAACAGTTGTAGTAATAGTAGTACCAGCACGCCAAACGGTCCATATACAGACAAGTTGTGGGCCATGAGTCTTGGAAAATCAGGAACACATAATGGCTCAAGGACCAAGTGTATCTCAGCCATCCAAAATAATGAACCATGCGTGATTTCAAGTCTTTTGAAGACCGAAGTCACAAACTATGATGTTGAAGCACTCATGCTGAACACACAAAGGACCAACACCATGAACAAACAAAGCAACCTGGGAACCCACTATGATCCAAAGATGGCCAATCTCGGTACAAGTTACACACTGCAGCAGCAACCAACTGTTGACCACTTGATCGAACAGTACCGAGATGGGTCTGCACGAGTAGATGATGACCTAAGTACCCATTGCACCCAAGAAATCCAACATGAGATTCCAGGTAAAGGAGGAGACAAGCCATTGCAGCAAAGAACAGGTAACACATACATGTTGTTTGTCCTCCTTTTGCCGAAAAGATTGACTAACATTTTAAGTGTTTGGATTACTTGCAAAGTTCGTCATCATACTTGGTTTTCTAATTCAAATCTTGCACATAATAAATCTGGAAGATCCACTTACTCATTGACTTCAGAAACTTGAATCCTTCTCAGAATAAAAACAACTACCCTATGCCATCATCTGAGCCCATGTTGCACATAGTGCTTGAAACAATGGTGTTGTCTTCAATTGAAGGTCTTCTGGAATGCCACCAGGTTCCAGTAGCGGAGCCTAGTGGATCGACACTGGTCCACGAGAAACTTGGCTCACACACATATCATTTGCAATCACTTGACGGGAGGATTGATAATCTTCCTGTCAACGGCCAAGTCCTCAAACACTAGTTTTAGTAGGTCGGGCCGCACCCGTGCCATGTACATAGTCTGCTTGCTGCTTGTTGTTTCATTTGGTTTGTTTTTCTTATTATCTTTGCTTTCGCTTTGTTTGATTTTGCTTACTATTTTTGTTCACATTCATTTTGTTTGTTTGATATATTACTATTTTTGTTTCCAGAAATAAGTGTTGCCAACTACTATGTTCTGGCTTTTGAATAGAGTATGTGGCTGAAATTTGAAGAGACTTGTGACACTGCAGCACTTGGCCCATCTTGTGTCCATTTTCTCTGTGCTTGGTTACAATCTTCAGCCGATGAAGTCCTGAAGGAAAATATGAACCGTCTGTAAGGGAATCTTTGGTTGTATCCACACTGGGAAACCCCATGCCTGTACTCAGCCTTATGCTCTATGTGTTGAAGCTAATCCAATTAGTAGAAACGGAGAAGGGGAAAAATCTAAACGAGCAAACCTATGTCAGAGGTCTTACATGCTTCTCTCAGGGAACAACCTCTTCTGCTCTCAATATGTCGGGATCCCTCTTTTGCCCCAAAAATAAATAAGTGCCTATGCACAGCTCTCCTAAAAATAAAAAATAAAACACAAAGGCAAAAGAAGAGAAAGGCTTCCTACGCAGAGAGGTGAAGCATGCAACTCCACCGGGGTACTGACCAGGCTCGCTGGCAGTGGAGCAATGTGTGTGATACTGCATGACTCCACTGAAGTACTGTCCAAGCCTGATGGTAGGGAGCAATAGCAGAGATGAAACTTACACTTTGAAAATCTTCAACTCACGAGCTAAACTACCCTTCCCAGATTTGAAACACTAAGATCTAAGCTGAACTTTTTGTGTTTTATTGAGTTGGAAAAGGGTGAACCATGTATGTCCATAGGGTAAGTGGGGAAACTGAAGTAACTTGCATAGTGATTCAATACTCCGCGAAATACCAAGGGCCTATGCTAGCATGAACCAGAACAGAGAAGCTGGAGTTCTACCAATGTGTCTCCAAGTATTGTAGCAGCTACAACCACCCTCCAAAATTTTGGCCTGCACCAATTTCGAAGCTTCCCTTGAAGAGTTTCACTTGATGACAACACGCACCTAGATTCACTATGTGAGCTTGTGTGAGTATTTACATTCACCTTGCTAGTTTATTGCACTCAAGTCTCTACAAGTTGATGTCTAAGTCATGCTTGCGATCATGTTCTGGTTATGCTCAAAGCCTTTGCTTCGTATGTGTTTGTTGCTTTTTCCATGAAGGTATCTGTCGCACTCACACGCGGAGTCACATTCACTATCGCGCAAGCGTCATCTCGATCATGAACGATTAATAATGAGTGTCGTTCTCATCGCTTGCACTGTTGGTCAGTCATGTTGAACATGTGTGTTTGATGGTTTGGTCGGTTCGTCATCAAGTCATGCGAGTGTGTGTTCGTATGATCACCTATGCATCTTTCGATTGTTCACACACTTAGTCATTTTTTTTGAAGTGCTAGAGACTAGACTCGTCACTGACAGTCGAACCATCACCCTACTTTTGACTTGATCGACTGTCAACCAATATAGCACAGAAGCACCAAGCTAGTTCTTTCAAACTGCGATGTCCGCAAGCAACTCAAGCAGCACTCATGTTGGCCACCCGGACAGTCGACTGACTGTTCATCTCAGAAACTACGCAGTGCTCATGAGCAGGTCTCCTGATGCCCATCAGTCAGCTCAGTTCAGAAATTGCGCAGAGATGATCATCAGGCCGGTCTCCTGGCCTTAGTGAAGTTTTCCCAGCCAACAGCTCCCAGCAACAAACTATCTGTTCCCTCCAGGAATTTCACAGTTTCTGCTGCCAGTGACTGAGTAGCCAACTGGTAGTTCCCTCTGGGAGTTGCGCAATTCTAGCTACCAGTGACCCCAGCTGCCAACTGGTAGTTCCCTCTGGGAATTGTGCAATTCTGGCTACCAGTGACCCCAACAGCCAACTAGTAGTTCCCTCTAGGAATTGTGCAGTTCTAGCTGCCAGTGACCCTAGCAGCCAACTGGTAGTTCCCTCTAGGAATTGTGCAGTTCTGGCTGCCAGTGACCCCAGTAGCCAAGTGGAAGTTCCCTCTGGGAAGCTAGCAGTTCTGGCTACCAGTCTCTCGAGAAATTCCCCAGAAAAATTACGCAATCCCTGCTTGCTGACCCTTCATGCAGCCTAATCTATTCCTTTGGAAAATTGTGCAAATTTGGTTGTCTAGCTCCTGCTAACTATTCGTTTCGGAAAATGCACAAAGCATGCCTACGCTACCCTCCTGCAGCCTGGACTGTCCCTCCCAAAATTTGTGCAATTTTACTTCCCAGCTGATGTTAGACCTTGCATACTGTCACTGTCGACTCAGATTGTCTGTATCCATCCCCCAGTGACTCTTGCGCAGTTTTCATCAGTAGTTGTCGGGAGCCATCATCATGCATCATAACCCTGCTACCTCTCCTGGTCACCCGCATCTGAATGATCATGTGTAATGGTAGACTAAGAGATTTTGGATTTGATGTCGTCTCGTCATGAGTGAATGCATATACAGGTACACCAACAAACATGTCAAGACGACGAACGAGATGAACAAAGGGATCACATGCAGATGGATAGGTTCACCAACGGAAGAACGAACGAAGCATGTGAAGTAGACAAATGTGACTAACATGCACCTTCGCGAACAAGTGAACCTATCAAGCCTTCCAGCATGAACACAAGGAACAACATGCTAAAGCTTCATCAAGCGAACCAAAGACCATCGAAGACTCCGCACACTTCGCCATGCGGAGGTGAAGCTATGATACACCATGAAGACATCCATCACTCAGCAGCACTATAGCTCGACACACACTCCAGCAGCAACACGAATGTACCAGCATTTTCATGTCAAGTCTTGTCGAGTCAAGTCATGAGTCATGTTGCCCACATCTCCACTATGGGATTGTTGTCAATCAGTGTGATGTAATGTGGAAGTCCAAGAGACCCACTTGTTGAACATAGAGTCATGTAAGTCGAAAAGTCATGGAAGTCGAATGATCATGAGGGTAGTTGAACAGCCACAAGGGTCAGTTTCACCCTTGGCTATAAATACTCCCCTCATTTGTACATGATGGACTTTTCACGTCAGCTCCTCCCACATAGCCAAGAGAGTCTATAATATTTTCTTTGAGGAGTAAGTAGTGGCTCCAACACCCCACTGACAGGGTTAGTGATGTATGGTGTAATGATGTGTCTTGGAACTTTCGCTTAATTCAGAAGTCTGTCAACAGCGCAGCACGTTTTCACACATGTATTGTATTTGTTGTAAGGCTGATCTTTAACACTTGTAATAAATGTTGCTTTAACCATGTGTTCTACATATGATCTAATTCATTTGTTGTAATGCATAATATATTAATGGAAATGTGTTGTATATGTTGTTAATGTTGTCTCGTCCGTGTCGACTACTCTGCCAGACATCAGACAAAGCTTTCACTTGAACCTTGTTGTAACAATTGTTGCACTCGTCTCGAACTAATCCACGAGTGTTGTACATGTTATCTTACCTTGTATGTTGTGACTGCCATATCTTAGTGGAATGCTCCACTGGAAGCTGTGTATGTTGTTTGTGTTCTATGTTCCTAACCGAGTTGGGACTGATCCCTTTCAACCTGAAACTCATCTTCACCTTTTTCCCCTCACAGTGAAAGAGCCATTAGCACAAGAACACTTACACTCACCAGGCACGCGAACCTTACTTCTCAAAGACAAAGTGAACCACTCTCTTGTGCTAACAAGATGGATTTTAGGCAATTCCTTAAGACAATGGCAACCGAGCCATCATACCGGATGGGACTCCCACACCAAACGGTGTGAGGTCTAGTTGGGACTTCATATCGGGGTGATCCCCTGAATGTTGGTAGGTCCATCATCGTCAATAGGACAATCAAGTGCAATCGATCCTTGAAAGAGTTCACTCAGATGTGTGTGGACTATTCTCGACAGCCTCCACAGAAAAGCACACGGATTATGTAATATTTGTAGATGATTTCTCACGTAAGTGCTAGATTTCTTCATGCAGAAGAAAGATCAGACGTTATCTAAATTTTTTTAATTTAAAGCTCTTGTTGAGAAAAACACTGGCAGGAAAGTGAAGACTCTCAGGAGCCATAACAGTGGAGAATATGTGTCTAATGAATTCAATAACTTATGTGCATTAGAAGGCATTCGACGGGAGTTAATAGCACCCCATAAACCACAAAAGAATGGGGTGGCTGAAAGGAAGAACATAAATATTGTGGGAGTTGCACGGGTGATGTTACATGATCAGGGCCTACCGTTGCAACACAACTATATATGTGCAGAACATGAGTCCTCCTCATATTCTCGGGATGAGTACACCAGAAGAATATTTTTCAGGTAAGAAACTAGATGTGGCACACTTCAAGATCTTTGATTCATCAGTTTACTGTCATGTTACCAAGGATGTAAGGAAAAGGCTAATGCCAACAACTGAGTTGGGAATATTTGTGGGGTACATTGGTACACCTCACAACCATCGAGTGTACTTATCATCCCATAAGATGACAATGATTCGTAGATATGTGAAGTTTGATGAAGAGAAGGACATGAGATGTTCCCTTGAGAGGGAGCTCCAATTGCATGCAGATGATGAGATTTTAGCACCAAAGAAGAACCTCAGGATGATGTGGAGCAGCCACAGTCAGAGGAGTTGAGAGTGGAAACACCCGCTCATGCAAAGACTTTCATATATGGAAGGAAGCGCACTAGAGAAGCTGAGAGATTGATTCATGATGCTAGAGAGAATGTGGGAGAACCCACATAACAGTGTAGGTAGAGGAGGTCACCAGAGCTGTACACTGACTACATGGCTCTGATGAGCAAGAGTGTAGAGATTGAGCCATCCTCATTCAAGGAAGTAGTGCACTAACCAGTATGGGTTGATACCATGGTAGAGGAGTATGACTCCATTATTAGAAACAATGTTTGGGAAATGGTACCACGGCCAGTAGACAAGTCAATGGTTAGTTCTAGATGGCTTTATAAGGTAAAGCAAGCAACACATGGGAGTGTCGAGAAACAGAAGGCCAAAGTTGTATCCATATGGTTCTCTCAGGTGTAGGGAATTGATTACAAGGATACCTTTGCTCCAGTAGCAAGGTACTCTTCAATCAGATCTATTCTAGCACTGTCAGCGCAGATGGGATGGAAGATACATCAAATGGATGTGAAGACAGCATTCCTCAATGGAGTGATTAAGGAAGAGGTGTACATTGAGCATCCAAAAGGATTTGAGACCTTGAACAAAGAGTCGCATGTGTGCAGACTCAAGCGAGCATTATATGTATTGAAATAAGCACCTCTTGCTTGGTACACCAGGATTAGCAACTATTTCACCAGGTTTGGCTCCACCAAAAGTGAAGAAGATGCAAACCTTTACCATATTGTGGTTGAAGGTAAATTATTGATTTTAGTATTATATGTTGATGATTTAATTATAACAAGTAATGAGAAGCTAGTAAAATCTTGCAAAGAGGATCTTGCAAGAGAATTTGAGATGAAGGACTTCGGGCTCATACATTATTTCCTTGGTATGGAAGTAAGGCAAGGAGATGAGGAACTGTTTGTCTCTCAGGGCAAGTATGTGAACAAGATATTGAAGAAGTTCCACAAGGAGAGCAACAAACCCATGGAGACTCCTCTAGCAGGGAATTGGATGAAGGAAGATGCTACTTTAGGTGAAGTACTAGAGGCTACTATTTACAGGCAGCTTGTGGGTTCACTTATATATTTGGTTAAACATGACCAGACATATGTTTTGCAGTTAACCAGCTTAGTCAAGAAATGGTTAATCCAACCAAACTATACTGGAAGGCAACTATACATGTGTTGAGATACCTTGAGATACAAATGGACAGAGGTAGTGAAGCTTCGAGGCTTCACAGATGCATATTGGGTATGGATTCCATCCTACAGGAAGAGCACATCAGGGAGAATCTTCAGTATTGGGTTAGCAGAAGTTTCTTGGTACAACAGGAAGCAGAGATCAATTGCACTCAGTTCAGCAAAAGCAGAGTACATGGATGCTAGTCAAGAATCTTGTGAAGCTATCTGGATGAGGAAGATCATTGTTGGGTTATTTAGTTAGCATATGGATCCTACAGTGATTTACTGGGACAACCAAAGTTGTATCAAACTCTCTAAGAATATAGTTTTTCATGATCGATCCAAGCATATCGACATTGGGTATCACCATCTACGATATTGTGTGCAAAGGAGAATCATGTTGCTTGAGTACATTCCTACAGAGGAATAGGATGCAGACATCTTGACTAAGGCATTGTCAAGAGGAAAATTTGAGTCCCATAGAAGCAAGATTGGGGTATCTAGTAATCCCTTTCTTGTTGAGAGGGAGTGTTGAAAATGCAACAAGAAAATCATGATTGTATTTTTTTTTCATGGTCTTCTTCAATAGCAGCATTTGCAATAGTAGAGAATATATGCATACAATGATCCTTTATGCCTATATTGTACTTGATTATCTGCTTATTTGCTAATCCTTTTCAGATAGAACTTGCAAGTAAGATGACTCATATGATGACTTCATGATGTTAGAAGATGAGGGCTACTAGTAACCAAACATACATATGTATAAATCTGCTCCTTTAGACTTGATAACAGTTGCATCCATATATATACTCGAATAGAATAGAATCTGGTCCTATGATAGATGGAAATACATTTTCTTTTTCCTTATATGTTATGTATTTGAAATATATATGTGTGTGTGTGTGTGTGTGAATTATATATTAATGCATTCTATATACATATTTAAATTCAACAAATGTTGAAGAATTTCGAGGGAATTTTGATGATGCCAATATACATTGAGACAGACTCATCTTTCAACATGGTTTGACTAGATATGCAAATATCTAACTGGAATGTGTATAATTAAGAATGTTCATTTACATGCTTATATACAGAATGTACATTTATGTGTAAAAAGAAAAAAACAAAACAAAACAAAAACAAAAACAAAAAAACAAAAAATGAAAAACAAAAAAATAAACAAACAAACAAAAACAAAAAAAAATTTCTTGAATCAAGAATGGACCTCTAAATGAAGAACCTAATTGATGTTGATAGTTTATAAAGAAGATGTCTTGACAAATTTGATGATAATCCTTTGCTCTTGTTGCTTCTTGACTTCTTCAAATTCTATGCACAATCATACGCTTCTTGTTAATGTAGCCTCCCCCTTAGATAGTGCACTCAATCCCATATTTTGTATAGTAATTTAGATTCTCCTTTTCAAGTCATATAATGAGAAGAATATGCATGAATTATCCCTAATTTGTTTCTCAGATATTCAAAATGTTCTCTAGCAAGAGTCTTTGTAAACCAAATGGAGGCTTTAGAGAGACCACAAGACACTCAAGACTCAGGGAAGGTCAGTCAGAAGTAGGCTAATAAAAAGACACTTAAAAACAAGGGCAAGTTTTGTGCAAAAAAAGGGCCAACATTGGTGTAGAAGAGGCACCAATGCTTTGCAACGCAGGTACAGAGTGGGCCCAAGTGAGGTGAAACGCTCTGTCATAAGCACTAGGTGAGCGTTGGTCTAGGAATGGAGGATTCCAACACAAAAATCACAAAAGAGACTCAGTGAGATCACTTCCTAGGTTTGTTCTTGGCTGGGTAAAGTAGAAAAGGTCTATCAAAGAGGTAATCAAACACACTGGACAAAGGAATCACCAAGGGAATACATCGATCCCCAACGGAGTCGCTAATTTTTTATACGAGATTTATGATTGCAGACAAAAGTATCTCCCCTAGGTTTGCTGGATAACCTAAAACAACATAGAAACAAGGAACCCAATGCTTTCCTTAAAGTAAAATATGATGGAATGAAGCCTACCTAGAATCTGTCGCAAGCTTCACTCCTTTTGTAGCTTAAATGCTCCAATTCCAGCTATGATTGCCAAAATTAGAACCTGCACAGTCAAATAACACAAGCCAACAAACTACGAGATCTATGTAGTATAATTTAAATACTTTGTTCAGTAGATCAACATGGTATTGAAATACATGAAATAACAACATCACATATAGGAAAACAGAGAATTATTAGCATTAATATAAATGGAAGGAGTTACAACCATAAATAGGTGTTGATCTTGTAGAAGAGATATTCCAAGCTAATGTGTCCTTTCCTTGTCACAATGTGCACCTCTAATCACCCTAAATGCATGAAATAAAACCTCTCATAACAACAACATAAGGGTAGAATCACTCTCCAAAAGACAACCCCTTGCATATCGAAGGTTGTAAATATATAGAGGAGTGAGATAAGTTAGGAGTTCTTATCCAATTACCAATCTAAGGTTTTAGATCCACCTTTGATGGGAGGATGGGATCAAAGGATAAGGAATGAAAACTCCAAAGTAGGGTAGGATAGGATTTGAATGTTTTATCTGAGGTAAATAGTTATAACAAATTATAGAAAATTATGGAAGAGGAAGCTTCCAGAATTTCTCTCTTTTTCCCAAATTTCTAGAATCAGCTTAGGTGCAAAAGGGGAGCAACCTGCAAGTGATCAACACAGGCCACAGTGGAGCAACCTATAGGTGAACGCTATCAAAAAAGAGGTTAGGGATCATTGGTCCTAAAACTGGCTTAGATGATGCAATTTCAAGCAGAAACTTTGGGTTATCAAAGAGGCATGCTTAGGGCTTTGTGCAAGATGATGACAAGGGGGAATAGGATGTTGATTGATCCCATTAGGAGGCCCATTGATCGGATGTGACAAAATGGCCTATAACATATTCCCCACTAGAGCATAAGGTCAGAAATGACGACTGATGATTGAAGTTATTTACCTTGTGGTAAGTCAAGATCAAGAACAGCCAGCGAGCTTCATCTGTTACAATACATTTTCATCATGACATATTTATTGCTGGGGGAGGCATACCCATACTCAACACATAAGTTAACATAACACGTACAATGATCAAAAAACACATCCATAGATGAAAATTGGTGGACCCATGATTAGATGAAGCGCAGCCCATATGGATGAAACTAGATATGGGGTCTTTTATCTCCTTCACATAACCAACCAACATACGAGTCTAACCATGTGAACCAATGAGCTGATGCCGAACAAGGTAGAGACCATATGATTATCGATTGATGATGTAAGTCGTTAACAGACGTGAGAGAAACCATCGATGATGTTAATGGCTCTCAAGGTACTACAGTACAATCTGTATGATGTGAATAAATGAGTTGATGTTGAACACCACACAGAGTCTTTCGGTCGAAGGCCATTGATGTAAACCTATCGCTGAGAGTGAGGAAACTTTCCATTGATGTATGCAAGTACCAAGGTACCAAGGAATGTTTCTAAGTCAACTTCCTGGATAATGTGTTGATGTCGACATGAAGCAACCCGTCGCAGGAGTGCCTTGATGTATCCCCCATCAATGACACAAAACGAGTATCATGATTGAGATAGAATGATGTTGATACGGAACTGGATCAGGAAAGGCAAACATGGAATGAAGGCTTAAGAGTATTGTATCATATATCAACTGAATGACTTCTCTTGAACACACTGGTGACACTAAATGGAGTTGGAAACATTGACCCAAAACCAAAATGGAGGCTCTGAAAAAGGTATGATAAACAAAATACAAACAGATTACCCAACCCAACAGCCATGGAGATGAAGTGAAAGAGTGTCGTTTTCTAGAGCGACTTGTTTCCATTAGCAAATGGAATACCCTGTTTTCCCAATTTCCCCAAGAATACTAGTCAGTAGCTCTTTATTTTTAACAAGCTTGAGGAGGATAACATATGCTTGATCTGTAAGTTCACCCTTCGAATGAATCCCTTATAGTATATTTAATGAAACCTGAGAAGGAGAGCCTTCACCTTGTCATGTTCGACAAGTCCATCATTGTTTTATGTTTTAACGAGTCTAGGGAAGGTAAAACTCAACACATTTTTCATGTTTAGAGAGTTTGAGAAAGAGGTAGAAAATAAAACTCTAGATGTCCCTTTTCGTAGATAGTCTAGAAAACAATACTCAAGAGAACCTCTTAGCCATGTTCGACTAATATATTTCTCTTTTCTAGATAGTTTATCTCAGTCTGGAAAAGGGTTAAACTTATACTGAGTAGACGTCTTCTCATTTACTTTTACAAGTTTGAAAAGACAAGTGCTCGCCAATCTTTTGATATTTTGGGAGTCTGAAAAGAGTTGAAAGAGGACTCCAAGGGGTTCTTATTTCGTAGGTTTACAGAGCCTGAAAAAGAGATAAAAGTATAATCCTTGGTCAAAATAACTCATTTAAAGCAGGATAAAAATTGTTAATAGTTTTCAACCAGCACAAAACATCACAAAAAAAGATTAAACATACTCCTTTCATAGTAAAAATGAAGCATATCTAGTTCAAAACATTAAATATGAATAAAAAATGCGAGAAATGACCATAAATACACAAAATGACTATTCATTTTCACCATTTCACATTTACCTTCATCAGTGAGAGATTTGAGCTCTTTTGCCCTTGATCTTCTACAGTGATGGACCATTCTGAGTACCATTGCTTCCAAGTAGGAGCTAAAACCCTTATCTTTCTTTTCATGGTCCATTTTTGTGATTTCACGGAAAATTTTTTTAGGTTTTGAGGTCCCTAGGGTTCTAAGAACATGCCCTGGGACCAATGCACCCCCCCAGAATCGAAACATGTGTTGCACCTAGGCAAACTATCACTGTTGGGAGAGGTGCAATGCTCTGTCATGCACTACTAGGGTGTATTGGGCGTAAAATTCTAAGTTGTTTATTAGTTTTCCCTCAATTTTCGTCAACTTTTTTGCATAAAAAGAGCCTAATGAATTTCTTATTGATGTTTCAGGTGTTGATTAGCACAAATTGGAGTTCATTTGGAAAGAGAACATGAGGAATAAGATTTAAATGCAGCAAATGATCTTGCTACCATCCAAGCACTAAAAAACTATGGATTGTTAAAATTATTTTGGCTTCCTGGTATGATGCAATAGATGGAATTGTTGAAATACCTTGTTCATTCATGGGATGTTCATGCATAAGAATTTGGGATTGGGGAACATCTTCTCAAGATAAAGGTGGAAGATATCTACTTTCTGACAAGTTTATCCAAAAGGGGTGCCCCCATATCTCTCCTAGGTGGGAGAAGTGGTGGGGAGATAGTGAAAGATTATATTGCCACCTATTGTAGATCTCAATCCCATCCAACTAGGGATGGAAATATCAATATAAAATATGTAACAGAGTTATCGATCATGTTCATTATCGCAATATTGGCAGGTAGCTCAACACTTCATGTAGCAAGTAGATCATACATGTAGTACGGGTTGGAGTTTCTAGAGCCAACAATCTTCAACTGGAGTGAGGAAGTTTTCGTCAATATGAAGGAACAAGTGACTAAAGCAAGAAAGGGGAATTTAAAGAACTTCGTTTATGGTTTGATCTTAGTCTATTTTGCTCTAGAGTGGGTGCCACTACTTCAGCCTCAACAAATTATACTCGAGCCTATCGATCTAGGGGCCACCCGGATGAGCAGGTGGATAGATCATATGGCCTAACATGTAGGTCCGTCGGCAATTAGCTTCTCACCAGCCTTCTTTGGGTGGCTGCATAGACAGTTCATCATGATTAATGATTATCCTTACACGGGGATGGATTTTCTTGATGATCCCGAGCTTGTGCTTCCTAAGTGTAAGCAATGGGATGCTCCACGTAAAATATTTCGACCATGAAAGTTTTCCAATTTTTTTTGTGATTTTTGATGTTTCTGAGACTAAAATATTGATCTTTTCATGCATATATTGGACCAGCTCGACCAGTAGGTGCTTCATATCTCCGTCATGTAGAGAGATAACCACATGAGGAGGCAGTGGAACCAGAACAGGTTGCTACAGTAGGACGGGATGCGCTACAAGATCTTGAGGTAGCTGAGATCCTATCAGAGGTGGAGCGCCACATGGAGGTGCTGACACACGGGATTAGTGACATCAAGGTCAACCATATTCTTATGCGACTTCAGCGAAACACTATCGAAGTGCCTAGCCATATTGGTCGATTACTATGCAAGATAGCTCGTGCAGTGTCATTTTATCATGAGCACCATTGGTTTGTCTACTTAGATATTTACATGTAGTTTTTCATATCAAAGTTTTGTAAAACCAAACTTTATATATATATATTTAGTGTTTCCTAGTTCCTATTATGCTTTCAATATGATGTGATGTGAATTGAAGCTTATTTACGTTTTTTGCAAATGTCTATCAAAAACGTAATTAGATAGGGAATTTGTTAATGTGTTTAGATTTCTAGAAATATGTTCATATCGTGTGAAATCGAAATGTATTTCCAGAAGACGTACTCTCAAAACCATGCGAAGGATGATGGGATTTATTATTGAATAGACATTAGCAAGTTGTAGTACTACGAGTTGTGGGTCAAGCCTGATGACTAAACGATGGATACCATGTAAAATAGCATCAAATAGTAGCTCAACCACTGCGCTATACTCATCGATGTTGTTAGTAGAGTGACCAATGAAAATCCCTTGCATACTTTCTAGCTCGCTATTTGGAGAAAAGATAGCCCATGTTGCGGAAGATAGGTTATGAGTACTACGACTAGCACCATCGGCATAACCAATATACAGTTTGATAGAGGTCGACATCTGCAAACAAAACATAAAAGGGATCACCAAAAACAGTGGGAAACTCTGAAAAGACACACTTAAAACACACTCAACGCACCTATAGATAGTATGTACATAGTGTACTACACATGAGATCAAGCATAGTATTTTTTGAGGTACATCCATTCTAAGGTTGTGCCAGTGGAACTCCATCCAAGTCTACTAACTCATAGGCCCTTTTTGGTGGGATTCGCTTGACAATATACAAACCCAACCACATGGGTTGGAACTTTCCTGAACCTAACTTATTAGCCTCTTGGTCATATAAGAGAACCATTTCTCCTTCTGAGAAGACACGAGGCTTGACATTTTTGTTGTATTACACCTTGATAAGTATTTTATGAGCTTCATTGACTAAAGCAGCATTACGCCAAGTTTCATCCAAATAATTCAGATGTAAAATACGCTCCTCCTCTACAGAAGTGGCAGGAAGAAGTTTGACAACTAGTTTTAATAATGGAATTTCACATTCAATGGGGAGGATTGCTTCCAGACCATAAACCAACTGAAAGGGTGTGAATCTGGTAGCAGTCCTAACTGAGGTTTGGTATGCCCACAAGGCAGCATAAAGAAGTAAGTGTGATTTTTGGAACCCTACCATACGTTGAAGCATAGTCTTAAGGACTTTGTTAACAACCTCAACCTATCCATTAGCCCGAGGATAACAGGGAGTGGAACTTTGATGTGAAAGTCCCAGCTTAGCAGTTAGTTCGGTCATCATATGATTCCGGAAATGCTTTTCATGATACGTAACTATTGCTTCCGGAACACCAAACCTAGCAATAACGTGATTGAAGAAAAAATATGCATTTATTTCGCCAGTGTTGTTATATGTAGGCATTGCCTCGGCCCACTTAGTAAAGTAGTCTACATCGACAATGTTATAACCATGCCCCCCGATTGAGTGAGGCTTACTGTTGGGCCTTGAAATTGTCATTCACTTTCATTACATTTTCACTTATATTTCCATATTTCCATCTTCACTCCACCTCTATTACATTACATTTACCTCCATTTCATTACATTTACCTTACCATTATCATTATTGGGTCACATTTATGTCTTTCCAAACTTTATTAAATCTTAGCATTTTTAAGTGAATTTATGGTTAAAAGAAAATAATGTGCATATGCTTATACCTAACAAGTGGGATGAGATTGTTGACATGTGTAGGTCAAAAGGAAGCTTCTTAAAGACCCTTATGTGGCATCCCAAAACCAAATTTGAATTTGAGTGGAGAAGATCATGGGATCATGAGGATATGTGTCTCATTTCCTATTTGTATTGAAACTCTAAGAAGACATGTGTCTTATCTGTAGAAATTCTCACTGTAGATCAACAGATTATGCAATATACTAAAGCAAAATACAAGATCCACTTCTACAATTGTGGAATTTTAATCGATTTTGAGCAAGATCAAATAGAACACATATAACTGAGAAGAAGATTTAATCACACATGAAACACAGAAGAATACTATGGGGAAAGCCTCAGCTAAAAACCCCGCTATTTGTATTATCATACAAGTGGAAATATGTCTGGATTACACAAAGCTTTAGCTCACAAGCTATCCAGCTCTCAATACAATCCCTCTGCTGCTCATAGACAGTCAAAGGCTTCTCACAAACCTTCTCCTCTACCCTCCAAACCTCCTATTTCCTTGCGCAGTTTTCCTTGGGGTCCAGTGCTGCCACCTGTGTGAATTTTCCTCTTCACACACTCACTAACCTCTGATCTAACTGCGCAATCCTGAAGGAGATAATTCCTTCTGCATGGATGATTTTCCTATATAGGAAAATTCCTCCAACTGAGAGTACATTGTCCCTTCCTCTGATCTCAACTGGGTCTCTAACTGAACTGACATGCATGAGTTATTTATGAGAGAATATTCATTTATCTGGAGAGCAATGGTTACATGCATGCAAGCATTAACTAACTGAACTCACAATTAATTCCACAAACTATTGGAACTAATCTAACTAGACTTAACTCAATTAACTGAGCTAACTAATTACAACTCATCCTTATCTCTTTAACTAATGGTTAAATTTCTCAATCAATGAGATAATTGTTGCATGTCCCCACATAGACTTCATGTTTGATTTTCTACAACTAATTACGCCGTAAGGCGTTTCCCTCTGAAATGAACTCCCCCAAATGCTTTTCTGTCCTAATCATAGCCGTTAGATATTTTGTTAGACGATTGAACAAAAATCAGCCATCTAATTTTAAAAACCCTAAAAAACGTTATTACCCTGCCGCTGTTTGTGCTTTTGCAAGGCATTTGATTCGTTTAACTCTTGGACCACCAATTTGGTTAACGGAAAGCGGGTTGAGAGGTTATCAGTGCCAAGGTTCGATCCCCCTCACACTCAATTCCTCCGCAGAGATTTTTCAGTAGCGGAAATGGGCATTCACATTCGAATGCATATAGGAATTCTAAAGACATGCTAGTATCGGGACTGGGACTGGGCATCGGGCTGGCATTCGTAGTATCTCCCCCAAGTTTGGCCGAGTCTCCAGAACCAAAGCTGAAGATGCAGGAGGACCAGAAGTCGCGAGATCCAGTCTCACCACAGCCTCGAGCAGGCATTATGGGAGGACCTGTTATTACCAAGAGTGGAAAAGTGCTTCCAAAGCTCAAGATCTTTGTGGGTTACGATCCCCGTGAGGATCTTGCCTACGAGGTCTGCAGGCATTCGATACTGAAACATGCCACATTTCCAGTTGAAGTAATCCCCATCAAACAAGCGGATCTCCGCAAGGCTGGGCTTTACTGGCGCACAAGGGATCCCACTGAGAGCACCCAGTTCTCCTTTTCCAGGTTCTTGACTCCTTTCCTAGCTGGGTTCGAGGGTTGGGCTATGTTCGTAGACTGTGATTTTCTCTATACTGTTGACGTTAGGGAATTAGCTGAGCTCATTGATGATAAGTATGCTATAATGTGTGTCAAACACGATTACAAGCCCAAGAGTGCTACAAAAATGGATGGGGTTGTGCAGACTACTTACCCTAGAAAGAACTGGTCATCTATGGTTTTGTATAATTGCGGGCACCCCAAGAACAGAGTTTTGACACCCTCTGTTGTGAATTCCCAATCTGGGGCATTTTTGCATAGATTCACTTGGCTTGATGACAATGATATTGGACCCATTCCCTACACCTGGAATTTCCTTGTTGGTCACAATGAGATTGATGACAAGGAACTTCCCAAAGCTATACATTATACAATGGGAGGCCCTTGGTTCGAGGCCTGGAAAGATTGCCAATTCGCAGATCTGTGGCTTCAGGAAGTGGATGAGTATAAGAGGTCCCAGATGATACAGAAGGTGATTCAAGATGAGCTCATAAGGCTGTTGGATACAAGAATGAATGAAAGAGCAGGAGAGCTTGAAACCAGAGTAGGTGAGTTGGAAGGCAAGGTTAGAGAGATCTCTGCTCTGCAGAAATTGCTGTTGTTTTATCTGCAAGAGAGGTTTCTAACAGAGGGAGGGAATGGTGTGAAAGAACCTCCTTTTGATGCCTAGTTGAACAAGGGATTGTGGAGCAGAAAGGAATTGCTTTGGAATACCCTGCCGGATCTTGTGAAAGTGAAAAATAGGAATATGTTTTGGAGGTACTAGTGCAGGATATAGCCTAATTATTTTTATTCGATTCTATTTTTATCTCTAAATATTAGAGAGAAATTGTAGTTTTCTGCATAAATTTTGAACTGGAAGTTAACTTATTTCTTAATATACTATTCGCCCATGGTATAGTCAAATCACCTTTACTTTATAGCAGCTAAGAAATAGCTACATTCTTCATTCTCATCCTTTTTCCTGAAAGAATGGTATGAAGGGTTTGTACCCTATCTGGACAATAATGTCATTGTGACAAAAAAATTTCTCCAATGTAGTTATCTCAGACATTGCAATTTCATGGAATATGCTTCATCATATCAATTGGTGTAATTGTATATGGATGGTTATTTTAGGTTATTCACCTATGGTATGGTCAAATATGCCTTTAATTTAGCTACATTCTTCAATATCATCCTTTTTCCTGAAAGAATTGTGTGAAGGGTTTGTACTCTATCTAGACAAAAATATTATTGTGGCATTTTTTTCTATCTTAAATGCAGTTATCTCAAACATTGTGATTTCATGGAATATACTTCATCACATCGATTGGTATAATTGTATTAATTCTATTTATTAGCTATCTTGATTGCAATGTATGGATGGTTGTTTTCGGCCAGGCTCAAACATCTCTGTGTTGTTGGGGTTGCCATTGTGGTGTATTTAGTGACTATTTTGATGTGTTTATGTTGAAAATTTATAACCTTCATAAGCATTTTTAAGTTCATTGTTATTCAATAAGTAGTGTATTTTGTGAAAGACAATGGAGATCAATGGATCTTCTCATTTGCTGTGAACAATACTAGAGTGCTCAAGCTAGTGTGTACAAAGCATATCACAGCAAGATATATTCATATTTTGCATGTGCGAAGTATGCATTATGCTCACATATGGAATTTTTAACAGTGTTCTTCTACGAGAAAAGTATGCCTTTATGTTTTGATGCAGACACCTCCAATCTGCACAGCACTCTGGTCCTCAGGTTTCCACAGGGGTAGACTTACACCACCCATTTAAACCTAACATAAATGTCAAAGAATGCTTCCCGTGATCTGAAAAGGGGTTAGTAACTATAATAGAGAATAGGCTGTGCAAGCTTTAGCAGAGGGATCAAATGAAGATTTCCAATCTCAAAACCTGCAAACAAGTTTACAGCAGAAGAGATTTAGTGAAGAATTACATGATGCTCTGTTCCTGCAAACAATTGCGGTATTTATGAATGCAAACCACTAAAATATTCAGGTTGGGGATGAATAATCTACAAGGGACAACACCAATCTTTAGATTGCCGAAAAGCTAGAAAAGTTGTCTTTATTCCATTATCTCTAATCTTTGATACAAAGAAAACTCCCTAGATAACTAGCATACCAGCCCTACAATGGCTTCCCTCAGCGTATGGCTCATCTGAGCACATTCTTTATCCCCCTATGAAAATTATAAGCACTGGATATACATCTATACCAAACCAGACTCTCGTTTAATGAGCTTAAAAAATGCCAGTGGATTGTGACAGATCTCATTGATGGTATGTCCTTCTGGAATTGCCACAGTTGAGTTGTAGAAGTAGCCTGCCTAGCCTGCTGTAGAGCTGTAACAAGGGTCTTTTTCACCTCTAGTTATCTCACATTACAAGTCAATCCGGGAGCGTTTTGTTATTGCAAAGGGTATCTCAATTTGAGGCTATTTGTCAGAGTAATGCTTAGTAGTATAGGCCTAAGAAATACAAGAGTAAACGGATGCTAAACTATGGCTAGATTACTTTTGCAGAAAGAAATTACACGCAGCAACTTTACCAGTCGAGGGTGCGGAAATAGTAACCCATCCCTCTAGAAACTGTTGAAAGAAGAGAAATTAGAGTATGGATCATGGATCTGGGAGCATAATAGCGTCTGTTGTGTCTCACGACAGCCTTGATCCTCCTCTCACACCAAACCAATGAATGCGAGTAAAAAGGAACAGCAGGAAAGTAAAATGGAACGGCAATGCAGAAATGGAACAGCAGTAAAAAGGAACAGCAGTAAAAGAAACTAAGTCTCACGAGTTCAACACTCTCAATCCTTTGCATCAACTTATACACAAAGACAGAGCAATCTTTTATACAAGTAAACAGCTTAACCAAATGGAACAGCAAACCATCATAAACAGGAAACGTCAATCATATATAAAAGTAGACAACTAAATCAAATAAACAGGAAACGTCAATCATATGTACAGATAATCTGACATGATCACCAGTAGTCCACCTACAACGTTAATTCCATTTCCTTATGATCGTCACTCCAACTATATGTAGCTAAAGCATTCCACTTATAAATTCTGTAACAGAAGTGAACAACTCAGAACAATCGTTATGTGACCAATTCTGGAAATATGATGTGAGCTTGTTATAAAGATTTACAATAGAAAAACTATTGATGAACGAATATGGAACAACATGTAAAATATGTCAAATTATTAAGAATGATAAACAAACCACACAAAGCCAAACTGTAATGATACAATCAGCCAGTGTCCGTTGGAGCCGGGCCCTTAGCTTCCAATGGCACACCGCCGGAATTTACTTCAGACGCAGAGGGAAAGTAATACCAAATATATTATATTAACGCATCAACGATAGTACAGCAAAAACTAAGTCTCAAAGAGACTCAATAGTCTGAGTTCCAACTGACTATGAATTCTGTAAACAGAAAATAAAGATACAGAAACGAGAGTCCCCAAAGTCTTCAATGCTACCCTTTTTATACTAGTAATGGCGGAGTTAACCAGACAACAAAATAATTGAAAGTAACGATCCCTCAGGATCAAAGATCCTGAGGGATCTGTTAAACTGTTAACTCCTCTCTTTTCTTTGCCTAGTCTTCCGAACTGACAGTCCCTTATCCCGTCCCAGATTGATTTGCCGAGATTTGCTCGCCCTGGTCTGGACTTTAGTTAGTTTCGAAGGGACAACCGTTATCTTCTCATGGAACTCCAGTTTTGCATTGCATCTTCCTCCTTTTGTCATTTTCTGCATAGAGAAGACAACTATTAGTAATTGGTCATTCGTGCTCATTCTCATTACATTCTTCCTACTTTATAACAAAGAAAAGATTACAAACATTGCTTGAAACATCACTAAATTATGCATCAAAACATACCTTTCCAATGCTCTACACACCCCCCGGCTTACTCTGTTTCATGGCCTCATGAAAACGTTATAATTAACATGGAGAGCGGTAAGAGAATAAGCGGGAGAGGGTATCTCGTGAGGAGGTCTGCAACCATGGTGAGCAACCAGATTATCAAAGAAGTAATTCAATTGATCTGCAGGCATATCATACAAGGCCTGGTACCCAGGTGCAGGGTGCCAAATAATTGGGCTACGGAACCGGTATCCTAACCAAGACGGCCCAGCTTGCAAAAGGCGCTGGCCATAAAGGCTCAACCGTTCAGCAGCCAGCTCAAAATTCTCATATTTGAATGGCTCCCTGAGCTGGATGCTTGGGGTAGAAACCCGATAACGGAATTTGGCAGCATCCAGGGCAGAATCTTTAATAGCCAGAAAGAATTCCACGCTATTTCGGATCAAGTCCTCATGCATGGGTCCTAACAGCTCCATGACACCCTGGGTTCTCATGAGGCTTTTGTGTGATTGCCATAGGTGAACTGGGTCTCTAGGCTCGGCCCTGACCCATAAATCTAGGCTGTGCTCCTGCCTCTGAAAGGCATTGTAAGCCCTGAGCCACTTTAACTGATTGACCCCAAACGAGACAAAGGCTTGGAGTTGTATATCTCCCACGAAGGGCCCCAGGTTTAAGTCAGTTTCCTGTTCGAGCACCATATTGTGCAAATAGAATTCACATAGCAACCGTTGAACCTTAACCCCATAATGTTTGCAACAATCAATAAAATCATTAACAGTATTAATCTGAATAGGGGCACCTGCCCTGACAGCTTTTATTTTCAGTCTTAAGTATCTTTCAAGGAGAAATAAAGCATAATTCTTTGCAGGGGCCCTGCAAGTCAAAACATCATCATACAGCGAACATACAGTGTCAAATTGTTTAATAACAGCATCTAATCGACGTGTTACCTTGGCAGCCTTTTCCTGTTCCTTCTGCCATCCTTCAAAGGCCTGACTCTCTAATTGACTCATGTTGCGCAGTTGCTGCTGCAATTCTTCATATTTTGCCCGAGGTATCGTTTGTTCTTTCAACTGCTCAGCTTCCTGCTGCAACTCCTCGTATTTCTCCTGAGGGATCATTTGTTTCCTCAGCTGGTCAGCCTCCTGTCGGGCTTGCTTCATTTTGTGGTGCAAGGCCTTGGTTTTTGGATCCCTTTTCCATGAATTCTCAGAGGCAGGGAGTCTTACCTGTACCTTCATGTTTCGCTGCCTGGAATTCGTGTCCCGAATTATCCCTAACGGTGATGCCTCAGTTTGGACTTCTTTGTTTTCCTTTTCTTTCTTCACCTGGATAAAGGGGTACGGTGGCCCCTCTGTAAATGGACTATCATCTTGCGGCTCGGTTTTGATTGGAACAGCAGTTGGTCCCAATGGGCTATTTGGTACAGCAGTTTGTTCCGGAACGGCATTCTACTGTTCCATATCAGATAGAACGGCAATTGGTTCCTCAGTGCTGGTCGGACCAGCCGTAGGTCTATCAGCAGAGTATTGACCTGCGAAACGCCTATAAACCCCTTGCCTTCTCTTCTGACAGGACCCTGCTGCATTTGTTCTTCTTTTTCTCCTTACGGTCCTTCTTATTCTCAGACTGGCTTTCAAACTTCTAATTTTCTGCCGAAGCTGGGCTATAGTATTCAGCAGTCTCTGCTGTTTCTTTCTTAATTTCTTAATTTCTCTTGCCTCGGCAGTGGGCGTATGAGTGGCCCTCAGTTCTGTTCTTCTTTCATCGAGGGTTTCTTCTGGCATTCTGGGAACGGACTGTTCCCGATAAGCATTTTCATTCCCCACATCATCAGCAGGTGGGTTTTCTTCTGGTGTCTTGGGAACGGATTGTTCCCGGTCGGTATTTACATTCTCTTCGTCAATAACAGGGAGGTTTTCTCCTCCCGCTATCTCTTCATGCAATTCTTCATGCGCCTCTTCCCCAGAGGGTCCCTCAGGAGGGCTTGCTGGACTGGAAGGTGAAGTATAATCTCCCAGGCTGGCCAAGATAGTGGCCAGCTCTTCTTCCTCCATGGCGACCTGTGGAGGGCTACCCCCCAATTGTTCCATCTCCTCCTCCTGAATTGGCTGCTCAGTGGCTGCCTTCGGATAGTCGGCTTCAGCCTCAAAGTCAGAAGGTTTCTTTCCTTCCTCGACTTCTGCTTCGTCCTTAATTTGTTCCACATTTTCCCTCGAAGGTTCCTGTTCTGGCATAGGTGGCTCATCTGTTATTTCGATCGGCTGGTCAATGCTTGGCTGGATTTTCTCCAGCCTGCCTTTTATTCTTGCCAGCCGAGCTGACTTCCTAGGTCTCTCGGGTCGCTCAAGTGTACTGGCCACCTGTTCTTCCACCACCACCTTTTTACGTTTTTTAGATTGTTCTGTCGTGCCAGAGGAATGCCTACGTTTCGAGGCAGCACGCTCTTCTGCGGCCCGTTCCTTATGTTTTTCTACATGTCCAGATGCCCTAGAGGAACGTTTTCGTTTTAATAACTCCGTGCGTTTCTTGGGTTGCTCGGGTGTATCCGAGGGACGCTTAGGTTTTGGTGATTCTCTGGGCTCCTCGGGTGCTTCAGAGGTACTAGCAGGGTGCTTAGCCTTTGGGGATGGTGATGCTCTGGGCTCCTTGGGTGCTTCAGAGGTACTAGCAGGGTGCTTAGCCTTTGGGGATGGTGATGCCACTCCCCCTCCAATTGTTGTAATAAGCTCCCCCCAGCTACTCTGCTGCTGAGTGAGACTGTAGCTCACTATCAGGCGGATCAACCCATGGTGGCTAACTACTGCGTCTTCATGGTGTGCCTTTTTCAGGCTCCGAGAGGCATCATGCAATAATGAATTTAACAATGCAGGGAGATGCACAGAACATTTTCCTTTTAACACAGCCAAGAGCTTAAGGTGACGTGGTCTTACCACATCCTTTCGGCCCTCGCAGGTGATGTAGCTCTGCACTACTTTTGCCAATTCGCTCCAGGGTTCTCCCAACGTTGCCGGCAGCACTCCTTTTCCTTTTACTGTTAGATTCTGTCCTTCGTCTTGGAAAATCTCTATGATCTTCTGCAGCCTCTCCTTCTTTGTCGTCCATATTGGTCCTGAGGCTGGTAATCCTGTTACCTCCACGATTATTTCCTCCGTGACCGTTATCTGCTTTCCACCCACTACGGAGTGTTCTTCCTGCAAGTTCTGCAGAAATTCCATGGCCACAGTTTCATTTGATTCACGCAGGCGGCTAAAATAAGTTAACCACCCTGCCCTTTCTAGGATCTCCCGAGCAGCTTCGGAGACTACTAGCTCACTAGGCTCGCTTCTGATAGCCTTGCCTCCCATGGTTCTGTTTCGGGCTCCTAGATGGAACAGCAATTACCTGTCGCAAAGAACGTAATCGCAGCTAGAAAAAACACAGAGCATGCATGAAAAATTGATTGTAAATAACAACTTATTGCAAAAATAGTATTATCATGCCGTTAGCCCATATCGTACCTTCGTACCATATCATTTCCGAATGGTGTGTTACCACGTGGCCGGCGGAGTAATGAGGTCACCTCCCCCCTCGCAACATGATAGGCTGTCCCAGCCGTCAAATGGAGGAGGAGCCGCCATCCCGTCACCAAGTCATAAAGGAACAGCATGTAGAGTTTTGCCATGTTTCAAATTAGACAAAGAAATACCGAGATCGAGGCAACAGGTAGATCGCGTTTTGCATAAGCCTTCGTGATGTGATGCAAAACAGGAGGATAGGACGTCTGGCACTCATATAAAGTCTAAGGTAGTCATAGTCAATACCTCTGCCATGATTGGTAGTGATAGATATTCATGTGACGTATCCATCAAAATATAAGATATCATTATTACAAGGATAGAAGGAAGTATTTAATATTATCCAAATTGGTGTATATATTACGGCTCCGATACCACTAACAGAGCTCTGCTGCCGACAGGGTTCATAACCTTGGCAGAGTTGTTTATTTCACCCTGGAACCATGGATCTTTGTGTGTTTTTGAAGAGCAATTCTTGTCAAAATGCAGGCCATCATGCTGGCTTGGTAACCAGATAACCATGATGCTATTCACCAGAGAGGCGCGAATCGTGGGCAGGCCGGCTCGTGATGAGACCCCCTGTTCCAAGGTTTGTTTATATAGTGAACATGTTGGACCATATCCCTGGTGTGGTGGCCATGATGGGAATGCCACTTCGCTTCCAATCTTATGATCATAGTAGACTGGTTCTTTAATGAAACCCCCTATCCTGCATTTGACAAATATATATATATATATATATATATATATATATATTCTCTTTTTCTCTTTTTTTTTTTTTCTTTTTTTTTTTTTTTTTTTTTTTTAAATAACAGATTGTGCTCTTGTATAATTACACATAAGAGTGGTTCAGCCCTCCTTAAGAGTGGGAATGGCGGAAGAAGTCTTGTCCTCTCAATTTGGAAGATATAAATCTTCTGTTCTTATTTCCAAGTAATAATAGAGAAAATTGTAGGAACTCGACATGATAAAAATATCCAACAAGGCAGAGGAGGTGAGACTATGACAGCAAAAATTATGAGTATGTGGATCCTTCCTTTTTTGTTGCATCAATAATAGGGCTTGTTAAAGATAGCGATTCATGATATTCTGATCTCGATATGTCCTGAATTTTATGTTCATTGCATAAAGGTATAGCTGCTACTTATGACCTTGGAAAGAGGATGGACAACACATCCTTTATGTGAAAGGGACAAGAGCATACTACTTGTTTTTGAAAGGAAGGGTGAGGAGGAGTTCATTTGATGCATTGCCTAAAAAAAATCAGCAAAAGCACACAAATGCTGCTTCCTTTTCACAAGGAGCAGCAAAAAAACAAAAGTGTTGTTCCTTTTGAAAAGGAACAGCAAAAAACTCAAGTGCTATTCAAACACACAAATGTTGTTCCTTTTGAAAAGGAACAGCAAAAACACACAAGTGTTGTTCCTTTTGAAAAGGGACAACAAAAACACAAACAGTGCTGTTCCTTTTTTTTGAAAAGGAACAGCAAAAACACACAAGTGCTGTTCCTTTTGAAAAGGAACAGCAAAACGCAAAAGTGTTGTTCCTTTTTGAAAAGGAACAGCAAAAACACACAAGTGCTGTTCCTTTTTGAAAAGGAACAGCAAAACGCAAAAGTGCTGTTCCTTTTTTAAAAGGAACAGCAAAAACACACAAGTGTTGTTCCTTT
This sequence comes from Pinus tabuliformis, assembly GCA_031772625.1. Taxonomy (NCBI): domain Eukaryota; kingdom Viridiplantae; phylum Streptophyta; class Pinopsida; order Pinales; family Pinaceae; genus Pinus; species Pinus tabuliformis. The sequence goes on along the minus strand of CM062817.1, from coordinate 1,844,115,525 downwards.
TGAAAAGGGACAGCAAAAACGCAAACAGTGTTGTTCCTTTTTTGAAAAGGAACAGCAAAAACGCAAACAGTGTTGTTCCTTTTTTTGAAAAGGAACAGCAAAAACACACAAGTGCTGTTCCTTTTGAAAAGGAACAGCAAAACGCAAAATTGTTGTTCCTTTTTAAAAAGGAACAGCAAAAACACACAAGTGTTGTTCCTTTTGAAAAGGAACAGCAAAACGCAAAAGTGTTGTTCCTTTTTGAAAAGGAACAGCAGAAACACACAAGTGTTGTTCCTTTTGAAAAGGAACAGCAAAACGCAAAAGTGTTGTTCCTTTTGGAAAAGGAACAGCAAAAACCCAAAGGTGTTGTTCCTTTTCAAAAGGAACAGCACACACAAATACTAAAAACATATATACAAAATTTACAATTTTATATACAAAATGTGGTAATAAAAAGTAAATTCTTACTGATCTGTAGGTGAGGAAGTTTTTGCTTCCTCGCCCATAATCTCAATGTTAGTATCTTGGCGTAGCTGCTGACAAAAAGATTCCCGAGTGAGCGGTTTGCGATACAGACGAACTCGATGACCGTTTACCTTAAATGTATATCCAGACCCATCGATTGTGGTCAATGTAAGGGTCCCATTGTCATGGACTTTTTGAATCTCGTATGGTCCCAACCAATGAGTCTGAAGCTTGCCCGGGAAATCCTGAAATCTAGAATCATATAACAGAGCCCAGTCTCCTTCATGAAATATCTTATTTTTGATAAGCGCATCATGCCATTTGGCTCGCTGCTGTTGAATGAGTGCTGTATTCTGTAATGCAGAGAGCCTTATTTCATCTAATTCATTAATTTGGTGTAATCGATTTTTCTGTGCTTCACTTAAATCCAATCCAACTTCTTGGGCTGTTCGCAGCGTTTGGATTTCGAATTCTATAGGAAAAATGGGCTGCTTTCCAAACACTAAGTGATATGGTGAGTAGCCGGTGGTGCTTCTCCATGTGGTTCGATAAGCCCACAGTGCCTCGGGTAATCGGGCGGCCCAATCACGCCGATGTGAGGCAATTGTTTTTGTCAAAATCGACTCTATTACCTTATTGCTGCTCTCCACTTGCCCATTTGCCTGAGGATGGTATGGGGTAGTAATTTTATGCTAGACACGATAATTATTGAGTGTTGCAGCTAATTGGTGCCCTACAAATTGTGGTCCTCCGTCTGTAATTACTTCCCTTGGGAGACCATAACGTACAAACAAATGGAGCAAGCACTGTATTACCGAATCTTCTGTAGCCCTAGTCAATGCCTCCGCTTCAACCCATTTGGTAACATATTCAGTTGCTACCAAAATGTAGGTTCTTTGATTTGATGGCGGGCTGATGGGGCCGACGAAGTCCAGAGCCCAGCGTTCGAAAGGTTCGATCACTAATTGGGGTCGCAAAGGCATTTCGTCGGTTGGACCAGGTCGTCCTGCACGTTGACAGCTATCACAGGCCTGGACAAATTTTTTCGCATCTTTGAAAATTGTAGGCCAGTAATATCCCGTTTGTAAGACTTTATGTGCTGTTCTTCGTTCAGCAAAGTGTCCTCCACATGGCCCGTCATGGCAGGCTTTCAAGATATCAAAAATTTCGTCCTCCCGAATACATCTTCTGGTTTCCATATCTGCTCCTGTTTGAAACAAATAGCCCCCAACCCACGAAAATCGATTGCTTCTCTGAACAATCTGTTTCCGTTCATTGGGAGTTAAATGTTTTGGAAGCTTACCTACTGCAAGATAATTAGCAACATCAGCGTACTAGGGAGTCTAAACAGCGACAGCGAATAAGTGTTCGTCTGGAAATTGGTCCTCGACTGCTGCTTCTTCAACTGACTTTGGTATTCGTGAGAGGAAATCGGCTACAGGATTCTCCTTCCCCGGTCGATCTCTGATTGTAATGTCGAACTCCTGCAACAAGATCAACCACCTGGTTATTCTTCCATTTGTAACAGGCTTGTTTGTTAAGTACTTAATAGCAGAATGGTCTGTATACAAAATAACAGGATAGCCTGTAATATAGTGTCTAAATTTATTAACAGCGTGTATCACAGCTAAAAATTCTTTTTCGGTGACAGTGTAATTTAATTCAGCTGGAACCAAATTCTTGCTGATATAATAGATGGCGTATGGTTTTTTATCCTCTTCTTGGCCCAGAACTGCACCGATTGCTGTGTCTGAGGCATCGGTTGAAATTTGGAATGGTAAATTCCAATTAGGTCCTCGGAGAACTGGAGCTGTAGATAGTAGCTTCTTTAATTCTTTGAAGGCCCGATCACATTTCTCTGTCCATAAGAAGTCAACATTTCCAGTTAATGCATGTAAAGGTGCGGAAATATGTGAATAATGTTGTATGAATCGTCTATAATAGCCAGAAAAACCAAGAAAACTGCGTACCTCTGTCTGATTAGTGGGGGTTGAAATAAGCAAAAGTATTTGAATTTTAGCCGGGTCTACCTGAATACCAGCTGCTGAAATATAGTGTCCCAGAATGAGTCCTTCAGTCATCATCATGTAACACTTTTCGTGACTCAAGCAAAGTCTGGTAGCGATGCAGCGCTGGAGGACTTTTTCGAGAGTATCTAGAGCTGGATCAAAGTCCTCTCCATATGGTGTGAAATCATCCATGTAGACTTCCAATCCATCATTAATTAGATCTGCAAAGATGCTAAGAACAGCCCTTTGGAATGTGGCTGGAGCATTACATAAACCAAAAGGTAAGACTCGATAAGCGAACGTTCCCCAGGGGCAAGTAAAGGTAGTCTTATCCTGGTCTTCAGGGGCAATCTGAATCTGATTGTATCCGCTGAAGCCATCCAGGAAAGAAAAGAATTTCTTGCCTGCTAAGGTGTCCAGTACCTGGTCTATAAATGGAAGAGGGAAATGATCTTTTTGTGTGGCTTTGTTTAATTCTCTATAATCCACACAAATCCTCCATTTCCCGTTCTTTTTAGGTACTACCACAAGTGGGGATACCCATTTGCTGTCTGAAATAGGATAAATGAAATCAACATCTAAAAGTTTCTGAAGCTCATCTTTTACAACATCTTTTAAATGGGGGTTGAGTCTTCTTTGCGGTTGTCGAACAGGTCTTGCATCTTTTTCGATATAAATACGATGTGTACATAGCTGGGGATCAATCCCTTTCATATCGGGATAGTCCCATGCAAATGCCTCCTGATACTTTCGTAACAGCTGGATGAGTTTTGTCTCTTGATCTGGTGTCAGATTAGCGTTAATATTTAAATTTTTCCCCGGTTCAATTTGCACTATTTTGCTATTAGCGACAGAAGTCACCGGTATATTTTGGTCATGTTCGTCCTTCAGAGGATCCTCCTCTAATTCGTTGTCAAATGCCGCCTTTATCATAAAACATTGTGTATACGATGTGGATTCTGTTTGATTAATGAATTTATTAATGACATCGTCTTCGGTTTGATCTTTGAAATCTAGCGCTTCCTGGACTGTTAATGGAGGTCTAATGTTGTCTGTGATATATGAGGCAGGGCGCAGGTTGGCTTTCATCATCGTGATGCTTGGCTGAGCTAGAGGGTACAAAATTAAATTTTTGATATCCGGCCCTCTGGTTATGGTCATGTTTCCCTGCCTGCAACCAATGTAGGTGTCAGCAGTAGCGAGCCACGGTCTACCTAGAATTAGCGGATGTCCATCTAGTCGGGTTTTCGGATTAATTATCAGGAAGTCGGTCGGGTATTCCCAGGAATCTACTGAAACCATGACATCATACAGGGTGCCTTCTGGTCTAATTACTGATCGGTCAGCTAGTTCTAACAAGGTGGAAGTAGGTTCTACCGATGTAATTCCGAGTTTCTGGCAAGCTGATGTTGTCAGGATGTTAATTGCAGCCCCTAGATCAACTAAGACGTTTCTCAAGGTCTGCCCATAGATTTGAACAATGACAATTGGGTTCCCAGGGTCCTCGTATTTAACTGGTGTTTCTTTTCCTGATAGGAGGTCGGATAAGGTGCCGACTACCTGGACTCTTGGGTTAGAAGTTACATTTCTTTTTGGTTTTCTGCTACACAGGTCCTTTATGGTTTTTGCATATATGGGGATATCCTGTATAGCTTGAAGGAATGGTATTCTTATATACAAGTTTTGTAGTTCCCCCAGAATATCAAAGTCTGGATATTGTGTTGGTCGTGGAATAGCTAATCGTTCTGGGAACGGTGGAGGAGATGTAATTACTTGTTGATGAGCCTGGTCTTTATTTACATCTTCTTGTTGTGATGGTTGTTCTATAGGTAACTGATCTTCAATGTGAGTTGTTCTATGTCCCTCAGTTTCTATTATTCGCCCAGATCTTAGCTGAAGATCGTTGCACTCCCGCAGATCAGATTCAATTTCTGAGGATTCTATAATTTGAAGAGATTGAACTGGTCTATTATTTGGATTAGGGTTGGGTTGGGCTGGGAGCTGCGGTCTCAGATTAGGCTGGGGGTTTTGTTGTAAGGCTGGAAGAGTCGGTTGAGGGAATGGAATTGATCCTGCTGGCTGATATGTCGATCTTGGCCAGCTTGTCTGCCAGGATGAGCTTTGCGAAGTAGAAGGGGTCCACTATGGAGGATATGAATTATTCTGCCAATATGGTGGAGGATAAGGGAAGTTTGGCCAACCAAATTGGGACATCCAAGGATTCAGAGTAGGAAACATTTGAGGTGACCAATTTGAAAACGGGGGTTGAGACTGGTTTTGCCACATATTCTGTTGCTGAGTATTGAACTGCGGGGTTGAAAAGAAGAGGAGGGGTCTGAAAACATACCTGATTGCCTAGGCTGCCATTGACGACGCTGGTTAATAAAATATGCTGATTCTGGTTCCTCTTCTGCTTCTTTGTATACTGCCTTCAAACCAGGAAGTGAGGGGCAGCTTCGGTCAGGTGGTCCTTGGTACAGATAGCACATATTTGGACTGTATCCAGCGGGCATTCCTTGTGGCTATGTTTCTTCCTGCATCGTGGGGCAAAAAACTGCTAAATTCTGTTCCGCCTCTGCTTGCTTCTGTTTAGCCTGCACAATGTCAAGTTGTGTAGCTAATGTCCCCAGGATATCAGTTTTAAAATTTTCTAGCAAATTTCCAAGTTCCACCCGTGTTACTCCCTTTGTTGATGTTCTGTTATCTCTGGTGAAGCGATCATATTCTGCCGGTTTTATCCTCGTGCTGCCTCTTGAGCTCCTGATACACAGATCAATGATATCAGCAAAATTTTCCTGATAAATGTCTCCTTTCCCCATAATGTTTAACGTTTCAATCCATTGTTCTTTCATACCTCTAATTAATGCAGTTTTCAACACGTTATCAGGCAGAGGTAGCGATGCATAAGGAGATCTTTGCAAGTTGTATTGGAAACGTTCCACATATTCTTCTAGGGTTTCGTTTGGTCTGGCTGACATTTGAAAATTTTCATCTTTTAGTTCCCTTGACCTACAGTAATCTTGATATTTCTTTAAAAAGGCTTCTTTCATTTGATCCCAATTGTTAATAACCCCACCACCTAAGCCCATAAACCATCTTAATGCAGCCCCTTTTAATGTAGAGGGGAACAATTTCAGTTTCTGGGGATCGGTGGTGTAATCGTATCCTCTACATAATACATCAAATTCGAACAAGAATGCGTCCGGGTCTTCTGATGTAAGGCCATGAAATGTGGGGATATGCTGGAGAGGGATAGCTTTCATGGGCGCATTTGCTGCAGAATCTACTATCGGATATTGCAATGTGGAGGTTTGGGTGTTTGGCTGATTCTGCGCCATGGGATCGAATATATGCCAGTAATCTTCAGGAATTTCCAAGAGAGTGTTCCTTGGTTGAGGAGGGGTAGTCTTAACAGGGATTGTCTTGACACCAATCCCTTGATCAGGGATGATAATGGCCCCAACTGTCTGTGGTGAATGGATTCCTTCAACGAGGATTTTTGCAGCGCTTCCCTTGTCCGGGCTATTTAAGGCTGGCTTAATTCAATAGGAGATCTAGGTTCCTCGATTTCCCATGTTTCTCCTTCTCCTTCACAAAGGTTACTTTGGGTCCCTTTGTGCAATGGTCCAGGAGTCAAATTTTCAATTTCTTGAAAATCCTGCTCCTCTGTTTGACTGTGCACTTCAGCAAAGGCTTCAGATGGTGATCCTGAGGCCTGAAGGGAACTAGTAGGCTGTTTAGAATTGACTTTCTTATAACCTACCGATGGCTGAGAGTCGGCTTTCTTATAGATTTCGTCTATGAAGGTCGTTCGTCCAAGGGTCACCGGCCCCTTGGCTTTGGATGGAGGCTTTTGATCTTTCTCTAACTTTTTCTGCTTAGTCATGCACTCCAATTAAACTGCTAAATCCTATTTAACCAATCAATTCTGCTAGGAAAGCGGACGGTGGAGCAGGGATTTTACATGCTCCGTACGCAGGTTCTTACCTTTCGTTTTTAAAATCCAACTCTCCCCTAGCAGATTCGCACACTACCCTGTTTAAAAGACAAATGGCTATACCCTTCCCCGGCAACGGCGCAAAAATGTAGAGCTGTAACAAAGGTCTTTTTCACCTCTAGTTATCTCACATTACAAGTCAATCCGGGAGCGTTTTGTTATTGCAAAGGGTATCTCAATTTGAGGCTATTTGTCAGAGTAATGCTTAGTAGTATAGGCCTAAGAAATACAAGAGTAAACGGATGCTAAACTATGGCTAGATTACTTTTGCAGAAAGAAATTACACGCAGCAACTTTACCAGTCGAGGGTGCGGAAATAGTAACCCATCCCTCTAGAAACTGTTGAAAGAAGAGAAATTAGAGTATGGATCATGGATCTGGGAGCATAATAGCGTCTGTTGTGTCTCACGACAGCCTTGATCCTCCTCTCACACCAAACCAATGAATGCGAGTAAAAAGGAACAGCAGGAAAGTAAAATGGAACGGCAATGCAGAAATGGAACAGCAGTAAAAAGGAACAGCAGTAAAAGAAACTAAGACTCGTGAGTTCAACACTCTCAATCCTTTGCATCAACTTATACACAAAGGCAGAGCAATCTTTTATACAAGTAAACAGCTTAACCAAATGGAACAGCAAACCATCATAAACAGGAAACGTCAATCATATATAAAAGTAGACAACTAAATCAAATAAACAGGAAACGTCAATCATATGTACAGATAATCTGACATGATCACCAGTAGTCCACCTACAACGTTAATTCCATTTCCTTATGATCGTCACTCCAACTATATGTAGCTAAAGCATTCCACTTATAAATTCTGTAACAGAAGTGAACAACTCAGAACAATCGTTATGTGACCAATTCTGGAAATATGATGTGAGCTTGTTATAAAGATTTACAATAGAAAAACTACTGATGAACGAATATGGAACAGCATGTAAAATATGTCAAATTATTAAGAATGATAAACAAACCACACAAAGCCAAACTGTAATGATACAATCAGCCAGTGTCCGTTGGAGCCGGGCCCTTAGCTTCCAATGGCACACCGCCGGAATTTACTTCAGACGCAGAGGGAAAGTAATACCAAATATATTATATTAACGCATCAACGATAGTACAGCAAAAACTAAGTCTCAAAGAGACTCAATAGTCTGAGTTCCAACTGACTGTGAATTCTGTAAACAGAAAATAAAGATACAGAAACGAGAGTCCCCAAAGTCTTCAATGCTACCCTTTTTATACTAGTAATGGCGGAGTTAACCAGACAACAAAATAATTGAAAGTAACGATCCCTCAGGATCAAAGATCTTGAGGGATCTGTTAAACTGTTAACTCCTCTCTTTTCTTTGCCTAGTCTTCCGAACTGACAGTCCCTTATCTCGTCCCAGATTGATTTGCCGAGATTTGCTCGCCCTGGTCTGGACTTTAGTTAGTTTCGAAGGGACAACCGTTATCTTCTCATGGAACTCCAGTTTTGCATTGCGTCTTCCTCCTTTTGTCATTTTCTGCATAGAGAAGACAACTATTAGTAATTGGTCATTCGTGCTCATTCTCATTACATTCTTCCTACTTTATAACAAAGAAAAGATTACAAACATTGCTTGAAACATCACTAAATTATGCATCAAAACATACCTTTCCAATGCTCTACACCTGCCCACCTTCTGTCCACGTTTCCTTGTTAGCATCTATTCCCTGGTTAGTTTTTCTTTCTTCACATCATGTAGTGCGGTTTCTTTCCACTAATCATTCTGCTGAGTTGTAAGGAATCTTAAAAGATAACCACGACTGCAGTTGAGGGGAGATAGCAGGATGCTCCTGCATCTAGTTACGTCGTAAGGCGTTTCCCTCTGAAATGAACTCCCCCAAATGCTTTTCTATCCTAATCGTAGCCATTAGATGATTGAACAAAAATCAGCCGTCTAATTTAATAAAAAATGTTTTAAAACATTAAAAAACCTTAAAAAACGTTATTAGCCTGCAGTTGTTTGTGCTTTTGCAAGGCATTTGATTCGTTTAACGCTTGGACCACCAATTTGGTTAACAGGCGAGCAGGTTGAGAGGTTATCATAGCACCCTCCAGGAGCGTCGATGATGGAGCAATTGGTTCCTGAAATAACAATGCATGCTCTCAGTTATTTGGATTATCTGAGCTTGTGCCGTCTCTCCATGACGAATTCTTCCATGCATCGGGTGGCCAACGACAATAATGCCTAGAAAGCCCTCGATCACAAGGTAGCAAATTAGTCGATCCTCAATTTTTGTTAATTAATTGAATCCCAAAGATTTAGTTTTTCATATTTGACCGAGTACAGTTTTTTTGTGAATTTTTTATCTGGCAAAGCCCAATTTAACGAATAATAGTTCTGTTCAATTGCGCTTTTCATCATGGTGTGGGGCTTGTTTAAATGCCCTTGTTCCTTTCACCTCGCCACTCTTTGGTTATATGAAGGTGCAATTTTTTTTCTGAGCAGACTTGTTTCTTGGAATTTTCATCTGGGTAAAAACTTATTCGACGAATGATCAGTTCCTGAATTATTTTGCTAAACTAGGGTTTTATGGTTTGTTTAAATGCCCTTGATTTTTTCAATTTCCCATGCTTTTGTCATATTACGTTGCATTTTTTGTCTGAGCAAACTCTAATGCCTGGAAAGCCCTCTATTACAAGGCAACGAATTAATCGATCCTCAATTCTCGTCAATTAATTGAATACCAAAGTTTTAGTTTGTCAAATTTGATCGGGTACACTTTTTTCCTGTGAATTTTTCATCTGGCAAATCCGAATTTAACGAATAATAGTTCTCTTCAATTGCTTTTTTCATCAGGGTTTAGGCTTGTTCCTTGTTGCTTTCATCTTGCCACGCTTGTGTTGTATGAAGTGCAATTTTTTTTCTGAGCACACTTGTTTTCATCTGGGTAAAAACGAATTTGACAAATGATCAGTCCCTGAATTTCATTGCTAAACTAGGGTTTTAAGGTTTGTTGCCCATGCTTTTGTTATATTAAGTTGCAGTTTTTGCCTGAGAAAACTCTCTCTAGGTTACTTAAGTGAAATTTTGATCTGGGTAAGGTGACAATTTGACAAGTGGTCAGTCTGTTGAATGATGTCGTTAAATTAAGGTTTAGTGTATGTACAATGCTCTTGTTATTTTCAACTGGGCAAGCTTCTGTTATATCAAGTTGTAGATTTTGTCTGACCACATTTGTTTTGTGGAATTTTCATCTGAATAGATCCCAGGTTTGACGAATGATCACTTTGTCGACTTATACTTAAATTAGGGCTTAGTGTATGTCAAATTGGGCATGTTATTCCAAGCTCTAGGTTTTGGGTTTTCTTCTCATTTGCCACGTTAAGTTCACAAGGGCCCACTCTATTTGCAGGCAGCATCAGAGAGAACATTGCTTACGGTAAAGAGAATGCAACAGAAACTGAGATAGTAGAGGCTACAGAGGCTGCCAATGCCCATGATTTCATTTCATAAGTACACTGAAATAAATCCCCTGGCCACTGTTCAATTTGCTTTTCAGCCATTGCAAAATTTGTTTTCCAACCACGGTTTTTTATTTTTGCATGATGTATAAGTTGTTTCTTTTTTCATCATGTTTAAGTTGTTTCACAAACTTTTCTGAACTTACAAAACATAATTTCCATGGGACACTTCATGAATCCTATCTTAAACTTCATGTTTTATTAACCAAGTTTCTTAAACCTAAAAATTAGTGGTTATTATAAATATTCTTACTGAATTCAATGCAAGTTATCTTTTTCTTTTAAGTTATAAATAAATAATTCCTATATGAACAACTTGCCAGACTTCTTGTTAAATTCCATGCATTTTTAATGTTTCAGTGGCATGAGGGATGGATATGAGACCTACACCGGCAACACGGGAACTCAGTTGTCTGGGGGGCAGAAACAGAGAATAGCAATAGCAAGGGCAATTATAAAGAATCCAAGCGTCTTTCTGTTGGATGAGGCAACGAGTGCTTTGGATAGTCATTCAAAGAAAGTTGTTCAAGAAGCACTGGATGGAGTCATGGTAGGAAGAACCAGCGTGGTTGTAGCTCATCGTTTGAGCACAATTCAGAATGTTGACAGTATAGCAGTCATTGAGAATGGAAAGGTTGTTGAACAAGGAAATCGCGCTTCTCTACTGAGCAAAGTCGAAGGAGGTGCATATTTTGGTTTGATTAAACTGCAGTAACCACATTAACCAATTATTCAACTTGTAAGCTAAACTGCAAACTCCTCATCACAAATGTGGCCAGTTATAAAGAGTGCAGGGCAGTCAGCGCAAAATTGATATTTGAGTTGTTTCACTAAATGGTGATGATTAGAAGCAGAAAGGATAATAATTAGGCTGTATGTTGTAAAAAAGTTAATTAAATATCTTGGGTGATTATGAAGAATAATCATAAACCTTATTATTACTGCTTTCAAAAGTAGAAAGGTTAATAATTAGGCTGTATGTTGTAAAAAAGTGAATTAAATATCTCGGCTGATTATAAAGAATAATCATAAACCTTATTATTATTGATTTTAATGTGAAAATTATCTTATCCAGAGTAAATTTCCTTGTTTCATGGATGTTTTTAGAATTGAATGGCATTGCAAATCTTCTTTTGTTCTACTTGAGGATGGGCTACAGTGGAAATATGTACATGTAACAAACTTACATTTTCATGAACATCCCAGTAAAGTATGTATTTTAAATTTTCCTATATTGTATATAAAATTTAATATCTGACACAGCTTTCGTGATTTACAAATTTCATTAAATTTAACATTCGACATAGCTTTCGTGATTTACAGAACAACCTTGGGATTACACAAAAAAATATATTACGTTTTTTCTTTCATGATTTACAATTGCAAGAACGATATGATAGGCTGGAGTTTTCCGAGTGGAATGGGGACTTACGAGAACATAAAAGAAGATGGCCTTTGAGTTTCCAAGATTTTGAGGATGCCATTCCTCCCCAGTTTTCCATTCAACTGCTATGTGAATTAACTGATGGTAATGCTATAATCAGTACTGGAGTGGGCCAACACTAGATGTGGGCAGCCCAATGGTTCCAATATGAGAGACCTCGACTGTGGCTGACATCAGGGGGTCTCGGGGCTATGGGATTTGGTTTGCCTGCAGCACTTGGGAGCTGTCGTGGCCAATCCAGGGGCTATTGTTGTTGATATAGATGGAGATGTCAGTTTTATGATGGATGTGCAAGAATTGGCCACCATCAGGGTAGAAAACCTGCCTGTTAAGATGATGATATTGAACAATCAGCACTTGGGCATGGTGGTCCAATGGGAAGATCGCTTTTACAAATAAAATAGAGCACATACTTACCTCGGGGATCCACCTGCTGAATCTGAGATTTTCCTCAATATTTTGAAGATGGCAGATGCATGCAATATACCAGCAGCTAAGGTAACAAAGAAAGCAGATGTCAGGGAGGCCATTTTACAAATGCTCAATACCCCGAGCCATATTTACTGGATGCCATTGTGCCACATCAGGAGCATGTCTTGCCTATGATACCCAGTGGTGGAGCTTTTAAAGATATTATAGCATAATGCGATGGGAGAAGAGCATACAAGAAAGAAGAGCCTAAGCCGTTTCTCATTGTATAAGATTATTCTAGGTTCTAAAAGTGCATTTTCATTGTTTTCCTTTTGAAGGTATGGAGAAAGATTTATTTTCTCTCCTCTACAATTTTATTGGTAGGACACATTTTATTTCTCTAACTTATACGGTACATAAATCAGGGCAAGTTTGGACACTTTAGATTGTTCACAAAGTCTTGATTTTATGTTTATATGTTGTGATTGCTAAGAACGAATGCAGCAAACTTTCATCTCTATTTCTACTGATATTGGGTGGCCCATGAGGCAAGGGCATAAATTGTGGTGCATTGTATCTCTACTTCTACTTCTTCTTTTTTTCTGTATTTGCCTGTTTGTTATAGCAAATGTGCATTCATTTCATTGCATAGAGCATTTTGCAAAGTAAGATTCACATAAGATATCCAAGGATGAATTGAAAATAACCTATACGAGGAGGATAAATGTGGTAGTGTCATGGATTGCATAATAACATATGGCATACAGGTTTGATGGTAACTCACTATTTCTACCTTTGACAATGGACTTTGAAAAGATGCCCATCCTATATGTAAGAAATTTGTGTTTTAAAGATTTTTTGAATTGCTAACTCAGGATCTTGAAGTCAAGACTTTTTACTAAATGTCTTTGTTGGATACCTTAGAGATGTAACTATTGTTGTACTTAGCTATTGTCTAACAATTATAACAGTTAGTGAATTCCATATTGTAGGACATATGTTGGAAAGTCAATTTTTCGTTGTTTCTAGAATTTTAGAGTTGACCTTTCCTGTATTATTATAAAACCCTGACCATTGACAATGATTTCTAAATTATAGTTTTGCAAATGGACATCGCTCCCAGAGTAAAAATATTCAATGTTCAGGAAGAAAGAGTACCGGGTGTTGTGGGGTGAAGTTTGGGGGTGGGTCTTTGGATCAAAACATCTCTTCTTGTACATCGCATGGTAAATCATGCTCAACTTCTCTGTAGTGAACCATTTTGTAGGAACATGTTCCATTCTTATTTAATTGGAGCTCTTCTTCATTCGAAGACTCTTCTTCCCAAACAATTGTAGGTTCTGCAACTAGCTATTTGAGATAGTCGACATAAATTTAGATTGTTGCACCTAGATATGAATCCATTCATCTCATCAATTAAGCGGATTGCTTTTGTGAAAATGTGTTTCCTTATTGGTTTGGGATATTTGATTTTTGCCATTTTCCCTGAGAGAAGTGAGGTGCACTCTACAGCCAGGGGTGCAGAGGACATTGAATGTGTGTCACGTCACTTGTATAAGGTTAATAAAATAAAATGAGAGAAAATTCACTGTCATATGTGTAGAAATTCCACGAAAATTCTGATCTGCTTGAATGAACAAATCTGAACCTAACTTGTAACTCGAGATGCAGAATATAAAAACACTTGTTTTTCTAGGGAACCCAACTGGGAAAACCCTCTGCTTGATTGAGAATTTTATTGATAGAAGAATGAGCAATAGATATCTTACAAAAACAATCTTGTTTCAATAGGAACCAATTTGGTTTTCTATTCTTGTACTAAGCTGAAGCACTCCTTGCAAGACTTTGATCCCTGCTTCCCTATTTCCTTGCGCAAGTCCCAAGGAAATTCTCCTATAAATCTGCGCACAAGCCTCTCTTTGTATGTTGAACCTCTCACAAGTTCACACACACAAACACAAATCTGTGTTCTCCACTGCCTTGTGTCGCCAACTCGTGCTCACAAGACAATTGAATAACAATGTGCCTTAATCCTTGGGGGAGTGCTCAGACATCAAGGCTCAAAGCCATTACAAGAAATACTCATTATGAACTCAATACATCACATGTAGGGATTGAACCTGTTTGGGGGCGATAACAAGTTAACAGCATTTATGCCAACCACGTGAGCTAAATCCGGTTGATGTGTGTATGTGTATAAGTTACCAGATGTCAGATTTAAAATTGGATATGGATCCACCAATATTTTAAACATTAATAATTTGTTATTACATTACATTAAGTCATTTTATGAACCATATCACTCTTAACATGTTACTTTTAAGATTACGTACTAATAACATGTATGTGGTTCATAAAGTTTACATTTAATTCAATTATGTACAATGGCAGTGGTTTATAAAAATTACTTTAATATATTTAAGAGCCTAATTCAGAATTCCACAAAAACAATTGTTGAACTTCAGACTCTCTCAATCCCCTCTTAAGGTCATATGTGAGGAGATGCCAACCTGAAGGAAATATGCTACATGTCACTACCAGAATTGAAAAATGAAAAATTAGAAATGGAGTTTCTTCAAGAGTTTCATGATTTGATTTTCTCAATCAATCTATCGGCCTCTCTTTGTACCTTTTGGGACAATTTCTAGTCGTATTAGTTATTAGTTAATTAGGCCGATAGTTCACTCTCCACTTGACATCTGTGCGCCGAGCTTCCGGGAGAGTTCGTGGAGTTTATGGCTGTTTCCGTTTACGGTTTCGTGGAGTTAATGGCTATTTCAGTTTACGGGCTCCAATTTCTGTTTGTATAGTCGAATCGGCATTGGCAATGGCATCCCCTGTATCCTCATGCCCCCAAAACCCTCTTGAAACTGAAATCGGGATAGAAATTGAAAGTTCACCTCCTCATTCTCACAATCTTCGTCCTGCAGTTTCAGCGATTGACGCCTCGTCCTCCGCGGCTGCAATGACAGCCTCCACCTCATGTAATTCCCACAACAATCGCAACTTCTATTGTAATGTAGTTATCAATCACAGAGGGTTGGATGTTAGGAAAACCTTGGCTAGACATCTCTACCATTGCCTTCGTTTACATGGAATCTGAGTCTTTTTGGACCGACCGAAATCGTATGAGGGGGGAAATTTTTCTTCAGAAATAGAAGTTGCCATTAGAACCGCCTCATTTCATGTGGCGATTTTCTCTTGTACATATGCAGCATCGACTTCGTGTTTGAATGAGCTCTTCCTGATGTTGGAGTCGAAGGCTCCTATTATTCCGGTGTTTTATGGTGTAAAACCAGATGATCTTTGTTTGTCGCAGGGCAAAGATGGAGTGTATGCTCAAGATCTATGCAACTTAGAAATCACGAAAACGGGTGAAGGGAAACCACGATACGCCTCCACCAGCGTTCAAACCTGGAGAGATGCCCTTTCTCGTGTTGCAGAAATAATGGGTTTCAATATGGACGCATATAATGGGTGAGATCTCAACCCTCCCCTCTCAGTATTGTAATACTTCACGCTGATTAGATATACATAGGTTAAAGTTTCTCATTAGCTGTATTTATTTTCTTGTGAATAACCAGAGACGAAGGGGAGTTGCTAGATCAAGTGGTTGAATGCGTGTTGAAACAGGTGAAAAAATTGATATTCAATGTCGCCAAATATTGAACTACTTTGGAGGAAAAGGTGAAGGATTTTGAAAATAGAGTCTTGTTGCAACAGCAGCAGGAGAGTGGAAAGGTTCAGGTCATGGGGATTGTTGGGTTGGGCAGGGTTGGAAAGACAACCCTGGCGAAAGAACTCTTCAACAGGAAGAGGTCAGATTACAGTAAATCTTACTTTTTATGTGATATTAGGGAAAATGCAAATAAAGGTTCATTACATCATTTGCAGAGTGAACTTCTCAATGGCTTGACTCACTTTGATATTCATATAGACAACATCTATGAAGGCATATAGATTCTTAAAAGAAATCTCTCATGTTCTAATGCTTTCACAGTTTTTGATGACATAGATCAGGCAAATCAGCTGGATGCATTTTTGTCGGTTCAAAGTGTACTCAGGGCAGATAGCTTAATTTTGATTACATCTAGAGACAAAACTGTTCTCACAGATTCAGGAGTTCAAAACACATCAATTTATAAATTAACAGGCCTTGATGCACAACAGTCCCAGGAACTCTTTTGCTTGCATGCCTTTAGCTAGCCCTATCCACTTCCAGGGTTTGACTATCTCGCGATTACCAAACCTTATATGGCTTCGCTGGAATAAATGCCCCTGGTTTTCTCTGCCTTCTTGGATACCTATGAAGAACCTTAGGGTTTTAGAAGTGTGGGGGAAGAAATTGAAATCATTGTGGCAATCCGGATATCAGGTAAATAAAATTTTGGCGATTTAAAGTATGTGTTTATTCATTATTGATTTCGCACAGTAGGATCTGCAACGAATTTAAATGGTTTTGCAGAAGCTAATCGTCGAATTCTTTCTTATGATTAAAACCCTGGAACATTTTGCAGACACCTTTGCTGTTGCGACAGTTACTTATTTATTCTCCCTTTCAAAGTTACCAAAATCAATAGGGCACCTTAAGCACCTCGAACTGATTGTCCTCCATAAGATTAATCTTAAAACTTTGCCGAATGAATTTTGTCATTTGGTGTCGTTGAAACGATTGGAGTTAACAAGTTGCCCAAATCTAAAGTCACTGCCAGATTCCTTTGGGCACTTAATAAACTTGGATTACATCAATCTGTCTCACACTTCTCATTCGCAGGTGCTTCCAAAGTCTTTCGGTAATTTAATAAACCTGAAATACATAGGTCTGTCTCGCTCCCTACAGTTGCAGATGCTTCCAGGTTCTTTTGGTAATTTAATTCGTCTTAAATATCTTGATTTTAGTTGGTGCTATAATTTAACCGTCTCTAGCGAAACACTAGGAAACATCAGCACACTTGAATGTTTAGATGTTTCCTATTGTAAGAACATTGAAATATTACCTCCGCAAATAGCATATCAAAAGTACCTAAAAAAAATAGATCTTAGGGGTACAAACATAAAAGAATTTCCAAATGAAATTGGAAACTTGGGCAATTTAGAAGTTCTGGAAATAGGGAGCCCTTCGCTGGACAGTCTACCACTTTCACTTGGTCACTTGAAGATCTTTAAGGAATTGAGGCTCGAGAATTGCAGTGAATTGAAACATTTTCCGGTGACTATTCGACTGTTGACTCAGTTGACTGAGTTGAGAGTATTGAATTGACATTTTCAAAAAAATTAGCTGGATTTTTTCAAAATTACGCTATAATTTCTATCATTTTCTGTGCAAAATTAAGGCACTCAAAATTATAAAACTTGACAACTATAATCCACTTTTTCAAAAAATTTAGCTAAATTTTTTCAAAAGCATGCTGGAATTTTTATTATTATCATGATGGCTCCAACAATTTTTCATGCATTTTCAAATATGGAACGACAACCATGATATTGTTCACAATTTCGTATCGTTTCTTTCACCGCTTCCATTACAATATAATAGTATTTTATAATAACACCATAAATAGGTAGCATAGGGAAAAATTACATCTCAGAAGCCAAAAAAAAAACTTTAAAATAATGTACAAAAACATGTTCACATAAACAAAAACAACTACATGGATAATGAATAACCTCTACATTACATTACTATTATTTACCAAATAGCCATATTTGAATACACATAACTAATCATTTCAAGTATAACTCATTATCATCCACCCTAGCTTTCAACAAAGTCCATTCACATGTTGCTATTTTTCCACACACTACTATTATTTACAAAATATCCATATTCAAAATACATATAACTAATACTTTCAACTCTAACTCATTATCATCCACCGTTTCTTTCAACAATGTCCATTCACATGTCGCTATTCTTTCATAAACTATTATTATTTACAAAATATCCATTTTCAGAATACACATAACTAACTATTGCAATTGTAACTCATTATCATCCACCCTTGCTTTCAACAATGTCTATTCACATGTCCCTATCCTTCCCCACTCTATGCTATTCTTCACCACTCTATGCCTTACGGCGTTTCCTTTGCAACAGAAGGTGCAAATGCTAGTTAACTCAAGATGAATTAATTAATTATTTTACAAACAGCTGCTAAGATCAAATTCGAATTTTTACTTCTCTATTTTAGTTCAAGGACTAACTAAAATAGGAAGGTATCCCGAAATGCTATTTATAGCAATTCTATTTTTAGCATTTCCATTTTTTCGTTCCTTGTTGCTATATCCAACACTGGTACCTGAGATGCTATTTATAGCATTTCCTGTTGCCATTTTCAACATTATCATTTCCTATTTTGATTGTGACTTTAGAGATATGGGGAGAGATTCATGGACTCTCATTAATGAGATAGCCTCTCATCTTTTTGTATAAATAGGGGAAGTTTTCTCCTATCATTTTAGATGTGTAAAATTGAAGTTATGCTCAAGCTTTGAATACAGAATTAGATTGTGGCACCTTACTCATGAATGTTCCTTCATTTTGACTTGGTTTTACTTACATATGGAACATCTCGATTTACCATATATCACACTTTTAGATCAGCTACCTAAAATGTGTGAGATTTAATTGCTTTTATAGATTAAAGTTCATTTGCTTTCTTAGTATTAGTTTTAGAATGACTGTGTAATCTTTGTTTTTCTAAAAGCATTTCAATAGGAAAGATTTATGTATTTTCCAATTGGATTAAGTTTGCGGCAAGAGCTCATAGTTATTTAGTTTCCTTTCATGTTCTGTTATTTACTTCTTAGATCAAACTATCAACTCATTGTATAATTCAATAAAAGAGCAGGCCAAGAAGGTGACTTCAAATTGGGTGATTGAATATTCAACCTATGCAATCAATGAGCTTTACTTTTTTCGTGCTTTAATATTTGCTTTTAAGATCCTCATTTAATTACATTAACTGATATTCCTAAAGATCATTCTAAGAAATTGATTTAATCATATTTCAAGATTGAATGGTTGAATATTTAATACATGCAATTACTGAGTTATTTTATGCACACTTTACTTGCTTTTCTAGGACATTAGAAGTTAAAATATAAATAGTTTCTTACACATCATCTCAAGAAGGTAACACTTCATAATTGAATGTTGGAGTATATATTAGCTGTTTTTTATTTCACAGGTTAGTTGAATTTCATTTTCATTATTTGATTTCATAGATTAAATGAATTGGTTTTCGTTACTTTGTAGTTAGATTGATCTAAATTGAAAGACAATTTCTAGCACATACAGTGCACGCATGCTTCACAAGTTTACGAAACCCCCGGGTTGACAAATTAAATGACAGGCAATTACTTTGCCCAACATTTTCACGCCGTTGTCGGGCAAGTGTGCATAGGGACTAGTTTTCAGTTTAGAGTGTGTTTAATTTGTTTTTGTTTTTACTAACCATTTATGGACAAAGGGTCTAGAATGCAGTCCAAAGACTACATTGAGGAATGGTATCAAAAAGCGGTTATGCCACAATATTCATCAATTCTTCAAGAGATCCTTGCGGCAAATCCAAAGGTCAAGATGATTTCGCATATCCTTACAAACAATCAGGTACATTTTTCAAGTTTGGATATGAGCATTTCAAAAAATCTAATCTGTAAATGGCTTCATTGGAACCATGAATATACTTAAAAAAAAAATAGTTTTTTGATAAATAGGAGAAATAAAAATAATTTTTTATAGTTTTTAGGATAAATTTGATATTTTATGGTGCAGTAAGAACCACACATCTACTAACCCTTGGTAGGAAAAATTTGCAATAAAACAAATGGTTGAGAAAAATGAGCGCAAGCAAAGATCACGAACAATAATTTAAGGTATGAGATCAAGCTTTTTCATTTTATTTTTGCAAAATTTACAGAGAAATCAATTGATAAAATCTTGACTATGCTAACAAAATAAATCTCTCAAGTATGCTCTCCTTCTGCACTTTGTGTGACCTGGAGGATCAAAAAAAGAAATTGTTTTGTTAGTATATCATAAAAATTATTTAGCTACTGCAAGACTTGCAAATCCATGTGCAAAAATCCTTACCTCTGTAATGCAAGAGTTTTTTGCGGGATTACAAAAATGATGCGGTTAGATTTCTTCAAAGCGTTGTCCCATCTTTTATCTCATTCCAGATTTCGAGTCCCCCAGAATTGTCTATAGGATGATTGATATAGTTATATCTTCCCTTTTCCTTTGCTGGAAGACATCCACGCAGCCACAAGCCCAACCTTCAAAACCTGCAAATCAAAAATCACCAGAACATTTCTAGAAAACGCAGCAGCATAAACACATGATTTTAAAATGCAAATTCTGAATAAACCGAGGCAAATTAGAAAAAACTAAGACATGGGTTTTCTCTCAAAAAGGGGAAATTAGATAAATCGTGAGCGATTTTCTGGATTTTGCAACCGTTTAGGAGAAATCCGAAATTGATTTTTGCAGAAAACGTAATTGCCAGAAAGCGTAAATTGTCTTGAAACCCGATTTTAAAATGAATTTTCTGAGCAAACTAGGGAGAATCTGAAAAAAAAAATAATAATAATAATAATAAATAAATAAATAATAATAATAATAATAATAATAATAATAAAATAAAAAATTAAATTAAATTAAATTAAATTAAAAATTAAAAAATAATAATAATAATAATAATAAATAAATAAAAAATTGAGACATGGGTTTTTTCTAGAACAGGGTGATTCTAATAACCTTAAAAACATTTCCTCAGATTCCTATCCATTTGGGATAAAATTGCAGTTCTTCGGGACCCTGTTTGGTGACTGCGTGAGGAAAACGGATTTTTTTCTTATTGTTATAGAGATTTTTGTGCCTTACAGCATTGAGCATGAAATGTCCATAATCTAAGGGATCCAAAGTCCCTAAACATGTTGTTCCTACCCCTAGAGGAACAAGGCTAACAAACCACAGCAATTCACAGAAGTTCTCCACCAGAAACTGCTCAAAAACAAGTCAATTCAGGATCATTTCAGTGGCTACACTAGCTGTCTGCGCTGAATGTCAAAGCCAATACTGGCTACCTGCGCTGAATGTCAAAGGGAACACTGGCTACCTGCGTTGAGCGAGAGTGGACATGTGGCAAGTTCATTTCTCAAGGTGTCAAAACCCAGGAAGCTTCCAAAATGACACTTGCCTCAGGGAATTCGACTGGTGATGAATAAGAGGTTCCAAATCTCCAAGTGGAAGAAAGAACCTCCAAGTGGAATCAAGAACTGACAGAGGGAGAGGACACTAGTCAGATCTCAAGCTGACTCATCCTCTCTCCAAACATCTATATATGGATCTCTCCTCCATGAGATCTGGGGGGCTGGAATTTTTTTATTGCAAAGAATTGATGTTGGTTTGAGACTGGAATCATTGGGTGCTTAATGCTTTGAAGGGGGTGAAGATAGGAATTCCATTTGCTGGGAAGGAGATGCTGGATTGGAACCCTCTGGGTTGTATCTCTTCCTGAACCTTGTTATTCATCAATAAAGCTATCTTGGTTTCTCCTATATACTGATGTATTCTTGATGTATGATTGCATTAGTATGTTTAGTTTATTTCTAATCCTGAACTAGTTATGAATATGAATCCATGTCTTGTGTAGTGTTCTCTTCTTGTGATCTTGCAGAAACCTCTTGAAGCTGGGCGAGCGAGAAGGCAAGTAGCTGGGAACTCTCCAAGCGAAGAGAAGCTGGATCGAGGGACAAACGGAAGACACCGGTAAGTCCATCCATCTCTCTCTTCATTCTTAATTCATAAAGGAAGAATACTAGAATAGCTGTCTCTGTTTGTTGCTAAGGCACTATCACACCTTAGGTGGATAGGATCGTCCTGCATAGGCATTTTTCCCCACAACAAATTGGCGACTCCGCTGGGGAGATCTGTTTAGTCATTTTATTTGTGTCTCTATCATTGTTTGTTTCATAGACTCGACAGCAACAATCGAACTGCATCTGTTATTCCCAGATGCAAAGTAGACAGTTGCTGCTTTGATCCAATCACTGGACTTGTCTATGATCTGAAAAATGGACTCACAAATGATTTGACGATCCTTTGTGATAGATATTAGTACTCCCTCAAAGAATCCCTTTGATTTCACCTTGCTTGTTGCTTTGATTTGGCCTAAAACAGTAGATTAAATAGCAATCTGTGACCCAGAACCAGTGAGAAACGAGAGTTTCTCCTTCAGCACAGACCCAGTGAAGGGATTCTGCATTTCAACGCAGGTCCCGTGAAGGCTACCTGCACTGAATGTCAAAACCCCTGTGTTGAGGTTGCGCTGAACCAGTTTGGCCTTGTGCAGCTGGGGTTCTCTGCTCTGTTTTGCCTTGTTTTGATCTCTGATTTTTGCAGCCTGTAACCAGCATAGGTACCAGTCTGATAACTCCTTTTCTCTACTTAAATTCCACCTCCTTTTGTACAAAAAGACTGTGAGTGTTTTTATGTGTTTGTGGCATCATTTGTAGTTTTCCCTTGCATGAGTGAAATAGTCATCCTGTAGCCCTTGATTCAGATCTGTTGATTGTGATCTTAGAAGAGAGTTCATTGGCTGTTTGCAGTTGATTATACATTTACTTTTGCATTTGGTTTGAGTTTGTCTCTTTTAAGTGTCGAAACAAGTATTCATTTCGGAAATCGTTAAGTGTTGTAATCTCTTCTACCCTCTCTGATTTCGAAAAAGTAAACTTGTTTGTATTGGTCATTTAAAAGCAAATTCAAAGTTGTACAAAAAGCTTTCTTTGTAGGCATCAATACTAAGAAAGTGGAAAACAAACACCTGCATTGTGCATTTGCATCTTGATAGTTTGCATGTCTGATTTAGGAAAAGTGCATTAGAGTGTGCTGATTGCTCTTTGAGAAAAGATGGTGTCTTTCTTTTCCCTTAGTAGCTAGGATTTTCAAAGTTGAAAAGATATAAAGCTTGCTTATCATCTGTAGACTGCATTTAGGAATTGTATCATACATCTCGTGGTGAACCTTGAAAGGCAAACTTCTAAAAAGATCAACCTAAAATAAATTGAATGAACTTAACAACGCTTTGCAACATAACGCACAACATAGAGGTCTAGGCTAGAGACGTGTTCCGGCGTCGTAAAGCCTGGTGACTGTCGATCTCGTTGATGGTGGGTGATTCCTCCTGAGGGACGATAGCGCCAATACGAATTGTGCTCCCACGTACCGTCGCGTATATATTGGGAGACACCTATAGGCATAAAACCTTTATCCTTAGGAAGCTGTGTCGGCCGCCCTACTGATCGCAATGCACTGAACACAGCATTCCAGAAGATCGACCGCCCGTACCCTAAAAAGTATTCTGCGGTTTTGCGAAAAGTTTGGCACACCCTCTGCCTAGAACTCCAGAGCAGTTCCTTTTGGCCTTTTTCAGACACTATAACAGAAAAAGTCCATCCGAGCATTTGTCACTTCGGGCTCGTTAAAACATCGAAGGAGACTAGAGTCATCTTTAGCTTTTTCTCGACTCTTTAAAAGTGAAAAAGCAAGTTGTGTCTAAAAGCGTCTAAAAAATTCATTTAATTCGGAAACACACTTTCCCCTTTTGTATTTTGGTTGATCGAGTAATCCACAATCGTGGAAGAAAGTCAATTGAAACCCCGTCGTTCGCGGAGGCTTACGAGTCAACCATCTTTGTCTCCGGAATCGAAAACAGTACGGACAAAGCGAACTCGTTTAACCGGTTCGAAATCTCCTATCAAAGTTAGAACAAGTGTTCCAACGACATCTGAGATTCTGGTTACTCCAAACATTTCTGGAAACCCTGCCTCTATAGAAGAAGTTCAACAGCCACAGAAGGACAGTAACACTGATCCTAGTCTGGGAGCAAATACTTGCGTTACTGAACCAATTCCATCTATAACCGATTCAGAGAGTCTTGCTCCTCAAACAACTGTCGCTGTCGATTCAACCCCTTCTTCGGCACCAGAAATATTTTACGGACCTGACGGTCTTCCCCTTCCACCTGGTTTGATTGCGATAGAGGAAATTGTAGAGGATCCGCAAGCAAGTACTCCAACACATTTTGGAGTAGGGGTCACTCTATTTCCTTCTACAACAGAAGTTAGTCTACCACAAGTGGAAGTTCCTGTAGAATCGCTAGGCAATCTATTGGATAGACTCAAAATGTCTGAACAACCATCAACATCTAGGACTGTGTCGAATGACACAGCGACAGCAGAAGCCCCTGTCTTCACTCCGACAATGTTTGCCGGCATACCATCTGTCCCAACTAGCTCACAACCGCTAGAAGGAGTCCACCAAGGGACTATTTCGACAGTGTGGTCCGTTCCAGTTTGTTCCTCCGGAATAATATCCGGCAACTCTTATGTTGAAACTTGCCAGATTGATCCATTTGGAGGTCAATTTGGGCAATCCAGTCCCCAAGGACAAAAATCCCCTTGAGTTCCGGATTGCTACCGTATGGGGGGCAGTATGCCCTTTCATTACCTCCTCTGGGAGGGTATCCATACGGGAGTTCACAACAGTATTCAGGTTATACTGGAGTTACATCAAGTGGTTGGGTACCTATGCTAACTCAACAACCAAGGGTTGTATATTCTATGCAACAATGTGTACCTATGTCGAACATCCCGACCACACCAGCTATTGTAACAGTGTCACAAGTTCAAGCGATGCCTGTTGTATGTCAGCCTCAGATTTCTCAGGTTGTAATGCAACAGCCCCTTGACCCTGTGACACAACCACAATCACCAACTGGTGGGGCGACACAGGTCCAAACGGGTACAATTACCCCACACCTTGGTCCAACGGTTAGTATAGCACAGCAGAACATGGCTTCACAACCGTGGCTGGTGCAATACCAACAACCACAATTCCAGCAAGTATACCAAGGTTCTGAGCAGCAGATCTTTGCGAACAGTGGACAACCGTATATTCAAAACGGTCAAAACCAACCGCTTTACAGTGGTCAATTCCACCAACCGTATCAGTCATACCAACATCAGTTACATTATGCTGGTATGCAAAGGCCCACTGCTCAGGCGATTCCATCGTACCCTAGGTATGCTTCACCTAACCTGAATCAACAGTTACCATTCGTGGCAACTTTAGAGTTACCCGATTTACACCGGTTAACCAACGATCCAATTGCTTACGCCCCTTGGTGGCCAGCGATTCCTCACAAACTTCCTTCGGACATTCCTAAATTTAATGGAAATCCGGGTGAAGACCCATCGAATCACGTGATGACTTTTCATCTGTGGTGTTCATCAAACACCCTAAACGATGATTCGATAAGGCTTCGCCTTTTCCAAAGGACGTTAACGGGTCCAGCGGCAAAATGGTATATTGAATTACCTAGAGCCTCGTTCGACAATTTCAGCTCCCTAGCCACGACTTTCTTAACCCATTTTCAATTACCGATAAGGTATGAAACGGGAACAGAAATCTTAACCAACTTTAAGCAGACAACGGCCACTCATATATCCGATCATATACATGAGTGGCGTCGTCGTCGTAGGATGGTGAAAACATACGTTCCCGATCAGCTGTTAGCTGAATGGTTTATAAAGTCGTTACTTCCTGCTATAACAGAAGATGTGGCCAAGGGGGGAGTCGTAACGGAGGAGCAAGTTATTGCTCGTGCACAATACCTAGACTTAGTCTACACTCAGTCTAGCACGCTCTACGACAAAATACCCGACGCCCCTAGACCAGAATTCTCAATTCCTCCTCCTCCTAAATCAAATAGTGACTCTCATGCCGGCGATGGTGTGATTGGCACGGCAAACGCGAAATCGACAAAGGCTTCGTCTAAGAAAGCCCGTAAGAATTTGGATCAAAATGCAAAAGAAGAGATTCTTGCTTCGGAAGTAAATGCCGTATCAGCAGATAAAGGCAAAGAAACCAATCAACCAGGAAGCAAGAAGAAACAAAACAAAGGGAAGAAGAAGAAACAGGGTGAGTCATCCCCTGGAAAAACTTCTTCAAACCCTCCTGGAAATAGGAAACCCCCTACCACAGGGTGTCAGATATGTGACGAGCGTCATTGGAAAAACGAATGTCCATACAAAGCTGAGCTTAAAAGGTTCTTCAAAAGTTCGCAAACCTCAGCTGTGTTAACTGATCCGTTTCCAAATCCAGGTCAAAATCTGGTTGATAGTGGAAATGCTTCCCCGTCACAAGTGCTCATGTTGTCGGTTTCAAAACAGCAGAATGATGCTTTGATTTCGACAAGGAACAAAGATTACGGGAATCCGCAGCTGTCGAACGACAAAGGTAAAGATCAACCAAGTAGTTTGACAACAACTTCGACAGAAGTTGTACCGCCCATCATTCCTGAATTAACAATAAAACCGCCAAAGGGAGTAGTACACAAGTCGACATTTAATCCTCGCGCCAGAGCGGCGCAGCATTATAACATAGTGGAAGATTTGGCCCAATCGCCATCCGCTATGTCGACTCTTGAAGTACTACAAAATTGTCCATCCCAAAGGCAGGCTTTGTTGTCGGCTATTGGTGGGGTTGATCCTAAGGATTCCAATCTTGTATCCTTCGACCACAAAGGATACGATCCTCAGTTACCAGCTCAACTAGCTTTCCTTATTCAAGTGAAAGCCCTCAACAAAACTGTTCACCGAACAATTATTGATGAGGGGGCATCTACATGTATTATGTCGATGAGTTGCTGGAAAACTTTAGGGTCTCCGACCTTGTCGCGATCTTCGACGACATTGAAAGCATTCGACAGAAGGACCTATACCCCGTGCGGTATCCTTAATAACTTGAAAGTTGAACTAGGAGGAAAAACAGTAGAAATAGATGTTGAAGTCATCGATGGGAATCTTGACTACAACATCCTACTGGGAAGACCATGGATATATGCCATGGCAGCTGTAGTGTCGACTTATTTTAGGAAGATCGCATTCCCTTTTCAAGGAGGGATTACGATCGTCGACCAACAAGACTTCCTCCCTAATGGTTCACAAGTTACAGGAAGCATTCCCATGATCCATGGAAGCAACCATTCGCTTCAAGATATTGGAGTAGGCCTACTGAAAGACCCCACATTAATGGGAACTTTCGCACTTCCACCTCCAATCTATATAGGAGAAGTAGCATTGTTAGGAGCCTGCAACATGATATCTTCCACGAAGATCTCAGAAGACGATATCAACATGGATCATGAAATGGTTTTGCCCCTAAGCCCTATAGAAATATTGTAGCAATCAATGATTCGGGCATGGGAGGCGAACCCAAGTCAACGCTCATCAAGCGTTTGGGTAGATAGGTCTAGAGAATATGGTACCCCATTAGATCCTTGGTCGAAAGTACATGGGACTGACGAAGGAATCCTACAATCAATGTTGATTGAGGGGGCACCATGGAATGATTGCCACCATCGTTCCCTTCTTCCAGAATATGAAGAAGATACTCAACATGACCTTTATCACCCTTCAATTTTTGAATTCCTATCAAATACTATAAATACGGTGGATTCCAAGCGAAACTTATCCAATATTGAAGAGACTATAGCCATAAATATCTCGACTAAAACAAATGTTGTAGAGAATATTTATGTCGGCAAAGGTTGTTCTCCTTCAGAACTGGAAATATATAACGCTCTTTTTCGCGAGTTCAGAGATGTCTTTGCTTGGTCATATGATGAAATTCCAGGCATTGACTCGAGTATCGTTGAACATGAAATTAAGATGTATCCTGATGTCAAACCAGTAAGACAACGGCTTCGGCAGGTGCACCCCAAGAAAGCCGCTGCCATTAAAGCAGAAGTTGAAAAGCTCCTCCATGCTGGTTTCATCTACTCGGTTCCTCTAACCGATTGGGTATCGAATATTGTCCCTGTTATGAAGAAACAAGGGACAATTAGAGTGTGTGTCGATTATAGGGATGTAAACCAAGCTTGTCCGAAAGACAAATACCCTACACCCTTCATCGACCAGATAGTTGATGAATGCGCCGGATGTGAAATCTTTTCATTCATGGATGGATTTTCAGGGTATAATCAAATAAATATCCGCCCACAGGACCAGTCAAAGACTGCATTCATTTGTCCGTGGGGCACATTCGCTTATCGAAAATTACCCTTTGGTTTAAAGAACGCAGGGGCGACGTTTCATAGGGCAATGAATTATGCCTTCCATGACATCAAGAACATAGTTCAACCATATCTCGACGACCTTCCGGCTCATTCGCGAAAGCGGACTGATCATCCGCATCGTTTAAGAGCGATATTTCTACGTTTCCGACACTACAAGATAAGACTAAATCCACACAAATGTGTGTTTTGCGTCGGTTCTGGTCGTTTACTTGGCTTTGTAGTCTCTAAGGATGGGATTCGTCTCGACTCTTACAAGGTTCAGGCAATCATCAATTTGCCTCCACCTTCAAATTTGCTTCAGATTCAGAAAGTACAAGGGAAAACAAACTTTCTGAGGAGGTTCATTCCAAATTACGCAGAACTTGCGAAAGGTTATACTCGTCTTTTGAAAAAGGATGTACCTTTTGTCTGGGATCAGGTGGCGCAAGCTTCCTTTGATGCTCTGAAAGATTCTCTAGTAAAAGTATCATTAATGTATGCCCCGGACTATCAAAGAGATTTTAACCTGTATCTGGCTGCAGCAGATACGACCATTGCGATGGTTTTAGTTCAAGAAGTCGATGGAAATGAACATCCAATATATTATTTAAGTAAAAACTTGAATGATACAGAAAGCAAATATTCTTACGTTGAAAAGCTAGCACTCGCTCTTGTTCAAGCGATACAAAGATTTCGACATTACGTCCTCTTTCGGAAAACTACCATTCTATCAGATTGCAACCCCATGACTTATATATTGTCGCGACAGTTGCTGGGGGGCAAATATTCAAAATGGATAGCGATCCTTCAAGAGTTTGATCTGGAATTTGTAAAATCCAAATCAAAGAAAGCTTTAGTCTTCGCAGAATTATTGTGCGATCTCCCATCGTCGTCCAACGATGAAACATCCGAAGAATCAATCGTGGACGAAAGTTTGTTTCTGATATCTGCAAGCAATGAGTGGTATGGAGATATAATAATTTATCTCCAAACCCAAAAATTTAGGCCTGACACCTCTCACTCAGAACAGAAACGTATATGATACCAAGCGAAAGACTACATGATCGTCGGTGATACACTTTACCGTCGTGGTATCGATACAGTTCTGAGGAGGTGCCTCACCCTGAAGAGGCCGAAAAAGCCCTAAATGAGTGTCATTCAGGCGCGTGTGGGGGGCATCAATCTGGATATGCTACAGCACAGAAAATCTTACGAGCAGGTTACTTATGGCCAACCATGTTCAAAGATTGCATAACCGCAGTCAGAAGTTGCCATGCTTGTCAAATTTTTGATAGCAAGACCAGAAGACCACCCGCACCTTTACAGCCAATAGTTGTCGTTGGGCCTTTCGCCAAATGGGGCATCGATTTCATGACATGTAACCCCACCTCGACCGGGGGGCATGGGTATATTATAGTCGCCGTTGACTATTTTACCAAATGGGCCGAGGCGATGCCTACATTAGATAACACTGGTGAAACAGCTGCCCTTTTCTTTTTCAATCATGTAGTCGCCAGGTTCGGCGTACCACAGGCTATAGTTACAGATCATGGATCGCATTTTCACAATCACATGATGGTTGAATTAGCTGCCAAGCTAGGGCTATCTCACGACAGCTCTACCCCGTATTATCCGCAAGCCAACGGACAAGTTGAAGCAATCAGCAAGGTCCTGAAGCGCATGTTGCAAAGGATGATCGGAGTTCACAAAAGAAGGTGGCACCTAATCCTGTACTCAGCCTTGTGGGCTTACCGAACATCGGTAAGGAATGCGACCGGGTTCACACCTTTCCAACTGGTGTATGGCCTGGAAGCAGTCTTGCCAATCCAGTGTGAAATCTCGTCTCTTAAACTTGCAATTGATCTCCTCCCTGGAACTTCGGAAGAAGAGGCTCGTTTCTTGGAATTAATCCAATTGGATGAAACCCGTCGTGACGCCGCTTTAGCTAACGAAGCCCATAAGAAATGAGTCAAGGCGCAGTTCGACAAAAATGTCAAACCCCGTGTCTTCTCAGAAGGTGACTTGGTCTTGCTTTATGACCAAGAATTCGATAAATTGGGAGCAGGTAAATTTAATTCTTTATGGATGGGCCCCTATATTGTTAAACGAGTGTTAGCAAAAGGAGCCTACGAGTTAATGGATTATGACGGAATTCCACTGGCGCAACCCCGTAATGGGTTGTACCTCAAGCGTTACTATGCTTAAATAGTGACCAATATGCATGCACCTCGATTTGCGTTATTATGCTGGGGGCATGCAAAATTATCATCGAGCAGTTTTAGCACACAGTTCATGCTCGTTAAAAAATAAACGCAAGATTCGAGCAGTTTTAGCACACAGTTCATGCTCGTTAAAAAATAAACGCAAGATCCGAGCAGTTTTAGCACATAGTTCATGCTCGTTAAAAAATAAACATAAGATCGAGCAAATGTTTCCACCCACGTTTAAGCTCGTTAAAAAATGAACTATCCCGGTAAATAACCACTGTGAATGTAATATCATCAGCCATTAAAGCCTTGGTCGTGTTTGCACCATCACCTCCACTTTTCCATTGGCCGATCGTTCACCTCCATATGTTTGTTTACCCATTTTGAGGAACAGCTGCGAAGAGTGATTTCACCTAGCCATCCTTGTGACACTGCCGTGATTGGAAAATTCCAACCTGTACCTGGAATCAGCTGCTAACCCTGTTTATCACTCGTTCCTCAAAAGACGAGTCTTCTTTAAGCTCTTTTCAACTGACTCGTAAAATATGAAAAGATTGCCGAGTCCTTGGCCTTCCAGCTCGTTAAAGGGACAAGAAGTGTTATCCCTCCTCTAGATTTTAATCTTTTTGGACCTGAGGGATTATTGCACAAAAAGATCGAGCGCTTGTTTTATTCGGCTCGTTAAAACTATAAAAAACTCATCCCTTCTGTATTGTTTTATACTTTTTCAGACTTAAGGGATTAGATGACGAAAAAGGACCTTTGGAGTTAACTTTATGTACCTTTTCAGACTCTCTAAAAATGAAAAGGACCGAGTTATCCTTGTCGTTAGACTCGTTAAAATCATTAAATAGCGACAAACTTGTCTTTAGACGAGAACGAGTTTCACTATCGCTAGGCTCGCTAAAACATAGCGATGGGCTTGCCTGAAGGGCAGGTTATAGAACAAGCATATGTTATCCTCCTCAAGCTTGACAAAAATAAAGAGGTACTGGTCAGCAATGACTGGGGAAAAATTGGGAGAAACTAAAGAAAACTTTGATGGTAGCAAGTCGCTCTTGAACATGACACTTTTCCTCCGTACCACAATCGGGTTGGGTTGTTTCATTCACCGGTCACATCCATGGTCTCGCCATACCATCCATATTTGGAGTAATGCTACCGATCCATCGCATCAGTGTCGCCACATGTTCAAGAGAAGTCGTTCAGAAAAGTCAATCGTGTCCCATCCACTGCCATACATTATCCTTCATCCTTTCATGACCGCCACCCTGAATCATATGTCACAGATCGTTTTCACCTCCATCAAAATCATTAGCTCCGTTCCGTGTCACTGATGTGGGATTCATTAAGGCCCTCCTTTGACGGATCGCTTCTTGTCGACATCAGCTCATTATCCAAGAAGTTGATCTAGGAACAACCCCTTCAGTACTTTGAAGCTTGCATGCCTCAATGGCAAGTTTCTCACTTCCGGCGACAGGTATACATCAATGGCCTTCGACCGAAAGATTTTGCGTGGTGTTCGACGCCAAGTCCTTTATTCACACCACGTGAATTGTACCACAGCACCTTGAGGGTCATTATCATTATCGGTGATTCCTCTCGCGCTTGTTAACGGTTTACATCATTGACCGGTAATCAAGCGATGTCTTTCCATGTTCGACTTCAGAACATTTCTCACATGGATCGACTTGTACTTAGAGTGAAGATCTAACGAGTTTGAAGACCCCGGATCTAGTTTCATCCATCCGGGCTGCGATATATATTCAGGAAAGATAAAGACATTGACATGTACATCATTGCAGCAGATGATCATCTTACTCAAAGGATGATAATTTCATCAAAATTATCAATCTACCATCAGACGATTGTCTGTTCTATGTACAGAAAAATGAATTTATAAAGCTGAGCATGGGAATGCCCGCCTCAGCTAGATCATGAAAGCAGTATGAAAAATAATGTATTGTATTGTATCTTATTACAGGTCTCCTCCCAGCAGTGGATGAACTTCGGATCCCCCTGATAAAGCATTTCACCCGATAAACAACCTCATACTTTAGGGGGCAACTGTTATAGACATTTTTGTGCCTTACAGCATTGAGCATGAAATGTCCATAATCTAAGGGATCCAAAGTCCCTAAACATGTTGTTCCTACCCCTAGAGGAACAAGGCTAACAAACCACAGCAATTCACAGAAGTTCTCCACCAGAAACTGCTCAAAAACAAGTCAATTCAGGATCATTTCAGTGGCTACACTAGCTGTCTGCGCTGAATGTCAAAGCCAACACTGGCTACCTGCGCTAAATGTCAAAGGGAACACTGGCTACCTGCGTTGAGCGAGAGTGGACATGTGGCAAGTTCATTTCTCAAGGTGTCAAAACCCAGGAAGCTTCCAAAATGACACTTGCCTCAGAGAATTCGACTGGTGATGGGTAAGAGGTTCCAAATCTCCAAGTGGAATCAAGAACTGACAAAGGGAGAGGACACTAGTCAGATCTCAAGCTGACTCATCCTCTCTCCAAACATCTATATATGGATCTCTCCTCCATGAGATCTGGGGGGCCGGAATTTTGTTATTGCAAAGAATTGTTGTTGGTTTGAGACTGGAATCATTGGGTGCTTAATGCTTTGAAGGGGGTGAAGATAGGAATTCCATTTGCTGGGAAGGAGATGCTGGATTGGAGCCCTCTGGGTTGTATCTCTTCCTGAACCTTGTTATTCATCAATAAAGCTATCTTGGTTTCTCCTATATACTGATGTATTCTTGATGTATGATTGCATTAGTATGTTTAGTTTATTTCTAATCCTGAACTAGTTATGAATATGAATCCATGTCTTGTGTAGTGTTCTCTTCTTGTGATCTTGCAGAAACCTCTTGAAGCTGGGCGAGCGAGAAGGCAAGTAGCTGGGAACTCTCCAAGAGAAGAGAAGCTGGATCGAGGGACAAACGGAAGACACCGGTAAGTCCATCCATCTCTCTCTTCATTCTTAATTCATAAAGGAAGAATACTAGAATAGTTGTCTCTGTTTGTTGCTAAGGCACTGTCACACCTTAGGTGGATAGGATCGTCCTGCATAGGCATTTTTCCCCACAACACTTATGCACGAAGTTTTGCTGGCAATAACAAATTTTATTCACTAAGACTTCTAATCAAACAATGACTCTTGCTCCTCTACAAAACTTCAACAGATTTACCTCCTTACATCTTTGAACACTTGGAAGAAATTACTAACTTAATGCTACACCCATGTGTATACTCTTTTCGTCATGTGCCAGTGTAGTCAGGGAGTGATTCTGTTTTGAATGTTATGAAGCGTGAATACACAACCACTGAATTCAGATTTGTGGTTGATACGTTAATACGACTTGTGCTAGACATGCAGATAGCGACTAATGTGATATATGGATTTCCAAGCAAAACAAAGGAAGATAATTTCGAGACTACTATTAATCTGATCAAAGAATACAAGTTTCTACATGTTCACATTTCATAGTTTTATCCAAGGCCAGGAATGCCAGCTGCTAGAATGAGAAAGGTCCCTACTTTTGAAGTAATGAAACGAACAGCAATAATTTTCGAAAATTGAATGAAAGAAATCATTTTATTTGTGACAAAATAATAATAATAATAATAATTGTGATGATTAATACATATGCAATCAATTTATTGAAGCAATTTATAAAGCGAAAAATACTTGCAAAATTTGATTGAATTTATTTTTTTTGCACAAGTACTTTTTCATATTTTTGCCGCTTCAAATATTTTTGATAGCATGTTTTTTTGCAGCACAAATGACGATTCAATAATACCTTGCAAAACAATCGGAAAATTATTTAGATGATTTATGAACATTTGGCATTAATATTGTTGTTGTGTATTTTTTTATGAAGTTTTAACTTGCAGAGCACATCAAATCTTTGTGATGCCAATTGTTTTCCTGAGCACAGTGCATGAAGGCATCCGACAACAGGGAGTTAATTTAATTTTCATGGTTATTTCTTAAAAATGGATTGTTATCGATATCATGAATTGGACTGAATATAACACTTTTTTATTTTCCTTAGTGTTATGAAACCAACTCAAGAAAAGATAGAAAAGATAAATCCAAGCCTTAGAATTCAGCCTCTTCGAGGGGGCAACCTCCTTTACATTACATAAATGAACAATTCTTGGATGATACAAATGACAAAACCTCCTTTCTATATATAGGAGTCTAAGGAGTCACAATATAATCCAGCCGACCTAACAATAATAATATAAAGCCACAAAAATAACAATAGAGGGATTCTAAATAACAACATGGGGGTAATAGGGGCACAACAATATAAATAAGGGATATAACTACAATAGTAATGGGGTAATCACTAGTATTATAGGGACCCAACATGCCCCTCTCCTTCAAAAAAGTGTTGTCCTCAACGCTTGAGTAGTTCTGGATACTTCTGCATAAAATTCTCATCCTCCCATGTGGAATCTTCAGCGGATAAGTTCTTCCACTTGATAAGATACTCCGAAATTGATCGATTTCGTAGCTGTCGAGTTCTTGTTTCTGTGACTGCTTCCAGTTCCAATATAATTTTTCCTTCCTCGTCAAGTTCTGGAAATATTGTTTGAACTGGGAGCTTGTCGCCTATAACCTTCTTTAAACATGAAACATGGAAAACTGGGTGCAATCGAGAAGCTGCAGGAAGCTCCAATTTGTATGCCATAGTACCAATCTTTTGCAACACCTTGTACGGACCATAATACTTTGGTGATAATTTATTATCCTTCTTAGCTTGCTTTAGGGACATTTGCTTATATGGTTGTAGCCGTAGGAATACCCAATCACCTACATCAAAACTTCTTTCACTGCGATGTTGATCTACCTGTTGTTTCATTCTATTTTGTGCCAACAAGAGGTTATCGTTTAAGAGTTGGAGGACTTTTTGTTGATGTTCGATGTGATGTTCCACTGCCTGAACCTTAGAATTTTCTCTTAAATATGATGTGATGGATGGTGGTTGATACCCATAAAGTGCCATAAATGGGGTCATTTTTGTTGCTGTATGGAAGGAAGTGTTATACCACCATTCAGCCAGAGGCAACCATTTGACCCATTGTGTCTGTTTATCAGATACAAAGCAACGAAGATATACTTCCAAACATTTGTTTACTATCTCAGTTTGCCCATCAGATTGAGGATGATAAGATGAGCTATGAGCTAACTGAGTACCAAGACAAGAAAATAATTCTGTCCAAAAATTTCCAGTAAAAATTGGATCTATGTCACTTACAATAATCTTTGGGTTTCCATGTAGCTTTTGAATTGTTTACATAAATGCAGTAGAAACTGTACTGGCTTTAAATGGATGTGATAATGCACAAAAATGTGCATACTTGGTAAGTCTGTCAACTACCACCATGATGACACTCTTTCCCTCAGACTTGGGTAAACCTATGATAAAATCCATTGAAACCTCCTCCCAACGTTGGCTTGGAATGGATAAAGGTTGTAATAGACCCGGTGTCTTAATTGTTTCAACTTTATTTTGTTGGCAAACCAAACATTCCGCCACAAACTTTTGAATATCTGATTTAAGGCCATCCCAAAAAAATTCCTTCTTAACCCTGTGGTAAGTTTTTAAAAATCCCGAGTGCCTTCCTAAGGGAGAAGTGTGTAATTCCATAAGAATCTTTTGTTTTAGCTGGGAATTCTTACAGAGGTATAAGCGATCTTTGTACCATAATGAATCATTTTTCCAGCTAAATGTATCAGATGTACTGGAATCTTGTTGTAGCTTTCGAATAAGTGCCCACACTTCTTCATCATTCTTCCATTCCTCCCTTGCTTCGTTTATCCAATTTGGTTGGATAATAGAAATGGCACACAACAATGCTTCCA
Organism: Pinus tabuliformis; assembly: GCA_031772625.1. Taxonomy (NCBI): domain Eukaryota; kingdom Viridiplantae; phylum Streptophyta; class Pinopsida; order Pinales; family Pinaceae; genus Pinus; species Pinus tabuliformis. The sequence goes on along the minus strand of CM062817.1, from coordinate 1,844,079,498 downwards.
CATCCTCATCCTTTCTTGAGAGTGCATCTGCCACCACATTTTGCTTCCCTTTTTTGTAGATGATTTCAAAGTCATAACCCAACATCTTTGTGACCCACTTTTGTTGCTCTTCAGAGGATAATCTTTGTTCTAAAAAGTATTTAAGGCTATCATGATCCGTTTTTACCTTGAAGTGTCTTCCCATTAGGTAGGGTCGCCATTTCTTAAGTGCATGGAGTATTGCCAACATTTCCTTCTCATAAATAGCTTTGCTTAAAAACTGTCCCTTGATTGGACGACTTTCAAAAGCAATGGGTCTTTCATCTTGCATTAGAACAGCACCAATTCCATTTCCTGAAGCATCACATTCCACAATAAATGTTTTTGTGAAGTCTGGTGTAGCTAAGACCGGTGCTTGGCACATTGCCTCTTTAAGATGTTCAAAGGCCTTTGTTGCTTCCGGAGTCCATGAAAATGCATCTTTCTTCAATAATGTTGTTAGAGGTGCTGCTATTCTCCCATAATTCTTAACAAACTTGCGATAATACCCTGTCAACCCAAGAAATCCTCGCAGATGCTTTATGGATGTGGGGATTTTCCATTCCTTAATGGATTTAAATTTGCTAGGGTCTACCTTAACTCCTTCATGAGATACAATATGACCCAAATATTCCACCTCCTGGACTCCAAAGAAACATTTGGATCTTTTTGCATATAATTGTTTCTCCTCCAATAGTTGTAGCACCCTATCAACATGTTCAACATGATCCTTCCAAGACTTGCTGTAGATTAGTATATCATCAAAAAATACTAACACAAATTTTCTAAGGAATGGTTTGAAAATTGAATTCATCAAACCTTGAAATGTTGAAGGTGCATTAGTAAGGCCAAAAGGCATGACCAAAAATTCATAATGACCCTCATGAGTTCTAAATGTCGTTTTTGGAATGTCTTCAATCTTCATTCTGATTTGATGATATCCCGAACGAAGATCCAACTTGGTGAAGTAAATTGATCCATGCAATTCATCCAGTAATTCATCAATGACAGGAATGGGGAACTTATCTTTAATAGTGAGCTTGTTGAGCTCCCTATAATCCGAACACATGCGCCATGATCCATCCTTCTTGTGCACCAATACTACTGGAGCAGAGAAAGAACTTTGACTTGGTTGAATTATACCAGCCTCTAGCATTTCTGCAACCATACGTTCAATTTCACTTTTTTGGACATAGGGATATCTATACGGCCTGATGTTTGGAGGAACACTTCCTGGAATCAGATGAATAGCATGATCATGATCACGCATAGGTGGGAGACCTTTGGGAGTCTCAAATACCTTGGAATGATTGTCCAGGACTTTTTGGAGATCTGGAGAAATAGATGATTCCAATGTGGAAACATCTAGCGAACATAATTGTGCAATTACACCTCTTTGCTCCTTTTTTAGAATCTTTGTCATACCATTAGAGCTGATTATCTTTCCTGGTTTCCCTGCAATACCCCTTAATTCAACTTCCTTTCCTTCCATAGAAAATTTGATGAAAAGTTCTTGAAAATTAAAAGCTATTGTACCCAAGGATTGTAGCCATTGGACTCCTAGTACAACATCAGCACCTCCCATTGGAATGGAAAGCATTGGGCTAGTCAATACATATTCTCCCATGGATAGCTTGATATTATGGCACCTTCCAGAGAAATTTATTGTTCCTCCATTTGCAATCATCACTTGACACTCTGGTGCTGGATATAGGAAGCAATTCAATTCTTTTGCTACCCTACAATGAATAAAATTGTGGGTGCTTCCTGAATCAATCAACACTATTACCTTTTTCTTCTTGATTTGTCCTTCTATCTTGATGGTTTGAGGAGTGGTAATTCCCGCCAATGCATTACAATATATGGTCGGATTTATTTGTTCTTCATCTAGGCTTTGTTCCTGGAGTATATCTTCTTCTTTTGACCTTTCTTGCTCCTTATCTTCTTCCTCTTCACAATCTATGTAGAATAATTTCTTCTCAGCACACTTATGACCTTTAGTGTATTTGCTATCACAACTGTAACAAAGCCCTTTTGCTCTTTTTTCTTCCAATTGTTGTGGTGTCAACCTTATAGGTTGTGGAAGACTAGGGGCAACAACACTTCCGTCTTTATAGTTGTGAGTGGTATGCTTTCTGGTTGCCATAATTTTTCTTTCCATTTTTCTTGCTAACCTGAATGCCTTCTCTAATGAATCAGGTTCCTAAAGGTGAACATCATGTTGGATATTATCCTTTAAAGACCCTATGAACACATCAATCCTATGCTCCTCTGGAATATATTTTACCCTTATGTTCAATTTTTGGAACTCCTCAATGTGCTCCATTATTGAACCCTTTTGTTTGAGACTTATTAATTGGCTAAAAAAAGTGTTGCTTTTTGTATCCTCATAATGTGCTATCAATTCTTTCGTAAAAATTGCCCAAGTGATAAATTGTTTACGAAAACAAAGCCATTGATACCATACAAACTGATTTGGTTTCAAATATACAGTTGCCATACGTACCTTTTGTGTGTTTTGCACATTATTGAGATCGAAGAACTGCTCCATCTGTAATATCCATGTGGCGGGATCCTTGCCATCAAACTTCCTCATATCGAGTTTTGGAATATGGTGAGTCTTCGATCCAACATTAGATTCTATGGAATCATGATTAACATTTCTTTGGTTCACATCATGAGTTTCCTTTACAACCTTTTCACCCTTAGTATGTATTTCTTGTAGAAAATTTGTCAAATCTGTCTTCAAATCTGCCATGTCTGTCTTCAAATCTGTCTTCAAATCATCCATATTAGTGTTGTTGGGAAAAGTATCCAATACGGAATGCCCCTATCCCACTCTAAGAGGTGATAGTGCCTTAGCAACAAACAGGTAAACTTATTCAAGTATTCTTCTTTATGAAATGCAAGTGAGGAAGAAGGATCTAACTAACCTGTATCTTCCGCTAGTTTGTCGATCCAGATCACTCCTCTCTTCGGTAGCTCACAGCTTCTTGCTCCTTTACCGGCCCAGCTTCACTGAATTCCTGCAAGATCACAAGAAAGAGAAACTACACAAAGATACAGATATACATTCATAAAAAGCTTAAGATCAGATTAAGCTAAACATGTAAGCATAACAAAACATCATTGGTATACAACATGTAGGAGAAACTCAAATAGTTTATTGATAAGATAATAAAGTCTGAGAGGAGATACAACCAAGTGAGTTCCGATCCAGCATCTACCTCCCAGCGATGGAATCCCTTCCTCTCCTCCAACAAAGCATAAATCACCCAATGTGTTAATGTCAATCTCAAACCAACAGCAATTCTCTGCAAAGTACAAAATTCCAGCCTCCTGAACCTCTGGGTGAGAGATCCATATATAGATGTGAGAAGAGAGGATGAGTCAGCTTATGTTTTGACTTGTGGCTTCTCTCTGTCAGTTCTTGCTTCCACTTGGAGGTTGAGAACCTCTTACTCATCACTAGTCGAATTCATTGAGGCAAGTGTCATTGGAGAAGATTCTGGAAGCTTCCAGGGTCTTTCCACCTCGTTGAATGTTATAGACATTTTTGTGCCTTACAGCATTGAGCATGAAATGTCCATAATCTAAGGGATCCAAAGTCCCTAAACATGTTGTTCCTACCCCTAGAGGAACAAGGCTAACAAACCACAGCAATTCACAAAAGTTCTCCACCTGAAACTACTCAAAAACAAGTCAATTCAAGATCATGTCAACTGCTCCACTGACCATCTGCGCTGAATGTCAATGGCTCCACTGGCTACCTGCGCTGAATGTCAACTCCAACACTGGCTACCTGCGCTGAGCGAGATTGGACAAGTGGCAGACTCATTCCTCAAGGTGTCAGAACCCAGGAAGCTTCCAAAATGACACTTGCCTTAAGGAATTCGACTGGTGGTGAGTAAGAGGTTCCAAATCTCCAAGTGGAAGCAAGAACCTCCAAGTGGACTCAAGAACTGACAGAGGGAGAGGACACTAGTCAGATCTTAAGCTGACTCATCCTCTCTCCAAACATCTATATATGGATCTCTCCTCCATGAGATCTAGGGGCTGGAATTTTATTATTGCAAAGAATTGTTGTTGGTTTGAGACTGGAATCATTGGGTGCTTAATGCTTTGAAGGGGCTGAAGATGGGAATTCCATTTGCTGGGAAGGAGATGCTGGATTGGAGCCCTCTGGGTTGTATCTCTTCCTGAACCTTGTTATTCATCAATAAAGCTATCTTGGTTTCTCCTATATGCTGATGTATTTTGATGTATGAATGTATTAGTGTATTTGGTTTATTTCTAATCCTAAACTAGTTATGAATGTGAGTATCTATCTTTTTGTAGTGTTCTTCTCTTGTCGCAAGTAGTTGTTCTCTTGTGATCTTGCAGGAAGCTGTAGCTGGATAAGCAAGAAGGCAAGTAGCTGTGAACACCCAAAGAGAAGGGAGATTGGATCGAGGGACAAACGGAAGACACCGGTAAGTCTATTGATCTCTCTTCTTTCACATTTCATAAAGGAAGAAACCAGTGTAGCTGTATTCGTTTGTTGCTAAGGCACTGTCACACCTTAGGTGGATAGGATCGTCCTGCATAGGCATTTTTCCCCACAACAAATTGGCGACTCCACTGGGGACAATTTGTTTAGTCATTTTATTTGTGTTTCCACCATTTGTTTACTTCATAGACTTGACAGCAACAATCGAACTGCATCTTTCCCGGATGCAAAGTAGAAAGTTGCTGCTTTGATCCAGTTGCTGGACTTGTCTATGATCTGAACAATGGGTTCACAAATGATTTGATGATCCTTGTGATAGATCTTAGTAGCTTTCAAAGCATCCCTTTGATTATACCCTGCTTGTGTTTCTAATTTGGCCTGAAACTGTTGATTTTTGAGCAATTTGTGACCCAGAACCCAGGAGAAACGAGAGTTTCTCCTTCAGCGCAACTGCTGTGAAGACAGTCTGCATTTCAACGCAGGTCCCGTGAAGGCTACCTGCGCTGAATGTCAAGTCCTCAGTGTTGAGGTTGCGCTGAACCAGTTTGGCCTTGTGCAGCTGGGGTTCTCTGCTCTCTGTTGCCCTGTTTTGATCTCTGTTTTTTGCAGCCTTTAACCAGCATATGTACCAGTCAGATAACTACTTTTCTTTGCTTAGGTTCTGCCTCCTTTTGTACAAAAAGACTGTGAGTGTTTTTATGTGTTTGTGGCGTCATTTACAGTTTTCCTTTGCATGAGTAAAATAGTCATCTTATAGCCTTTGATTCAGATCTGATTGATTGTGATCTTAGAAGAGAGTTCATTGGCTGTTTGCAGATTGATTATACATTTACTTTTGCTTATTGGTTTGAATTTGTCTCTTTTAAGTGTCAAAACAAGTCTTTATTTCGAAAATCGTTAAGTAGTGTAATCTCTTCTATCTTCTCTGATTTCGAAAAAGTGAACTTGTTTGTATTGATCATTTAAAAGCAAATTCAAAGTTGTACAAAAAGATTTCTTTGTAGGCATCAATACTAAGAAAGCGGAAAACAAACACCTGCATTGTGCATTTTGCATTTGATAGTTTGCATGTTGGATTTAGGAAAAGTGCACTAGAGTGTGCTGATTTCTCTTTGAGAAAAGATGTTGTCTTTCTTTTCCCTTAGTAGCTAGGATTTTCAAAGTTGAAAAGATATAAAGCTTGCTTATCATCTTTAGACTGCATTTAGGAATTTGTATCATACATCTCGTGGTGAACCTTGAAAGGCAAACTTTAAAAAAGATCAACCTAAAATAAACTGAATGAACTTAACAACGCTTTGTAACATAACGCACAACATAGAGGTCTAGGCTAGAGACGTGTTCCGGCGTCGTTAAGCCTAGTGACTGTCGATCTCGTGGAAGGTGGGTGATTCCTCCTGAGGGACGATAGCGCTAGTACGGATTGTGCTCCCACGTACCGTCGCGTATATATTGGGAGACCCCTATAGGCATATATCCTTTATCCTTAGGAAGCCGTGTCGGCCGCCCTAATGATCGCAATGCAATGAACACAGCATTCACGAAGATCGATCGCCCGTACCCTAAAAAGTATTCTGCGGTTTTGCGAGAAGTTTGGCACACCCTCTGCCTAGAACTCCAGAGCAGTTCCTTTTGGCCTTTTTCAGACTCTATAACAGAAAAAGTCCATCCGAGCATTTGTCACTTCGGGCTCGTTAAAACATCGAAGGAGACTAGAGTCATCTTTAGCTTTTTCTCGACTCTTTAAAAGTGAAAAAGCAAGTTGTGTCTAAAGCGTCTAATAAAATTCATTCAATTCGGAAACACCAATTTCCCCTTTTGTATTTTAGTTGATCGAGTAATCCGCAATCGTGGAAGAAAGTCAATTGAAATCCCGTCGTTCGCGGAGGCTTACGAGTCAACCGTCTTTGTCTCTGGAATCGAAAACAGTACGGACAAAGCGAACTCGTTTAACCGGTTCAAAATCTCCTATCAAAGTTAGAACAAGTGTTCCAACCACATCTGAGATTCCGGTTACTCCAAACATTTCTGGAAACCCTGCCTCTATAGAAGAAGTTCAACAGCCACAGAGGGACAGTAATACTGATCCTAGTCTGGGGGCAAATACTTGCGTTACTGAACTAGTTCCATCTGTAACCGGTTTAGAGAGTCTTGCTCCCCAAACAACTGTCGTTGTCGATTCAACCCCTTCTTCGGCACCAGAAATATTTTACGGACCTGACGGTCTTCCTCTTCCACCAGGTTTGATTGCGATAGAGGAAATTGTAGAGGATCCGCAAGCAATTACTCCAACCCATTTTGGAGTCGGGGTCACTCTATTTCCTTCATCAGAAGTTAATCCACCACAAGTGGAAGTTCCTGTAGGATCGCTAGGCAATCTATTGGATAGACTCAAAATGTCTGAACAACCGTCAACATCTAGGACTGTGTCGAATGACACAGCGACAGCAGAAGCCCCTGCCATCACTCCGACAATGTTTGCCGGCATACCAGTTGTCCCGACTAGCTCACAACCGCTAGAAGGAGTCCACCAAGGGACTATTTCGACAGTGTGGTCTGTTCCAGTTTGTTCATCCGGAATAATATCCGGCAACTCTTATGTTGAGACTCGCCAGATTGATCCATTTGGAGGTCAATTTGGGCAATCCAGTCCCCAAGGACAAACAATCCCCTTGAGTTCCGGATTGCTACCGTATGGGGGGCAGTATGCCCTTTCATTACCCCCTCTGGGAGGGTATCCATACGGGAGTTCTCAACAGTATTCAGGTTATACTGGAATTACATCAAGTGGTTGGGTACCTATGCTACCTCAACAACCAAGGGTTGTATATTCTATGCAACAGTGTGTACCTATGTCGAACATCCCGACCACACCGGCTATTGTAACAGTGTCACAAGTTCAAGCGATGCCTGTTGTATGTCAACCTCAGATTTCTCAGGTTGTAATGCAACAGCCCCTTGACCCTGGGTCACAACCACAATCGCCAACTGCTGGGGCGACACGGGTCCAAACAGGTACAATCACCCCACACCTTGGTCCAACAGTTAGTATAGCGCAACAGAACATGGCTTCTCAACCGTGGCTGGTGCAATACCAACAACCACAATTCCAACAAGTGTACCAAGGTTCTGAGCAGCAGATCTTTGCGAACAGTGGACAACCGTATATTCAAAACGGTCAAAACCAACCGCTCTATGGTGGTCAAGTCCACCAACCGTATCAGTCATACCAACATCAATTACATTATGCTGGTATGCAAAGGCCCACTGCTCAGGCGATCCCATCGTACCCTGGGTATGCTTCACCTAATCTGAATCAACAGTTACCATTTGTGGCAACTTTAGAGTTACCCGATTTACACCGGTTAACCAACGATCCGATTGCTTACGCCCCTTGGTGGCCAGCGATTCCTCACAAACTTCCATCTGACATTCCTAAATTCAATGGAAATCCAGGTGAAGACCCATCGAATCACGTGATGACTTTTCATCTGTGGTGTTCATCAAACACCCTAAATGATGATTCGATAACGCTTCGCCTTTTCCAGAGGACGTTAGCGGGTCCAGCGGCAAAATGGTATATTGAATTACCCAGAGCCTCGTTCGACAATTTTAGCTCCCTAGCCACGACTTTCTTAACCCATTTTCAATTACCGATAAGGTATGAAACGGGAACCGAAATCTTAACCAACTTCAAGCAGACAACTGCCACTCATATATCCGATCATATACATGAGTGGCGTCGTCGTCGTAGGATGGTGAAAACATACGTTCCCGATCAGCTGTTAGCTGAATGGTTTATAAAGTCGTTACTTCTTTCTATAACAGAAGATGTGGCAAAGGGGGGAGTCGTAACAGAGGAGCAAGTTATTGCTCGTGCACAATACCTAGACTTAGTTTATACTCAGTCTGACACGCTCTACGACAAAATACCTGACGCCCCTAGACCAGAATTTTCAATTCCTCCTCCTCCTAAATCAAATAGTGACTCTCATGCCGGCGATGGTGTGATTGGCACGGCAAACGCGAAATCGACAAAGGCTTCGTCTAAGAAAGCCCGTAAGAATACGGATCAAAATGCAAAAGATGAAATTCTTGCTTCGGAAGTAAATGTCGTATCAGCCGATAAAGGCAAAGAAACCAATCAACCAGGAAGCAAGAAGAAGCAAAACAAAGGGAAGAAGAAGAAACAGGGTGAGTCATCTCCTGGAAAAACTTCTTCAAACCCTCCTAGGAAAGGGAAACCAAAAAGTCCATGCATGATATGTGATGAGGATCATTGGACAGCCGATTGTCCATACAAAGCTGAGCTTAGAAGATTCTTTAAAAGTTCGCAAACCTCAGCTGTGTTAACTGATCCATTTCCCAACCTAGGTCAAAATCTGGTTGATAGTGGAAATGCTTCCCCATCGCAAGTACTTATGTTGTCGGTTTCAAAACAGCAGAATGATGCTTTGATTTCGACAAGGGACAAAGATTACGGGAATCTGCAGCTGTCAAACGACAAAGGTAAAGATCAACCAAGTAGTTCGACAACAACTTCGACAGAAGTTGTACCGCCCATCATTCCTGAATTAACAATAAAACCACCAAAGGGAGTCGTACACAAGTCGACATTTAATCCTCGCGCCAGAGTGGCGCAGCATTATAACATAGTGGAAGATTTGGCTCAATCGCCATCCGCTATGTCGACTCTTGAAGTATTACAAAATTGCCCATCCCAAAGGCAGGCTTTGTTATCGGCTATTGGTGGGGTTGATCCTAAGGATTCCAATCTTGTATCTTTTGATCACAAAGGATACGATCCTCAGTTACCAGCTCAACTAGCTTTCCTTATTCAAGTGAAAGCCCTTAACAAAACTGTTCACCGAACAATTATTGATGAGGGGGCATCTACATGTATTATGTCGATGAGTTGCTGGAAAACTTTAGGATCTCCAACCTTGTCGCGATCTTTGACACATTAAAAGCTTTCGATGGAAGGACTTATACCCCGTACGGTATCCTTAATAACTTGAAGGTTGAACTGGGAGGAAAAACGGTAGAAATAGATGTTGAAGTCATCGATGGGAATCTTGACTACAACATCCTACTGGGAAGACCGTGGATCTATGCCATGGCAGCTGTTGTGTCGACTTATTTTAGGAAGATCGCATTCCCGTTTGAAGGAGGGATTACGATCGTCGACCAACAAAACTTCCTCCCTAATGGTTCACAAGTTACAGGAAGCATTCCCATGATCCATGGAAGCAACCATTCGCTTCAAGACATCGGAGTAGGCCTACTGAAAGACCCCACATTAATGGGAACTTTCGCACTTCCACCTCCATTATATATAGGGGAGGTAGCATTAGTAAGAGCCTGCAACATGATATCTTCCACGAAGATCTCAGAAGACGATGTCAAAATGGATCATGCAATGGTTTTTCCCCCAAGCCCTATAGAAATATTGTAGCAATCAATGTTTCGAGCATGGGAGGCGAACCCAAATCAACGCTCGTCAAGCGTTTGGGTAGATAGGTCTAGAGAATATGGTACCCCATTAGATCCTTGGTCGAAAGTACATGGGACTGACGAAGGAATTCTACAATCAATGTTGATTGAGGGGGCACCATGGAATGATTGCCACCATCGTTCCCTTCTTCCGGAATATGAAGAAGATACTCAACATGACCTTTATCACCCTTCAGTTTTTGAATTCCTATCAAATACTGTAAATACGTTGGATTCTGAGCGAAACTTATCCAATATTGAAGAGACTATAGCCATAAATATCTCGACTAAAACAAATGTTGTAGAGAATATTTATGTCGGCAAAGGTTGTTCCCCTTCAGAACTGGAAATATATAACGCTCTTTTTCGCGAATTCAGAGATGTCTTTGCTTGGTCATATGATGAAATGCCAGGCATTGACTCGAGTATCGTTGAACATGAAATTAAAATGTATCCTGATGTCAAACCAGTAAGACAACGGCTTCGGCAGGTGCACCCCAAGAAAGCCGCTGCCATTAAAGCAGAAGTTGAAAAGCTCCTCCATGCTGGTTTCATCTACCCGGTTCCTCTAACCGATTGGGTATCGAATATTGTCCCTGTTATGAAGGAACAAGGGACGATTAGAGTGTGTTTCGACTATAGGGATGTAAACCAAGCTTGTCCAAAGGACAACTACCCTACACCCTTCATCGACCAGATAATTGATGAATGCGCCGGATGTGAAATCTTTTCATTTATGGATGGATTTTCCGGGTATAATCAAATAAATATTCGCCCACAGGACTAGTCAAAGACTGCATTTATTTGTCCATGGGGCACATTCGCTTATCGAAAATTACCCTTTGGTTTAAAGAACGCAGGGGCGACGTTTCAGAGGGCAATGAATTATGCCTTCCATGACATCAAGAACATCGTTCAACCTTATCTCGATGACCTTCCGGCTCATTCGCGAAAGCGGACTGATCATCCGCAGCATTTAAGAGCGATATTTCTACGTTGCCGACACTACAAGATAAGACTCAATCCACACAAATGTGTGTTTTGCGTCGGTTCTGGTCATTTACTTGGCTTTGTAGTCTCTAAGGATGGGATTCGTCTCGACCCTTGCAAGGTTCAGGCAATCATTAATTTGCCTCCACCTTCAAATTTGCTTCAGATTCAGAAACTCCAAGGGAAAGCAAACTTTCTGAGGAGGTTCATTCCAAATTACGCAGAACTTGCTAAAGGTTATACTCGTCTTTTGAAAAAGGATGTACCTTTTGTTTGGGATCAGGTGGCGCAAGCTTCCTTTGATGCTCTGAAAGATTCTCTAGTAAAAGCATCATTAATGTATGCCCCAGACTATCAAAGAGATTTTAACCTGTATCTGGCTGCAGCGGATACAACCATTGCGATGGTTTTAGTTCAAGAAGTCGATGGAATTGAACATCCTATATATTATTTAAGTAAAAACTTAAATGATACAGAAAGTAAATATTCTTATGTTGAAAAACTAGCGCATGCAGCTGTTCAAGCGATTCAAAGGTTTCGACATTATGTCCTCTTTCGGAAAACTACCATTTTATCAGATTGCAACCCCGTGACTTATATACTATCACGACAGTTGCTGGGGGGCAAATATTCAAAATGGATAGCGATCCTTCAAGAGTTTGATCTGGAATTTGTAAAATCCAAATCAAATAAAGCCCTAGTTTTCGCAGAATTATTGTGCGATCTCCCATCGTCGTCCAACGATGAAACCTCCGAAGAATCAATCGTGGACGAGAATTTGTTTCTGATATCTACAAGCAATGAGTGGTATGGAGATATCATGATTTATCTCCAAACCCAAAAGTTCAGGCCTAACACCTCTCACTCTGAACAGAAACGTATACGATACCAAGCTAAAGGCTACATGATCGTCGGTGATACGCTTTACCGTCGTGGTATCGATACAGTCTTGAGGAGGTGCCTTACCCATGAGGAGGCCGAAAAAGCCCTGAATGAGTGTCATTCAGGCGCATGTGGGGGGCATCAATCTGGATATGCAACAGCACAGAAAATCTTACGAGCAGGATACTTCTGGCCAACCATGTTCAAAGATTGCATAACCGCAGTCAGAAGTTGCCATGCTTGTCAAATTTTCGATAGCAAAACCAGAAGACCACCTGCACCGTTACAGCCAATAGTTGTTGTTGGGCCTTTCGCCAAATGGGGCATCAATTTCATGCAATGTAACCCCACCTCGACCGAGGGGCATGGGTATATTATAGTCGTCGTTGACTATTTTACCAAATGGGCCGAGGCGATTCCTACATTAGATAACACTGGTGAAACAGCTGCCCTTTTCTTTTTCAATCATGTAGTTGCCAGGTTCGGCGTACCACAGGCTATAGTTACAGATCATGGGTCGCATTTTCGCAATCACATGATGGTCGAATTAGCTGCCAAACTAGGGCTATCTCACGACAGCTCTACCCCGTATTATCCGCAAGCCAACGGACAAGTTGAAGCAATCAACAAGGTCCTGAAGCGTATGTTGCAAAGGATGATCGGGGTTCACAAAAGAAGGTGGCACCTAATCCTGTACTCAGCCTTGTGGGCTTACCGAACATCGGTAAAGAACGCGACCGGGTTCACACCTTTTCAACTAGTGTATGGCCTAGAAGCAGTCTTGCCCATCCAGTTCGAAATTTCGTCGCTTAAACTCGCAATTGATCTCCTCCCCGGAACTTCGAAAGAAGAGGCTCGTTTCTTGGAATTAATCCAATTGGATGAAACCCGTCGTGATGCCGCTTTGGCTAACGAAGCCCATAAGAAACGAGTCAAGGTGCAGTTCGACAAAAATGTCAAACCCGTGTCTTCTCAGAAGGTGACTTAGTCTTGCTTTATGACCAAGAATCCGATAAATTGGGAGCAGGTAAATTTAATTCCTTATGGATGGGCCCCTATATTGTTAAACGAGTGTTAGCAAAAGGAGCCTACGAGTTAATGGATTATGACGAAATTCCACTGGCGCAACCCCGCAACGGGTTGTACCTCAAGCGTTACTATGCCTAAATAGTAACCTGTATGTTTTTTGTTGTATTTTGTTTTCACTAAAGTATTTGTTTTGGTTGAGTGATCCACCCTTTTTACATTTATTTCAGATGTCAAACCTTCTGGAGACATGTGTTGGGTATGCCGACGGAGCGAGTCGTAGTTCGCGGAACCTATCCTCCGCAGCCTGGGCCATTTTTGATCCAAGCGGCGAGTTAGTAAGTTTCAGAGGTGTGTGTATTGGGCAATCAACGAATAACATCGCTGAGTATAGCGCGTTGATAGAACTACTCTCTGATGCCATCACCTGTGGCATACGCCGACTAATTGTCAGGCTAGACTCACAGCTCGTAATACTACAACTCAATGGTATATATTTCGTTCGCAATCCAGCTATTTATCGCATGTTCCTAAGGGTTAAGATTTTGGAAAGACAATTTGATTCAATTCAATACCAGCATATTTCCAGAAACTTGAACACATTAACCGACTCATTAGCAAACTATGTGTTAGATAGACATTTGCGACATTTATAAAAAGAGACACATCATCCATGATTGTACATATGGATCATATAACTCAACCAGAATAAAACTCGAAAATCAAAATATATATAAGCTGTTTATCGTTCATACATAATGTTCTGTAACCAAGACAAAATCGGTCATATGACCCAAAAACTCAAAAATGCTAGGGGGCACCCTAGCCTAGTGATGCTCATGATAGCACGTCACGGCCTGTGCAATCATGCGCAAGAGACGAGTCCATCATCTAGGCACACCAGTAGTATGCCGCTGCAACTGTAAAGGTAACTCATCAATCCTCACATCGGGAATGCCGAGAGTAAGGCTCTCAACCTGCTCCTGCATAGCTGTACGGGTCTCGGCTACGTCAAGGTCGCGGAGAATAACTCTCCCAGCAGTCTCCCCTGCTGGGGCAGCAACTGGCGCTCTCGGGCGAACTGCTGGACGAACAGGACCAACATCTGCACGCACACATGAGTTTGATTAAAGTCTTGACAGAATAAAGCACAAGGACATTATAAGTAAGAGCAGTAAACAGTAATATGGTCGAAGATTTTACCAATAGCGCCCCACTGTTCACCATCCGGTAACACCAAATCGGGATCACCTCGGAAATCCATGCCAACATATGGGTACTCGGAATAGACCATCTCCTGGCGCTCGAACCACCTGAAGAAGGTATCAGTGAAAGTAATCTGAGATTGACCAGCATGCCTAGACATGTGGTCAACCCATCTCTGCATGCGTGGCTTGGTAGGAGAAGGCAGGTCGAGTGCAATATACTGAGGCTGCATCAGTGGTATTTTCTCCAAGGCAAAGGAAGTCAAAACAGAACCAAATCCAAAGTTCTTCAGCTTCCCGTCCTTTACCTTGGTTAATTGACTTTTCATCTGAACAAGTACCGCATCACACCAGTTGAATACTTTCGGTTGGAGACACTCCAAGGCGTGCTGTACATAAGACCTGTTGGCAACATGAAGAGATGCACTACCGGCCATCCTACCAATAGTATACATAATGGACCGGAGAGACCTGTCAATAATCTCATGGATAACAACCTTGTCATCTCTGCTCGGCTGGGAACCTTCCCTGCAATACTGGAGGACATAATCTGTCACGGAGTCATTCCCCCGGGCCGAACCTGACAAAGAAATGGGGCCACCCCGCCTTGACAACCCAGTCAAGAAGTAAATGTCCACTATGGTCAAGGGGATGGATTTTCCCCTAATCTGGAATACTTGGTTGATGGGATCCCAAGCATCAAGCATATACTGCAGTAAAGAGATCTGTGCTCTCATGCTAGAGATACGGAAAAACTTCAGCAAGCCACAGTTCCGCAGCGTGTTCACCGTGACAGGGTCATGGAGAGCGATCATATCTTCTTCTTCATGTTCTCGTTCTCGCCATGTAAGGGACATTTTGCTCAAAGATCCCTGCAAAACAAACAAGAGAAAGAGTAAGTTCCTGGATTTGATGAGAAACTGGCAAAATTTCATCAAAAACTGTGCTAGAAGACCAGTTTTTGTGTCCAACGTAGGTAACCAATGTCCCACCTGCGTTGAAGGTCAAACTGCCTTAAGGCATATTGACATTCAACGCAGGTTTCGAATGGACCACCTGCGATGATGGCAGGGCGCCCTGGCAAAACCCCAGGTGCTCAGAAAGACAGAGAAACAGGCACAGAATGGAAAAATGAAACCATGAAAAGAAAGAGCTAGGGTTTAGCTCCTACCTGGTCTAGACGGCACCGAGAATCGTCCACAGAATCTCCCAAAATCAGCTGGTGAAAATCAAGGGGGAAGAGGCACCTCCAAAGCTCCAACAAACCAAGTTCAAATGAAATGGTAAAATGAGAGGTAAAAACACTTTTTAATTGCTTTTTACGTAGTTCAAAGCGAAATATTAGGGTTTTAATCTCATTTTCAAGCAAATGTTATTCATTTCTAACTAAGTTTGATGCAGCAATTGAGAATGCAGTACTATCCTTGAAAAGAGAAAAGCTAGTTATGGTAAAAAATCAAAATTTGACTATATAATCGAGCAGTTTTAGCATAAAGTTCATGCTCGTTAAAAAATAAACGCAAGATCCGAGCAGTTTTAACGCGGACTTCATGCTCGTTAAAAAATAAACATAAGCAATGAGCAAGTGTTTCCACCAGCGTTTAAGCTCATTTTAAAATAAAAAATGAACCTACCCGGTAAATAACCGCTGTGAATGTAACCTTATCAGCCATTAAAGCCTTGGTCGTGTTTGCACCGTCACCTCCACTTTTCATTTGGCCGATCGTTCACCTCCATATGATTGTTTGCCCATTTTGAGGAACAGCTGCGAAGAGTGATTTCACCTAGCCATCCTTGTGACACTGCTGTGATTGGAAAATTCCAACCTGTACCTGGAATCAGCTGCTATCCCTGTTTATCACTCGTTCCTCAAAAGACGAGTCTTCTTTAAGCTCTTTTCAACTGACTCGTAAAATATGAAAAGATTGCCGAGTTTTGGCCTTCCAGCTCGTTAAAGCGACCGGAAGAGCTATCCCTCCTCTAGATTTTAATCTTTTTGGACCTGAGGGATTATTGCACAAAAAGATCGAGCGCTTGTTTTGTTCGACTCGTTAAAACTATCGAAAACTCATCCCTTCTGTATTGTTTTATACTTTTTCGGACTTAAGGGATTAGATGACGAAAAAGGAATTTTGGAGTTGACTTTATGTACCTTTTCAGACTCTCTAAAAATGAAAAGGACCGAGTTATCCTTGTCGTTAGACTCGTTAAAATCATTAAATAGCGACAAACTTGTCTTTAGACGAGAACGAGTTTCACTATCGCTAGGCTCGTTAAAACATAGCGATGGGCTTGCCCGAAGGGCAGGTTATAGAACAAGCATATGTTATCCTCCTCAAGCTTGACAAAAATAAAGAGGTACTGGTCAGCAATGACTGGGGAAAAATTGGGAGAAACTAAAGAAAACTTTGATGGTAGCAAGTCGCTCTTGAACATGACACTTTTCCTCCGTACCACAATCGGGTTGGGTTGTTTCATTCACCGGTCACATCACCATGGTCTCGCCATACCATCCATATTTTGGGTAATGCTACCGATCCATCGCATCAGTGTCGCCATATGTTCAAGAGAAGTCGTTCAGAAAGAGTTAACCGTGTCCCATCCACTGCCATACATTATCCTTCATCCATTCATGACCGCCACCCTGAATCATATGTCACAGATCGTTTTCACCTCCATTAAAATCATTAGCTTCGTTCCGTGTCACTGATGTGGGATTCATTAAGGCCCTCCTTTGATGGATCGCTTCTTGTCGACGTCAGCTCATTATCCAAGAAGTTGATCTAGGAACAACCCCTTCAGTACTTTGAAGCTTGCATGCCACAATGGCAAGTTTTTCACTTCTGGCGACAGGTATACATCAATGACCTTCGACCGAAAGATTTTGCGTGGTGTTCGACACCAAGTCCTTTATTCACACCACGTGAATTGTACTGCAGTACCTTGAGGGTCATTATCATTATCGGTGATTCCTCTCGCGCTTGTTAACGGTTTACATCATTGACCGGTAATCAAGCGATGTCTTTCCATGTTCGACTTCAGAACAATTCTCACATGGATCGACTTGTACTTAGAGTGAAGATCGAACGAGTTTGAAGACCCCGGATCTAGTTTCATCCATCCGG
Organism: Pinus tabuliformis; assembly: GCA_031772625.1. Lineage (NCBI taxonomy): Eukaryota > Viridiplantae > Streptophyta > Pinopsida > Pinales > Pinaceae > Pinus > Pinus tabuliformis. The sequence goes on along the minus strand of CM062817.1, from coordinate 1,844,062,270 downwards.
GCTGCGATATATATTCAGAAAAGATAAAGACATTGGCATGTACATCATTGCAGCAGATAATCATCCTACTCAAAGGATGATAATTTCATCAAAATTATCAGTCTATCATCAGACGATTGTCTGTTCTATGTACAGAAAAATGTATTTATAAAGTTGAGCATGGGAATGCCCGCCTCAGCTAGATCATGAAAGCAGTATGAAAAATAATGTATTGTATTGTATTGTATTACAGGTCTCCCTCCCAGCATTGGATGAACTTCGGATTCCCCTGATAAAGCATTTCGCCCGATAAACAGCCTCATACTTTAGGGGGCAACTGTTATAGACATTTTTGTGCCTTACAGCATTGAGCATGAAATGTCCATAATCTAAGGGATCCAAAGTCCCTAAACATGTTGTTCCTACCCCTAGAGGAACAAGGCTAACAAACCACAGCAATTCACAAAAGTTCTCCACCTGAAACTACTCAAAAACAAGTCAATTCAGGATCATGTCAACTGCTCCACTGACCATCTGCGCTGAATGTCAATGGCTCCACTGGCTACCTGCGCTGAATGTCAACTCCAACACTGGCTACCTACGCTGAGCGAGATTGGACAAGTGGCAGACTCATTCCTCAAGGTGTCAGAACCCAGGAATCTTCCAAAATGACACTTGCCTCAGGGAATTCGACTGGTGATGAGTAAGAGGTTCCAAATATCCAAGTGGAAGCAAGAACCTCCAAGTGGACTCAAGAACTGACAGAGGGAGAGGACACTAGTCAGATCTCAAGCTGACTCATCCTCTCTCCAAACATCTATATATGGATCTCTCCTCCATGAGATCTAGGGGCTGGAATTTTATTATTGCAAAGAATTGTTGTTGGTTTGAGACTGGAATCATCGGGTGCTTAATGCTTTGAAGGGGCTGAAGATGGGAATTCCATTTGCTGGGAAGGAGATGCTGGATTGGAGCCCTCTGGGTTGTATCTCTTCCTGAACCTTGTTATTCATCAATAAAGCTATCTTGGTTTCTCCTATATGCTGATGTATTTTGATGTATGAATGTATTAGTGTATTTGGTTTATTTCTAATCCTAAACTAGTTATGAATGTGAGTATCTATCTTTGTGTAGTGTTCTTCTCTTGTCGCAAGTAGCTGTTCTCTTGTGATCTTACAGGAAGCTGTAGCTGGATAAGCAAGAAGGCAAGTAGCTGTGAACACCCAAAGAGAAGGGAGATTGGATCGAGGGACAAACGGAAGACACCGGTAAGTCTATTGATCTCTCTTCTTTCACATTTCATAAAGGAAGAAATCAGTGTAGCTGTATTCGTTTGTTGCTAAGGCACTGTCACACCTTAGGTGGATAGGATCGTCCTACATAGGTATTTTTCCCCACAACATTGAATGAACTTTCCATTTGTCATTTCCCGCTCAGCGCACCCTGGTAGTGCTTCTACCTACGTTGCAGTGCACCTAGCCAGTGTAATCTCTGCATTTCAACGCAGACAGCTAGTGGAGCCTCTGAATTGATCCTGAATTAACTGTTTCTGAGTGGTTTTTGGTGGAGAACTTCTGGGAGAAGCTGTCATTGGTTGACCTTGTTCCTCTAGGGGTAGGAACAACTCATTTAGGGACTTTGGATCCCTTGGATTATGGACATTTCATGCTCAATGCTGTAAGGCACAAAAATGTCTATAACAGTTGCCCCCTAAAGTATGAGGCCGTTTATCGGGTGAAGTGCTTTATTAGGAGGATCCGAAGTTCTTCCAATGCTGGGAGGAGACCCGTAATAAGATACAATACAATACATTATTTTTCATACTGCTTTCATGATCTAGCTGAGGCGGGAATTCCCATGCTCAGCTTTATAAATTCATTTTTCTGTACATAGAACAGACAATCGTCTGATGGTAGACTGATAATTTTGATGAAATCATCATCCTTTTGGTAGGATGATTATCTACTGCAATGATGTACATGTCAATGTCTTTGTCTTTCCTGAATATATATCGCAGCCCGGATGGATGAAACTAGATCCGGGGTCTTCAATCTCGTCCGATCTTCACTCTAAGTACAAGTCGATCCATGTGAGAAATGTTCTGAAGTCGAACATGGAAAGACATCGCTTGATTACCGGTCAATGAGGTAAACCGTTAACAAGCGCGAGAGGAATCACCAATAATGATAATGACCCTCAAGGTACTGCAGTACAATTCACGTGGTGTGAATAAAGGACTTGGCGTCGAACACCACGCAAAATCTTTCGGTCGAAGGTCATTGATGTATACCTGTTGCCGGAAGTGAGAAACTTGCCATTGAGGCATGCAAGCTTCAAAGTACTGAAGGGGTTGTTCCTAGATCAACTTCTTGGATAATGAGCTTATGTCGACAAGAAGTGATTCGTCAAAGGAGGGCCTTAATGTATCCCACATCAGTGACACGGAACGGAGCAAATGATTTTGATGGAGGTGAAAACGATCTGATGATATATGGTTCAGGGTGGCGGTCATGAAAGGACGAAGGATAATGTATGGCAGTGGATGGAACACGGTTGACTTCTCTGGATGACTTCTCTTGAACATATCGGCGACACTTGTGTGATGGATTGGTAGCATTTACCCCAAAGGCAGATGGTATGGCGAGACCATGGTGATGTGACTGGTGAATGGAACAACCCAACCCGACTCAGGCACGGAGTGGAAGTGTCATGTTCAAGAGCGACTTGCTACCAATAAAGTTCTTTGAGTTTCTCCCAATTTTTCCCCAGTCATTGCTAACCAGTACCTCTTTATTTTTGTCAAGCTTGAGGAGGATAGCATATGCTTGTTCTATAATTTGCCCTTCGGGCAAACCCATCGCTATGTTTTAACGAGCCTAGCGATAGTGAAACTCGTTCTCGTCTAAAGACAAGTTTGTCGCTATTTAATGCTTTTAACGAGTCTAACGACAAAGATAACTCGGTCCTTTTCATTTTTAGAGAGTCTGAAAAGGTACGTAAAGTCAACTCCGAAAGTCTTTTTCGTCATCTAATCCCTTAAGTCCGAAAAAGTATAAAACAGTACAGAAGGGATGAGTTTTCGATAGTTTTAACGAGCCGAACAAAACAAGCGCTCGATCTTTTTGTGCAATAATCCCTCAGGTCCAAAAAGATTAAAATCTAGAGGAGGGATAGCACTTCCGGTCGCTTTAACGAGCTGGAAGGCCAAAACTCGGCAATCTTTTCATATTTTACGAGTCAGATGAAAAGAGCTTAAAGAATACTCGTCTTTTGAGGAACGAGTGATAAAACGGGTTAGCAGCTGATTCCAGGTAAAGGTTGGAATTTTCCAATCACGGCAGTGTCACAAGGATGGGTAGTGAAATCACTCTTCGCAGCTGTTCCTCAAAATGGGTAAACAATCATATGGAGGTGAATGATCAGCCAATGGAAAAGTGGAGGTGATGGTGCAAACACGACCAAGGCTTTAATGGCTGATAATGTTACATTCACGGTGGTTATTTACCGGAAGATAGTTCATTTTTTAACGAGCTTAAACGCGGAAAAACACTGCTCAATTTTATGTTTATTTTTTAACGAGCATGAACTATACGCTAAAACTGCTCGATCTTATGTTTATTTTTTAACGAGCATGAACTATGTGTTAAAACTGCTCGATAATCCAGTCATGTGATAAGAATGTCTCATGTAAGATTCCATTTTTTATGGAGCTTGCGCCTTACAAAGCTATGCCCCGCATCCTTTCATTATGCAAGTTCGGAAACGACTAATCCTACGAGTTTAAAGGGTTAGACCTACAGGTTTAAAGGGTGGACCTAAAAATTTAAAAAATAAATAGTCGCCCCTTGCTTGCATTCCAAAAGGTTTGCATGCCCCCAGGTATAAAATATGATTTCAAGGTTACCTCTACTTCACTTCCGCCAAAACATTTGTTTTACCGAGAGAGGCCTACCTCTTTCAGGTTACCCAAAGATTGTTCTGTTAATCTTTCAAACAAAACACTTCTTCGGCGATGTCTACCGAGATAAACAAAGGTGAGTGACTCTGTTCTGTCAAACACATAACTTTGACAAAAGAATCTTATTCTAGAATAACCCCTATCTCAATCACGGACGGGGTACAGACTAGTCATATTCTCCTGCGGAAACCTACCCTATACCCAAAGTTTTCCTACCGAAGCAGACCAGGATGCATGCCCCCTGGGTTCCAGTCATATCCTTCCGAATTACTCGCGCTCATCGGGAGGACGGACCGTGGGTTGAGACATTTCTTGCGTGAAGAGACCATTTAGGGAAGGTATATGACTATTTGCGATGCGTGATCCGGGAAATGAAAGTTGGTCCACGAGCTTGACCACTCTTCCTTCGTGCGGAAAACACATTACTCTAAAGAGTGCGGAGACGATGGCTCCCATGCAATATATATAGTCTCATCCAAGGAGTAGGTTATAATCCAAGGGTCCTTGAACGATCATCACGTTCATTTGAACGGTCTTCCCTTTCAATGTGATAGGCACATTGGGGAGGATCCCTAAAGGTCGACTGGTTCCTTTATCAAAGAATGTCAGATTTCTCATTTCAGGCAAAAGCGCCGGCGAACCAAGCGCTTTCCAAGCAGTGGAGGAAAGGACACTCACAGATGCCCCTTCATCAATGATGGTGCCAGCCATGACCATTCTGTATATTTGGACGATAATTCTGAATGGTATGCTTGCTGGCAAACGGGGTCTGCCTAGTTGGTTCCAGTCGAAGGAGACAACTAGGTTGCTTGGTGGTGGGACCGAGTAAACGGCCGGGTATCGCTCTGACGAACTTCCTTCCTGCGATAAAGGAATGGGGGGAGTGCCCCCATGTTCGTCGAAGTCTGTGTTGATGAAGAGAATTTGGATGGTGTCATCTTTATCCTCTTCAGTGACTGTATCATTCGAAGATAAATCCTCTGAAGGCAAGACCGGGTCAACTGCCGCCTCGACCTTTTGACTTTCGTCAGGTATGGATTCAGCTAGTTCATCCTCAATGACCGGCGCTTCAGCTGACCACTTGAGCGGGCCAGCTGGATTTTCAACTAACGAAGGACTCGGCAAGAGTTTTTTATATCCAGGAGGAAGTCGTAATGGTGAAACCGGACGATCATCCAAAACTCTTTTCGCTTCGTCTAAGAAGGGACAACGGTGGATGGCGTGATTTCCTTCGCACAGTCTACAGGGAGATCTAGCTCTCCCTTTTTGTCCAAGGACTTCACTCTCGCTAGTTGACGGAATGCATTCAACATGGCTATCAGAGGTTGATGCTACCGGATTGTGCAAACGGGGAGACCAGTCCCTTAGTATCCGAAGGATGCAGGGACAATCTCTGTGGAAGTGGTCTCCCTTGCATATGACACATGGCGATTTAGGCCTAGTCAGTGCTGTGTGTGGATTTTTGTCAAACGACACTTGTTTGCCCCCAGTCGCTTTTGGCTCCTTCTTCTTCTTCTCTTTCTTCTTCTTTTCCTTCTTCTCCTTAGGAACTTGGTTTTTTGTTTTACCAGTTCCTTCAAGCGAAGAGGAAGGAGGAGAGGAAGAATTAGAGGATGTAGAAGGCTGGTGGGCAACTCTGGACTGTTCTGACTGTTGATTCGACTGTTCAGGAATAGTGGTGTTCTGAACGACATTGGTTGAGAAGAGCCAGACCGGCAAGCCAATTGTCAGTCCTGGAAGCGACAATGTGGCCATATGGGGCGCACCAACATCTCCCCAAGAGGAGAAGGGACTAGGATTTCCACCAAGGGGAATTCCTTGGTTGGTGGGTTCCATTTTCTCAACCTAAAGATCAACGCAGGAAAAAGGGGTGATTGTTCCGTTTAAAATAAATTTTAACGACGCTTTAGACACAACTTGCTTTTTCAATTTTAAAGAGTCGAGAAAAAGCTAAAGATGACTCTAGTCTCCTTCGATGTTTTAACGAGCCCGAAGTGACAAATGCTCAGATGGACTTTTTCCGTTATAGAGTCTGAAAAAGGCCAAAAGGAACTGCTCTGGAGTTCTAGGTAGAGGGTGTGCCAAACTTTTCGCAAAACCGCAAAATATTTTTTAAGGTACGGGCGGTAAATCTTCCTGAATGCTGTGTTCAGTGCATTGCGATCAGTAGGGCGGCCGACACGGCTTCCTAAGGATAAAATTCATTGTATAATTGAATAAAAGATCAAACCAAGAAGGTGACTTCAAATTGGATGATTGAATGTTCAACCTATGCAATCATTGAGCTTTACTTTTTTTGTGCTTTTATATTTGCTTTTAAGATCCTCATTTAATTGCATTAACTGATATTCCTAAATATCATTCTAAGAAATTGATTTAATCATATTTCAAGATTGAATGGTTGAATATTTAATACATGCAATCACTGAGTTATTTTCTGCACACTTTACTTTCTTTTCTAGGACATTAGAACTTAAATTATAAATAGTTGCTTACACATCATCTCAAGAAGGTAACACTTCATAATTGAATGTTGGAGTAACTAAGTATACATTAGTTGTTTTTTATTTCACAGGTTAGTTGAATTTCATTTTCATTATTTGATTTCATAGATTAGATGAATCGGTTTTCGTTATTTTGTAGTTAGATTGATCTAAACTGAAAGACAATTTCTAACACATACAGGCACGCATGCTTCACAAGTTTATGAAACCCCCAAGTTGACAAATTAAATGACAGGCAATCACTTTGCTGCAACAGTTACATGTCATAAAGTCTATACCCCATTTCACAAAGGGATTAACAGTGACAACAGGATGAAACAGAGTAGGTGGAGCACGGGTCTTATGATCATAGATCTGGCATGTATGACAGTCTTTTGAACGACGAGAATACAGTCATGAAAGATAGTAGGCCAAAAGTAACCAACACGTAAGATCTTTTGCATGGCAGTGTAACCAAATAGATATCTGCCACATGCCCCCAAGTGGCATTCATTAAGGAATTTCTCAGCCTCCTCAAGAGTGAGACACCTCCGTAAGATCATATTAATACCAAGAAGGTAAAGGGTGTCGCCAATAATAATGTAATTTCGGGATTGGTATCGAATACGTCGTTGCTACGAGCAAGAGGTATTGGGCCGGAAAGTATGGGTCTGGAGATAGATGAGAAAATCTCCATACCAAGGTTCAGATGACGAAATTAGAAACAATGACTCGTCAATGATAGAATCTTCAGATGTAGATTCAGAATCAAGGGAAGAAAGATTGCACATTAGCTCGGCGAAAACTAGGGACTTCTTTGACTTGGACTTCATGAACTCCAGTACGAACTCTTGCAGAATAACAATCCACTTATAGTACTTTCCCCCCAGCAATTGATGTGACAATATATATATATATAGAAATATGTAATGGTGAAACCTTTGGACGGCTTGAACGGTTGCCAAAGCCAACTTTTTTACGTGAGTATACTTGATTTCGGTATCGAGAAGGTTTTGACTCAAACAACAAATGGGATTTTCAATCCCTATATCATCTTCTTGGACCAATACCATTTCTATAGTAGAAATGGCAGCAGCAAGATAAAGGAAATAGTTGTGTTGCTAATCAGGGGAGTATAAAAGAGATGCTCGAACTAGTACATCTTTTAGTGCATCAAAGACATTCTGAGGAGCATCGTCCCAATGGAAGGGGACCCCTTTTTTTAGCAAGTGAGTGAATCCTTTGTTTAGCTCAGCGTAATTAGGGATGAACCTCTGCAGGAAGTTATCTTTCTCTTGGAGTCTTTATAACTGAACAAGAGAAGAAGGTGCAGACAAGTCAACTATTGCCTGTACTTTTAAAGGATCAATACGAATTCCTTGTTTTGAAATGACAAAACCCAGGAGTCGACCATAACCAATGTAGAACACACATTTGTGCAAGTTAAGTCGAATTTTATAATGTCTACAACATAGGAAAATAGACCTGAGAAGCAATAGGTGATCAGCCCGACATTTGGAATGAGCGGGGAGATCATCCAAATAGGGTTGAAAGATGTATTTAATGTCGTGAAAAGCGTAATCCATAGCACGTTGAAACGTGGACCCAACGTTCTTCAAACCGAATGGGAGCTTTCAATAAGAAAAAGTACCCAGTGGACAAATAAATGTAGTCTTAGATTGGTCTGTCGGGAGAATGTTGATTTGATTATATCCCAATAATCCATTCATGAATTAATAAATCTCGCAGCCAAAGCAGTCATCAACAATCTAGTCAATAAAAGGGTTTGGATAGTTATCCTTTCTACAAGTACGATTCACATCCCAGTAATTGACACATACTCGGATCGTGCTTTGTTTCTTCATGATAGCGACAACTTTCGATACCCAATTAGTTAAAGGAACGGGGTATATGAAACCAACCCGAAGAAAATTTTCAACTTCGGCCTTAATCCCGACAACCTTCTTGGGATGGACCAGACGGAGCCGCTGCTGGACGAGTCTAGTATCAGGATATGTATTAATCTCATGCACTACAATGTTTGGGTCGATACCTAGCATTTCTTCATAAGTCTAGGAAAGCACATCCTAAATCTCACGGAATAGGGCTCTATATATCTCAATCTCAAATGGAGAACAAGCCGCTCCAATGTATTAATTTTCGATAATTCTTGGTTTGACCGAAATATAGAGAGTTATTGTTTCTTCGATATTTGAGAGGTTCTTTTCGAAGTTGACCTCATGAATGGACATGAAATTTGTAAAAGGCTTGACAAAATTAGGTAAGTACACATCACTGAGATTATCCTCAATGGAATCTGGTAAGGATGAATGATTGTGATGTTCGTCCCACAACCCATGATCTAGCATCATGATCTCCATGATGTTCTCGTAAGTAGAGAATACTCGAGAAAAAGGATCAGAAGATGTGCCATAATCCAGTGATCAATCTACCTAATTAATCAAAGAGAAGGTGTAAGTCGCATAAGCCGAATAAATGGCTTCACAATCTAGCTCAATGGGGCTAAGTGACATTTGGTCGCCAAAAATTTGCATGTTAGTTTCATTAGGTACAATCTAGGGATCAACGAGGATAGGAGAAGATGATATCATGTTGATATAAGCAACCAAATGTGAGTTGTCAGGAAGGAAAGGAGGAGGGAGATAAAAGGTTCCCATAAGCGAAGAATCCTTTAATAATCCAACTCCGACATGCTGATAGGAATGTAGAGTTTTCCCTACAAGAGGGACACTTCCAGTAACATGAGAACCAGAGGAGAAAAAGGTGAGTTGATCTAAGGCTATGATCCCTCATTTGTGAGGAAAGGCGATCATGCGGAAGTAATTCAAAATGAAGACAACCATGGCGTAAACTCACGTACGTCCCAGTCAAAGATTCTAACCGAGAGTTCCGTCAATAACTTCAACTTCCATGGAAACAATTTCCCCCCCTAGTTCTACATGAAGGGAATTCATAATCCCAAAAGGTAATTTGTACGTTCTTCCATCAAAGGCTTTCAATGTGGTGGTTGATTGACTCAGTTGAGGGGAACCAATCACCTTCCAGTAAGACAAGGACATAAAGCAAGTGGAGGTTCCCTCGTCAACAATAGAGCGATGAAGGTTCTTACCACTGATGACAACCTGGATTATAAAGGCTAACCGAGTTGGAATTCGAAGGGTATAGTTTTCATGAGAGAAAACCACTAGGTTGGGATCCGATGGATCCACACATCTAATACTTATAACAAGGACTTATTTTGGGTGGGGCAGTTCTGCAACACTTCAAGATTTGACATAGTTGATGGATACAATGCCAAGTCTTCAACTACGTTATAATTTTGGGCAGCTCTTGAATGAGGGTTGAAAGCAGACTTAAGAATAACACCCTTTGGAGGCTTGATAGTCAATTCTGCAAGAATCATAGGTGGAGTAGGATCAAATGAAGGTGATGCCAAACTGGCAGGTTTATCAGTAGCTTGACCGTTCGGTGGATTCTTATTACCATAGTCCTTGTTTTGAGTGGCTAACATAACATCGAATTTTAGCTTTGAGGAGGAAAGCATCAAAACCGTGTTAGAGGAATAAGGATCTCAGGCAACCATATGAGTCTCTTAATTGGGAAACGAGTCGGTAAACACATAAGGAGAAGTGGAAGATTTAAGAAACTGATTCACTTCAGCGTGGTGTGGATAATCATGTGTAAAGTCATCCTCGTTGTAAATCAAACATGGGTATCGAGGCTTTCATTTCTCATCGTAGGACTGATTTGTTTGTTTATCCTATGGTGAGGGGTCTTTCTCCTTCTTACCTTTTCCTTTATTCTTTCTTCTAGTTTGTTGTTCAGACTTGCCTATATCATATGAAATGACATTTATCTCGAAATCAAAAGCCACATGAGGATGGGATTGGGGGTTTTGAGCAGATGCAATAAGAGAAACACTAGATGGTTTACTCACCTACTGTGAACTAGAAGAAACAATCACGCCATTAGCGACATGAGATTATTTACGAGGTGGAGGAGGAACAATATTTGAATGCCTCGAAGCATTTGGTATCTTATCATAGGGTGTGCCCTATTGGGTATAAACAAGGTCCAAATATTGCACTAGAGAAATAACTTTCTCTTCGGTAACGACTCCACCTTTAGCCACATCTTCTGTTATAGGGGCCAACAGAGATTTGGTAAACGATTCCGCTAATAATTGATTAGGAACACAAGTTTGACCAACTAACAGCGACGTCACCACTCATGAAGGTGATTTGTGATATGAGCGGAATTTGATTGTTTGAAGTTGGTCAAGAGTTCTATTCTAGTTTCATATCTGATGAGCAACTAGAAATTCGTGAGTAAGGTGGTGGCTAAAGTGTTTAAATCATGAAACGAAGCTCTAGGTAATTCAATATACCATTTAGTTGTGACTTGTAAGCATCCGTTGGAAAAGATGAAGTCAAATGGAATCATCATTAAGGGAGTTCGAAAAACACCATAGATGGTACATCATAACATGCGTCAACAGGTATTCTTCTGGATTCCCATTGAATTATGGGATATCAAAAGGCATTTTAGTGGGAATAATCAATGACCATGGCAAATGAGCGATGGGGTCATTAGTGAGCCGAGTTAAGTATGGAAATTCGAGAGAAGCCATAAAAGGAAACTATTGATTAAAGTCCGGAGGAGGATGACCCAGATATGAAGGAATAGCTTGAGCAATAGGAACTTTCATCCATGGATAAGGAGGTTTATGATGATAAGGAACCGGGTACCAAAATAGGGAGGATTCTGATAACCAGTATACAAGTGACCTTGTTGTCCAACCCCAGGATGATGATAAAGTCGTTGGAATGGTTGGGTTGGTTTTGTTGGCCTTGAAAAGGGGCTTCAGGAATACCTTGATACAATCCATATTGTTTCCCGATGGGGGTTTTCATTGTCCCATGGTAAGGTGGGTTCGATTGGGACTACGCCATACTATGAATAATCTGACCTATCAAAACTTGAGGAGTACCTTGTCTAATCGGTTGATAATGTAAGGAACCTTGTATAGGTTGGGTAAGTGGGACCTGGGAAGTGTCAGCAATGGAAAATTCTGTGATGAAACAGAAGCCTGTAAATGTTGGCTCACATGTATTTGAGCTTGTTGGGGTGCTGATGGATGGATAGGAATTTGAGACGAAGATGGTGCAGGTTGAGGATTCAACAATCAGTCCCAAAATGAACCAGGTTGAATGGGAAAAGTAGGTTGCCAAACACTGGCAGCCATTCCAGGATAAGGAGGACTATAATAAGGCTGATTACCAATTTGAGGTATACCAACAATAGGTTGCCCCCCTTCCAAAGGAGGAGGGGATGATGGAGGCAACTACGATCCAGATGGAGGGTACCCAACATAAGAAGAGTTAGGTTTTTGAAGGTAGCCTTTCCCACTGACATAAGGGCCAACTTGTTGCTCGGTCGTGGGTGTAGCTAGAGGAAGAGGAGAAGATTGTGTGGAACTCATAATAGAAGTACTGGATGTTATTCCTAAATTAGATGACATGGGAGAGGTCCAAGGACTCGAAGCCACACCATAAAAGGTACTAGATAAAGACTGATAACCAGGTGGGACGGGTGGGCCACCATACAGATGTGTTTCTGGTGATGTTGCAAACATAGATGAGGAAGCAACATTCGATGTCTCAACCATAGTGGTGGACACAAGATGAGAGGTTGGATAAGTTCCAGTCATGGTTAACAATCCCAATGAAGATTGCCACAAGATATCCGCGGTTAAGTCTAAAGAATTAGGCAAAGGAGTTTATGTTAGATTTTGAAGAGATGGAATAGGAGAAATCTGATAAAAATGAAGTCTTTCCACATGAACGGGAGTAGAAGGATGAGGCTCTTCTTGTGTGATATCGTCAATACTATCAAGTCCGTGTGGAAGAGGTTCAATGTCGGGTCCAAGATATATAGGTTCTATCTGACACAAAGGAAGAGAAGAGGAAGGTCTTGAAGTAATACATGAAATTTGTTGAGGCTCCTCAGGTTCAACAACCTCAAGAATCAAATTGTCTGACTCAAGAAGGTCAAGTCCAATAACCTCAAGCAACAAGGGTTCAGAGACTTCTGTTTAAATTGTGTCAGTGTCACCGTCAATAGTAGATGTGATCTCAGGCTTGGAACTCAAAGGGATAAATGATTATGGTGGATCAATATCAAGAGGAGGGCCAAAAGTAGTTCCTGAAGTTCCTCATTCGGTAGTTTGCATATTATATTTTTTACGATGACCAGGATAGCCTTTGGTGGAAGAGGAGGCTTATTTTGCATTCTACAAGAACGATGGGGGTGGGGGATTTTATTCTTCCACGTTGGATAGCAAATTTTATTAACATAAAAATAAATAAATAAAAAAGAGCGTAATCTACGCATAAAATATTACAAAGAAACGGTTAGCTCTGTTACAGATTCACTGCTTAAGGGTTAAAATCAGGTTGGAAAATGTTGGTTTTGGTTGCTAAGGATCTCATGGCAATTCATTTTACCCTTCCCCTTTTCATTTTTCCCTACTCTATGTTAACCCTGTTGTTGCCATTTTCCTCTATTATCCTTATAAACCTGTTATAATTCTATCTCCCGGGCTCCCTCATGTTTAAAACCCTTTAAACCTTGTTACCCTTTAATAAAAGCCCGCCTAAACCCTGTTTAATCAACTCCCAGGTCATATTTTGTTTGAACACTATTGAACCTTTTAACTCCCATAACCTGTTTAAAATCCATATAACCCATGCTGCATTTATTCCCGGGCGCTAAAGTCTTAATTCATACAACCAAGCGCATATAATATAATTCATAACCCGGCGGGCCCGTACATGTCACATCATCCTGATAAGTGTGCGTTAAATCATGTTCGCCTGATCCTCCATCTTCTCATCCGACGGTTGACACTTCCCCCGCTCCGCCTACCTGCTCGACTGATAACTCGCAGGGAAGTGATTTCCCGCCGGCCGCGTGTCATTGTTTGATTGCGTCGTGCCTCCTTGTACGAATACTGCTGCACCCGATAAGCGGTGCAGGGAAACCGCCCGCCCGCTGTACTACTATCTCCCTGTCGTTTAAACTCCGTGCAAATTTCGTGTGCGATGACTGTCAGATCTGCCCGACGGTGATCTGACGGCCCTCATGCACCCCAATTTTCCATTCGCATTTCCTCCCGGTAGCTCCTCCCGCACAATCTCTACCGTTGATTTTTATGATCCAATGGCTGGGATGCATTCTGCCATATGTTCTACCTCTATGTATTCCATTGCCTCCCGCCAGTTTCCTGTGTAGTATTCATGTTTATGGCAATCCCGTGCACCCGAATAAAAGGAGCTCATGGTTCATTTCTCAGCGCATTCAATCTCCAACCACTGCATTCAAGAGACAGTGTACCTCCGAAGGACAAAAAGGACCACCTTGAGCAGATAAAGGACTGCAGCAATTATGGAAATGCATTCAAATCATATTTTACCAATTCAGGAGTACATCAAAGTACAGAAAGAGCCATTTTGTTCATTAAAACATTCAGATTATAGCAGAAGACCCATATCTAACTGTAAATGAAGTTCGTGGCCAATTAAGACACCTCCACGCATAGCCTAGCAGAGTAATTTTGTAAACAAATTCTATATATACCCAGAAAAACGATGTAATCAGGTTGATGAGTGTTATTTTGTTGTAAGCTTCAACTTTTGGAGACTGTAACTACTATGTAACATGCAGCTTTTGGTCTACATTTCCAGCTAATACAAGCTTCTTTTGATGTTGATTGCTCACTTTCCACTTCTTCTTCTTGTTCCAGGCTATGCTTGTTTTACATTTGTTCATGTGCTGTTAATGTTTAGCGTTAGAGGGGCTGTCATCCCACCTCTGTGTTAGGATTTAGCATGTATCATTGAAATTTGTTTGCAGGTTTTTGTTGTCTTAATACTAGAGAGTTGTCATCCTGTCTGTGTATTAAAAGACAGATTTACAGACCTTTTAACTGGTTGCAGCTGGCCATCACAGGTTCCTGTGCATCTGCTGGTGTGATCATTCTTCTCCATCATCACATTTTCCTTAAACTGTGAGTAACTGGTGGTCTAAAGCCTTGTAGTCTAGGGGTGTTCACCCATGTCTGGGGTCAATCATAGTAGGAGTGGTTATCTGGCTTGAATATGCAACATTTCTTTCATTCATCCACCATTTATCCAGCATCTTTGTTGAGTTTGTAATGTTCCCGAGCATCTCTGAGATACAACCTAGGAGAGTTTCTTGGGGTGATAACATTAATTAGCGCCGTTGCCGGGGAGAGGAGAATTGAAGCTCGGCGTCCCTGGGAGAACGACACAGCTTCAAGATTTGATGACAGACAAGGTTTGAACACAGTTTCTGGTTGTAATCATATTTCTGGCGACTCCATTGGAGGAAGACCATCATTTGGCGACTCCACATACTCGAAGAAATCCTCAGAAATCACCAGCTGAACCAGTGCCTGAACTTGAGAGGACTGTTAAATCGAAGAAATCTTCACAGAAAGGGACATCAAGATCCGGTAAGCCTAAGAAGTCTCATTCATCTCTGAAAGATAAAGTTGTTGCTGAAGATTTACAGTTTGAAGATTTAGAGCACAGCATTGTTAATAAGGAAAAATCTGCAGAGATTAGTTCAACCCCTTGTGCAGTTAGTTCCCCTTTGAATCTCAGTCCAGAGAAAGCTTCCCATTCAGTCCAAAACATCCCTTTATCTCTGTCATCCATCACATTACTCCCTACCACTCAAACTGTTAGTATTCTTTCAAATATTTCAATCATGGCAGGACAGCAAGCACCTACGAGGATAAAAAGAATTGTAGTTGCCAGATATGGACCATTGGTATGGCCTGTGCCTTTAAATCCTATGCCTATGGGAGAATATCAAAAGTATATGCCTAAATTCACTGGAATAGAGGGAGTGACAGTAGAAGAACGTCTTGAAGCTTTTTACAGTTATGTTGATAATTTAGATATAAGTGAAAAGGATGTGTGGATGAGAGTTTTTGTCCAGAGCCTTGATGGAGAGGCTAGGAAGTGGTTCAGAGAATTACCCCTGAGATCTATAACAGATATCGAAGCATTAGATGATGCATTTTTTAAGCAATTGGGAGATAAAAAGGACTTGTTGTATTACCACACAGAGTTTGGTAATCTGAAGAGGGAAAATGGGGAATCAATACCTGATTTTAACAAAAGATTTAATCGAATGTATAGTAAGATACCGGCTGAGGTAAAACTTACCCCCACTTCTTGCCAGACTCACTTATGCCAATGCTTTTGACTCTGATTTCTGCCTGTTATTGAGAGAAAGGAGATGTGCTACACTGGCAGACATGCAGGATGCAGCCCTAGAAGTAGAATCTAATATCATGGCTGCAGAGAAGCTAAAGAGTCAAGCTGATAGGAGAAGACAGAGAAATCAGGCTTCTACTTCTTCTGCATCATCTTTAGAGCCTAAATTAGATAGAATGCCCAAGATGATAGAGTCATTAGCTGCTGAAATTTCTAAGCTGAAAGTGGAATAGAATTTAGGGAAAACAAGGTAGCAAAACACATTTGCTTCAAGAAATTTGAATCCTTTCAAAAGAGTAAATGAGCAATTACAAATAATGTAAAGGGATGAAGTATCAAAAGAATATCAGAAAGTTAAAGCTCCTTTCCAAAATGTAGTCATGGAGGAGGAACAATTTGAGGAAGATGAGGATGAAATTCGCTGCATGGAAGATAAAGGCAGCGCTGCATTTTTTACATTGGCTGAATATGAACAATCATTACTGCAGGAACAAGACAATCAAGAGTGGGATAGAGAAGTTTTCCTACAAGCTGAGCAGTAGCAGAGATATAACCTGAAATCAAATGCAAAGAATGTCAAAGAAAATTCTGCCCAAAGAGCTGTTGTCCAAACAAAACCACAAAATGTCAAGCAGAGAAGACCAACAGTTGATCCAATCATCCTCAAAGCTCCAGTTCAAGAGGTAAAAAGTTCTGATAAGTCATCTTCTTCTTTCAGCTTTGAGTCAGAAGTTCATAAGTTGAAAATATTTGTGCCTCTGGTTGAGTTGGTGAAAAGTGAAGTGTTTAGAAAGTCCATCGTTGAAGCCCTTGAGCTAGAAACCAAGCAAACCTCTACTGACTCTGTCAATTTACAAGATGAAAAGCCTTCTATTGTGCTCAGGCCCATGATTGAAGCTGCTGATAATAATTCTCCATCTTTTTATGTCTCATTGACAATTCATGACAAAATCCTCCACAATTGCCTACTAGATACAGGGGCCAGCCACAATTTAATGCCTAAAGATGTCATGGAAGAGTTAGGCCTTGATATCACTAGACTCTATCATGATTTATTCTCTTTTGATTCAAGGAAAGTCAAGTGCCTAGGATTAATCAAAGATCTAGCCATTACCTTAACTCAGCTGCCCATGAAGAGTATGGTGATGGATATTGTGGTAATAGATGTCCCTCCTAAGTTTGGCATGCTGCTATCCAGAGGGTGGATTAAGAGATTAGGTGGGACATTACATAATGATTTATCTTATGTTACTTCCCCAGTGTTTGGAGGAGAAAGCAGGAGGTTATATAGAGAAGCACAGTTGGCATATATCATTAGTGATGAGAAGAATCCTACAAATCATCCTATATATGCAGTGGACACTGATTTTGGAGCATGCATTCTCCAAATGGAAGAAGCTCAGAAGGCCGAAATGCATCTCAGAAAACCAACAGTTCAGGTCGAGAAGGAGAAAGGAAGTCAGATTTGGGAGATGTTCTTTGATGGAGCATGTACCTGGGAGACTGCAGGAGCAGGGGTGGTGCTTGTATCTCCACAACAAGAAAGCATTCAGCTGTCTTTTAAGCTGGTTTTTCAAGTGACAAACAATATAGCAGAATATGAAGCACTGTTATTGGGCCTTAATGCAGCAAAAGACAGAGGAATCAAGAATCTGAAAGTGTTTGGAGATGTTGATTTAATCATTCAGCAAGTAAATAAAACATTTCAAGCAAAGCACCCAAGGCTAAAAGCATACAGAGATGAGGTATGGAGAATCAGAGATTCTTTTGATTTTTTCTGTATTTCATACACTCCTGGAGCCCAAAATCAGCTTGTTGATTCCCTTGTTGTTTCTGCTAGTCTATTTATACCTCCCATGCATCCTAGACTAGTGTATGAAGTGCAAATGAAGTACAGACCATCCTTGCCTGATAATGTCCAGCATTGGAAGGTTTTTGAAGATGATGATGAATTGAATAGGTTCCTTCAAGTCATTGATGAGTTTTCAGAAATGCAAATTGACCAAGAGAATGATGCCTTCTCAGAAAATGCCCAATCCCATCTTAGAAATAAAATTGGTAAAGACAGCGTTGTCCAGCTTCCTAGTAACCATATTCCTAAGGGCCTAATTCCTCTTGAAAGACTGTTTGACCAGAATGATGTGCCTTACAAAGCTGTCCAAAAAGAAGACCAATCTGCAGTTTGTAAGCATAATATAGGAAGTCCAGGTCAGCCTAAATATGTAAATCTGTCCACTCATTTGTCTGCTGATCAAAGTGCTGAGTACTGCAATTTAATGAGGCAATTTGCTGATGTGTTTGCCTGGGAGTATAGTGACCTGAAAACTTATGATAAGAGCATAATTCAGCATAAAATCCCTCTGGAGAAAGACACTATTCCTTTCAAACAGAAGCTGAGACCAATAAATCCTATGCTTCTTCCACTGATTGAAAAAGAAATTAAAAAGTTGTTGGCTGCCAAGATCATTGTCCCTCTAAGGTATTCAAAATGGGTAGCCAATTTGGTGGTGGTGAGGAAGAAGAGTGGAGAAATCAGACTCTGTGTTGATTTCAGAAATTTGAACAAATGCTCAAAGAAAGACAACTATCCTCTGCCAAAAATGGAGCATTTGCTGCGAAAAGTATCAGGAGCTAAAGTGATGTCATTTTTGGATGGATTTTCAGGCTTTAATCAGATTGTCGTACACCCAAATGATCAAGAAAAGACTGCATTTACCACTCCTTGGGGAACTTTTATGTATGCTAAAATGCCTTTTGGATTGATGAACGCTGGAGCCACCTTTCAGAGAGCTATGGATATAGCATTTGTGGGAGAGAAGGACAAATTTGTGCTTATATACCTTGATGATATAACAGTTTACTCCAGCAGCCATCAGAATCATTTGCAGCATTTGAAAAGAGTGTTTCTGAAGTGCAGGAGGTTTGGAATATCAGTCAATCCCAAAAAATCTCAATTTTCTTTGAATGAAGGCAAGCTGTTAGGACATATTGTGTCTGCTGCAGGTGTTCAGATTGACCCAGAAAGAGTCAAAGCAATTCAATCTTTGTTTGTCCCTAGATCAAAGAAGGATATTCAGTCTTTTTTGGGCAAAATAAATTTTGTTAGGAGGTTTATTCCAAAATTTGCAGAATTGGTTAAGCATGTGACCTCCATGTTGAAGAAAGGATCAGGGGTTAAGTGGACGGATGCAGCAAGAAGATCATTTGAGTCAATTAAAAAAGCTATTATGGAGGCTCCCACACTAATAAGTCCAGATTACAGCAAGGAGTTCCATATTTTCTCATTTGCCTCTGAAGACACCATTGCAGTTGTTTTATCGCAGCAAGATCAAGAAGGTTCAGAACATCCAGTAGCGTTTTTCAACAAAAACTTGAGGGATGTTGATCTGAGGTATGATATTATAGAAAAGCAGGCATATCCTCTTATTAAATCCTTAAAGGCTTTCAGACTTTATATCTTGCATTCAAAGATAGTTGCATATGTGCCTTTTGCTGCAATAAAAGATGTCTTGACACAACCTGATGCTGATGGAAGAAGGGCGAAATGGATTGCAAAAATGATAGAATTTAATATAGAGCTGAAGCCCACCAAGCTGGTCAGAGGTCAAGGGATTTCCAAATTATTGGCTAAGGAAAATTGTAGATCATTAGACGTTGATCTCCTGTGCACAATTGCAGAAAATGGTCAGACAGATGAAGAAGAAAGAACAGCTGAAACAGTGAGGAAGCAGTCAGTGGCCGAGAGTTTAGCTTCATGTAACTGGTATGCTGAAATAATTAATTTCTTGTTGAAGCTAGAAATGCCTTCAGGATTTACTCAAAGTCAAGCTAGAACTTTAAAGCTTAGGGCAGCAAAATATTGTATCAATAAAAATCTGCTCTACTGGAGGGATCCATCTGGAATATTTCTAAGGTGTCTGGACAAAGAACAATCAAAAGAAGTTATGCAACAGTTTCATAACAGCATGTGTGGAGGGCACCATTATTGGAAAACTACAGCCCATAAAATTCTCAGAGCTAGGTACTATTGGCCCACTTTATTTTCTGATGTGTTTTCTTTTGTTAAATCTTGTGACAGGTGCCAAAGATTTGAAGGAAAACAGCAGTTGAAATCTCTACCCCTAAAACCAATTCAGGCAAAAGGACCTTTTCAGCAATGGGGTTTAGATTTCATTGGGGAAAATATCCACATTCCAGTGGCCATCACAAGTGGATATTAGTAGCCACTGATTATTTCACAAAGTGGATTGAAGCAGTCCCTACAAGGAAGGTTGATCATAATATGGTCATGAAGCTTTTGACAGAAAATATCTTCAGCATATTTGGTTGTCCACATAAATTAATCACAGACAATGCAGCAGCCTTTAGGGCAAAAGAATTGGTGGAAATGTGTGATTCAATGGGGATTAAACTTGTTCTTTCCACCTCATATTACCCTCAGGGAAATGGTCTGGCAGAATCCTCTATTAAAATTCTGATCAGGATAATTAAAAAGCTGTTAGAAGACAATAAAAAGAATTGGGATTCAAAGCTCAAGTATGCACTGTGGGCTGACAGAGTGACCATTAAAAAATCCACAGGCAATTCTCCTTTCAAGCTGGTATATGGCACTAATGTTGTATTCCCAATTCAGCTAATTCTCCCTGTGGCAAAATTCCTTCAAGAAGAGTAGGATGAGGAAGAATGCATGGCAAAGAGGATCACTGATCTAGCAGAAATACATCAGATTAGAGAACAGCTGGTGGAAAAGGCTGCAGCACATCAGAGAAAAATCAAGGAAGCCTTTGACAAGAAGGCAAAAACAAATAATTTTCAGGTTGGTGACTTGGTTTTGAAATGGGATGCATTGAAAGAGAAGAAAGGCAATCATGGGAAATTTGATGCTTTCTGGACAGGGCCTTTCATCATTTCACAGGTTCAAGGGAACAACACCTTCATACTGAAAAGTATGGAAGGAGAGACAGTTTTTGATGGCCCAGTTAATGGGCGGTTTTTGAAAGTTTATGTTGTTTAAGGTCTTTTGGCCTTAAAGGATGTAGATAATTTGTTTTTATCAGTTTTGTGCAGGCAAAGTAGACTCCATGCCCAATGGAACACTAGGAATTTTGGTAATTGATTTTCAGCTGGAAAGGCAATGGTCTGCAGGTTCTTGAGACCTCGCAGAGAGGATCTCATCCCCAAAAGGAGCCAGTGTTAGCTCTGCTACAAATTCACTGCTTAAGGGTTAAAATCAGGTTGGAAAATGTTGGTTTTGGTTGCTAAGGATCTCATGGCAATTCATTTTACCCTTCCCCTTTTCATTTTTCCCTACTCTCCGTTAACCCTGTTGTTGCCATTTTCCTCTATTATCCTTATAAACCTGTTATAATTCTATCTCCCGGGCTCCCTCATGTTTAAAACCCTTTAAACCTCGTTACCCTTTAATAAAAGCCCGCCTAAACCATGTTTAATCAACTCCCGGGTCATATTTTGTTTGAACACTATTGAACCTTTTAACTCCCATAACCCGTTTAAAATCCATATAACCCATGTTGCATTTATTCCCGGGTGCTAAAGTCTTAATCCATACAACCGAGCGCATATAATATAATTCATAACTCGGCGAGCCCGTACATGTCACATCATCCTGAGACATGTGCGTTAAATCATGTCCGCTCGATCCTCCGTCTTCTCATCCGACGATTGACGCTTCCCCCGCTCCGCCTACCTGCTCGACTAATAACTCGCGGGGAAGTGGTTTCCCACCGGTCGCGTGTCATTGTTTGAATGTGTCGCGCCTCCTTGTATGAATACTGTTGCACCCGATAAGCGGTGCGAGGAAACCGCCCGCCCGCTGTGCCATTGTCTCCCCGCCATTTAAACTCCGTGCAACTTTCGTGTGCAATGACCGTCGGATCTGGCCAACGGTGATCCGACGGCCCTCATGCACCTCGATTTTCCATTCACATTTCCTCCTGATAGCTCCTCCCGTGCAATCTTCGCCGTTGATTTTTATGATCCAATGGCTGGGATTCATTCTGCCGTCTGTTCTGCCTCTATGTCTTCCATTGCCTCCCGCCAGTTTCCTATGTAGTCTTCGTGTTTATGGCAATCCCATGCACCCGAATAAAAGGAGCTCATGGTTCAATTCTCAGCGCATTCAATCTCCAACCACTGCATTCAAGAGACAGTGTACCTCCGAAGGACAAGAAGGACCACCTTGAGCAGATAAAGGACTGCAGCAATTATGGAAATGCATTCAAATCATATTTTACCTGTTCAGGAGTACATCAAAGTACAGAAAGAGCCATTTTGTTCATTAAAACATTCAGATTGTAGCAGAAGACCCATATCTAACTGTAAATGCAGTTGGTGGTCAATTAAGACACCTCCACGCATAGCCTAGCAGAGTAATTTTGTAAACAAATTCTATATATACCCAGAAAAACGATGTAATCAGGTTGATGAGTGTTATTCTGTTGTAAGCTTCAACTTCTGGAGACTATAACTATTGTGTAACCTGCAGCTTCTGGTCTACATTTCAACCTAATACAATCTTCTTTTGTTGTTGATTGCTCACTTTCCACGTCTTCTTCTTGTTCCAGGCTATGCATGTTTTACATTTGTTCATGTGTTGTTAATGTTTAGCATTAGAGGGGCTGTCATCCCACCTCTGTGTTAGGATTTAGCATGTATCATTGAAATTTGTTTGCAGGTTTCTGTTGTCTTAATACTAGAGAGATTTCATCCTATCTGTGTATTAAAAGACAGATTTACAGACCTTTTAACTGGTTGCAGCTGGCCATCACAGGGTCTTGTGCATCTGCTGGGGTGATCAGTCTTCTCCATCATCACATTTTCCTTAAACTGTGAGTAATTGGTGGTCTAAAGCCTTGTAGTTTGGGGGTGTTCACCCATGTCTGGGGTCAATCATAGTAGGAGTGGTTATCTGGCTTGAATATGCAACATTTCTTTCATTCATCCACCATTTATCCAACATATTTGTTGGGTTTGTAATGTTCCTGAGCATCTCTGAGATACAACCTAGGAGAGTTTCTTGGGATGATAACATCGTGAACTGAAATACACCTTGGCGAACCAAGGACTTAACGTACAGTATCCAATATCCCCGAATGATGAGTTCAGTGTATCACAGTATACAATAAAGTAGACTCAGTTACCTATGATTGGATAACAACCTATAAGTGACTCCCAAAATATACTTGACGGTACGTGGGAGTGCAGTCCGTAGTAGTGTTTTCTAATGCGTAACCATTCTATGAGAGCGTTCCTATAAAATTTACGTGCATGGAGCATCATCCAATATACCCAAAGCTACGTGGAGAATGATCTTATACATTCACATACGTGGAATGAGAATTCACCCTCGGGATTTAACCCTGGCGAATAACGCTAGCTCCTACATCTAACTAGCCTAGACCTCTAAATGTTTGTGTTAATGTTACAACTGCTCCTTAGGTCGATTCAATAAATTTTAATGTTTATCTTTGATTAAGTTTCAATTTTGGGCTCACAACGAATGTCACCTAAATATCCTAAAATGCAAATCTAGCATGAGAAAATGGTAATCTTTCTCTTTCAATGAAAATCTATCTAAGAAAGAGAATAAACAATTAGTATGCAACAAACAAGATTAAAGATGCAATTTCCCTTTCAACATAATTGTTCCTATATCAATGCACATATAAAACCCTAAATGCCCATGAAAAAAAAAATCTTTTCAACACTCTTAATTTTTGAAATGAAGAAAACTAAGATGCAAATGTTTAATCATTGATTCAAATTCAATTTTCAGAAGGAGGACTAAAACAACAATTCATCCAAGTGACCAATGACTAAACAAAATTAGTTTGCAAGCGACCAAATGATAAGAACAAAGAAAAATCAAAACCAATTCTTACCAAAGGCAATCAACATGAATACAACTAAATGGAGGCTTTCAAGAGACCACAAGACACTCAAGACTCAGGGAAGGTAAGCTAGAAGTAGGTTGATCAAAGAGACACTAAAAAACAAGGGCAAGTTTTGTGAAAAAAGAGGGGCCAACGCTAGTGTAGAAGAGGCACCAGTGCTTTGCAACACAAGTACGGAGTGGGTCCAGGTGAGGTGCAACGCTCTGACAGAGGCACTAGGGGAGCATTGGTCCAAGAACGGAGGCTTTCGACACAAAAATTACAAAAGAGACTCAATGAGATCACTTCCTAGGTTTGTTCTTGGTTGGGTAAAGCAACAAAGGTATATCAAAGAGGTAATCAAACACAATGGACAAAGGAACCATCAAGGGAATACATCATCCCCAACGGAGTCACAAATTTGTTATACGGGATTTATGATTGAAGGCAAAAGTATCTCCCCTAGGCTTGGTGGTTAACCTAGAACAACAGAGAAACAAGGAACCCAATGTTTTCCTTAAAGTAAATAGATAACAAAATAAAGCCTACTTGGAATCTGTCACAAGATTTGCTCCTTCTTTAGCTTGAATGCTGCAATTCCAGATCTGATTGCCAAAATTAGAACATGCACAGACAGATAACACAAGCCAAGAAACTATGGCATCTATGTAGTATCATCTAAATACTTTATTCAATATATCAACATCGTACTGAAATACATGAAATAACAACATCACATATAGGAAAACAGAGAATTTTTTGTATTAATATAAATGGAAGGAGTTATAGCCATGAATAGGTGTTAATCTTGTAGAAGAGCTCCTCCAGGATGACTTGTCCTTTCCTTGTCACAATGTGCACCTCCAATCAAACTAAATGCATGAAATGAAACCTCTCACAACAACAACATAAGGGTATAATCACTCTAAAAAAACAAATCCCTTGCATATGGAAGGTTTTAAATATATATAGGAGTGGGCTAAGTTGGGAATTCTTATCCAATTACCAATCATGTTGCGTGTGGAGCTTGATTATCTTCTGTATTCAAAGGTATTGCCGCATTTGACCCCAGCTGATAATGGGGCAGCAAAGTCGCTCATAAAATATATGTTGCAGAGGGGGTCCAGGGGGCGCGGTTGTGACCTTTGGGAGCCCCCCTAGTGGGGGATCATGGGTTGCGCCCCTGAAGCTAAAAATAGATGTAAAATTACCTTGTAAAATGTTGTAATTTCGTAGTCAATCTGGGTCATTCATTAGGCAAAGATCTGACGGTAGATGTTATGTTTAATTTAGGGTTTTTTCCCTAGAAGGAAACCCCTTGTTATATATGAGGGAATTGTATTGCATCTATGTATATCTGTATTCTGAGTGAGCAAGAATGATCCAAAAATGAATCCTGGATAAACCTCTAAGTCTAAAAGACTTCATGTAAGAGGTAAAATGTGCCAAATGGCACAAATCCTTTGTAAATCAGAGGAAAATGAAAATCGCAGGCTGCTCCTGGAAATAGTCTCATTGAAGAGATCTCTTCATTATGAATCTAACGCAATTTGAATAGGCTAAAATGGACTTCGGATGAAGAAGTTATTGTAAAAAGAAATTTGCCCAATTTCCTTAGAAAAGGAGGCAATTTCATTAATCTTCAAACTATATTGAAAATGTTGATCTTTGGTATAGGCTCACGGGCCAATCCACATCTAACACATGGCAGGCCGGAATTGGGCCACGTGGCCCACTCTGATTGGTCTAAGAGGAAATGAGGCATTAACACTCAAAGGTTGTTGGATATAAAAGATCAATGGATGGGAGCGAACCGCGGCAATGAAGCATTGACATTGCATCCGGAAAAGCTAGCGAAGTGTAATCGTTGTAATAAAGCGGCGGCAAGATGATATCGCATCAGTAGATGGCTATAGAAAGGGCGGACCTCAGGTATTAAGGCATCGTGGCATGCGATCGCTAAAATATTGCGTTGCCGAAAAGCCTTTATGTATTATCGGAGCCAGCCATGGGGTGATTGCGATTGCGATGATGCGATAAGTCATGAACCGTCGGATCGAGAGTCAGATCAACGGTCATGATTTGATCGGCGATCGGTGATCGAGGAAGCTTAAGGACCATGGGATCAGCTATACTCCGATATACCAAAATCTCGATGCACTAATAGCTGATGAGGCCGATCGGAGTGATCGGAGATCGGTAGATCGGAGCGTAATAATACAAAGGGGAGCATTGGACCTTAGCGACACACGCTTTGCGATGTGTGTGGACCCGACGATGTTATACATGCGGGTTTATTCTCCTTTGAGATCCGGCTAAGGCTTACGGTCAGGATTTTCATTGTATTTCCTGTATAATCCATTATTTGAATTTTGCTCGGGTTTTAGCCGTGGACAATGCAACATGCGATAGCAACTCACAGGCGGACCCGATAGGAGTATAGACCAAATTTGAGAATATCTGAAGTCTGGATGAGCAGTGTTTTAGATGATTTCCCTTGTTTTTGCAGTGTTTCTCTGCGTTAACGAAAATTGGCCAGTTTAGGGATTTCGAAGCGCCAATTGCCCTTCCATTACAGAATAGGTGGCATTCATCCCTGAGGGTGTTTAGCAATGATTGCTAACGCTTAGAGAAGGGATTTGGGCGGACTGTGGCTGGAAGTCAGAGAGCCCGAGAGGGAAGATGAACCAACAGCGTCGATTTGGCTTAAAAAGCCACAGAACGACAGAGACAGGTTGCTAATGGCTGCTGAGTTATAGTTGGTTGTTTTTGGGGCTTTGTTGATAAACCGAGAGTAAGCCAAGCCAAAGCAGGAAGCTAAGGCAAAAGAGGCAGCGCAGAAGCCAAAGAGGTAGCGCAGAAGCAAAAGAGCAGTCAAGGGAGTCACTTGGAAGCCAAGTGAAAATCCAAGAGGGTTGTAACTTGATATTGGGCAGAAAGAAGCCAGAGCGAAGAGCTAGAGAGCTAGAGCCAGAGCCAAAGAGCAAGAGTCAAAGCCAAGAGCTAGAACCAAGAGCCAAGAGCCAGAGACCCAAGAGCCAGAGCTTCAAGAGCCAGGGGATAACATGGGGTCTGAACCCACTGTTTCTGTTTAAAACAACATGAGTTAAGCCAAGAGCTTGTAAAAAGGACCTATACAATAATCCCAGAGAGCCTAGTTGAGTTGACTAGAGCTCACGGAAATGTAGCCAGAGAGTTGTGGGTGAACTCCTAATTAAATTGTTGTTTCTGTGTGTGTTTTACTGTTGCATTGTCTCTGCTGTTTTATTTACTGTTATATGCATTTATATATCAGTTTCAGCACATTAAATTACAGCACATAAACAATTTTAAAAACAAATACCAGCATACACCTATATTTTCAAGCATTTCTTAATTCCACATTGGTTAATCAAATAGATTTGGGAATATTTAAAGCTTTGGAAGTGGGAGAGGTTCTTGTAGATTAGACAAGAAACCTAAGAGCCCTATTATCAGATCAGGTGGTATCAGAGCCTGAGATTGATTGACCTCGCCTTCAAAGAAGGTTATATCAGAATGCTTGATTGAAAAAGCAAAGACTGCTTGTCTAAAAGGTGTTTGAATAGCAGGGAGGCTGATTGTATGCTTGTTTTGCAGACTTACTATTTTCTGAGTTTGCAGAGGTAAAGGGAAAGTTGTTGCTAGCTCAGTCCAGGAAGGACAAATAGGAAGAAGGGCTAAAGGCATTCTTCTATCCCAAGGACCTCAAGGCAATCCCTAGAGCACAAGAGGTTTGTTGCAAGAGGTTGCTTAAATAAGCTCTTTATTTATCTTGTTGAAGTTCTTTTTGTTCATTGGCATAATGACAACTTCTACAAGTGGGTCCTCAAATTCTTCTCTCTTCACCAGATTCTTTGATGAAGACATGAAGCAAGAATTGTCCACCATGATGGATATGGTGAGAGAAATGTATGAGGATGGAAGGAAGAGCAGTTGAATCCTGTGGAGGAAGAGAAGCAGTTGCTTTCTAACAAATTGCAGGAAATGGAGAGGTAACTTCATATTGCAAATATGAACCTGAAGAGGATGCATGAGTTGGAAAAATAGCTCTTTGTTGCCCAAGAAGCCTTGGTCAAGTATTAGCTTGAAGAATAGGTAAAACATTCCAGTTTGTCTTCAAATTCCTCTAAGAATGCTTATATTGGTTCTTTTGAAAAACATACCAAAGGCATAGGTTCCAAGCTAATGTCCAAGATGGGCTATGAAGGAAAAGGATTGGGTAGACATGCACAAGGTATTGTTGAGCCAATAATGATTGAGGAAAGGCCTAAGTATTTGGGTCTTGCCTATGGACAAACTTATGGAGAAAGTTCCAAGGCTGCCATGAAGGCCATTGAAGCAGCTCCTAGAAGGGGTTGCATTGTAGAGTGTGAAGATTACATTTAGGAAGAATGCAATAGCTTGAAACATCATTTGCAGGATGCAGGTGTTCAGAAGCACACACTTGAACGAGAGCGTTGGGGAGACTCCAACAGCCTTGAAGAGATTAATGGTGTTCCAAAGGGAGCCACTTCTTCATTTGCTTCACCTCTGCATGAAGGCAATAAAGGTGAAAGATAAAGGTATAAATCTGGTTCTAAACATATTCCTTTTGATTTTGCAAAGAATGAAAAATTTCCACATAGAGATGGAAAAAGAATTGCTTTTTCCTCTTGTGGTTTGGATAACCATAATGTTTCTAGATGTTGGAAGAGAATGGCCCCACACAGGAATCTTTTGAAGGAAAAGAAGCAAGAAGCCAAAGGTCCATTAGACAAGGCAAATCATGTTGTCAAGAGGATGCACATGCAATGCACTTATTGCCATAAGCGAGGACATCTTGCTGCAAAATGTTGGACTCTGAATCCATCAATGCTTCCGCAAAAGTTGAAGAAAGTGGAAAGAGAAGATGGCAGAAATGGAAAGGAAGATTCCATGAATGATGTGTCTCAGAATGATTCACATGATGATGCTGATGTGCAGACAAAGGTAGTACCTTTGAAAGGGATTGGTAAGCAACGGGTAGAGTTCTTATTTGATTAAGATTGCATGTCTATTGATGCATCTACATTATATTTCATTTCAGCTTTGAAGGTACAGTGCGCTTAAGTGAAAGTTGAAGGATGAAATGCATGCACAAGCTTGATATGCATGAACACAGGGATGCTGATGATTTCCTTGTTTTTGAACATGTATGTGTAATTAACTTGCAGGGTTGATTGCTTTGACATGCATGTGATGCCATCTTGACTTGGGAGGAGTTAACTTGGTGTCCAAATGGAGATAATGATGAAGTGATTCATCTTTTGAAAAAGAGTCCTAATGGTCTTTTTCTACATGCTTGACTTGAAGGGTCATTTGTTTAAAGGCATGTTTTGTGGGCTTGTTATCTAGTCCATAATTTGTATGCAGATATAAGACATGGAGGTGTTCACAAGATGCGAAAATATATTTCTATTGTTGAAGCAGGAGTTTAGGGCATCCAGTTGTTGTCTGTATTTCTGTTGTTGCCGATAGCTTGTCTAACAGGTGCAAATGAAATTTTTTGTGAGGCAGGTGTACTTCACATTTGTTTGAGCCACTTTGGATCAATGATCAAGGCAAAGAAGTTCAAACTACCTTTTGTGACCATTTCAGCAGAATTTCTACAGGAAGGCAAGGAGGAAGACAGTTCTTTCCAGGAAGACCAACCCATCCAAAGAAGGGAAGTGGTCAGAAACTTTGGTTCAAAGGCACTATGCAAAGGCAAGTGTAGGAAGGCTAGAAAAAAGAGGGTGAGTCACTCTCATTTGCTATTCAGATCAGTATATCAGTCTTTTGGAGACCAAAATTTCTCTTAGTGGGAAGGCATGATCCAAAAATGGATCCTAAATAAACCTCTAAGTCTAAAAGACTTCGTATAAGAGGTAAAAGGTGCCAAATGGCACAAATCCTTTGTAAATCAGAGGAAAATGAAAATCACAAGCTGCTCCTGGAAATAGTCTCATTGAAGAGTTCTCTTCATTCTGAATCTAACGCAATTTGAATGGGCTAAAATGGACTTCGGATGAAGAAGTTATTGTAAAAATAAATTTGCCCAATGTCCTTAGAAAAGGAGGCAATTTCATTAATCTTCAAACTATATTGAAAATGTTGATCTTTGGTATAGGCTCACGGGCCAATCCACAGCTAACACATGGCAGGCCGGAATTGGGCCACGTGGCCCACTCTGATTGGTCTAAGAGGAAATGAGGCATTAACACTCAAGGGTCGTTGGATCTAAAAGATCAATGGATGGGAGCGAACTGCAGCAATGAAGCATTGACATCGCATAAGGAAAAGCCAGTGAAGTGTAATCCTTGTAATAAAGCAGCGGCAAGATGATTTCGCATCGGTGGATGGCGATATAAAGGGCGGACCTCAAGGCTTAAGGCATCGCGGCATGCGATCGCCAAAATATCGCGTCGCCGAAAAGCCTTTATGTATTATCAGAGCCGAATATGGAGCGATTGCGATTGTGATGATGCGATAATTCATGAACCGTCGGATCAAGAGTCAGATCAGCGGTCATGATTTGATCGGTGATCGGCGATCGGGGAAGCTTAAGGACCATGGGAGTAGCGGTACTCTAATATGTTGAAATGTCGATGCGCCGATAGCTGATGAGGCCGATTGGAGCGATCGGAGATCGGTAGATCGGAGCGCAATAATACAAAGGGGAGCATTGGACCTTAGCGACACGTGATTTGCGATGTGCGTGGACCTGACGATGTTATACATGTGGGTTTATTCTCCTTTGAGATCCGGCTAAGGCTTACAGTCGAGATTTTCATTGTATTTCCTGTATAATCCATTATTTGGATTTTGCTCGGGTTTTAGCCGTGGGCAATGCGACATGTGATAGCGACTCACAGGCAGACCCAATAGGAGTATAGACCAGATTTAAGAATATCTGAAGTTCGAATGAACAGTGTTTTGGAGGATTTCCCATGTTTTTGCGGCGTTTCTTTGTGTTAACGAAAAATGGTCGTTTTAGGGATTTCAAAGTGCCAATTGCCCCTTCCATTACAGAATAGGTGGCATTCAACCTTGAGGGCATTTAGCAATGATTGCTAATGCTCAGAGAAGGGATTTGAGCGGACTGTGGCTGGAAGACAGAGAGCCCGAGAGGGAAGATGAACCAACAGCGTTGATTTGGCTTAAAAAGCCACAGAACGATAGAGACAGGTCGTTGATGGTTGCTGAGTTATAGTTGGTTTTTTTTGGGGCTTTGTTGCTAAAACAGAGAGTAAGCCAAGCCAAATCAGGAAGCTAAGGCAAAAGAGGCAACGCAGAAGCCAAAGAGGCAGCGCAGAAGCAAAAGAGCGGTCAACGGAGTCACTTGGAAGCCAAGTGAAAAGCCAAGAGGGTTGTAACTTGATAGAGGGCAGAAAGAAGCCAGAGTGAAGAGCGAGAGAGCCAGAGCTAGAGCCAAAGAGCCAGAGTCAGATCCAAAAGCCAAAGAGCCAGAGTCAGAGCCAAGAGCCAGAACTAAGAGCCAAAGAGCCAGAGTCAGAGCCAAGAGCCAAAACCAAGAGCCAAGAGCCAGAGAGCCAAGAGCTAGAGCTTCAAGAGCCAGGGGATAACATGGGGTTTGAACCCATTGTTTCTGTGTAAAGCAGCAAGATTTAATCCAAGAGCTTGTAAAAAGGACCTATACCATAATCCCAGAGAGCCTAGTTGAGATGACTAGAGCTCACGGAGATGTAGCCCAAGAGTTGTGGGTGAACTCCTAATTAAATTGTTGTTTTTGTGTGCGTTTTACTACTGCATTGTCTTTGTTGTTTTATTTACTGTTATATGCATTTATATATCAGTTTCGGCACATTAAATTACAACACATAAACAGTTTTAAAAACAAATACCAGCATACACCTATATTTTCAAGTATTTCTTAATTCTGCATTGGTTAATCAAATAGACTTGGGAATATTTAAAGCTTTGGAAGTGGGAGAGGTTCATGTAGATTAGACAAGAAGCCTAAGAGCCCCATTATCAAATCAAAGAGAGAGGAGATTCAGAGCAAAGAAGGAATTACAGCAAATCTGTTGTAGGTTGTATCTCTTCAGTTTGTTGGATAATATAAAAGGAAGAACTGGTTGTTTCTCCGTGGACGTAGCCCAAACTGGGTGAACCATGTATATCTGTGTCTCTCTTCTTTTATGCGTTTTCTGTGTTTATATTTCTGAAATATTTTATGTGTTCCATTGCTCTGTAATATATAATTTTCTAACAAATCTAAGGTTTTTAGATTCATCTATGATGGGAGGATGGGATCAAAGGATAAGGGATGGCAACTCCAAAGTAGGGTAGGATAGGATTTGAATGTTTTACCTGAGGTAAATAGTTGTAACAAATTTTGGAAACTTCTAGACGAGGAAGCTTCCATAATTTCTCTCTTTTTCCCGAATTTCTAGAACCAACGAAGGTGCAAAGCGGAGAAACATGTAGGTGATCAACGTAGGCTACAGTGGTACAACCTATAGGTGAACACTATCCAACATGAGGCCAAGGAGCGTTGGTCCTCAAACTGGCTCAGATGATGTAGTTTCAGGCAGAAACTATGGGGAATGAAAGAGCCATGCTTAGGGCTTTGTGCAAGGTGATGACAATAGGGAATAGAATATTGATTGATCCCATTAGAAGGTCCATTGATCGGATGTGAAAAATATGGCCCATAACAATATTTATTGTTGCTAAACATAATATCATCCACGTACACAACAACAATTAGTAATTCACCTCCATCAACCTTGATGTACAGATTACTATCAACTCCTCCTCTTCTGAAACCCTGTTTTTGAAAGTACTTGTCCAGTCTGGAGTACCATGCCTGTGGTGCTTGTTTAAGACCATATAGTGCCTTATTTAACCTGCAAACATAGTTAGGTTTATCTGATATAGAAACCCTTCAATTTGTTCCATATAGACCTCTTCCTCAAGTTCTTTGTTTAGAAAAGCAGACTTCACGTCCATTTGGTATTCTTTGAAATCCTTATAACAAGCAAAAGCCAAAAACATCCTAATTGCCTCCAATAATGCAACTGGCACAAAGGTTTCTTCATAATCAAGACCTTCTACTTGTGAGTACTACTTGCACACTAGTCTGGCTTTGTTTCTAATAATTTAACCCTATTCATTCATCTTGTTTTTGAATACCCATTTTGTGCCAATGACATTCTTTCCGACTAGTCTTGATGTTAGTTCCCAAGTCTTATTAATTTTTATTTGGTCTAAATCATAATTCATAGTATTTATCCAGTATTTGTCTTTTCTTGCTTCTTCAAAATTCTTTGGTTCAATCTATGAAAACATAGCAATATGAATTTGGTCTGCTTTTTCTGCAAGTTGCCTCCTTGTTTACACTCATTCAATTTTATTTCCAATGATTTGACTTTCAAGATGGTTCTTTTGTGTGTGTCTTGAGGGACCTTTTGAATGAGTCTCTGTATTTTCTAATTCTTCATTTTATTTACTGTCATGATGATGATGATTTGGAGGATTGATAAAACATGTGCTCTTGTTCTTTTCAGGTAGCTCTTCGTCAAACTTTACATCTATGCATTCCACAATCTTATCTAGTATTTTATTATAACATCTGTATCCCTTTAATATCCCAAAACTATTCCCTCATTTGATCGAGCATCAAACTTTCCTCGCTTTTCATCATTATTTTTGATATAGCATTTACTCCCAAATACTTTAAAATGTTTGATTGAAGATAGCTTACCGTGCCACAATTCATAAGGCATCTTATCACAGTTTGGTCTAATATGTGCCTTATTGATAATATGTATTGTTGTATGTAACGCTTCTTCCCAATAGGTTTGAGGAATGTTTCTTTCTTGCATTAGGGCTATGGCCATTTGCTAAACAGATTATTTTTTCTCTCTGCAACTCCATTCTATTGAGGTGTGTCTACAATAGTACACTATCATTTTATGCCAAGTTCATTACACAGGTCTGCAAACTCATCTGAGATAAATTCACCTCCTCTACCTGACCTTAGGCACTTTATCATGCACCCTCTTTGGTTTTCTACCATTGCCTTGAATATTTTGAACTTGTCAAATTCTTCTGACTTATTTCTGAGAAATGTTACCCATGTCAATCTCGAATAGTCATCAACTATCAGCATGAAATATTTTTCTCCTCCTGGTGCTTAGGTTTTAGAAGGCCCTCCTAAATCTATATGAACTAATTGCAAAGGCTTACTACTTGATAGTTTGTCTTTGAATTTGAATAATGTTCGTGTTTGATTTCCCATTTGACATGACTTGAAAATAGTGTTTTGAGGATTCTTTAATGTTGGTAGATCTCTCACTGCTCTCTTCTTACTAATCTTGAAGTTGTGATCAAAATTGATATGTCCCATTCTCCTATGCCATAGCCACGATTCATCTTGTTTTTCAATGTAGCATTCTTCACTCTCTTTCTTCAAGATATATACATTATTCTCCATTCGAACTCCTTTAGCCAGAATCTTCCCAGTAGTTGTTGACCTCACTTCACATTCTTGAGCTCTAAAGAGGACATCACAACCTTTGTCACACATCTGACTTACACTCAACAGATTATGTTTTAGACCATCTACAAACAGTCTATATTGATCCTTTCCTCTTCCATTATTCAGACTAATTGTGCCCTTTCCTCTGATTCTTCCTGCTTCATAATTGTCAAGTGTGATATTTCCAATTTTATTTTCATCCAGGGATACAAACTTGCTTTTATCTCTTGTCTTACATCTTAAGCAACCATTGTCCACATACCATTTATTGTTTTGATCTTGACCATACAAAACTAGTTCACACTTATCATGTTTATTTTCTTCCTTCTTATTTCTACATTGCATGCATCCATCTATTCTATAGTTATTCTGAGATGATAATCTATTGTCTTTAAGCTGACATTCATATGACTTGTGCCCAAATTTGTGACAATAGAAACATTCAGTGATATCAAGAGAAGAGAAAATTCATTTTTGTGTAGATTCTTGTTTGTTTTAATGTTTTCGAATCCATTATTAACCTTACTTCTCTTAGAATTTCCTAAATCAATTCTTTTGACATAAGCTCTACAATCTATGGCTTTATGTCCAGATTTTTTACAGACTAGTAACAATATCCATAGAAAAAATATATGTACATGGTAGTGGATGTTGTTTGATAATATAACCATCTTGACATTTGATAATCTTGTCTCATGAAGAAGTATGGTCTCTGATAGTTTGTTGTTTGAGTGTCCCTTCCTTTTGTCTTTTGTACTTTTTTGGTAGTGTTTCTTTGCAACTGTTCATTTGTTTTGAAGTGTAACTCAAATTTTTGTACACAGATCGATGTGAACTATCATTGTCTCCCATGAAAGCTTTTACAAAAGTGATTTTCCTTTTATCCTCTGCCTTGGATTCACTGGATTGTCCTTCATAGCCTAACCCAGTCTTTCTGAGTGGAGACCTCTGAGCATTTAATATCACATCCAATTTTTCAAACCCTTTTATCTGTTGAATATTCATGTTTAATTCAGTGTGTGCCTTCTCTAGCCTCTTCTTCCAATCTTTCACACTCCTTGATTTTCTCTGTTATTTGATGCATGAAAATGTCTTCCACCTTCTTTAATTCATGAAGTTCAACTTTCAACTTGATAATGTCTTCTGAATTTTATTCTTCTTTTACATGTTTCAATAGGATATCTTATTGCTTCTTATTCTTTAGTTTAAGCCTTTCTATTTCATCCAGGGCACAGATTAACTCCCCTCAAGATCTACCTCACCTTCCTCTTTTTCTTCATATTCCTAGCAATCTTTTTTGAGTTCTTCTAAGGCCATCAACATGAATTCACAGGTTCCATCTTCACTAGATGCTTCATTGGAACTTTCAGATAGACTGATATCTTCTTAAGCATAGAAGCTTTTTCTTTTAAACTTTTTCTCTTTCTGCATTTTATTAGACTTGTTCTTTTCTTTCCCTTTAGGTTGGTTTTCTTCTTTCTTATAAGGACATTTTGAGGCATAATGCCCCACTCTTCCATAACTAAAAGACTTAAATGGAAGTTTTCATTTGTACTTACATGTACCTTCTTCAACCTTCAGACAAATTTTACTTCTTCTTCATAAGAACCTTAGTATGAAAATTCGTTTTCTTCTATGGACTTATCTGCCTTGAAAATTTCCTCTCTAGTGACTGGCTTCCCTTTTGGAATTCTCATCTCATATGTTGTCAAAGAACCAAGTAGTTGATCCTTGTTCAAAGTATCAAAATTTGTTGTCTCTTCTATAGCTAAAACCTTAGGATTGAATTTAGAAGGTAATGACCTCAATATTTTCTGAACTATTACACTTTTTTTTATTGTTTCTCCTAGACCCGTCATGACATTTACGAATTCATCAACTCTTAAAAATAATTTAGCTATATCTTCATCTTCATTCATTTTTAAGGTCTCAAATTGTGTTCTATATACTTGTAATTTGGCCATCTTTACCTTTTTATCTCCTTCATGAATATTTTCTAATTTAACCCAGATATCTTTGGTTGTCTGACAATGCATTACTTTAATAAATTCAGACTCACATAGACCACTCAAAAGTGCATTCATAGCTTTTGCATTAGCTATAAAATCCAATTTGGAATCTTTGTTACAAGTTGTTTCCTTTGGTTCTTCATACCCTACCATCACAACAACCCAGACTTCTACTCCAAGAGACATTAAATATGTCTTCATTCTCACTTTCCAAAAGGCATAGTTTGTACCAGTAAATAGAGGGGATTTATTTGTTGAGCATCCTTCTTGACTAGCCATTTTACTGACTTAGGACCTCCTTCCAGTTGTTAGACTACTACTGAAGGAACCTAGCTCTGATACCAATTGATATTTATGTTTGGAAATTACTTTGGGGGGGGGGTTTTATATCAGTAATTTAAAATTTTACTTTTTGCTCAACTTAATTTTCTTCTTATGAAACTAATGGTTTATGTATATGCTCTATTATTATTAGACTCCTTTTGTAGCTCTCAGAGAGAGAAATTTGTAGATATGCTTATCCAAAATTCAAGAACATTCACGAAACATTCAAGAACCAACATATGAAGACACTAGATATAAGTGGAAACCCCAAACGGAGAAAACCATGAATTTTAGGCTGAAACCGATGTGAAGGAAATCTACTACTACTTATTACATCAGATTTTTGTAGGCTCCTACCTCAACAGGATACAACATGTTCTTTATCAAGCTACAACATAGAAAGGGATAACAATATCTCAATCAAAATATCAAGTCACAAGCACTGGTTACCTGATATACAATTATGTTGTCAAGTCTACTGCGAATCTTCATTTCTTCTCCTATTCAACTCTGTGCCTCTTCGACTACTACTCATTGATTTTCTCATGCATTCTGCTTGATCCGGATTTAAATAGGAACACAACAAATTATAGAGATAACCATAAACACAAAGATGCAGCGGAAATAATACTTCATTTCATTAATGTAAAATACTGAGATATGCTTACAAACAGAAAATGGAATTAAACAACTAAGGCGATGCTAGCTTATCTCTGAGAAGAGATGTGGTGGCTACATGCCTCTGAACTGTGTTACAATGAGGCTCAAAGGCCTATTTATTATTGAGAAACAATGGAAAACCCTAAACATCCAAAAGCCTAACCCTAGAAGATGAAACGCCAAATTGTGGGCCCCATTTGGGTAAATTGGTACATCAACTTCCCGGGGTCGTAACTTTGGCGTATGATCTTCATTTGACGCATACAATATCTCGTTAAAAAGATCTATCCGAGAACTACAACTTTGGGAAGGGCAACAACAATCCATGGACCCATGTTGCCCCCAAATTTCCCAAAAAAAGTCGTTTAGGGCCTCAAAACGGCTCCGGAAGTTTAGGACCCGAAAAATTGCTAAAAATAGTAAACTGTGCTACAATTTAGGAAACTGAAAAAACTGAAAGAAACCATGGTGGGGGTCCAAGTGAACTTGGCGGATGACCACCAATATCCACCTGGATCATTCCTCCCCCCTTAGGAAGCAATGGTCCCCATTGCGTTGAGTTCCTCCATTAGATGAGGAAACTTCTGTTGAACTTGGTCCCTAGTGAGCCACTTGCTCTAGTGAAGGAGTTGGCCTGCTTTGACAACTCGATACAATTGGATGTTCTGCTGGCGAGTGTGCTTGATCTGTGTGTCCATGATCTGATCAATTGCAGCTTGTTCCATGCAATCTGGATTTAACTCTGTGGGTGTGAGTTGTTCTGCAATGTTAGAGGTGTCTAGTAATGGTGGAAAGTATGGCCGAAGGTGGTCCACATTGAACACTAGGTGCAAACCAATGAATGGGGGAATGCTAAGCTCAAATGCATTGTCTCCCACAGCCTTGGTAATGGTGTAAGGACCATATCGGAGTGGTCTGAGTTTCTGATAGGCTCCGGCAAGGCATTCCTTTTGCAAATGCAACAAACTTTGTAGCCCACCTGAAACTTGTGTGGCACCCGATGTTGATCATGTCGCTGCTTGTACTTGGCATTTGATTTCTCCATAATGGCATGGACTTTCCGGAGAATATTTTGGATGTGCTCAATGAAGTTGTTTGCCTTATCTGTTTCGGACTGGACATGAGCCGAACCTGCGTGAGTAGCTGCAAATGGCATGGCCACATCAATGGGACATAGTGGCTGGAATCCCAAGCCCACCTGAAAAGGGCTGTGGTCAGTTGAGCTATGGATATCCCGGTTGTAGCTTTGCTAAACATAGGGGAGGCTTTCGTCCCATGTGCGTGGGTGCTTTGAGTTGTACATGCGCAGAATGTGTACAATCATCCTGTTGACAACCTCTGTCTGGCCATCAGTTTGAGGATCGAAGGCTATGGACTAAGTGAGTTTGGTGTCCAGCATTGACCACAGACTGGACCAAAATGTACTTAGGAACCTGCTATCTCAATCTGAGAAGATAGACTGTGGGATGCCAAAGTGTACCCACACTCGTTCAAAGAAGAGTTTAGCAGTGGCTTCTGCCGTGATATTCTTCTTGCGGGCCGCCAGAATGGCCATCTTCGAGAAGCTGTCGACGACCACAAAAACACAGTCGTTTCCATGCTTAGTGGACAGAAGGCCTGACATGTAATCCATGGAGATGGATTCCCAAGGTCGACTAGGGCTAGGCAGCGGGGTATAGAGGCCTTGCTTCTTGACTGTCGGTTTGGCAATGGCGCAGGCAGTGCATGATCTGATGTAGTTCTCGACATCCTGTCGAAGATTTTGCCAATAGAAAATACTTCTGCAGTACTACCACCATTTTCTTGACCCCGAAATTCCCAGCAGCTTGACTATAGTGTGCTTCCCAAATCATCTTGGCACGCTCGCTTGAAGGAACACAAAGGTGACTCAGGTGGCATAACAGGGCATCCTGGAGGTGAAAATCTAGAACATGCTGACCCTCCAAGAGTGTCTGGTATGTGTGGCCGAATTCTGGATCACTTTTGTAGAGAAGTGGCTAATCAGCAGTCTCATGCCCACAAGAGTTGAGCACGGTGGTTAATGACATGATAGGTGGTCGACTGAGGCAATCTGCAACATTATTGGTACTACCCTTCTTATACTTGATATTCAAATGGAACTGTTGCAGATATGTGGACCACTTTTGATGGCGATCATTCTGCAATTTCCCTTGGGTCTGTATGAACAATAAGGGTCGATGGTCTGTGTGGATGACCATTTCCTTCCCCAAAATGTAATGTTTCCATTGTCGGCAGGCCTGCACAATGGAATACATTTCTTTGTCATAAGTGGGATACTTCCAGACTGTGTCTGAAAGTGTCTCACTGTGATATGCCACTGGATGCGTGTTGAGTAAGGAATTCCCCAATAGCATAGTCAGAGGCATCTGTCTCGACCTCAAACGGTTGTTGCAAGTCTGGCAATGCGAGCACTGGTGCTGAGCAAAGGCGATCTTTCAACTCTGTGAATGCCTTCTGTTGAGATTCAGACCAAAAGAATTTTTCTTTCGCTCCTCCTTTGGTGACTTGACTCAAGGGCCAAGTGATATGAGAAAATCCCAACACGAACCTCCGATAGAAGTTGGCAAGACCTAGAAAGCTGCGGAGCTCTGTTAGAGTGGTTGGAGAGGGCCAATCCCGAATGACTTGGATCTTGGCTGGATCCACATGCACTCCTTGTTCATCAATAATGTATCCCAGATATTGAACCTGGGTCATGCCAAAAGTGCATTTCTCCAAATTGGCACATAACTTGTGTTGCCGCAGTGTTTGGAGAACCTGTCAGATGTGGTGGAGGTGCAATTCCCAACTTTGGAAGAAGATCAGGATGTCATCCAAGTATACCACTAAAAATGAGTTGGTGAATGGCCACAAGATGTCATCCATTAGCCTCATGAAGGTTGCAGGAGCATTCATCAATATGAAAGGCATAACCAACCATTCGAAAAGGCGCTCCTTGGCTTTGAAGGTAGTCTTCCACACATCAGAGGGTTCGATTGGTACCTGGTGATATCCTGACTTCAAATCGATCTTGCTGAAATATTTTCCCCCCTTCAGTTGGTCCAGGAGGTCATCAATCCGTGGGATCGAGTACCTATTATGGACAGTGATCTCGTTCAGCGCCCGATAGTCAATACAAAGTCTCCAAGTCCCATCCTTCTTCTGTACCAACACGATCGAGCTCCCACGGGGCGATGAACTCGGACGGATGTGACCTTTCTGTAGCAGCTCCTGAATCTGCCTCTTGATTTCATTGTTCTCCAAAACGAAGCACCGACAGATTGGTCCATTGGGCAGCGGCGTACCTAGGGTCAGATCGATGGAGTGCTTGACCTAACAGTGTAGAGGAACCCCTGCGAGGGAGGTGAAGATGTCCTTGTACTCCTCCACGACCTTGTCCATCTGGAGTTGTCATGCGGAGGGGCCCTGTCTGGAGGTCATGGCCACCGTCTTCTTCTTTTCTTGAGGGCGTATCATCAGGAAAACAAATTTCTCAGTTTTGGAAATGAGCTTACTGCATTGTTTTGCAATAACCAAAGAGATGGCGGTAGGCGGTGCTACCTCCGGTATCCTGTAAAACTTATTTCCCAAAGTAATAATAAAAACACGGGACCTTGATACATACACAGCATGACGCTTCCACAAGTATGGTTGGCCCAATAATACACCACAAACTTCAAGCGGAGCAATGTCACACAATACCTCATCCGTGAAGGGCTTGATTTTGTATGGAAGGTGACACTACTAGCTCACGCGAAGATCTCGTCCTTGGTGAAGCCACCCGATGGTGTACGGTTGTGGATGTGTTGTGGTCAGTAAGCTCAACTGCTTCATGACCTCTGCCGAAATGAGGTTCTTTTGGCTCCCGCTATCGACAATGAACTACAACAGGGATCCTTTACCCACATCTGGGAGTGGAAGAGACGCTCCTCCTCCTCTAAATCTTCGGGTTCCTCTTTCTGGATCTTCGTGGTGGCAACGGTGGCGTTGGGCTCTGCATCAATAATCTACTTCCCTTTGACATTCTCCTTGCCGGGTTCTCACTCAGAGTTGGAACATGCATCTGATTCTGAAACCTTTAGCTCAGCCACCAGTGACTGCTTGGCTCGACACTCGCTTGTGTTGTGAGTAGAACTCTTATGGAACTCAGGCCATTTTCCCGTTTCTGCGGCACTGTTCTTTGCTTGCAGCTTTGGCGGGTCTTAGGCCACCCCGCCTTGGTTTTTACTTTGTTCTACGGTTTGGGGGCACCTTTCCCTTGCTTTGGATTCGCAGACCTAAAGTCACGCTTCTTCTGTTTAAACTTTTGCTCGACCTTGACAGCATATCAGTGTGTCGTGCAAAGCGAGGAGATGTTCAGGAATTCTATTTCTTCCTGGATGTACTTGTGTAGGCAGCCGCGGTATTTGAGTATCAAATGCAGCTTTGAATCCTTGATACCCAACTTTATGCGAAGGGTATGGAAAATATTGCTAAACTTCGGCACGTCTTGGTCCCTTCCCTGTCGCAACGTGGTCCATTTTATGTATTGATCCTCATAGCTTCCGACAGGGTAGTACTGCTCCTTAATGGCATCCCGGAATGAATTCCAGGTGGGTGCGGTTGAAAATAGTGAGCCGGTATTTTCATCCTTCTGCTCGCAGTAGGTTTCCCACTAATCCTTGACGTGGGGGGTTGCTTTGAGAAGAGTGAAAATAATATTTTCCCGACTGGAAAAATCATGAACAGAAAAATAACCCTCTAGCAGATTTAACCATTTATCGATAGCAGCTGTATCTATCTGACACTCAAATATGGGGATTTCAAAATCAACTTGTACCTTAAATGGTGTGGCATTTCCAAAGTAGCTATGGGAAGCCAATGTGTCGCCCGTGGGTAACCGTTGAAGGATCTGGGCAAAGTTGTCCATCATCGTGTTCCTTTGTCGCTCGAGGGATTCTTCAAGCAATATTTTGATAGGATCTCCTACCCCTTGTTGGAAATAATACTAAGAGGGGGGGGTGAATCAGTATTATATAATTCTTTTAATAAATCTTCTTTATTTGTTCTTTGAATTATTTTTGCATGTCAGTACCATAAAATAATGAGCATGAACAAAAGAAAACTGATAGTCACACCAAAGAACACAAGATGTAAGGTGGAAACCCAATGTGGGTGAAAACCACCTGCTGCAATATGTCTCTATCTTCTTTCAAATTAGAAACTCCTTTTACAATGGTTTTGCTGGTGCAGTCCTTTACCAGTACGCAGGCTGCAACCTGCAGAGAGCTACAACTCTCTCTCGTTTTCCAGTCTCTCCTGGAAGGGAGCTACAACCCCCTACTTCTTTTCATAAAGCATCAAATGATCATCAAGAATATAACAGTTACAGTCCACTACAGTTATCAGATCAGCAATAACAGAACTAACCCAGAACACCTTATCAACAGAGAAATTCAATCAACAGAACATCTTAAGACAGAGACGCAGTTTTCCCTTCTGTGGCTTGCGTCGCGACGCAATTCACCTTCTGCTTTCCTGCGTACACCCGCAGGTATCCTTCTGTTGCACTGCGTGCCCACGCACTGTTCCTTGAACTGCACTGCGTCCTGTTGCTGTAGGGACGCACCCAAAAACACTATCGCGCCGCGTACTTTGCTGCAGGGACGCACCCAGAAATGCTATCGCGCCGCGTCCTTTTGCTCCAGGGACACACCTGAACCTTAGTCACTCTGCGTCCCCACGTAGATCTCCTGTTACTGCACTGCGTCCCGGACGCACCTGAAACCTTCTGCGCCTGCGTCCCGGCGCACCTGAACCCTTCTGCGCCTGCGTACCGACGCACCTAAACCCTTACTACACCTGCGTACCTCCGGGCATAGATGATTTCAAGACTTCAGAAGTAACCCAGACAGTCAGATCTACAGATCTGAACATGCGCCGAAGAGATCTTGGTCCATCAGTAGATTCGCCTTGTTTAGATCTAGACCAGATCTAGCCCTCATAAGATATTCAACCCAAAACATGCTCAAGCCAAATGATCTCCTTTGCTTTATATAGGCAAGCTCCTCCTAAAATCATGGAACAATACCACGAGCCGACACCATAATAACCCAAAACCGTCGGCTAAATACCAAGAGTAAAACATAAGAAACCCCAGGTGTGCTTTTCTCTGCCTTGAAATGTGTGCACTGGGGGGACGCACCTCCTGAACGGCTGGCCTGCGTATCTGGACGCAGTCCCTGCATGGTGTACCTGCGGGTACGCACCTTCTGAACTGCTTTCCTGCGTCCTTCTTAATTTTCAACAAAATGAGAGCCTTGCCACGGGAGTTGCCATCAAGTACAACATCTGTAACATATAGCCATACCAGAAACATAATGCCAACAATCTCCCCCTTTGGACTTGATGGCAACCTCACAAACTTCAGCTTCATTCTCCCCCTTTGACATCAAGGGCAAAGGGGTATGCTCCCCCTAAGATCATGCTCCTCCTGAAAATGAACCAGATCTGCAACCAAGAACCATAATCCACCATGAAAGAGATAGAGACATATTGCAGCTATTTCCAAGATCTCCTTCTGACCATCCTCCATAATGCCAACAATGCATTATATGCTCCCCCTGAACCTGTGCCATCAATCTTCAACCAATCAGCCACCCAGCATATGTACGCATATACCATGCGTACAACCATCAATCAGAAGAGTTTCAACAATAAGATGATGCATCAACAACCCCCAGCTTTTTCCTGAGGTATTCAAAAGTGTCCCTGGGCAATGGTTTGGTGAGAATATCAGCAACTTGTTCCTTAGAAGGAACATACTCCAACTTGACCTTCTGTTCAAGCACTTGTTCCCGGAGAAAATGATACTTGATTGGTATGTGCTTGGTTTTTGAATGCATAACCGGATTCTTTGAGATGCTGATTGCACTTGTGTTATCACATAAGATGGGGATAGGTGGTGTACAAGTGATTTGAAAATCCTGCAAAGTCTGCATCATCCAAAGGAGTTGAGTGCAACAAGATGCAGCAGCAACATATTCCGCTTCAGCTGTAGACAAGGCAATCGAACTCTGTTTCTTGCTGAACCAAGATACCAGTCTGGAACCCATAAAGAACGCACCACCACTTGTGCTTTTCCTGTCATCCACGCTTCCGGCC
Source organism: Pinus tabuliformis (assembly GCA_031772625.1). Lineage (NCBI taxonomy): Eukaryota > Viridiplantae > Streptophyta > Pinopsida > Pinales > Pinaceae > Pinus > Pinus tabuliformis. The sequence goes on along the minus strand of CM062817.1, from coordinate 1,844,017,968 downwards.
CAATCTGCATCTGTATAAGCATGAAGTGTAAGATCTGTATCTCTAGGATACCATAAGCCATAATTTTGAGTCCCTTGAAGATATTTGAAAATTCTCTTCACTGCCTGAAGATGAGTCTCCTTCGGATTTGCCTGAAATCTTCCAACTATTCCAACTGCATGCATGATGTCCGGTTGGGTACCTGTCAAATAAAGTAAACTTCCAATCATTGATCTGTAGGTTGGTTGATGTACTGCTGCAGATTCATCATTTGCACTGAGGCTACATCCTGTGACCATGGGTGTACATACTGGTTTTGCATCTTCCATACCATATTTCTTCAAAATCTGTTTGAGATACTTGGTTTGAGATAAAAAGATTCCTCCTTCTTTTTGTTGGATTTGCAAACCAAGGAAATATGTCAGTTCTCCTAGCAAAGACATTTCAAATTCTTTCTGCATGACCGAGGAAAAGTTTTGACTCATCGCTTCTTCATTGCTCCCAAAAATAATGTCATCTACATACACAACAAGTATTAGCAATTTGTCATTTTCAACTTTTATATAAAGATTGCTATCTGCTGATCCTTTTGAAAAACCTTGTTGATGAAGATATTTGTCCAAACGGTAGTACCAAGCCCTTGGAGCTTGTTTGAGACCATAGAGAGCCCTTTTCAATCTGCATACAAGATTTGGATCATTTCCAAGAATGAACCCATCTGGTTGTTCAATGTACACTTCTTCTTCCAACTATCCATTCAGAAAGGCTGATTTCACGTCCATTTGAAATACTTTGAAGTTTTGAAAACTTGAGAGAGCAAGGAACATTCGGATGGCCTCAAGTCTTGCAACAGGAGCAAAGGTTTCTTCAAAGTCTATTCCTTCTTGCTGCGCATACCCTTTACAAACAAGTCTGGCCTTGTTTCTAATTACTTCTCCATTTTCATTCAATTTGTTTTTGAAGACCCATTTTGTTCCGATAACATTCTTATCCTTTGGTCTAGGAACCAGCTCCCAAGTGTTGTTCTTTTCGATTTGCTCAAGTTCTTCATCCATTGCTTTCACCCAACATTCATCTTTGCATGCCTCTTTCACACTTTGTGGTTCAGTAGAGGAGAGTAACGCCAAATAGCTTGAAGCTTCTGCAACTGTTCTTCTTGTTTGTACACCTGCTTCTTTCTGCCCCATAATCTGAGATTCTGGATGATTCTTCTGAACATATCTGGATGGAGTCTTTTCTTCTATTCTTGTTTGCTCCTCTGGTCCTTCTTCTTGAGGTTCTTCTTCTTCATCATTCTGTCGTTGGGGGTAGCCTTCATCTTCTTCGATGTCTTCATGATGTACTTGCCTAGGAATGTATCCCTTTTCATCAACCACTACATCAATGCTATCAACAATTCTGCCAAGTCTTTTATTGTAGCATTTGTATGCTTTGCTATGTGGAGAGTAACCAAGAAGAATGCCTTCATCTGCTCTAGGTTCAAGTTTGCCAAGCTGCTCATCCGTATTCTTGATATAGCATTTGCTCCCAAAGATTTTGAAGTGCTTTACCGAAGGAGTCCTACCACTCCAGAGCTCATGAGGAGTTTGAGTGCTGTTCACCCGGACATTTGTTTTGTTGAGAATAACAACCGCAACATGTGCAGCTTCACCCCAGAAGGTTGCGGGAGTTCCTGACTCATCAAGCATAGCACGAGCCATTTGTTGGATTGTTCTGTTCATCCTTTCCACAACTCCATTTTGCTGAGGAGTTCTTGCTGTAGAGAATTCTCTTCTTATCCCATGTTCTTCACAGAAATCGAAAAATTCATTTGAAGTAAATTCCCCACCTCTATCAGATCTGAGGCACTTAATTTTGTGACCTGATTGATTTTCAACCAAGGCTTTGAAGGATTTGAATTTTTCGAATGCTTCATCTTTGTGCTTCATAAGTCCTAACCAGACAAACCTGGAGAAATCGTCAATGAATAATATCAAGTATTCTTCTCCTCGAGGTGTTCTTTTCCTGAAAGGACCGCATGTATCTGTATGTACTAGCTCAAGAGGCATGCTAGCTGATCCTTCTTTCTCTGGAAAGTTAGTTCTGGTTTGTTTTCCAAACTGACATGATTTGCATATGGTGTTGTCAAGAATTTTGATATCTGGAAGATCACGAACTGCCTGATATTTGCATGCTTTCCTTATTTGTGAAAAGCTTAGATGCCCCAACCTCCGATGCCATAACCAGTGCTCATCATCCTTGCTCAGATAACATTGTTGTTGTCCCTCTTCAAATATGTACAGATTATTTGGAGTTCTTTTGCCTTTGATCACTGTTTTACCTGTATCAAGATCACGAACAAGACATCCATTTGATCTGAATATAACCTCGGTTCTTTGATCACACATCTGGCTGACACTTAGAAGATTATGCTTCAATCCATCAACATACAAAACATTTCTAGCCTTGACCTTTTCTTTTAACTGAGCAATGCCCTTTCCTTTTATAGTTGCAGGAGTATCATTTCCAAAAGAGACTTTCTTTCCCTTTTCTAGAGCAGAATAAGACTCGAGTTTTTCTTTATCACCTGTCATATGCTTCGAACATCCACTGTCAATGTACCATAGATTTTCCTGTCCCTCTGCATAAAATGCTATCCCACATCTTTCTGTTTGAGGTTCCTTTATTCTCCATGTTTTGGTGCTTGAGGCTTGTTCCTTTTTCTGCTGAAACCTGCTCCTGCATTCAGAGTCTTCATGACCAAAGTTATTGCAAATAGAACATTCAACTTCATTTTCAAGAACCGAAAAGTTGTTATAGGTCCTCTTTGTAATCCCTGTCATACTTCTTTGCTTTTGAGCTTCTCTAGTCATGATCGTTTTATATGCAACACATTGAGCTGCTTTGTGACCAAAGTTATGGCAAGAAAAGCATTGTCCATTGAAGAAACTTCTGCGGTTATCGAATCTACCAGCCAATTGATTGTAATTTCTATTGTCATCTATTCTTGAACCAAATTGAGAAGATTTTACCTGTGGCTGGTTGTAGCTTTTGTTCACCCTTAAGATGGATTGCCCCTGATAGTTTCTGTTTGTAATTTGTCCCTGCTTTACCTGATGATCTTCATTGTGCTTTTGCTCATTTCTTCTTGCTGCATCAAGATAACTTTTTGAGGTGGATGCTTGAGAGGTTTCTCCATTATAGCCCAGACCTGTCTTGTTTAGAGGAGACCGCTGCACATTGATAATCTCATCCAAAGTTTCAGATCCTTTGACAAACTTGAGATTAATAGCTTTTGTTTTCTCAATCTCTTTTCTAAGACCAACAATTTCACCTTCTAATTTTTCAAGATGTTTTTCCTTTTCATCAATTTGAAATTGTAGAGTATCAATGATCATGTACTTTTCTTCTATACATCTCTTGAGTCTAGTAATTTCATCATAAAGGTTATCCACATCTATAGCATCCATATAATCATCATCTTCAAATGCCATTAACAACTTATATTGATTACCTTGTTCATCTTCATCATTGTTTGATAGACCATCACTATCTTCATGAGTGTAGTAGCTTTTCTTATTTGCATTATGTTTCTTGTTCCATCTAGCAGGTTCCTTTCCTTTATCCTTATAAGGACATTTTGCAGCATAATGACCTACTCTTCCACAAGCAAAGCATTTAAAAGGTAACTTACCTATGAACCTTCCAGAACCGCTTTGAAGATTTTTGACAAAATTTGATTCTTCTTCCTCTTCTTCTGGGACGTGGCTTGCTTCATAATAATCTCCTTTGCCTGATGCCTTGAAAGCAGCTTCTCTTCTGTCTGATGGACCTCCCTTTCTCATTTCATAAGCAGTTAGAATTCCATGTAGCTGAGACATAGTAAGAATTCGTAGATTTTCCTTTTCTTCTATTGCAGATACTTTAGATTCAAACTTGGGGGACAATGATCTTAGAACCTTTTCAACCACAACAGCCTCTTTTATTTCTTCACCCAAATTTTTCATACAGTTAACAACCTCATCTACCCGAAGAAAATAGTTAGCCACACTTTCATCATTATACATTTTGAGAGTCTCATACTGAATTCTGAGAGTTTGAAGTTTAGCACGTTTTACCTGTTCATCTCCTTCATAGCTCGTGACAATTTTGTCCCATATTTCTTTTGCGGATTTATAGTGCATTACCTTCATGAATTCTGATTGAGATATACATCCTAATAGAGTACTGACTGCTTTCGCATTTGTTTCATACTTCTTTTTCTCGGCTGCATCTGTAGGAGTAGCTGAAGGAAAAGCGTAGCCTGTCTCTACGATGTCCCAAACTTCTGTACCAAGAGATTGAAGATAGGCAGTAACTCTTACCTTCCAATAATTGAAGTTTGTCCCATCAAAAACCAGTGGCCTGATTGATGCTTCTCTCTCGTAGTTGCTCATGATGAACGATCTACCTTCAAGCGATCAAGCTTCTCTGAAGGACCTGGCTCTGATACCAATTGTTGGAAATAATACTGAGAGGGGGGGGTGAATCAGTATTATATAATTCTTTTAATAAATCTTCTTTATTTGTTCTTTGAATTATTTTTGCATGTCAGTACCATAAAATAATGAGCATGAACAAAAGAAAACTGATAGTCACACCAAAGAACACAAGATGTAAGGTGGAAACCCAATGTGGGTGAAAACCACCTGCTGCAATATGTCTCTATCTTCTTTCAAATTAGAAACTCCTTTTACAATGGTTTTGTACTGGTGCAGTCCTTTACCAGTACGCAGGCTGCAACCTGCAGAGAGCTACAACTCTCTCTCGTTTTCCAGTCTCTCCTGGAAGGGAGCTACAACCCCCTACTTCTTTTCATAAAGCATCAAATGATCATCAAGAATATAACAGTTACAGTCCACTACAGTTATCAGATCAGCAATAACAGAACTAACCCAGAACACCTTATCAACAGAGAAATTCAATCAACAGAACATCTTAAGACAGAGACGCAGTTTTCCCTTCTGTGACCTGTGTCGCGACGCAATTCACCTTCTGCTTTCCTGCGTACACCCGCAGGTATCCTTCTGCTGCACTGCGTGCCCACGCACTGTTCCTTGAACTGCACTGCGTCCTGTTGCTGCAGGGACGCACCCAGAAACACTATCGCGCCGCGTACTTTGCTGCAGGGACGCACCCAGAAATGCTATCGCGTCGCGTCCTTTTGCTCCAGGGACGCACCTGAACCTTAGTCGCTCTGCGTCCCCACGCAGATCTCCTGTTACTGCACTGCGTCCCGGACGCACCTGAAACCTTCTGCGCCTGCGTCCCGGCGCACCTGAACCCTTCTGCGCCTGCGTACCGACGCACCTGAACCCTTACTGCACCTGTGTACCTCCGGGCATAGATGATTTCAAGACTTCAGAAGTAACCCAGACAGTCAGATCTATAGATCTGAACATGCGCCGAAGAGATCTTGGTCCATCAGTAGATTCGCTTTGTTTAGATCTAGACCAGATCTAGCCCTCATAAGATATTCAACCCAAAACATGCTCAAGCCAAATGATCTCCTTTGCTTTATATAGGCAAGCTCCTCCTAAAATCATGGAACAATACCACGAGCCGACACCATAATAACCCAAAACCATCGGCTAAATACCAAGAGTAAAACATAAGAAACCCCAGGTGTGCTTTTCTCTGCCTTGAAATGTGTGCACTGGGGGGACGCACCTCCTGAACGGCTGGCCTGCGTATCTGGACGCAGTCCCTGCATGGTGTACCTGCGGGTACGCACCTTCTGAACTGCTTTCCTGCGTCCTTCTTAATTTTCAACAAAATGAGAGCCTTGCCACGGGAGTTGCCATCAAGTACAACATCTGTAACATATAGCCATACCAGAAACATAATGCCAACACCCCCTCGTCTTTCTTTCCATCTGCCATGGGAGGCCATTGGGTTTTGCGAGGCTGGTCTTGCAAAGGTTCAACCAGTTCAAGCCCTAACTCTTTATATCTCGACCTCGTTGGGGACATGCAAAGAAAAACAAAGAAAAAGCAGACCGCTCTGATACCACTGATCCAGATTTAAATAGGAATGCAACAAATTACAGAGATAACCATAAACACAAAGATGCAATGGAAATAATACTTCATTTCATTAATGTAAAATACTGAGATATGCTTACAAACAGAAAATGGAAATAAACAGCTAGGGCGATGGTAGCTTATCTCTTAGAAGAGATGTAGTGGCTACATGCCTCTGAACTTTGTTACAATGAGGCTCGAAGGCCTATTTATTGTTGAGAAACAATGGAAAACCCTAAACATCCACAAACCTAACCCTAGAAGATGAAACGCCAAACTGTGGGCCCCGTTTGGGTAAATTGGTACATCAACTTCCCGGGGTCATAACTTTGGCATACGATCTCTGTTTGACACGTAAAATATCTCGTTAGAAAGATCTATCTGAGAAATATAACTTTGGGAAGGGCAACATCGGTCCATGGACCCATGTTGCCCCTAGATTTCCCAAAAAAACGTTGTTTAGGGCCTTAAAACAACTCTGGAAGTTCAGGACCCGAAAAAATGTTAAAAATAGTAAACTGTGCTACAATTTAGTAAACTAAAAAAATTGAAAGAAACCATGGTCGGGGTCCAAGTGGACTTGGCGGGTGGCCACCAATATCCACCTGGATCAGTGCTTCACTTCAAAAGTCCTCTTTCCATTGAACAATGTATATTTTATAAGAAATCCATATTAGTTGTTTGTATTCTTTGCAGGAATACAAAATGAGGCATTATCTCGTGGTATTCTAAAACTATTCACAAGCTTGTCTCTTCATTTTCAGTTTTGCAAAAAAAAAAAGAGTTGAAATTAAATAACTCAACCAGTAATGATTACAAGAGACAATTAGATTTGAATTATCTTATATCATACATTTTTCTATTCAATCAAAGCATATATTTTTCAACTTGTGTCTCAATATCTTATGTTCCATTTGAAAATGTTCATCCTTCACATTTATTATCATATCTTTTGCACTTCACATCACTTTCAACCTTTACAATGACATCAACAACATGCATACACATTAATCAATCAACTTAATGACAACAACTTTTTGTATCATGACCATTTGACATCAATGTTAACATCACCAATGCACTAGTGCCTATGCACTAACCATCGCAACGCAAATTTCCTTCAAGTATAATTTGGTTGCTTAGTAATTTCTCTTCTTTCCTACTTTTCAAATGTCAACAATGATGAGCGAAATGAGTATAAGTTCTCCTACTAACATCATGTTGGCTTAGTGGGGGTTGACCCAAGTTCAGAAGTGATTTATCCAAGCAAAACCCGGTACTACTAGCCCTTTCGGCAACAGTCCGCGGAGCCGAACTAAGGCCTCACCTGAAGTAGTATGGGAGGGTGCTAGAACCAGGTTTCTGCACCCTGGGGATGTCTGAGATGAAGTGATAGGTACATGGTCCAACCCTCGCACTTACTATGCTACGCGCACCTGTGGGCATCCCGCACCCTAGGATACTGTCTTTGCAGTTCTAGCCACAGCGCGACACGTGTTATTTACCCAAGTCTTCCTTAATTAGTCTTCCGTTAGCTTATTACTTAGGTTAAATTCACATATAAGCATTCATACATATATTTATCAATTGCGGGCAGTAAATAACAAAGTAAAAGTAATGCATAACATCAAGATACAGATTCAAGAATAGATGCATAGAATAAACTTCTCTTTATTAGCTTCAATCCCAAGTAAAGACCCGACTCCGTCCTACGCACTCAGCTGTAGGGGTCCGCGCACTTAGCTGTGGACTCTACTAGGCCTCTACGCACTCAGCTGCAGAGCCTCTTCCTACCACTACGACCCAGTACACTTCAGATTCCACTATAGGTTCTCACCATGCCTTCACTATTCTATCTTTTCTCGCTAAGCTTAGCTATCTTTACATTTAGAGCCTCACTCTATGACTCATCTTAGACTTTCGCGCTCCGCTCCCGTACTTCGTGAAGTCTTACAATACAATTGACCAAAACTCGGGCTTTAAGCCCCAAAACCTATTGCAGGGGATCCCATGCCCAATAGGCCCCCAACACAATCATCGTGACTCGTCCCGAGTCACTATGCTGGTGCGACGATCTTGGCACGAAGCCCCTCCAACTGTGTCTGTGATGTGCGAAGGTTTGCAGCATACTGCTCTGTCATCTGCTGGATCTGCTCTACTCTTTCTTCCAAATGCTCACTATCAGGGGAAAATCCTTGTCTTAAGGCATGCATCACCTTCATTTGTTTGAGCTTTCCTTCGATATCGGCAGTGTTGCGGAAGGCCTCATCAATCCACGGCTGGACGTGCACTTTAAGTACTGCCTCTTTCTGTCGCACAGCATCCACCTGTTCCTTCAACGCTTTCGCTTGTTGTAGCTTCGCCAACCGCTGGGTCAAGACAATTGTCTACGCCGTTCCACGCACACTGTCATACTGCAGTTGGAGCTCTCGCACTTCTGTTTCCAGGCATTGTATGGTGGGGTCCTCCTGTAAGGAAGTGAGGACTGCGAGGGATTCTTCCAATATTATGGTACAGTCCTACACTTCCTGTCCTATTTCCTCCAGCCCCTTTTGGATAGCCCCAGCGCGTTGTTCCCTAACTTCCGGGGGCGTGAATGACTGTGCCTTTAATCGCAGTTTGGTAATCTGAAGGTTGAGGTCCAACTGTATACTCGCTGCTTCCTCCTTTGCCTCGTGAAATCCACTAGCCAATCTGTGAATTCGCACTCCTACTGGTAGGTTTGTCACAATCTCTAGCTCTGGGGCGCGGCTACATGCTTCCTCTACTATTTGTTCTAGCTGTTGATTTTGCGTTAGTGCTTCATTATGTTGTAGACTAAGCTGCTCGATGTTGATTCGTTGTTCATTGAGCATTTGTACAGCACGTCCTTCCCTAGCGTGGAGTTCTGTCATCGCTCCGTCCTGTAGCTGGTATAATATATGACGCGGAAGGGCAGCCAAGTTTAGGCCAAGTCCCTTGATTCTGCCCACTGCAGCTCTGTCCTCCATGATGTCCGTTGTCAGTGCTCCTTCGGGTAGTGCGACGGTGTTAGCCATTTTGTCCCGCAGCAACTGCTCCGTTGTTGATGTACCTATAGCACCGTAGACGGCTATCATTCCCTCCTGTGGGGGCCACACCTAAAGTTGCTACAGCTGCGCCCTGAGGACCCCCAACACATTCTGCTACTCCGTCATTGCTTCCTGGAGCGCTTCCCTGGTGACCTCGCGAACTGTGTTGCCGATGTCATATAGGTCACCCTCTGTCAGTGTAATGGGTTCACCATCCAGTTTGGAAGCCTTGGTCTTCTTTCGTGGCCCTGTTCATTCCATACCGTACGGCCATTTCAGTTGTGTAGATGTCATGCTTGGGTCTGCGCCTTCCGCCGTGTCCTCTGTCCCCTGTCCTGTGATCAGGTCTAGGCCTCCTTCCTCCTGCATCATGGTGGCCCCTGTTGCTGGTGTTGCTACTGCTTTTTCGGCGGCCTTGGTCTGCTCTGCGGCGGCCTTCGCTGCCTCGCAGGAAGCCCTTACCTCCTCGGCCAACTGCTCATTGTGCTTCTGCTATGCTAGCAACTTGGTGGCATCCTTCTGTTTTTGTATCGTTGTCTTATCGCGCGTCGCCAGATTCGAGGCGCGCCACTCGGGTGGCCATGAGTCGAGCACAGCGAAAACGACATCATCAATCGCGATGAAAGGAAGTTTGGTCCAATTCTGCGCCGAATCCTAACGCGCCTTAATATACACATTGTGCATATCCACCTTGAAGTCTGCAAAGCTCTGCAGACTGTCATACACTGTGGGGGATAGGCGTGGCCTTTTGTTGATCCACATCCGGACGGTCGTCTCCATGAGCACCCAGAAGATCTTTATCTCACGGATTCACGTGGTGTCCTTCGTCGCCCAAAGCGACGTGTATTTTGCCGCCTATGGCAAGTCCTATTCAAAGGGAGGGAACTAACTATCCTTAGGCAGTTCCCCTGTCACCAATAAGATAGACAAGAGCAACCACACGTAGTGGAAGGTCTTGCCCTACTCATGAGCTTCTTTGTAGTTGGTTAGGAATTTCTCATAGAGGAATTTGGCCCAGTTGAATTGGAACCCCTCTGCACATTGTTCGGCCAGCACGACGACCCTCACTGGTACCTCATTGCCGCGACATTTTCTCATCATCTTCCCAACCAGTAGCTAGGTGGCTACGCGTACCCCTTTGTCCTGAATGCTACTAATTATGTAGCCTCTCTGCTTCTTTTCCAACTTGTATTTCTTCTTCATGGCCTCTGCAAGTTCCAAATCTCCGTTTTTGCCAACTATTTCCGCGGGGTCCCTTCCTATACAGGGAAGCTGAGAAATCCTATCAATAAGCTTCGCCGTGATGGGAATAGGCTCCTCCATCCACAAGTACCCATCGTGCACTAGGCAAAGTAGTTGCCTGATGACAAAGATCGTGATTGGTGCTCGGAGAAAGTGTGGAATCCATAGTAGGTGGAGTAGCCCAACCTCCTCCACATCGCGCAGCCATTTCCGCGGCTCTAGCGCTGTAACTGACCCCTCCTTGCTTTGTTTCATGAGTTTGCTAGTCTCCAAATGTGGGAACTTTTCACTATTCGCGAGGTCCCAATCTTCAAATTTCATCGTGGGCACGCGGCCCAGAACCGAACCTTCAAACAAAATTCCATCTGGGAGGAGCGGGGTTTGGAGTGCGCTCTTAACGACATCCAAATCCTTGGGTACTTTTGCTTTCCCTTTTCGCGAAGGGACATACTTGGGCAGTTTTTCTGCAGCGCACACCAGCTGAATGTCTTCCTCCATTTCTTCATATGCCTCGATCTCTTCTATGAAAGCCTGAAGGTCCTCCTCCTCATCATCCATCTCAAGATTCACAGTCTTACCCTTGTCTTCCATAGAAAGTTTACCAAACCACGGATTTCACAAAGACATGCGGACTGGTCCTGCTGCCTGTGGATCCTTTTTGGGCCTCGGCGTCCAGGGCGATTTTGGAATTTCCGGTGCATCCCCACCGGTAGCGTAGGGCTCTGCGCAGCTTCCTCGGTTTTCGACATCATTCTATTCAGGAGGTCCTGCGTCTCCTTTGGTAATGTCTCAAACACTGAACTTTCTCTCAAAGCCTCCAAATTCATAAGGTCCATACCCACTTGATAGCGCAACAACTGAATTCTCAAAATGCCAAGGGTTGTTCGCTGGATAGCCACCTGTGATTTATAGGCCTTTTTGAATTCAAATTCGACTGTTCCCCCCACATTCAGCCCATTAATGCTAGATTGGCGGCAAATCGTCCCAAATCTAGTTCTGACTTCATGTCTTAATTGCCCACCACCCTCTCCTTGTTGTCTTAAATTGGACATCTTGTCATGAACAGTGACACCAATGGTCACCTCCCAGCCTACCCGCGTGGCAGCGCGTCCCCATATGCACGGGCACGACCCCTGTGACATATTGATCCTACGTGCAACCTCCTTATCGCGCAGCTGCCACACAGACTCTTTTACAGTCCCGCGCTCTCTTTCAACTACTAGGTGCACTGAGACTGTGCTCCCTACGGATAGTCAGGTGGTCGCACCACCTGTGCGAGGCTTCAACTCACCTTCCAGCCTAGTCCGCAGGCACTCCTCAATTACCCTCACGATAGTAAGCGTCGCGCGTTCTTCCTTATACGGTGCGATCCCCTGGTTACTTTGTCTGGTAAGGTGCAGTCGTAGCCATGGTAGCAGAGTCACAAATGCTCAGCGACAATCTTCTAACGCAGTAGTATGGTTTCTCATATCTTGTCATGTTATTCTTGGTTTATCGACGCGACATGCTTGCGCGATTTCATTTTCCATTTTTTTGATCTCCGCGTCCATTAACATGCTTTTCTTCCTCATTCGTACCCGATCTTCTTTGAGTTCGTGAAGTTTAAGGTTCCCTCGCCGAATGGCTTCCTGTAACTGCATAATTCCTTCATCCGGGTCCTCGCGTACTGTCCCACCTGTGAGAGCTATTGTGTGAGGATTCCTTTCCTCCAAAATTATGGTCTCAACTCTGCTCTTCAGCTTCAGAATCATCTTCGCGCTCAGGTTTTTTCACATGGCCCTATAGGCCCATCGAACCACTGGTACGCGCAGGTCCCAATCAGTTCGTCTCACCTGGTGAACCCTGTTCAGGACTCTGCATACCTTCTTGAATGCTTCTATGTGGAACGTTTGTGGTGCGCATCGCCTTTCCTGCTACTGCGTCTTGTTCTGATTTTCGATCCTTAGTTTTGGGTGTGCTTGAGTGGGCTGCACAGCACACGTCTGTACCCATTGATACATGTGGGTGTGCAAGTTGCTCTGTCCTCCCTGTTCGACTCTCATTCGAAGCTGGGGACTCCCAAACCGTAGGCGCATCATCCTTATACATCCACGCCAGTCCTCAAATTCTCCTTGATGTGTTCCCCACCATTGTGCGGGTGTTTCGCGAAGTTCCCATTTCAACGCATCGAACCACTTCTGTTCCGGTACTGCGCTTTCAAATTTTCTTAGGAATTCATCCACCACTGTCAATCCGTCATATGTTGGCAGCTCTCTTACCTCTGTTGTCACGCAACACTGTGATCTAACCATCATGTTACAATTCAGCGTTGTCACTTCGTGCAACTGATTCTACCATTGCTCTACTTCTTTGTCCGAATCCGAAGTGCAGGAGCTTTCGCGCTCCCACGAGATCCTCCCATGTGCAGTCAGATTCACCCAATCTTGGTCTCGCGGAGTTTTCCTGTAAATACAATCAAGATCATCGTCACGCATTGGTTTAGTGTAGCATGCTCCTTCTGCTACGTTGAGTGGGACTACTACGCGTAATGACTTTTTCTCGAAGATCATTTTGCGCTTCTTCAGGTTGATGACTCCTTTCATATCAGTGGCCTAGTCTATTCCTAACAATGTCGGATAGGGATTGCTATCATCGACAATCTCTATTACTTCAAAATCTGCCTGCGTGCTTGTGCCTTCAATATCAACTATTACCCCTTGCAACCTTCCCATGGCAAAAATCTTCTGTTGGTTCACCATTCGTAATTGAATAGGTGACCACGGTAACGTGGGCCTGCCCATACGTTCCCATGTTTTCTTCGGTAATACATTTGTGTCTGAACCCAGATCTAGGATTACCTGATCCATTTCATACTCACCAATCTGTGCAGTCAACCTCATTTCCCTTCTAGTGCGCAATGCATGCTTCCCCAATTTCCAAACGACGCGCGGTTCTCCTGACCCCGTGCACCTGGTGATCAGCTCCTGTAGTCCCTTAACTACCTTATTGTCGCACAACAGTTTCATGCATGTTTCTAGAAAGGTAGTGAGCATGGAAGGATCCATCCCTGGCTCTGGTTGATCCTTACTACCTGAAGTGGAGGCCTCCGCGAAGCTCTTCTTAGCTTCCATGAATGTCTCCTTTGCGCATTCTAAGTCAAACTCGAGTTCCTTCGCAGGATCCTTGCGAACCCACATATCTTCCTCGGGCTGCTTCCCCTTATCCTCCCCCATGGTCGCACCGCTTCTAAGCATCATGTTCACATTTGGGTCTTCTTCACGCGGCTCAGACCTCATCATTCGTATATTCTAAGTCGGAGGAGGCTGGAATACCCCTTTTTCGCGCATCTTTGTGATCAACGTAGGACAATCTATTGCTTCATGATCAAACTGAGCACAATACGTACAGGATATCCTCGTCGTGTTGGTACAGTCGCGGGCATAGTGCCCTGGTCCTCCACAATTGTAACAAATTAACTGTCTGTGACCCCTTCCTGGTCCCATTCCACCTCGTCCCTGACCTCACCCCTGAAATTCAGTGTGCGCCATCCCCACATCTAGGTCGAGGGCTCGTGTTTCGGTCTGCATCCTATAGGCTGGTGTCCGATCCATCATTATCTCGTAACTACGGCACATGCACTCATCGTGGCCTATCGACCTGTAGAAATTACAAAACAATTGTCGGGGTGTCTGTGTATATTTCTGCAGCAAATGACAATTGTTTGTCGTGTGTTTCCCTCCTATCTGACAGATCGTGCACCATAAAGTAGGTGTCGTACTCAGCCCTACCTGCGCCTCCAGTCTCAGCGGCATTGGCCCTCCTCCCGCCAAGTAGTTCACGAACACTAGACAGTGATCCTTGCCATGGCCCTGGCCTTTGCATTTTATGCACCATACTTCCTCACGCACCTCTGGCCGCAGTGCCCTATCCTACTTCAAGCTTTCCATTTCCAAACACAGATTTTGTAGTTGCGCATGGATTTGTTGAACTCCCAACCCAGGGTCTTGTATCGGGGTCTCATGTAATCTCATCACCATTTCCAATGCTTCGGCCTGGGTAGAAAGTTTTTGTTGTGACAGTGTTGTCCTCAAGTGCGGTGCCAAAGATGCTACAAACCATGCACGATGTTGTGCATCTGTCAATGTCATATTGGCTTCGCGGATCGTACTCTTCAGCCATTGATCCAAATCCCAGGGAGTCTCACCCGAGAGCATCATGATCTCTTTAAACCCGATGATTGATTGTGTTTCTAACTTTGGCCTGCTAAATTCCCTGTTCAGCGCATTCTAGATCTCTGCTATCCCTGCGTTTGGGTGGTCGTTAGAGTGCTTGATATACCATGTCAATGCGTGATCCTGTAGTGCGCTCACCAATGTAGCCTTCTTAATATTGTCATCCGTGACACCTTGTGCTTCCCATACTGCTCTTACCACGAACCAAAATTGGTCCGGATCCTCATTCCCTACTCCTCTGAACACTGGTAGTTTGATCGCGCTCGCCATACTGAACTGTGGAGGTGGTGGAGGTGGAGTGGGTGGAGATGGAGGTGAGGGAGGTGAAGTGGGTGGCGATGTGGGTGGAGGTGGTAACCGCGGAATCTGTTGCCTTATCAAACTAACCGTGCTTCTCGGAGAAACCTTCGCGAGCTCGTCCTCGCTCTCCCGTGAGGGTGAAATTAAGGGATTGTTTTCTAATTCTTCACTACTTCCGCTTCTGTAGATCTTTCCGCTCCGCATAGTCCCAAACATTAATGTATTTGCATGACCCTTTTTTTCACACAATAGCATCTTAATCCAGGTGTTCAAAGATTTAATATACTTACCTCGCGGTCCCTTAAGGAAGCGTCGCTCTGCCTTACTATAGCTCACAGTCGTGTCTACCGCAAACTCAGTGATAAACCCTCCTATTATCTGATTGAGCCAATGGTCCACAACTTGCGCAATCTTATCTTCTAATACTTCTAGTCTGCGCACTAATTATGGAGTCCACACTATCGGTTGGTCGAGCCTACACCTTCCCTGGCTATCGCCTAACCTCGCGATCCACTCATACAACTTCGACGGAAAGGATGCAAAGAAAATCTCGTGGATTTCCATATACATATAGCGATCCAACCACTTTTTCTCAGCTACTTGCGGAGTTCTGTTTTCCTGTTTTGCGAACTCGTGAATCTTCTTGTCCAACCACTCTTCAGTTTCCTTCTTTGTTGGGTTCCAATGGCATGACATCAGACATCCCTTATGCAGATCCCAGTCCCAGCAACGGAACCATTTGTTGGTTTAGTGGGGCCTGACCCAGGTTTGGAAGTGATTTAGCCAAGCAAATCCCGGTACTACTGGCCCTTTCGGCAACAGTCCGCGGAGCGCGGACTGAGGTCTCACCCGAAGTAGTATGGGAGGGTGCTAGAACCAAGTTTCCGCACCATGGGGATGTCTGAGATAAAGTGATAGGTACATGGTCCAACCCTCGCACTTACTGCGCTACGCGCACCTGCGGGCACCCCGCGCCCTAGGATACTATCTTCGTGCAGTTCTAGCTGCAGCGCGACCCGTGTTATTTACCCAAGTCTTCCTTAATTAGTCTTCCGTTAGCTGATTACTTGGATTAAATTCACATGTAAGCATTCATACATGTATTTATTAATTGCGCGCAGTAAATAATAGAGTAAAAGTAATGCATAACATCAAGATACAGATTCAAGAATAGATGCATAGAATAAACTTCTCTCTATTAGCTTCAATCCCAAGTACAGACCCGACTCCACCCTGCGCACTCAGCTGCAGAGCCTCTTCCTACCACTACGACCCAGTACACTTCAAATTCCACTCTAGGCTCTGACCATGCCTTCGCTATTCTATCTTTTCTCGCTAAGCTTAGCTATCTTTACATTTATATCCTCGCTCTATTTATACAATCCCATGGTCCGCGGGCCATGGGTAGGCCGACACAACTTTACATTAAATTACAATTCTTAGGGCGGACAACCCTATGACTCATCCTAGACTTTCACGCTCCGCGCCCGTACTTCACGGAGTCTTACAATACAAATGACAAAAACTCGGGCTTTAAGCCCCAAAACCTGCTACGAGGGATCCCATGCCCAACACATCGCCAACAATTGTGATATTTTAGTCACCGAAAACATCTCAACATCTATCTATTAAGGAGAAATCCTTTTCAAACTCTTCTATTTTACCATAAGGGTTTCAACATCCCTTCTTTTCTGCACCCTGCCACATGGCCAAGTTTCTTGATTTTGCCCTTTTCTCAATTTCTAGTTTTCTTTCATGAATATAAGGTGTAGAACTAATTTCTACCCTTTTATTTTTTAATTCACTTTAAACTTTTCATTTCATATTTTGATTTCTTTACGTTACTGTCATTAATGCAACTAGCGTATTTACGCAACTTCAGTGAAGGCAAAAAATGTATGTCTGTTTAATTATATTTTCATATATTTCATCATTTGTTTATCCTTAACCAGTGCATCGTTACTTATTATTTATTCATTAAGCATAAACCATTAGCAATAAAGAGAAGATAGATCATCAACACACAAGAAACATATCAACACACATGAAAAGCAATATTTTAGGTCGAAAACCAATGTGGGAGAAAACCAGAGTCCTCGTCGTCTTTGTCTTCTTCTTTTTCTATTAAGAAAACTTCTTACAATCTTGTACTTGCGCAAACTCTTACCAACAGGTAGGCACCCACCTAAAGAAGGCTACAACCTTCTCTCATTCTCTAGGACCCACTAGAAGGGAGCTACAACCCCTTGATCTCGTTTATCGACTGCACCGGAAGGGAGCTCCTACCCTTGAACAAGTCTACTAGCAACCACTGGAAGGAAGCTTCAACTCCCTCATTGAAGGATCCAACCATCAACACCTCTTGTGGACCATGTTTCATAATATTTCATACTAGATCCACCTAATTAAAAACATCAAAACATGTAGGCCACCTTTCATCAAATTTTCAAACTGGACCCGCACCCATCATTAAGCTCAAACCAAGTAACAACTTTGCAACCAAATACTCAATCCAATCACTAAACCAATTGAATCAATATAACATTAGCAAGATAATCATTGAATCTAATCCAACTATTGCAAAGAAAACAAATACATAACAAATATAAGTTATCAGATCATACCAATGCACAACCATTCATCAATATATCAAACCATACAATGTTCACCATCACAAAAACACAGTGTTGTTCCTACAAACCCTTATCAGAGATGCATTAGACTTTATACACTACTTCTCTTAAGCACACCCACGTATATACGTATTTCCACTGTATCGCACCTGCGTACAAATCTCATAATACTGAACATTGAACCATAAATAGATCATTCCATCAATTACAGATCACTTGAACCAATCACAAATTATTGGACCAAACACATATCACCATATTGTAGCATCATTAACAATCAATATACATAATTTGGAGGGTGGAGGTTTTTTTTCGAGCTCTGCTAGGGTTTCTGAGACTGTGTCGGCGGCCTCGGCCCTCTGGGCGACTGAACGGGCTTCCTCACCGTGTTCCGCTTCACTCTGTTGCGTTGCGCCTTCGGCTGGGCGTCTATCTGAGCCGTGTTCTGGATCCAAGCTTGTTTTCTCGAATTTGAAGGGGCGCTGGGGTATGAGCTGAGATCCCTGGTTGCGCTCCTTTGTGGCAGTCATGGGTGATCCTGGGGGTGGGGAATCCTCTCCCACCCCTCCACTATCCTCTGAAGAAGCCTTCCGGAGATTATTAACGCAGAAAGGAAAGAAACGTCCTGCCCCAGATATCCCAAAATTCATTAAAAAACTCGAGGAAGTGCCTGAGATAGCCCTGCAAGAAGATCAGCCGATCAAAATTGCTCTTGCCCTTGCTGATAGAGGATTGGTCGGGCAATTCATGGGGCGTTGGCCCTCTACAAAAACCACGGACGATTGGATTCAACGCAACTGGAGGCCCCAGCTGAAGAACAGTGTGATCTGTTATCCGGTAGGGAGAGGTTTCTTCATTTTCGAGTTCACCACCAAAGAAGACCGGGATCTGGTTTTCAGGAATGGACCGTATTTCATGGGAAATCAGGGTCTGTACCTCAATAAATGGACCCCGGACTTCGATCCCTCAGTAGATGTTCCGAAGGAAGTTCCAGTCTGGGTTAGGTTCCCCAACCTTCCGATCCACTGCTGGAGCTATCAGTCATTGCAAAAGATTGAGAACGGTCTGGGCAGATTCATTGACAAAGCAGACAATAAAGGCCAATACACTTGTACAAGAATCTGCGTGGAAGTTGACTTAGACGCTGGTCTTCCCGAAGCGATTAAAATCACAGTGGGAGAATGGCATCACTATCAAAAGCTGGACTACGAACAACTACCGTTCAAATGCAGAACATGTCATGAACACGGACACTTCCAACGGAATTGCCCCAAATCCCAAGCCGGGACTAAGGAAGACGAGGAAGGATGGAAAGAAATCAAAAGAGGCAAGGCTATCCCAAGACCAACAGAGAAGAAAAATTCTGGTTCAGGGGAGAAGCCGCAGTCCAATCTGAAGAACAATGAAGATCCAAAAGTTGGAACCTCCTCCGGAAGGAACGCAGAAACCATCGAGACTCAAGAAGCACCTGAAAACTCAATGAAGGAAGCAAAAGAAACGGGTACTGAAATACTCACCCCCCCAGCCTCAGGAGGCATTGAAGGAAATAAAGATAATGAAGAACACATAAGCCTGGCCTCCGAATCGGATGAAGACTCAGAAGGAAGAACCGATGAGTCAGACAGCTCTCAAGTCACTCCTATCAAGTCAGCCAGGGGTCGAAAATCCAAGAAGAAACTAAGAGAGGAGAAAACCTATAGGGATGTTCTCCAAGGATCCCAAAAAACTCTCAAGGGAATGATGAATACAAGGTCTGGGCGCAAGCAGGGCTCGGCTCCAAAAGGAGCCACATTCCCCCAAGCCAATAAATAATGAAGTACGTCTCCTGGAATTGCAGAGGACTAGGCAGCAAGCTAAAAGAAGATGCCCTCAAAGATATAGTCAGAATGTACTCGCATGAAATCCTTCTAATCTAGGAGACAAAGTTGGAGGAAAATCTCCTCCTTAATGCTAGCAAATCCTTCTGGCGAAAAGGTATTGGATGTGCTGTCAGTGCAAGAGGTGCCTCCGGTGGAATCGCTACCTTCTGGGACAGCACTATCTATGACCTGATTCAAAAAGATAACTCCTCCCACTGGATATTCACGAAGCTCCTCCATAAAGACTCCGGCCATCAAGTAATTTTGTTTAACATTTATGCTCCTGTTCTTCCTTCTGAGAAAAAATCCTGCTGGGACTCAATTTCGTCCTATCTCTCGCTGAACAACCCTGAAAACATTATTATAGCTGGTGACATGAATGTTACTCTTGCTGCAAATGAGAAAAGGGGAGGATCCCCGGTCAGGGACCCAGCAAGAGAATGGGTTGAAGATCTCATATTGGGATGGGAACTAGAGGATATCAAGCCCTCATCTGGGAAGTTCACTTGGTCCAACAAAAGGGTGGGCCCAAATCATATCGCAGCTCAGTTAGACCGATTTCTGGTTCAATCCTCTTTCCTGACTTGTGGTCTCATGGCTTCGTCCAAAATTTTGCCAAACAGCACCTCGGATCACAAACCCATTCTTCTTGAGCTTTCCACGGAGGAAAATCTTGGGCCCATTCCCTTCAGGTTCAGCTCATTATGGCTTCAGCATGAGGGGTTCCAAGAGATGGTTTCAGAAGCCTGGAACAGACCGGTTCAAGGGTCCCCCTTCTATGTGTGGGAAGAAAAGCTGAGGGGGCTCAAAAGAAGACTCAAGGAGTGGGCAAAAACGTTGAAATCTCCCTCCTCCAACAGAAAGACGGCCCTGGACAATCTTGCTACCCATCAAATGTCTTTGGAAAATACTGTAGTCACCCAAGACCTTCTTCAAAGAGAAATTGACCTGCAAAAAGAATTTCACAAAGCAAGCAGGGAAGAAGAAGAACTCTGGAGGCAGAAATCCAGAGCTCTCTGGTTACAAGCTGGGGACAAAAATACCAGCTTCTTCCACAAGCAAGCTGAAGCCCGCAAGCAATTCAAATCTGTTAAAGAAATTCACCACCAAAATGTAGTGGTTAAAGACTTCGAAGAAATCAAGCGAGCAGCTCACATCCATTTCAAAGATCTTTACTCAGCCCCGGATGAACCACCATTGGATCCTCAGGTCTATCCGATGAATTTGATCCCTCATTGTGTCCAAGATCCTACCAACGCTATGCTGACGGCTCCGATCAGCATGAATGAGCTCAGAAATGCCTTGGACAGTATGGAACCGGACAAAGCTCCGGGTCCGGATGGGTTCCCTGTTAGATTCTATCTTTCCTGTTGGGACATAATCAAATCTGACCTTCTGAGAATGGTTAAGAAATCCCAATCTTGTGCAAAGATCGGAGGCGGCATCCATTCAGCATTTCTGGCCTTGATTCCAAAAGAGAAAGGAGCAGCTAATTTCAGCAGATTCAGGCCAATCTCGTTGTGTAACTCCAGTTACAAGCTTATAACCAAAATTATAGCCAACCGCCTCAAAAAAATCTTACCTGCCATTATTCCTGAAAATCAAGGTGGTTTCATCAAAGGGAGAAAAATTCTTGACAATATAGTGCTGGTGCAAGAAGCGGTTCATTCAAGCTACCATCGTAAGGAGAAAGGTATGGTGATTAAGCTAGACTTGGCAAATGCGTTTGACAGGGTAAAGCATGAATTCCTGTTTATGGTTACGAAGAAAATGGGCTTTTCTCCAGCTATCATTAACTGGATAAAAGCCTGCATTACCTCTCCTTGGATTGCGCCTTTAGTAAATGGGCGACCTTCAGACTTCTTCCAAGCCTCTAGGGGCCTCAGACAAGGTTGCCCTTTGTCCCCGCTTCTTTACGCGATTCAAGCCTCAGTTCTTAGC
The DNA here is from genome assembly GCA_031772625.1 of Pinus tabuliformis. Lineage (NCBI taxonomy): Eukaryota > Viridiplantae > Streptophyta > Pinopsida > Pinales > Pinaceae > Pinus > Pinus tabuliformis. The sequence goes on along the minus strand of CM062817.1, from coordinate 1,843,996,712 downwards.
TTTCAACTGGACCATAACCTCCAGACTCAAATCCTTCCTGGACTCCGCATGGTTCACCAGGTCAAAGACATAAATCATGCCCAATTTGCTGATGATACGCTATTATTGGGTGGGGCAAGCATAAACTCTGCAAAATCCTTCAAGAAGGAGCTGGACAGCTACAGAGAAGTCTCGGGCAGCAAGATCAACTTTACAAAAAGCATAGTCTATAGCTGGAATTGCTCGGTCAAGGAATTATCTGATATTGCTAGGATTCTCCATATGGAAGGGTCCTGGGCCTGGGACTCCTTCAAATACCTGGGGATCCCTATCTTCAGGACCATTCCCAAAGTTGCCCATTGGATGCCCTTGCTGGACAAGATCAAAAACAGAATTCATGCCTGGGGAGCTTCATGGCTAAATAATGCGGGGAAGATCATTTTGATGAAAGCGGTCCTCTCAAGTCTACCGTTATATCAGTACTCTATCCTCCTAGCCCCTAAAACCTTCATCAACAAGATGGAAGTTCTTCTCAGGCGCTTCCTGTGGGAAGGGGGAAAAAACAACGAAAGAAGGCTGCACCTTGTTAAATGGGATACTATTAAAAAGCCATTTATGGAAGGAGGATTACAAATCCGCGATCTGGCTGCTCAAAATCTGGCCTTGGGAACCAAGCTGCTCTGGGACATTGTCTCTGGAAAAATTAGTTGGAGCAAGAAGGTCCTGTGGAGAAAATATTTCCATGGGAAGCGCCTCAGATGCCTGGATCATCCTCCTCGTTCCCCCAAAGGTTCTCCTGTTCTTAATCTCTGCATCAAAGCTTTGGAACATTTTAGTCATAAACTGTATTGGATTCCAGGTAATGGGCAAAAAATAAGAATTTGGGATGATCCTATACTAGGTGACCAACCGTTGAAACAGGTGGAAGAAATCTCCAATATCAGAGCCTGGCTTCAAGATCGCAATCTGAACACTCTCTGGGATATCTCCTCTTGGTCGGAGGATGGTCTCTGGGAAAGCTGGCAATTGGGGGAGGTCCCTCAGTGGCTGGAGGGTGAAGCCTCTGTTCTTTTGGATAAGCTTCAAGGGAAAGCTCCAGTAAAAGCCTCAGCAAAAGACAAACGAGGGTGGGGTTCTGTCTCTGGTTCGTATTCTGCTGCTGAAGGATACAAAAGTATTATGGCCATCCCGAATGTTCCCCCAAATCCGACTCAATGGCATTTTATTTGGGATTCCCCCTCTCTTCCCAAAATTGATTTCTTCTGCTGGACATTAGCCCACAATAGTATTCTCACTCGAGATAATCTCCGTAGGCGCGGAATGGAAGGACCATCTTGGTGTATTCTTTGCAAGTCAGAGGAAGAAACAACTGATCACCTGTTCTTAACCTGCCCTTTTGCTTCAGAAGTCTGGAAGGGGGTTCTCATGCTAAATTCTGATAATTTTGAGCTCCCCAGGAACATCCAACACCTTTTCCAGTCTTGGAGCAAATTATCTCTGTATGGTCTTTCCAAAAATATCCTCCTCAAAAATTGCTGGCTCTGGATCCCCAAGTTCGTTTGTTGGAAGCTGTGGCTGGAAAGGAATAACAGACTTTTCAGAAACGAAAGCTGCAACCCGATCAAAGTCATCACCAAAGTTAAAGCTCTTTTAGGAGAAACTCTGGATGCCAGCTCTGCCAAAAAATCTGGGAAAGCCCTGAACAGAGAAGAAGAACTCTGGCTGAATGGTTTGGTCCCAAACCATAAAGATTGTGCTACCATCGCTACCAACGTTCCCTCCAATTGGGAAATCAGGCTGGAGGAGCAAGAGTTCATTAAATGGAGGTTGGCTCTGAATGAGCATTGCCTGTTTTTTGATGGGGCCTCCAAAGGCAACCCCGGTTTCGCAGGAGGCGGCGGAGTTCTTTTGTGTCCGGATGGCTCTGAGGTGTTAAGGTTTGCTTGGGGTTTAGGCAAGGAATCCAACAACAGAGCGGAGGCTCTGGCTTTGTGGCAGGGGCTCTCTCAAGCGATCAAAGGCAACGTCCGTTCCATTTCAGTCTTCGGGGACTCCAGGATTATTATCCAGGCTCTGCAATCCAAAAAGAATCCTTCTCGGCTCCACTTATCAACCATCCTCCGGAGAATCAGACTTTTATTGCCCAAATTCCACAAGATCTCCTTCTATCACATCCTCAGGAATTTAAACTCCCAAGCAGATATGGAAGCCAACCAAGGCGTTCTGCGAAGCAAAAGTTCGCTGTCAGTTAACCAGGTCGATTGCTTCTGCAATATCCCCTAAGAAGTTCTCCCTGGATCCTTTGCTGCTGACTTATCGGCCTGAGTTTTTTCTCTGCTGTATGTGCAACCAAAAGATTAATAAGAAGAGCGCATATCGTGGTGTTCTGGGACTGATGAATCCGTCTGCTGCTCTGGAGAGATCCTTTGCCTCTGGGCCCATTCAACATCCAGCAAACTGCTACAGATCTGAAGGTAAAGCGCTGATGTTTCTGTTGATTTCTGCCGATAGTCTCCAGCAGTGGGATGTTTTCTATCTCCGATTAGCAATGTTTTGTAATAGCTGGAAAAACAGGCCCTCGGTTAGTTTCCAGAAAAGCGTTGTATTCACTCTTTGCCTTAACGCTGGCACCTTTTAATAAAATTAACCGTTTTTGTCTAAAAAAAACAATCAATATACCATTCCACATTTAACCCAGTCAACAGTGTCAGATACAGGTCATCATAATAGAGACATCATCGAAAGATAACACTAATTAGAACATATTTGATGTCATCGATACTTCAAACCATACCATATGTATGCGACTACCACAATCAATATACCATTCCACATTTAACCCAGTCAACAGTGTCAGATATAGATCATCATAATAGAGACATCATCGAAAGATAACAGTAATTAGAACATATTTGATGTCATCGGTACTTCAAACCCTACCATATGTACACGACTACCACAAGACATGTCAACGTGTGTACACGCTTACCATGTACAACACCTGCATACATATTTACAAACTTTATCTTTGAATATATATGTGACCCTGTAGAGTTGGATCAGCGTATGTACATGACTATTACCAAACGCACATGCGTACAAATATGGAAACTTTTGTTGCAAACAAATTTCACTCTCTGCAACCTTTACTATCAATACTACAAAATTTTGAATAATTCACTTAGATCACAACATCATTATAATTACTGATTCATCATTATTAACTATTTTGATATTTGCAACTAGTAAATCAATCAAGCATATATGTCAACATACTTTCAGATCTGAGTCTTCTCCTTGCTCCCTAGTGCACACCTGTTCAAAATCAGACCACACATGTATAATCCATTACTTGCACACCTAACACCTTGATCTCCATCTCCTTATATAGTTTTAGCCTTAGCCAATATCTTAGGTCAATCCCTTACTCATGTCATTGGTATTCTTTGACGGGATCAAATAATCGTCGTCGCACCAATTCTATGGGCCAATACCATGGTAAAGACCCCCGATATCCAGATTACCATGGTGCGAATTTTGTACACGACTTTTCTTCACAATGCTTGCGTATGTACGTGACCTTTCTTCTCAGGACCCATGTATACTTTCTCAAACTTAACCTTTACCATCCATTTGTCTCTGAACTGATATTCTCTATCCATACCATCTGTAGCATATGTATCAATTTGTACAACCATCATGTTGTCACAATGTTGACATCTTTATCAAGTAGGTTTCCATCAAGGACAACACATTAGCCATAATGCCAACAATCTCCCCCTTTGGACTTGATGGCAACCACTTTGGTGTTTGGTCACCACTTGTAATCACCTGCAAACACACCTACAAATACCAAGACTTCTCACCAAGCATTCTTCTCCAAACACCAAGCTTCTCTCCCCCTTTGACATCAAGGGCAAAGGGCTGACCAATGTTGAATGAAGGCTTATCTCCCCCTTTGTAGAGAGGATCGTTGTAGGTTTGATCTGCTGAATATGAAAACTGCATACTAACCATAGTCCCCCTAAGCATATGTTGAACCTTCTCAAGATATTCACAAGACTTATGACTCAACAAAAAATGACATTTCCTATCACTAATGACTCATTATTACATCAGATACCCAACATATTGGGTTTACATTTTTGACCCAGAGTTTACATCAATGTCCCAAAATGGGATTACATACATGACATAACTTGATCCCAATAGCCCATACATGACTGAATTTTACAATGATTTACAACATGGGTCTTTACATGACCTTTACATCAAGACACAACTATGACATTTATAACTAAAACCATGACCTCAACAATGAGGTAGTAAGATCATGATAGTCATCAACAACCACGATATACCATATAGGAACCTGCAATATGAACATTTGATAGAAGCAACACGAACATCCTTATCATCAAGGAGTAATGTATGATAGGTCAGTGTAGCATCAAACTCTCTAATATCATCATCATGTGACCAAGTGTGAAATGCTTCCCAGCATCACCAAGCAATTGTAGTAGAAGCATAAGATAGTGCAATAAAGCTCTATCAGCAACTCATCCTCTTGACTTTATGTCATCAAGTTCAGCACACTCTCTCCATAAGTATGAAGAGTCACAATCCTTAAGCAGCAATGTCAGACACCATAGGCAACATGAGCATGTATCAATAACGTATGTGTAAACCAAAAGGTACTTCCAACATCACAAGCCATTGAATTGATCAACATCATATCTTCAAGCTTTAGCATCAGCTTTACCAAACTTAAACAATATATAGGCGTCATCCATATCTTCACCAATTGCAACCCATGCATCAATGATGACATAATGGAAGCAACATATCAACGTAAACAAAAAAGTGAGTTAATCATAAACTCATCATCATCATACACATCCTCTTCATCAATTGTATCAAGTAGGATTAACAGCTCCACTAAGTGCAAATCAAGTAACATATAAATATTCTCCTTATGCAATCCATACAATCCATGCATATAGAACTAATTGGAGGCATCATCAACATCTTTAAATCAAGCAACATATATCTTTTCATCAATGCCAACAAGTGGTGAGTAAACCATGAATTCAACACAAACACCATCATTTAGCAAGCAATGCTCAACAAACCATAATGCCAACAACGTACTATTAGAAGCATTGCATATGCTCCCTTTGAACCTATTCCAACTGTATCAATATTGATCATATCCAACTCATTAATCAACAAATCCATCAAATAACCATAACAACAATAACATTTTACAACAACTCATGAACCATCATGAACCAACATCATTCCCAAGCAACATTTGAGCATCATCAATAGACTATAACCAATCAATGTCAGAACCAGAAATCCAATAATAACTTATGGAAGCATATAAGAGGCTCCCCCTGAATCTGTGTCACATTTTCTTCATCTCAGAGAAACATATGCGACTGTCTAGATAAAAACTCGCATATACACGCAACTTCCCTTCATGGGATCAAGGTACAAAAAGTAAACTACTAATTTTTCATAACCTCAACTCCCCGTGAACATACCATGCCTATGCTTGTTCACTCCTACTTCATCAATGTGATGTCAGTAGTATAAGCATCACCAAATGAATATCAAAACAACATGGGGAATCATCATCAAGATATACATGCATAGCTCCCCCTGAGATCATACACTATTGATTCTGTGGACTTGATAAGCATCACCTATTCTCCATGAGGTTATGTAACTCACATTCACTTTTGCAGTCACACCATTCATCTTCGTCTTCAAATGAGCAAAGAGCAAGGCCACACCTTATTTGTTATTCTTCATTTTGCTTGATATGAGAAGTGTTGGTGGATTCATCTTTCTCATATATTTTTGTAATGATATTCTTGTCTGGTTGCTTGCTTTGATGTCTGTGAAAATCCATTGACTTATTTCTGCATTCTTTTGCTACATGCCCAAACTTGTTACAAGTATAACATCGTACATGACCATAAAAGAGAGCAGAGGATTCATAATATTTCGGTTTCATATTGCAATCAATAGCATTGTGACCAAACATGTTGTAAGCAAAACAATATCCCTTAAAGAAACCTGAGTACCTAGGAGTTGATGATCTTCCTGTGAATCTACTTCTATAATTGGCTGCAAAGTGTCCAAAGTTATGACATATAAAACATTCAACATCATTGATCAAAGGAGAGAATTGATTAATATTTGTGTTATTGGGAGAAAATGGTTTCCTTTGAAAATTCATTTTCCTTGGATGTTGATCTGGTTGACTTCTTATCTCTTTATCAAGAATTTCATGCTTTTCCTTGTTATCCTTCAATTTCCTTGCTCAAGCTTGTGAGCTAGATTCTCGTTTTACAATTTCATGAAAGAAAAGACTAGATTTAATGGCGGGATACCTTTGAATACTAAGAATGTTATCCAATATCTTTGAGCTATCTTGAAATCTCAATTGCTTATCCTTTTCTTCTAATTTACCTTTTAGAATGTTTACCTCAACCTCCAGTTTTTGACATTGTTTTTCCTTTTCTAGATACTGCTTCCTCACTCCTTTAACCTTTCTTCCTTCTTTCACTTGTTCTTTTAATTTGATAATCTCTTCCTTAAACCCATTCTCTTGTTCTTCAAATACTTGGAGTAGCTCTTCTTTATGTTTGTTTGAATTTTCAATATCTGACTTTACAGAGACAATCTCAGCTTCAAGTCTTTCACAATATTGATTCGATTATGCTACAGTATCATGATTGTTGTTTTCATATGCCTGCAACTTGAAGTAAAAAGAAGTTTTCTTCTAAGATTAAGAAATTTGTCACCTTTTGGGTCAGTAACTCCATCTGACATAACAAAGGTTGTTTTATCATCATACTCACATTTTGACATATCTTTAGTTCTTTTAGTGACAAGGTTACCTAATGATAAGCATTCCTTTGTTTCCCCTTCATGGATTTCCTACAAATTATCCTTTTCTCTTCTACTTATGAGAGCAATTTCAATTGATTCATTGTCATCTTCACTATCATAATATCAAATGAACAGGGAAATGGATCAAAAGTAGAACAAAAACTAGTACCTGATAGTTCTTTGTTATTGTCTTCTTCATTCTTGACTAATAGAAAGCGTGATCTTCTTATAGATGAATATTTGTTGACATCTATAATTGTATTTGCCTATGATGCATCGATTTCTTGGAATGGCTTCTTCCTTTGACCTGCCTTCTTCCTTTGCTTCTTTCCCATCGTCCCTGATCTACTCTCAAGCGGTTAAGTTTCTACTAGAGTGACCTGCCCTGATTCAAATTCTTAGGAAAAATACTGGGGGGGGGGGGTTGAATCAGTATTTTAGTTCACTTTAAACTTTTCATTTCATATTTTGATTTATATATGCTATTGTCACTCATGCAACTAGAATATGTCTGTTACTTCAGTGAAATCAACCAATGTGCATCTAGTTAATTATCTTTTCATATATTTCATCAATTATTCGTCCTTAACCAGTTCATCGTTACTTCATTATTCATTTATTAAGCAGAAATCATGAGCAGTAAAGAGAAGATATATCATCAGCACACATGAACACTAGGATTTTAGGTGGAAACCCAATGTGGGAGAAAACCACCATTGTCGTAATCTTTATATTCTTATTTTATTATTAAGAAAACTTCTTACAATCTTGTACTGGTGCAGACTCTTACCAGCACGTAGACACCTATCTTTAAAAGGTTACAACCTTCTCTCACACTCCAACACCCAATGGAAGGGAGCTACAACCCCCTGATCGCATTTACCAACTCATACCGGAAGGGAGCACCTACCCCCTAAAAAAGTTTACCACCTACCACTAGAAGGAAGATTCGACTCCTTCACTGAAGTCTCCAACCCTCAACACTTCTTGTGGACCATGTTTCATAATATTTCATACTCGATCCACCTGTTTCAAAACATCAAAACTTGTAAGCCACCTTTCATCGTATTTTCAAACTGGACCCACACCCATCATTAAGCTCAAACCAAGTAACAACTGTGAAACCAAATACTGAATCTAATCACTGAACCAACTGAATCACTATAACATTAGCAAACCAATCACTAAATCTCATCCAACTATTGCAACCAAAACAAATCCATAACATATATAAGTTATCAGATCATACGAATGCACAACCATTCATCAATATACCAAACCATACACTCTTCACGATCACAGAAACACAGTGTCGTTCCTGCAAACCCTGATCATACATACATTCAAATGTATGCGCTACTTCTTGTTATAGCTCCAAATCTCACTCTTATGGTTTGTGATGTTGTACTCATGGCCTAGGGCAACCCCTCCTTCCACACCTGGTCCTAAAATTTAAAAAAATAGTGTTTTATCCCTTATACGCGACATTGCCCTGAGTTAAACGCGGTATACGCGGGTCTGTGTATATCCAACCCGCGTGTATGTATTAAAACGCTTAAAAAAATATAAAACTCCTTATTTTCGGGGGGAGATCGCGGGTTTTACCTGCTGATCACCTGTTAGTGCCCGTGGCCCAACTATTCCCAACCAACTCCTAACTAAAAAACTACTTTGGAGATGGTATAAAAAAGACCTCAAAGGGAAGGCCTAAGGGAGGAGAGAGGAGAGAGAAAGGTTATGCTGAGATTTTTCCCTTGACCAGGTCTGAAGTCCCTTGTGCCTTCTGCACTTCCCCCATTTTGTACAGGAAACCTTTGTTTCCTTGTGTGTTGATGTTCATCCACCATTTATGACATCATGGGGAGAGTCATGGAAGGAGTTTGTTAGAGGCTTGAGGCTGGAACGGATCTGGAAGGAAGCTTTGCTTGGAGCCTGCTGAAGGTGACTCAGGTGAAAATATTCCTTTTTATGTACTTTATTTGTCTATAATAAAAGAAACACATGTCTTGATTCCCGAAATGAATCTTCTTTATGTTCATGATATTCATGTTTAGAATTCATATGTAAATGGTTGTTTGGATTTCATAACTAACTACCTTTCTTTATAACATGAAGATGGTTTCTTTATAAGTTTTTTTCCATGTACTGATGTGCTCTTTGAATTGTTTGTTTTGCAGGACAAAAGAGAAGAAGGGAACTCCAAGAAGGGTTTGGACCCTAAGGGCCTTCTCAAACGTAGGACCAAAGGTACGTACCCTTATCATAGAATTTGCTTACAATAGCATAATGGCTGTGTGAATGCATGTTTCTTTGAATAGATAACTTTCAGTCTGCTAGGGTTTCAACCCAAAAAGCCCTAGGGGAACTTTTCCCTCTATCAGAATTGGCGACTCCATTGGGGACAACACTCTTGTTGTTCCTAGTTTGGGTGTTTTTTCAAGCCAATCAGGGCTCAGCTGCCATGTCTGCTTGCTGTTACTGTCTGGTCTATTCTTGAACTTTAAGCTTTGCCAGTTTCTTCAGTTTGTTTTTTTTATTATTTTTCTTGAAGCTTTTCATATACGTTGTTTTTCTTAGATACAGAGGCGTATATACGCTTGTTTCTTTGAGTGAACCCGCGTATACGCAGGTTTCCTCAGATACAGTTGCGTATACACGCAATCTGTACTTCAGTACAGTCGCGTATATATTGTAATTTTCAAGATTTATAAATCTTTTTAGTCTCTGAAGGTTTGTCTGGTGGTTTGAGTCAGTCTGAAACAGCCATTTTCCAGTATCAGTTATTTGTTTTACAGCGAGCATCTTGTTCTGAATTCTCTCTGATTATAAGGAGTATTGGTCTTGTTTTTTTGTTGATTGCAAGCGTCATCATTTTTTGCTAAAGCACGCAAGATTTCTTGCTAGGAATCTTGGCTGCTCTGTTTCAGCAGGGTAGGAAGATTGATCACAATTTTTGTGTTAATCTTGCTTTTGGTGACTTTTTGTTTGCTTGACAAAATCGCTTTTTGTGACCATCCACTTCTTTGTTTCACGAAAGTTGTTGATTGACACTTTCTTGGAATTTGTCTTTTTGATCTTTTTGGTTTTCATTGCCAAAGCTTTCATTGTTGCTTTTGATTGTTAAGAGTGATTGCAAACACATTTATTTTTGTTGAGTTTTCATCCGTTGTGTGGTGTCGATTCGCAAAAGTGTTTAATTGCCTATTCTTCAATCACAAGTTTCAGTGTTGTTGAGAGCATTTTTTTTTTTAAAAGACTCTTTTGTTTGTTGCTTTGAAGAAAATCTTTTGAAAATCTTAGTTTTGCTTTCTTGAACTTGCTTTTCATTTGGTTTCCTTTTATGAAGTGAAAGTGCTTTATGTTTGTCTTAGAACTTGTTTTTAGTGTTTAGACGAAATGAATGGTAGCATCTCATGTTCCATCTAGACATTGTAAGTGGCAAGATAAAAAATTGATAAGAAAGCAACTTTCATTTTTGTTTTTAAAGTAGTTTTAAATCTTGCATCCACATATAGTTGTTGCATTAGGATAGATTTGCATCCCCTTTTAGGCATACATAGCTTTGTTAGCTTTTGTGAGTGCAAAGTGTGAATTAACGAAAAGAAAAGAAAATTTTGTTTTATTAGAAGTACCTCTGAACCCTATAGAAATTGCTCTTCATCGAAAAATGAAAAAGTGCATGTACATGTAGTTAAGTTTTTATTAATTTCTTTTGCGTCAAAAAACACCACTAGTTTCACTTTTGTTACCTTGTGACTTAAAGAACAGCCTAATAAAATCAAGTGCTAACTAAAATTCACTAGAACTTTTTGTTTTAGTCAGTTACACCAACAATATTAGGATTTTAGGGCCTTGGATTAGGCAAGTGGAGAGTTAACTCTCCAAGGCCATATAAACGTCAAACATAGGAGTCTGAATAACGAGAGAAAATCCAATAGCGTTAGGAAGACCAGGAAAGCTCCGGATCTGGGAGTTAAGCACGAGGGTCTGTGAAGACAGGGAAGAGAGATACCCCCTCTCCTACTTGTCCGAACTTACCTCACGACTGTTCCGCTTGGCTTCTGTGACGAGTTGGTATCCATAGTTGCTACTCCTAGGGAACTACACAGGTGGCTGCGGAGGGGAATCCCGTGGCACCTGAGGTTGACGTTGCATCACTCTCGACAGTACTACGGGAGGCCACCCTTGCGAAGCTTTGGGGCTTGCACCGACGCAGGCTGTTGTTAGGAGGTCAGCGTAACTTCCTCTGATACCTTCGCTGATAGGACTGGGCCCTCATCATCCCAGACTATCTTCGGAAGGCCCCTTATTTCACTTTCTCGTATTTTGGTGTCCGTTCTTAATCACCTTCTGTCGAGACTATACCTCGAGTACCAAAAGGTTCCGCAAAATGCGTGACTATCAACCCTAATATTAGGGCAGCCCAGAATTACTCCATTGTTGAGGATCTTGCTCAGAGTCCATGTGCTATGTCCGCTTTAGAGGTTCTCCAGTCGTGTCCTACTCAATGAAGTGCCTTGCTATCGGCAATGGGGGCAGTGGATCCAAGTAATTCTTTAGCTCTCACTTTTGATATGAGTAATGTCAAAAAGAGACTTCCTCATCACATGGCTTTCCAGATAAAGTCTACCTACCAGAAAACTAATATTTTTCGGACGGTTATAGATGAGGGAGCTTCCACGTGTGTCATGTCTATGTCATGCTAGAAGGCCATTGGATCACCATCAGTTGTTCCTTCACCTACCCTCTTGATAGCGTTTGATGGTCATTTTCATAGGCCATACGGGATTATCCCGGCCTTTCCTATATGTGTTGGAGGAAAGGTCGTTAATATTGAAGTAGAAGTCGTAGATGCTAACCTAGACGATAATCTCCTCTTAGGAAGGAACTGGGTCTACGAAATGGATGTCGTTGTTTCGACTCTGCTTCGTGTCATTTGCTTTCCTTATGAGGGGAAAATCGTTAAGGTTGATCAATTGGACTATTGCCCAGTTGATCCTCAAGCAAGCTCTGACTCTACCATTCCTTTAGTGGGTAACCCCCTTCCGCCTACTGAGAGTCTAGGAGTCGAGATGTACTCTTCATTGATGGGTACATTTAATCTTCCCCCTCCTACAGCAGGTATAGATATAATTTCATCCTCCAGCGATCCTTTACGGAGAGAGTTTGTTCAAACTCCTTATTCTTCGAAACCTGGAACCTTACCTTCATCTGTGACCACATCAGGTGACGACAAGGTGGGTGGAATAGGATCTCTTATGTCTACAGTAGAGCTTAGATGTGAATCTATCGATAACTCTGTAGATAACCATTCTACTTCTTCCTCTGGGAAAGAGATAGATGGTGATGTGGCTCATTTTCGGACCCTTGATTCCACCTCTGCATCAGATTGCTCGGATATTGTTTTTCCATCGGATGAAGCGATATTCGAAGCAATGACGGCTGTAGATCGACCTTTGGAAGATTTACATCGTCGGTTACACTTTCATTCCCCTGTGCATGAAGTCGAATCTCGGTCCTCCAGTTCGACTAGCGATGTTTGTACAGTCCCTTTGGCTCCAACACATTCATTTGCCAAAGGGAGTATATTGATTGGTTCGATCGTCGTACCTATAAACATCCCTAGGAGTAAGTCGGCGGAGCCCCCTGACGGGCTCCACCAAAAGAAGTACTTTGCTTAGTTTTGGCCAGGCAATGGCTTCTTTGTACTTTATGTATATTTGTACATATATCGTCGAGAGTTTTCTGATATCAGCACTTTTTGGTCTGCTGTGGCAGGTGTTGATGGATGATTTGGTCTATTTTGGGTTTGTCGATGGTGCTAGTCGGCACACTCGGAATCTTGCTTCTGCAGCTTGGGTACTTTATTATCCAACTGGTCAATTGATGGCATCAAGAGGCGTATGTATCGGTCCTGCTTCAAACAATATGGCCGAGTATACTGCTGTTATTAATTTATTATCCGAGGCAATCTCTCATGGGATCGACTCGCTGGTAGTGTACCTTGATTATCAATTGATAGTGTCTCAATTAAATAACATTTATCGGATACGAGATCCATCTTTATATCGCCAATATTTAAGGGTGAGGTTGTTGCAAAGATCATTTACTTATATTAATTATTTTCACATTCCAAGATCTCATAATTGGTTAGCTGATTCTATCGCTAATCAGGCATTAGACTGGCACATCAATCATTCATCATAATAAAATCAAGCATCAAAAAGTCAAACTGTATATATATATATATCGTAAAGCGTCTCGAGTGTACATATGTGTGTCCAAAAATATACAAAATTGGGACTCAAATGCCCATAATCATGTCTGGCATATCTAATGCCTCGGCTCAGGATGAGCGTCTAAGTATGTAACTATAGCATTGGCCACACGCCGAAAAATGCGAACCCAGTCACGTGGCATGCCAACCACATGACACTGCATATCCTCAGGAAGGTCCTCTATGACGGCTATCGGTACTCGGCAGCTCAATCTCGCCAAGTGTCATTGGACGTTGTTTAGTGTCCATTCTGTACCAGCAGCCGCCTCTTCGGCTCCTCGGCCACGCCGTCCATGCCACGGGAATCCATCTGGTCGTACCGTCCTGATGTCTGGAACATGATCATCATATCAGTCATTTGAATCTCATCAAAAATATTTTTCAAAATTCATCATTATATTTGAAAAATCTAAAAAATCATAAAATCAAAAAATCTTACCAATCTCGCCCCATGCTGCGTTCGGTGGTAACGCTAGATCAGGATCTCCTCGAAAATCCAGCCCAGCATAGGGGTAGTCATCCACGGCAATGATCTGCTGATCCCACCAGGTGAAGAAGTCATCGTCGAAGGCAGTCCTTGGGACCTCCCCACCCCCCAGACGTTTCATCAGATCAGCCCACCAGCCCATGCGTGGATCGCGTGGGGTGCTGATGGAAACTGCTACCCTGGGGCGGAGTGCGGGAACCTTCTCGAAAAAGAAAGTACACAAGATGCTCCCATATCCAAAGTTTTTAGTCTGACCCCTCCTGATAGAAGTCAGCTGGCTCTTCATGTTGGCCAGAAGAGGAGTACACCAGTCAAACACAGTAGTGAGACAGTGAACTTCCACGCTCATGTTTTGCCGTGAAGCCTGATGCAGAGAGGATGATCCGTTCACTCGAGCCATGGTGAACAGGATTATCCTAAGTGATAAACTCGCCACATGTGTGATGGAAATCTGGCTCCCAACTTTTTTGGGATGTCGCAGGCAGTATATCTGTACATAGTCCTCTATCGAGAGGCTACTCCGTGTCCTGCCCCGGGACTGTACTACCTCTCCCCTTCGGGAAAGGCCCGTGATAAAATAGATATCCTCCACTTCTACCCTGAGCAGCATCTGATCAATCATAAAGGCTTCCTCATCGACATCCCAATAATCAATGAGCATCTCAAGAAGACGCGTGTTCGCTTTCATATTTGGCAATTTGAAAAATTTAAGCAAACCGCATCCCCATAATGCATCTAATGCTTCTGGACTGTTCATAACTTCATTGTCTACCGTTGCGTGCTCTCTTTCACGCCACGTGACAGGCATCCTGAGAAAAAATCGATTCAAAACCGTTAGTTTTTGTTTAAAAATGATTCACGGCGTATACGCGGGTCCCTGTGCACACAGTAGCGTATAGGGCCCGCGTGTACGCGGGTTCAATATTACCAACCCGCGTATATGCCGCGGGGAAATTTTTGACAAAAATTCAACGGTGAAACATCAATCAAAAATCTTAAAACCTGTCACAATCAATTGCAAGCTAAGTATAAGAGTTACCTGGAGGTTTTTGACGAATTTGAACGGTTGAATCTGGCTGTGGGAAGTTTGCTCCTTTTGCTCCAAAATCTTTGCTCTCAAACTCAAATGGTAAAAATGGCGAGTCAAAAATGCTTTTTATAAGTTTTGAAAATGCAAAATTTTTTCAAAATTTTCTTTTGTTTGGCCTCATGTGACTTTTAACTTGGGAGCTTGGAATGTCGATATTGGTTTATTTTTCAGGACATTTTGGACGTTTTTCGACAGTTTCGAGACGGTTCCATGACTGCTAACCCGTCATGGCAGGTATCGTTTTCTCACTGGCATATAGGTTAGGGACATCATTTTTCCGTTGCATTATGCATACTAGCCTCCATTTGCCGATACATCTGCCATAGGGTCGATTCCATCGTGTTATGATTTGTAAGCCATCTTCACTCGTCGATTCTTTAAATCATGACACAATGGTAGAGCCATCCTTTACATGGGCATCCTAGTTAGCACCTCACTGACATTTGTTGCCCATGCTGCTCCGACTTGAGTAGGTTCGGGAGTCCTCTGTAGTCCCGCCATGACTTATGTGTTGAAGACTCATTCCTCTTAGCTTCTTCGCTTTGTTCTGGCCTTATACCCTAGAGGCTCCTTTGTGTTGAGTTGTACAACTGCATTTGCATGTTGACCACTTGCACCTTTTGGCCTAGAGCCGGCTTCACTTGGACTCGTGTTTAAGCCAACTTTTGACCATGACGTCTGCAAAATCAACCTTGCATACCTTTGACTTCTGCAGCTTGACACACTTTGACCCGTGGAAGGAACATACCTTTGAGTGTCACTGACCAGTTTTCACCTCCCTGCATTGAGCATAGGAACGTTCCTTTCCCAAGAACTAGATCATCTGTTTCACCGACACTCGTTCTTTCCACTGTACCATAGCATTCTTTCATTCCTTTTCCAGCTTAACAGAAAAAGACAAAAAAAATTAAATATTCCAAAAAGAGCGGGAACGGGACATTATTTCCATTTATTGTTGGCAGCTAGAGTCAGTCGTGTCGCCCTTGAACAAAGCACTCAAAACAAAGTCTCCTCCGCATGGGTGAGATTTAGTTTGACTTAGGTACGCCATAACCTTGTTATTGAGTCAGTTCTCCCCTGATTGGTTATCTCTTCCAATCATATGGAGGGTTCGTTCGTGCCTCCTGCATGGCGAACTTATACAGAGTCATCATATGCTACCAAATAGTCACATTGAGTCGTGCTTTTGTTCAAGGGAAGTTAGCCTGAGTCGGCCTCTCTGCGGTGTCTCTTGACTCATTTTTCAGTCGGCCATCCCTGGTTGTCAGTGTCATGTCTATTATCACATCAGTTATATTGGTCCTTTACTCGTGCCAGTTTGAGAAGGTCCCCATTGACTTCTTGCTGGCGGGTCTTGTCCTTATCGACGACGACATCTTGCTCTGAGGACAGGCCTAGAGCCGCACCCTGGCCCTATTTTCATTATTGATAGGTCACCTTGTGCTCAGCATCGATCAGTATCATGGGTCTTTGACTGAGTGGTTTCCCTTGTGTTCGACGTCAACTTACATTATCACACATTGGGATTCGTGCAGTACCTTGGTTTCCATTTGACCCTTTTGGTGGATACCTCGCCTCTGTGTCAGCTTTCATTATTGGTTGGTTTAGAGGGTTTCTGACGTGCGCTAGCCACATCTTGTGTACGCCGGAAACGTACTTCGGTTGGGTTACTGCATCTTTTTCGTCCGATTCCTTCCACATTATTGGCCTACGGGTTACACTCGCGCTAGATTGATGAAGCACACCCGCGTATATACACGTTTCCACAATATCACACCTATGTACAGATCTCAGAATATTGAACACTGAATCATCAATCACTGAACCATACATAGATCATTCCATCAGTCACAGGTCACTTGAACTAATCACAAATTATTTAAAAAAACATAGATCACCATATTGTAGCATCATTACCAATCAATATACCATTCAACATTTAACCCAGTCAACACTGTCAGATATATATCATCACAATAGAGACATCATTAACAGACAACAACAATCAGAACAAAACTAATGTCATCAATACTGCAAACCCTACCATATGTATGAGACTACCACAAGATATATCATTGTATGTACGTGCATAACATGCACAAGAGCTGCATACAAATCTGCAAACTTTATCTCAGAATATATACATGACCCTGCATAAATGCATCTGCATATGTACGCAACCATTCCCAAACACACCTGCGTACAGATATGGAAACTTTCACTACAAACAAAATTTCACTCTCCGCAACCTTTACTGTCAATACTACAAACTTCTAAATAATTCACTTAGATCACAACATCATTATAATAACATATTCATCATTATTATCTACTTTGATAATTTCAACTAGTAAATCAATCAAGCATATATGTCAACATACTTTCAGATCTGAGTCTTCTCCTTGCTCCCTGGTGCACACCTGTTCAAAATCATATCACACGTGTATAACCCATTACTTGCACACCTAACATCTTAATCTCCATCTCCTTATATAGTTTTAGCCTTTGCCAATACCTTATGCCAATCCCTTAGTAATGCCATTGGTATTCTTTGACGAGATCAAATAATCGTTGTCGCACTAATTACTATGGACCAATACCATGGTAAAGACCCCTGTTATCTAGATTACTATGGTGTGGATTCTGTACGTGACTTTTCTTCACAATACTTGTGTATGTACATGGCCTTTCTTCTCAGGACCTTCTTATACTTTCTCAAACTTAACCTTTACCATCCATTTGTCTCTGAACTGATATTCTTTATTCATACCATCTGTATCATTTTGTATAACCATCATGTTGTCACAATGTTGACATCTTTATCAAGTAGGTTTCCATCAAGGACAACACATTAGCAATAATGGTAAGGGTCATATTTCCATTATCCTCCTTTCTCAAAACCAAACTCCTTCATCATCACTTCCACCCGTGTAAGGGCATGTCTGCCTCCATTCCTCTCTAGCTTTAAAATATACCCTTTTCATGCAGGAACAAAATGTACTTGGTCAACACTGAGACTCTCTCATATAAATTCAAGAGAAAATATCCCCTTAGGCAAAAAGATTGGCCTTGGAATGAAGGTTAGGCGTGCATTTTTTTGAAGCAGGCCAAAATTCCCTTGCTTCACTAAAATGCACGCCCAAGCTTCATTTATTAGCCAATTTGATTGATAAAAATTGTAGATTGTTTATTTAATTATTTTACACACTTTTACATTGTTATATATTTACTTTTAGCTTAAATATTTATACTTCAAATTTCATATAACACTCTAAGTTTTGCTTTGACTTGCCTTATGTGAGAGTTGTGTATAAGTCGGAAACATAGTTATGTTGGATATTTGTCAGACATGGTGAAAGGTATATCCTAAGGTTAGGAGTTGTCCAATCATGTACCATTTCAAATTTCATTACCAAAAGTGTAATCGGTTTGGCGTGGGAGTGCATATTTGTTCTGACTACGAACAATTACTATTCTAACATACCTGGATTTCAGTGTATAACATTTCCTTTATGAAAACGACTATGTTATTGCCTAAAATGGTTTTATATTTAGGTTGGAATGATCATTATCATACAGTCAATTAAGTACATGTCCTGATGTGTGTTTATTTGAGGCACACAAACCTTGACTTTAACCCTATAAAATCAATCCAATTTGGCATATTCTTGCACAACATAAATTTCTATGTGCAAAATTAATGTTAATTATGAGTAAAAAAGTACTCTCCAAGTTGAATCATTCAATTTGGCCTTGAAATGAAGGATGTACATGCATTTTTGTGAAATAGGCCAAAATTTCCTTGCTTCACTAAAATGCACACCCAATATTCATTTATTGGCCAATCTCATTGGTTAAAGCTATAGATTGTTTATTTAATTATTTTACACACTTTTACATTGTTATATCTTTACTTTAGGCTTAAATATTTATACTTCAAATTCCATACAACATTCTAAGTTTTGCTTTGACTTGCCTTATGTGAAAGTCGTGTATTAGTGGGAAACATAGTTATGTAGGATATTTATCAGACATGATGCAAGGTTATATCCTAAGGTTAGGAATTGTCCAATCTTGCCCCATTTCAAATTTCGTTATCAAGAGTGTAATTGGTTTGGCCTGGGAGTGCATATTTGTTCTGACTGTGATCACTTCCAGATATGATTAATTACTATTCCAACACACTTGGATTTCATTGTATAACATTTCCTTTATGAAAATGACTATGTTATGGCTCATAAAATGGTTTTATATTTAGGTTGGAATGATCATTATCGCACAGTCAATTAAGTACAAGTCATGGTGTGCATTTATTTTAGGCACACAAGCCTTGATTTAAACCCTACAAAATCAATCCAATTTGGCATTTTCTTGCACGACATAAATTTCTATGTCCAGTAAAAAAGTACTCTCCAAGTCGAATTATTCAATTTGGCCTTGAAATGAAGGTTGGGCATGCAATTTTGTGAAGCATGCCAAAATTTCCTTGCTTCACTAAAATGCACGCCCAAGCTTCATTTATTGGCCAATCTAATTGATTAAAATTGCATATTGCTTAATTAATTATTTTATACACTTTTACATTGTTATATCTTTACTTTGAGCTTAAATATTTATACGTCGGATTTGATACAACATTCTAAGTTTTGCTTTGACTTGCCTTGCTTGAAAGTTGTGTATAAGTGGGAAACATAGTTATGTAGGATATTTGTGAGACATTATGCAAGGTTATATCCTAAGGTTAGGAATTGTCCAATCATGTCCCATTTCAAATTTCATTACCAAGAGTGTAATTGGTTGGCCCGAGAGTGCATATTTGTTCCGACTGTGATTGTAATAGCCCTGGTGAAAATTCCATGTAATAAAAGTTAAAAACAATAACCACGGTTGATGTGACACTTATTCCAACCTGAATGTTGGGCAAGACATCCTAGGGGGTGTTCATTTTATTGTTTATGGCTAAAGAAATTGGCAAAAGCAATGGCTAAGGATTTGGAAAGGCAAAATGGCATTTTGGCACATTTATTTATGAAAATAATGGAAATTAGGAGAAAAGGGAGGTGAAAGGTCACAGGTTGCATGTGAGCAAGAAATTGAAGGAAAATAAGGGAAAATGAAGAAAAGAGAGGCCTCATTCATAAAAAGGCTTCTGAGGATCAATTGGTAACCTTTTGTCAGTTCAGTTTTGGATCTCTCTCATTGTTCTCTCTCTCTCTCTCATACACTTGGAGACTTAGAGTTTTCTTGGAGCACTCTTGGAGGGTGTGACATACTTGGATTCTTGGAGCAAGAAGGCAAAGGAAGAGTAGGAAAGCGCAATAAGGCATCGGGATCAGCAACCACATCAAATTTTCTTGCAGGTACCGATTTGCATGTATGTTTCCTTCACTACTTTTGGCATGCATGGCATATGCATGGGGATTTTTGGTTGTGATTTGTCATTGGCATGGAGGATGGCCAGGATTGACAGTGGATTACCTAGCCTTGCCATTTCCTGGATAGCCATGGTGATTGTGGGTTTATTTTCATTGTTTCGTTTTTGGTTGGTTCTCATGTTTCCTTAGCTTGGGTTGAGTTATTAATCCTAGAGCCATGGTTGGACAAACACTCTGGAGCTATGAACAACTTGGGTTGAGTTACTAGTCTTGGAGCCTTAGTTGGACAAATGCTCTGGAGCCCTTGGTGAGTTGAGTTATTAGTCCTGGAGCCTTGGTTGGACGAACACTATGGAGCCGGGTAAAAGTTGTGGGTTGAGTTGCTAGTCCTGGAGCCTTGGTTGGACAAACGCTCTGGAGCTTGGTAAAAGTTGTGGGGTGAGTTACTAGTCCTGGAGCATTGATTGGACAAATGCTCTGGAGCCCTGGATGGCTGGGATAGAGATCGATCCGATGATGATTTGTGATGTCCGACCGTGAGGTGGAATCACTATTTGATGGGTTGAGGTGGATGGCCTCTGGAAGCCCTAAATGAGTTTTGATTAATGTGTTCTATGAGATCCCACATTCATGCTTGGAATATGGCACGGGGTTGAATGGCTGAAGAGAGATTTGGCTCAGCCATTCTACGATCGGGTGGAACATGGAAGTCCCATCCCGGGTTTGGATTTTACATCATTAATGAAAGGTTATTTCTCCTTTTATTTCTATGAGAATTTTGATGGATTGTATGTGGTCTATATGGCTGTACTTTCATGAGTATTTATGTCCCTATTATGCTGGTTATGTATGTGTTTTATGACAACAGCCATGTATGTCTTTCCTCATGTTTTTACTTGTAATTGAATGATAAATGTATCTATGACCTAATGGATGGAATGGTAGTTGATTTGTTGAGGCATCAATGGTTCTTATCAATTCTCATCTAAGTATGAGATGCCTATGCTCATAAATGTTAATTACACCTGTAGATTACACATTTGCAATATGTTTGACGAAATGCCTATCATGGCTAGTAGGGGTCTAGTCAAGGTCTTGAACAAGTATTTGCTTTAGTACTGTCATTTCCATGTTATTTTACTGATCTGAAGAGATGGTTCAATTATGGGCAATGACTTGGGCTCTGGGCCTGAAAAAGTGGCTCAAATCCTGGAGTCACTGGCATAGCACTGATAGTTTTGGTCTCTGGTCGCTAGCAGGCAAGCTTGTGAGAGCGACTTTGAGTTGTTGGTCGCACTCATGCCTATAACATGGGAGCGACTGAGCCTTAAATTGTCCAAAAGATCAGTGGGACCCCAAGGCAAGTTGTCTAAAGTATTGGATTGGTTCCTGAGGGTCCTGTAGCTGATAATTAATGTTTTTATGGTGTGTTTCCATCGGTTCCACTTCCTTAACATGACTTAGGAGGTCGAATCATATCATAGTGGCCTCTCGTCGCATGTTTACCCCGGCTGGATGGTTTCTTGGGTAGATGTGGGAGGAGGGTGTTACAGAGTGGTATCAGAGCATGGTTCACCACTCAGATTGGATGGGATATGTGTTGGTCATGCATGCATGTCAGTTGCATGTGTGTCTCTCACCCTTGCATTACATGTGCTTGTTGCATTTGCATGATGTTGTTCATGGTTGTAGTGATGTCATCATGTGAAATTTGAGGTGTTCTTGTGGAATGCATGGCTATGAGTATATGACCGGTTACATGTCGATTTATGTCTCCTACATGTATCATTGTAGTATGCTTGGTTACATTCTTGCATGTTTGGTTACATTCTTGTATGCTTGGTTGCATGTATCATTCTTGCAGGTTTGATTTCAAGTATTGTTCATTCATGCTTGGTCATATGTGCTTATGCATATGTGTGGATTGTTATGCATCACTTATGCATGTTCGTGTTTGCATGTGGTCAAGTGTATAGTGACATAATGATGGTGGTTGTCATGCAGGAGGTCGTGGTGTGCGTTGTTGTTGAGGTCATGCATTGATGACTGGACCCTATCTAGAATGATGGTTGCATGGTCATATGATTATGTTTTATGTTTCTATACGCTGTCATGATTATGTTATACATGTATAAAACTGATTTGTTGATCTTGTAGACGAGGTATCCTCCCGAACTATACTAAGGTGCGTTGGTTTATTGTGATTTGGTTTAGCTGACATGATATACCTTGCGGGAAGAAATATCAAATGGCTAGCAAGATGGTTGAATACAAAGAGTCCCCCTATGACTCAGAAGAGCAGTATGGTGTTGGGAAATATTCCGACTTGGCAGTGACACTGAGAAGTTTAAAGGAAGAACTAAGGAGTTGTAAGGTAGATAGTGACAAAATCATACAAGCATAGGAAAAGTTAGCAGAGGTAAATGCAGTCATACTTCAGAGCTTATCAGATTTGTAGCGACAGGGACTGCTTCAGATCAACCATGAGCAGTAGGATATAACTAATGGGGCATATGGTAGTAGATCGCATGGTGGTTGTTGAGCTTTGAAACTACATCTCTCCTACACATTTTCCTAGACTTTTTCCCCTCACCATTACCCCATAAGCTATCAAAGAACATTGCATATTGATTCTAAAAGAGCATTTAAGTGGTTTTCTAACTATGCTTTTATGTTTGCTATTTGACTTAGATTTTGCTCATTAGCTGCGGAATGCAGCCACTTTCCGCAGTTGATTCAACTTTCTGCAACTGCTTTTATTAAACTCTAGGTTGTAGGTGTCATCGGGCAAAACAGGACACGTGGGCAGATCAGGAATGACCTGGACATGGATCAGGTCCTATTGGTTCAGCTGGATTCATTAAGGAAAGTCGTGGTCAACGGTGGTTAAACGAAGGAGTCCTACGGCAACAGGACTCTGTTTTCAAACACGTGAAGGATTCGTGGCCGTTCCTAGATCCCTGGGGTCATGTTGACAGCTGTAGACTGCCCCACGATGCGAATCCAACAGCCACTTTTGATAGATTGAATAATCTCGGCAACCAGTATGCTAAGTTTACGGACGTTGTCCTTTTACGTGTCCTCAGTTGAAGTAGTTTCATAGGAAAACAATTATGAAGTTTTTGTTATAAATAACGTGTTTCCAAACGCATAGAGTTAGTCTTTGTTGATGTAATTTTGCTGTTAAAGTTTACTGTGCCGTGACACTAGTCCCACTGTGGTAACGAGAGGATTATTCCTCTGTTTTGAAATATAAAGAAGACTCTGTTTTTATATGACTGTGTGAGCATAATTCTGGACTGATAGCCTGTTGACCGAGGCTGTGTAGAGGGCCCCTGCATGCTGAGGTTTCATTTTCCTTGTTGCTGTAAAGTTTTTATGCATTGTTTCTCTATTTCCATTGCACATATTTCATAGTTATCCACCTGTGTATATTTCATTTGCTATGGTATTAACATTTCATTCCTATACATGATTTTTCAAGTTTTGTATATTGTTGTTAACACTGATCAGTGTGTGTGTGTTTCAGGATAGAGTAGGCCCGGGCATTTTCATACATTTTTTGCAATAACTAGTGACATGAGATTAACCTCTCTGCTGACTTTGCTTTTCTCAGTTTTTTTTTTAATTCCAGTTGTGCTTTGATCTCAGTCTTATTCACTTGCTTTGTTAGTTAGTTTAGATATCAAACTGCTCATATCATTGACATTATCTCCTAAAGCCATAGCTTAGACTACATGGCAAGCTATCAGACTATGAATGATGTGATTTGATTTTAGCTTTATTTTTCTGCAATTAGATATCAATTTCCTCATATCATTGACGTTATCTCCTAAAGCCATAGCTTAGACTACATGGCGAGCTATCGGACTATGAATGATGAGATTTGATTTTAGCTTTATTTTTCTACAATTAGACATCAATTTCCTCATATCATTGATGTTATCTCCTAAAGCCATAGCTTAGACTACATGGCGAGCTATCGGACTATGAATGAGTGAATTGATTTTATTTTTATTAGTTTGCAGTTTTTGACTTGTTTGAGTGCAGTAGCTTAATATATATATATATATATATATATATATTATTTTTTCTTGTATTTAGATGAGCAACAGAAGTAGTGATTTCATGATCAGTAGTTCATCATTTCTTTGACTTTACTAGCAGTACATTTCCATTCTTGTTTAAGTGACAGTTTCATTACTAGTACATTTTGAGATCCTCTGAAGTGCTAAGCACTGGAAATCAGCATAAAGGACATAATTGCCTTAAAATTTATATCCATACTTACCTTCTGAAGTATTCTTAAAATTTAGGAATAGGATTTCCATTCACATTAGGAGATAAACGAAGATAAAATCCCCAAAACAAAACAAAAATTGAAAACAATAAAAAGTAAGAAAGAGGTTGTCTTGCACATATAGTGCGCCACACTTCGTTAGTTTACGACTCCCGGTCAATAATTAATGTAGCAATTTAGGACATACTAAATTGGCTAAACAGTGGTCACCGATCAGATGGAGATGACACAATCAGAGATGGCAGATTATTAGACACTCCGAATAAGAGAAGGGATAAACACAAGTATGATTCTAGTTCTGATTCAGATAAGCACTATGATCGTCATCGGTATCATCCTTACAGGAGGAGTGATAAGAGGTATTTGCCATAAGAGTTTAAGAAAGCAAAGCTACCTACTTTTGATGGATAGGTAAATAAATCACAAGATGCAGAGGCGTGGTTCCTAGGCATGAAAAACTTCTTTAGATTGCATGATTATTCAGAGAACATGAAAGCTAGAGTGGCTACATTCAGTCTCAAAGGAAAAGCAAACATTTGGTGGGAAGACGTGAAGAATGTCAGAGGTATAAATGAGGAAGATTTGACTTGGAGTGAGTTTGAGTGACTATTCAAGAAGAAGTATTTGTCGGAAATATACTTTGATGACAGGGTGAAAGAATTCTATGAGCTAAAGATGGGATCCATGACAGATGATGAGTACACTAGCAGATTCTTGGAGTTGTTGAGGTATGTGCCTTACCTCAAGGAGGAGAAGGCTAAGATTCAGAGATTTGTTAGTGGGTTACCGATTGCATTCAAAGATAGGATTGAGTTCGATGAGCCTAGATCATTGGAGGAGGCTATCCAAAAATTGAAGCATTGCTATGAATAACCAAAGCACAAAACTAAGACGAAGCCAGACTTGAGAGGCAATGCAAAGAACAAGGTAAATGGGACAAGAAGCGAGTAATACCACATGATTCGAGTAACAAGGAGAATGTTGCACAACCTAATAGGTTCAATGCATCAGATAGAGGAAAGGGACACAAATCTGAGGAGCGGAATAAGGAGCCTGTGCAGTGTTGGACTTGTGGAGGAGATCATCGTAGGAAGGATTCCCACAGTACCAGAGTGGTAGGCCTAATATATACAATGCGTAGGAGGCACAAAATGTTGGAGATGTTGGTCAGAGTATTCCACGTATCTATGTAGCATTGGATAACAAACAGGCAGAGCATCAGGCATCTTTCATTGAAATGGACGATAAGCTTTGTGATCAAGTTATTTCTATTTTGATTGACCCTGAATCTAATTATAGTTATGTTAGTCCTGACTTGGTAGATAAGTGTGGTTTGATTAAGGAATTTCATGCAAAGTCTTGGTTAGTGCACTTGGCTAGAGTCTTGGTCCTGGAAACCATTCTTTTAATAAATGTTGAAACACGCATTCAAATGAAATGAAGACACCATCAAACTGTAACGAGAATTAAATAACTGTCACACTAACAAAGGGACTAGTCTAGGACCTATGTTGTTACACAATATAGAGGTTAGGATTCTGTAATCATTAAAGCATCAACAAGACTAATAATAACAATAACATCAATCACACATGAATTATAACTAAGAGGAAATAAATCAGACAACTATAGTACCTTCTTAACCAGTGATCTCTACTAAGAAGGAGGGCCCTTCTTTCCTAGTAGGAGTTGGTATACTACACATCACACAAGCTAGTCAGCAAAAAGGTATGGCGCCAATCCACGATTTACTAATGTTTATTATAATTGTTGAATTTTTTACATCATTGGAATGACATCTTAGTTGTAACTTAATTGAAATTGTATTATGGTATATATGTAAACTTTGATATGATGTAATATGATTATGGTTTCATTTCATATGTTGTAATATTAAAAATAAAAATAAAAAAATTGCATGAAATAAATAATAACTTTCCATTTTGAATGTTTTTTTTTTGCAGAACACGAATCTTCCAAAACATGTAGTTGATCCCGAGATCGAACAAGATTATGTTGGTATGGTTCAAACATTTGAGACAATCATGATGAGGTAGATGGATAGGACACTGAGGTAGACAACTACAATGATGATAGTGATGATTGTAACACCCCCTCCTCCCAGGTCTACCCAAGAAACTGACCAGTCAAGGTAAACATGAGATGAGAGAGGTCACTATAAGGGATTCAACCTCCTTGGTGACGTTAAGGTAATGGAATCGACAGAACATATCAAATAAACCCATCCACATCAGCAACAACACCCTCAGGAGACATGTCAGCCACTCATAAATCCTGCCCCTGAGTCCCACTGATGTTTTAAGATTTTTAACCCCTGGTCGCTCTCATGTTATAGGCATGAAAACATCCAGAACCCAAAGTCACCCTCACAAGCCTATGTGCCAGCATCCTTGGAATCTTTTCAACAGACCTGTGCCTGTGTCCCCAAGATTTGAGCCACTTTTCTAGCCCAAAATCCCGGTCTTTGCCCATAACTTTTACAACCTCTAGAATCCATCAAAGACATGATGACAAGATAAATAAATCAAAATTCAACCTTAGGATTAAGCCTGAGCATCCCTAAGCGGGATTGACATTCTGTCAACCACTTGGCATCAATGCAACCTACAGGTCTAGGATACAAGATAGAGCATGAATAACTGAAAGAACTTATGAAACATAACTAGAAGGATCACCACCTTCTCCATTGAACTGTTATAACATCAATTAGGTCTTGCATCCATCGTTTAAGAATTACAAGTAAATACATGAAATAACCATGACATGAACCAGTCATATAACCATGCTTACAACCAGCATAAAACCATATAGATATCAGAGATATGACAACCATTAAATCCACATATAAACAAGTGCAAAAGTAAGAGAACTTATCTTTTATTAATCATAGGCAAATCCGACCAAGTTTGGGACTTCCATGATCATCCCGACCATAGACATGGCTGAACCAAATATTTCTTTCACCCAGTCACCCTCGTGCCATATTCCAAGCATGAATGTGGGATCTCATAGAACAACCAATCCAAGAAAAATCAAGGGAATTCAGAGGTTAAACCACCTCCACCCTCATCAAACCGTGATCACATCAAAACCAGTGCTCTGGTCACAACCACACCGAACTTGGAATGCCATCCGGAATCCATCACTATCCTTGAGGAATTTACCATCTCCTTATCTCTCAGGCTTTACCGCAATCCAATCTCGGCCGTAAACCGAGACCAGTCTCTCAGGCTTTACCGAAATACAAACCTGGATCACTAGGCCCTAAAAGAAGATTCCTCCCTCAGGCTTTACCGTGTATCCCTCCAAAACCGGTCAAGGGATTCCTAGGCCTTTGGGAATGAAACTTAAGCCCACCTCCACCTTGGATTCCGAAATCCATCCAACAAACTAAAGCTCATAACCAAGATAAACATCCCAACATAGTATGGCATCCGAAAAAAAGCAAGGCTAGGCTGAACACCACCCTCATAACCCGACAAAACCATGCTATCGACAATAAGAGAACCATACACAAACATGTAAAGCCATGCATGTCCAAACCAACTAGGAAATCACACATGCAAAAGGCTACCTACAAGTATTCCTGCTGAAGTTGCGTGATCTTGCTTTTCCTTCCTTTATCCAAAGCTAGAGTGCTCCAAGAAAACTCTAAGTGACCGAGAGAGAGAGAGAGAGAATAATGAGAGAGCTCCACACTTAAATAACAAAAGAGCTTACACTCACTAAGATCTTGCCAACTTATCCTTAGAAGCCTTTTTATTAATGAGGCCTCTAATTTCTTCATTTTGCATTATTTTCCTTCAATTTCCTCCTCACATGCAACCTGTGACATTTCACCTCCCTTTTCTCCTAATTTATTTTATTTTCATATATAAATGTGCCAAAAATGCCTTTTTGCCTTTTAATGCCTTTGCTTTATCCTTTTGCCAATTTTCCTTAGCCAAAGCACACATCCAGTGATGCCCACTAGGATATCTTTGCCCAACATTCAATTTGGAAGATGTGTCCCTTACCCTAGGTATATATATATATATATATATATATATATATATATATATATACATACATATATATATATAGATATATAGATATATTTACATGGAATTTTCACTAGGGCTCTTACAATGATGATCATGATAGACATGATGATGATGATGAGCAATATTTTGGTAGCAGCCAGTGACATTGATCATATATACTTCATCATGGATGATTGTTGATAAATTGTTATGATGTCTCTTTTCATGTTTATTATCATATGTATCATTTTCATCCACTACCATATTGAGTTATATCATTTTGACTTATATCATTTGGACATGTATTATATGTGTCTACATTATGTATAGTTGGTGTTACACTAAAAAATGTCACCATGACTATTTGCAGTTAGTATGGCTCCATCCACTGTCATACTATCCTCCTTGGCAAGTCTCATGCCTCTGCTCTTCATGTCAAACTTCAAGAAAGAGAGAAAAGTCATTTAAAGTCAATTATCTCTGGTACGCAGTTTCTCTTAGCCTTACCTGCGTGTACGCAACCCAAGTTCACAATACCTGCGTACTTGTACGCTCTGTATGTAAAGGGGTGGGTGCGTACCCCTGTAAAGGTCAAAAGGCGCGAGTTTCATCTTAAAAAAGTTACTTGTGGTCATTTCTAGAGTCTTCTAGAAGCTTGTTTGACGTGTATGAAGCGCCTCCAGATGGTTCATGTATCCCTACCAAAGAGGAACTTATCCCATCAAGAGGGGAGCTATCCCATCCAAAGAGGGGCTTATCCCATTGATGGTGGACCTGAATAACTTCCTCTAGAGCACTATAAATACAGGCATTGGGCCAAAGGGAGGGGAGGTTGAAAGCTGAACATTCCTAAAGGTAGACGTTGCTGGAATTAGGACTTCCTTGTAGAAGCTTGTGAGGAGAGATTACCATCTTTGCTTGTTTCATTTGGAAGTGGGTGAGCTGATCAAAGTAAAGGAGAACTCTTGTGGACCCTGGGAGGGACTTGCACAACACCAAGGCTCAGGTTGTAATGGTTCCTTTTGTTACCTTTTAATACAAATTAGTCCATTCTTCTCAACAATTTGTTATTTATGAGTTGTTTCATATACTCCTTGGTCTATATGTTAAATATGTTTTATTTTATGTGATATTCAGGTGCTATTTAATCGTTTGATTGTTAGTGAATGCAGGTTTCGAAGGGAAGGATGAGCTCATCCGGATCAACGAAGCTGGACTACTACAACAGCGTTGGATTACAAGTAGGATCTAAACACTTGATTTCTCATATTGTAAAGGCATATTTAGTGAAGGATTGCTCTTATTTGTCTTGTTTGTCACTAGAAAGTCTTAGGCTTCTAGGGAGGTCGGTTGTGTCGGCACTAACGACTCTTTCCGTATGACAAAATGGCGACTCCGCTGGGGACTCCATGAATGTGTTTGAGTTCTTTTTGATTTGATATTTTGGTCTGAGAAAAATCGCTTGTTTTCTGATTTTTGGCTGTCTAACTGTGTATTTGGGTGGGTTAGCTTAGAGTCAAATTAGATTTTTATTTTTCTTAGCTTTGCCAGCAGTACGCAGCTTCTGAGTTAGGCACAGTGCGTACTTGTATGCACTGCGTCTTCGTGCACAGGGTGTCCCTGCACCTGTGTCAACAGATCACCTGCGTACCCCTGTCAAATTTGAGAAAATTTCATTTTTCCTCTTTTTTCTCTTTAGATTTTGTTTTTAATTTGTTTTTACTGCCCAGATCCATTAGTTTACTGTCAGAGATCTTCACCTGAACTTGTCCCGTTAGTATCGAGGGTTTTGATGGAATTCATAGGGATTTTGCCTTAGGGTTTGATTTTTAACTGGTCCTGTAGTGACTTTGGCGTTAGAGGTTGTCGAACTTTGGATCTCCTTGGTTTTGATCAGTCCTCTTAGGAGTCGGGCCTGTCATAGAAGTCACCCTTGTGAGAGACCTACCTTTGTGTCTTCTCTTTGCGAATCTCGAAAAGTTTGTTTGTTAAAGCCTTGAATTTCATTCTTGAGAAAAAAGAACAAAAAGATTTCGATTTTGTTTTTTGATTAGTTTATGATTCTGCATGAACTGATCCTTAGTTGCATTTTGACTGAGTAAAACATCCGGGAATTATCCTTGTAGGCTTTTGTCCTCATTATTTTTTGCTTTTAGGTAAATTTCCTTTTAATTTGCTTTTGAGTGAATTTGATTTGATTGTCTTAGATTTGTTAAATTTCATTTGATAAATAGTTTTTACATGCTTTATTAATATAGAAAAAACACAAAAAATTCTTTTGGAAAAAGTTTGCTTTGGTAGCATTTGTAGTCTTTTGGGAGAAAAAGAAAATTTCGTGAAGTAATTAGTGGTCATGAGTTGTGTGTTTTGAAAAGATAAAGAGATTGTTTCTTTGATTATCTTTACTAAGAAAGTTGTTTTCTATAAAATTTGCATTTTCCAACTCTCTTACTTAGGAGATTCATTGAAAAAGAAAAGTAGTGTAAATCATCTTAGGTGCATCTTTGTAGTGGTTGCGAGTCGAGTCTACACACCACCAGTTTCATCTCCACTACCTTTTTGTCTTTAAGAAAAACCATAAAATTAACGCTTAAAGTAAAATCAACTTAGTAACTTTTATTTACTAGGGCTCTGAAACACCAATTTAGATCAGGCTAGTGTCTTGGAGTAGGAGAGTAATTAACTCTCCAAGACAACAAAACCAAACAAGTAGCTTATCTTGTGATAGAATAAATCCAATTGTTTCATTTGTACTCTGGGAAAGCTCCTCTTAAAGGAGAAGCACGAGCTCGTGTCCGAACCAGTGAGGGGATCAATCCTCCCTCGTTGGGAACGACGCCAGACACGCACGTATTACAAACGGTAAACCTCGGATTAACCATTGTCGAGGAGCCAGGGGTCACTTGTCGGTAAACCTTGGATTATTGTCAAGGAGCCGGCAAGGGGATTGAGCTTGATACTCTGCCCTTGCGTGCTGTCAGAGTGTAGACTGTTCCCCCAGGTGCATTTGTTGCTGTTCGTAACCTTAGTGACCATTATTTTTAGGATTCTACCGAGGTGACGGTGGAGGGAAGATCCCACTGTACCTGGAGCAGACGTCAGCTAGACTCACTTGGATTTTCCGGGGCTTTCACTTCACTCGAGACGGTTAAAGTGGAGGAACTTGTGCCGGTCTATTCATTAAGCAGGTTGCCGGGGTAACTGTTCCACCCGCCACTTCTGTACTGAATCCGGCGATGTTGGGTTTCATCTCCAACTAGCGTTTTTGGTCCGGAAGGCTACTGTTTGTGCTTGGTTTGACGCCCTAGATTCTTTAGGCGTGTGATTCAAATTTGTTTGGTTCTTTAGATACTTTAGGTGGTTTGCTTTGAGATTTTACTTTGTTTGCGTGTGCAGTAGTTAAAAGTTTTTAACTATGGCGGAATTACCGAGACAGTCCCGTCGACTTCGGGGAAAGTCTCTTGAGGTTGTTTCTGTGGCCGAATTGTTGAGGAAATCCCGTAGACTTCGGGTGAACCTCCTCAAGACGTCCCAAGTCATTACGAAGGTTTAAAGGTCCTTGTGACTCCTAGTGGCAGTAAAGTAGGTTCACCTGAAGAAGGAGAATCGCCATTGGTAGTCCATCCAGATTACCAAGGTCTAGAAACAGGTTATAATCCTGAAGCAGTTGCAGTTTCCGAGCTTTCTGGTAGTTTTTCATCTACTAGTGATATAGGCGAAGAACCTGAAGTATCTGAACCTGTTACTCCAACTTCTAGTGCACCAGATTCACCTAGGGTAGAAAGAGTCATCACCGAAAATCTTCCTACTGGTTTGATAGCTATTGAAGAACTTGCTCCAGAGGAAGAATTAGGCGTATCTATCCTTGAAGATCAACCTACTATTGATCTAAGAGAGCGTGAATCTATCTTTTACAGTCCTCCTAGAAGTACTACTTGGTACCTTTCGTTAACCAATTATTTAGACAACTCAGGGATAAGTTTTTCTCCACCTCGAACTCCTTTTCCACCTGGAGGTATTTATACTCCTGTAAATATGTCTGGTCAGTCGTCCGTGTTCACTCAATCTCCTGAATCTTACTTGTACGGTGGTCCTTCTGTTCCCTCCGGGTATCAGTCACTTTCTGGTACCTTTGCGGGGGCATCTCCTCAACCCATTGATCATGGGTTATTAGCTGGAAACAATGGTAATAAACCGTTGGGTGTAGGGGACATTTACATGATGTCAGGTTCAGTTCCCAGTTCTCAACCTCAAAGTGGCCAATTACAGCCTGGGGGGCAGCCTCAATTAACGCCTGGGGGGCAACCTCAAGGTACACAAATTGCGTCTGGGGGGCAACCTCAAGGTACACAAATTGCGTCTGGGGGGCAACCTCAAGGAGAGTATGTACCCATAGTACAATACATGCCTCAAGGTCAACCCCAGCTTCAATATGTACCCCAAGGTCAACCTCAGTATCAATATTTACCTCAAGGGTATCAACCTCAAGGTCAAGGTCAACCTCAGTATCAGTATTTACCCCAAGGTTATCAACCTCAAGGTCAATACTCGAGTCAAGGTTATCAACCACCTCAAGGTCAGTCATATGTTCAAGGTATGGGAACTGTGCCTTTCAGTTATCAATCCTATCCTCAATCCGGTTATGGATCTCAGTATCCTCAACCTGTTACGGGTCAATACCCCGGAATGATAGTGTGGGATCCATCACAAGGTCAACAGGTGTTGCAGCCAAGTATACAGTTGTTACCTCAAACTGGACAACCCGTAGTTTCTGGTTCACCCCAACAACCACAATCTGTCCAGTCAAATATTCAAACTTCTGTAACTTCGGTAGTTACTCAGCCGCCAATTGCACCTAGTACTCCATCTCAAACAACTGCTGCAACTACCGCAACATCTACCGCACTTACTTCTGGAGTATCTGTTAACACCCAGGTTGTTCCCTATGACTCCCAAGGGAATACGGCCGGGGTAACCACTAACCAATCTTTGGATCACAGCTTCTAGCCAAACTGTAATCAGAGAGGGCTCTCTCTTTATGATTTGTCTCTGTTATGATGTTGTTTTAGGCTAGGTATTATGCTCAGGTTTTGGTTTATGTTTTGGTTGAAGGACTTCTTTCAGGTCTTACGGTGTAGTGTTTAGAGAGTAAAATATCATTGGGCAATGGAGTCTGGAGTTATGAAGTGCTTAGAAACGAAAGATTGCTGGTGCTTAAACTGCAGGGCCAATTTTGTATTTCAGACAAACAAATTTAGTTTAAATAGTGATGTATGTCAACCAATAGAAAGCAATTAAGAATTTTCTATTAAGCTGGTGAGGTGAAAGTGTAACACGCTGCACAGGAGCAAACTTGAATTCCTGTGACAAAGGCTACTGTGAAAGATGTATTCTGAAAGTGCAGCAATTAAGAATTACACTTATCAAGATTGCATCTGAAGAAAACATTCATTAACAACGCAGATTGAACTCAGGGTATTCATTGAATAAATCCTGAAAGTTATTCTTTTTCCTTGTTGCTAGGTATTTAAAGTGAGATAACATATGGATTTTAACAAACAAAATACATAACAGAGAGAGTTACAGAGACTTATTGTATGGCGAAATACACAGGAATCCAGCAGTTTCCAACAGACACCAATACACATTCAACACTTCAGAAATCCGAGAAATTCCATCACTTTCTTTTTTAACTTCTGAAAGGATTACAGCATAAGAACTTCTTCAGGAGAAATCAACAACAACCCTTGCAAGCTCATGCGAAGGGGACTTTATAGGAATGTTTATACAAAATATCTCAGGCATTGAGTCATCTGAGAGGGAAAATATCTTCATAGATTCGTACAGAAAGTAGAAAAAGAAGTTATTGCACCCTTGAATGCAGCATAAATGGTCTTTATGTCTGTCAGAGGATAATTTGACCTTTGGAGGTCATTGAGTCGGTTGAGCCGCTTTGCTTTAATGCTGAATAACGCGTCTTTATTTCTTGCTGCGCTGTATTTTCTCGGGTTTGCCATCTGTGACTGTGATTGCTGCTGTGGCGACTGAATAGCCCTGCTGAGTTGGCTCAGCCTTTCATCTTTGCTCTGTATGCTTATCTATCAAAATTCTGCCTGTGTATGACTTACTTAAAAACTGGAAAAAATTAACATTTACAGCTTCTGGCTTGATAATATTATCTGTGTCAAATTCTTCCAGACTTCCTGTGTGGGCAATTGGTGATTCACAATTGCCTCTATGGTTTCATCTGCTTCTGTATACTTAAAAAAATTTGGAGGCACATCAAACAGATGACTGATCTCATTCATAATAAAAAATAGGTTGTCCACCCTATTGTATAAAGTTTGCCCTGATGTTGGCCCTGATTCTGCTGAAGTGCTGGGCTGTCTTGCAATTTGTCCTGCAGCATAGGCATCAACCCTCTTAGTGTAGTTTTCAAGGGTAAGCAGTCTTCCTACACTGCTTAATATGCTGGGGAGGCCTCTGTTCTGTAATGCCTGAAATCTGTCCATGAACTTGTTGATTTCAGTTTGCATATCCTGGGTTCTTCTTTCCAATGTTCCAACCAGGTTTCGTAGTGTCAGGACCCTTTTAACCATTGAGATTGTCTCAGTCCTGTGAGCAATTCCCATGGTGGCCAGTTGAGAGCTTGTCCTGTTATTTAAAATATTGATCATTCTGGTGGCAGCATCAGGCATGTTGCCAAGGCTTGCTCTAGCTCTGTGTATTTCCCTGTTTGCCTTAGCAATGAGTACTGATTGTTCATCTATAGTCTCAATGTACTGCCACTGATTGGTGATAGACCGGCCAATATTGGCCCAAAGGACTGCTTTTAGCTCTGCTGTCACCTTTTCTAGTGTGAGCTCCTTCTCAAGCTTAGTTATCCTCTTCTTTAGAGCTTTTATTTCTCGTTCCTTTTCAGCTGCATTCTGTTTGCTCTTATCATATCTCTCATTTACTTTAGCCAAAGATTCTTTGGCTGAATTGAGCTCCAACATTTGAGCTTCCAGGACTTGAATTTCATTTTGGAGCTTCTGCATATCCAGACTATGAGTCTGCTCTGTTGTTGGTGCAGTTGTTGATGTAGTTGGTGCTGTAGGCCCTGTTTGCTGAGGAGGAGGGGCAGTTGTTGTAGGAGCTTCCTCAAGATTGATTATTTCAGGAGGAGGCTGGGAGGTTTGACCCTCTTCTCTTTGCTTCAGTGCTGCCTGTAGTGCTGCCTTTGCAGCCTCAGATTCTCCTAGTTTGTCTTGAGTCCGGATTAGCTCCTTGTATAGAGATATCAACAGGGTCGTGGCCTCTTGATCATGCCTTTGCTGGGCCACCTCATCTGTTTGAGGGTGGATTGTGGCAGGGAGTTTGATCTTTCTCCTCAAGGCTGCCATGTCAGCATCCCTCAACTTCAATACCTCTTGTATCCCTTTGATATCTTTGGGATCATGTCCAATCTCAATGATTATGTCTTCCAAGGACCTTATTCTGTTGTCCTTTGCCTGGGATGATGCCCTCTCCAACTCCAGTTGAGAGGCTGTATTGTTAAGGCTATTTTGCAGCTTATAGTTATCCAAGGTTTGGTCTGCCAGGGAAGCATAGACCATCTCACCCGTTTGCTTGTGCAGTTCTATCTTGTCCATTGGGTGGATATCCTTGGCAAGGACTTGCAAGTTAGTCCTCAAATAATCAGAGGCAGATTGGGGTTGTACTGCTGTTGGCATGAAATGACTCATGATCATTTTGCCTTCCTGCACATCATATGCAGACATGAGTCTCTGCTGATTGGTGGGAGCCAAGTTTAGCAGATGGTTGTACAGCTGTCTCTTGATGGGCTCATTTCTCATCTTAATATCGATGAACTGTTGTTTAATACTAGGCCCACCTTCCCTTTGCTGCCTAGAGGAACTCACTTCTCCTCCCATTGCTCTATCCTGTTCCTGTTGAAAGGAACTTGCTGATGTTTCCCTGCTGGGTGGGACCATACCCAGAGGCTGCCTTATTGGCATCTCTTCCTCTGAAAGAGGATTGATTCTCTGCCTCTTCTCCCCATGAGTTGCTGATGTTGTAAGGGGAGTTTCTCTGTCCCTTTTCCTGCTTGTGTCCTCCTTTTGTGGAGTCTGAAGTATTGTTGCATCAGGTGAAACTTCTTGCCTTGGAGGCTCAGTTTGTTTAGTGGATTTAGGGGCTTCTGCTGTTTGCTTTTGCTGGGCAGGCTGTTCCTGCCTTTGTTCTTGTTGTTGTTGCTGCTCCTCTTGCTGCTGCCCTTCTCCCTGCTGCTCCATCTCTTCCTGTTGCTGCATTAGAGTTTCCATTTGCTCTTCGGTCATAGGAGGTGGCTGTTCCACCTGCTTTTCTTTGCCTTTGTTGACTGTCTGTGAAGGATTGATGGCAGCTTGATGGTGCGTTGTTGAGGACGAGGCAGCTGCTCCAAGTTGTTTTTTGTATGAGAGGGGAACCTGTCCACAAGTTTCTAAGTCAGCTTTCTTTTGAATATTTCTAGCCTCTCTCTCTAGCAGCTCCTCACTAGTAATTTCTTCTTCTAGGGTACCTTCTTCCCAGCTTAATTTATTGGCATACTGCTCAATCTCAGGCTGCCTTACGTGTGAATAGCTGCCCAATTTGTATCTTATCCTCCTGAGGGAGACAAAGTGATTGGGATCATAGGGTATCCATTCAAAGCTAGTTTGCAGTTTAAGGGCCTCTAGGATACTGTTTGCCTCTTTCCACCCCTCCTCTTTTCTGTTGTATAGGAAAGGGCCCAGCTGGCTCCTTACCTTCAACTGTGCCTTCTTGTTCTTGCTTTGAAAGTGGAGGTAGTCGGCATTCCCAAATTGCCTGAAATATTCTAAGGCAAAAAGCCTCATGGGGACATACCTCGGCAACCTAAAAGGCTTCAACTCACAGCCATATACTCTGATGACTGTGTGGTCTTGGTAGAGGTACCAATTACCAATGCTGTAGGTTTTGTTCAGGTGGAGAATTCTCCTCATGTCATCAGTTAACCTTGGAGGAGGAACACCATCCAATACTGTCATGGCTGGATGAATGAATAAGTCTATGAACTCAGAGTATGTGTATGGTGATACTGAGGCACAATGAAAAACAGAGGTCCAAAACACAACTGACCTTGGATTCCCCTGGGCATTGACTTGTTTCAAGGGAATAGAGAAGCTGGCTGGCTGATAAAACAAGAATAGGTGGTATATGTATGAAGTATACCTGAACAGTCTTTCCCTCTTCAAGTTCATGAACTGGTCATGGATCTTATCTGCAATGTATGTGGCATAATCATAATGTACAGCTGGGGGTTTTCCAGGAGAGAATATAGACAGTATTGCCATTATGATTTCATCCACCTCCTCCATTCCCTTGAAGCCTAAGACATAGCTGATCAAATCCACTAGCATTCTGCCCAATTCATTCAAGTAATGATATCCAATAGGAGGAGTTCTGATGGCTTTAGACCCTGGTTTTACAAACAGCTGGCTGATTTTGATGGTCTGGTCATTTGACAACTTATTCCCCTTCTTTATCAAGTCCTGCATGTGGAGGGGGGTCAATGGCTTTGCAGTGTGGAAGTGCAGCATCTCATTTATGCTTTCTGGGGTGATATGAAACAGAATTGCGCCTGTAGCGCTGAGGAAAGCTCTTTGGCCTGGATCATAGCACTCCTGGCATCTGTAGATCAACTCTGGCATAGGATTTACCTGGGGGAGGTTGTAGATGGGCAAGTTTGAGTCCCAAACCCCTAGGATGTCAAATCCACTAAGGTGCTGGGCTCTCAACTCATTCAGCATCTGGATATTATATTTGGAGCCTAATGGAAACCAGTCTAGCATTTGATAATCCATATCTCCCAGGGCTTTCCATTCTAATTCCTGGTGAGGGGCATTGAGAGGCTTGATATTCAGTGCAATTGGAGTCTCCATGGTCTATTCAGTTTCTGTCTTGCAGGTGAATTAGTTCAAGTGAGTAGTACAGCACAGAAGTGACTTTTTGCAATGCAACTGTGAATTACAGGGACCAGAGGGTGGAGTGGACACGCAGCAATTGAACTACTGCTCGAATTATGAATAAGACCAATGCCTGGTCTCCCTCTGTCTTCTTTGGCAGGTTTGAATAGCTTGACCAACTGTCTCACGTTTGCGCGAGCAGTTTACAGTTTTCGACCAAAACTCGGGAAATGAAGGCTCAGCTGGTGGTTTCAAGGTTGCAGTTGTAATTTAGAAGTGTTGCAGAGGAAAACTGTCGGTGAAATAGTGAGTTTCAGTGTTCCTTAAGCGTTCTGAGCAATTTACAGTGAATTTAGGCGTATGGAGGATGAACTATGAGAAATACCTGGCTAACCGCGAACAGAGGTCGTAACTGTGGGTGGAATTGGTGCTCTGGAGGTCTTCAGGTCGTTTCCCGCAGGTGGCGCAGTTCAGGATGTGAAATAGCATGCAGAGGAAATAATAGCAAATGAGCGAAAAGTATGAAAAAAACGCGTTTTTTGGCTAAAATATGGACCTTTTGCAATTTGGCGCTTTTTCTGTGATGACGTCAGCATGACGTCATAGGGTGGGGTCAGCCTCGGATGACGTCAGCATGACGTCATCGGACGAGGTGGCGGGTAGCCATTGGTCCACGGGGTAATGAGGTGGCAGGCACGTTGGCACAGACGCGGACAAAAGTGTGATGCGGTGGCAGGCACGGTGATGTCGTGGGGATGGCGCTGGACCCGCAAACCGGGCGGTGAATGACCTAACGGTTACGGTTTAGCCCTAACAGTTGCGGTTTCTCAGGG
This sequence comes from Pinus tabuliformis, assembly GCA_031772625.1. Classification (NCBI taxonomy): domain Eukaryota; kingdom Viridiplantae; phylum Streptophyta; class Pinopsida; order Pinales; family Pinaceae; genus Pinus; species Pinus tabuliformis. The sequence continues at coordinate 1,843,957,475 of CM062817.1, read as the reverse complement.
CGGTTATGATACGGCCCCGCACTTGTCAGAGATTGCTCCGAGAGTCCTCAACGGGCGACGCGTGGCCGCGCCCTGACGTAACGCAACGTCACTTTCTCGGGCGCTAAACCTCTGTTGCGGGGACCGCTCCGACATCCATAAGGACCGTCGGATCTCTTGGATCTGATCCGACGGTGGACGGGATGATGATATGATAGGTGGATATGGCCACGGGCGGAGGAATAAATATATATTTTTTAATGTCTTTTCAATATATTCCGAAAAATTGGATATATGCGCAAACTTTGGTTTAAGCAGCGGAAAGTGGGTTTTTCGGGGTTTTTGGTAGTTTCAAAGGGGTTTCATGGATAAAGGGGTTTTGTAAGGTTTTTCCGATGCGCAATAAGACAGCCCCAATACTTTGGATAAGAGAACAAAGTGGGTATTTTGGGTTATTTTTGCAAATGAAGCGGGTATGGGTAAAACAAGGTCATTTATGAGGCTCTTTTGGCAAATGAAGTTTTCTAAGGGGCCAAATGACTTCAGAAGAGGGGAGGGGGTTAGACTTAGGTTCATCAAGATGACCAGGTGTCATTTGATCCCTGACACAGAACTTATTGGCTATAATGCCAAGGGGAGGGGTATTTATACAAAATTTGGGGTTTATACACCATGGTGTTAATACTAGTAGGGGAAAGGTAATATAGGGGATTTACATAGTAAAGTTAGAGTTAATATGGGGGAAATGAGTGAAGGGAGAAAATACTAAGTTTGTTTGAGACTAACTTAGTTTAAGAAGTAGATCAAAATGAAAAGATTTTTACATGGGAAATGTGGCTTTTAGAGTCATAAGAACCATCATAACACTTCAGATTTTTCATAACTCTCCATGGATGAAGGGATGTTAGTAATAGGAATGGAAGGGGATTTAGGGAATTAGACATGCTCCTTTGCCTTGTTCTCTTATCTGAACCAGCAAGATTCACTCTGGAAATGAATATCACTTCTGCAACCCCATCTACTTACCCAGCTACTTTGCCTAGCATTTTTTTATTCCTTCTTGGAGGGTGCATTTGGACTTGCAGACCCTTGCTTGCCTTTTCTTTTCTTTGGCTTTTTTCTTTTGTTTTCTATCTACTTCTGCCCTTATTTCTTCCAAGGTCCCAGATTAAGCTATTGGGAGCCTTCTTTTCTCTACCTGAACTACTTTGTCTGCCAAGATTAGACAGTTTGTACAGACTTCTTTCTCTATTCTACAACTGGAAATTTAAACCATGGAGTGATCCAGATTAGACTGTTGGACCATCCATCAAAATTGAGACACATTAAGCTATTTACACACCTTGTATTCCTTTGGAAATATGGGATCTTTGCACAATCAAAGCAGAGCATATTTGGAACTTCTATAGCCATCATGAAATATGAAACCTATTGGTATAGGTAGCTAACAGTGGCTCCACATGGGGATGGTTTTTCATTTGAAAGACCAAGAACAGCAGGTCAGATTGCCTTGGCCCTTAACATGTTTTATCCAAAACTTGCCGTATGCTGTTTTGAAATGCCAAAATTGTGCTTTTCCTTCTTGGTTTTCTCTGATTCTATGTGCCTCCTGCTGATAGTCAATAATCTTCAAAAAACTGCATTTTTACAATCTAAACAGAAAATAATATATACATCTGCATATATACAAGGGAACCTCAGGCTGTACTTATGGGTAATAGTCAAAATAATGCTTCAGCATCCTGCCATTCACAGGACCTTCATCCAAGTCAGTTTCAGTTAGACTTTTAAGGAAATAGGTATTGTTACCTTGCACTGCTTGGACAGCAAATGGTCCTCTCCATAAGGAATCAAATTTTCCATGCTTTCCTTTGTCTTCTCTCCTTGCATCCCACTTGAGGACTTTATCACCAACATTAAAATCTTCTGCTTTGGTTCTTCTGTCAAAGGTCTTCTTCAGTTTTTCTTGTAATACCTGAACTCTGCTGAAAACTTGATCTCTGGTTTGCTGCAGACATATGATTTGATTTAGCCTTCTTTGCATGTCATTTGGTTCAGCTTGGCTTTCTTGGAGAAGCTTCATAACAGGCACTCCTAAGGATGAGGGGAACTTGGCCTCTAATCCATAAACCAACTCATATGGGCTGGTCCCAATTGATCTTTTGGTTGTTAGTCTATCTGCCCATAGGGCATTCACAAGCTTCTTGTGCCAATTCTTTTTATTTTCTTCCAACACCTTCTTTATGATGTTCACCAGGCTTTTGTTTGATGATTCAGCAAGGCCATTTCCTTGGGGATAGTATGCAGTAGAATGGCCCAAGGTAATATGAAATTTATGGCAGAAATTCACCATCTTTTTAGATCTGAAAGCAGCAGCATTGTCTGTAATTATTTTGTCAGGGCAGCCAAATCTAGCCAATATGTTGTTCTCCAAGAACTGAATAATTATTGAATCATTGGCTTGTCTGCATGGGGCAGCTTCAATCCACATAGTGAAGTAGTCTGCGGCTGTTAAGATCCATCTGTGTTGGCCTGAAGATGAGGGATGAATTTCCCCAATGAAGTCCAATCCCCATTGTTGAAAAGGTATCTCTGTTGCAATAGGCCTTAAAGGAAGTGGCAGCAACTGTCTCTTTCCTTCAAACACTTGACATTTATGACATGAGGTGATGAATTTCTTGACATCAGAGAACATGGTGGGCCAGTAGTATCCAGCCCTTAGTATCTTATCCACAGTGGACTTCCAGTACAAGTGTCCACCACAGTCACCTGCATGGAATTCTTTTATGATATTGTCAGCTTCATTTTCAATTAAACAGTGCAGCAATATACCTTCATGGTTTTTCCAAAGCAGATTGCCATCCATCACACAAAATCTTGATGTTTTCATTTTCAAGAACCTACACTTAGTTTTGGACAGTCCTGGGGGAGCACACGGGTTTTGCAAGACATAACAGATATCAGAGTACCAAGGAGATTGGTCAAAGGCTACATTGATCTTTGGAGTCGCCAGCTCCGGTTCACTGTCCAGCTGATTGATGTCTAAGGCTTGAAAATTTGTATCTGTCATTAATTTGGCCAAGCCTTGCCCTTTTATTAGTTTTGTAGGTTTTATCTCAATGTCAAACTCCAAGATGCTGGCAATCCATTTTCCTCTTCTGCCTTCTAAGTTTTCTTGAGTGAGAATGTCTTTGACAATTGGACTTGGCACATATGCTATAACATGGGAATAAAGGATGTAAATCCTAAAGTCTTTAATTGCTTTGACTAAAGCATAAGCTTGCTTTTCCATGATTTGATACTTTAAAGGTGCATCTTTAAGAGCTCTGCTAAATAAAGCAATTGGCTTTTCATTTCCTTGGTCATCCTTCTGTAATAGAACAGTAGCAATAGTGTGTTGGGAGGCAAAAGAGAAAATGATAAATTCTCTGTCAAACTGAGGATTGGTCAAGACTGAAGTTTGGGTAAGGGCCAATTTTATACCTTCAAAGGCTTGATTGGCTTCAACAGTCCATTTGACTTTTGAATCCTTTTTTAGCATGTTATTCAATAATCTGATTAGTTCTGCTAGGTTTGGGATAAACCTTCTTAAGAAATTGATTTTTCCCAAGAATCCTTGCAACTCTTTGACATTTCTTGGGTGAGGCATTTGTAGGATAGCTTGTATCCTATCTGGGTCAATTCTAATGCCATATTTAGAAATGATATGGCCCAATAGTTTACCTTCCTCTAAACCAAACAGGGATTTCCTAGGATTCAGGGAGATTCCATATTTTCTGCATTTTAGGAAGATCTGTCTCAGATGTCTTATATGTTCTTGGTCTGACTTTGAGAAAGGTGTAAGGTCATCTAGGTAAATGACTAAAAAGTCATGAATCTCCTTTGCAAAAGCAATATCCATTGCTCTTTGAAATGTTGCCCCTGCATTTTTCAATCCAAAAGGCATCTTTACATATTTGAAAGTTCCCCATGGGGTTGTAAATGCTGTTTTGTCCTGATCATCAGGGTGAACTAGGATTTGGTTGAAGCCTGAAAATCCATCAAGTAGAGAAATTCTGGAAGCCCCCACTACTCTCTGCAAAATGTGATCCATCTTGGGTAAGGGGTAATTGTCTTTGAGGGATACTTGGTTCAGATTCCTCAAATCCACACACAGCCTAATTTCACCAGTCTTCTTTCTTGTAGGGACTAAGTTGGAGATCCAGTCAGAGAATCTGATTGGTGCTATGATGCCTGCCTTAAACATTTTCTGTACTTCTTGTTCCATCGCTGGGAGAAGCATAGGATTTATTCTCCTCAGTTTTTGTTTAAAGGGCTTTTGATCAGGTTTGAGAGGGATAGTGTGCTGGATTACAGAGGTATCATAGGACTTTAGGTCCTCATAGCTCCATGCAAAAACATCCTGGAACTCTTTAAAGAGGTCAATGTATTTGGGCTTTTGATCAGGAGGTAAGGAAGCAGATAATTTAATTATCTTGGGTTTGTCAATTGTACCTATGTTACATTCTTCAATGGCCGCATTCAAGGGCTGCATTTTTGGTTTTCTGGGAATATCATTCGAGTCAAAGATGTCTTCTAGGGGAGTTAGGCCTGTTGGTAGGAAATTGTCTTTCAGCTCTATGATTTCAGTTTCAGCATTGGCCACCTCTTCATAGTTGATTTGTTGAATTTGCTGAATGGTTTCCTTGTTGAAAATGGTTGGATTTAGTATTTGCTTTGCTGTTCTGGGTGATATTGGCTGAGTAGTCTGTTGAAACTGTATTTGTGATGGACTTGCTCCATCAAATATTTGTGATTGACTTGCTGTCTCAAGTATTTGTGATTGACTTGCTCTGTCATTGTCAATATTTAGTCCTGAAAATTCTTGCTGCAAAGTCAAAAAATTGTTTATTTGCTTGTCATCCTCAAATACTTGCCAATCATTGATATTGTTTGGAATGGAGGGTCTGTGTTTTATCTCAGCTGTAAAACAATGGTGGGGCTCAAAGGGCAACTTGCAGGTACTTGCAAAGGTGGCTAAACTATGAGCATGTAGATTGTGGGTCCTAGAAATCTTGGTGATTTGGAATTCAAAGAAGGAGTTTAGTACCTCAGCAACAGCAGACCTATAAGTCCTTAGTCTTTTGTCATTGGTGACAAAGTTTCCTTTCACTTGTTGAATAACTAAATCTGAATCACCCATGATTGAAACCCTGGCAGCTTTTAAGAACTTTACTAACTTGAGGCCTAGTAAGAGAGCTTCATATTCTGCCATGTTATTAGTACATCTGAAATTCAATCTATAGGCTCTGCCTTCTGCATAGCTATTTTCTTTATTGTGTACCCAAACTCCAGCCCCTGCTCCTAATTTGTTAACTGCACCATCAAATTCAAGGAACCATAGAATGTCCTGTTGGGAAGGAGTTTTGATGATATGTTCATGGGCTGGTAATGTGAGTAGCAATTGTGGTTTTTTCTCTAGCTCGTCTTCTAGGACAGTCTCATCATTTGATTGGATGTTCTGGACAACTAGGGCGGCAGCAACATCCAGTGTTTGATTGGCTGTTGTTTCATGGGTGGTGAAACTTTCCCTTGAGTCTTTCTCTTGTATGAATATCTCGGTTTCATCCTCATCTTTTGAGGGAGTTGTGGTGTCATTGAAGAGAATGTATGAGTCTATGTCTGAATGGATAGCATATATGGGAAAGTTTTGGGGCTTTTCTTCACTGCTGACCATGTATTTCATTAGTGTTTCTCTGTACAGTCTTTTTGGTTGCCCAAAAACAGAGATGGTGGCATATGACATGTCCAATTGCAGGGAACCTTGGAGTTTAGCTCCCCATGATCTTGATAACAGCATCCCATACTTGGGTGGGATATCAGCAACTACCACATCCATTAGGATTGTCTTGTTTGGGTATTGAACCAAAGACACACATAAATCTTTTATGAGACCTAGGCACTTGACTTGGCTGGAATCAAAGGAAAACAGGTCCTTGTATGGTCTTGTTATGTCCAAATTCAGTCTTTCCATGACTGCTTTTGGCATGAGGTTGTGAGAAGCACCTGATTCAAACATTGCATTGTGTAATATTTTATCATGAATATGTAAACTGACATAGAAAGGCAGTACCCCTGTGACTACTGTTTTTCCATCCACTTCTGGGCCAAACAGGAGTTCTGGGGTGTCATCCATCACATTGACATCATCTTTGTTACCAGTGAGTTGAAGGGACCTTTTAATCTGTAGTTTATAGATGTCATGCTTGGTTAGTTCCACGAGAGGAATAGCTATCTTTATTTTGCCAATTTCAGTTTCTAGATCAAAGGATTTTTCAGATTGGGTCCTAGGGTTATAGGTGACAGTCCTCTCCTTATTTATTGAATCTTCTTCTTGATTTTTATCTTGATTTTGGGACTGATCCTTTTTACTCATCTCTTGAGGAGAAATAGTTGAATGAGGATGAGCAGGAGAAATGACCGTAGGCTGTTGTTTTATGGACAGTGGTTCGGTGATCTCTTCAACAATCACTTCTTGTGTATGTGAATTTATTTTGTCATTAGGTTCTGTGACTGTAACTCTTTCGGGCTGCTCATTATCCTTTTTCTTTTCAGGCTGGTTAACATTCACAGTTCTGCTCCTCAGCTTGTATTGTTTATGGACTTCATAAACAGCAGTGTCATAGCCTTGTTTGAAGTCAAAGGATTCACCTGATTTAGTTTGGAATAGTTTGATTTCGTCATCCTCATGATCCTCTTGTGTTAAGAAAACTTGACTTTCACCATCTAGACCCATTAAATTAATCTCAGGATCTTCATTGGGCTTAGCTGATGTGGAAGTTTCTGCATAATTTTCTTGGAAAGGGGGTCTTATGTCCTGGTCAGCACTGGCCTTGCCAATGTTTGGGTTTGGATTTCTCCTAAAATTTGGATTCCTAGGGGATTTGTTTTGTGGTGCTTCCCATGATGCTTTTCTCTCAACTGATTCTACCCTATCACCCAACCTTTTCATACCATTAAGTATTGCATCAAGTTTTTGGTCAAAGGCTGTAGGCTCTTCTTTGTATATGTTTCTCTTTTCCAACCTTGCCCTGTTTCTTTTGGCAATCAGGTTTGCTTCCACTGTGACAGCGGCCTTTTGAGCGTCTTCAAGGGTTTCAGGTTCTCTTTCCTTCAACTGATATGCCATGTCAGGATCAAATCCATCAGGGAATTTGTACAAGGCCAAATCAGGAGGAGGTCTTAGGTTTTGTGGTATTGCATTGTACACATTGTTGAATCTAGCACAATACTCCAGAACGGTCTCTTGAGGACCTCTCTTGATTGTTTCATATTCACCAAGTATGTGCAGAGGATCCTTCTTCTTTTCCCATATAGTAGTAAAGGCTTGATACAGTTCATCAGGAGTTGTAATGGAGTTTGCATTCAGGGATCTAAACCAAGTTCTTACATCCCTGGTTAGGCTTTGAACAAACATCCTCATCCTGACACTGTCATCATCTATTTCATAGGTCTCAAAATGGTCTTGCATCTTCTTCGCATGCTGGACAGCTGTTAGAGAGCCATTGGAGTCAAAATATGAGATTTTGCTTTGGTAATCTTGAGGTAAAGCTGCAGCATTAGCTGGTATCTGCAAGGGTGCATATCTGTTAGCCATATTTACAGGATTTAGAGGATTAACAGGGGCAGCTGGGATAATAGGAACAGCGGGTACGACAGGGGTGGCAAGTGAGGATGAACCTAGAGTGTTGGTCAAGGGGATATGAGCAGTGGATGAGGATGTGAGAGGGGGAGTTTGAGATGTGGACGGTGAGCTAGGGGAAGTAGGGGTAGACCGGAAAAGGACCTTGCATGGAGTAGGGATGAGGCTGGGATGATCTGACTCTGAAGTCAAATCAGCAGGTTGCTCCTGCCTTTGCTGCCTCCTAATGTTTCTAGGGATGGTATTTGGATTATCAACAATGATGGGTGGATTAGGGTCAGGATTTGCTCTAGTATACCGCGGATTTTTCTTAGGAGCCAGCTTCCAACCTTTTTGGGATTTTGTAGGAAGTTTTTATATCTGCAAGGACTGAATGGAGATTTTAGAATGGCTATATATTCTCAGAGCTAAGATGAAGATTCCTTAAACAAGCTCCTCCTCAAAGCTGTTAATGTGATACAGAAACAGATTAAAGGCCTCTTGGCTGATTTCAGGCTTGATGGTAGCTATGGAAGATAAATAGCAATTATAAAATCCTAAAACTCCCCAGTTGAGTCGCCAATTATGTTAACACCCAGGTTGTTCCCTATGACTCCCAAGGGAATACGGCCGGGGTAACCACTAACCAATCTTTGGATCACAGCTTCTAGCCAAACTGTAATCAGAGAGGGCTCTCTCTTTATGATTTGTCTCTGTTATGATGTTGTTTTAGGCTAGGTATTATGCTCAGGTTTTGGTTTATGTTTTGGTTGAAGGACTTCTTTCAGGTCTTACGGTGTAGTGTTTAGAGAGTAAAATATCATTGGGCAATGGAGTCTGGAGTTATGAAGTGCTTAGAAACGAAAGATTGCTGGTGCTTAAACTGCAGGGCCAATTTTGTATTTCAGACAAACAAATTTAGTTTAAATAGTGATGTATGTCAACCAATAGAAAGCAATTAAGAATTTTCTATTAAGCTGGTGAGGTGAAAGTGTAACACGCTGCACAGGAGCAAACTTGAATTCCTGTGACAAAGGCTACTGTGAAAGATGTATTCTGAAAGTGCAGCAATTAAGAATTACACTTATCAAGATTGCATCTGAAGAAAACATTCATTAACAACGCAGATTGAACTCAGGGTATTCATTGAATAAATCCTGAAAGTTATTCTTTTTCCTTGTTGCTAGGTATTTAAAGTGAGATAACATATGGATTTTAACAAACAAAATACATAACAGAGAGAGTTACAGAGACTTATTGTATGGCGAAATACACAGGAATCCAGCAGTTTCCAACAGACACCAGTACGCATTCAACACTTCAGAAATCCGAGAAATTCCATCACTTTCTTTTTTAACTTCTGAAAGGATTACAGCATAAGAACTTCTACAAGAGAAATCAACAACAACCCTTGCAAGCTCATGCGAAGGGGACTTTATAGGAATGTTTATACAAAATATCTCAGGCATTGAGTCATCTGAGAGAGAAAATATCTTCATAGATTCGTACAGAAAGTAGAAAAAGAAGTTATTGCACCCTTGAATGCAGCATAAATGGTCTTTATGTCTGTCAGAGGATAATTTGACCTTTGGAGGTCATTGAGTCGGTTGAGCCGCTTTGCTTTAATGCTGAATAACGCGTCTTTATTTCTTGCTGCGCTGTATTTTCTCGGGTTTGCCATCTGTGACTGTGATTGCTGCTGTGGCGACTGAATAGCCCTGCTGAGTTGGCTCAGCCTTTCATCTTTGCTCTGTATGCTTATCTATCAAAATTCTGCCTGTGTATGACTTACTTAAAAACTGGAAAAAATTAACATTTACAGCTTCTGGCTTGATAATATTATCTGTGTCAAATTCTTCCAGACTTCCTGTGTGGGCAATTGGTGATTCACAATTGCCTCTATGGTTTCATCTGCTTCTGTATACTTAAAAAAATTTGGAGGCACATCAAACAGATGATTGATCTCATTCATAATAAAAAATAGGTTGTCCACCCTATTGTATAAAGTTTGCCCTGATGTTGGCCCTGATTCTGCTGAAGTGCTGGGCTGTCTTGCAATTTGTCCTGCAGCATAGGCATCAACCCTCTTAGTGTAGTTTTCAAGGGTAAGCAGTCTTCCTACACTGCTTAATATGCTGGGGAGGCCTCTATTCTGTAATGCCTGAAATCTGTCCATGAACTTGTTGATTTCAGTCTGCATATCCTGGGTTCTTCTTTCCAATGTTCCAACCAGGTTTCGTAGTGTCAGGACCCTTTTAACCATTGAGATTGTCTCAATCCTGTGAGCAATTCCCATGGTGGCCAGTTGAGAGCTTGTCCTGTTATTTAAAATATTGATCATTCTGGTGGCAGCATCAGGCATGTTGCCAAGGCTTGCTCTAGCTCTGTGTATTTCCCTGTTTGCCTTAGCAATGAGTACTGATTGTTCATCTATAGTCTCAATGTACTGCCACTGATTGGTGATAGACCGGCCAATATTGGCCCAAAGGACTGCTTTTAGCTCTGTTGTCACCTTTTCTAGTGTGAGCTTCTTCTCAAGCTTAGTTATCCTCTTCTTTAGAGCTTTTATTTCTCGTTCCTTTTCAGCTGCATTCTGTTTGCTCTTATCATATCTCTCATTTACTTTAGCCAAAGATTCTTTGGCTGAATTGAGCTCCAACATTTGAGCTTCCAGGACTTGAATTTCATTTTGGAGCTTCTGCATATCCAGACTATGAGTCTGCTCTGTTGTTGGTGCAGTTGTTGATGTAGTTGGTGCTGTAGGCCCTGTTTGCTGAGGAGGAGGGGCAGTTGTTGGAGGAGCTTCCTCAAGATTGATTATTTCAGGAGGAGGCTGGGAGGTTTGACCCTCTTCTCTTTGCTTCAGTGCTGCCTGTAGTGCTGCCTTTGCAGCCTCAGATTCTCCTAGTTTGTCTTGAGTCCGGATTAGCTCCTTGTATAGAGATATCAACAGGGTCGTGGCCTCTTGATCATGCCTTTGCTGGGCCACCTCATCTGTTTGAGGGTGGATTGTGGCAGGGAGTTTGATCTTTCTCCTCAAGGCTGCCATGTCAGCATCCCTCAACTTCAATACCTCTTGTATCCCTTTGATATCTTTGGGATCATGTCCAATCTCAATGATTATGTCTTCCAAGGACCTTATTCTGTTGTCCTTTGCCTGGGATGATGCCCTCTCCAACTCCAGTTGAGAGGCTGTATTGTTAAGGCTATTTTGCAGCTTATAGTTATCCAAGGTTTGGTCTGCCAGGGAAGCATAGACCATCTCACCCGTTTGCTTGTGCAGTTCTATCTTGTCCATTGGGTGGATATCCTTGGCAAGGACTTGCAAGTTAGTCCTCAAATAATCAGAGGCAGATTGGGGCTGTACTGCTGTTGGCATGAAATGACTCATGATCATTTTGCCTTCCTGCACATCATATGCAGACATGAGTCTCTGCTGATTGGTGGGAGCCAAGTTTAGCAGATGGTTGTACAACTGTCTCTTGATGGGCTCATTTCTCATCTTAATATCGATGAACTGTTGTTTAATACTAGGCCCACCTTCCCTTTGCTGCCTAGAGGAACTCACTTCTCCTCCCATTGCTCTATCCTGTTCCTGTTGAAAGGAACTTGCTGATGTTTCCCTGCTGGGTGGGACCATACCCAGAGGCTGCCTTATTGGCATCTCTTCCTCTGAAAGAGGATTGATTCTCTGCCTCTTCTCCCCATGAGTTGCTGATGTTGTAAGGGGAGTTTCTCTGTCCCTTTTCCTGCTTGTGTCCTCCTTTTGTGGAGTCTGAAGTATTGTTGCATCAGGTGAAACTTCTTGCCTTGGAGGCTCAGTTTGTTTAGTGGATTTAGGGGCTTCCGCTGTTTGCTTTTGCTGGGCAGGCTGTTCCTGCCTTTGTTCTTGTTGTTGTTGCTGCTCCTCTTGCTACTGCCCTTCTCCCTGCTGCTCCATCTCTTCTTGTTGCTGCATTAGGGTTTCCATTTGCTCTTCGGTCATAGGAGGTGGCTGTTCCACCTGCTTTTCTTTGCCTTTGTTGACTGTCTGTGAAGGATTGATGGCAGCTTGATGGTGCGTTGTTGAGGACGAGGCAGCTGCTCCAAGTTGTTTTTTGTATGAGAGGGGAACCTGTCCACAAGTTTCTAAGTCAGCTTTCTTTTGAATATTTCTAGCCTCTCTCTCTAGCAGCTCCTCACTAGTAATTTCTTCTTCTAGGGTACCTTCTTCCCAGCTTAATTTATTGGCATACTGCTCAATCTCAGGCTGCCTTACGTGTGAATAGCTGCCCAATTTGTATCTTATCCTCCTGAGGGAGACAAAGTGATTGGGATCATAGGGTATCCATTCAAAGCTAGTTTGCAGTTTAAGGGCCTCTAGGATACTGTTTGCCTCTTTCCACCCCTCCTCTTTTCTGTTGTATAGGAAAGGGCCCAGTTGGCTCCTTACCTTCAACTGTGCCTTCTTGTTCTTGCTTTGAAAGTGGAGGTAGTCGGCATTCCCAAATTGCCTGAAATATTCTAAGGCAAAAAGCCTCATGGGGACATACCTCGGCAACCTAAAAGGCTTCAACTCACAGCCATATACTCTGATGACTGTGTGGTCTTGGTAGAGGTACCAATTACCAATGCTGTAGGTTTTGTTCAGGTGGAGAATTCTCCTCATGTCATCAGTTAACCTTGGAGGAGGAACACCATCCAATACTGTCATGGCTGGATGAATGAATAAGTCTATGAACTCAGAGTATGTGTATGGTGATACTGAGGCACAATGAAAAACAGAGGTCCAAAACACAACTGACCTTGGATTCCCCTGGGCATTGACTTGTTTCAAGGGAATAGAGAAGCTGGCTGGCTGATAAAACAAGAATAGGTGGTATATGTATGAAGTATACCTGAACAGTCTTTCCCTCTTCAAGTTCATGAACTGGTCATGGATCTTATCTGCAATGTATGTGGCATAATCATAATGTACAACTGGGGGTTTTCCAGGAGAGAATATAGACAGTATTGCCATTATGATTTCATCCACCTCCTCCATTCCCTTGAAGCCTAGGACATAGCTGATCAAATCCACTAGCATTCTGCCCAATTCATTCAAGTAATGATATCCAATAGGAGGAGTTCTGATGGCTTCAGACCCTGGTTTTACAAACAGTTGGTTGATTTTGATGGTCTGGTCATTTGACAACTTATTCCCCTTCTTTATCAAGTCCTGCATGTGGAGGGGGGTCAATGGCTTTGCAGTGTGGAAGTGCAGCATCTCATTTATGCTTTCTGGGGTGATATGAAACAGAATTGCGCCTGTAGGGCTGAGGAGGACAGCTCTTTGGCCTGGATCATAGCATTCCTGGCATCTGTAGATCAACTCTGGCATAGGATTTACCTGGGGGAGGTTGTAGATGGGCAAGTTTGAGTCCCAAACCCCTAGGATGTCAGCTCCACTAAGGTGCTGGGCTCTCAACTCATTCAGCATCTGGATATTATATTTGGAGCCTAATGGAAACCAGTCTAGCATTTGATAATCCATATCTCCCAGGGCTTTCCATTCTAATTCCTGGTGAGGGGCATTGAGAGGCTTGATATTCAGTGCAATTGGAGTCTCCATGGTCTATTCAGTTTCTGTCTTGCAGGTGAATTAGTTCAAGTGAGTAGTACAGCACAGAAGTGACTTTTTGCAATGCAACTGTGAATTACAGGGACCAGAGGGTGGAGTGGACACGTAGCAATTGAACTACTGCTCGAATTATGAATAAGACCAATGCCTGGTCTCCCTCTGTCTTCTTTGGCAAGTTTGAATAGCTTGACCAACTGTCTCACGTTTGCGCGAGCAGTTTACAGTTTTCGACCAAAACTCGGGAAATGAAGGCTCAGCTGGTGGTTTCAAGGTTGCAGTTGTAATTTAGAAGTGTTGCAGAGGAAAACTATCGGTGAAATAGTGAGTTTCAGTGTTCCTTAAGCGTTCTGAGCAATTTACAGTGAATTTAGGCGTATGGAGGATGAACTATGAGAAATACCTGGCTAACCGCGAACAGAGGTCGTAACTGTGGGTGGAATTGGTGCTCTGGAGGTCTTCAGGTCGTTTCCCGCAGGTGGCGCAGTTCAGGACGTGAAATAGCATGCAGAGGAAATAATATCAATTGAGCGAAAAGTATGAAAAAACGTGTTTTTTGGCTAAAATATGGACCTTTTGCAATTTGGCGCTTTTTTTGTGATGACGTCAGCATGACGTCATAGGGTGGGGTCAGCCTCGGATGACGTCATCGGACGAGGTGGCGGGCAGCCATTGGTCCACGGGGTAATGAGGTGGCAAGCACGTTGGCACAGACGCGGACAAAAGTGTGATGCGGTGGCAGGCACGGTGATGTCGTGGGGATGGCGCTGGACCCGCAAACCGGGCGGTGAATGACCTAACGGTTACGGTTTAGCCCTAACAGTTGCGGTTTCTCGGGGCGGTTATGATACGGCCCCGCACTTGTCAGAGATTGCTCCGAGAGTCCTCAACGGGCGACGCGTGGCCGCGCCCTGACGTAACGCAACGTCACTTTCTCGGGCGCTAAACCTCTGTCGCGGGGACCGCTCCGACATCCATAAGGACCGTCGGATCTCTTGGATCTGATCCGACGGTGGACGGGATGATGATATGATAGGTGGATATGGCCACGGGCGGAGGAATAAATATATATTTTTTAATGTCTTTTCAATATATTCTGAAAAATTGGATATATGCGCAAACTTTGGTTTAAGCAGCGGAAAGTGGGTTTTTCGGGGTTTTTGGTAGTTTCAAAGGGGTTTCATGGATAAAGGGGTTTTGTAAGGTTTTTCCGATGCGCAATAAGACAGCCTCAATACTTTGGATAAGAGAACAAAGTGGGTATTTTGGGTTATTTTTGCAAATGAAGCGGGTATGGGTAAAACAAGGTCATTTATGAGGCTCTTTTGGCAAATGAAGTTTTCTAAGGGGCCAAATGACTTCAGAAGAGGGGAGGGGGTTAGACTTAGGTTCATCAAGATGACCAGGTGTCATTTGATCCCTGACACAGAACTTATTGGCTATAATGCCAAGGGGAGGGGTATTTATACAAAATTTGGGGTTTATACACCATGGTGTTAATACTAGTAGGGGAAAGGTAATATAAGGGATTTACATAGTAAAGTTAGAGTTAATATGGGGGAAATGAGTGAAGGGAGAAAATACTAAGTTTGTTTGAGACTAACTTAGTTTAAGAAGTAGGTCAAAATGAAAAGATTTTTACATGGGAAATGTGGCTTTTAGAGTCATAAGAACCATCATAACACTTCAGATTTTTCATAACTCTCCATGGATGAAGGGATGTTAGTAATAGGAATGGAAGGGGATTTAGGGAATTAGACATGCTCCTTTGCCTTGTTCTCTTATCTGAACCAGCAAGATTCACTCTGGAAATGAATATCACTTCTGCAACCCCATCTACTTACCCAGCTACTTTGCCTAGCATTTTTTATTCCTTCTTGGAGGGTGCATTTGGACTTGCAGACCCTTGCTTGCCTTTTCTTTTCTTTGGCTTTTTTCTTTTGTTTTCTATCTACTTCTGCCCTTATTTCTTCCAAGGTCCCAGATTAAGCTGTTGGGAGCCTTCTTTTCTCTACCTGAACTACTTTGTCTGCCAAGATTAGACAGTTTGGACAGACTTCTTTCTCTATTCTACAACTGGAAATTTAAACCATGGAATGATCCAGATTAGACTGTTGGACCATCCATCAAAATTGAGACACATTAAGCTATTTACACACCTTGTACTCCTTTGGAAATATGGGATCTTTGCACAATCAAAGCAGAGCATATTTGGAACTTCTATAGCCATCATGAAATATGAAACCTATTGGTATAGGTAGCTAACAATATCGACAGCTCCGGTTTCTACTGTCTCTGCAACCACTCCTCAGACATCTTTACCGTTGTCCGGATCTACGATTCAAACCACGGTACAGATTCCTATAGGACAGCCTGGTTTAAGTACTGTTGTAACAAGTCAACCTCAATTTACCTATCAACAGTACCAGGGACAGTACCAATTTGGTCCTGCTGTCCAACAACTAGTTTACCAGTATCAACCGTATCCTGGGTACACTTATCAACAACCTCAACAACCCCAGTACGGTCCGGTTAATCCTGGTTTTCCAGGAGGATATAATATCCCAAATGCGATTCATGTTCCATGTTATCCTGGATATCCTCCTCCTAGGACTGGTCTTGTGACCCAAAGTTTTAGGGATCCTAATCGGCAATTACCGTTTATCGTAACTTTGGATTTACCCGACTTGACGCGCCTAACGAACGATCCAATACAATATCTTCCGTTCTGGCCGCCAATGCCAAATAAGTTGCCCAGTGATATACCCAAGTTCGAAGGTAAGTCTGGAGAGGATCCGTCCAATCACGTGATGACTTACCACCTCTGGTGTGCCTCAAATTCCATCTCGGATGATTCGATCCGCTTACGTCTTTTCCAGCATACGCTCATTGGTCTCGCGGCCAAGTGGTACATTGAGTTACCACGGGCCTCTTTTTACAATTTTAGTCAGTTGGCTACCTTGTTCCTAACTCATTTTCAGTTGTCGGTCAGATACGATAACGGCACGGAGCTATTAACTTCATTAAAACAGTCGACCTCCACTTATATTTCCGATCATATTCATGAATGGAGACGTCGACAGCGATTAGTGAAAGTTTTTATTCCAGACCAAATCTTAGCTGAATGGTTTGTAAAACCATTATTACCGAAGATTACTGAAGATGTAGCTAAGGCCGGAGTAGTTACTGAGGAGCAAGTCATTGCTCAAGCTCAGTACCTTGACTTAGTTTACACTCAGTCGGGTACGTTGCACGAGAAGATCCCAGATCTTCCTAAGTCGAATCAAATCGCTGCTGCTCCTTCGGGGTCTCATGCTGTTGATGGCATGATTGGTACGGTGAATACTAAAAGTAAGAAGAAATCCTCAAAGAATTCTTCTCCAATAATAACCTTACCAGACTCCCCGACAGGAGAGTCTTCTCCTGAAATTACCGCCGACATTCACGCTGTAGAGTCATCTACGGCTAAATCAAAAAACGGTGGTAAGAAGAAAGGTAAGAAGAAGGATAAAGCAGACAAGGCTCCAAAGGAGAAAAAAGAGAAGTCGGAATCTAACGACGAAAAGCGCAAACCTCGCTATCCTTGTTTAATTTGTGAAGAAGATCATTTCACAAGAGATTGCCCTCATCGGGCAGAGGTTGTGAAAATCGTTAAAGGTTCCCCAACTCCTGTTGTTTTGAAAGATCCATTTCCAAAGCAGGAGAGTAAAATGATACGTTCTTCCTCGAATGCCAGTGAAGAACCCATATTGATGATGTCTCATGTACGGATTGCGACTCGATCACAAGATTATGGTAGTAAAAGTCCTGTTGATGGATCGAAAGAAGCAGAATCTTCTCGTTCAAATCCATCAACCTCAGCTCCCGGTTCCAATCCACTACAGATCGAGAAAGCTAACCCTGACTTAGTAATAAAACCGCCCGCCAAGGGTGTACTTCGAAGGTCTGCTTTCAATCCACATGCGAGAGCGGCCCAGAATTACAACATTGTTGAGGATTTAGCTGTTTCACCCTCAGCAATGTCGGCTTTAGAAGTGCTGCAATCATGCCCAGCACAGAGAAAATTACTTTTGTCGGCTATAGGAGCTGTTGATGTTCAGGACCCGAACCTGATAATCTTTGATCTAGAAAATAGTACACCGCGTCTCCCTCATCAGATGGCTTTCCAGATTCCAGTGATAGTCAAAAACAGGCCTATTCATCGGACTGTAATTGATGAAGGAGCTTCTACGTGTATTATGTCGATTCAGTGTTGGAGATCGCTTGGTTCTCCTTCACTGAGCCAATCCCCGACGATTCTTAAGGCCTTTGATGGCCGTGGGTTCCATCCGTTTGGCATTCTACAGGATTTGCCTATAGGGGTTGAAGGAAAAACCGTTAGTCTAGATGTGGAGGTGGTTGATGCCCCTCTGGACTACAACCTTTTTTTGGGTCGCAGTTGGTCTTACGCTATGACAGCGGTCGTGTCATCGGTCTTCAGAGTTATAAAGTTTCCACACAATGGTAAAATCGTGACGATAGACCAGCTGGCTTACTTTTCATCCGACCCAGCCTCTTCAGAGAGTATCCAGCATGTCGGTAAAACGACTATCCCTTACAAGGATGTTGGTGTAGGATTAGTTAAAGATTCCGGTTTACTAGGAACTTTTCCTTTCCCTCCAATCAACGCAGACCCTTCATTCGCAACCATTCATATGATTACTTCAGACACTATTATCTATGGTGATCCTTGGATTGTCCCATCTGAATCTGAAATAGACTCATTCGGCAATGCAATGCCTTTGAGTCCATATGAAATTGCTTATGAGGCCGTGCAGTCTTTTTCCGACTCAAGTTCAACACAATCCGACCAAATGAATGTGGTCCGTGAGGAATCACTTTTCACATCGACCTCAGAATGGATAACGTTTCCTGAAGTTGTGTCATCTGACGAACAACTTCGCGAAATCCTAAGTGTAGACGATCTACCATGGGAAGATCTTCATCATAGATCTTCGTTTTTACCTGAGGGTCATGACTTTGAAAATGATTTTTCATCAATTTTTACAGCTGAATATGTCAAGGACGCTCAGAATCCCATCAAACATCCTGATTCAGAGTTGAATTAGGGAAACATTTCCCAAACTATTGCCATTGACATTTCAGTCAAAACCGGAATTATTGAGAACATTCATATAGGTGCCTCGTGTACAGATGACGAAATTCAAACATACAAGGTCCTATTTCAAGAATTCTGCGACGTGTTTGCCTGGTCCTATGAGGAAATGCCAGGAATTGATCCCTCCATTGTTGTTCATGAAATCAAGACCTACCCGGACGCTAAACCCGTTCGGCAACGTCTGCGTCAGATACACCCTAGGAAAGCGGCTGCGATTAAAGCAGAAGTCGAGAAGCTGTTGAAAGCAGGTTTCATTTATCCGATCCCGTTAACGGATTGGGTATCGAATATTGTTCTGGTTAACAAGAAACAAGGAACAATAAGAATATGCATCGACTATAGGGATATAAATCGTGCTTGTCCAAAAGACAACTATCTTACGCCCTATATCGATCAAATAATTGATGATTGTGCCGGCAGTGAAATATTTTCCTTTATGGACGGTTTTTCCGGTTACAACCAAATCAATATTCTACCTGCCGATCAACCAAAAACGGCTTTCATTTGTCCCTGGGGGACATTTTCTTACTGCAAATTACCTTTTGGACTTAAGAACGCCGAAGCCACTTTCCAATGGGCAATGTCTTACGCGTTTCACGACATCAAGCACATTATGCAACCGTATCTCGATGATTTGCCTACTCATTCTTTACATCGAGCTGATCACCTTGTTCACTTACGCGCTATTTTTATGAGATGTCGGCATTATCGAATTCGGTTGAACCCACACAAATGTGTCTTTTGCATAGAAGTGGGACGATTGCTAGGATTTGTCGTTTCAAAAGCCGGTATCCACGTCGATCCCTCGAAGGTCGAAGTTATCATCAAATTGCCTCCTCCTTCGAGTTTGCGCCAACTCCAAAGTTTGCAAGGGAAAGAAAACTTTTTACGTCGATTCACTCCTAACTACGCCGAGGTTACAAAGGGTTTCACCCAGTTGTTGAAACAAAATGCACAATTCTCTTGGGATGAGATAGCTCAGAAATCTTTTGATGCACTTAAGCACGCGTTGACCCATGCACCGTTGCTGCATCCTCCCAACTACAACCAGGACTACTTTTTGTATCTCGCCGCCTCCCACTCCACCATTGGAATGGTCTTAGTTCAGGAAGATGAATTCAGAACGGAACATGTGATATATTATCTTAGTCGGACGTTAAATCCCACTGAGCTAAAATATTCGCATGTGGAGAAATTGGCCCTGGCAGCTGTTCAGGCTGTCCAGCGTTTTCGTCATTACATTCTTCTCCGTAAAACTACAGTAATTTCGGATTGCAACCCTATGATCTATATTTTGACTAAACAATTGCTAGGGGGAAAGTAATCCAAATGGATTGTTATCCTGCAGGAGTTCGACTTGGAGTTTGAAAAATCTAAGTCTAAGAAATCCTTAGTTTTTAAGGAATTGATGTGTGACTTCCCGCGTGCTGACACGGAAACTCTGGCAGAGGAACCCATTGCGGACGAATCTCTGTTTCTTATCAGCACTTTAGATCCGTGGTATGGGGATATAATCGTCTATCTCCAAACCCAATCCTTTCGGCCCGAAGCTTCAAAGTCGGAATGTCGGAAAATTCGATTCCAGTCCCAACAGTACAAAATTATTGGAGATACTCTTTATCGTTGTGGGGCGGACTTGGTTTTTCGTCGTTGCTTAACTCATGAAGAGGCAGAAAGGGTTTTGAATGACTGTCATTCTGGAGCATGTGGCGGTCATATGTCTGGGTATGCCACAGCTCAGAAGGTGTTGCGTGCTGGCTACTTCTGGCCGTCCATGTTTAAAGATTGTATCATTGCGGTCCGAAAATGCCACAACTGTCAAGTGTTTGATCGCAAGATGCGCACACAACCTGCTCCTCTCCACCCTATAATTACTGTTGGTCCTTTTGCTAAATGGGGTATCGATTTTATTACATGTAACCCTCACTCGGCCGGGGGGCATGCGTATATCATCCTTGCGGTTGATTATTTTACTAAGTGGGCCGAGGCGATGCCTACATTCGAGGCAGATGGCAAGACAGCTGCGATTTTCGTATTCAATCATATTATTGCTAGGTTTGGTGTCCCACAAGCGATAATCACTGACCATGGGCGCCATTTTCGAAACATTATGATGACAGAACTTACAAGCCAGCTTGGTTTACGCCATGATAGTTCTACTCCTTATTATCCCCAAGCAAACGGTTTGGTTGAATCCATCAACAAAGTTCTAGTTATCATGATCCGACGAATCATTGGTATTCATCAGTCAAATTGGCATAACATGTTATTTTCAGCGCTTTGGGCGTACCGAACCTCAGTGAAAACATCAACAGGGTTCACTCCTTTCCAACTAGTTTATGGTTTGGAAGCAGTGTTGCCCATTGAATGCGAAATCCCATCACTTCAAATGGCTATCGAATTACTCCCAGCTACTTCCGAAGAGGAGAAGCGTCTGTTATACTTAGCTAAATTAGATGAGACTCGACGTGATGCTGCTTTGGCAATCGAGACTCACGCAAAAAGAATGAAAGCGCAGTATGATCGTAACGTGACCCCTCGTAATTTTTCGGAAGGAGACCTAGTGCTATTATATGATCAAGCTAACGATAAGTTAGGTGCTGGAAAATTCGTTCCCATGTGGCATGGGCCCTACATTGTCAAGCGAAAGCTAGTAAAAGGGGCCTATGAGCTGGTAGATTTTGATGGGGACTCTTTGGGTAAGCCCAGAAACGGACTTTACCTAAAGAGGTATTATGCTTAAATGGTGGGTATGGAGATTCAGTTAGTTTAGTTAGGTTAATTTTTCTTTCTAGCTGGTGTGTTTTGTTAGTTTAGACAGTGTGCTTCGCTTAGAGAGTGTGTTTTTCGTCGTTATTCTGGCTTATCTTGGTTTTACTCTTGATATTGCAGATGTCGACGCCTCTCCAAACGTACATTGGATTTGCTGATGGTGCTTGTCATAGTACACGGAATATCTCTTCCGCAGCTTGGGTTATCTATTCGCCCTCTGACGAGTTAGTTTCTATGCATGGGGTGAGCCTCGGTCAAACAACAAACAACATTGCAGAATACAGTGCAGTGATTGAATTATTATCTGAATCTATTTCATTTGGGATTCGGAGTTTGATAGTGAGGTTAGATTCTGAACTCGTTGTATTACAGCTTAATAGATTCTATGCCATTAGAAATCCAGTGTTATTAAGATTGTTTTTGAGGGTGCGTCTCTTGGAACGTGAATTTGATTACATTGAATATCAGCATATTCCAAGGTCTTTAAATACATTAGCAGATGCAATGGCGTCTCGAATGTTAAATAGACATTTGTAACAATCATAAATGTAAATTTATAAACATTTCATCACACATGTTTAACAAAATAAGCCAGTAATAATGATATATATAAATAGGAGTGTGTCAAAAAATATACATCGTCTTCGATCATAGGTTGAAAAACACCTTATGATCAACAAAAATGATAAGTACAAAAAACCAAAAATGTCACATGTGTCTACAAAAGTGACTAGCCAATCACTGGTGGTGCTCTCTATATGAGACCACTGCCCGCGCTACCCTACACAGGAACCTCCTGAAAGGTCCTGGGACTGCGACCACATAGCGCTGAAGTCGGATAGGAATATCGTCTATAGTCGTCTCTGGTATGCCAGCCGTGAGACGCTCTAGGTCCTGTTCCAGCTCGGCTAAGGTCTCTGCGGCCGCATCCTGTGGGGCTGGTGCTGGTGCAACTGGTACTCTTCGCTCAAAAGCCCAGAGATTGGCCGGACGCCGTGGGCCTACATCTGCATTTTGAAAAAAAAATTGCTGTCAGTTTTGAGACGATATATAAAAAACAAAAAAAGTAGATAATTTAAAAAATTGTGAAAAATGAAGTACCTCTGTCGTCCCATTGTTCTCCCTGTGGAAGAACCATGTCTGGATCATTGCGAAAATCTACTCCGGCATAAGGAAAATCCTGAATCGCAAAGACCTGGCTCTCCAACCAGTGAAAGTAACCCGCAGGAAATCGGACAACTCCCGCTCCCTCATCAGGATGCCGGGCCATTACCGAAACCCATCGCGTCAACTTAGGCTCCCGAGGAAACCCAACTGGAACAGTAAGATGCTGGGGGATCAGCATTGGAACTCTCTCTAGGGCAAAGCTCACAACTAAAGGCCCATATCCAAAGGTCTTCAATTGTCCGTTCTTTGCCCTAGTCAGTTGGCCCTTCATATTGGCCAACACAGCATCGCACCAGTTGAAAATGGTGCCTTGGAAGCAATCTATAGCCATCCGCATTTGGGAACCAGTGGCTATGTACAAAGCGGCAGCACCGCAAAGTCTGGTAATTGTAAAGGCAATTACCATAAGTTCAGGTCGGGATATGTATTTGATTTCTATCCCCTTCTCCTGGTTTTGATTGTTGCACCACTCTAGCCGGAGACTAGCAAGGGATTGGCCACCCGGCCTAGTCCCGAATAGAGAGAGTTGCTCGCCCCTGTTAGGCAAGCGAGTGAGAAAATATATGTCGGAAGGCTCTATCTCGAGCTGGTGTTCTCCGATGTAGAAACATTGATCTTGAATGTTCCACCTTTCAACCAGCCACTCTAAGAATGGCACCTGGGCCCTCATGCCAGGTATGGCCCAATACTTGAACAGACCGCATGCCTTTAAAGCATCAATGGAAGGTTGATGACCTATTGCGGCCAAATCGACATCTTCGTGTTCTCTTTCATGCCAATCTAGCATGGTGGGCAATCTACACACCAAAAAACATTGATTAGAATTCATTAAATCAAATTTTGATGGTTAGGTTTTGAGTTTGGGTTTTGAAAATCCGCTTTGTGCGGAGTACGCACCCCGCGTTCAGAAAACAGACGTGGGTACGCAGCTGTTCTGAAGGTGGGCTGCGTACTCCGACCATTTTCCCATATACGAAAATGTCGGGGTACGCGGGTCACCCATGGGGCACCTGCGTCCCCCGAAAAGCAGACTCTAAAACCCCAAACCCTCCAAAAAATCAAACTAGAACTTAAAATGGAATTCTAAACAGATGAAATTGAAGATGAGGATGTTGTGAAATACCTGAAAGAGACGGCGCTTGATTCTGACAGTCGGATTCTCCGCAAAGTCCACGGGAAGTTTCTTGTCAAAAGCCCTTTTCTCACCCTCAACAGTAAAATGGTAAAAATGACATGGTAAAAAGTCTTTTTATAGGTTTTTTGGATAAATGAATGCTAAGTTTGTTTATTTTTCACCATGAAGGGATGTTTTTCAATGTATTTTTGCCCATCTTAAACAGGTATGAGTAATGTGTTGTTTTTGTGCAGGACAAAAGGACTTTAGGGTAAAATCATCATTTTTCACGAACCAAGACATCAGAGTCATCTTTTAAGCCCTTTTCTGACTCCTAAAACATGAAAAGATTGCCGAGCGTTTCTTTTACACTCGTTAAAACGGAATTAAAAGACGGTCCTCTTACAGCCCTTTTCTGACCGTAAAAACAAGAAAATATTGCCGGATTTTTGTCGTTTCAAATTCGATACTGGAAATAAAACGACATGCCTCTGATCGCTTTTTACTTTTCAGGTCAAAGGCATTAATCATGAAAGTACTCCTTGGTCGCAAGATCAAGCGGTTCTCTCAGGTATTATTTTATACTTTTTCGGGCTTGGGAGACACAAATTTACGAAAAAGTTCACCTTGGAGTCTTCTTTAGTTTTTTCAGACTCTCTAAAATTGAAAAACGCCGAGTTTCTCCTATACTGGACTCGTTAAAATTTCACAGTAAAGGACCTGTTCGATTACAAACAGGAACGGACCACTCCTTCTTAGGGTCCGAATCTAAACTAAGTTGGACTCATTCGAAGGATGAGCTTATAATCAAGCATATGTTATCCTCCTCAAGCTTGTAAAAAATAAAGAGGTACTTGCCAGAAATGGTGGGGGAAAAGAGAGAAGAATGAACCTATTTGTTATCCTTTGTTACAGAAGAACCGTATCACCACTCTTGAACACGACACTTTTCATTCACCTGGGTTGGGAAATCCTTTGCCTTAAAGCTGATAAAACCACTTTGAAAGTCTTCAACCGTTTTTGGGTATTAACTTTGGGTCAATCGTCACCAAGCCATCTGTCGTGTCGTTATGTGTTCAAGAGGTCTCTACAAATAAACCATTCATATGCAAAATACTTGTCATCCATTTGACCATCCCTGAGTGAGTCCTTACAGCAACATTTCTTCAACTTGAACAATGATTTCGTGTTGTGGGCTTGCCTGCAACGGGTCGCTTTCTATCGACATCAGCACATTATCTAGAAAGATGACTTAGAAATCGTCAGTACCTTGAAGTCTGCGTGCATCAATGGCAGGTTTCTCGCCTTTGACGACAGTTTACATCATTGACTTTCGATCAAAGGATTCCGTGACGTGTTCGACATCAACCCATTCATTCACATTTCATGGATTGTACTGGGTACTTTGAGAACCATTGACATCACTGGTGGTCTCTCTCACACTTGTTAACAGTTTACATCATCGACTGGTAATCAAGTGGTTTCTACCATGTTCGACATCAACTCATTTATTCGCATGGATAGAATCGTACCAATTCAGGAAGTAGAGATGAAGACCCTGGATCTAGTTTCCACCATCCAGGCTGCGAGGAGTTTTGTATTCATTATATAGTAGACTAACCATAAACAGATGGTTGCGTCCATACTGTGTCTACAAAAGTCTACGATTGTGATGTACTGCAAAATCATTCTTGTATCAGAGCAGTAGTTAAATTGTTAGTTAAAGTTTTCAATCTGAGTATGGGAATGCCTACCTCAGCGATGATATCATATTATATATGTATTTTGTGTTGAATATTTGCAGGTTCTGACCGGGCTCTCCGCAAGATACTCTTTGAAATGATAAAGTACTTCACCCTTCCTAGATCATATAAAACCCTAATCTACTACAGGCTTCGCACTTTAGGGGGCAATCTGTTACACTAAAAAATGTCACCATGACTATTTGCAGTTAGTATGGCTCCATCCACTGTCATACTATCCTCCTTGGCAAGTCTCATGCCTCTGCTCTTCATGTCAAACTTCAAGAAAGAGAGAAAAGTCATTTAAAGTCAATTATCTCTGGTACACAGTTTCTCTTAGCCTTACCTGCGTGTACGCAACCCAAGTTCACAATACCTGCGTACTTGTACGCTCTGTATGTAAAGGGGTGGGTGCGTACCCCTGTAAAGGTAAAAAGGTGCGAGTTTCATCTTAAAAAAGTTACTTGTGGTCATTTCTAGAGTTTTCTAGAAGCTTGTTTGACGTGTATGAAGCACCTCCAGATGGTTCATGTATCCCTACCAAAGAGGAACTTATCCCATCAAGAGGGGAGCTATCCCATCCAAAGAGGGGCTTATCCCATTGATGGTGGACCTGAATAACTTCCTCTAGAGCACTATAAATACAGGCATTGGGCCAAAGGGAGGGGAGGTTGAAAACTTAACATTCCTAAGGGTAGATGCTGCTGGAATTAGGACTTCCTTGTAGAAGCTTGTGAGGAGAGATTACCATCTTTTCTTGTTTCATTTGGAAGTGGGTGAGCTGATCAGAGTAAAGGAGAACTCTTGTGGACCCTGGCTAAAAGGAAGCAAACCATGAGGCTAACATGGAAGCAAAAAAGGAAGCAACAATGGAATCCAAACTAGAAGCACACCAAAATCAATCTTGGAAGCAAAACTTGGCATTACCTAAGAAGCAAAAAAAAAAATTAGGTAGCAAACCAAGAAGTAATAATGGAAGAAATTCTAGTTGCAAAACTTGGTGTTACCTGAGAAGCAAAAACAAAAGCAATTTGGGTAGCAAACAAAGAATTAGTTATGGAAGCAATATTGGAAGTCAAACTCGGTGTTACGTAAGAAGCAAAAACAAAAGCAATTCGAGTAGCAAACAAAGAAGTAATTATGGAAGCATTATTGGAAGCCAAACTTGGCGTTGCCTAAGAAGAAAAAATATAAGCAATTCAGGTAGAAAACAAAGAAGTAATAATGGAAGCAATATTAGAAGCCAAACTTGACGTTCCCGAAGAAGCAAACAAAGAAGCTATTTTGGTAGCAAACCAAGAAGCAATAATGGAAAAACTATTAGAAGCAACAAAATACACTGTAATGGAATTCATATTAGAAGCTAAAGAAGATGCCATAATGGAAGTAAAGCTAGACACAACAAGCGGTGCCATATAGGAAGCAAAACTTGATGTTACAAAGGACGTTCTGATGGAAGTAGAACTTGGCATTAATTAGGAAGCTAAAGAAAATCTAATTTCGATGACATACTAGAATCCAAACATGAAGCACAACTGGGAGAAAAGCTAGAAGTACAGATGAACGCAACAATGGAAGCAAGAATGGAAGAAACAATTTCAGGCGCTATTCCTCACACGATTCCAAGTGTTGTTCCCGACGCAAATCAAGGTGCCCATGTGAACATGCCATTTTTCGTCATATTTTATGATGCCTCTCGAAACCAATTCACACACTCGGAAACATTGGTTTCCAATGCTAATTGCTTGTTTTGTTGTAGTGGTTCTAGAGAGTATACAACTAAACCAAATGAATAAGGATCTAATTGGGACCTTGATCGGGCCAATACTCAATCGTTATAGGTAGGAACTTTTTCCTCTTGTCAAAAGGACCCTCTAGATTTTTTTTGGCTTGAACAAGTGGCTTTAGGATCCTCCTTTTTATTGAAACACTTTGGTGATTCACTAAGGATTCTCTTTTTTAACATGTAGCCATGTGATTGCCTCTCAATCCACAAAATATATATGGATTATGTAGTGTCACCAATTTTTGGATTGCCTTGCAGTGAGATCAAGAGAGATTTTGGAGCTTATGTTAACAAGGTCACAAGAGCAGGTTTATAATATTGGTGGACCCCGAAGGGTTTTGGGGAAGTTTTATGGGGACTAAATAGGATCAATTTCCATATTTCATCATTAGGATCGGTTTCGCACAATTCTATATTAGTTTCACAACATTCCAAAGATTTCCATAAAATAGAGTTATTAACAAGCATAATTTAATTAATTATGCATAAAGTGTTGTTTTAGGTTGATTACTTAGAGAAAGATCTTAGTGTAATAGCTCGTTGTAACTGGGACAAAAAGATCTACAAGACAAGATGATGAGAAGAGGCTTTGGGAGACCCATGCGATCATGGTGGTAGTTTAAGCATTTTATGGAGATATCAAAGACTTTAATTAGCAATAAAAAGTCACTTATTAAATAAAAGGATTTATCTAATGGGTAAATAAAAAGGGGAAAAGTCACTTGCGAAAAAGGGAGGAATATGCACTAAGTGACTTATCAATAATATAATAAAAAGAGATTTCTAGAAGATTGGAGAAGATATGGAAAAATCTTATAAAGGGGAGAGAAGGTCATTTATTAATTTTGGTTTATAATTTTTTTCCATGAAATTTGATTGGGACACAAGCGAAAGCTAGATCGAGGGTTTCAGATGAAGATCTCTAACTGGTTTTGGTGGACATCAATTTCCACCCCAGTTGGTTCTCTACAGATTTCAGTTGACTTCAAGTTCCACCCTAGTTGGCTTGTGGTAAAATCATACAGTTTTTCCATTTTTGCTTCAATTGCAAGTTATTGGGAGACATTTTTCAGTGGGACAAACTGGTTATTATTTCTAGAGTTGGAGATTGGATAGTTTCCCTAGTCATTTGCCGGAGCTGAAGAATTTCGGTAGATATCGAGTTTAGTTCTTTGATAGGCCAAACTTGTCTATTTTAGAGGTCGAGTTCCTATTGCATCTGCTGGAGATTATTTCCTTGTGTGACGAGTTGCTTCAAATTTAAGATTTATCTTAGGAGTGAATTAATATTGCAGTTACTAGAGTATTGTTGTGGCCAAATTTGTCAGTGTGAAGAGGTTGAATTTATTTGTTGGGAATGAGTTTAATTATTAGGATAAGTTTATTTGTTGGAGCCCAGTTTATTTACTGGGGCCAAATTTATCTGTTGGGTTCGAGTTTATTTATTTGGATGAGTTTATTTGTCGGAGACTAGTTTATTTTCTAGGGTCGAATCCATGTTTACTTGTTGGAGCCAATTTTATTGTTGAGGCTAAGTTTACTAGAGCCAAGTTATCTTGGCAGAGAAGCTGAATTGCATTTTCACGTGGAGGCCAAATTCATGATTCTAGGAGGACCGAGTTGCTGACTAAAGGAGTGTTGAATTTATCGAGTTATTTGCTGGAGTTTTATTACAGGTTCTTAGATTGATATTCTCTATGTAAATATCTTGATTAGATTAATACATGTTTGGTTATGCGTTTAATTTTTCTTCGGTAAGTGTTTATTTGTTTTGCATACAAAGTGTTCAAAGAAAAACTTGCACAGATAGTGTTTTTCAAAATTCCTAAAAGAAAATATTGAATATTTTTGCAAGTTGTACTAGCATATTTCAAATAAGGGATATTGTAGATTATAATACATACATTCCTCAACTTTATGGCCATTCTTACAACATGGAAATTTTTTTCCTTGCACACAACTCTTTGGTTTTCCATTGTGATTATAAGTTTACTTCCTTGTGTTGCACATTGTGTTGTCATTGATGTCAAAGTGGTTGCCTAAGCAAGCGGTAGTATCATTCATGAATCAAAAGAAGCATTATGGAAACTAAATCTCTTGCATACCCTCTTCAAGTGAAGTCAAAAGAGGTGTAAGTTTATTGAGGAAGCGACATGGTAGTTAGATCTCTTGCATACTCTCATTAGGTAAAGTCAAAAGAGGTGTAAATTTTATTGATTTTTTCACAAGGTTATGATTCTCTAATGAGTTTATGGATAACATGATTGGATAATCCTTGTTGAGAACTTTCCAATGGTATATCACACTCTGAAAAGATCCTCTTGGATGAGAAGTTACAACCATTTTAAAATCAACATTGGTTTAGGGCCTAAACTATACGGCAAAACCCATTGGCACCAAATTTGTAAAACAATGTGCATCTTTTGGGAAGATTCATAGTTCAATGGTTAAGTCAACGACAGATCACGTCAAACTTGTATGAAGTTTAACATGTGAAAGGTTGAGCATCTTTCTTAGATCCAATGGATATTATGCATGGTTGAAGAGTTTGAAGGGTAGATGGAATCAAAACTTAAATGAAGTTTAATCGAAGTCCTTGGCCTATCCCATAGTGACACGTGGTAGCTAGTAGTTGGATGACATGGTAGTGACATGTCCCCCTACACAATCAATGATGATGTGGCAACAAATTTGACTTGTCATAGTTTGGTTGGATGAGGTGATGTCGACAGGATGATGTGGCACCTCTAGGGACCTCCACGTGGGAGGTCCAAATGGTGGCTTTTGGTCGTACAAAAAATCAAAAATGGGTGACACATGGAACCTCTCATGGGTTGTTATATGGCAAGATTATGTCATGCTAACATCATCATGCAAGCAACCATGGAACCCTAGAATAGGGTCACATGGCATGATCACTTTTCCCAAGGAAATGGGTTGAGCACTAATTTCAACGTCACATGGTCATGGTCTCATGGTAAGCTAAGCCCCATATTTTAGGTTAACATCATGTTTGAATGAAGGCCGCGTTGAACGTTGGTCATCCCCGTGGTCAACTCTAAGGTCAACTATCGAAGGCTTGGGACCACAATAATGTGTGTATATATATCTATATCTATATATATATATATATATAGATATATATATATATATATATAGATATATATATATATATATATATATATATATATATATATATATATATATATATATATATCTATATATATATATATATATATATATATATATATATATATATATATATAGATATATATATATATATCTATATATATATATATATATATATCTATATATATATCTAGATATAGATATATATACACACATTATTGTGGTCCCAAGCCTTCGATAGTTGACCTTAGAGTTGACCACGGGGATAGATATATATATATATATATATATATATATATATTGGTGTTGAGACTCCAACTAAAAACACACATTCACATCAACGAGAGTTCTATGATCGAGAAATAGGTGAGGGTCTATAGTGGTGGCATGGTTGATCTGTTATGCGACTAATGTAGGGTTCGACCCTCTAGATGTTTGTATACACTATGTTGGTGAATGATTCTACAAAGGGGTCAATGCCCGTTTTTGTCTTGGGCGCAGCGACTCAAATATGGAAAATAAGTCTCCCCCACAAGTCATGACTCAATGTGCAGGTTGGTTGGTTATGTGGTATAGTTTGTTTAGTGCTAGTAGTGTGTTTATCTGACCAGACTTGGTCAATTTATTTATTTATTTTTACTAGGCGTTATTGGTATGTTTGTATACACTATGTTGGTGAATGATTCTACGAAGGGGTCGATGCCCGTTTTTGTCTTGGGCGCAGCGACTCAAATATGGAAAATAAGTCTCCCCCACAAGTCATGACTCAATGTGCAGGTTGGTTGGTTATGTGGTATAGTTTGTTTAGTGATAGTAGTGTGTTTATCTGACCAGACTTGGTCAATTTATTTATTTATTTTTACTAGGCGTTATTGGTATGCCAAATTTATCCATTCTATTAAAAAATTCATCATTTTGTAGAGCTCGTAAAGTGTTATTTTGTATAATGCACCCTGATTGTCATTCTGTAGAATGATAAGTTTTTATATAGTTTTATATAGTTCTATAGGTTTTTTGGAGGTTTCTGGGGTCATTTTAAGGCCAAATTGAATTATGGAAGAAGCATGTTAATCGAGGTTCATTGGTGAATAGTCCTGGAGGCAAGAAAAGTGTTGATGATGTATTTTTGATGTTCAGAATTGTTAGACAATTGGCATTGTCTGGATGGATTGTGGCATTTGGTATGTTGGCATTGATGCCAAACGAACTAGCATTAAGGCAGAGAGTTTGTAGCCATTTCTCAGGTAGCAGATGGGCTCAAAGTCTAAGTTGGACCCTTTCCACTAGAAAGTGATTTGAAAGAGATTTCCAATGGCGTGTTGAAGCCTACAAATGGCCTCGTGGATCATAAGTTATAGACTTTCGAAGTTAGTCCTAAGCAAGTTGTAATATCAAAGCAAGCTGGCAGATTAGGACTTCGTGAGGATAGAATATTGGAGGTCGAAATCCCTTATAATTCTTTTGATAAAAAGTTCTGATCCGATATTGGAAGTTGGAGCACATCGGGACCCGATATCGAAAGCTCAGAGAAGAGGACATATCGGAATATCAGAAGCTAGAGGCCATTGGAACTTCAGAGATTGGAGCACATTAGGTCCTAATATCAGAACCTCGGAAGGTCAAGGCCATCGCAACATCGAAGGTTGGAGCACATTAGGACCCAATATCAGAACCTCAGAAGGTTGAGGCCATCGAAATCTCACAAGTCCTTATAAATTATAATTCTTTGAAAGTTCTGAGGTTTGTGAAGCAGAAGAAATACAAAGGAAATTGTTAAAAAACCAAGAACCGATGGACCCTTTCTCTCTCCTCTAATTAGACGCATGGCAGTAGGTGATTGGACCTGAGGAGATGATGTAGTAGATGACGTCAGCATGACATGGCTATACAGTGGACACGTGGCAGTTTGATTTGGAATTTTCGGTGGCCTAATGGGGAAAATTAGGGTGACACATCTCACCACTAAGGAGGCACCACGTGGAGTGATGATGATGGCATGTCGTCATCTCAGAGGTCAACATATTAGAGGTTGGAGTTTTCGTAACTCCTGTCTATTGTTTTATAGAAAAATTTTGATTTGATAAAGGGGCTCGAATGTGTAATGACACTCGATCATGAGGACCCAAAGAACCAAAGGCGTAGAGGAGACCGAGCACCCAAGTTTTGTGTGATGCCATGTGGGAAATATTTTGAAGGTTGAAACTTTGAAACTCCTCTGTAAATTGTTTTGGAGAAAAGTTACGATGAAAGGGACTTCGATGCGTTGGCGCATGGTAAAGGGGACTAATTTATTGATTTAATTATTATTTGTTCCATTAATTAATGTTATAAATTAGATAATATTATTAATAAACTAGTCGTTTATTATAGTCGTTATAATATCTCTACATCGATCCCTATTTAAGCTATTTTCATGATTTGCATCTTCATCTTGTCCTGACAATGAACCACACTGGATGGTTCGAAACGTGTCGACAAAAAATTATCCTATGGGATTTCTACTGAAATTTGTTGTTCTTAAATAAACATGGATCACATAAGCTTGATTTCAGAAAGAACCAAGGGTGTAGAGCGAGGCTAACACCTAAGTGTTATGGAGAAGGTCAAAGGTGTAGAATTTCAAAACTCCAATTTAAATGAACTTTGAAGAAAGTTACGATGTAGGGAGCTCCAATGTATGTTGGCGTCTGGACATAAAAATCCCAAAAGAACCAAAGGTGAGCGCTATATAGAGGGAGATAGTCCCCCAACAGGAGCATAAAGGCCCTAGCACCTAAGCACTAAGCTGGTGGTCTCAGACAACGATCATATGAGAAAGAAAACGATAATGGGGCTATGAACTAAGGGGATAAAGGGATCAAAATTGTGTGATTTCATAACATTCTTTTAATATATTACGATGAGTTATGGCTCTGATACAACAGTGCAAAGTGTTAAAGGATGAATGGGTCGACATCTAGAGAGTAAATGAAAACCAAAGGAGTTGGTTTATGGAGTGAATGGCCATTGTCAAATATCATTGGGTCAAGGCAGCGAGGACCACGACATGCAAGAGTAGATAATGGAGTCTGTCTCAAGTAGAAGTAAGGGATCTCTGATCTTGTTTGCACGCTTCAATGAATTAAGGGAAGAACAGAGCCATGCTAGAGTACATTCTGAGCTCTGTGATCAATTTAAGAAGCATTGGGAGCCTTTCCAGAGTGCGTACGTGGAATGAGATTAAATTCTCAGCATGGAGGATCACATGGAGAGTTGGTGAAGTGCTCGGGATCCCATCCTCATGTTTAATACAACAACAGAACTCAAGCAGCAGACACAATAACAATATGGAGGTGTCATATAGAGGTACACTCAGGTAGTGTGGAAACAGGTAATAAAGACAACATTGAGTAGAGTGCAGGAGAGGAACAAAACCAGTGATTTCCATTGAGAAACTGTGGGGAAGACAACATTGTTGTATGTTCCTAATAGAGTAGAGAAAAGTGCATGAGATTTGTACAACTTGACCAAGTTGTTGGACTGAAGTAAAGCGTTGCAAATAGACCGTGGAATAAAAGGTCGAGAGCAAAGTATATGCAATAGTGAGAAGAGGATAGGGTGTTGCTATGTGAGGTCGAGAGGGCCTGTGGAACAGTAGAGGACCAAGAGCAGAAGTATATTTCTGCAATGAACTAGATTGGTATTTATCTATATATGTATTTGCCTCTGTTTTCAATTTGAAAATTGTATGAAAGGTAGAATAGTGGCTAGAGCAAGTGGTGGCCTGCATTCATAAGAGGTTAGTGCCTCTTGGTAAGTAGGTGCTTTCTATCTTAAGGGGGTTGATGCCTCTTGTGAGCGGGTGTTCACAATTAAACTGATGTAATTAAGTAGGTGCTTAATTTACATCACAACAACAAACAAATTGGTGATTTTCTCCCTTTGGTTTTCCACGTAAACATGTCGGTGTCAATATGTGTATGTTGTTCATGTGATGGATTGTATGTACATGTGAATGTCTTATCTTGTTGTTCATTTGTATTATGTATGAATCCTTTCATAAGTAACATACACTAGAGGAAAGAACTAAATACATATCCATAAAAAGTTTTAAGAACCTCACTATTACTGATTCAACCCCCCCTCTCAGTAATTCCTTATTTCAACACTTGGTATTAGAGCCAGGTTCCTTCAGGAACAATTTAACCACTAGAAGGTAGATCCATAAGGAATTATGTCTAGGCAAGAGAGTCAATATGATTACTCAAGCATGATACTAGCCTTTGATGGGACAAACTATGCCTTTTGGAAAGTTAGGATGGAAGCTTGTCTCATGTCCCTAGGAGTTGATGTTTAGAGAGTTGTACTAATAGATTATGATGTACCTGATGTCCCTCCCACTGATGCATATGGTAAAAAATTGTATGGAAATAATACTAAAGCTAAGTATTCCATTATCTTTGGCCTTAGTCAATCTGAACTCGTAAAGGTTATCCACTGTAAGTTTGCCAAGGAAGTGTGGGTGAAGCTCAATCAAAGTCATGAAGGAGATGACAAATTCTAGCAGGCCAAACTTCAAACTTTCAGAATGAGGTTTCCAAGTTTAAAAATGAGTGAAGAAGAAAGCATAGTAGAATGCTTCCTCAGAGTTTATTGAGTAACTAGTATGATTAGAGGACTTGGTGAAGAAGTCAAGGAAGATATGATTGTTCAAAAAGTATGAAGATCCTTACCCATGAGATTTAATGCCAAAGTCTCAACTATTGAAGAAATGGCTAATTTAAAGGATCTCAAGATGGACCAATTGCTTGGTATTCTCACAGCCTATGAGACGAGAGTAGGAAGATAGAATTATGAACCTAAGGAGGTAGCGTTAAAAGTATCCAAGAAGGTCAAGAAGAACAAAGATCATTAAGATTTCTCCAACTGTGAATCTGATTAGGAGTTGGCTCAATTTGCCAGGAAACTGAAGCGTGGCTCAGGAAAATATAAAGGGAAGTATCCCTTTAAATTCTTTGGTTGTTGGAGAGTTGGGCATTTCTCATCCAAGTGCCCTTACAAAGAAAGGATTGAAAAGGAAGATGATCATAAATTTAGGAACAAATCTCAGAAACATCAGAACAAGAAGTTCTATAAGAAAAAGGGGTTCTACTCCAAAGACGATAGTTCAACACCAGAGTCAGACAATGAAAACTCTTCATAAGATGATTCAGATAAGTACTTACTTATGACATTTGGAGCAGACTCTAAGAAACAAAATATAACTCATTTTGAAGAGGAAGAAGAAGAAGTAGGAATAGTGGACTTTGAAGGGGAACTCATTAGTGCTCTTGATGCGTAAATAAGGCCAGGAAAAAGAATAATGAGGTAGAAGAACAACTGCAATATGTTGAAGAAGGTATGCACAACTGAGACAATGAAGAACTTCTTTATAAAAAAGAAAAACTTGAAGAAGCCATTAAAAGAAAAGACAGTTTAGCCATTATACTAGAAGAAAAACAGGGAACATGTGAGAGACTAGAAGAAGAGAACACACATTTAAAACAAGAGTTGTTCAAGGTGCACAAGGAAACAATCACAAAAATATGCAAAGATTAAATTTTGTCCTTGAAAGTCAAATTAGAAGAGGCTAAGCAAAATGAAGAATTTCTTCATGATTTGATCCATGAATGGGAAGAAAATTGTCAGAGTCTCGAGGCTAAGGTCGTCTCCCTGAGAATAGATCTAGAGAGAGTGGATACTGAGAAAGGTCGAAATGAAAAATTTATAGAAGGCACAATAAAGCTAGATCAGATTCTAAACAATCAAAGGTATTCAGGGAACAAAACAAGTCTAGGATACTTAAGAACACAAGAATCTTCTATGGGAAAGATAAACTTCAGGTCCATAGGATTTGAGGAACCACAAATCTATGCAAAGAAGCTTCAAGAAAGAACCAATGAAGAAAAAAGGGCAACAAGGCAAAGAGGATATCATCACTAGAATAATAACTCCATCCACCCCAAGGAGCCACACCAACGAAGAATGAATGAATCAACGAAACAACAAAGGTACCTACATGCACAAACTCATAAGCCTTCCAACAATAGCTACACTTGTTTATTTTATGGTTATTTTTATAAGTGTCACATCTTTGGACATAAGACTGTTGATTGTAGAAGGATCAAATTTGAAAGAGGTGAAAATCCTAGATATAGTAACCATCATAATTTTAGATCTCAAAACTCTCTTCTTAAATATTGAAATGCCTTCACTCCCCTGTTAAGTGATGTTGAGTGTTTCAAATTTAATAATTTCGGGCACAGGGAAAGTGAGTGTAGAAGCAGGTTTAAGTACCTATCTATGTCCTAGAATATTCGACAACCAACTTCTCAAAAGGATAAGGATGATTGGAAACGAAAAACTGAAAATATCATGCAATGTGGACTTTCTATATTTGAACATAACCAAGAGAACAAATGGTATGTGGATAGTGGTTGTTCCAAGCATATGACTTGGGATAAGAACAAATTTCTATCGCTAAAAGAAAAAGATAGAGGGAACAATGTCACTTTCGGCAACAATGCCCCAATAAGATTTAAGGGTAAAGGCATAGTCAGTATGGATCAAAAGACGAAAGCTCAAAATGTATTGTACATGGAAGGTCTCAAGCACAACTTGCTCAGTGTAATCCAGATGTGTGATAATGGCTATGATGTGATATTTCGATCCAAGGACTGTGAGATCTGAAATGAGAAAGATGGAAGGCTAGTGGGAAAAGCAATCATAACTCACAACAATGTATATGTGTTTGATGACTCCAGAGTAATCTGTTATTTAAGAAAAATGAACGAAGCACGGTTGTGGCATAAGAGTCTTGGTCACATGAATTTTGACAATTTGATTATATTCAACAAGCTAGGAGCAGTGAGAGGTTTCCAAGACTATCAAGGCCTGATAATTCAATCTGCAAGTCATGTCAATTTGGTAAGAAAACTAGGAATCATTTAAAGTCAAAGGAGTTCTATGCATCTAGACCACTGGAGCTAATTCACAAAGATATTTGCGGCGCAACTAGAGCAAAAAGCCTAAGAGGAGAATGGTATTTTATGTTCCTCATTGATGATTTTACCAGGGCCACTTGGATCATGCTCTTAAAAGAAAAATCATAAGCATTTTAAAAAATTTAAAGCTCAAGTAGAAAATGAGAAAGATTTAAATATCAATTGCTTAAGATCAAACAAAGGAGGAAAATACATTTAAAGAGAGTTGGAAGAATTATATGAAGAGCACGGCATTAGGAGGCAATATTCTGTGGCTAGAACTCCACAACAAAATGGAGTAGTTGAGAGAAAGAATAGAACAATCTAGGAAATGGCAGGAGCTATGATGGATGAAGCAGATGTATTCCACATATTCTGGGAAGAAGCAACACAAGCAATAATGTACCTATCAAACATAACACAACTAAGGCCTAATAGCGATAAAACTCCTTATGAGTTATGGAAGGGAAGACTTGCATCAGTTAAACACTTCAAGGTGTTTGGAAGAAAATGTTTTATCAAAAGGAATGTTAAAATTCCCAGAAAGTTTGATTCACGTGCTGATGAGGGTATATTACTCAGGCACTCTGCTCGAAGTAAAGGTTACAAGTGTTACAACAAATGGACAAAGAGGGTTGAGGATTGAATTGATGTAGTATTAGATGAAATAGCTTCACAACTTGAATCCTCCAAAGGAAACATGAATTCAAATGGAGAAGAAAGTTCATACATTAGGCCCTCATATCAAGATGAATCAGATCCAGATAATGAAGACAAGGAAACGGGCACAACTCCAAGGCCCAAAACACCCTCCAAGTATGTACAAAAACAACATCTTGAGAGTCAAATTCTTGGAGAGCAGAGACTTGGTGTTCAAACCAGTAGGAAACTTGTTGGCAGTTCAAGTTGTGAAAACCTTGCTCTACTCTCTCAGATTGAGCCTAAAAATCTCAGCCAAGAAAGCGAGGACAAGTTTCGGGTGAGAGTTATGAATGAAGAACTTGATCAAATTAAGAAGAATGACACTTGGGATCTTATTCCAAAACCCAAAGAGAAAAATGTCATTGGAACAAACTGCGTTTTCAAAAACAAGCTAAAGGACTAGAGTCAAGTAATTAGGAACAAGGCTCCTTTGGTCTACAAAGGATATGCCCAAATAGAGGGGGTAGATTTCGAGGAAACCTTTGCATCAGTAGCGAGACTAGGAGTTATCATAATGTTTCTTTCCTTTTGCAGTCATAAAAATATCAAGGTATATCAAATGGATGTGAAGTCTACCTTTCTCAATGGAGATCTGGAAGAAGAGGTTTATATTGAGCAGCCAGAAGGATTCACGCTCACTGAAGATAAAGAGTTTGTGTGCAAACTGAAAAAGGCCTTATATGGACTCAAACAGGCTCCGAGAGCTTGGTATGCAAGACTGGATTGATACCTTCAGCAATAAGGCTTTAAGAAAGGTATTGTAGACAACAATTTATACATAAAGTCTGAAGGTGATCATCTATTAATTGTAGTAGTATATGTGGATGACATAATCTTTGGCAGCGACATGGAACAATTGGGACATCAATTCGTAAACTATATGCAAGTAGAGTTTGAGATGTCCATGATCAGAGAGTTGTCTTTCTTCTTGGGACTAAAAAATTTCTCAATCTCAAAATGGAGTGTTTATCTCCCAATCCAAGTGAGAAACTTTGAAGAAGTTTGGGCTAGAAGATCGCAAGCCAATTAGCACACCTATGGTTACAGGCTGCAAATTGTGCAAAGAAGATGAGACACCGTTGGTAAATCATAATGAATACATATCCATGATAGGAAGCTTGTTGTATCTCACAACTTTGCGACTAGACATCATGCAAGCGGTGGGTCTTCTGGCCAGATTTCAAGCTTTCCCTCATGAAAGTCATTTCATCGATGTCAAAAGGATTTTCAAATATCTTCAAGGGACAACGGATTATGGACTGGTATGCTAAAAGTAGAGAGTTTAAGTTGAAGGCCTACACTAATGTTGATTGGGCAGGCAGTATTGATGACAGGAAGAGCACCTCAGGTGCAACATTCTTTTTGGGAAATTGCTTAGTGTCATGGGTTAGCAAGAAACAAGCCTCCATTTCTTTATCATCTACTGAAGTAGAATATATTGCAGTTGCCACTTGTTTCTCGCAAATTCTATGGATGAAGCATACCTTAAGGATATTAAGGTAGATTTGACTGATCCTATTCCAACCATGTGTGATAATACAAGTGCTATCAATATATCTAAGAATCATGTATGCATTCTAAGACCAAGCACATCAATACCAAGTTCCATTTCTTAAGAGAAAAGGTTGCAACCAATGTTGTTAGACATGAATATGTGGCCACTAAAGACCAACTTGTGGATACATTTACTAAGCCACTAGTAAGAGATCCCTTTGAATATCTTAGGAAACAGATGGGAGTTGTAACTCCTCCTCCCAAATGACTCAACTATAATGTGTGTTGGAAACTACTCAACATATGAGATCAATTGAAGAGTAGGTTGCAGTGGTTTAGGGGGAGTATTCAAGGGCATCCTTTGCCATTGATGCCAAAGGGGGAGAAGATTACCATGGAGAAGAACAACAATGAAGAAGACCATTCTTGGTTTCAGGGGGAGCTTATGTTGTTGCCATCAATGCCAAAGGGGGAGATTGTTCAACATTTGGTATTGTTTGGATGGCTTGTGGCATTTGGTATGTTAGCACTGATGTCAACCAGACTAGCATTGAGGCAAAGAGTTTGCAGCCATTTATCAGGTAACAGATGGGTTCAACGCCTACATCAGACCCTCTCCATTAGAAAGTGCTCTGAAAGAGATTTCCAACGATGTGTTGAAGTCTCCAATGATGTGTTGAAGTCTACAAATGGCTTCGTGGATCAAACATTATTCACTGTTGAA
Source organism: Pinus tabuliformis (assembly GCA_031772625.1). Lineage (NCBI taxonomy): Eukaryota > Viridiplantae > Streptophyta > Pinopsida > Pinales > Pinaceae > Pinus > Pinus tabuliformis. The sequence goes on along the minus strand of CM062817.1, from coordinate 1,843,917,451 downwards.
GTTAGTCCTAAGCAAGTCATAATATCAGAGCAAGCTGGAAGATCATGACCTCGGGAGGATAAAATATCAGAGGTTAGAGTCCCTTATAATTCTTTTAAAAAAAGTTATGATCTGATATCGAAGTTCGAAGCACATCAGGACTCGATATTGGAACCTCAAAGTAGAGGGCATATTGGAATATTGGAAGCTGGAGGCCATCAGAACATCAAAGGTCAGAGCACATCGAGACCCTATATCGGAATCTTGGAAGGTCGAGGCCATGAGAACCTCAGAAACTCATAAATCCTTATAAATTGAAACCATTTGAAAGTGTCGAGGTTTACAAAGGAGAAGAAATACAAAGGAAACCATTGAAAAACCAAGAATCGATGGACCCTTTCTCTCTCCTCCAATTGGACACATGTGGCAACAGGTGATTGGCCCTGAGGAGTTGACATAATAGATGGCGTCAACATGACGTGGCTATATGGTGGACACGTGGTGGTTTGATTTGCCATTTTTGGTAGCCTAATGGGGCAAATCCGAGTGACACATGTCACCGCTAAGAAGGCGCCATGTGGAGTGATGACGACAGCATGACGTCATATTAGAGGTCGGCATATCTGAGGTTGGATTTTTCATAACTCCTATCTAATTGTTTTATAGAAAAGTTTTGATCCGATAAAGGGGCTCCAATGTGGAATGACACACGGTCGTGAGGACCCAAAGAACCAAGGGTGTAGAGAAGACCGAGCACCCAAGTGTTGTGTGATGCCATGTGGGAAGTATTTCAGAGGTTGAAACTTCAGAACTCCTCCGTAAATTATTTTGGAGAAAAGTTATGATGAAAGGGGCTCTGATGCATTAATGCATGGTCAAGGGGACTATAGAACGAAGGGTGTAGAGTGAGGCTAGCACCTAAGTGCTATGGAGAAGATCATAGGTAGAGGATTTCAGAACTCCGCTTTAAATGAAATTTCAAGAAATTTACGATGTAGGGAGCTCTGATGTATGTTGGTGCATGGATGTAGAAACCCAAAAATAACCAAGGTTGAGAGTTATACACAGGGAATAGTCCCCTGATAGGAGCAGAAAGGCCCTAAAACCTAAGCACTAAGCTGACGGTCTCAGGAAGATGTCATATGAGAAAGAAAACGATAAGGGGACTAAGCACTGAGGGGTTGAAAGCATCAGAATTGTGTGATTTCGTAATGTTCTTTTAATATAAATTACAATGAGTGATGGATATGATACAACTAGTACATAGTGTTAAAGGATGAATGGGTCGAAAACTAGAGAGTGAATGCAAATCAAAGGAGTTGGTTGATGCATGGAGTGAATGGCCACTGTCAAATATCGCTGGGTCAAGGCAATGAGGACCACGACATGCAGGAGTAGATAATGGAGTTTGTCTCAAGAAGAGGGGATCTCTGATCTTATTTGCACGCTTCAACAAATTAAGGGAAGAAAAAAAGCCATGCTGGAGTATATTCTGATCTCTATGATCAATTTAATAAGCATGGGGAACCTTTCCAGAGTGTGCAGGTGGACTCAGATTAAACTCTTAGCATGGAAGGCCACACAAAGATTTGGTGAAGTACTCAGGAGCCCATCCTCACGTTTAACACAACAACAAAACTCAAGCAACAAACACAAGAACAACATGGAGGTGTCATAAATAGGTACGCTCGGGTAGTGTGAAAACATGCAACAAAGACAAAAATTGAGTAGAGTGCAGCAGAGGAACAAAACTAGTGATTGCCATTGAGCAACTATGGGGAAGACAACAATGTTGTATGTGCTGAAGAGAGCATAACAGAGTGCATCAGAGTTGTGCAATTGGACCAAGTTATTGGATTGAAGTAGAGTGTTGCAGAGAGACTGTGGAATAGAAGACCGAGAGCAGAGTATATGCAGTAGTGAGAAGAGGATAGGGTGTTGCTATGTGAGGCCAAGAGAGTCTGTGGAATAGTAGAGGACCAAGAGCATAAGTATGTTTCTATAGTGAACCAAATTGGTATTTCTCTGTATATGTATTTGCCTCTGTTTTAGGTTTGAAAATTGTATGAAAGGTAGAGCAGTGGCTAGAGCAGGTGGTGGCCTGCATTCATAAGAGGTTGGTGCCTCTTGATAAGTAGGTGCTTGCTATATTAAGGGGGTCAATGCCTCCTTTGAGTGCGTGCTCATAATTAAATTGATGTAATTAAGTAGGTGCTTAATTTACATCGTAAAAACAAATAGATTGGTGGTTTTATCCCTTTGGGTTTCCACGTAAAAATATCGGTGTCAATATGTGTATACTGCTCATGGTGATGGATTATATGTACATGTGAATGTATTATCTTGTTGTTCATTTGTATTATGTATGAATGCTCTCATAAGTAATTGACAATAGAGTAAAGAACTAAAAACATATTCATAAAAAGTTTTAAGAACCTGGCAGTTTCATCAGCTTCTCTATTTTGGTGCCTTTTGACATGGAAGAACCTAACTTCATTTAACTGGAGAAGAAGTTGCTTAATTCTTTGAATGATCCCATCAATTTGTGAGGAGGTCAATTGATTTTTTGTTTTCAAAGTGCAAAGAGGGTTATTTGAGAGTCTCCTAGAATCATAATACATTACGAGTTTAAATTGCTTACGAGTTAAAAGTTGTGGTAGACTGCACCTTAACTAGAGGATTATGTTAGTTTTGCTTTGGGTCATATATAACCCCTCGACCTTGTCGCCCCTTCAATTAGTTTTTTAGATAAAGATTTTTTTTGGATGAGATCACATCAAATTTTTGGGGCCGATGTTTCGAACCCTCCATTGTGGTTCATCATCAGGGCAAAAGTGGAGTACCTGGTATAACATTAACAGTATATAGGCGGAGATGCTTAAGAAAAATCAAGGAAAAACAAATTGATCCATTAGAAAGTCAAAGAATAAAATAAGATAAAAAAAATCAGAGAAAAAAAAAAAAAAAATTAATACGTTATAAAGTCAAAGTAAAATAAATAAATAACTAAATTGATAATTTAAACGTTAAAAAAATCCTAATAAATCAAAATAAAATTAGAAAGTAAAAAATAGATATGAAAGGATAATACTACGGATTAAATATTAGAAAAAAGGAATAAACAAACATAAAAAGAAGTCAAGAAAAAATAAAATCAATAAATAATTCAAATTTAACTATATATATTAAAACAATCAAAATATAAATAAATCAAATAAATGAACTTCAACTATCGAAAAGAAAATATAATATAATATTAAACAAAGGAATCAAATTATTATAATGAAAAATCAAATAAAATAATAATCAAAGGAATTCTAATATAAAAATGGAAAATACCTTTATATATAAATAGAGATGGAAAAAGAAAAATACATAAATCAAATGAAAATCATAACAAAATCTAGGAAGGAAGAGCACGGATCGAGTTGCTGCTTATTTTCCAACCCTCATCCCTATTCATATTGTTACCATGCTTCTCAATTTCTATAGCCTCCCTAAACTTCCTATGATGGAAGTGATCAATCGTGGCAATAACCTGGGACTCCTCAATACATATGTGGTGTTTAGTGTTAAACAGATGCTCTGATAAGGCAGAAGAGCGAGATCTATTATGCCTAATGTTTGCCGCATGCTCTTGGATTCTTTGCTTTGATAGAACGACCTGTTTCTCCAATATAAGGCGTTCCACACGAGCAAGGAACTAAGTAAACACCTTTCATATCTTTAGGGTCAACATGGTCTTTGAATGACCTTAGGGAGCTTCAGATAGTGTTGAGAGGCTTAAAGGTAGCATGCACCTTATTCTTACTAAGAATGTGTGCGATCTTGTCAGTGGTTCCAAGAATGAAAGGAAGATGCACACAATTAGCAAAATCAGGGGGATCCTTTTTTGGCTTAGGTCCATGCTAGATTTTTGAAAATATCTGAGACCTAGGTGCCTACTATAGCCATTATTTTCAAAAACTTCAAGCAGATGGGATATTTCACTTTCAAAGTGACTCTCATTAGAAATCCTCAGAGCTCTGGTTGCTAGAGTGTTGAGAACACCAAATTTTTGAGGAGGATAGTGATGAGAACTTGCATGAAGGTATTGCTCAGTATGAGTTCTTTTATGATAAACTTGGTGAGCAAAGGAACCATCCCCTTTTTTAGAGATAAGCACATCAAGGAAGGGAAGACTACCATTGACCTCAGTCTCCATTGTAAACTTAATTAACTCAGATTGATTATTAAGATGAGAAAGGAAAGAATCGAGTAAGTCATGCCCATGAGGCCAATTGATGAAGGTATCATCAACAAATCTCTTCCAAATCTTTGGGCGAAGGGGGGCAGAGGCAAGGGCTTTAGTTTCAAAGTCTTCCATGAACAAGTTCGCGACAACAAGAGAGAGTGGAGAACCCATAACTACTCCACATGTTTGCTCATAGAATTCACCTTGGAAACTAAAGAAAGTAGAGGTAAGGCATAGACCGACCAACTTGGCAGTATTAGGATCAGTGACATGAATTATAACCTCCATAGCCTTATTAATGGGTATATTAGTATAGAGAGAGATGACGTCAAAGCTCACAAGAAAATCATCAGGGTCAATTTTACTACCCTTAAGTTCCTTAACAAAAGAAGCTGAGTCCTTAATGAAGGATTCAGTAAGGCCAACAAGGGGCCTAAGCTTTTGCGCTAAGAACTTAGCAAGAAGATAAGTGGGCCCTCCTATTGTATTGACAATAGGCCTGAGGGGAACCCCATTTTTGTGGATTTTGGGAAGCCCATAGATCCTGGGGTGATGGGGTTGCTAACGATAAGCTTATTTTTTAAGGGCCAAGGGATGTTATCAGATAATTGGAAACCAATAATTAATGTTATGAAATAAATTGTATTGATTTAATAACTTAATCTTATAAATAAGCATAATAGTCCTAATTATCACTTGAGACTTACATTTAGTATCATCCACACCCACTTAAATTTTTAATATGAATCTCCATATCAATAGATATTTCATCACATTACAACTTCCCACTAACCTAATCACACATAAAACTTAGAATGAAATATAATTATTAGACAAAATAATAATTAATCATTGCTCAAACATAACTATTAAGTAAAAATCTTAATATAATAGCATTTAAATTTAAAATGAATATTCAAAATATATATATATATATATATATATGATGTTATAAAAGAACATAAAACCCATGACACCACATGGAATTAATGTTAAAGAATTGCAAAATTAAATTTAACATAATGCTTCAAACATTATGACATTTTTTCTTTTATTTATTTATTTATTTTTTTACCGTGTGGTTCACGGGCCACCAGAGGTGGGCCGCTACGTCCACGTAGACAATCAGGGCAGCTCCACCCGAAGGGAACTGCCGGTCGGCCACATTCGGCCTAACCCCGAGTGCGTCGAGGAGATTTGACCCCATGACCTCCCAAATCCGGAGGACTATCAACGGGAACTCGACCATTTGAGCTATCCCTCGGGGCTTCTTCAAACATTATGACATAAATATACACAAAATAATATTTTTTATATGTAACAATTATAAATAACCAAATCTGTTTTAACTTTAGATTTACTAGATTTATATTTTAAGAAAAAGATTTGATCTTTCTAGGCATTTTGTAAATCCAGAATTAAAATAAATGTAGACTAATTTAACTTTTAAATAAGCCACGTTATAAAAAAATACCATAACATAACCAATATTATTATTATTATTATTTTAAAATAAAAAATTAAACATTACCACATCTCTACCATTCTTAACAATAATTTTAAAATTAAATAAATATGAAAAAAAATACAATACTTTATTAACATCTACTTAAACCACCCCTTACCTATGTAACAACCATAAATAATAATTAGAATAAATAAATAATAATAATGCTCAAACTCCTGCTTAAAATAATGATTAGAAAATAAAATGGTCCTATTAACATCAAACCATATAAATATTATTTTTGGAACCATAAAACAATTTAACCAAACATAGCATTACTCATCTAAAAGTTGATGTATTTTTTTTGAACCATAAAACAGTTCTATAAATCATACCATTAGTCATATAAAAGTTCATGTAAAATCCTGAAAAAACCTCGTACAGTATAACCAGGAAGAAACAAGAAACAAGGCTAAACTCCTCGGCCTTCAGGTTCAACAAGACAATGGGGCTTAGGGGTTTTAGGGTTCTCAGAAATTCTTCGCAGCTCGGTTATTCAAAATTGTTTCGATCGAGCCGTGGTGTTTCCTGTGTGGAGTCTTCACTGTTACCTTCAACTTCTTTCGAGCATGGAGAAACGTCCATTTACGGACCCCTTGGATTGTGCTCTGCGAAATACACTACAACAACAACGGTAAGCTGCATTGTAGCTCTTTCAAGTTTCAACACCTTCTGATAAGGGGGGTTCACCCTAACTGCAAAAAAAAAAAGTGTTTAGAGAAAGAAGAGGTATTGCTTTTCTTTTCTGTAGAGATTATGATTAAGAAGATAGAATCAACCAATGCAGTTTTGGAAGAAACTGAAAAAATTCTAGTGTGCTGTAGAAATCAATCATGATTTTCTCCTGCATTTCAGTCATTCAAAATCTTTTCTAGTGTGCTGTAGAAACCAATCAAGGCTTCCTCCGGCCTTTCAGTCATGCAAAACCATTCATATGACTCATGATTGGTGTGTTCTAGAAAATTTTTCCTTACAATTCCATCTCCCTGCATCTATTTTAGTTTTGGCCCTTCCAGATTTTCACAAAGAGGTCGAGTGTGATATCTCAGCTTTGTCTCTTAGCTGTATACTAAGTCAAGCAGGACATCTGGTAGCTCGTCAAAGTTACAAATTTAACAAAGCAAGAAAGAATATTGCTCTTAAACAATTCTATAATCTTCAGATCATTGGAAGCATTATCCAGTGCCTAGCGAGTGCATATTGAGTGTGATATCTCAGGTTTGTCTCTTAGCGTCATGCTAAGTCAAGCAGGACATCTGGTAGCTTATCAAAGCTATAAATTTAACAAAGCAAGAAAGAATATTGCTCTTATACAATTCTATAATCTTCAGATCATTGGAGGCATTATCCAGTGCCTAGAGAGTGCATATTGTACACAGATAGTCAAGCTCTGAAGTATATGCGGAGCTGCAAAGAAAAGACAAGTTAACTGCGGATTGTGCCAAACAGTGAATTTGCTAGCGAAACCTCACCTTTTTATTTATCAAGCACAAGACGGGAAAGGTTAATGTTTTGAAAGATGCATTGAGTGGATGAAGGATGCTACTGGATTTAATAACTTACGATGTATACCAGGATGATCCAAGCTTCGGGGATTGTTCGAACTTCGAAGGCAGCAAAAACCTACTTAGACGGTATGGCACATAACGATAACATTTGTTTGAATACAAGAAATGCATACCTTTGATTATATGGCTCATGAAAGATTTTTATTTCGTGGGAAGCAATATTGTGTTCTTAAGGGTTCCATCGGGGATAACTATAATACCCAACTTTTGGAGGAGAATTGTTAATACCAAGCATGGCTAAAGAGGTTGCCAAATATGTGGATAGCAGTCATTTAGCTAGTTGTCAAGTGGGAACAATGATTATACTGATCCTTGTCAGTCGCAGCTAACTAATGGCAAATTGCAACACATAAGAATAGATTTTGTGTTGGCACCACCTAGATCTCAAAGAGGTAATGACACTAGTGATTATACCTATTTTGGATAGTTTCTCCAAGGTGGTGCAATTTACTGTGAGTAACAAACGTAGAGATGCATCCGATATTGCAATAATTTTCTTCAAAGAAGTGGCTTAGTAGCAAATTGCAACACATAAGAATAGATTTTGTGTTGGCACCACCTAGATCTCAAAGAGGTAATGACACTAGTGATTATACCTATTTTGGATAGTTTCTCCAAGGTGGTGCAATTTACTGTGAGTAACAAACGTAGAGATGCATCCGATATTGCAATAATTTTCTTCAAAGAAGTGGCTCAGTAGCAGGGATCATTCCTCTCTATCATCTCTAGCAAAGACACAAAACTCTTGGCTTGTTTTTGGTGGATGTCGTGGAATATTAGGAGGTTTAATGAGATGTCGAGTCCAAGCTAGACCAAAACAATGGGACTTGATGCTTCCTTGGATGGAGTTTGTTCTTGATAATTTTCCAACTATAGCACACGATACTCACCATTCAATGTAATATATGGACAGCCTTTGAGAGGCGTAATAAAGTTGCAAACTATGTCTTTAGATGTTTTGAAACTCTTCATGCAGGTCAAAGACATTGAACTTTGAAGAGCATAATGAATCCTACAAGGATAGGGCTGATAGTTAGAGGAGACGAGCATTTTCAAATTGGAGATATGACAGTGGTTTATTTATGAAAAGATGAATCTAAAGACTGATAGCATAATTGAAAGACAAAGTAATCATACTTTGAAGGTGAAGAAAATCTCACCGTTGTTAAATCAGGAGGAAATTGGGCAACACTGCTTATGCGACAAATTTGGTAAAGGAGTTGATATCTCTCATATTTTCAATATTCTTGATGTTTATGATTACCGATATGAAAACATGCAATAGAGTAATGATATAGAGGTGGAACAAGAATTGATGTTGCTTAATTGCTTGCCCAAAAATACAACAATTAGTAACGTTGCACAAGTTTTCAGATTGCGGGAATGTTTCGAACATAAGTTTCTTGAATGACTAGAAGTTTTGCCCAAATTTGCAGGAAATGACAGGTTGTGAGTGACAATAATGTATATGTAAACAATTAAGAGAAGAAAAAAGTAAACTTAAAATTGCTTGAGGCTGGCATAAATGATAAACTAACTCTTTTAGCTTCTGATTTCATGCATTAAATTCATAAAAATATCCAATTCATTCTCATTTATAAAAATAAGGCCAAGTCAAAATGCATTTACACTTTCAAATTGAAATGTTTCCCACTTACACTTTGGACTTTAGAAGTGATGAAATAGAAAGTATAATGAAGTTATCCCTGACTCCTGTCTTTGGTACTATCAGGGTGACTGTAGTGAGCCAGTAATTTTTTTTGCCCTAATTGACCTTTCAATAAAAAATCCTGTATCGTATGCAACCAGATAATGACAGACTAAACAGATGCAATTAATAGTATTGTGATTATTGGCTCACAGTATAACTCTACAGTCTGTTAAATATCTTCGCAATGCCATAAATGCAACAACAACGCTAAAGAAATTGTCACTGTGTAATTAACCATTCACTATTAATAGTCCAAATCTAATCACAGATTACAACCAAGATATCTGTATTCCAACAAAGAACAAACAGTACATCAACGTATGGACTAGTGCCCATCGACAGATCACAATAGTTCAACAGAAAGAAAAAACTGAATTTGACCAGTGAATAACCTAATTTTAATAACCAACGCAATTATGTGAAAATCGACTCTGTGAGATGAATTCAGTATTCTTCAGAACACAGGCTTTAGGAGGTGATTCTAACCACAGAGATGCTTTCGCCTTTTCACAAGGAGGTATTCCTTTCATGGAGGGAACCGGTTCCCTGCCACAGTTAGACTTGTATTCTAATCAGCTCACATCAGCAACATGGAATCACTTCAAAATTTCGTTTTGTCACCGAACCTAAATATGGATCCCTGCTTGGCCACTGGGTCTGCGATCTAGAAGTGCCAGCCGCTTCAGAAATTTCGTAAGACCACAAGATTCACGAATTATGCTGGGATTGACCCTTGTTGGGCCTCAAAATCTTTTGATCTGGCTCAGGATAATACAATTCACCTCGGAACCTTCGTAAAACCTCAGAATTCGCCCGTACAAAATATTTCGCTCTGTCTCAGGAAGATAATTACAAATTTTCCTCCAACATTAGCTTAGTGAAGATCCATGCTTCTGTTCATGCTCAGTGAGATATTCGTCCATAATGTGGCATCCGACAATTATAAAAAGGTTGACGTCAACTACCAGAATTTACTCCCGACCTATTCTAGTTGAACTTCGCTCCGCTACAGGAAAACTATGCAAGGGCTTTCGATCTGAACCAGGTGATTAACCTCAGCCAAAACTTCGCTCTGTCCTAAATCAACTCAGAGAAAATTCGTCAGCCTTGGCCCCTAATGTGCTTCGAATGTCCTTATCTTAGATTCCTCTACAATTATCATTCATTGCTCCTTGTATAGAGAAAATCCCTGTGCCAGAACAAAATAAAAGGATGAAGATAAAAAGAGAATTTTATCAACTAGGGTTGAATCTTTCACCACCGAAATTGATAGGAGAAAAGGGGTCTTAAAACCTTCAAAGCCTTAGGCTAAAAAAACAGAGATAAATGATCCAATCCAATGATGATCCAAAATGAATATATCCCTCTCATATTTATAGATTTCCTAGAGGGGTCTTTCCTGTTGAGAAATCTAGGGGCAACAAGTGGAGGTGATTTCTCTTCCCTTAATAACTGCTTGTGATGCATATTTACTTTACTTGATTAACTTCTTCTTCCTTTATTATTATTAGTGTTTTCTATCATCAAACAACTACCAAATCATAAAGAACAATGAGACAATAGGACACGATATAGGTGACCAGCCAGGACCAAAACCTCTCGAACCGAGAGGAAAACCCACCAGAATCCTTCTCTTCTTATAGAACTTTCAATTGACGAATTCCAAGACCTATAACCCTTGACCAAGACCCTCCGAAACCAAGTCATCCTTCCTTCTTGACGAGGTTTCCTTACACAACTTCCAACAACAAACTTCGACCTTCCAGCAACTTCGACCTAGCAGCTTCACAGCGACGACCTTGATGCAGCTTTAGCAGTTTCGACCTAGCAACTTCACAACTTCGATCTAGAGGTAGCTTCACAACTTTGATCTTGTAGCTTCACAATTTTGACCTTGTAGTTTCACAACTTTGATCTTGCAACTTCACAATTTTGACCTTGTAGCTTCACAACTTTGATCTTGCAAGTTCATAATTTCGACCTTGCAGCTTCACAACTTTGATGCAGCTTCAGAATTTCGTCTAGCCCAGAAATAGTAGAAAGCCTAACGAAAGAGAGGCCCAAAAACTTTGATCTTGATATTCTTCTTTTTCTTCGCCCTTTTCCAGCTTCTATCTTGAGGAGATCGAACTTGCTTGAGTGAGTGTGCAAATGAGGTCGAATTCCTTCTTATTTATAGGCTTGTGAAGGGTACGAATTGCTATCTGTTGATTTGGGGTAGCATCGGATGTGCTCTAGCCATTAAAATTGGTGGAGAGGCTAAAGCACATGAGATCTCCAAGACCCAGAAATGGTTTGGGCAAATTCTAACCGGTTTGGGAGATATTAAAATAATTAATATTTTTAATGGAGTTCTTAAGTCTAAACTTAGGAAAAATAAAATATTAATGGGTATTAATATAAAACTGGGTTAGAAGGTTCCAAAAGTCATGGATCAAGCCAAATCTAATCTTAGCTGTTGATTAGAGATTTAATCTCGACCATTGAAGGACCAACGAGAAAAGTATAAGAGGAGGCTTGAGGGTTAGTTGGAGAATACACCAGAGTGATCAGTCATTCATTTTGCTAGAGCGGGGTTGCTAAGCAAAGTTGAATCAGTGATCAGCAACGAGGGGCAGTGAGTATAAGGCAAAGAGGTAGGGATAATACTGAGAGACCAACATAGAAGCGGAGAGAGCGAGAGCAATAGTTAGTCCAGGCTACGCAGAGCCCAGCAAAGGCAACGCAAAGCCTAGAGAGACTGCGTCATCCACGCAGAGGGCAGAGGGAGTGACGCAGAGGCTCCCGGAGGCTGCGCAATGCCTCAGAAGGTTGACGCAGAGGGTCTTGGGGTTGACGTAGGTCAGCAGGAGGCTGACGCAGTGGCCAGAAGGGCCAGCTTTGAGCTTCAGTTGTGTTGGAGAGGGTTTCGTGGGACAAGTTTTTTGAATACCTGTTTCCAGATATAGAGTTATTGCTGTCATATATTTTTCTCTGTCGGGTAAGTTGGTTTAGTCATCCAGGTGTACTCAGATAAGCTGCATAATAATATAACCCTTTGAATACCTGCGTCGATTTTCCCACATTGGGTTTTTCCGGGGACATTGGTCCAAAACAACGGTGTCACTCGTGTGCTTGTTTTCTTTCAGTTGATGATCTATAGATGTTGATGCTGTACTTGTGTTTATTTTCAGTATTTACATGGTAAATAACTTGTTAAGTAATTAAACAAGTAGGTGAAATAAACCAGATAGTACAGGAAGAATTTCCAACGGGTTAGACTTAAAAATTCTAACATGGTATTAGAGCGTGGTTGCAGATCACAGGAAAACTGAAGGCATTAGCTGAGTAGAGCATTTGCAGCAGATTCAGCTGTCCCGAGTGATAGAGCTGATCCTTGCAGAAGGCGGCAGAGGAAGGAGTGACGCAGAGGGACTGCGTCATCAGTCTGGGCCATAGAAAGGCCAGTGCAGAGGCTGAGGGAGGCAGAATCAGGCTCATGCAGAGGCCAGAAGGGCTGACGCAGTTGGCTGAGGGAGCTGATTTGCCGTGCCGGGATTGCATAGAGCCAAGTGGCTCAATCCTTCGGTTGCTGGGGCTTAGGAGGCTGTGGGTAGTTTGCGGAGCAAAGTTGGTGGGGCACTGTGGTCAGAATAGTACCTAACAAGGAAAGACCAAGGTGGAGGGAGTTGCTGTTGAGGCGGATTTCTAGCCAAGGAATCCGGATCAGTGTTGCAGTTGCACAGACGATCGGAGTGGGGCAACTTGATGTTGGCAGAAGGATTTCCAGAAGGGAAATCGAGACTCAGAGGGAGTCGAACCAAGAACTTCCAGACGGGAAGTAGAGAGACTCAGAGGAGTCGAAAGAAGAGCAGCGAGATGGCCGTGAATGGGCTGAGAGATCAGGATAGGCTGGATGGAGCGTCTAACTTTGTGGTCTGGAAGGCCAGGATCTTGTCCATTCTAGACAGACATTGCCTCAAGGGCTTCATCTCGAGAGTGATAGCTATCCCAGTTGACCCGGTAGCTAATGAAAGGTACGAGGAGGCAATGGCTAAGGCTAAGTGCATCATCCTTGATGGGGTCAAGGATCATGTGGTACCACATATTGTCAAGAAGGAAATGACAAAGGAGATGTGGGACGCCTTGAAGACATTGTACCAACATACTTCTGTGCAAAGGAAGATGCTCCTGGAGAATCAGCTAAGGGCATACTAGATGCATAAGGGAGAGTAGATAAATGTCTTCCTTTGTCGGTTGAAGGAGATTCGTGACCAACTAACTTCCATAGGGGCCACGCCGGATGAGGAATTGATGGTGAGGACTGCACTGAACGCAGCTTTCGAGGATTGGCAGGTATTTGTTCAAAGCATACTGGGCAGGACGAGTCTTCCAGATTGGGAAGAACTGTGGGCGGCTCTTCGTCAAGAAGAGATCAGATGGCTGACCAAGGCGGGGAGTAGCGACAAAGGGGTCAGAATCAAGGAGGAAGAAGAGGATGCGGCTCTAGCATTTGTGGGAAAGCAGGAGAAGAGGAAGAAGAAGGACCTCTCCAAGGTCAAGTGCTTCCATTGTGGGGAACTGGGTCATTTTGCGAACCAGTGTCCTAGGAAGAAGATTAAGGGAGAGGCTTTTGACTCGAAGGCAGTGCCAGCAAAAGCGGAGAAAGAAGTTGAGGAGGATGACAATTGTGCCATGAGTGTTCATGTGCCACTTGAGAAGATGTGGGGAGACATCGAGCTGTAGTCAGGAAGACTACAGGTGATGAGGAGCATGATCCTTGAGGTACCCAACCTCTTGGATTATACCTTAATACGGGAGCTCCGAAGAGGAGTAGTAGGACTGGTGGATGTCGGTAGAGAACGGGTCCCTGGACAGCGCGAGGCTAGTAGGTTGCAACAATGCGAGAGACACGGGAGTGTTGCACCAGTGCAGGATGGCACAGAGAGGTGTGCAACGGTGCGAGATGTAGGGAGTTGTTGCAATAGTGCAGAGGTTAGTAGAGGGGGCACTTGTTAGCGGTAGAGGGAGCTTCAGCATTGGGAGTGTTTCTAGCCTGACAGGGATGTCAGAAGGTGGGTGGATCAATTACTTACTTCTCAGTAACTGAGTTGCAGTGCAATAGCAGTATGCAGTAGCACGATGCAACATGATGAGAGGGGATGCAGTGCTGGGAGGATGGACCAACAACAACACAGATGCAGAAGGAGTTGTTGTACGGATGCAGCAGTGGTAGTGGCAGGGCCATGGGCAGCAGTACAAGATGCAACAGTGCAGAGGATGTTGGGCAGGGAGGCCTAGCATCAGCACAGGGATCGGTGCCGGATAATCAGGGTGATGCTCAGTGTGGAGTATTACTAGAGCACAGTCTTCGCTAAGAGGGAGTGTTGATTTGGGGTAGCATCAGATGTGCTCTAGCCATGAAAATTGGTGGAGAGGCTAAAGCACATGAGATCTCCAAGACCTAGAAATGGTTTGGGCAGATTCTAACCGGTTTGGTAGATATTAAATTTTTAAAATAATTAATATTTTTAATGGAGTTCCTAAGTCTAAACTTAGGAAAAATGAAATTTTAATGGGTATTAATATAAAACTGGGTTAGAAGGTTGCAAAAGTCTTGGATCAAACCAAATTTAATCTTAGCCGTTGATTAGAGATTTAATCTTGGCCGTTGATGGACCAACGAGAAAAGTGTAAGAGGAGGCTTGAGGGTCAGTTGGAGAATACATCCGAGTGATTAGTCATTCATTTTGCTAGAGTGGGGTTGCTAAGCAAAGTTGAATCAGTGATCAGTATCGAGGGGCAGTGAGTACGAGGCAGAGAGGTAGGGACAATACTGGGAGACCAGCACAGAAGCAAAGAGAGAGAGAGCAACAGTCAGTCTAGGCTACGTAGAGCCCAACAGAGGTAGCGTAGAGCCTAGAGAGACTGCGTCATCCACACAGAGGGTAGAGGGAGTGACGCAAAGGCTCCTAGAGGTTGCACAATGCCTTAGAAGGCTGACAGAGAGGGTCCTGGGGCTGACGTAGGTTAGCAGGAGGCTGACGCAATGGCCAGAAGGGCCAGCGCTGAGCTTCAGTTGTGCCGAAGAGGGTTTCGTGGTACAGGTTTTCTGAATACCTGTTTCTGGATATAGAGGTATTGCTGTCGTATATTTTTCTTTGTCGGGTGAGTCGGTTTAGGCACCCAAGTGTACTCAGATAAACTGCATAATAATATACCCCTCTGAATAGCTACATCGATTTTCCCACATTGGGTTTTTCCGGGGACATTGGTCCAAAATAACGGTGTCACTTGTGTGCTTGTTTTCTTTCAGTTGATGATCTGTAGATGTTGATACCGTACTTGTGTTTATTTTTAGTATTTACATGGTAAATAACTTGTTAAGTAATTAAACAAGTAGGTGAAATAAACTAGATAGTACAGGAAGAATTTCTAACGGGTTAGACTTAGAAATTCCAACACTATCTTGAGGCTGACTTGTTCCTTCATGTAGGCTGACTTGATCTTTGTGCCATGACAAGGTCTTGGAGGGTATTTTGACTCTATTTCATTCAATAAATTTTTCTTTACAATATGTAACAT
The DNA here is from genome assembly GCA_031772625.1 of Pinus tabuliformis. Taxonomy (NCBI): domain Eukaryota; kingdom Viridiplantae; phylum Streptophyta; class Pinopsida; order Pinales; family Pinaceae; genus Pinus; species Pinus tabuliformis. Next base: position 1,843,901,888 of record CM062817.1, on the reverse strand, counting down.
GCCCAAATGGGTCTTCAATACATGACAATGACTCAATTGATTTTATGACAAACCTAGAAGCACTCAATGGGTTCTTGACCTAAAAATAAATTTCCCTTGTGCATGAAACCCATGCCTGAAGTACACAAATAATAAATTTATTTTTCTCTTTTCATTAAATACATAAAATCATGATTACATATGCCATTATGAAGACCGAACCTAGTTACATATTTCAACACTCCCTCTTAACTAGGGAGATATTCATAATCCATACAAGGTACTTGGACATTCTCAATCTGAAGAATTCTCATAAGAAGAGTCGGATTGGTAACCCATATGTATAGCATCATATCATCTAGCATTGTCACATAGCAAGGCCTTGACTAACAACTCTATCTCTCCACAAGATCAGAGCACAATGCTAGCGAGACCATTGATTTATAGACATTCTCATCATTATCTCTCTTGGAACATACCCCACTCGGGTTCTCTCAAAGTATGTTCCACCAGGACTATTCTTATCTTGGATTCCTAGTCCTCAAAGAATATCGATCCTCTATGACTACTCTTATCTTGGATGCCCTACCACATCCTCAAAGATTATCGGATGTTGGATGCTTACCCAATCTTCCATTCTATCTTCCCAAGTGAAGACAAGAATGACATGTATATTTCTCCCTCTCATTTAGGGAGGATATGCCCATTCCAGTGAAGGAATGTACTCAAGCTCCATCTTAATCAGGGACTTGACCAAGCTCCCTCTTGACTAGGGACTTGCTTCCAAGTTCTTGTAGCTCCTTAGGTGGAGATCATGGGACAATCGACTGCTTGAAGAGCACCTCCTCTCGATGTCATGAACTTCTTTTTCTTTATTCAAGAGTCTTCATCCCTTTGGGACTTCTTCATAGGGCATCGACCATCCATCACTTTCATTCATGAATCATGTCAGTCATGTCATCCTTTCTTTCATTGGAAAGTCATCCATTACTCCATATCTGCCTTTTCTTCATACCTGGCTACCTTCTTCGCATCATGTTTCCTTCAGGATCCTTCATCCTACCACGTGAGTGTTAGTTGTAGATGACATCTACAACTCTTCCTTTGGTAGCCCTGCATTAGCCCATCCGATATTGTTCAAAAATAGAAAATGAACATTAAATCAAAAATACATTTGCGATGGTCTTTCATCATGACATCTCCTTGTTTGCATCAACATCCGACATATATATTGACACATCTCCAAAAAGATATACAATGTCAAGGGTCTCTTTATTTTTTAGACTTTTTCACGATCTTCATATCTTTCCGATGGAGATATCATAGTCAAATCTTCTAGTCCTTGGATGTTGATTGCCTTCTCCATAGTTGGATTTTTCGTGATCTCTTCCTTTCTTTATTCACACATTTCCTCCTAGGAACTTCCAATCATAGTTCCTTCAACTTTGTCAATGACCTCATATTTCATATGAGGACATATTATGTGATTTAATCTAGTCAATGTGTGAACCATGCCTTCATGCATCCTTTCATAGGAGGAGATCCTTTCCTTTGATCATGCTCTTGAGGTAGAGCACCCATTCTTGATATCTGCAACCATATGACATGATCAATTTTATCAAGTACAAGCATACATACCTCATCTCTTTCTTTTGGTCATCTAGACTTCCTTCGACAGCTTCCTTGATTGAAAGAACTTCAATCCCTTGACCCGTTTCACATATTTTGACATCATACTATCATCCCATGAATCCCATACAAGTTGCAATTCCCAATGAGACACTTGCTTCTTCTAGTAGGTGAACCTTCCAATGAAGATTCCTGTGAAAATTTGGATGCTCAGATTTCTACTGCAGCAACTAATTACATTTCTTCTATTTGCTAATTACAAAACAAAATTATTTACTGTTTACTACAGTAAACACCGAAACTAATACACTGTAGCCTTCAACATTTAAATAAAATGCAGAAACAAGAAATTGAACAAGAAAGAAATACACAACACATCTACACAGTTATTTTTGGACAAATGTCCCTAGAGAAACCCAGTGTGGGAAAACTAGTGCAGCAACTGAGGGTTTTATTATTATGCAGTAGTAATTTCTGAATACAATCTCTGGATGCCCTCCTGGCTATCCAGTACAGAGAATATCACTGACAGAGAGATAATTGAGATTACCTCACACTATCACTGGAGATCTGGTTGATCCAGGCACTGAATGAACAACCCTTGGCTGCCTCTGCACAGCCTTTGCACAGTCACTGCATTAGCCCAACGTCACAGTCTCTAGGGATTGCGTCACTCCTTATGCTGATCGATTTGCTACCCAGGAACTTCGATTTTCACCTCCTGGTCTCACACCTCGACTTCTGGCCTTTGAAATTGATTCCTCTAGCAAATTTTCGGAGCTTTGTGCTGCCTCTGCGTCAACCTCTTCTGGCTCTGTGCTGCCTCTCCCAGATCTCTCTTTGCCTCCTCTGTTAAGTATTCTTGGATCAGGGGAAATCTCCAACCAGAACTATCCCTGCCCCTCACTGCAAAATCTCACTTCAAATTTCTCACCGGCAGCTGCTATGCTCCAGAAATTCGATCTTCTGAACTTTACTCGATGTGTTCTACAAGTGCCCCTCAAACCTCTTCTTATATCTTTCTGTTGGACAACCAACGACCCAGATTAACTTCTAATCAATGGCTTAGATAATTTTGGCTTGATCTCCATTTTCTTCTAGAAGTTTCACCCACAATTTAAATTAATACCCATTATTTATTTTAATTTCCTAAGTTTAGACTTAGGGATCCATTAAAAATAATTAATTATTTTAATAAAATTGTCTCTGGGTGGAATTTCCCAAAACGAGTTATGGGTATTGGAGAATGCATGTGTATAAGTCTCCTTGCAAATTTTAAGACTTAGAACACATCCGATGCTACTAGAAATCAACACTCCCTCTTAGCAAGGAATGTGCTCTAGCAATGCATCCCGCTGAAGCATCACTCTGTTCTGTAACATCTCTTTCTGCGCTGTTGATGTCTGACATCCTGTCCACCAACTACTGTGCAAATGCTGCATCTGTACTGCTGCTGACGCCACTGTCAACATTGCATCCATACTACAACTCCCTTTCAATTCTGCATCTGTGCTGCTGCTGGCACTGCCACTGCTAGTACTGCATCTACACTGCAAGCTCTTCCAACTGTTGCTGCTGCTGCAGCAACAACGGAAAAGCATCCCAAATTACTGAACTTGTGTTCATTATGATGCATCTCGTTGCTGGAGTCTCGACTGCTGCTAGTCTCTATGTTGACCCTCAAAAGCCTCTGCGCTACTGTTCACTCTGCTCTGTGCCAACAGCACTGCTGTCAACTCTAGCTCTGCTTGCTCAGTCTTTGTTGCTCCTAGCCATTGCAACTGTCACTCCGGCACTCCTCTGCACCAACTGACACTGGTCCATCTTACTACTTCTGATTTGGGCTCCCATAGCAAGGAATTGATCCGGGAGGTGGACTCCTCAAGGATCTTGCCCAACTGCAGTTCTTTCGAACTACAATTCTAAATCAGCTCACTTCCCTCCTGGAGGAATCTCGATTGTCATGGCAAACTCCTCCTCGATCTTCGCGGGTGCAGCCTTCAGATCATGCTTCTCATCTTTTTCCTTCTTCTTGAGAGGACATTGTGTTGCGTAGTGACCAAATTCACCACACCTGAAGCATTTGATCTTTGAAAAATCTTTCTTCTTCTTCTGCTCCTCCTGTTGCCCCTTGGATGCAAGGGCTGCATTCTCTTCCTCCTCCTTGGGCTTTGACCCACTGCTGCTGCTTCCGTCAAGTTTACACTTGACCAAGTCTCTCTTCAGCTACTCTTGCTTAAGAGCTGCCCACATTCCATCCTAGTTTGGCAAAGTCGCCCTGCCTAGGATGCTCTGGACAAAAACTTGCCACTCCTCAGAAACTGAATTTAGGGCAAGTCTTACCATCTCGGAACCTTGAGGTGTTGACTCCACAGTTGCTAGCTCGTCTCGGGCCTCCTGAAGCTTAGTAAGGAACGGATTAATGCGTTCCCCCTTTAGCATTTGCATAGATCTCATCTTCGGCTCCAAGTACATCTTCCGCTGCTCAGAAGATCCCTGATATAGCGTCGACAAAGCATCCGACATCTCCTTGGCAATGTCTTTGCCAACGATGTGACAAACTATATGATCCTTCACTCCGTCGAGGATCATTCTCTTGGTCTTCGCCATTTCTCCCTTGTACTTCTTGAGCGGATCTGGATCCGTGGGCTCAGCTACCACGCTGTCGACGTAGATCTTGAGAAAATGCTCATCCAAAAGGCACAACATCCTTGCCTTCTAGATCACATAGTTGGATGCACCATCCAACCTATCCTGATCTCTCAATCCACTGGTTGCCATCTCTGCCAGCTGAAAAAGTCGAATGACCTCCTCTTTCTTGTTGTTGCTCAGCAAACGAGAATTCGAATTCCCTGGCTAGGAATTCTTTGAGGAAGGAATTCCCTCAAGTTTCTGTCTTCCTTCTGATGTCTTTCTGCCCAGCAACTGCCTACAGAAAACTGCGTCCCACCAAAAACCCCTCTTCACTGAAGCTAATGCAGCGTTGCTCCCTCTGCTGCTGACAGATTTCGATATGGAAATCATACCTCTTTGTCGACTCACTCAGAGAGAGATTTACCACGAAAATCTTGCCCTCCCGTCCTGAACTGCGCAATCCCTCTAGGGATTTGATTTGTTGCCTCTGCAGGAATTTCGAACTCCCTTCCTCCTTCAGTGCTGCGCTCTTCCAACGTTGCTCTCTTGTTTCACCTGCAGCTCTGATACCATGTGAAAATTTGAATGCCCTAATTTCTACTTCAACAATTGATTATGTTTCTTCTATTTGTTAATTACAAAACAAAATTATTTACTGTTTCCTACAGTAAACACCAAAACTAATACACTGTAGCCTTCACCATTTAAATAAAATGCGGAAACAAGAAACTGAACAAGAAAGAAATACACAACACATCTACACAGTTATTTTTGGACAAATGTCCCCGGAAAAACCCAGTGTGGGAAAACCGGTGCAACAGCTGAGGGTTTTATTATTATGCAGTAGTAATTTCTGAATACAATCTCTGGATGCCCTCCTGGCTATCCAGTACAGAGAATATCATTGACAGAGAGATAAGTGAGATTACCTCACACTATCATTGGAGATCTGATTGATCCAACCATTGAATGAACAACCCTTGGCTGCCTCTGCGTAGTCACTGCGTCAGCCCAACGTCATAGCCTTTAGGGACTGCGTCACCCCTTTTGCTGATCGATTTGCTGCCTAGGAACATTGATTTTCACCTCCCGGTCTCACACCCTGACTTCTATCCTGAAATCGATTCCTCTAGCAAATTTTTGGATCTCCTCAAGGCTTTGCGTTGCCTCTGCGTGGCCCTGTGCCAGCCTCTTCTGGCTCTGCACTGCCTCTCCCAGATCTCTCCCTGCCTCCTCTGCTGAGTATTCCTGGATCAGGAAAAATCTCCAACCGGAACTATCCTTGCCCCTCACTGCAAAAGCTCACTTCGAATTTCTCACTGGTAGCTGCTCTGCTTCAAAAATTTGATCTTCTAAACTTTACTCGATGTGTTCTCCAAGTGCCCCTCAAGCCTCTTCTTATATCTTTTTGTTGGACAACTAGCGGCCCAGATTAACTTCTAATCAATGGCTTAGATAATCTTTCCTTGATCTACGTCTTCTTCTAGAAGTTTCACCCACAATTTAGATTAATATCCATTAATTATTTTAATTTCCTAAGTTTAGACTTAGGGACCCATTAAAAAGTATTTAATTATTTTAATAGAACTGTCTCCGGGTGCAATTTCCCAAAACAATTTCTGGGTATTGGAGAATGCATGTGTCTATGCCTCCCTGCAATTTTGAGACTTAGAGCACATCTCATGCTATCAGAAATCAACAATTCCAATGGAGGAACTTGATCATCCTCATCTTGCAAATGCTCCTTTTGAATGATGTATGATGAGCTGTATACTAGATGACTTTCTTTTTCCCATAAGTACTACTTATGCTTCTAATGAGGTTACCAAGAGCTACATCCTTCTATAGGTGACTGCCATAGACTTCTATTTCAACTACCTTTCATGCTTCTTTTTAATGATGTTGCGAGCTCTTGCTTTCAATCGTATGCTTCTATGGTGCCATCTCCTACCATGATCCATCTTATCATGCTTCTAATGAGTCCTACCATGATAGTTATACTTAACAATAAAAAACTTGAAACAAAAACTTGAAAATAACTAGTTGAGGAAGACTAGCTCAATCATAGTAGAGATCTTTTACTTCCTCCTTCTTGAATTTCTTCTTTTCAGCTTCTTCCACTTCTTCAATGATATGGGCTTCTTCCCTTCCTCTTTTGTTGTTGTCCTTCTTGAGCTTTGGATAATCTCTCTTGTAGTGCCCATATTCATGACAACCATAACATTGAACTTTTGACATGTTCTTCTTCTTTTTCTGAGGACCAAGGTTCCCAAACTTCCCTTCTCTTCTAGCTATGACAGGAAATGCTTGAGCTTGCTCGCCTGATCCTACATCGATTTTTGCCGTCAGCCTGATTTCTTCGACTTTGCAGAATGACCATAGTTCATTGAATGGAGTAGCTTCTTTCTTCCTATAGTTGCTTGATGTGAAGTTCCCCCATTCCTCTGGTAGTGCATTGAGCACTATTGTAATCATTTCCTTGTCAGACATTATTTCTCCAAACCTTTGGAGTTGGTCTCTTATTTTTGACACCCTCATAAAGTATGAGGCTATTCCTTCTTCTTTTCATATCTTCATCTTGTAGAGCTTGTGATTTTTCTTTCGGCGGTTCCACAATTAAACCCTTCACATGACCAACGACTTCATTTTCTATGAGGATTAAATCTATCCTCTTCTTCCATGCAAGAAAGTTTGACGACCCAACCAATTTGTTGCTCACCTTGCAATATGAAGTCATTTTGACATATTCAAATATAGATATAAAAATACTTACTTGTCAAGTGAAGATACTCCTATATGATGAAGTCTTCAACTTGATGCCTTCTTGATTTTGATGATGATGTAGATAATAGAAGATGTCTTCTTGGTGAAGATGACTTTCCTTAAAAGTGATCCTTGGCTCAAAGGGAGATCACATTGATTCCTTGATGACGATGACAACGTTTTTCTTTGCTTTTCTTCTTTCAAGGCAACGCTAGTTAAACTTGTTTCACAACCTCAAATTTCGGCCCTTCTTCAGAATTTCGGTTTGTTGTATGTAATGTCCCCTCTCAATAATTTCTGCTAGAAGAGATCTACCATTTTTGCCATTTTGGAGCTAACACATTTTTGGATACCAACTTAGGGAAAGTGGGTCAAATATTAAAGTTGGTGGAATGTGGGGGGCACCCCTAAAGGAATACACACTTCTTGGGAGAAAAAATGCTTTTGTGAAGGGAGGTCAAAATATTTGGACGGACCCACAAGGAAAGGTAAGGCAACAATTATAAATAGAAGGTTGAGGGCAACAATTGACACCTTTGATAATTTGACATTTACACATTGTTGCTCAAGCTGTTCAGCTGAGTCACAAGTGCTGTTTAGCACCAAAGGCTTCCAAGGGGAAATCTCACCCTTCTTTCGATGGACTTCGAGTGCCACCTTAGGGAGGCAAATTTGCCACTACATTTGAAGGGAGACTTGTGGAATTTTGGGAGCACCTTTCATCCATTCCCCTTAGCTAATTCATGCTCCAGGGAGGATGTAGTGGAGGATCTCGTGCCACTTGTTTCAACTATTTCCCAGGGGTGTTTGCGGGGAGAAATTTAGTGTAGCTGCTCTAGGGGAAGACTAGGCCTTGTGGATAATTTGGGGGCTTGAGATTGTTGCCTTTGGGTAGGACATATTTCTCTTTTCAGGGTCTGCAGCGGAGGGATGCTGGATAAATTCGTGGGGTGTCGAGCTCAGCTCTTGAGTGCCAGAATTTGTGGTAGAATGCCTCTCCAACTATAGGGGAAATTTCTTAAAGCCCTTCATTAGTAGATTGAGGATGATTAAGGAGGATTTCAATAGATTTTATCACTGGGCGACGTAGTCTTCGTTTAGGAGGGTGTAGTGCCAAAATAGGGCAATTCCGTGAGGTTGGAATTAGCCAAATTCCTTTCTCGGTTTTTTCTGGGTTTTTGGTGGGGAGCTCAAGATTAATTTGGCGGAATTTTCTGAGCAATTTTGGAGGCTCAAATAGGGGTCTCTTTCCAGCTAGCAGTTGTTGGTAATTGGCACCATTTTGTGGGTTTTCCAGGTGGTTGGTCTGGGTCAGATTCCTTCCTGGGTTTGGTTGAGTATTTTTGGGAGAAGCTACAACTCCAGTTTCAGGCGATTCCAGGCATCATAGAGGGCCTTTCTCAGCATTTCTAGTGCAACAACAACTACCAATCTCTGGGACTACGCAAAAGGATATTGGGTCGAAGTTTCTACTCATTGGGGCATCTTTCTCACCTTGGGTTTGCTTCAACTTGCTTATGCAAAGCCCAGGTGCACTTGTTCCTTGCTATATGTACTCCTTGTAGTTCATAATTTAATAAAATGGCTGAGCTTATTTGCCAGTTTCTTGGTGTTTTGATGGGGTAGCCGATTTCTCTTACTTTGATAACTGCTTGTGATGTATATTTACTTTACTTGATTAACTTCTTCTTCCATTACTATTATTAGTGTTCTCTATCATCAAACAAATACCAAATCATAAAGAACAATGAGACAATGGGACACACGATATAGGCGATCAACCAGGGCCAAAACCTTTCCAACTGAGAGGAAAACCCACCAGAATATTTCTCTTCTTATAGAACTTTCAATTGACGAATTCCAAGACCTATGACACTTGACTAAGACCCTCAAAGACCAAGTCACCCTTCCTTCTTGATGAGGTTTCCTTACACAGCCTCGAGCAACAAACTTCGACCTTCCAGTAACTTCTCCAGCAACTTCGACCCCAGCAACAATTTCTGCAACTTCGACCTAGCAGCTTCGGCAACTTCAACCTAGCAGCTTCACAGCTTCGACCTTGATGCAACTTCAGCAGTTTCGACCTAGCAGCTTCACAGCGTTGATCTAGAGGCAGCTTCACAACTTCAATCTTGCAGCTTCACAATTTCGACCTTGCAGCTTCACAACTTGTCCTCCTATGGTGCTAAGAGCTCCTATCTTATCCAATTGTCCCCTACTTATACACTAATATCTCATACATATCCATGAGTCTCCTGTTTTCAATATCACATACACTGAGGAGAAAATAGTTTAGACAATTAATCTGCAAGATTGTGCTTTATCAGAAGTTGATTTATATTAGATGTTTTCTTGTAACTATAAACAAATGCATTTTGATACATCATACAATTATCTTGTAAAGCACATTCTTTTGTTCACTGTAACCTGGCTGTTGCAAGCTTGAATTGTTAATGCAGTGCAATTCCAAAAAACATTTTTTGTTTCAGCTATATGGCTCATTGTTTTGTGTCATTTGAATGTAGAATGGTATGTGGTCCTTGATTTCTGCTCGAGGACTTTGCTCATTTGCCCCAACACCGCAGACAGACCTTGTAATATCACCATCAGAGTTATTGGCAGCACAGGCATCATATGCTGCACAAAGGGTTCAAGGTAAAGTAATTATATCTTTGAATCTCTTTCCAGGCAAATCTTTATTTCAAAAATGTGGTCATATGTAGGATATTCAACTTTGGATCTATTTGCTAACTTTATAGTTGCTTTTCATGTGTATTATTTATTTATTAGTTTCCTTTAGCATTGGATACAATATAGTTGTATTATGACTTATTAACTCTAGGTTGCCTTTGGGGAGTTAACCATAGTTACACAGAAACTAGGCTAGGGTTAGGAGTCTTCGGACTATGGAGGAGCACTGTGTACTCAAACAACATCTGAATTGAATTAGAGAGTGATATTGTGGTGCTCTGATTTGGTGTGTAGTTGGAGCTAGTCCCATTCTTGAACATATTTTGAGTTGGCTTTCTCAATGTCATAACTGAAAAAGGGGTTTCTAGAGTTGACTTTGAAGTTTGTTTGGACATTATTTGTTTATTAGATGGTGTATGCTGTAGCTCAGCTTTGGTAGTACTGACAATCCTTCACCTAAATGGATTGAGAAGATGTGGAATTGAGATTTACAAATGAATTTCAAAATGCATGTTTTAAGGTCATTTCTAAAAGAAAACTGTACAGGAGGATCTAACCCGTGTCTTTGCTTTAACTTTTCTGACACCTGTTGCCAATGTTACTGAATGTGCCATTTTTATAAAAAAATGAAAAAAAAAATGAAAATGAAATTTTCATTTATTGTAATTGGCAAGATGCCTTCTTTTCTAAACATATCTTTGGTGTTTCTACTTTTAGATGTTTTATTTGTGTATTTTCTTCATAACTCTGGAATTTTTTGGAATTTGTTGCTTGTCTGCCTGTTGTTTCATTTGCGGTGTCCTAATGTGAGGGAATAGCAGGGCAATCATAACATGCCAAAGAGACTCCACAAGTCATCCCGGCATAACATGTGTTTTATTTTCTACTCACTCATTATTGAAAGCTTTTGGTGATAGCTATTCCTTTGTACCTGTTTTTCTGATTTTGGTCAGCAGTATGGTTTGAAGAATTAAACCTCATATGACATCACATGGTTACAGGATTAAAGGCTGCTAAATTGAGCCCATTTTAAAATTCTGATTATAGTAATCTCCCTCTACATTTTCAAACTTTAAGATGGTTAATGTAATTCAATGGCTACTGCTAAGAAATTCCGTTGAAACCAGTGACTCCTGCTCTTGAGCTGGCTTAATTTGACTACGTTCTATGATTACCTGGTAAGATCTTTTGAGGGTTGCTACCTTCTTGGGAAACAACTGTACAAAGTTACAAACATTATAATTATTATATAGCTAAGCTTTCTTAGAGAATATGTTAGTCTACGTTGTCTGACAGACTGAATATTTTCTTTTCAGCTGAAACATTCTATCTATCAATGATCAAGGATAGCACAAGAGTGAAAAACTGTCATGCATGGAAACATTAGGAGATACCAGCTTGAGAATTAAGACAATCTTGGAAATGGCATGACAAGATGTATATTTATACTGCACTAGCTTCTTTTAAATTGTGTGGAACAACTGTGGAAAACTTGAACTGATGAATGGATAAGTTCCAGTATTTTATTCTTAAATTACAAGGAAAACTCCTTCGAAAACAAAATCTCGTTGTAATATAAAAGCTGGGCCTGAGGCAACCAAACTAGACAGCCTGACGTACTTCTTTAATATTTTATCAATTAATATAAGATCAGATAATTTGTAGGCCAGTGGGACTAAGATAGTATATTCACCGCAAGTACAAAATGGAGTGCAAAAGCATCTCCTAGATCAATGCTAAAAACAGAAAAATATGTTATCTCAGAACACGCTAGAAACTAGAGGCTGAAAGTCTAGCTAGGGAGAATAAAATCAGGTGCAGGTACACTAAAAATGCTATATACTGGAAATCTCATTGCTGAAATGGCCAGGGCTAAGGGGGCTTGACCCAGTGATCCAAGGGGGAGCACAAGATTGAGGTAGCCTAGCTTTGCTAACATTTGAGGTCATGGGATAGAATCTTTTATAGAGGCCTGTTTACTCAGCTGAACTTAGGGAGTAGTGTGCTGGGTGGAGGGAGCTCAACTCTTGAACTGTGTAGAATTGGTTCATTTGGTGGTCTGCTGGTGTACATCTTGTAATTTGATACAATGTCCCCTCAAAGGTCATGAATGTAATTTTTTCAAGCCTAGGTGATTGCTGTCTTAATGTTCTATCATTAAATAACTCAAAAACAGAATTTATTTAACAGCAGAAAACTAAACTCTGAACATTCCATCAATCACAAAATAGCTGAAAAATGAACAGCAGAAGAAATAAAACATATAAACAGGGACTTTTCCTTCTAATCAGCTTTTTTTACTTTGATTTGATCAAAGCTTACAAGTTGAACTTTTCAGCCTGCTTTAAATCAGCAGCTGTATGGGCAATTAAATGACCCCAAACAGTACTGTATGGCTAGATCTGAGGGTGTATAGTCTGTGCATGAAGAAAGGACTGCTACAGCAGTGGTACTGCCTATATGACCTGCTGTACTTGATGGTCACTTCAGCAATTTGCTTTTTCTTATCCCTTTTCTCCTTTCCTTCTCTCTTTTCTCCTTTCCTTATTTCCTATTTCCTTCTATTTTCGCCCTTCTTCTTCTTCTTGAACGCACTCTGCACTCTGCACTCTGCCCTCTTCCAGCTTTCTTGCTGTCTTCTCATGTATGTGTTGACATCTCCTAACTTGTCCTATTATTTTTGGGAGAAGATAACCGATCTCCTCAATCCTAACCATTAATCTCCTCAATTCTAGCTGCCACTTGTTAACGCTCATATTTACTCCTTGCGAACTGGAGGGTTAAGAGACAGCTAATTTCATCAAGATAGTGTTCAGAGTCAGCTCTTGGAGTTTGCTTCCAGAGTCAGCTGTTAGTTTTCCTTCAAACCCAGGTCATATTTTAATGTCCAATAAAATACACCCAGAACAGAAATAAATAATTCCTTCAGATCTGAATTTTATGACATGAAAGACACTGGGTTCCTAACTTAGTATGCGCAGCAGAAATAAAACAATCACAAAAATGAGCACATAAAATTATTTGACACAGTTTTACTCTGGACACCCCAATGTGGGGAAAATCAGCAAAGTTTGGGCTTCTAGTCAGCTTGGAAATTTCAATTACAGTAAGTGTACACTTCAAAAAATTACAGTAGCAAAAATACTCCACAATTTCCCTGTCATGGCCTGCCTTGTGTGGCCTTTTCGAACCAGAAAATACTGCTGTACGACTTCAGGAAATACGGCCTGTACGGCCCAGCTATTTCAGCCTGTGCGGACCTGGTAATTTCAGCCTGTACAGACCTGAGAATTTTGGCCTGTATGGCCCAGATAAAGTTAGTCTGCTTGCTGTCCAAACTTGGCCTGTTTTCTTCCCTTCAAACTTGACCTTTTCGCTGTCTTCTCTTGCTGTCAGTTCAACCTCCTGTTTCTTAGCAAAAGCCCAGTCACTTGTGCCAAATCGATCTCTCTCCAACAATCTATTTCCTTCTTTATAATTTTCTGACCTAATCTCCAAAGTGATGGAGGGATGAGATTGCATCTCCATACTTGAGATCTATGGGCATGATATAATCTTCTGTTGACCTTTTTAATTTTATAAAAAAATTGCCAATAAAGTCAAAAAATTAAATGACTTTATGCCTAAGGTCCAGACTTACGAAATAATTAAAAAATTTCTGTGAGAGAACTGTTTGGTGATAACTGCATGTCATGGCACTTGATCAATGCAGAATCCCCTTCCAAGCTATAGTTTCAACACTCCCTCTTAGAGAGGAGGGTGTTCTGCACCAACCCCATCTTGTCTCTGAAGAATACAAAATTTCCCTTAATCAAAGCCTTGGTCAGGATGTTTGATACTGCAGCTTTTTTGTTCCTTTCTGCACACAATCTTGAATGAGCCTCGGCTGATCATGAAACACTGGGTTCTCTGAGCTTGATACAGCTCTGATTGTCACAGTGAATCAAAGTTGATTCCATCTCCTAATTAAATAATTACACAAGAAGCTTCCGAAGCCAAATTGCCTCACAAGATGACAAGTGGTAGCAGGGGGATGTGCCATGTGGAATTGACATGGAAGTGATGGATCATGGGGCAGTGATGTGGCACATGTGTCATCTCATCTCGGGGTGCCTTGGTGGATTGGAGTTGACTCAACCTCACTCCAGTTTAGTTTTGTGTGCATGACCTTGCATGAGGTTGCCTTGTTTAGCTATTATTAGTTAAGTGGAGAAAGTGCATGGCTCATGTCCACTTCACTCCACCATACTCTAAGTGCATGAGTAGTTGAACTTGAATGCATGGACCTTTCTCTCCACTTCACTCAAGGTGCATGGGAGAGTTTGACTTGGACTTGTTTGAGTTCATTCCACTCCTCATCGCTTTTAACATGGCACATGGGTTAGGTAGATGAGAACTTCTCCACTTCCACTTACTTCACCACAGGTTATTCCAGGCATATTGTGTGAGACTTGTGCCCTATTTTGGAGGAGGGGAATACCATAAAGAGAGGTTGAATGGCCATTTTTTGGCAGAGTTTTAGTGAGAGTAGTCAACAGAGTTTTTTTTCCACCATTTCTTTCTTTCTTCCTTGTTCTCTGTCTATACTCCGTGCTGGGCATTTTTTGTGATCTATCTTGTATCTTGTCTTTATGATGTAGCTAGTCTTTCGGCGAATACAAAGACAGAGTTTGACCATGTTTTTCTTTTAGCTTCTTGGCTCATGGACACAATATTTCATGTTCTTTTTTCTTTCATATTTTGTTGATTATTGATTAAAATTCTCATATTTATTTCTAATTAATCAACCATTTTTGTCCTTAGATTTTTGGGTGCATGCCACGGTCCCATATTATGCTATGATTTCTTGTGCTAATTTGTATATTTTTAGTTGATTTTCAGTGCATGATAAACTAGGGACACCACCTTGAGGTTGGAAAAGCACCAGTCCAATCGTGGAGGACTTTTGCTGGTGACAAGTTGGGCAAAATCTCCTGTGTTAACATTGGTTTCTCACCATAGGTTTTTGGAGTCATTTATCCTATAGTACAGATTTTTATGATAACAAATTGGTGTCGTTCCCAGGATTGTTGGCAATCCTTGGTTATTCTAATGATATCGGTGAGTTTTTGTTCAATTGCTGTATTTTATGTGTATTCACATGGCAACTCTATCTGATGTAGGATCAAAATCATTTTGGCTAACAAGAGGAAATCTCGACCATACACAAGGCATTGTTCTGGGTCTCATCAAACTTGAAAATGTATTCTAGAACACAAGGGTGGATCCCCACTTATTGACGTACATTGGAAATTCCACTGCAGAAAGATCATGATTGATCATAGATGTTAAATACATATAGTGGGTGCAGGACAAAGTTTTGGAGTTTCCTCATATTGAGAAGTGAGAAGATAAACTTGTTTCAGATTCATCAATACATATGATGAGATTCCTACTGCATTTCGACCAAGAAACGTTATGGTGGATTATGCTTTTGCTTTTGATCCAAAGTTTTGTACCCTATTTTGGAGTAAAAAACCAGCAAATTTAGAGTAGGCTTTCTTGTTTGCCCAACGAGAACAGGAATTCCTTGCGGCTGCCCAAAGATTGGATGGACTTCTTTCTGTTGTAGAAGAACATGATCACAAAAACCTTGCATCTTATCAAGTTTTCAGAGATAAAGAGGATGAAAATGACTCATGCTTGGATGATCATGAACCTAGAAGCAGAGTTTCATGAAGATGAAGTTGAAGAGCCAAGATTAGTAATGGTTTCCTTGGATTCTTCCATCAATGATGATAAAATACAACAAGAATAACAACAAATCAGCTATATAGAAATGGATCAACAAGAGACCTTGTCAGTGCCTATCCCCATAGTGGTTCGAGAACTGTCCAATCAGATAACTTTACAAAGAGACCAATCTTTAGTTGAACCAGAAGCTGATATTTCTCACAACCTGCCATTCATCTTGCATCAGATTTTATTTTTCAAGAAGATCCTTTGCTGGATCATTGCTTGGATATTAGGGTTAATCATGATCGAGTTGAACCAAGGATGATGGATGCATTTCAGCAGATAGGTTTGAAGAGTTTTGGTTCTTATATTTTCATGTTCAGTACCTTTGAAGTACCATGTTCCAAGTTTTGACTGACAAGCCTCCATCCATTTTTCTCGCAACAAGTACATCAAGACATCTTTTTGGCCTATGAGGTTTCATGATTTGTTGCACTGGAGGGTTGATTATGTTGATCATTCCCGTCTATTTGATCACTTGGTTGGATGGTTACATTGGTGATTCGAGTATGTTGATTGATCATCCTAGCTTTGGTAAATCTTCAATAAACAAGGGATAAACATACAAATGGGGTGAAATTTTCTAGGTTTTTATGGGTAGTTGTTATCCTTATGTCTGTTGTTATTTTGCATCATCCTTTTCAAATTCAGTATAGCTGTTTTTTATGTTTTAGGATAGCAAGTAATATGTTTTACTTCACATATTTCCATTCCCTTTTAGTTGACTTCACATTGTAGTTTTTGCAGTGTCAGTGTTTTTCCTTGCTATATATCAGCATATACTCTTGTTTCCCTGCATAATAAAGCAAAATAAAAGCTTCTTACGGGGCTTGTTTGTTATTTCCTTGCATGCACACATTATTAGTTTGCTGTCCATCATTAGTTTGATGAGTCAAACTCTGATTATTATGTCACCAAATTGTTTGATACTTTCTTGTGCTTATGTTTAGGTCAACCCTGAATGAGAATGTCGTATTTTCCATCTTGTGATAACTGATAATTGTGTCTGATAGGTGCATAGTGTTGAAGAGACAATAGGATGAGTGTTTAGTCAAATTATTGTTTTGTCTCTTAAGTTTGCATAGAGTCATTATCCTTAGTTAGTGAGCCTCTCATCCGACCTGGGGGATATGGCACCATTTCTTTTGCTTCTTGATTTCTGCTTTGTGTTGAGGGAAAGGCTTTTATCATTTTCTTCCTTTTTGAAGATCATCCCTCGTCAACTCCAACACATTATGTGAGGACTGATTTGGAAGCTCGAGCATGTTGATGGTTATTAGCCTCATTGGTTGTCGTCTTGCATTCACCAAGGTTGATCATGTTTGGGTCTTGGTTGAATGGGCTTTGTCAGTATTCGACTTCAGCACAAGCATTCACATTGGCAGGTTGTGCCTCTACCTTAGTGTGCATCAGCCTCATTGGTGGGTTCCTTTGCTTGGCAGGTGTTTTTCTCATTGACATTTGACTAGGTGCCCCTCTTCCATGTGTCAACGTTAGCACATTTTCCAATTGGAGAAGCATACATGATGGATGGATTGCAGGTAATAGCTGTATATGGGCATGTATGAGGTGTGCAGCTGGTCATTGATGTCAAAACAAGAGCAAGAGCATGTGTCAGGTAGATGAGAAGTTGCAGGTTAGAAACCCTAGCCCTAGGATTTGTTTTGGACGATGGACATACCTCGCTTTTGTTGGTGGTTTTGGAGCAGCAGATCAATCTGCTTGCCTCGGAGACCCTAACCATCAGATTCTACTCGTTGAGCTGATTCCGGTGGTATGTGGAGCGTCTCGTGGACCCTCTTGGTTTGTGAAATATCTTTGATCAAAGTCAAGTCCCCATTGTTGGGTCCAAAACCCCAAGGGTTGACAATGTTGTAACTAATGTGATGACGTGGGATCAAACGATGATGTGGCAACTTCATTGATGATATTTCAATATTGCATTCGTTAAATAGGGATGATCTTCATCAAACTTGGCAGACTGACTCAGAATAGTCACTGTCAGGTAGATGTGTCTTCCTGCCAGTGGAGGCGAGGCAAAAAGATCTAGAAAAAATTAACAAAGTAAAGAAAATAACCTACCTAAACCTTAAATCTGTTTTCCTAAAAGAATCCATTATATTTCTTATCTCATTTGACTTCCTTAAACTTACATTGGAATGTTTGGAATCTGGATTTTGGAGCTGAAGAAAACCTTGCCCAGCAACCTGCTGCTGGACCTGACTTTGAGATGATTTGGCATTGACTAAGAAAAATTCAGAGGGGAATCCCTTTGTTTATTGGAGTAGAGAAGTAAGGGTTCTACTTGCCTAGGTGCTAAGGCTAGAAGAGGAATCCACAAGACAGCTTCTCCTAGGGGCTAAGTTAACTTATGATTTAATCTCAACCCTTCGTCAAGATCTAATCTCAGCCATTGAAAGAGGAGGGGCTTGGATTGAAATTATAAGAGGAGATATAGTGAGTAAGTGGCCAGTCAGTGGAGCACAAGCAGTGTGTCAGATCAGCGAAGGAAGAGATTAGGGTTTCAGCAGATCACAGCGAACAAGAAGGAGATCGAGTTAGAGATGAGCTGCTCTTACAGCCTTAGCGCAGTGATTCCACTCGCAAGTGTGCACAGGAAGGGAGATATGCACATCCTATGGCTTGTACGTGTGCGCAGGAAGGGAGATCTGCACATCCTACGGCTTGTATGTGTGCGCAGGTAGGCAGATCTGTGCAGCTATTTGGCAGATCGAGTGTGCAGTAGGGACATCTATTTATATTTGAAGCAGATTAGTTGTTTCCTGTGGTGAAAGGGAAGTGTTTCCTTGCTGCAAATTTTCTGAAGATTACCCTTTTGTTGAAGATAATAAAAGACAGAAAGTTGCAGGTTTTCCCCGTAGTTTGGGTTTCCTGGGTATATCTTGTGTTCGATGTGTTGAATGTGTTTGTGTTCTGATTTATTTATTTCCGCTGTGCATTCTAAGTTAGAAAACTCAGTGTCTTTGCAATTTAAGTTTCCCAAACAGCTGTTGTTGGTAGTTTTGGTTTTTATGCTTAGGAAATTGCGAATCAGTTACCGGGTTTTAAAGAAATCTAACACCCTCTGTGATTCTTTCTACCCAATGTGTTTAGAACCTTGTGTAGTATGTCCTAGTATATCAATTACTTTTTTGGAACTATAGTTTTATGTATCTCAGAACTTACATTTGTATATCTTGATATGACTTTTCCTATATGCACCCTTACATGCTATGTAAATCAACAAACTCTGCTTATTTGGTGTCTAATTGTTCGTATCTAATTGTTGTGCATGTACATTTTTTTGGATTAATTTTGAATATTTTTGATGTATTTTTTAATCTTGTTGAGTTGAAGGCTGGCTGAATCCTAGCCTGACTACTTTGTTAGAAACACAAAAAATAGTTGTCCTCAGAGAGTATGGGAAAAAGTCAAGGAATATTGCCATATTGGGTATATACTGTATACATTATTGCCATATCGTAACCAGCATCTAAAAATGTTTGCTCTTTTAAATGAAATGGTAAAATTTGCCATAATGAGCAAGTATGATATTGTCATGTCAAGCACAAAGAACGTTGTCTCAATGTGAAATTTGAATGCCTGTCAGCATTTTTTTGTTTGCAGGCAAGCTTCAGGACTTAGCACTAAGAGTGACAAATATGTGTAATGAGGATAAAGGCATGATAGTGCTGGCTGGGGATGTGTTTGATGTACCAATTCGGAAGGATATTATTCACCGTGTTGTCCGTTGGCAGCTAGCAAAAAGACGACAGGTATTATATGCTATAAATGCATTTCATGCATTATAGATTTTGTCAAATAGATTGGGTGCTCAAGGTAAGTTTGCCAGTCTTAAGGAAATAGATTATAAGTGCTTTTAATGAGAAACGATCATCTATGACTTCATCATTGATAATTGATTTTATGATTATAGAAATCAAAATTGATGTGTGAAGGTTGATTCTGTTAAATTTGATCAATCGATTCCTTCTCTGTTTAAAGAGGTTGTTATAGAAGATATGAGTTGGATCCCTAGGGTTTGATTCCTTTTGCATTCTAACTGTTGTTCAAAGAATGGGATGATATGAGTTGATTTGTTGTATTGAATTTTATCTTTCTTGCATATTGATCTTGCATTGCAAATGCCACACTTTTTTTGCTTGTTCAAGTTAATACATTGGTATAATGATTGTTGATGCATCTTCCCCTTTTTGAGCCAAAATTTGATCAGAGCCCCAGAGGTTCATTATATCTGAGTTTAAGTGAGTTCTACTATTAATGAGATTGTGGTAGCTTGACATCTTTGAACTTATTGTAGTTCCCAATTTCATCTATTAATTTAATTTCCCATTGGCAACAAGTTTCTATGCACATGTATTTTCTCTGTTGTTAGAATTTATCTACTTGGTATTTGATTGAAGTATCAATACTGCCCTACCCTTAGGGATTTGTCTAAAGCAGGATACCCAATGGATGACTTCATTACCATTTCAAACCCCTACTCATTCTTTATTTGACTCCATGGTCCAGATAGTAGGTATCAACCATGTCAAAATTCAACCATTGTATTTAATTCTATTCTTATAGTTTAATGGAACTTGTTAGATATTTGAGACTCAAGCCTCACTGAAGTTGATTTAGGGAATCCCCCTTGCTGGAAAATAATCATCCAAAGACAAAAGGAGGGCTCTTAAATGTGTTTGGGACTTGACATTTGGAGGAGGTATTTTTGAGAGGTAACTAACGGAGTTATTGGTGGTCTTCAGAGGCTTCTCAATGCTCCAGACAATGTTCACTTTCGTCAAGAGTTAGGATTCAATCATCGTATCTAATTCTGTTTAATATATGAAGATTGAAGCATCATTGAAGTTGATATGGATAATCTCCCCTTGAGGTACAAAAGGATCATCCAAAAGTGAGAGGAAGGCTGTCAAATTTGTTTGGGACTTGACATTTGAAGGAGGTGGTTTTAAGAGGTAGTTGACAGTCATTGTTGGCTTTCAGAGGCGTATTAATTGCTTCACTCAGTGGCCATTGTTCCTGATTGACTTCCCCCATTTAGCTACTACTTGGATGCCCTAGGTCACATTCACTGGTAGCAACAAATGACAAGCCACAATTCATATCAACTCAGATTCTAGATTAGTGCGTCTTTGGACTTCTCTTTGACCCCCCTCCAAACAAGCTTCATGAAACTTTTATGGAGCTCCCATCCTAGATCCTAGTACAACTTCCACTACAACTCCCACTAGACCATGAAATAACCCAACTCTCTTCGGTCTTAGGGCCTGATTCTTTCTAAGCATGTTATTGTTTTGTATATCCTCTAGAATAACCAATATTTCATTCACAATCTCTTCCCCTTGACCTTGGATGGTAGGAGTGATGGACTCATCAATCTCAGGCACCTCCCAGTATTTCACAATGAAGCCCTCTCAGCCTCTGATATTTGTCAAACGGCATCATCAAGCAATGTATTGGTTCCCTCACAGTGGTTGTTGACCCAAATTGGGAGGCATCTTCTTCGTCTCCCCATTCTACTTCACTCCCCAACACTTCTTGACCACAACCTTGTATGCTTGACATGTTTTTGGTCTTTTTGATCTTATAGTTTTTGTATCTGCTTTACATTTTACATTTCAATTGTCTTACTAGTTAGCCTTCCTTTCCTTTTATTAAATTATTAATGGATTTGCTTCCACACTTTTCTTCTTGATGTCCTCACTCGATAGATTACGGAGACAAATCAATGCCCCAGCCAGCATTCATGATCTTTGTCAATTGTTGTTTAACCTTATTAATACTAAAGTTATGATCTTCAACGTATCTTAGTGAGGCTTCTGTTGTGACACTTTTACCTTCAAGAGAATGGGATTACTACAATCTACACACACTTGGGGGTTTCATTCTCAATGTCTCGATTCAATTCCAGACATCCTTTCCAATCTCAACTTAAAAGGGAATATGTCTCACTTACCCAGCTTGATAGATAGTGCTTCCAGCATCAATTCAAAGATATTTCGTCCAAGATGCACCTCTTGGACATGAACATCAAACTTGCTTCCTTATATGGTTTCAATGTCTGGGCCTAGCTTTCTTTAGCCTGATTGCACCAAGACACAAATGCTATGCCCTTTTGTTACAACACATCATCCATTACAACTGGACAGTTGCTTGGTCTACTATCTAGGTGGAGTTTGGAGCTCATCCTTTGCATCTTGATACCATCTTCAGATTTGTCTTCTTCCTTCACAGAGTTTGGACTTTGGGCTACTTGGTGTCCAGTAGAGATCGGTAACCCTACCTACCTTCTACACTTCTTAGAGGATATTGCATTTGCAGACCCCATGGATCAAGTTGTTTTTGGTTTTTGAAAGCTTCCTGGTTGTTTCAGTGATGGCCATTTCTCTTATTGACTTCCCCCTTCAGATACACCTTGGATGCTCCATGTTACCTACTACCTTATAAATAGGATCTGAACTAGGTGATTATGGAGGATCTCTACTAGGAGTAACTCTAATGCATTTGGAATGCCTCCTCGAGAGCCTTCTCCCTAATATGACATTTTATGTCAAGCACTTCATGCAGTTGAAGGATAATCTTATTGTCAGACCTGAGCATACATGCACACATTGGATGCAGACCTTTAAAATTCCCTTTGTCTAGTTTATAGTGGGATCCCATGAACTTTAGGTTGATGAGATAGATCACCACATTCCCCTTTGAGAGGACTTTCTAGCTCTGCCACCTCGATGAGACTGAGTCAAAGGAGGATCTCATTTTTAGATGTGCAATATACAACAAGACCAAAGGGTGGTTTCATTGTCTATGTTGAGAGTGTAGAGGTTCTTTCTCCACCTTCTTCTGCTACCAGACTAGAGTTGCCCAGCTCTTTTAATGAGGGAGGTTTTAGAGTTTATATATCGAGGATCTTGCTAAGTACTCCCCAACCTGATCTGATTA
Source organism: Pinus tabuliformis (assembly GCA_031772625.1). Lineage (NCBI taxonomy): Eukaryota > Viridiplantae > Streptophyta > Pinopsida > Pinales > Pinaceae > Pinus > Pinus tabuliformis. Next base: position 1,843,879,451 of record CM062817.1, on the reverse strand, counting down.
GGAGGAAAACTTTTTCCTAGTAGTCACACACACAAACTATAGGTGATGGACCATACCACTTCAAATTTGAGACTCATTCTTCCCCTTGACTTGGACGCTAGGAGTGATGGACCTCTTCAATTCCAAGTACTTCCTGGGGTTTCAAAAGCAACCTCCCCTTAACCTTGGATATTTACCAGACAGCATCATCAAACAATATATTGGTCCCTTCATTGTGATTGATGATTTGTACTGGAGCCATCACCTCTCTCTCCCCACTCTGATTTGTGCATCATGATAGCAACACTGTTTTCTTGACATGGTTTTGATCTCTTTAATCTTGTAGCTTTGGTATCTGCACTACATTTTGTATTTCTATCATTTAAATACTGAGCTCTTCCTTCTGCTTTTATTAAAGTAGTGATAGGAGTTGCTTTCATATGCTCAGTGTTTATTCACATTTGCTGTGCTTTTGAGTCCCATTGACAAACATTGTGGTCACTTTTTGGACATTAATAAAATTATCTGGAGGTCCCATGCCATAGCCTGGAATTTTTTAAAAATGGGCCTGAACACCCTAGCATAATTGCCACTCCAAAATCTTGAACCCAATTGCCAGAGAATCTTTATTATTACTCTGGGGTCTGAACTGTTTCCACTGTATTGTCTCTCATGGTATCCACAATGGAATACCAGAATTTCCATTTGATATGATTGGGAATTTTAAGCCATAAAATGAAACTCAGAAAACTGGACTTTTCCTTGACAAAAACTACTTTGAAAACTTGCTGCTAAATCCTTATCCTTTCAAAAGGATCCTTGTGTGCTGCTTTTTAAATCTTCCTCTTAGAAAGCTGTGTTAAAATTGGCAACTAGGGCCAAATTCCATCTCGGGACAGCTCATTTGATGGAGATGACGATTGCATTAAATTCCTCTTCTCGAGAGGACCAAAATTGATATAAAGATCATCTCATTTGGACAAGTAGAAGTGTGATTTTGAATTTATGCCTACACGTGCAAATTGTTCAGGGCGGCCACATCAACATGTAGGCTCAAGAAGCTCAATGGACGTGTCTATTCACCCACAAAGAATTGTATAAATACAAGTGACCTCACACCTCATTTGGCATCATTATCACTCACACATTCTTCTCTCTCCTTCTCTCATTGGTTTGTACAGCTATTGGGCAGCTCCTCTCTCTCACAGGCAACAGATCAAGATTGACCAGCATTGACCAAGGGTTTGTTGACCAGCTTTGACTGTGAATTTTAGAGGATCTTTTGTTTCTTTAGGCTGCATTTTTGGGCACAGAAATCAAAGGAATATGGGCAATTTGACCAGCGTTGACTGCAGTTTGGCCGCAGAAAATTACAGCAGTTTTTCTCTCTCCTTTGACCAAGTTTGACCGAGTTGTTTTGGGCTGACTCTGACCTCCTGATCAGGTCGAGTTTGACTGGAGAAGACCGAGCTGTTTTGAGGATGATTTATTACTGATTTGACCAGCATTGACTTTCTGGTTAGGGCTGAAGTTTGACTACAGTTGACTGCAGAAATTGACAGGACTGTTTTGAGTTTGAATTGGGCAAGTCAATTTGACTTTTGTACTCCCTTTCTCTGCTGAACTTTTGATATAATAATAAGAAGAATTGATCAAAGGGTTTTCCCCACATTGTGGTTTTTCCTTGGCCTTCGCGAAATTTGGTGTCCTCTTGTCTTGGCTTGTCTTCTGCATTTTGTTTCATGTTCTATCTACTTTTACTGTTAATGTGATTGCTACTGGAAATCTAAATTGGAAGTTACGTTTGGGTTGCTTAAGGAATATTGAAGTAATTGTGCTAAGCATAGAACATACCATTGTTAACTAAATTTAACATGGTATCAGAGCTCAGGTGAAGACAAAGCCCGAGCAAGAGAGAGAAAAGCAATAACTAAGAAAAAATTTGTTGGACAAGAATATTGGTCTAGCTTCAATGGCGACTACATCATACTTCAAATTTGAGGATAAGCTCAAGGACAAATCTGACTATCATGCATGGAAGATGACTTTGGATTTGACTTTGGAAGCGAATGATGCTATGGACTTTGTAAAGGGAAGAGTGGTGGAACCTCCTTCAAATGCACCTGTGGTTGCAAAGATGAAATACAAAAAAGGTGGGGTCAAAGTTAAAATAATTATCATTGATTCCATTCAAAATAATTTGGTTGCCTATATTTCTGATTTGGAAACATCTAAGGAGATGTATGATAAGCTGGTTGGGATGTTCAAAGTAAACAATGCAAATCAAATTCTCTTTCTCAAGAACAAGTTGAAGGACATCAAAATGGATAGAGGGGAGTCTATCCAATCCTACTTCATGACGATTACAGAAATCAAGAATGATCTTCTATCTATTGGAGAAGTTGTTGCTGACAGCGAGCTCACTATCATTACTCTTGGAGGTCTCAGAAGAGCATGGGATGTGTTTAACACCACTATTCTTAACAATGACAGGATTCCTAGTTTCGATAGATTATTGGCTAGATGCACACAAGAAGAGACGAGGATGATTGAAAGAGACAAGCCTTCAAATGGAAATAAACCTATTGCTTTTTTCGCTCATGTAAAGAGGAAGAACAATGTTGGTCCAAAGAGACAAGGTCAAGGATTCAAGCAGGGATTCAAAGAAGGAAGAAAAGGAAGGTACTACAATTGTAACAATTTTGGCCACTATGCTAGAGAGTGTCCTCACAAGAAGGATACTCCACGAGATGATGACAACAACATCAATCACAACAATTTCAAAGGCAATGACAATCAAAGGAACAACATGTTCAACAACAAAGGAAAGAGGAATGCTCTCGCTGCTCGATATGGTAATGGTCGACCTCCCAAAAGGACAAGAAATTCCAGGTATGAGGAAACTAATGTTGTAGAAAAACAAAAAGAATTTTATCTTATTTCTGCCCTCACTACTGCCTCTCCTCCGGACACTTTGGATCATTGGTTGATTGATAGTGGTGCCTCAAGGCACTTCACTGGGTACAAGGAGGCCCTCTCAATTGTGATTGGAAAGAAGACTAATTTGGAGATCATTATTGGAGACAATGCCACCTACCCCGTGAAAGGGATAGGGATTGCCACTCTTCATTTAAATTAAGGTCAAACTCTTCATCTACAAGAAGTATTGTATGTACCTGATTTGAAGGAGAACTTGGTGTCTATTTCTATGATGGAAGATAAAGGCTTCAAGGTAGCATTCATTGATGGAAAGGTACATATTTGGCAAAGAAACCATAAAGATGCATTTACACTTGGATTTAGGGTTGAAGGTCTCTATCAAGTTGGAGGAAGTCCTTTGGGAGCTATGACTTATGATACTTTTCTTCAATCCGAATTATGGCACCAAATATTTGCTCACCTTCACTACAAATTCTTACCTGGGGTAAGGAAGATGGTCACAGGTATGCTCGAATTCAACATAGATCATGAAGGTGTTTGTCAGGGTTGTGTAACTGGAAAGCTTACAAGGTGACCATTCCCTTCAAGTGAAAGTCAAACTACTGACATTCTTCAATTGATCCATTCTGATCTATCTAGTATGTTGACCGTAACATCACTAGGAGGATACTTATACTATGCAATTTTTGTGGATGACTTCTCTCGCAAAATGTGGATCTATTTCTTGAAGAAGAAGGATGAACTGTTCAAATGGTTGGGTTCTTTCAAAGCCTTGGTTGAAAATCAAACAAGGAAGAAGATGAAAATATTGAGGACCGACAATGGAACCGAATATGAATCAAATGAATTCAATGACTATTGTATTGAGGTTGGCATTAAGAGGGAGACCACCACTCCATATACTCTTGAGCAAAATGGTGTCGTTGAAAGGAAGAATCAAACAATCATAGAAGCCACCCGTGCCATGCTTGATGACCAAGGCCTACCGAAGTTCTTATGGGGAGAAGTTTCCAACATTGCTGTATATGTTCAAAATAGGAGTTCGCATCAAGCATTTGATTTCAAGACACCTGAAGAAGTTTTCGCTGGTAAGAAACCTGATGTTTCTCATTTTAGATTATTTGGATGCCCCGTGTATTTTCATGTGCCTAAAGAGAAAAGAAACACGTTAGAAGCATCTGGGAAGAAAGGAACATTTGTGGGCTACAGTAAAACTTTGAAGGCGTATAGAATCCATGTGCCTGGTCAAAGAGAAGTGGAAATAAACCATGATGTCACTTTGATGAAGATTCTGCCCTTGGAAAAGCTAAAGATCTACCTATCCCAAGGAAGGACACTGATGATGTTGCAGAAAAGTAGGATGAATCTCTGACAGATGAACCGATGCCCGATGTTAAAGGCCCGATGGATCCCATTGATCCATCTCTTGGTGATCCCTCTACCTCAAGGAGAAGACCTTTGTGGCTCAAAGGTACTCTTGAAGATGCTGAAAGACATATTGCTCCAAGAGGGACATTTCGTGAAAGTAAGAAGCCGAACAGGTACCAAGGGTACTTAGTGTTTATTTCTGGTAGCATCAGATGTGCTCTAAGTCTCAAAATTTGCAGGGAGGCTTAGACACTTGCATTCTCCAATACTCAGAAATCGTTCTTGGAAATTCCACCTGGAGGCAGTTTTATTAAAATAATTAATTAATTTTAATGGGACCCTAAGTCTAAACTTAGGAAATTAAAATAATTAATGGGTATTAATCTAAACTGTGGGTGTAACTTCTAGAAGAAGATGAGGATCGAGCCAAAATTATCTAAGCCATTGATTAGAAGTTAATCTGGGCCTTTGGTTGTCCAATAGAAAGATATTAGAAGAGGCTTGAGGGGCACTTGGAAAACATATCAAAGGCAGATCAGAAGATCGAATTTCTGAAGTAGAGTAGCTGTCGGAGAGAAATTCAAAGTGATCTTTTGTAGTGAGGGGCAGGGATAGTATCTGAAGGGACATATTTCCCTGTCGGAGAATACTCAGCAGAGAGGAGAGAGAGATCCAACAGAGACAACACAAAGACAGAGAGATTCATGCAGAGGCAACGCAAAGCCTTGAGGAAGTCTGAAAATTTGCTAAGGAGATCGATTTCTATAGCTAGAAGCCGGGGTGTGAGACAGGGAGAGCAGAAGTCAGAATCTCAAAGGCAAATCAATCAGCTGGGAGGAGTGACGTAGTCCCCAGAGGGTGTGACGCTAGGCTGATGCAGTGACTGCGCAGAGGCAGCTAGGGGCAGTTCATTCAATGGCTGGATCAACCAGGATTTCCAGTGATAGTGTGAGGTAACCTCACTTATCTCTCTGTCAGTGATATTCTCTGTAACTTTATTTCCGGGAAGGCATCCAGAAATTGTATTTAGAAATTACAACTGCATAATAATAAAACCCTTAGAGCTGCTGCATCGGTTTTCCCACACTGGCTTTTTCTGGGGTCATTTTTCTAAAAATAACTTTGTAGATGTGTTGTATTTCTTTCTTGCTCAGTTTCTTGTTTCCACATATATTTTTAATTGGTGAAGGCTGCAATGTATTGTTTTCGATATTTACGGTAGAACAAAGTAAATAATTTGTTCAGTAATTTAACAAATAAAAGAAGCTTAATCAGTTGCTACATTAGAAATTTGGGCATCCAAATTCTCACATGGTATTAGAGCTGTAGGTGGAACAAGAGAGTAGTGCCGAAAGAGCCCAACGCTGAAGGAGGAATGGAGTTCGAAATTCCTACAAAAGTAGCAATTCGAATCCCTAGAGGGTTTTTGCAGTCAGGATAGGAGGGCAAGATTTTCGTGGTAAATCTCTCTCTGAGTGAGTTGATAGAGAGGTAGGATTTCCAGATCGAAATTTGTTAGCGACAGAGGGAGTAGCGCAGTAGAAGCTTCAGCGAAGAGGGGTTCCTGGTGTGACACAGTTTTCTGCAGGTAGTTGCTTGGCAGAAAGACGTTAGAAGGAAGAAGAGACACTTGAGGGAATTTCTTCCTTAGAGAATTCCTAGCCAGGGAATTCAAATTCTCATTTGCTGAGCAACAACAGGAGAGAGGAGGTCATTTGACTTTTTCGATTAGCAGAAATGACAACAGTGGGTTGAGAGATCAGGATCGGTTGGATGGTGCATCCAACCATGTGATCTGAAAGGCAAGGATGTCATGCCTTCTGGATGAGCATTTTCTCAAAAACTACGTCGACAACATGGTAGCTGAGCCCATGGATCCAGATCCACTCAAGAAGTATAAGGGAGACAAAGAGAATGATCCTCAATGGAGTAAAGGATCATATAGTGTGTCACATCATTGGCAGAAACACTGCCAAGGAGATGTGGGATACATTGTCGACGTTGTATCAAGGACCTTTCGAGCATCGGGAGATGTATTTGGAGTAGAAGATGAGATCTATGCAGATGCAGAAGGGGGAACACATTGATGCATTCCTTGCAAAGCTTTAGGGGACCCGAGACGAGCTGGCAGCAGTGGGGTCAACATATCAAGGTCCCAAGATGGTAAGACTGGCGCTAGATTCAGTATCTGAGGAGTGGCAAGTCTTTATCCAGAGCATCCTGGGCAGGGCGACTTTGCCAAACTGGGATGAAATGTGGGCAGCTCTTAAGCAAGAGGAGATGAGGAGAGACTTGGTCAAGTGTAAAGTTGACGGAAGCAGCAGCAGTGGGTCGAAGCCCAAGGAGGAGGAAGAGAATGTAGCCTTCGCATCCAAGGGGCAGCAGGAGCAGCGAAAGAAGAAGAAGGACGTTTCGAAGATTAAATGCTTTAGGTGTGATGAATTCGGTCACTACACAAAACAGTGTCCTCTCAGAAAGGACATAGATGAGAAGCATGATCCGAAGGTTGCAGCAATGAAGATCGAGGAGGAGTTTTCCATGACAACCCAGGCATCTCCAGGAGGGAGGTGGGGTGATATAGAACAGTAGTTCAAAAGAACTGCAGATGGGCAGGATCCTAGAGGAGTCCACCTCTCAGATCAATTCCTTGCTACGGGAGCCTAGATTAGTAGTAGCAGGATGGATCAGTGTCAGTTGGTGCAGAGGAGTGCCGAAGTGACAGTTGCAATGGCTAGGAGCAACAAAGACTGAGTAGCACAGAGCTAGAGTTGACAACAGTGCAGTTGGCATAGAGCAGAGTCAGTAGCAGCGCAAAGGCTTCTGAGGGTCTACATAGAGACTAGCAACAATTAGAACTCTAGCAACGAGATGCATGATATTGAACACTAGTTCAGTAATTTGGGATGCTTTTCCGTTGTTGATGCAGCAACAACAACAATTGGAAGAGGTTGCAGTATTGGCAGTGGCAACGCCAGCAGCAACACAAATGTAGAATTAAGAGGGAGTTGCAGTACAGATACAGTGTTGAAAGTAGCAGGGTCAGCGGCAGTATAGATGCAACATTTGTGCAGTAGTTGGTGGACAAGATGTCAGACATCAACAATGCAGAAGGAGATGTTACAGAACAGAGTGATGCTTCAGCAGGATGCATTGCTGGAGCACATTCCTTGCTAAGCGGGAGTGTTGATTTCTGGTAGCATCGGATGTGCTCTAAGTCTGAAAATTTGCAGGGAGGTTTAGATACATGCATTCTCCAATACCTAGAAATCGTTTTGGGAAATTCCACCCCAAGGCAATTTTATTAAAATAATTAATTATTTTGAATGGGTTCCTAAGTCTAAACTTAGGAAATTAAAATAATTAATGGGTATTAATCTAAATTGTGGGTGAAACTTCTAGAAGAAGATGGAGATCAAGCCAAAATAGTCTAAGCCATTGATTAGAATTTAATCTGGGCCATTGGTTGTCCAACAGAAAGATATAAGAAGAGGCTTGAGGGGCACTTGGAGAACATATTGAAGGGAGATAATAAGATCGAATTTCTGAAGCAGAGCAGCTGCTAGAGAGAAATTCAAAGTGATCTTTTGCAATGAGGGGCAGTGATAGTATCCGAAGGGAAATCTTTCTTGGTTGGAGAATACTCAGCAGAGAAGAGAGAGAGAGAGATCCAGTAGAGGCAGTGCAAAGCTAGAGAGGCTGATGGAGAGCCACGCAGAGGTAGCGTTGGATGACGCAGGGCTTGACGAAGTTCAAAAATTTGTTGAGGTGATCGATTTCTGTAGTTGGAAGCCGGGGTGTGAGAGCGGGAGAGCAGAAGTTAAAATCTAAGAGGGAAATCAATTAGTTGGGAGGAGTGATGCAGTCCCCAGAGGGTGTGATGCTGGGCTGACGCAGTGACTGCGCAGAGGTAGCCAGGGGCAGTTCATTCAGTGGCTGGATCAACTAGGATTTCCAGAGATTGTATATAGAAATTACTACTGCATAATAATAAAACCCTCAGAGCTGCTGCACCGGTTTTCCCACACTGGGTTTTTCCGGGGGCATTTATCCAAAAATAACCATGTAGATGTGTTGCATTTCTTTCTTGCTCAGTTTCTTGTTCTCGCATATATTTTTAATTGAAGGCTGCAGTGTATTGGTTTCGATATTTACCGTAGAACACAGTAAATAATTTGTTCAGTAATTTAACAAATAAAAGAAGCTTAATCAATTGCTGCAGTAGAAATTTGGGCATCCAAATTTTAACACTTAGCTGCTATGAGTACTATTGTTCAATCTGAGCCATGTACGATCGAAGAAGCCGTGAAACACCAAGTATGGAAGGATGCAATGAATGAGAAGTACAAATCAATCATGAAGAATGATGTATCAGATGTGGTTCCTGGATGTAAGGACAAGTTTGTGGTCACCTTGAAATGGCTTTACAAAATCAAACATGCAGCTGATGGGAGTGTTGAAAAATACAAGGCTAGGTTTGTTGCTCGAGGCTTCTCTCAAAACGAAGGAGGAATATCACGAGATATATGCACCGGTTGCCCGATACACCACTATCCGATCTATTATTGCTCTTGTTGCGTCTTAAGGATGGAGCCTACACCAAATGGATGTTAACACTGCTTTCTTGCATGGCTCGCTTAAGGAGGAAGCCTACGTAGAACAACGTGAGGGGTTCGAAGTACAAGATCGAAGGACACACTTGTGCAAGTTAAAGAAAGCCCTCTATGGGTTGAAACAAGCCCCTAGGGCTTGGTATAAGAGGGTTGATAGCTATCTTATGAAGCTGAGATTTACAAGGAGCGATGCTGATCCTAACCTATACCTCAAGGTTGAAAAGGAAATGCCTCTCATTTTGGTTCTTTATGTGGATGATCTCTTTTTGACAAGTGTAGACCCTCTCATTTATCAATGCAAGAGGGAGTTAGCTTCCGAGTTCGAGATGAAGGACTTAGGTTTCATGCACTACTTCCTAGCCCTAGAGGCCTGGCAAAAGCCAGGTGAGACTTTCCTTTCTCAAGGAAAATATATTGTGAAGCTTCTCGAGAGATGTGGGATGGTGGATTGCGAGTATGTGTTTGCTCCGATGGAACTCAACTTCAAGAAGCTATGTGGAAGTGCTGCTTGGCTTGAATTGTCAAATCCTTCCGAATATAGACAACATGTGGGGCCCCTGATGTTCTTGGTAAACTTCCGTCCTGACATATGCTTCACTATGAATATGTTGAGTCAATTTATGGTTGAGCTTCATCACATACATTGGATTGCTGCTAAGAATCTCTTGAGATATCTCCATGGCACAATGAACTATGGACTAAGATACGTTGCCGGGAATTTGAGGCTACATGGATATACTAATGCTGACTGGGTTTGCAGTGTGGTGGATCATAAGGGCACGTCTGGATGTTGCTTCTCATTGGGGTTTGCTTGAGTTTCTTGGATGAGCAAGAAGCATAAATATGTTGCTTTAAGCACCGCCGAGGCAGAATACATTGCAACTAGTATGTCTTGTTGTGACGCTGTTTGGTTGAGGAAGCTCTTTAGTGAGCTATTTGACAACCAAAGTGGGATTCACATTTCAGAGAATCCCGTGTTCCACGACCGCTCCAAGCACATTGATATTAGGTACCACTTTATCTAGGATATGGTAGAGCGGGGAGCAATAAGGCTCCAACACATTAGGACTAATAAGCAGGTTGTAGACATCCTCACGAAGTCCTTAGGGAAGGTTAAATGCTTAGCCTTTCGAGAGAGACTTGGAGTCGTGGAAAGATCCTCCTATGAGGGTCCCGCTTGAGTTGGACACTGAGTTCTGGGAGCTCTTGGGAGCTTGGGGTACTTCTTGGAGCTATGAGCGACCATAGGTTGAGTGGTTCACCTTCTCCTATTGGTGCGCTGTGTACAGGGTGAGTGGTTCACCTTCCCTTATTGGTGCGCTGTGTATGTAGGGTTAGTGGTTCACCTTCCCCTACGATTGACATATGCATAGGATGAGTGGTTCACCTTCTCCTATGGCATATGAGCAGGATGACTGGTTCACCTTCTCCTGCTGATGCCCCAACATACATCCTACCCATGAAGTCCGAGACTCATGGGAAGTCCCTCTCATTTGGCCAATGAGTTAGGAAAGGTAGATAGGGACCATAGCACTACTGATGGATGCATTGTGTACAGTCGTATTCCCTATGTCTAGGATGCATGATGTTCAACAACTTGATCTGGGATCAATTGAGGTTCTACCTTTAGATTGACTTTTGTTAGTAGAGAGTGGTAAGGTCTTGTGATTCATTCTCGATCAATTCTTCTTCATTACTACATCATGGTTCTTTTGTCAGTAGAGAGTGGTAAGGTCTTGTGACTCATTCTCGATCAATTCTTCTTCATTATTACATCATGGTTCAACGGAGCAGAGATGAGATGACAAAGATGGTACATGATGACAAGATGACATGATGGTTGACGATGATGATGGATGGATTCGTAGGTGGAATTCTCCTTAGTTGAGAGGGAGTGTTAAAATTGGCAACTAGGGCCAAATTCCACCTTGGGACAACTCATTTGATGGAGATGATGATTGCATTAAATTCCTCTTTTCAAGAGGACCAAAATTGATATAAAGATCATCTCATTTGGACAAGCGGAAGTGTGATTTTGAATTTATGCCCACACGTGCAAATTGTTCTGGTAGGCCACATCAACATGTAGGCTCAAGAAGCCCAATGGACGTGTCTCTTCACCCACAACGAATTGTATAAATACAAGTGACCTCACACCTCATTTGGCATCATCATCACTCACACATTCTTCTCTCTCCTTCTCATTGGTTCGTACAACTATTGGGCAAATCCTCTCTCTCACATGTGTGGAAAGAAGGACGAGTTTTCTGGGCTGAGTCGCAGGACCGAAAATTACATGTAGCAGGTCAAGTTTAACTAGCATTGACCAAGGGTTTGTTGACCAGCTTTGACTGCGATTTTTGGAGGATATTTTCTATCTCTTTAGGCTGCATTTTTGGGCACTGAAATCAAGGGAATCTGGGCAGTTTGACTAGCGCTGACTTTAGGGTTTGTTGCAAATTGACCGCATAAAATTACAACAAATTTTCTCTCCTTTGATCGAGTTTGACCGAGCTGTTTTGGCTTGACTTGACCTCCTGATTAGGTTGAGTTTGATTGGGGAAGACCGAGCTATTTTGAGGATGGTTTATTGTTTGATTTGACCAACGTTGACTTTTTGGTTAGGGCTGAAGTTTGATTGCAGAAATTGACATGACTATTTTGACTTTGAATTGGGCAAGTCAATTTGACTATTGTACTCTCTCTTTGTTGAACTTTTGATATAATAATAAGAAGAATTGATCAAAGGGTTTTCCCCACATTGGGGTTTTTCCCTGGCCTCTACCAAATCTGGCATCCTTTTATCTTGGCTTGTCTTCTACATTTTGTTTCATGTTCTATCTACTTTTACTGTCAATGTGATTGTTACAGGAAATCTAAATTGGAAATTGCTATTGGGCTGCTTAAGGAATATTGAAGTAATTGTGTTAAGCATAGAACATACCATTGCTAACTAAATTTAACAAGCTGCCTCCTTTATTGTTGTTAAAGCTGAATATTATTGGTGAAATTTATGTTGTGCCAACCAGTAAACTCTCTTTCCTATTACAAGAAAGTGAGAAACTACCATTATATTAAATCGACAGTGGAATGATATTGGATTTTACAAATATAATGAAATAATAATTAGCATATTAAAACAATGTATGAATAATATTGGATCATATCAATTTTTTTGTTAATACTAATGATAAATGCCTTAGGATTGTGTGATTGTCGTAGTGATTACCACAGGTTGAAACTCATTCTATATATATAATGGATGATAGATGGAAGAGGGAGAGGGATTTAAAAATAGTTCTCAATGTCTAACTATAGCGTGTGTATATGAATGCACACTCAATTCTGAATTATTGAATTTGTTTTGGTCCATTGAGTAATCTTGTAATTTGGAACTAGTAAATGTAGATGTCTTGTCTCTTCTATTGGTTGTAGTTATTTGACACAGGTATGCACACCATCGGATGGTTGTATATCCCGTGGCTTTTGTTGGGTGAAAAAATAAGGTCGCTTATAAATAATCAAAGTAAATTCTCACAGTAGACAGATGTTAATCTAATACAATCTGTGTTGGAAATGTAACTAGTGTCAATCTTCATAATGAAATTCAAATGTACTATTGATGTAATTATTATATTCATTTAGTCTGATCATTATTATTATTTTTATTTCTAGTCAAAGCATGTTATTCATGCTTATAGGGTTTATTGAGTCAAAAGAAAAAATTATTATGAGTCAAAGAAATGTAATTGAGTCAAAGCCCCATTTGGACTTCTTGTAAGAAAAATAAAATTATTTTTCTTGAGTCAAAAGAGAGTGAAAATGTCTTTCACAGACCAAGTCGGCCCTCTTGGACAAGTCAGCTTAGAAGAGGCAGCTATTCGACCTCCTGGACATGTATAAATACAAGAGAGTTCGACCTCATTTGAACACACAATCAATCACATCGATTTTTGTTCAAGAAGAAGAAGAATTTTAGCGAAAGTCCAAGGAGAGAGAAAGTTCTGTTTGCTTCCCTAATTCGTCCGCATGGGCGAGTTTTTCTGCGATTTTTCAAAGTTGTCTGTTGTTGCTCAAATTGTACATGTGACAACACTCAGGGCAGGGGTTGTCACTCTGATCCCTATCCTCTCTGTTTAAGTTGTATCCTAATTGCAAACTAAGGGGGGTAGTCGTTATGGATGAAGAGATGAATCACTTGTTGTGAATTGACGAGTGAAGGAGACACAACTGAATGGCCTAGCAACTTGGTGAAAATTAAAGGCAAGTATAATTTTTTTTTAGCACCACTTGACTAGATTTATTGAGATTATCAATTAGAGACTAGTGCCTTAGGAGTCAATATACTTGCACAATATGAATTAAAATTCCAAGTTACCGGATGAGCAGTTGTTGCAATATGCAAATCTATCCTATATGAAGTGCAAGTCCTAGATTCTAAGTGAAATGCAAGATCTTGGTAGATTTTAATTAAATGCCCTATCTAGGTGAATCCTTACTCTCAACTGTTTTAAAGTTAGTCTAGAATGTAGGTTGTAGAGAGAAGTCCAAAGGAAGGAGGCTAAGGCCTCATTAACGATACCTCCCGTGGAGTTCTAACCACCCAAGTGCCTCCATTCCTACAAGGGATTGTAAGAGAACTGCAAGGTCATTTGTGTTAACTGCAAATGAGGGTCTAAACTTCGCAAGTTGGATGAGAAAGGTTATCCTATCTCCTTACAACCAAACTTATGCTTGGAGGTATATTTTAAAGGTGCACTTTTAGTCCTAGAATGAGATGCAAGATGTGAGTGAACACTTCAATGAGATTATTAATTAGATTAAGCACTTCAAATTATTTTGAGTCACACACTTATAACGATATTCAATATGAGAGCAATTAGATGGAGCACTTTAAAAAGTAAATAACTTTCTCATGTGAAGCAAGATAAACAATTCAAGTGAAACATAGGAGAGAGAGAGAGGTACAATTAACAAAAAATATTAGGACTTGCTATTATGCCAGTGATTTCACTTATGAGACAAGATGAAAAATAACAACTCCAAGAGGTTATCTTATGATTAACAATTACAACAATTATCCAATTAGCAAGAGGAACTCGAAATCACAATGCTTTAAGATATGATGCCCAATTTGCAATATCAAAGTGAAAAGATCTTTCAAAGGAAAACACTTTGAATCATTCCAATAATTCAATGCTTGTCAATGATACTTGATGACCATAAACAATATCATTATTAAATCTCATGAATGAACCAATTTCTCCCAATTGACAAATAGCAAGAATTATTAATGGCAAGATCTCTTTAAAACTTGATATGTTGATTAGAGACAAGAGATACAACAGTGATGTTCACCACAATGATTTATTACTTATGCCAATTAGGTTAACCAATGCTTATTATAAGAGCCAATACTTATCCTTAAAATTGAGATTGCTAACAATGATTTCCCAATCTATGATTAGATGCAACAAGATCAAAGCATTCAAGGATTCTTTTACCACTTCAAAGATAAACAAGATTTCGCAAGAACGATCACTTGACACTTTGAAATGATTTCTAATTGATGTTAAGCCTTAGCAAGATGATTACTTCCCACTGAAACAAATATATATCAGACTGAAATGAGCATATATCAGACTTCTTTTCACTTATATCAGATTTCCAAAATCACCTAGAACATTACCAATTAAGTGCATATAGGTTGATTAGCCTTTTATGTTAAGTGGGTGTAACACCCTCCTCCCACATTTACCCAAGCTAACCGGTCCACTGGGGTAAACATGTGACGAGAGGCTACTATGATGTGATTCAACTCCCCAAGTACAATTAAGGAAGTGGAACCGACAAACACAACCAAACTGACCTTTCCCAGGAGCTAAAGACTCTTCAGGAGGTAACCAACCCTTTTAGGTGCTTAACCCCTGAGACAACTTAGCTTTTCACTATCCTAGAGCCTCAGTCGCTCCCATGACAATGTATGTGTTAATTTTAGGTATGTTCTATGCTAGGGCAATTTATTTAAATTTTCACAGTTAACAATCACATCAGTATTAAGATAAACTGCAGATAGAACACAAATATAAATCGCATAAGACAAGCCAAGACAAGAGGACACAAGATGTGGCGCGAGCTAGGGACAAACCCCACAATGTGTGGGGAAACCCTTCATCAATTCTTCTTTTATGTTCTTCAAAGTTCAGCAGAGAAAGAGAGAGAGAGATAGTACATTTACAACAGAAGTCAATACTTTGACTTGTCTAGATCTAAGCATAGATCATCTCCTATGACGATGAGATCAGTTGAAGACATTCTGCTTCAACTGATACCTATCATCATACGACATCTGGGCCTCTTGCTGCACCTTGCATACTGCACCATGCTACACTAATCATGATTATTATCATGCTGCCCATGTCTATGATCTTATCATGCTGCCCTTCATGTCCATGATCTCATCCATCATCATCATCAAGCTGCCCATGCTCATGATTACATTCATCATGATGCTGTCCATGCTCCATGCATCATTGTGCTTCCCATGCACATTATACATCATGCATTATGCTGTTTATATATCATGCTGCCCAGATGCTGCCCATATACTTCATGCATCCATATGCTGCTTATATATTATGTTGCTCAGATGCTGCCCATATACTTCATGCATCCATATGCTGCTTATATATCATGTTGCCCAGATGCTGCCCATATACATCATGCATTAAGCTGTTTATATATCATGCTGCCCAGATGCTACCCATATACATCATGCATTATGCTGCCCATATACATCATGCATCCATATGCTGCCCATATACATCATGCATCCATATGCTGCTTATATATCATGCTGCCTAGATGCTGCCCATATACATCATGCATCCATATGCTGCTTATATATCATGCTGCCCATATACATCATGCATTATGCTGTTTATGACAATTTATATGCATTCTGGACTAGCGTATATATTACTACCCAGCATCCAGCGTTTATGTTACAGCCCAATGACCAGCGTTTACATTCATCATAAATATGACTACGTTCATAATGACTATGACCCGTATATCTCTGCGTTCCATATAATTGCGTCCATAATGAATATGACCCGTTTCTCTGCATTCTATTCATCATAAATATAATATTGCGTATTTTATATATCAGCGGGTTCTATGACTGGGTTCCTAACTGCGGCTCTTGACAGCGGTTACATGTCGAGATAACACATGAACAACGTGCATATCAGGCTGTAGTTTCAAGCTTTGACTGTGGCTCTTGACTGTGGTTATAGCGTGTCAAGATATCTCATGAAACCATGACTGCGTGTGCAATCAGCTACCTTTTATGACTGCGTTCCTTGACTGTGTGGATTAGGGCCTACGTATAAGGGTTTCTTGCACAGCGTAATAGAGTCTTCTTAGGGCCTTTCCTTTGGCTACGTATGAGGCCTCCTTTACTGCGGCCAGATCTCTGCGTACAATAGCTAGGGCATCACTTTCTTTAGTATCTCTCTTTCTCCAAAAAACGAAGACGTGGAGAGGAGATTACCTCAAGAACGTGTTGTGCTAATGACTCCAAATCCTCTCTTATTTATACTAAAAGCGGACGATTGAATAGACATGACGTTGGGCTTCCAGAGCCTACATAAGAGCTGGTTGGCTTGATAATAATTACATAAACAAAATAAATTCATATCTCCATAAATACTTATCGGAATCGGATGATCTTTGGATCAATCCTACACCTCTCGACGAGAGGGATCCAATAAAAATATCAGCGGCCATAAATAAGCTGACCCACATGGACTTTGGCCCTAGTTGCCAATTTAACAGTATGCATGCGACCAAAGCCTTCCAGTGCTCCCACAACAAGGGCATGCTAGCGAGTGTTGACTTTTCTAGATAGTTCTGAGTCAGTGACCTCGGATTTTGTGCAACTTTTTCAGGGGCAGGACTCAGGCCGTTGCCCAAAACTTCATGAAACCTTCAGAAATGATAAATGACACTTAAAACAAAGGTACTAATGCAAACACTTGATCAATGACTTGACTGGACCCCTACTAGCCATGACTGGCATTTCGTTAAACATATCATAATTATGCAATCTACAGGTTATAACAACAGATTTGAGCATAGGGGCCTCATACTTATTTGAAATGTTGAAGTTTCTAAGTCTACCAGTTAGAAACCCTCCATGCACTTTACTGATTTATTCCTACCTACTTGTTTTGTTAATTAGCAAGTTATTTACCATGTAAATACTGAAAATAAATACAAGTGCATGCTCAACATATTACAGATCATCAACTAAAGGAAACAGTATCAAGCACACAAATGACACCGTTAGTTTTGGACTAATGTCCCCGGAAAAACCTAATGCGGGAAAACTGGTGCAGCTATCTGAGGGTTTTATTATTAAGCAACTCTTTTTTTGAGTACACTGGGTGCCAAACTGGCTAACCTAACAGAGATAAAAATCTGGTAGCAATACCTCTCTTCAAAAATAGGTATTCGGAAAGCCTGCTCCACGAAATCCCTCTCCAACACAATCTGAAGCTCAGCGTTAGCCCTGTTGGCCTCTGTGTCAGCCTGAAACCCTCTGCGTCAGCCTATTTAGGCTCTGCGCAACCTCTCCTATCCCTGCCTCTCTGCCTCGTACTCACTGCCCCTCGCTACAACTGATCATTGATTCTATATCTCTTAGCAAACCCTGCTCTAGAGAATAGAATCACTGATCACTCTGGTGTATTCTCCAAGTGACCCTCAAGCCTCCCCTTATACTTTTCTCGTTGACATATCAACGACCGAGATTAAGTCTCTAATCAACGACTAAGATTTTATTTTCCCTAAGTTTAGACTTAGGGACTCCATTAAAAATATTAATTATTTTAATATCTCCCAAACTGTTTAGAATTTGCCCAAACCCTTTCTGGGTGTTGGAGATCTCATGTGCCCTAACCTCTCCACCAAATTTCGTGGCTAGAGCACATCTGATGCTACCCAAAATCAACACTCCCTCTTATACTTTTCTCGTTGACATATCAATGGCTGAGATTAAGTTCCTAATCAACGGCTAAGATTAGATCTGACTTCATTCATGACTTTTGGACCATTCTAACACAATTTTGTATTAATTCACGTTAATATTTTATTTTCCCTAAGTTTAGAGTTAGGGACTCCATTAAAAATATTAATTATTTTAATATCTCCCAAACTGTTTAAAATCTGTCCAAACCCTTTCTGGGTATTGGAGATCTCATGTGCCCTAACCTCTCCACCAAATTTCGTGGCTAGAGCACATCTGATGCTACCCCAAATCAACACTCCCTCTTATACTTTTCTTGCTGACATATCAATGGCCGAGATTAAGTCCCTAATCAACGGCTAAGATTAGATCTGACTTCATTCATGACTGTTGGACCATTCTAACACAGTTTTGTATTAATTCACGTTAATATTTTATTTTCCCTAAGTTTAGTCTTAGGGACTCCATTAAAAATATTAATTATAATATCTCCCAAACTGTTTAGAATCTGCCCAAACCCTTTCTGGGTATTGGAGATCTCATGTGCCCTAACCTCTCCACCAAATTTCGTGGCTAGAGCACATCCGATGCTACCCCAAATCAACACTCCCTCTTAGCGAGGACTGTGCTCTAGCAATACTCCTCACTGAGTATTCATCCGGCATCGGTCCCTGTGTTGATGCTAGGCCTGTTGCCCATCATCCTTTGCACTGCTGCATCTTGTACTGCTGCCCATCGTTTCGCCACTGCCATTGTTGCATCTATATGACAACTCCCTCTACATCCGTGTTGCTGGCCATGGCCTTGCCACTGCCACTGCTGCATATGCACTGCATCTCCTCTCATCATGCTGCATCGTGCTGCCCATAACACTACCACTGCTAACTGCTGCACTGCAACTCAGTTATTGAGAAGTAAGTAATTGATCTCCCAACTCTGACATCTCTGTTAGGCTAGAGTACTCCTGATGCTGAAGCTCCCTCTGCCGCTGACAAGTGCTCCCTCTCTGACCTCTGCGCTGCTGCAACAACTCCCTGCATCTCACACCATTGCACACCTCTTTGTGCCATCCTGCACTGGTGCAACACTCCTGTGCCTCTCGCACTGTTGCAGCCTGCTAGCCTCGCACTGTCCTGGGAATTCTGCATTGTAGCTCTTTCTGCTGCTTCATCCGCATCCTTCTCTACCCACATCTGCCAGTCCTGCTACTCCTCTTCGGGGCTCCCGTAGCATGGTCTAATCCAAGAGGATGGGTACCTCAAGCATCCTGCCCCTCATCGCCTATAGTCTGTCTGACTACAGCTCGATGTCTCCCCACTCCCGCTCAAGTGGCGTGTGTGCACTCATGGCACAATCATCGTCTGTCTCCACTTCCTTCTCTGCCCTTGCTAGTGCTACCTTGGTCTCGGAGGCCTCTCCCTTACTCTTCTTCCTTGGACACTAGGTCGCATAATGACCTAGCTCCCCACAATGGAAGCATTTGAACTTGGAGGTCCTTCTTCTGTTTCTCTTTCTTTCCCTTAGATGCTAGGGTAACATCCTCCTCCTCCTGCTTGACTCTGATCCCCTTGTCGATGCTTCCCGTCTTGCTTAGCCTTCTGATCTCTTCTTGGCGAAGAGCCGCCGACATCTCCTCCCAATGTGGAAGGGTCGCTCTGCCCAGTATACTCTGGACAAATACCTCCCAGTCTTCTAAGACTGCATTCAGGGCTGTTCTCACCATCAATTCTTGATCCGGCGTGGCCCCTATGGAAGTTAGCTGATCTCGGATTTCATTCAGTCGACCGAGGAAGGTGTCGGTTGGTTCTCCATTCTTCAGTTGGTATGACTGCAACTGATTTCCTAGTGACATTCTTCTCTGCACAGAAGTATGTTGGTACAATTTCTTTAGGGCCTCCCACATCTCATTTGCCGTTTCCTTCTCGGCAACGTGTTGTACTACATGGTCCTTGACCCCGTCAAGGATGATATTCTTGGCCCTCGCCATTGCCTCCTCATACTTGTCGTTATCGGTTGGGTCAACTAGGATCTCTATTGCCCTTAAGGCGAAGTGCTTGACATGATTTCTGTCAAGTACAGATAAGATTCAGTCCTTCCAGACTGCGAAGTTTGAGGCTCCGTCTATTGTGTCCTAGTCTCTTACTCCGTGTAGTGCCATGCTACTCTTCTACTTCCCTCCTGGAAGTTCTCGATGTGACTCCCTCTGAGCCTTGATTTCCCTCCTTGAAACCCTTCTGCTGATGTCGAGATGCCCCCTACTCTGATCGTTTGTGCAACTGCACCACTGATCTGAATTTCTCAGCTGGAAACCCTCGGTAGCAACTCCCTCCTCCTTGGCCTTGCCCTGTTAGATACTGTTCTGACTACAGTACTCCACCAGCTCCACTTTGCAACTTACCCACAGCCTCCTAAACCCCAGCAACCTCAAGGTGAGAGCTCATAGGCTTTGCGCAGTCCCGACACCAACAAACTAGCTCCCTTAGCCAACTGCGTCAACCCTCCTGGCCTCTGCGTGGCTCTACGTGAGCTTGTCTTTGCCTCCTTCAGCGTCTGCACAATGTCTTCTTGGCTCGAACTTGATGACGCAGGCACTGCATCACCCCTTGTTGCTTTGCTGCTAGGAACAACTTCTGTCACTCAGGACAACTGTTTTCTACTGCTGCTGCTCTGCTCTGCTGATGTCCTTAGTTCTCCTGTGATCTGCAACCAGGCTCTGATACCATGTTGAAGTTTTTAAGTCTACCAGTTAGAAACCCTCCATGCACTTTACTGATTTATTCCTACTTACTTGTGTTGTTAATTAACAAGTTATTTACCATGTAAATACTGAAAATAAATAGAAGTGCATGCTCAACATACTATAGATCATCAACTGAAGGAAACAGTATCAAGCACACAAATGACACTGTTATTTTTGGACTAATGTCCCCGGAAAAACCTAATGCGGGAAAACCAATGCAACTATTTGAGGGTTTTATTATTAAGCGGCTCTTTTCTGAGTATACTGGGTGCCAAACTGGCTAACCCGACAGAGATAAAAATCTGGCAGCAATACCTCTTTTCGAAAACAGGTATTCGGAAAGTCTGCCCCATGAAATCCCTCTCCAACACAATTTGAAGCTTAGCGTCAACCCTGCTAGCCTTTGCGTCAGCCTGAAATCCTCTGCGTCAGCCTACTGAGGCTCTACGTAGCCTCTCCTGTCCCTGCCTCTCTGCGTCGTACTCACTGCCCCTCGCTGCAACTGATCACTGATTCTATTTCTCTTAGCAAACCCCGCTCTAGAGAATAGAATGAATGATCACTCTGATGTATTCTCCAAGTGACCCTCAAGCTTCCTCTTATACTTTTCCTGTTGACATATCAACGGCCGAGATTAATTCCCTAATCAATGACTAAGATTAGATTTGGCTTCATCCATGACTTTTGGACCATTCTAACACAGTGTTATATTAATTCACATTAATATTTTATTTTCCCTAAGTTTAGATTTAGGGACTCCTTTAAAATATTAATTATTTTAATATCTCCCAAACTGTTTAGAATCCGCCCAAACCCTTTATGGGTATTGGAGATCTCATGTGCCCTAACCTTTCCACCAAATTTCGTGGCTAGAGCACATCTGATGCTACCCCAAATCAACATGAAATTCATAAAGAAGCATTGTTGCCTTATCACAATAGCTGCATTATCATCTATTAGGTCATATATTCATTGTACTTTCAACCACTAATCAAAACATGATGGAAACCATACATCAAGTCTATCATAAAACATACTCATAACCAACATATAACCAACAAAAATACAAGGATATAACAACCATAAAATCCACATATAAGTCAATACATTTACACATGATATACCAAGGATAAAGAACTCTTATTAATGAATGCAAAAGCCAACCAGGTATGAGACTTCCACGAACCACCCGACCATAGATTGGCTGAACCAAATATTTCTTTCAGCCAATCACCCCTGTGCCATATTCCAGCATGAATGTGAGACTCAAAACCAAACAAAAACAGGTTTCCACAGGCTTTACCGCAATCCCCACCGGATCACTACGCCCTAAACAAACATGGATGCCACTGGATTTATCCACCTACACCATGAGGAATTTGCCTGTCTCCTAGTCTCTAGGCTTTACCGTATATCCAGCCATACAATGGTCAAGGATTCCTAGGTCTAATAAAGACTCCACCCTCTGAGCTTTACCGTATATGTCGCCATTCACTGGTCAAGGATTCTTAGGCCTGATCGAGAGCACACACCTCTAGGCTTTATCGTATATACTGCCATTCACCGGTCGAGGATTCCTAGGCCCACCGAGGCACACAAAATCCGGCTTTACTGCAATCCTAGTCTGGTCCAGGGATTCCTAGGCCATGTGTTGTTTCTTTCAGAGACCACCTCACTTAGTTTTGAAACCCTCCGACAATTCAGCTCAACCAAATACAAGAGAAACCATCACACCATGGCTATCTGGAAATGGCAAGGCAAGGCTGAAGAACACTGTCACACTTGGCAAAACTCATGCCAATGACAACAAGAGAACCAAATACACACATGCATGTACCATGCATGCCAAAAATAGCAAGGAAATCACACATGCAATTTGATACCTGCAAAAAATCCCGCTATAACTGCTAGATGCTGCTCTTCCTTGCTTGATCTTTGCCTTCTTGGTCCTTCCTTTGCTTTCTTGATCCAATGTTAGAGTGCTCCAAGAAAAATCTAAGTGTCCAAGAGTGTGAGAGAGAAAGAAATGTGATTGCTATGATTATGTTTATGTCCTATGTGATTGCTAATGGAAATGAAATGAATTAAAATTGGGCTAATATGGATCTTAGAAGTAACTGTCCTAAGCAAAGAACATGTTGTCCTAAAATTAACATGGTATCAGAGCTCAGGCGAGGACAAGCCCAAGTAAGAATGCAATCACTAAGAAGTTTGTAAGGCAAAGTATTGTTATCCAGACTATGGAGGATGTAGATCAGAGGACCATAATGAAGTAAGAATATTCTACAGATCTTTTTGTTGCTACAGTCTTAGGATGCAGATTCATTGACAGACATTCGAGGTTGCTAGACCAACATTTAATGTTGTTATTCGATGTTACATGGACATATATGATATTGGATATACAATATTGCTTAACCCCGGAAGTTACTTGCTCGATCCTGTGATGCCAATCTTATATGAATATGTGATGCTGATACAATCTTAATGGCAATGATATCCTTGTTTCATATGACAGATTTGTTTTACATACTCTGCAGTGTGGACGGACCCTGTATACAAAATATTGTTCAGACCTTGTGTGAAGTTGAATACCATTTAGATCAAATTGGTTCAGATACTGCATTCAATCCCATTTTGCATTAGCTCTGAGATTTTCGAATAAGCCCAAGGCATCTCCGCAAGAAAGAAAAGAATCTCTCTCACTTGCATATCTAAGGCACTACAACAATCTTACTGGCTACAAGTCACGCATTATAACACAGGAATCTCGCTTGGGCTGAATCTATCACTATTTGATGACATGTCTCCACATTGACTAGAGAAATCTCTCATCTGTCTCTCATTCTGTTACAAATCTATGCTTGCTACAGGACATCAATGATGACCATGCTGTGCTTCAGGATTATGCTCTCAGAACTGTTCTTCTCTTGCTTTAAGATTTCACTACTGATAAAATTGGTATATCACTGTTCTCTTTGCCTCAGGTCTATTATGTCATGTCCCAATGACCTCGGGTTTTTCTATAATGGCATCTGCTCTTTATGATCCCTCAGTATGGGCATCAATTCTTTCACCTTGTCCCCCTACATCCTGCACGGTTCTTCTACAACACAACACATAAAGTATTTCTATGATTTGGTCGGTATAAAACAAGTATAAAGTAAGTATGGTTCTCTATGATTGTTATCTATACTCAGCTATAGAAGGAATCGATTCACATAATTCTCTGCAATTGTACATATGGCAATGTCACAGATATGTAGGGCATCAATACTTATTCATCTAATAGCTTCTCCGAGATCATCTTACTGTTCCATGCATTTGGCATTGACATACAGTTCATCTATGAATAATAGTGGTATGGTAGATCAATATTGGAATGGGCATTTTGATATGGCACTGTAGAAAAGTATGTTTCTCTTTGTGAGATCCAAGACTTGCACATTTTACAACTTGAATTTCTTATGTCAGTTGAGCCATTCTGTGAAGATTTTCATTTTTGAAAGAAGGATAGCAACAGGCATAAAGTGATGGAAGCACGAAATCAATCCTCCTTCAGCTTTAAGAATCTTCTATACTATAATAGGAAGCTTTAAGTAGCGGAGCTGAGATTCTGCTGAAGTCATGATCCTCCTGGAAGTTGCTATCATAAACCTCACAAGTTATTTGTGACATCAGGCCTGCTATGTGACTCAACATTTTTTGTTTTGTTTTTAGCATTGTGTAAACCCTATAATAGTCTTGTTCATAATTGAAGTTGTGAACAAGACAAATGTAAATCGTGGATATCTGATCTTTTGAAGCGGCTACAGTGGATGTTGGCATTAGTAAGCTAGAGTTTATAATGATTTGTTGTGAAGTGTTTAACTCTTGTAGATACATCAAGTTGTCACCCTGAGCAAGAATCTCAATATACAGTCCTGATTTGCAAGAGGAGGTTTCAATAGTAACAGTTACATCATGGCTTGACAGCGGTATAAAGTTTGGCTGGCAGTAAGAATGTTTATTTTGAATAATTATCAGTTTCATAGGCATCTTCTTTATAATCATTGCCCGGACGACAAAAGTACAGTGACACTCCTTTCAGCAAGGAAGATTGCAGTTGTTGTATTAAATGGTATCAAAGGTATTGGCTCAGAACTAACTCTAGCATCCCATTGTCATTATTCTGGCAGACTGCAGTAGGTATCTATACAACAGTTGTCAGTAAGGGAGGTTTTACAGTTTCACCTTCAGAAAAACTTCTTGTCACATCACCTTCTTGCAACACGATAAAATCTCATCTCAAAGATGAAGTGCATATTGTCAAAAGCTTGATGATCACCTAAAGTAAGGATTCAGACGGAGCTTCAATGTTTTAACTTTTGATGATGTCTGTACATCAGATGATGACCCTCTCATTTACCACTGAATGAGGGAGTTGATTTGTTTTTTTTTTAAATGTAAGATCTAGCTTTGTTCCTAAGCTTTAAAAGGTCTGGCAATATGGAGCAGCTGCTAATCCAGATATAGACTATGTTTGGGGGCATTGGTGTATACCTTGATACAAAGACTCTTAAGTTGATTTATGATTAAGCCTCATATATTGGATAACTGTTCATTAAGAGCACATCTTAGTGCCATATATTTTGCGAACCACCTTTATTTCATGAATACAACAAAGACTGAAGTCTGTTGCACTGGGACACCATTGAAGCACAATAAAGCCAGCCAACATGGCTCAATTATGAAGCCATTTGAGTTAGCTCTTCAATGAGCCATTTGAGCACACCTTCGTTGTATATTGCAGAATAGGATTCTAAGAATCCAATGTTTCACATCTTGACATCAAATACCACTTTATATGGTACGACATAGGACATTCCTGTTTTATGGCATGTTTGAGTGGATAGATCTCATGATGAGCAGGTTGCCTGATGGACACTTTGCACTCTGGAAAGACAAGTTTAGGCTTGTGGTCTCCCTGAGTAAGAGGGAGTAAGATCAGTTAAATATTTTCTTCATCAAGAAATGCAAGAAGCAGAAGATTGCTAAGTGTTGATCTCTACTGTAAATCAAAATGTTTGCTATATTCTGCTGAATGGAGCAATGAGGCTACCATTGATCTAGCCTTGATTTTCAAAAAGCAGCTTGGCACTATTCCCTACATGAAGGGATGTTTGGTTAAGACTGAACATTGAGCTCTGGGAGCTCTTGGGGGCTTGGGGTACTTCTTGAGCTATCAGCGACCATAGGGTGAGTGGTTCACCTTCCCCTGTGACGAATGACATGTGTGTAGGGTGAGTGGTTCACTTTCCCCTACGATTGATAACATGTGTGTAGGGTGAGTGGTTCACCTTCCCATACTATTGATGAGTCATGACATATGCATAGGATGAATGGTTCACCTTCTCTTATGGCATATGAGTAGGATGAGTGGTTCACCTTCTCCTACGAGTACCTCAGTGAGAGATGCATATAGGCATTTGCTGACATGTTGGTGGGACATGGTTCATCCTTTCCCCACATGTAGGATGCTCATTCCCTATGATTGTTGGTTGACATGTCGGTGGGACATGGTTCATTCTTTCCCCACATGTAGGATCCTTCCTACGATTGATGGTTAGCATGCATGTAGGATGTGGTTCATCCTTTCCCTACGATGGTTGTGATATGTGACTGTAGGATGTGGTTCATTCTTTCCCTACGATGGTTGTGATATGTGACTATAGGATGTGGTTCATCCTGGTTGTGAGCAGGATGTGATATATTGTTTCTGTACTGATGCTTCAACATCATCCTACCCATGTAGTCTGGGACACATGGGAAGTACCTTTGTTCTCTCCAATGAGTTGGGAAAAGTGGATAGGGACTGTAGCACTACTGATGGATGCATCGTGTATTGTTATACTCCCTATGTCTTGTATGCATGATGTTCAAACAACTTGATCACTTTGGATCGAGTCCAATTGGGGTTCGACCCTTGGTTATGTGGACTGACTTTTGTTAGTGGAGAGTGGCAAGGTCTTGTGACCCACTCTCGATCAATTCTTCTTCATTATCTATATCAGTGTTCAACAGGGTTGAGACAAGATGCAAAGATGGTATATGATGACAGGATGGCATGATAATGGATGCATTGGCAGGTGGAATTCTCCTTAGTTGAGAGGGAGTGTTAAAATTGGGAACTAGGGCGAAATTCCACTTTGGACAACTCATTTGATGAAGATAATTATTGCATTAAATTCCTCTTTTTGAGAGGATCAAAATCGATATAAATATCGTCTCATTTGGACAAGCAGAAGTGTGATTTTGAATTTTTGTTTTCTCACATGCAAATTATCAAGATCGACCTCACCTCTATGTCAGCTTATCAAGCCCAACTGACATGTCTCTTCACCCTCTCCATCTTATATAAATAGAGGCAATCTCCTACCTCATTTAGACCATCCAATGCTTGGAGAAATGTTTGAGGCAACCGAGTACTTAGAAGAGGAGGACAAAGGGTGGCTTGTCTTTCGGTTCACTTCTGCATGAGGGTTGAGATGCTTTTTTACAGCTGTAGGTCTTGAGGGAAACTTTGGACAATTTAGAGAATATATTGGGACTGTTTTGTGTGGAAACTTTTCACTTTATATAAGCCGTTGCACTTGAAGGCTACTCCAGTTAGGCTGCAGGCCTGTATTCTCTTATTTGATGAGCCGTGTTCCATACGAAGGGTGGTTGAGGCTGTTGAAGCAAGTCTGGGCATATTTTATGGGCTTTTGAGGATAGTTCTGAGCACCGTGTTCCATTGGAAGGGTGGTCGAGGCTATTGAAGCAAGTCTGGGTGTATTTCAAGGGCATTTGAGGTCAGTCTTAGTAGTGTTTTTCTTCACGTGCAAACCGCATATGTTCTATGGAGATTACAAGGTTTGGACCAATGTTTGATGGAGATTGTAAAGCCCAAATATTGGCCCATTCTAAGCCGCAATCTCTACAAGGAAGTGCGAGCTCTTTTGGGGTTAATCACATAACTTTGCTGCTATATGTTAGGTCTGATGTATGCCCTAACCAGACCTGCAATCTTCTCCAGAATTGTACTATTTTGGGTTCATGATTGTCAGCAAGAATTTTGCATTAGTTGATCCAGTATTAAGCTTCTTCAGCAGATTGACTTGTAGCCACTTCGTTTATCGTTGACCTCTGTATAGGACAAAGTATATCTATTATTGTCTGAAGGCTGAATGGAAGACTTGTCTGGGCTGTTTCTTGGTCATTTGGACAAAGGTATCGATCATCATGTTGGCAAGTCATGCTTGAATTTAATTGTACTCTCATTCTCTGTTGAACATTTGATATTTGAAAATAAGATGAATTAATCAAGGCTTTTCCCCATCTTGGGGTTTTTCCTTGGCTTGAGCCATATCCTTGTGTCCTCTTGTCTTGGCTTGTCTTCTACTCTTATCGTTTATGTTCTTTCATTAGTTACTCTCAATATGATTGTCCTATGTGATTTCTAATGGAAATGAAATGAATTAAAATTGGGCTAATATGGATCTTAGAAGTAACTATCCTAAGCAAAGAACATGCTATCCTAAAATTAGCAATTATTTGTGTTTACAAACACACATAATTTGGGGAGGTTAAAAAACTCCCTAGGATGAAACACTTTGAGAAGAATCATAGGCTTTCCTAGGTGTTATTACATGGCTTAATAGTCATACTAGAATCATTTACAATAAACTTGCAAAATTTGGGATTACAATGATGAAATTTGAAGCTGAATGATGACATTGATCTTGAAAAAAAATTGTCCATTGCTTTGTTCTTTGCTTCTCGAACTATTGACATTTACATGGTCAACACTGTCATCGATAGGGCCACAATTCGGCTATCATTGTAGGTCTAGAATTTTCAGATGTTTGACCAAAATTGTAGAAGTTTGAACTTTGACCAACGTTTACTTTGTTGACTTTGACTTGGTTGGAAAAGGTTTTTGAAGGAGGGATGAATTAGGTCTTGTGGAAGTCTTGGTCTTGGTTTTTGGGTCTTAAATATCTCACTTTCATCTGATTCTATAAGAATAGGATTTCTTGGGTTTTCCCCCTTGTGGGGTTTTGCCCTGGCTTGGAGCCTAAATCTCTTGTGATCTTCATGTTTTGTACATTTTGGTAATTGGTTGATGAAGAGAATATAAATTTAATAAGGAGCCAACAAACATTCACAAGTAATTATCAAGTTAAGAGAAATCTACTCTAATCTACAAACATATTGATTTCTCAACATGGTATTAGAGCTAAGGTGAAGGAAGGGAAGCTTGAAGATGACTTTTTGTTGGCACATTTGAAGATACTTCTACAACAATCATCTCACTCTTTGGAGGACACCATTTGCAACAACTATACTTGAAGGCAAAAAGGAGACACAAGGATCATCATCTCTCTCTCTTGAAGGTATCATTGAAGACTCTTGTAAACATTGACAAGCTCTTGCTCATTCATCATTCATCATTGAAGAAGACATCATAGCGGCTTGAAGACATCTCTATAGAAGCCAGTAGTCAAGAACATCTTTGAAGATCCTTGGAAGCATCATCAACATTCTCGGAGCATCTTATAACAGGCCTTCTCTTTGTTGACGAGTAAGTACTTTACTATACTCCATGTCTCAACCTTCCAATCAAATGAAATCTTTTTGTAAGGAAGGCAACCAACTTGATGGAGCCTCTCGCTTCAGGGCTTGGAAGAAGAGAATTGATTTGGTTCTCATAGAAATAGAAAATGAAGTCATGGATCATGTTCTAGGCAAAGTTCCAAAACCAGACAAGGACAAGGCTCAAGAAGTGACCAAGTACAATAAGGGAGAAGTTAAGGCTCAAAGGATCCTCTTTGAGTCTATAAAAAATCATCTTATCTCCTTTTTCTCAAATCTATCCACATCCAAAGAAGACTATGACAAATTTGTCAAACTATATTCTGTCAATACTACTGGTTAGAAAATTTCACTAAGGAATCAACTTTATAGAACAACGATATCAAAATATGAAGATGTGGCCACATATCTTATTAAGATCTCAAAATTAAAGGACCAACTTCAAGGGCTTGGAGAAATCATATCTAATTCTGAATTAATCACTTCTCTACTCAATGCCCTAGCTCCAAATTGGAATGGTTTTGCAGGCAACATCTACGCAAGAAAGGAAACTCCAACATTTAAAGAACTTTGGGCAGAATGTGTTTTAGAAGAAGCAAGATTAAAAGCCAACTAAGGCACTGGACATAATAATGAAAATGCTCAAGCTTTTGTTGCTAGATCAAGGAAGAAGTTTGGAAGATTTGAACCTTGTCACAGATATAATAACTACAACAACTATCAACTACGTGGAAATCAAGACATGTTTAAAGTACAATGCTTTGGTTGCAATGAATTTGGACATTATAAAAGAGATTGTCCCAAAGATCCTAAGAACAAGAAGATAAACAAAAGGAAAGAGAGAAGTGAAGCTCACGTTGCAAAAGATGAAGAAGCCGAGGAGAAACCAAAGATTGAAGATAACAAGGATCTCTACTATTGAAGGATTTGACTAATACCAGGTTTGCAAGCAATTTGTTTTTCATTTTAAATGATGGTAGTTCGCATAGCAATCATAGTTACATTTGTGTAGAAGAGTCTTGGGATTCACAAATTATAGTATCATGGAAAAAAGCATATAGCATTGGAAGAAATAGAGTCTACTTGGTGTTCTAGAAGGGACAATTAGCTGCATATCTTGACAAAGAGTTGTAAGTAGTCATCACATCATCCGGCTAGCCAGAATAAAAGAGTTTGGATCATCAAAAGGTTGTCTACACATCATTTCATAGTCATAAGTATTCTACAATCACCTGAGCAGTTAGTTTCATCATAAAGATTATGAAGCAGTCATTTAGCAAGTAAGAACTACAAGATTCTCAATAGAATCAAAACTATAGCAGAGTTAGGATCATTAGGCAACATCATAGACGTCTCTTCAACATGATATGTTGTTTCAAGCATCAATTCAACAGAGCATAACATTTGAATGGAAGAACCAAAGAAACATAGTAGGAGTCTATTCTATAAGAAGAGTAGGCAACCTATTGATATGCATTGAAGAAAAATCTAGAAGTAGCATGAAAGCATAAATGAGGTTACTCTTAAAGGAAGGAACCTTATCATTCTACATCTCATGGATCTCATCTTCTAGGAAGATCAAAGAAGCAGTTCGATGACAATTTGGAAGGAAGAAGTACACTTATCTTGATGTAAGTTTTCATAAACATCTTGTAAACAACTATCTCTGAAAATGACTCATATCTTCAGAGGGACTTTAAGGAAGAACTATTGGAAAATGTAACTAGTTTCGGTCTTCATAATTATCAATGTACTCAAGTCATTATGCATATCTTATGGTACAAGAAAAAAAGGAAAGAAAAACATTATTTAAAGAAAGGGTTTCATGCTCCATTTTGATGGTCATCTAGGTCAAGCATGTTCTTCATGCTTCTAGGGTTTGTCATGTCAAAAGAATATTTTTTTCTGGAGTCAAGAAAGTCCTTGTCAATTGTATAAGACCCTATTGGGCAAATTGTAACATGTAGAAGATATTAATTATGAGTCTATAAAGTCTTTTGAGCCTCCAAGCACAAGTCGGCCCTGCTAGTCACAAGTCGGCCTAGAAGAGGCTATTCGACCTCATG
Source organism: Pinus tabuliformis (assembly GCA_031772625.1). Taxonomy (NCBI): domain Eukaryota; kingdom Viridiplantae; phylum Streptophyta; class Pinopsida; order Pinales; family Pinaceae; genus Pinus; species Pinus tabuliformis. The sequence continues at coordinate 1,843,848,101 of CM062817.1, read as the reverse complement.
GAAAGGCTATAGATACAAGCAACTTCGACTTCATTTGACACAAATTCGATCATCTCAAGAAAGAAGTTCAATTTGAGGCAAGGAATAAGGAAGAAGCTAGAGCAAATATCAAGGAAGCAAGGAGTCAAGAGAGTCTAGTTTTGGGCCTTATTCTGTCATTCGTGCGAAGGTTAGGGTTTCTGTAGCGTCTGGGAGGCCGAGAATTGCAGGTCCGAATTGCAGATCTAAGTTGCAAGAGTTCTGAATACTCTGACTTGACCTAGTATGACTCTCATTGACCTTGGAGACATTGACTTGCTTAAAGGAAGAACTCTTGAAGGATAGAAACGTGCTAGAAATTAGGGTTTTTGCAGCTACTACAGGGCTAAAGATTGCATGTTGAAGTTCCAGGATCAAAGCTTGGGGCCGAAGTTGAAGCTGGAAGCTAGTTGTGGAAGGAGTGACCTTTGTTGACTAGGTGGACATTTGACCTAATTGGAAAGGTCTCTTGGAGGGTTGACTTGGTGCTTCGAGGACTTGGTCTAGGGTTTTGGGTCTTGGTATTCTCATTTGAAGCTAATTTTATAAGAAGAGAAGAGATTCGTTTTGGGTTTTTCCCCTTGGAGGGCAAGCAAATTTTAAAAGAAGAGAAGAGATTCGTTTTTGGTTTTTCCCCTTGGAGGGGTTTTGCCCTGGTTTGGAGCCTAATACTTGTGTCCATTTTTTAATTGTTATTTCTCTTGATAGTTGTTTGATGAAAAGATCTAATAAAGAAACACAAGAAGATAAATAAAGTTCACAAGCAATTATTAATAAGGAGAAATTGAATTAATAGTTGCTCTATTGCTTTCTCCAACATGGTATCAAAGCTAAGGTGAACAAAGAGATGGCAACTAGAAGATCATCTTATTGACATAAGAAGGGATTGCTTGTCAAGGGGATTCATTTGGAGACAAGGAAAGAAGAAGAAAACCTATTGACCTAGAATGAAGGTTACTACATCTCGGATTTCATTATCTCAAGAAGGATCAAGCCCTCATTAAAGGAAGGAAGGATAAGTTCTTGTCAAAGGCTCTCCAATCTTAAAGAAAATGAATCATAAAAAATCTTGGGATCATCATTTACTCCTTGAAGCTATTTGAAGACATTATTGAAGGCATCCTAGAAGTCATCAGTCTAGGGCATCGTTGAAGTCTCCTTGAAGGGGTCTTGAAAGCATCAAAATAGCCGGAGACACCATCAAGAAAAAGGACTTTTGGTTGATAAGTAAGTATCATATTGTTCTCTGTCTCAATTTGTAGATCATATGGCTACTTTTTGCAAGGAAATCAACAAGCTTGTTGAATCAACAAACTTCCTTGCATGGAAGAAGAGGATTGACTTGACACTCACAGAAAATGAAGTCATGGAATATGTCCTTGGTGAAGTAGTTGTACCAGACAAAGAGAAGACTCAAGAGTTAGCAAAATACAAGAAGGGAGAAGTAAGGGCACAAAGAATCATTGTTGAATCTATAAAAGATCATCTTGTTCCCTTTGTTGTTGATTTGAAGACATCCAAGGCTATGTATGATAAGTTGGTAAAGTTGTACTCTATAAGTACGTCAGATTAAAATATTTCATTGAGGAATCAACTAAATAGAATAAGTAAGTTTCATTGATGAAAACCATGCCACTTATCTCATGAAGATCTCACAAATAAGGGATCAATTGCAAGGGCTTGGGCAAACTTTTTCCAACTCTGAAATGACCATTTGTGTATTAAATGCTTTGCCATCTAATTGGAGCAGTTTTGCAATTAGTATCTACTCTAAGAAGGATACTACACCTTTTGATGAGTTATGGGCTCAATGTATCTTGGAAGAATCCAAGATCAAGGCAAAGGATGACACCAAATCAAATGAAAAGTCTCAAGCCTTTATTGCAAGGTCCAAGAAATTGAAGAAAGGGAAGTTCGGAAAGTCCAAAAGAAAGACAAATATGTCCAAGATTCAATGTTTTGGATGCAATGATGATGTAGGTGCATAGGTTGAGCAAAAAAAATGACGAAATCTGGACGAGAGCTTACCAATGTGATGGGATGGCCACATGGTAATGCTGGGAGGAATTTTTAAATGTTTTGTAAGAAATTGTAAATATTTACATTAGGACGTGACTTTTGATTTTAGAAAAGTTGGAGAAGGTATTTTCTGTTGTAAATTTTAGTTTTCGGTTTCCCTTATTTTGTGGAGAAGGGGAAACGATTCACCCTTTGTGACTTTTGGTTGTCATGATCTGTTTCTTTTGGGAAACAATAAGAAAAGAGTGTTTGAGAAGAATAGGTGAGAAGAGAAGCTCCCAAGTGAGGAGAAGAGAGAGGGAGAGAAGAGAGGAACTCGTTGCTTCTTTGTGCAACTACAGTCCTAAGTTTGCAAACCTGCCTGTACTTTCCAATCTGTGTGAACCAGAAGGTATTTCTCTGTGTGAGTGGTGCAAATGAACAAAAATTTTGGACTATAAGTTGTGTGCTTGCTAAATGGTTTAGATTGAATCAAATTCTTGTGATTAACCAATTCGATTTTTGCTTGTGAACTCATGGTTTCTTTTCTCGTGCATTTGTTGATTTGAACACTGGTCATTTTGAGAACTTGTAGCTTGCTGGACCTATTTACATTAAAAAAATTTAAACCCTGTGGCTTCAATCGTTGTGATAATCTATTTGTCTTTTGGGATTCCTGTTGTGTCGGTCTTAAAGTTTGTAGAAGGACTGTGTTGCTGTGTTCCGAAATAGTGGTTCCCTGGTATTTACAACGATTTGAGTGTTGTTACAGAGACATAGTACTCTGTTTGGAGTTCTGAAAAAATACCCTCTTTGATTGATTTTTTTGATTGGCAAATTTGTTATGGTGTTGCAAATCCTGGTGAAGAAAGGCAATGTAAATCACATATTATGTTGAGGAGCAAGCCAGGGGCCATGGAGAGTTGGTTGGAAAGAGAGTTGAGTCATTTCATCTTCCCCGAAACTGCAATACACAATTTTAACGGGCGCTATGAAATAATCTCGTAGTGACGGCATAGTAAATTGGAAAATAGGCGCTACAAAATTATTTCGTAGCGATTGATAAACAAATTTAAATTTTGAAAGATTGCGTGTTCGGTTTGAAATCCATTTTGGCCTGCTTCCATATTGTCCAATTGTGTGGGTATTTTGTATTGTTGGGCATACAAAGGGCCGAATCCATTGTTATATGGTTATAAACATGAAGGATTATATCATTGGGACAAACGCTTAAATGAGTGTGTCAAAGTGTTATTATGTTGCATACATTATGTGTTAAGTTGGAGCGTATGTAATTGGATTTCATGAAATGAGGTGAGATTTCTGAGGGAGGGTGAGAGAAAAGTCTCTCGTGGAATTCATCAAAACAAATTCATTTCTTATATTGACTACATATGTTAAATGTTTCATGAAATATTGTTGAATTGGATGTAAATACAGAGTTGTGTGTGGAGTAGATTGGGAATATTGGTGCCTGGGTGACTTGGCTGCCATCAAATGAGGTTGGACACTTTAAGAGGGATTGTCCAAACAAAAAAGATAACAAAATAAAGGAAAGAACTGAAGCCCATATAGCTGAAGAAAAAGGAGAACCTGAGAAGAAGCCGAAAGGAGAAGATCCCAAGGATATTTACTATTGAAGGAAGCTCCATCTACATTAGGTTCTTTATGAAATTTGTCTTTCTTTTATTAAGTAGAAGGTAGAGTAGCATGCATTGTTGCATTCTCTAAAAGAAGTCTTGATTTTTGTAAAAGCATGACATCATAGATAGAAGCATATGATAGTAGAGAAATTAGAATCTACTTGATTAATTGCTTTGGGAAAGATCATCTAGTTTAAAAAGAATGAGAAGATTGGAACCATATTGCATATTATTGTTCATCCAAGCATTTTCTAACATCATGTTAGAGGTAGTCATTTTATAAAGAGGGATCATCAAGATCCTATAAGAACCATCATTTTTGAAGGTTCTTGGAAAGAGCATTATGACATGACTGGTATATATTCCATCTAGTATGGAAACAATACTTCTGAAGGATGAAGGAATGTAGATGGTCAAGTTGTAGTGTGAAGGGCATAATGAAAGTCTTTCTACTCCTGGGAAAAGGAACCTATCTTCGACAGGTACAAAAAACAACTCATTCAAGAAAGGATGGCTAGATGGTTTTATGGAAGCTAAGAAGAAGTTTGGTGTTCTTTGAATAGCTAAAGATCAAGATTTTCTCACAAAGGAGCATGGCATAAACATGATGGTCTCTGAAAGAAAGAAAAGGAGTTAATAATGACAACTCCAAGAAAGATATTATAGCTTGGTAATCAAGTTCAATCCATGGGCACCCTGATTAAGATGAATTCATGGAGGAAGATTCCTATGGAGATGACTCAAACGAAAGGATGTTGATCCCAAAGGATTCAAATACTTCAATTAAAAGGCCATCATGATAAGGTAAGTCTAATATTGATATTTTGATATTGGTTATTTGAATGACATATTGTTTTTCTACTTGGGAGGTTGTTGCAGAAATGCATAATAACAATTGAGGAAAATTCAACTGTTGGTTTTGTACTAGATTCAAAGAACATGTGGTTTGAGTAAATGGTCTTGAAAATCCTTGAAAGGTTATGTAGTCAATGTGTTCGCAACATCACCTTGGGATTGAAAGGTAGCAGTATAAGAGGATAACCTAATGTTGATGAAGATCACTTTCATGTTTAGAGGGAGATATGATAAGGCTCAATATAATGCCTTTACTGATGACGATAACTAAAGGAAAGTGATACAAAAGGTTGATGGCCTGAACCCTGTCACAAGATTGAAGGAAGAAGATGGTTCCATAACATCCAAGAAGAAAGAAGCTCAATGCGATGAGATACAAAAGAAATAAGGAGCCATACAACTACTATCTCCATGAAGAATTGGTAGCTGATACACTTATAAAGATAAGCTAGAGAGCTTGTGGTTAGGACTTCCCAATTGAAAGGAAGTGAAAGAATCTCCTCTACGTTTCAGAGGGAGTAAGAAGTCTCCTTAAAGAGGAGCAAGGATCTATTCCCTGATCAAGTGGGAATGAGGACATCCTCCCTGGTTGAGAGGGAGTGATGATGGACATTGTTTTCTCTTCTATCATCTGTCATGCACTACTCCAGGACTAACATCCGTACATCTAAGTGAGGGCCATGGTAGGGAGAATGGAGGATTGCATAAGCATCTGTGATCTCCTTGAGGATGGAGAATCCAAGATAGGAAGTATTCTTGTTGACCGACACTCTTTGAGGATTGGATAGGTATCCAAGATAAGAGTGGTTGAAGAGGATTGATATTCTTTGAGTATTGGGAATCCAAGATAAGAATAGTCCTAAAAGGACATACCTAGTGAACATTCGAATGGGGTATGTACCTTGAAGAGGTAGTGTGGTATCTCACGCAGTGTTGAAAATATCAGTATCGACAAAATATCGGCGATGGTCTAAAAAACATCTTATTGGCAATATCGGCAAATGTCGGCAAGCATAAAAACAATTTTTTTCAAAGTTTTAAACATAGCCGATATTTTCAAAATATCGCGATATTTTGAAAATATCGCAATATTTTCAAAACAGAAAATATCACGATATTTTCTCGGTGATATCTCGTTTTCCCGAAAATATCGCGATATTTTCGAATATCGCCGATATTATCAACAATGATCTCACGTAAAGCCTCCCAACATTATGCTCTGATATAAGAAGAGCTTGTCAAGTTAAGACCTTACAATGTTGACAATGCTGGTCATAATGTTGATGTTTATAAATGACTTACCAATCCAACTCTTCTTATGAGAACTCTTCTTATGAGAACTCTTCAGTTTGAGAATATCCTTGTACTAGGTGTACAATTATGAATACCTCCCTAGTTAAGAGGGAGTGTTGGAAAATGTAACTAGTTTCGGTCTTCATAATTGTCAATGTACTCAAGTCATTATGTATATCTTATGTTACAAGAAAAAGAAGAAAGAAAAATATTATTTTAAACATGGGTTTCATGCTCCATTTTGATGGTCATCTAGGTCAAGCATGTTCTTCATGCTTCTAGGGTTTGTCATGTCAAAAGAATATTTTTCTTGAGTCAAGAAAGTCATTGTCAATTGTATAAGACCCTATTGGGCAAGTTGTAACATGTAAAAGATATTAATTATGAGTCTAGAAAGTCCTTTGAGCCTCCAAGCACAAGTCGGCCCTGCCAGTGACAAGTCGGCCTAGAAGAGGCTATTCAACCTCATGGAAAGGCTAAAAATACGAGCAATTTCAACCTCATTTGACACAAATTCGATCATGTCAAGAAAGAAGTTCGATTTGAGGCAAGGAAGAAGGAAGAAGCTAGAGCGAAGATCAAGCAAGCAAGGAGTCAAGGAAGTCTGTTTTTGGGCCTTATTCTCTCACACGTGCGAAGGTTAGGGTTTCTACAAATTTTGGGAGGCCAAAAATTGTAGGTCCGAATTGTAGACCTAAGTTGCGAGAAGGACGGTTACTCTGACTTGACGTAGTATGACTCTTGTTGACGTTGGAGACATTGACTTGCTAAAAGGAAGAACTCTTGAAGGATAGACACATGCCAAAAATTAGGGTTTTTGCAACTACTACAAGGCCAAAGATTGTAGGATCGAAGCTAGGGGCCGAAGTTGAAGGTGGAAGTTGGTTGAGGAAGGAGTGACCTTTGTTGACTCAGTGGACATTTGACCTAATTGGAAAGGTTTCTTGGAGGGTTGACTTGGTGCTTGGAGGACTTGGTCTAGGGTTTTGGGTCATGGTTTTCTCATTTGAAGTAGATTATATAAGAAGAGAAGAGATTCTTTCTGGGTTTTTCCCCTTGGAGGGGTTTTTCCCTGGCTTGGAGTCTAGTACTTGTGTCCATTGTTTTTATTGTTTTTTCTCTTGATAATTGTTTGATGAAAAGATCTAATAAAGAAACACAAGAAGATAAATAAAGTTCTGAAGCAACTATTAAGGTTAAGGAGAAATTGAATTAATAGTTGCCTTAGTGCATTCTCCAACAAGAACATACTTGGGCAAAAAATTAATGGTAAAAGGCATGGTCTATCTTGGTCAAATAGTTGAAAAGGAAAGTCAAGTCTCTTTTAGTTGGTTGTTTGACATATGGTAGCAAAACAAATTATTGACAGAACTTATGATTGGTTAATACTTAATGTGAAGCTAAGAAGACTTTAGAGGGAGCCAACAAGAAGGATTGACATATAGAATCCTACAACTTGATTCAAGGATATATAACGATTGCTTTTGACATCTCCGATAATGAGGAATGACATCAATAATGTTTGGGATATGGTATGGCTTCCAGAAAGAATATATAGCAGAAATGTGTACACTATAAACGCAAAAAAGGCATCAAGAAGTCATGAGATAATTTGTTGATCACTTGATGATATGTTGAATTCAATATTGATATAGAAAATGTTACCCACCTCAAGCGGAAAGAGGGGCCTATAATTGGTTGATTTGACAAGTATTGTTGTTGATAAAAGTACTACTGATGATTGTGAATTGATATGATTTCTTGGAAAAATGTGAAACAAAATTCTATATGAAGAAAGAAGATGTGAAGGCTTGTAAAATCAGCTGTGATGAAGTTTGGCTCCATGAGGTTGTTGAGTATGTTGTCATTGATGTCAAAGCAGGTGCAAGATATCAAAGTAGGTGCAGGTTATCGTCATTGATGTCCTCAGTATGCTGGCATGCATGGGTGAGATGATGCATTAATGAAACCCTAGCTGTAGGGTTTGGATTCCTTGGACAATGAGTACACCCCACATTTGTTGAGGATTTTGAAGATGCAGGATAATGAATTTGCCTTGGAGACCCTTGCCATTGGATTCTCCTTGTCATGTCGATTCTATTGATATGTGGAGCACTTCGTGGGCCCTCACAGTTTGAGAGATATCCTTGTTTGAAGATCGAGTCCCCAACTTGTGGGCAAAAATCCCAAAGGTTGATGACGTGGCAATTTAATATTGGCTAGTCTTTAACTAATTCTATAATGAAGAAAATTTAATTAATAAATCGAAGTTGGATGGAAATCCAAAATTCAAATAAAAGATTTGGTTGAAAATAAAATTACAATGAACGTTGGAGGGGTTTTGGCTCTAAGAAATTTGAATTTCAAATTCAGATTTCCCTCCTAAAACACAAATTTGGCTGCCCTATTTGATGCCATCCAAAAACTATATAAAGGGATCTCATTTCATCTCTAAGGTATCAATCCAACGCACATCTCTACCATGATTTGAAGTGATCTTGCTCTGTGATTGTTTGGCCCTGTGGAGTCATGTCTAACGAGAGGCAGATTGGAAGGTTTTTTCCTGGTTTTGGATTTGGGATTCATTGGATTTCTTTGCAAGTCTTGATATTCTTAAGGCTATACTTTTGTGCATAAAGGTCTAGTCATCTATCCCCATGGTTCGTCAGAACAATGATGAAGCAAGGGCATTCAGAAGTAGGATTATGTGCCTAATGGCATTAAATTTGCGACCTTATTGTCCAATCTCTGCGATAGTTTTCTTGGCATTCAGATTGGTGTTTTTTGTGGTATGGTTCAGCCCTAATTAGGGCATAATACTGCAGAAAATTTGAAGTAGTCCGAGCTTACGGTCTTGAAGTTTTGTTACCAAGATAGCTTTGAGATAGCAAGAAGAACCTAACACATTTGGTGCTGCTCTGAGGCATCTGGTCTAGGGCCAAAAGAAGCAAAGGTCCAAGCCTACTATTTCGTTGATAGCAATGGTTTCTTTACAGTTTCTTAGAATTGAATTTTCTCAAACAAACTAAATGCTTATTAGCCATGATTGTATGTTGAAGTTGTGATACTAAACGGTTCTTTCTGTTGGTACTTTTTCGACGTTATAGCTATTGGAAAGATAAGACATATACAACGTGAAAAGCACTTCACTTATTGAGACTATTGTTCTGAAGTTTTTGGCCTAGTGGCATGTTTCTTCTTCCGCTGCCTTGAAGGATGAGGTTTCATTGACAACAGTTCAAAATTCGTTTCGTTGTATATTTATACTTGTGCCTGTGACTCCTAATAAAAAAGATCAAGCCGACCTAATTGTGAGATCAATCAAGGGTTCTTAAAACATCTACTTCTACAGTTTCAACAACTCATGGAGGTATGTTTCATCATTGACTACAATGGTCGTGTTCTGAACCTTCAAAGGCTTTTCTAGTTTTAATAACAAGCCAAACAAACATCTCTGTGCTCTAGTTCTGAGCAAAATTTTCTCATGTATATGTTCTGAGGAATCTGGAGAGGAGCACAGTGAAATAACATTTTTTATCCAGTGAAGGCAACATTGATTCATGGTCATTTGTTAGCTGTAAGGGCTCACACTGTATTGCAGCAGAATTGTCACTGTCATCTTTAACAGTGAATTTTTTTTGGATTGAATGTATGCATTTATGCATGTGAGCTAAGCATGCAACAATGCAATTGGACAGTGATCTCTATAGGCATGTTTGTATGATAGTTATTTGTTTGCATAACAGTGATCTACTTGACGATAGCGGTAACCATGTATGGCAGTATGACAGTGACCTTGAGGAATATTGATATGACAGTGACCATTATGTATTGATGTATGGATGTGTCTCTATTTGACTGTGTGATGAGAGACTGCCTGTAGTAGTAGTGTGCAGAAACTAGCTTGTTTGTACAATGGAGTAGCACTTATGGATTGCCTTGTAATTCATGTTGCCGAGGGTTGTCAAAATCTTATGCTAGGGTTTGGAAAAGTGCAGTGACCTTGATGTTAGTAGTAATCTTGATGACAATTTGCAGTGACCTTGATGTCAATAATAACCGTGATGACAGTCTCTTGATGAATGCAGTGACCTTGATGACAATAGTAATCTTGATGACAGTGATGACATTCTCTTGATGGCAGTAACCTTTGATGTGTGGCTGTGTTCTTGATCTTGATATAACAGTAACCTTGATATTTGACAGTGACATGGATATATAGTAATGATGCTGATATGACAACATCTTTGATATTTGACAGTGACCTTGACATATAACAATGATCTTGACATTTGACAGTGACCTTGTTAACAGTGACTTTGACATGATGACAGTGATATAGATGCATGGCATGGATGTACAACTGAGATGTTCCTATATGACAATGATATTGTATGACAAAATCTTATGACAGTGCCCTTGATCTACATGACAATGCCTTTAATCTTCATAACAATGCTCTTGGTATATGACAGAGAACCTTGATATGGAAGAAACCTTCTATGAGAGTGATGATGACAGTGATGTTGTGATAATGTCTTTTTGACAATGATGTTGTGACAGTTCCATATGATGACATTGCTAAAGTTTGAACAGTGAGAGTATTGAGGAGCAGCTATAGATTGCAGGCCCATGGTAGCAGCACTAGTAAAGTGAGAGTGGACAGTGTTAGCAACAGCAATGGCAGTGAGAGTGGACAGTGGTAGCAGTAGCAACAGTAGGAGTGGCAGTGAACAATGGTAGGAATGAAGTGTAGCAGCAGGAGTGATAGTGGACAACAACAACAGTTGAAGTGGCGGATTGTAGTTGGGCCATTGTCTCTGGTACAGGAGCCCAAACTCATTCAAGGAGCATTTGCTTCCTTTCAGCCTTGCTGGTAAAACCCTTGGGGAGTCTTGTACTTCCTTCCAATTCAATTGGTAAATTTGTATGTAAACCATACATAACAAAGCTTGTTGAGCAAAATCTCCTGTGTACTGATTCTATGTGATGTGATCCTGTTTAGTTGCACTGAATGTTTGAAAGAAACTAACCAATTGTAAAAATTAAGGAAATACTAATTCACCCCCCTCTTAGTATTTCCAACAGAGGTGTTTGACTACATGACGACATATTGAAGCTACATGTAGATTGTCAATAACTAGGAAAGGTTGAGGTGCTTTATGGTCTAAATGTATGATGTAGACAAGAGCTGAGAAGCTACAACAAATCTCCATGGAAGAACAGGTAACCGATGCATTGTCGAGTACTTTTGAGACAAGCTTAGTCTTGTGGTTATTCCTCCCTGTTTGGGAGGAAGTGAGCATCCCCTCCTTGGTTGAGAGGGAGTGAAGGTGGACAACATATTCTCCGTGTGTTATGCACTATGGCAAGGACTAACAGTCGTAAGCCTAGTGAAGGCACTGGTAGGGAGAATGGTGGATTGGATAAGCATTTGGGACTGATATTCTTTGAGGATTTGGATCCAAGATACCGATATTCTTTGAGGATAGGGTATCCAAGATAAGAATAGTCTTGTGAGGACATACCTGGTGAACATCCGGATGGGGTATGCGCCTAGAGAGGCAGTGGTGTCCAAATTGATGCCTACTAGCATTTTGCTCTGATCTAGTGGAGAGATAGAGCTTATTAGTCAAGGCCTTGCTATTTTTGACAATGTTGGTTATGATGATGCTTATCAATCTGAATCCCTTCTTATGAAAATATTTCAATTTGAGAGTATCATGTTGTGTCATTATGAATACTTTCCTAGTTAAGAGGGAGTGTTGGAAATGTAACTAGGGTCGGTCTTCATAATGAAATTCAAATGTACTATTGATGTAATTATTATATTCATTTATTATGATCATTATTATTATTATTATTTCTAGTGAAAGCTCGTTCTTCATGCTTATAGGGTTTATTGAGTCGAAAGATAAATTTATTATGAGTCAAAAAAAAATGTAGTTGCGTCAAAGTCCCATTTGGACTCTTGTAAGAAAAAAATTATTTTTCTTGAGTCAAAAGAGAGTCAAAATTTCCTCTAGAGACCAAGTCGGCCCTCCTAGACACGTCGGCCTAGAAGAGGCAGCTATTCAAGCTCCTGGACATGTATAAATACAAGACAGTTCGACCTCATTTAAACACACAATCAATCATCGATTTCTGTGCAAGAAGAAGAAGAATTTCAGCGAAAGTCAAAGGAGAGAGAGCGAAGTCAAAGGAGAGAGAAAGTTCTGTTTTCTGCCCTAATTCGTCCACATGTGAGGGTTTCTCTGTGATTTTTCAGAGCCATCACAGGGCCAAAATTCGGCTATCATTGCTGGTCCGAAGTTTTCAGAGGTTTGACCAGCGTTGACTTTGACTTGGTTGGAAAAGGTTTTTGAAGGAGGGCTGACTTGGGTCTTGTGGCAGTCTTGGTCTTGGTTTTTGGGTCTTGGATATCTCACTTTGTTCTGATTCTACAAGAAGAGGATTTCTTGGTTTTTCCCCCTTGTGGGGTTTTGCCTTGGCTTGGAGCCTAAATCTCTTGTGTTCTTTGTCTATTGTGATTTTCATGTTTTGTACAGTTTGGTAATTGCTTGAGGAAGAGAATATAAATTTAATAAGAAGACAACAAACATTCACAAGTAATATCAAGTTAAGAGAAATCTACTCTAATCTACAAACATATTGATTTCTCAACAATCTGGAGCTTCTTCAGGTAATGTATGTTGGTTTATCTAGATTTGTGTGCAAGCAAAATCTTGCTTAGCTTGCATGTCTGATGTCCTTCATATATTTTCTGTATGGAACATGAGGGTGCCAAATTTGTTAACCATTAATCACATAATTTCAATATAAAAGTTGCCAATATTTATTGAGTTGCAGATGGGTGCCTGAAATTTTTTCTACCGAGACTCATTTATGGTTTAATCTAGTCAATTGGCAGAAGTTATTGTTTTGACCCACTTACCCAAATTTTTGTATCTGTTCAAATTCATTAACTTCTAGTTAATTGGCAGAAGTTATTGTTTTGCCCTGCTTACTCAAAGGATAGTATCTGCTCAGATTCTTTAACTTCTGATATGCATTTTTATCTGTTGTCCCGCATGTTATCTTCTTATTGATATTTGATTTCAATCCATCCACTACAGATTCTCATGGAAACTGTTTTTGATGGCCCGCTTCAATGCCCGAATTCTGTTAGTTTCAACTTGCTGATTATCTTGCATCCTTTGTAGCATTATCCCATCTCTATGGTCTCTTCCTTTTAGCTCCTGTAATGACTGATATGGGCCAGACATATCCATCAAAATCTGTTCAGGATGCATTGTTGCATTTCCCTTTGTTTCTCTTTAGCATTTGCTTACTTTCATATTTCCTACCTCAACCATTTACCTGTTTTATGTTTCATGCTTTTTGTTCATGGGCTGTTTGCAAGGTTTTTATACATTGATGTCTGCTCGTTCTAATCTTCACGAACTTGGTATATCAGAGAATATACTTTATTCTGATATTCAATGCTTTGGCTTCATTCATGGGCATTTCTTTTCCCTTATCTTTCTTGTAGGCATTTGTATTTTTCATTCTTTTTCTCAGAAGTGATTTATCCTTTCAAATGCTACCCTTGTGTTTGACAGCCTTTTATTTTCCATGCTTTTCAAGCCATGGCTGGATTTTAAATCTTATTACATACATCTGTATTGGATATATATCAGCATTTAGTAGTCTTTATTTTTAATTTTTTAATTTTTTAATTTTTATTTTTTAACCTTTTGAAAGTGCTTCATTGAAATTCAAACAGCTTCAAAACTGGCCATAAGAGATTGAGTGCCACAAGCAGCCCATATACACAGGCAAACTGGCCATTGAGTGGTAAACCAATGATCACAAGCTGTGGGATACTATTCTGTTAAATTCACCCAAGACTTTTCACTTGGCCCCAACTGCTTATTGTGTCTCTGGGGAAATTGAACCATTGTGTGGGGTCTGATGTGCCACTGTCTTCACTGCTGAACCATGACTCCATTGACAGTGTTTACTAGTATCAAGACTTCAGTATCTACATTCAAAAACTTATGCATCTTGACAGCAGTTCCTTCACTTTGTTTTGATGGCACAAATTCACACCTTATATATTCATAAACAATTGGATTAAAAAGTAGTGAACATTACTTGTCTCCAAATGTCGTAGCTTTTACTGGCATTGCCTGTTTTGTACTAGGTACATCACTCCATATTTGCTTCCTTTCTTCATCATTAAAGATAAATTTTAAGCATTTGTTTCATTTTTATGGCCTGCCAGGGAACACATTCAACAAAGACAATTAGTGAAGTCAGTGGGACTGGAAGAAAACCATGGCCACAAAAGGGTACAGGGAAAGCACGTCATGGAACCTTACGAGGACCCCAGGTAAGCTAATAACTAATGGAGGTTAGGAATCAGTAGCTATGCCTTTATTTCTACTGCTTGGTTGTTTGTAGTTTTATCTGGGGTATTTTCATATTTCTATATGTTTTGTTCCTTTTGGATTATTTGAACATCATGGGAGATTCTACCTTCAGGTCTTAGAATTTCATTTATATCCTTTCAATGGAAATTCAACAGAGATTGTTGCAGAAAAGTTGATAAATGAGATTTAAATGCTACAGTTCAGACATGGAGCAACAATGCATGGCCCTAAGCCTCGAAGTCATGCAATCAAGCTACAAAAGAAAGTCCGACGATTGGGTCTCAAAATAGCATTGTCAGCTCGTGCAGCTGAGGGGAAGGTTAGTTTCAACTTTCATTACTTTCTACTACCCTGAAATGTGGAATACTAAATGGAAGTACATTTCTTATTGTATATTTTGTTTTATTGAAGCCTTTTTTAATATTTTGCTTATGATTTAAGCTCATATAGTAAAGCAGAGAATATATAGGACAAGTTTGAGCAGTTCTTCCATGCATTCGTAAAAGGATATGCTGATAATATGTTGTTTGCATATGTTTCTTTAAAAAATAATTTATTTTTGATCTTAGACTATATGATAAGTGAAATAAATAGAAGTATTGTTCTGTGTAGTTCTTCACAGACTCGTGGGTAGGCCTTTTCTTCGCTATATAACCCTTCCCGAATCCTAATTTTTGTTGTTTCACCATGCTAGTTTGAGTATATTGAAATGAACAAAGTTCATTTTCTGAATATAATATGAAATATATATTTATGAATAATGTTTATTTTTGTATACATAAAATTGCCTTCCCTTTTAGAAATGCATTGTCCTCAAATTATATTAATGGAAAAGCTTTATCTCTTGTTTTGACTTGTAATGGCTTCTCATGATTCTCTGTTCTTTGAAGCTGTGATGGTTGACGATACAAGATGATATGACTTCTAAGCATTGAGCAGAATTGTTGAATGGTGAAAGGGTTTAAGGACTAGGCATTTATATTGTTCTTGGAAATGACCTATTGTATTGTGATTCTCAAGATGACTTCTACTTTGAGCTTGAATTGTGCGGGTTTTGTGCTTGATTGGGACTCTGTAAGTAGCTAGCTGGCTTACGAATACACCATAGTAACTGGTCAACTATGGATGTAATTTACGGGGCTCTATGGGTATAGCTTGATAGCATTTATTACATTATTGTATTGGTGATCAGGCGGGCTTATACAGAATGGCTGGGTAATGTATTGGAGCCTAGGCAATTCTTCGGGGAGTGAATAGGGGTAAGCTTATGGTGGAATTAATATTCTTTGAATTATAGATTGGATAATGTCTTTGTTTTGAATAATGTCGATATATTGATTGGTTAAAGTATCAACCCTTTTGATTAGAATGCAGATAAGGTGTCTTTGTAACTTGATCTTTCCTTCTCTTGTAGTGTTTCCTTGATTAAGTTTTGGTATCATGTCTTTTTCATATACTTAAGTCGCTTTGTTGTTTGCTGAATTTTTATTAGCATGTATACTTTGAATTTTCATTTTTCGTACTTTAACATCTAACGACTTCTTTATCTCAATGGGGTCAGTCATTGTTTTTTAATCAATCAGTGATTCCTTGCTGGTAAGTTGCTTTAGTGTTTCTTGTTGCAACTTCTTTTAACTTTTTAACTTTTTACTTCGTGCAATCAAGTTTTGACTATGATTCACAAGGAGATAAATCTCATCTTTATTGATGATAACCAATGTTGCACTGGTTGTGGGGACGGGGGGATGATTTTTTGGGACGGCTAGAGCGCACCCCCAAATTTTCAGGGGACGGCAGGTTGGGGACGGCAAGTGTGGCAACTAATTTTTATATTTATTAAAAAATAAAAATTAAAATAAAATTTAGTAATTCAGCATAAACATGAATGATAAATTAAAATATAAAAATTAGAACTATTACTAATTTTGAAATTCAAATTACAAAATAAAATACTGAAGTCTAATACTATCTAATCATCATTGTGCATCACAAAAACAAATCTCCTCATCAATGCCCATTGTCAAGAATTTAAGAAGTACTGTTAGTCTGCTACAACCTACAATCTACTATTGTCTACATAATCATTCTATCATGCATGATGAAACATTTCAAAATTTAAGTAGCAACTAAACTTTAAAGACTAAAAGTAAAATTTAATAAAACTGTAAACATGAACAAGTCATCAAAATTTAGTTATAAATCCCAAATGAAGAGTCTAGAAATTAAGATCCTTGCAGGACTTGTCATCAGTGTAATATATATCATAATCATTTAGAATCACTATTATTTACAGAGCACAAAAAGTATTACCATCTCATCTATTTACCTTGTAACGTTAAGCATTAAAGATGAGTTAGCCATTGTAATGTTAATTTCAGGAGTAACAAATGTTATGTACAAAAGTAATAATGTCATAAAGTGAAATAAATTATATATAATAAATGATGTTTATGTTAATGTATCCAGGGAATTAGTTGATTGGTTCCTAAAACGAATAATGGAACTTGCTATGCATAGAGACAACACCACTAGTAATTTAGTAGCACATTGATATATCATATAGTCCCTCCTGCTTGTCTCTTGCATATATTTAACATGGTATTAGGTCATGGTGATTGTGGCATAGGGAAATTTCAAAGATTCATGCTAAGAAAAGGTTTGTCACAAACATGGAGAAAGAGACAAGTTCAAATTGAAGGCAAATTAATTCATGGTGTGTAGTGACTGTAAACTGTAAACATGAATAAGTCAGTAAAATTTAATTATAAATCCCAAATTAAGAGTCTCAAACTTTACCCTGTCACTTGACTCTTACCTCACCTACGACCTTCGCTCGAGTTCTCTCAACTCTGTTTACCTTTGTTGTTGTGAATGGTGTTCTCTATTCAATGTTTACCTTTTCCCGCCGTCTCAGACTTCGCTCAACTCTTACCTGCAACCCTTGCAAACTGTGTTTACCTGCAACCTTCATTCAAAATCGGTGTTTACTTGCAACCTTCGCAACCTATGTTTACCTTTGCTGTCGTGTCTTTGTAACAGTGTTTACCTTCGCCGCCGCTATGTAGTGTTTTTTGTAGTATGTGATAGGTTTAGTTTAGTCGATAGCTTTAGGTTGCAATAGTGTTTAGGTTTCAAAAATTTGTTTTTCAATTTTTTGACTTTAAAGTTCAGGACTTAGGTCTCAAACTTTTTATTTTTATTTTTTTAAAGTTTAATGTGCTTGATATTGGGTGACATCCTAAAGTACCCTGAAAAGTCCCCAACTATTCGAGGGACAACTTGGAAGTCCTCAAGTCCTTGATGGAGTCCCCGACCAATTGGGGAAGTTTTCGACGAGTTCCAAAGTACCCGAATCGTTAGGACATAGGAAACACCATGAATTTTGGCGTGGACGGGTCCTCATGCAACATAGATGATAACCTTTTCAACTCCTTTTTTGCATCTTTTGTACTAGCTTATGATTATCTTGAAGGATGAGCTTTGAGATATCTTTATTGTCTTCTGATGAGGGCACTTCTGAGCATCTCTTCATTGTAATGGCCCGCAATGTTATCTTCTTCTTCTTATACTAGAACGCCAAACACTTTTTGTTAATTCTTTTATACTAATCTGATTTACTTTAACAATGTATTAAAAACCCAAAAAATATTTATCTCAAATATTTCTGAAATTCCTAATAAAATAAACACATGGGTATATCAACTCAGAAAATAAAATGCAATGGAAATAAGAAAACTAGGAAATCAATCACACTACAACAAAAAATTTGTGCCCAACTCAAACTTCATATTAATTTTTTTAAGAGAATTTGGGTCTAGACCCACGAAGAATACACAGAAAAATACAACTGTTGGGAACCTGGAACTCGGCCCCACTGGGAAAAATCGGCCTCAAGGAAATCAACCCCTAGAAATCGGAACTACTGAAGCAACTCGACCTCTAGAAAATTTGGCCTCCCTCACCAGCGCTTTGACCCCTCTCTTTTCTCTTGTACAACCCTTGCGCACTTGAGAAATTTGGCCTTCGGATATTTTGGCTCTCCTTCAGCCATTCGATCTCTTCTTCCGCTGACTCAACGTCTCTCTCTCTCTCGGCTTCAATTTCCTTGAAATTTCTATCAAAAGTCCACGCTGCCATTCTTCTGACTTCTCTTTGGTCTAATGAAGCCTCTTTCTCTTGAGAAAATCGCTTCCTCAACAATTGTGTGTCTTCACCTCTCCCTTAGGCTTATTTTATAATTTCATTAAGCCAAAATCCCTAACCCTAATCTCCTAAGTGATCAATGGCTAGGATAAATTCTAAGCCCCACTTGAGATCAACAATTTGGATTATATCTAAGTCACTTCAATAATTTTATTATTTATCCTTAGAACTTTGGCCTAACAATCCACAATAATTAATTAAATTAAGCATTGTACTTTTCGTAAGTTAAACTTAGGAAAGAAATCATAAAATCACTTACTCCACCAAGTAAGCACCTAAAGATGCAATCAAATATGTTCTACATGTTGAGACAACAAGCAAATGTAGAAGACCTTCTGAGGCTACAAAATCAACACTTCCTCCTAGCAAGGAAGGGATTCTTGACCACCCCTAGCTTGTCTGTGTAAAACACTAACTTCCTCTTCACCAGAGGCTTGGTGAGAATATTTGCTACCTGTTCCTTTGTACCCTGTCTCCGATGAAGTGGTATATGATATCTATATGATTGGACTTATAATGAAACACTAGATTCTCATAGAGCTTATTGTAAATGTGATTGTCACAGTGAAGCATAATGGGTCCCATCTCAACACTAAATAATCCTTTGAGCATCTTGTGAAGCCATATGGCCTCACAACTCGCCAGATTCGCTGCCATGTACTCGACCTCTGCTGAGCTAAGTGCCATTGAGTGCTGCTTCTTGCCATACCGCGAGATCATAGCTGATCCCAACTTGAAACAACAACCTTAAGTACTCTTCCTATCCATTGCACTCCCTGCCCAATTTGAATATGTTTTTTCCCTGCAACTCGACTCCTCCAACTCTGACATACCTCTGCACATGCTCCATTGCACCACGAAGATACCTGAGCACATGCTCTGCTGCCACCCAATGAACCTTACTCGACTCCACAATGAATTGGCTGAGTGTGTTCATAACAAAACAAATATCCATCCTAGTGTTGACTATACATCAAGGACCCCGTCAACTATTTGAATAAGGTGGGATCCTCCACCCTGAATCTCCTTAGAATTTCTATTGCATACTTGCCCTACACAAGGAAGATTCCTCTTGGCTACTTCCACACCTTTTATCCTAGGAAGTAACGCATCGAACCAATGTCCTTCATCTTGAACTCCAAAACAAGGTCCTACTTGCATATCCCTATGAGATTCTCTGATCTTGTCAGAAAGAGATTGTCAATATATAATACCAAGATACGCATCTTGTTGCTGCCTGGCTTGCACACCTAGTTAGTGCGGGAAAAATTCTCAACCCCACAAGGTGTGAATTGGTGGCAAACTAAGAGATGGGGCTGTCACCTATTCCCAAGTCTCTCCGTTAAAACTCTCTCCTAGTTAAAGCTGAGGGGGGTGGTCTCTAATGAAGGTTAGATGATGATATGTGAGTTTCTAGGAGATTAGTTTAAATGGAATGCTTATCAACAATAGTAAATTGATTCCACAATATGAACATGTAAAGAGATACATGACAACTTTTAATAATTGCCATCATAGACCATTGCTTAAACAATTTATTGCTCAAATTAAATAATGTATATTTGCTCAAAAGAAAATGGTGACAAACAATCCTGCAAAAAGACAATGTTAGATCAATAATGAAATATCACTTGCAAGATGGAAATAATGTACTTATAAAGAAATGTTCAAGTAAAAGATAATATCATTCCATGATCACGAGCCCAAAAAGATACATGGGATAACAACTTAGCAAGTAAAATAAAGATTGTCAATATAGAGATCCACATTACTTGCAAAATGTTATTTTGAAAGAAAGAAAACTTGCAAATAAGATTAAAAAGATCCAATAAAAATATTACTTGCACAATGTAAATAGATGTCCAACTTGTTAGAGGAAATGCTTAAATGACGAGATAATAACATGAAGTCAACATCTCATCATAACAAGTACATGAAACAAGTAATGTTGTAAGTAAATCTAAATGTATTCTAAGATGATTTAATTAGTATGAAATGCAATTCTATCTAGTGTGAAGTGCAACTATCTTGGTAAGTTTTAAGCTAAATGCCTATCTAGATTTACCCTTACTCTCAACTATTTTGAAACAAGTCTCTAATGTGAGTTGTGGAGGGATACCCAAGAAAAGACAACTCAGATTGTATTATCGATACCTTCCCTAGAATATCCAACCAACCACTGCCTCTTGCACTGCAGAGACTGGCTCTGATGACTGCAAGGTCATCGTGTTAACCACAAGAGAGAGTCTTTGTTCCTCAAGTTTGGGTGAGAGAGAGGGGATCCTAAAAAGTCTTTCAACCAAGCTTATGCTTGGAGGTAAATTAATTAGAGATGCAAATTAACACTAAAGATGCCAAAATGAGATGCATGTGAATATTGGTGTCTCCAAGAAAGTGTAACGAGAGAATAACATTCAAATGAAAATGAAATGAGAACAATTAGCTTGATGTAAAGATGTAAAATCACAAGTTCTAGATGTGTTACTTTCAATGAAGTAAATTTGCTCAAAACGGAATAGCACAAAAAAATATTTCAAGAAATATTAATGACCAAAGTGCCATATGAACATGAATTAATAAGATATTGAAGCAATACTCATGAGCTTGTAAATCAAAGTGAAATAGTTTAAATTGTCACAATAAAATATTTGTTTGCTAAAAAAAAAACTTGCATGTATTGTGAGCGAGTTGCACAAGTAAATGGAAATGACAAAATGTAAACTAATATCAAGCATGTGCTAGAAATGGAAGAATGTAAATGTTATGTTAATCATGCATGCAATGACATTAGTAAGTGCAGAAAATTAGAACAACTATCTAAAAGATTAGTCAATTCACAAACCAAGTTTCTTCCTCTAAATGGAGAGTAGGGATACCATGGGAAAAATTACCAAGCTCTCACAAAAGAAATCAACCTTTTTTATTAGATTAGTTACAAGGAGATGAGGGCCTATAAAGGCCTCAAATAAGATCAAGGAAGTCTTTACAATGAGAGCCTTTGACCATAGACTTTCCTTGATGACAATTGATACAAATGAGACCCAAGAAAGACGTTTGAAATCTGAAAATCAAAAGGTTTGCTTACATACAAAATTCAGATTTTTAAAAGAGGAGAAATTTGCACGAGGCAAGAGAGGCTAAGCCTCCCTAAAGCCCATGACTTAGAGAAAAAATTGTAGCCCTCAAAAGGAGCTCAACCTAGCCAAATCTGAGGTCTCAAAGAGCCCACAAGCTTGTGGAAAAGCTGCCCAAAGGGTGTGAGAGGCCCTGCACAAGATATGTTAATAGTTTTAGAGGGATCTTTTCTCAAACTTGTTGCCCAAAATGATTTGTATTTCTGCTCAACAAATCTGAAAATTAGTGGAGAGAGCATGCAAAAAGAGAAATAATAATTCACAACCATTGTACAAGAGCTAGATCAAGTCACGGGAGTAGAACTCCATATTTCTCTAGTCTAAAACAGTGTTGCACGAAGCGCCCCCCCCAGTTCCAAGCCCCGAAACGCGTCTCGTACGGAAGCGCCTAGGAAGCTTCGTCGAAAGCGGCGCTTCCGAATTCGGAAGCGCCGCTTCCTGGAATTTCCGAAGCGCTGGACAGAAGCGCCGCTTCGGCTTTTTTAGCCGCTTCCTGGAATTTCCGAAGCACTGGACAGAAGCGCCGCTTCCATGCCTCCGACGCGCGCTTCGTATGGCGCTTCGGGCCTCAGAAGCGCGGCGCTTCGGAGGAGGAAGCGCACGCTTCACGCACGCTTCCATACCCTTCGGGCAAGCAGGCCGCGCGCAAGGGAAAAAGACGTTTTTTTTTTTTTAAAGTTATGTTAACTTAGCATTAAGGGGGTGGGTTAGGGTGAGGTTAGAGTGAGGTTAAGGTGAGGAATGAAAAGAATAAAGCCCCCATTCATTCCTCATTTTCTCACTTTGAGTTTATGAGAGTTGGAGAAGAGAAGAGAGGAAAGGAGAGGAGAAGAGAGGAGATCTTGGAGGAGTGAAGAAGGAGGAGCTAGGAGAAGGAGGAGGAGCTTGGAGCAAGAGCTTGGAGGACTTCATCTACAAGAGCTAAAGAGGTAAGTTCAAACCCCAAACTCCCTTATTTTTTTGACAATTTTTTTGGATTTTTCTCCTCCCTCTCCTACTCTTTCCCATTGTTTCTACTTGCTCCTTTATTTACAGGTTGTCCACCACCTATATCCATATTCCAAGATGGTGTTCTTTTGGCTTCTATGTATCATCCAACTCTTGGTTTTAATGATGGCAAAGGTGAATAGGAATAGAAGGGAAGAAACAGAAGAGGACAATGGTGATGGTCCCAATATGAGTGACCTAATGTATGATGAGGAGGAAGGGTTTGAAGAGGAAGGGGATGAACCTGAAGGGGACACTGAAACACAAGATGGGAAAGCTACATCAACACCCTTGTGGAATTATGTGACCAAACTTGATGGGGGAAAGGGTGGTGGATTTTACAAATTTGTGTGCCCTAATGGTTGTCATGGAGGAAAACCATATTGTGGTTCATATACCCGTCTGAGGAGGCATCTTTGTGGGGTGCTGGACAGTGATGAAAAAAAGGGTCCTGTGGGGGTACAAATTTGCCCAAACATTTCAACTGAAGAAAGAAGAAAATACATCCAAATAGAGATGGCTGCACAACAAAAAAACAAGAAACAAAAAACTCATTCTGAATCAAGTGCAACCTCTAAATTTGGTAGTTTATCATCTCCTCATGGTACTTCTGCAAGCTCTGGAGGTAGAAGAACAATAGGGGATTTCCTTAATGTTGTTGGGAGGGATGATGTGGATGGAAAGATAGTCCGTTTTCTTTGTGCTTGCGGTGTACCATTCAATGTGCTTCGCTCTCCCTATTGGCATGAAATGGTAAAGGCCATCAATGAAGCCCCAAAAGGATACAAGGCCCCCAACTATGAGAAAGCTAGAACAATGTTATTAGAAAGAGAAAAAGCTAAGGTTCAAAGAGCTTTGACACGTTTTACAAATGAGTGGGTAGATTCTGGGGTATCCATTGTATCAGATGGGTGGACAAATATTAGAAACCAACATTTGATAAATGTTCTTGGTGTTTCTTCTAGTGGTGCAGTATTTATTGCATGTCATGACTCCTCCTCCATCACTGCATCTGCACAAAACATTGCAGATCTCCTATTGAAATCAATCAAAGATGTTGGTCCGAATAATGTGGTTCAAGTGATCACAGCTGCAAATTGTAAGGCAGCAGGAAAAATTATTGAGCGTACTCATCCACACATCTTTTGGTCTGGGTGCCTGGTTCACACATTGAACCTTTTGATGCATGATATTGTGAAACACAAAGAATGTGGGTGGATTGCTGAGGTTTACAGGAGAGGGAAGCAGCTCATTAAATTCATCACAGGGCATACAAGGGTAAACTACTTCTATGGCACTTCCTCCAAGTTGCAGTTGCTTAAAATTGCAAAGACAAGATTTGCTAGTTATTACCTCACCTTTAGGCGGCTCGTGAAGGTGAGACAAGCTTTAACTAATCTGGTGTGTGCTGATTCATGGGATGAAATTAACACTGACATAGATGGTGCTAATGCAGTCAAGGACAGTGTTCTTGACAGTTACTTTTGGGGACAAGTTAAATATGTTTTTCAATTCACCAAACCAATTTATTACATGATCAAGTTTGCAGATTCAGATCGACCAGTAATTGGGGAGGTGTATGAGCAAATGGATAGCATGTTGGGGTAGATTAAAGACATTGTTGAGCCTAGAGATACCACCTTGTACAATTATATTCGTGTAGAGGTGGAAAACCGATGGGAAATGCTAAATGTTCCATTGCATGCATTAGCATATGTTTTGACACCTAAATACTATCGTCCATCATGGCTTTCAACACCAGCACCTGGGGGGGGGAGCAGGAGAAAACCACACCAAGATCAAGAGGTTCACAAAAAATATATGGCTGCATTGAGTAAATTAATCCTTGATGAGGAGGTTGCGTTGGTACGGAGGCAGGTGAGCAACTATACGCTCAACACTGGTCCATTTGGGAGCATGCATGCAATTAAAGATCGAGAGACTTTTTTTGCTCTTGAGTGGTGGAACATGCATGGAGGGGGTACTCCACTTCTACAGAGTTTGGCATTGCGGGTGCTATCACAGGTGGTAAACACTTCTTCTGCAGAGAGGTGTTGGAGCTCTTATTCTTTCATCCACAGTGTTAAAAGGAACAGGTTGAATTTAGACCGGGCAAAGAGCTTTGTTTATGTTCATTACAACTTGCGATTGTTGTCCCATTATTGTGAAGATGCAAAATCTAATAAAGACTTGTTGATTTGGGACAAGAATCCAGAGGAGCCCAATTTGGAGGATGGAGTGTTGCGATTAGAGCAATTAGAGGATGCTCTTATCCAGGTATGTCCATTGTGGTATGAATTTTCCAATTTTCCCTTATAAAGCATTTCTCTAATTCATGTTTTTAATTTTTTTGTTAACTAGTGTTTTTTTTTTGCATGAATTTTTTGAGCGATTCTAGGATGATGATGACCGTGTTGATATGCCACCCCCACCCCCATCTGGTCCCTTGGTTCCTAGGTTCCATGGTTCAACACCAACAGCAGGGGATTCTTCTTCATCAGTTTCAGTGCCATGACTTCCACAGGCACCATCTTCTTCATTGCCACCACGTGGAGGCCCACCACCACGTTCTATTCATGGTGGAAGGAGGAGAGATTAGTAGATATATTCACAATCTACTACTTTTTGTCATAGATTACTCATTAGACTTGTAGACTTGTGAATTTGAATTTTGAACCTTTTTGGCTTGGCGGTGACCAAGTGACATATTTTGTAAACATTATTATTTGAATTTTGGACATGACAAATGTTGACAATTGCTCACTTGCTAGATAAATCATAATATGCTTTATGTTTTATGTTTTATAATATGCTTAAATGTTTTATGTTTTATAATATGCTTAAAAATTTGATGTATGTTTGTAATAGCTAGAATATAGATGATTGTTGTACATAATAGTAACTACAATGGAATCATGGATGCCATATCTATCTTGATTTATGCAAAAATATGCATGCTTTCATGTCTTCTACAATTAATTTGGTATTTGGGATGCTTGTTTTGAGTATAAATGCAAAAAAATATATATATATATATATATATATATATATATAGTAGACGCTTCCGTGGACGCTTCGCTTCCTAGATTTTTGGAAAATGACGCTTCGGTGTCCCCGCTTCCAAAAAACGCTTCTGCTTCGCTCCCGCTTCGTGCAACATTGGTACATACTAGTAACTACAATGGAATCATGGATGCCATATCTATCTTGATTTATGCAAAAATATGCATGTTTTCATGTCTTCTACAATTAATTTGGTATTTGGGATGTTTGTTTTGAGTATAAATGCAAAAAAATATAAAAAAATATATATATATAGCAGACGCTTCCGCGGACGCTTCGCTTCCTAGATTTTTGGAAAATGACGCTTCCGCGCTCCCGCTTCCGCTTCCGCGCTTCTGCTTTGCTCCCGCTTCGTGCAACATTGGTCCAGTCACACCCTCTCCACGCAACTCTCTTACTTGCTGTTGTATCTTCACGCTGGTCTTCACTTCTTCCCTTCAATTTCATTCGTTGCCAGCATACCTGTGGCTCCCTTCAAATCTCACTCAACGCTTTCCTCGCTGCATATCCATCTTGTCAACCCGTCGCCTGATCTGCAGCTCCAACCTCAGTTTGCTATCCTTCAGTTCCAACCTATCCGCAACGTAACGTTCCACGCAGCTTCTCCCGCAGCCTCCTTGCCCTCCGTCACTTGCACATAGAACAAAAAAAAAAAAAACCTTCGAAGTTTCTTTTTGTGCGTAGTTTTTTTTTTTTGGCAACGTTTCAATTTATTTCGTATTAGGTACATGATTTAAATTAGGTTTGTATATTGTTAGACTTAGGGTTAGAATTCGATTTCTTTTTTTTGTTATTTAGCTTATAATGTTAGTGCATGTATATATTTCTTTACTCTAGATTTAGTTTCGATTTTCTTTTTATTTTGGTTAAGTTTTAGTTTTGATAAACAATTTTTTTTTTTTTTTGAGTTTAGTTTTTGTTTTTATTTTAAAGTAAATCAATAATCATAAAAATATATATAAAATAAAATAATAATAATAATAAAGGCAATAAAAATTTCTTTTAGTTTAGATTTGATTTTAGTTTTATTTAGGTTTTAATTTTTTTTAGCTTATAGTCTTCAAATTTGTTATAGTTTAGTTTTGTTTAAGTTTGACTTTAAAAATAATATCAAAAAATTCATAAAATTTAAAATTAAAAAAGGGCATAAAGAATTTGTTTTGTTTTACTTAGTTTTAGAATTAAATTTTGGATTTTAGATTAGACTTTAATTTAGATTAGATTTTATTTTTATTTAGGAGTTTGGTTTTGTTTTATTTTGACTTAGAATTTTATAAATATATATAATTTTTTTTTTGAAAAAATTAACAAAAAATTGAAAAATCATTTTTGTTGTCATTCGTGGTATCTGCACTTAAAAGTTTATTTAAAGTTAACTATGTGAAAGTGGTAATTGATTAGCATTTAAATTGTATGGTTGTTTAAAGTATTCAATCTTTAGAAATTTAATTGCTGGATCATTATCAAAGCGTTGAGTTTATTGAACATCTTGCATCGCTTAGGTTATTTGATGATAAATGATTGTTTTGCAAGGTTCATATTTCTGCAACATTTAATAAATAGTCATTTAATCATTAACTCCATAAGGCACTGGTACATTAATTTCTAAATCAATCAGGTGCTAAATCGCCTTGCTGTGTCTCCCAACCCAACTGGTCCACAGTTGGTCTTCCTTTGTCCCATAAGGTCTACCCCCCTTAGCCTCGGGAGACGGCTTAAACGGAGAGATCGGGGATCAGGGTGATAGCCCCCGGTCTAAGCGTTGTTGTGACAATCTGCGCGACAACAGAAGCTTCAGGTAAGAAAGATACATTTGTTGGTTATTGTGATAGTTCAAAAGCTTATAGAATTTATTTACTTGGTCAACGAACTATAGAGTTTAGCAGAGGCATAACATTTGATGAAGATGTAGCCCTTAGAAAAGCAAGAGGCACTCCTCCTCCTACCATTGTTGAAAGACAAACTGTTAATGAAAAAGACGCTGCATTCGAGCCTAAACTAGAACCTGAGAATGAGCTTGCTGATAATCCAAGGTTCCATGGATCCTCTAGATCCTCCACCACATGATCCTCCTACCAAAAAGAGACCACTATGGCTACGAGATACCTTGCAAGATACTGAACAACAAGCTACCCCAAGAGGAATGTTCAGAGAAAGTAAGAAGCCAAGTTTGTTTCAAGGGTATCTTGTTGCTATGAACAACATCATTCAAGAAAAACCATGAACCTTTGAAGAAGCTATAAAAGATCAAGTCTGGAAAGATGCCATGACTGAAGAATACGAGTCCATCATCCACAATGATGTCTGGGAAGTGGTTCCTAGACCTTGAGGTAAATCTGTTGTCACTTCAAAATGGTTGTTTAAGATTAAACATGGTGCACATGGTAGCATTGAAAAATATAAGGTTAGATATGTAGTTAGAGGTTTCTCTCAGAAAGAGGGAATAGAATATGATGAGATTTTTGCATCTGTAGCTTGATATTCTACTATTCAATCTGTTGTTGCCTTAGCTGCTAGCCAGGGATGGACTTTTCACCGAATGGATGTGAAAATTGTTTTCTTGCATGGCTTCCTCAAGGAAGAGGTATTTGTAGAACAACCACAAGGCTTTGAAAAACATGATAGGAAAATTTGTGTATGCAGACTGAAGAAAGCCTTATATGCGCTGAAGCAAGCTCCAAGAGCTTGGTATGCTCGCATTGATAACTACCTGATAAAGCTTGGTTTCACAAGAAGCAATGCAGACCCAAACCTCTACTTCAAGATAGTCCAAGGTATACCTTTGATTTTGGTATTGTATGTTGATGATTTATTCTTGACAGGAGGAGAACCTCTTATCCTCCAGTGTAAGAGGGGGTTAGCTTTTGAATTTGAAATGAAAGACCTTGGTTTGATGCATTACTTTCTGGGTCTAGAGGTCTGGCAAAGACTTGGTGAAATTTGTTTTTCTCAAGGAAAATATGTTGTTAAACTTCTTGAAAGATTTGCTATGGTAGAATGTAAGTCCATGCATACTCCTATGGAAATGAACTTTAAGAAACTATGTGGCAAAACTTCAGGACTTTGTCTAGCAAATCCCACAGAATATAGACAACTCATTGGTGCTTCGATGGTTTTGGTAAACACTAGGCCTAGCATATGCTTTGCTGCAAACACTTTACGTCAGCATATGATTGATCCCTTTCATGCCCACTAGATTGCTGCAAAACAAGTACTCAGATACTTACATGGAACTATAAATCTAGGATTGAAATATATTGCTAAAAATTGTAGACTTCATGGATATACTAATGCTGATTGGGCAGGTAACTCTGCTGATAGAGAGAGCACTTCACGGTGATGCTTTAGCTTGGGATCTGCCATGATCTCTTGGATGAGTAGAAAGAAGAAGTTTATTGCATTGAGTACAACTGAAGCTGAGTACATTGCTGTCGACATGGCTAGCTGTGAGGTAGTTTGGCTGAGAAAGCTTTTTGGGGAACTATTTGAGCAAGTTCCAGACACAACAGTTATATATTGTGACAATAAGAGCAAGATTTGTCTTGCAGAAAATCCTGTGTTTCATGACAAGTCCAAGCATATTGAGATCAAGTATCACTATATCCGGGATATGGTGCAGAGAGGAGCAGTGAGGCTCCATCACATCTCCACTAATGATCAGATAGCTGACATTCTTACCAAGCCTTTATTGAAAGGAAAGTTCTTGGTTTTTAGAGAGCAACTTGGACTTATGGACATGACCCTTTCGAGAAGAAGTCACAATTGATTGAGAACACTAAGCTGCCTTTCCCCCTTGTCAGAGCTCACAAGATTAGGGAATGATGTCGGAAAGCTCCCAAGGATGAGGGATCTCTTGTGTAGTGTGTGCCACAAGAGTAGGCCTCAGTATGCATCCGACCCACAGTTTGGGACGTGGGAAGAGCCACCTATCTGGCCAATAGGTGTAGTGAGACTTGTATATGTGACTTGTCTAGGATGCAGGTGTTCCACCACTTGACACTTGGTTGTGTTTGATTCTTGTTTGTGTGACTTGTTTAAGTCTTGTCTATGTGATCCCTGTGTTCTATCGCTTAATTTTTTGAGATGAAAATTAGTTGAGTGTAATCCTTGTTTATGTGACATATGATGATCCTTTCCTTTCCAAATTTGTGTCAAGTGGATGATTCTTGTTTAGAATGTGACTTCATTGTTACAAATGTTACAGAGCAAAGTTGAACTGAGATGAATGAAAGAGATCAGAGGAAGCTGAGATCTTTGATGCAAAAAGAAATTTCTCCGTGGCTGAGAGGGAGTGTTAAAATTTGATAGCTCAGGGATGAATTTCATCTAGAAGAAATCATATTTTTTAGTTCTGTTTGAACCACCTATAACAAAATTTCATTTCTAACAATTCTAATATGAATTTCCAAAAATAGTAAGTCACATCTCAATTTAGAAGTGACTTTCCAGAAATAGAAAGTTATGTCTAAATGATCAAGGATGATCTCGACGTATGGAATCCATTTTATAATCAAATCAATCATGATTATAAAAGTCAAGAATTAATATTTTTATCCTTACTAGTATTATTATTATTATTATCATGCTATTATTTATAAAATAATCTAAAGTCATTCACCTTTAATGGATTAATAAAATCGAGTTCTCTCATGAAATAAGTAAATTAAATTGAGAATCTCTTACTTGACAAATTGAACCTCTCTATTGGAATCAATGTTACTTGGGAGCGGGAGCGGGAGCGACCATTTTCAGAAGCTCCCGGTTTGGGAGCGAATCGGGGAGCGATTTTTTAAAAAAATATATAGTTTTTATATTTTTTAATTTTTGATACATATATGTCAACAAAAACATGTAGAATGATGAAATAGACATAAAAAACATAAAAAAACATAAATTGATCATTGAACCATATATCACATCAATCATCTAGAAATTATAATCGTCATCAACCATGTCCACAAGTTAGTAAAATACATATTACAACTGCAACATAACATGAAGTTGATACATTGAAGTTGAAAGCTAATAACATTTATCATCATTGATCACCAAAGTAACAAGTTGTACTTGTAAGCCAAGTTTAACCATTACAAGAAGTAATATCGAAGATATTTCTAAGTCCTAACTTTAACTGTTAACATGATATGAAATGTTAAAAATTTATAAAATGAAACATGAATAATGAGATGAAATGAAACAACTTTAGTCTTTCACAAAGCATCATATTCATAATTCACAATCATTACCAATGAGTTATAATTGCCAAGGCCCAACTTCAAACTTCAAATTTTCATTGTCACAGTGATATAATGTTTACAAAAAATATCATAATGTCATAATGATATGAAAGAGTCAAGAGTCAAGAGTCAAGGACTCAAAACTCAACAGTTATGAAAACTAAAGTCTAATAGAAACTAAAAAAGACAAGTAAATTGTAAATCTACAAGTGGCCCTTGCCATGAGAGTCCCCAGGAGTATAAGTAGGTCGTGGTGGTCTTCTAGGAGTCTCCCGCACAGACTGACGACCAGAACTAGAGCCTCCACGCGAGGGTGTCGATGGAGGTGGCGACAGCAATGGAACAAGACTCGGGCCCCGAGAACTGCTACTGGGTGGTGGAGGTGGAGGTGGCATGGCTGCTGCAGCTGCTTCATGTTCATCCCGTACAAGCTCCTCTTCTAGTTCTTCCATATGTACAATGCCATCCTCCAAATTGTCGTCCTCAGGGTGATTGTCCCAAATTTTATATGTGGGAGATTCATTAGCCCGATCACAGTAATGGCTCAACAACCTCAAATTGTAGTGCACATAAACCAAGCTTTCTGCTCGGTTTTCGTTGAGCCTGTTTCTTTTCACATTATGTATATAATTGTAGGTGCTCCAACACCTCTCTGCAGAAGAAGAATTTACAACCTGTGAAAGAACTTTTTTTGCCAATTTTGGCAAAAGTCCGTGGCCGCCATATGTTTCCCACCATGTGAGAGAATCAAATTTATCTTTGTCGTCCATTGCATGGAAGTTACCATACAAACCACTGCCACTGAAGTATCTGCCTATTTCAAGGCGCACAACTGCACATTCCTCCCTGTCAGGCACCAACTTTTCTAATGCTTCCAGATATCCTCTAGTTACCTCTTGATCTAAATGGGGTTTGGTCCTAACACCACCCCCTGCTGCAGGTTTGCCCAACCAAGATTCTGAGTAGTATTTTGGCGTAAGGATATACGCCAAGCAATGTAGTGGAAGGTTAAGCCTATTCCACTGTTCACACACACAATCATGAATCAGTTTGTACAAGTTGGGATCTTTATTATGAACAATGTCTTTTATTTCCCCCAACATGGTATCCATTTGCTCATACACCTCGCCAATCACTGGTTTGTCTGTATCTGCAAACCGAATCATGTTATAAATTGGCTTGGTGAAATCCAATACCTGTCTCACAGTTGTCCAAAACTGCCCATCAAGAGCGGCCTCCTCCACCGTTTCAAAACCTGCCATGTCAGCTACATTTGTAGCCCTTTCCTTTAACACCTGCCAATGTGGACTTGATACCATGCTAGCTAATGCCTCTCTTACCTTCAAAAGGCGCCTGAAGGTGAGGTAATAGCTACCAAATCTAGTCCTCGCAATCTTCAGCGACTCCAATCTCGAGTGACTGCGGAAAAGGCCATGGGTATTGCTATGATTTGTAATAAATTTTATCATTTTTTTTCCTTTCTTGTACAAATCACCAATCCATTGGTATTGTTCATTTTTGTTTTTGACAATATCATGCAACAGAAGGTTCAATGTGTGAACCAAACATCCAGACCAAAATACGTTCGGGTATTTATCCTCAATAATTGCTCCCGCTGCCTTACAATTAGGAGCATTATCAGTGATGACTTGGATGACATTGTATGGGCCAATACGCTCAATTGTTTCAAGCAATGCTTCTGCAATGTTGATAGCGGTCTTGAACTTGTCTGAGTAATCATGTGCAGCTAGAAAGATGGGACCACTTCGGGACACAGCAAGAACACTTATCAATGGCTTGCCTTTTACATTTGTCCATCCATCAGATACAATGGACACCCCATTGTCAGTCCAAGAACTTGTCATTTTATTCAAAGACTGATATTTTTGCTTTTTCATGATCAAGGCCAACAGTTCTTGCCTTGTCATACCCAGGGCTCTTGTATCCTTTAGGGGCATCATTTATGGCAGAAACCATTTCGTGCCAATAAGGTGAGCGTAGAACATTGAATGGTATCCCACATGCATAGAGGAACCTGTAAACTTTTGAATCCACATCATTCCTACACCCCTCATCAAGGAAATCTGATATGGTTCTATGCCTTAAAGATGATGACCCTGTGCCTCCATGTCCATATCCACTGCCTTGGGAGGATGCTGAAGGAGTTCTTTGTGATGGTGAGATTGCTTCAAAGAAACCCCTTGATCTTTTTGTTCTGTATTGGGCGTCCTCCTCTTCCTTTATGTATTTGGCTCTATCTGCTGTTGACACCTTGTCACAAGTTTTGATTCCTATTTGTTTCTCTCCATCCCATGGCCTTTTCCCACAGAGGTGTCTTCTAGCACGGGTGTATGAGCCTGTGTAGTCAGTGTTGCAATGGGGGCAATGAAATTTAGTGGTTCCACCCCCTCTCCCTGTTTCAGCCCTGTGAACATATTTCCACAATGGAGTTTGGTCTTGTTTAGTTTTTTGACCCTCGTGTTCACCCTCCTCCACCTCCTCCTCACTGGGGTTTTCACCCATTTGACTTCCTCCGGCTTCTTCATCCACCTCTTCAGTTTGAGGCCCCCTCCGTTTCCTACTCTCCACCACCATAATAACCATAAAAGGGACCAGGAAGAGGAAAATGCCAATAAATATCCCCAGGTCCATGGTGTTTGATGTTTGTAGGGTTTGAGTCTTGAATCTGCAAATTAATTTAGTTTATTGGGATTAATTCATTTAATTTATTAATTTAATTTAAATTAATGAGCCTTAAACTCAAACAGGTAAATTAAACTAACCAAATTAACTACCTAACCAGCTAAACTAACTAAATGATTAAGTTACTTACCTCTGCAGGCTTGCTCCTTGCTCCTTGGCACTTGCTCCTCGCTCCTCAGCTCTGGCTCCTTGCTCCTCAGCTCTTGCTCCTTGCTCCTTTGCTC
The DNA here is from genome assembly GCA_031772625.1 of Pinus tabuliformis. Classification (NCBI taxonomy): domain Eukaryota; kingdom Viridiplantae; phylum Streptophyta; class Pinopsida; order Pinales; family Pinaceae; genus Pinus; species Pinus tabuliformis. Next base: position 1,843,814,329 of record CM062817.1, on the reverse strand, counting down.
TTGTTCAGCTCTCAATCTCAAGCTCAATGAAGTTGAAATGATTTTTTTTTGGCCCATTGGGCTTATAAACAAAAATTTTTTTTCTAAATTTTTTTTAATTTTCGGGTCCGGCGGATTTTTTTTTCCGCCGGACCACTCCCGGTCCGTTAAAAATCGCTCCCGGAGCGTCTTTTAATGCCCGGGAGCGATCAGGGAGCGATCGCTCCTGGGCATTAAAAGACGCTCCGGGAGCGCGGGAGCGATCGCTCCCTCACAGACCAGGGAGCACAAATTTTTTTACGGGAGCGCGCTCCCGAAAATCGCTCCCGCCCGGGAGCGATTTTGGGAGCGCGCTCCCGACCCGCTCCCGCCCGGAGCGCGCTTCGGGAGCGGGTTCGAGGGGGGGGGGGGGCGCTCCCCCGCAACACTGATTGGAATAAAATAGTAACTCCACACTTAAGAGAATGTAACTCTCCCTCACTAATTCAATGTATTGCAAAAGTGTAACTCTTCCTCATTAAATGCACTTGTAACTCTCTCATTCAATTCGATTTGTAACTCTCACCAAATATTCTCTTATGTCTAAGTGTAACTCTCTCTCTCCTTAATTCGAATTGTAACTCCTCAAGACATGTGTACCTATCTCTCTATTCTTGGGATGAATTACACTTCTCCTCAAGTAACTCCTCCCTCATGGAATTCGATTCTCCTATTATTGGTTGAAGGCATGAATTCATTTTGTTTCTCCTCTCCTTTCTTATATATTTAAGCAAGAGCAAGTGAGAGTTGATGTAGCATGTTCACTGTGAAGAAGGAGAACTAGTGTTAAGAGTGTGCAAGAGAAGTGTGAGAGCAAGTGAAGAGTAAGAGCAAGGGAAGAGCTGAAACAAGTGTGAAGGACAATATCTGATCAAGATGAGGAGATTTCAAGCAAAGAGCAAGAGCTGATCCGGATTTAAATAGGAATGCAACAGATTACAGAGATAACCATAAATACAAATATGCAACGGAAATAATACTTCATTTCATTAATGTAAAACACTGAAATATGCTTACAAACAGAAATGGAAATAAACTAGCTAGGGCGATGGTAGCTTATCTCTGAGAAGATATGTGGCGGTTATATGCCTCTGAATTGTGTTACAATGAGGCTCGAAGGCCTATTTATTGTTGAGAAACAATAGAAAACCCTTAACCTCCCAAAACCTAACCCTAGAAAATGAAACGCCAAATTGTGGGCCCCGTTTGGGTAAATTGGTACATCAATTTCCCAGGGTCGTAACTTTGGCACCCGATCTCTGTTTGAAGCGTACAATAGCTCGTTAGAAAGATCTATCTGAGAACTATAACTTTGGGAAAAACAACATTGGTCCATGGATACATGTCGCTCCCAGATTCCCAAAAAACGTCGTTTAGGGCTTCAAAACGACACCGAAAGTTCAAGACCCGAAAAACTGTTAAAAATAGTAAATTGTACTACAATTACAGAAACTGAAAAACTAAAAGAGACATTTTTGGGGGTCCAAATGGGATAGGTGGGTGGCCACCAACATTCACCTGGATCAAGAGCACTTCAGCTGCAAGTTGATCAGACATTGGTGACTTTATTCATTCTTACTCTCTCTCTCTCTGTACTCTGCTGAACAATTGAAGAAATCTAATAGAACAAGAATCATTTGGGTTTTACCCTTGTGGGTTTTTCCACGGTTATTGGACCTAACTCTCAGTGTCTCATATTTATGCTTGGCTGTCTTCATATGATCCTTAAGTTTATGTTCTATCTATAATTGCTTATCTGAAAAGTTGTGAACATTCAATTTTTTGCAAAGTACATTTAGTTTTATACAAAGTAGATTTAGTTTTCTGCAAACTATATGCAACTTTCTGCAAAGTAGATTCAGTTTTCTGCAAAGTACATTCAATTTTCTGCTAAGTACATTAAGTTCCATTCAATTTTCTGCTAAGTACATTGAATTTTATGTATAGAACTTTCATGTTTCTGCAAAGAATTTTTAAATTTCTACATAGAGCTTTCAAATTTTCACAGAGATTTCTCCTAAAATCTCTTAGTACTTTTCACTCCTAGAATATTTCTTCAAATAAAAAATACATACAAGTTAGCTTGCACATATTAATCCACAATGAATGGAAAAATCATGTTGATATAACCCAAATTTGCATAGATATTGAAGCATATAAACTAGAAAGATATCACCTCAAGAAGAAGGAGAACACCATCAAAGATACCCGAAAGTCTTTTGTATTATTATTGAGAAAGCAAGTACAAATTTAGCAAAGTCTCCAATAACTCATATCAAGAATACATAATGAGAGCACAAAACTCATATAAATAAGAGTGTGAGAGACAATCCCACGGCAAAGTGGTGAGAATCCCAAGGAAAATGGGTGATAACCCCAATGCCTATCCATGCAATTCAAATTTCTCCAATAGGATGCACGCAAATCCTTGAGGAAAACTCGTTGGGATGAGAGAGGGACACGTGGGTGAGTAAGTGGAGTGGTAGGAGACCACTCTCCACTTCATTTCAAGTAAACTCATCCAAATCCTCAATCAAATACTCAACTCGACTTGGAACTCGAGCTATCCTCCACAATTCATGGGATTTGTCCTTGAGAACTCGTGGTCCTTCTCCAAGAAATTCAGTTTCCCTTTTTGTCACGTGTTTCTCGTTGATTCTTGGTCCATGGCGGGTTCTACATCACTCTTAAGTCCTTGATGATTTTCCACCTCATTTCCACATCATTTAGCATGTGTGGATATTTATTTTTTCCAATTTACTTAATTGTTGGGCTAATTTATTATCACATTTTCCACTAAACTTAGGAAACGTGGGTTTTGAAGGTCTAGAAATTATTTTTCACCCCTCATTGTGTGTCTTAGCAAAAATTTGAGGGTTAGAGGTGTAATTTTTAGCACACATACTCCATACAACTTCTCCAGACATCACCATCAAAGGTACCCCAAAGTCTTTTGTATTATTATTAAGAAAGCAAGTACAAATTTAGCAAAGTCTCCTCAAGCCCAGTAACTCATATCAAGAATACATAATGAGAGCACAAAACTCATATATATAAGAGTGTGGGAGACAATCCCAAGGCAAAGTGGTGAGAATTCCAAGGAAAATGGGTGATAACCCCAATGCCTAGCCATGCAATTCAAATTTCTCCAATAGGCTTCACGCAAATCCTTGAGGAGAACTCGTTGGGATGAGAGAGGGACATGTGGGTGAGAAAAGTGGAGTGGTAGGAGACCACTCTCCACTTCATCTCAAGTAAACTCATCCAAATCCTCAATCAAATACTCAACTTGACTTGGAACTCGAGCTATCCTCCATAATTTGTGGGATTTGTCCTTGAGAACTCGTGGTCCCTCTCCAAGAAATTTAGTTTCCCTTTTTGCCACATGTTTCTCCTTGATTCTTGGTCCATGGTGGATTCCACAACACTCTTTAACTCCTTGATGATTTTCCACCTCATTTCCATATCATTTAGCGTGTGTGGATATTTATTTTTTCCAATTAATTTAATTGTTGGGCTAATTTATTATCACATTTTCCACTAAACTTAGGAAAAGTGGGTTTTGGGGGTCTAGAACTTATTTTTCAACCCTAAATGTGTGTCTTAGAAGAAAGTTGAGGGTTAGAGGTGTAATTTTGAGCACATATACTCCATACAACTTCTCTAGACATCACTTATTACATTTTACAATCAGAATTTATTAAAATTTCTATCCAGCCAGAAATTTTAATAATTAAAAAACTAACCCCTAAACCTAATCAAATTCCGCAAAATTTTAGGAATGATCTAGTATGGTAATATACAATGACTCTAGACACTAGGAGTCACCCAAGGCCTTGCTATCAAACCGCATTCCGACTTTGGGGTTATGCTTGGAGGAAAAAAGTCAATTAATTATTAAGTGCTCGAAAGTACCTAATAATTAACCAAGTAAAAAAAGCCTCCTAGAGTAAACTCACTTGATGACAATGTCCTAAGTTACCTAGGCCTATTACATGACTCAATTCATTACACTGACATCACTTTATGTCATCCCCAGAGGGCCTGCGGAATCTGAGTACAATATAGAAGAAGATGAGAAGAAGCAGATAGAGTTAAAAAACTTTGATGAAAAGTGAACTCTTACGATACATGAAGCCTCTGACATATCCTCGGGCATGGAGTCTTAAAAAATTTTAGGTGCAACTTTAGTGGTCAACATTTGGCTCCACATGGGGATGCGTGCTAGATAGGAAGTCATAGCATGCAAGGACCTGGAATCTGCATCCACCAACAAAAAGCATATATCAGCAACGTTTGTTCAAAATATCGTCATATAAAATCAAACTCCAGTGTGCAGAAAGTAAAGAACTACTATAAATGAAAATTTATTCTAAGAGCATAAAATAAAACTACTAATAGAAAAAATGACAAAGATCAAAGTTAGAAATAAAATACAGAGATGCCCCATGGCATCAGATATTTTATTTGTAGAACGGTTTGAGCATTTGGTCGTTGACAGGTAGTTCAAGTGATTCTCCATCCAAGGTGTTCAAATGGTAGGAATTCTGTCCCGTTGCTTCTCTGATGATATATGACCCAAGCCATAAACTATCAAACCTACCATGATTGCTCGACTTTTCATTCTTGCGGTCCCACAATAAAACCATATCACCATTAGAAAAATTTCTACTTTTAGATGATTTGTCGAAACTTCTTTTAACCTTCGATTCGTTTTTGTAACTATGTTCAAAGACTCCTCTTGGTTTCATCCAATTCTACAATTTGGTTAATCTTTGTAGCAGTTGGTAAGCTGGGAGCCTTAAGTGCATATAAAGGGTGACATCCAAACCATAAACTAACTCAAAGGGACTTTTGCCAGTTGAACTCTTCTTTGTGATCCTATCAACCCACAACGCATACTTGATCTTGCTATCCCAAGCCCTTTTTTATCCCCTACTATCTTCTTGATGACAATGATCAAATTTTTGTTGCTAGATTCGGCTAGATCATTATCTTGAGGATAGTAGTTTGATGAATGGGATAAGACAATACCGTACTTAAAGCAAAAATATGAGAATTTAGAAGAGTTGAAAGCTTTGGCATTGTCAGTTGTGATCTTGGCTGGAACACCAAAACAAGTGATAATTTTGTCTTCAAGAAAATCCATCACTACTTTGTCAGTGGTGTGTTTTGTAGGGATGGCTTCTACCCATTTGGTAAAATAATCGGTGGCAGTTATAATCCATGAGTAGCCAGTACTTGAATTTTCATTAAGTTTCCTGTAAAATCAAGCCCCCAATGTTGAAAGGAAGTTTCCACGACCACTGAGCATAGGGGAAAAGAAGTTAACTTTTTCTTCCCAGTGAATCACTGACATGCTTGGCACCCTCTCACATACTTGTGCAGCTCAGAAAAAATGGAAGGCCAGTAATAACCAACTCTCAGGATTTTATGGGTAGTAGTCTCTGCATCGTAATGCCCTCCAAAAAATCCCGAGTGAAACTTAGTAAGAAGCTTTTTGGACTCAACTTCGTCAACGCATCTAAGTATTGCCCACTTTGGATTTCTCCAACCCAAACCATCCTTCATTATGCAATAGTTAGTTTCCTTTAGCCTCAATGCTCTTCTTTTATGGCCAACTAGATGGCTAAGACATGTCAAATTTTGTAAATAGTAAATAATGTCACTATACCATTCTAGTTGACTTAACTTTTGAAGTTCTGATGAATTTGAGTTCAAATCATTTTGAAAAGTCAATCCTAACACCCTCTCATTTCCCTTTGTTAGATTTGGGCCAATCCTTGGTCCTTCACCAACTTGGTGGGTCTAATGTCTAAATCATATTCTTGAATCTTAGAGACCCACCTAGCCTTGGTTCCTATGTAATCAGTTTGGGTTAGAATTTTTTTTACAACAGAGTGGGGGACAAATGCAATCACTCTAGAACACCCCACGTATGTTTTTAATTGCTTAAGGGACTTGACCAAAGCATAAGATTGCTTCTCCATGGTGCTATAGTTTAGCTCAGACCCTTGAAAGGATCTACTCATAAAAGCAATAGGCTACTCATATCACTCTTTATTCTTCTGAAGCAACACCCCCGCAATAGTATCCTCAGATGCAAAAGAGAAAATAAAAAACTCTTTAGAATAATAGGGGCTAACAAGAACAAGTGCTTTAGCAATGGAGTCTTTAATTTCCTGAAAAGCCTTTCTTCCTTCTTTTCCACAAACAAGCTTAGTATCCTTCTTTAAAAGGGATTGAATAGGTTTAGCTATCTTCACATAATTTGAATGAACTTTCTAAGAAAGTTGATCTTTCCTAGAAAGGATTGAAGGGTCTTAATGCTGTGAGGCAAAGGGATCTTTAGAATTGCCTCAACTCTCTAAGGGTCAATCTTGATCCCATCCTTGGGGATGATGTGACCAAGCAACTTCCCTTCAGTCACTCCAAAAGTAGACCTAACAGGATTTAAAGAGATTCCATATTCTCTGCACCTATCAAAAATCTGCATTAGATGACCCCCATGAGAAACTCCATCTTTAGAAAAAACTGTTAGGTCATCTTGATAAATCTCAATGAATTTCCCAATTAGACCCTTGAAAGCACAGTCCATAACGCTTTGAAAAGTTGCTCCAGCATTAGATAGTCCAAAAGGCATCCTTAAATATTCAAAAGTACCCCATGGTGTGGTGAATGTGGTTTTATGTCTATCCTCCTTCTTCACCATGACTTGGTTGTATCTTGAAAATCCATCAAACAAGGACGTCATTCTCGATCCTGTAACCCTTTGTAATAAACTTTCCATGTTAGGCAAAGGGTAATTGTCCTTTTTGCAGGCTAAATTGAGATTTTGAAAGTTTACACATAGCCTGATTGATCCATTCTTTTTTCTCTCAATAACCAAGTTTGAGCACCACATGGAATGCCTAGTGTGAGCTATAATTCCAATCTGGAGCATCTTTTGTAACTCCTTTTGCATCAAGGGGGCTAACTTAGGATTTATTTGCTTAAGTTTCTGCCTAAAGGGCTTGGAATTCTCATCCTTTAGAGGGATAGTATGTTCCATAACATCTTCCCTATTTCCTCTCAACTCATCATAGGGGAAGGCTAAAACATCCCTATATTCTGAAGTAAATTTTCCAATTTCTTCCTTTCTTCCTTAGTGGTACCTTTTTCTATCTTAATAATCTTTGGGTCTTGAGAGGTACCAATGTTTACTTCAATGAATTCCCCTGGGTCAATTTTCTTTTCCTCTTTTCTCTTCATAGCATCATGCCTATCAAACATCTGCTCCATGGCTACACGATCCCTAGGAGTGGGATTTGATACTTCGTTACAGTCCATATAGTTGCAACCTTCCTCTTTATAGCCAACCTTGAAATCCGAGAATTCCTCCATATTATTCAAAAATCGAATCACTTGGCTCTCATCATTAAAAATTTGCTAATGCTCAATATTGTCAGGAATTGATGATCTAAAAATTTCTTTTATCTTCATCTTATCATCCATCAAGTTCTCCACAAGTTGTAAAGTAGATGCAACAACTGCTAGCTCATCATCTTGTTTATTTTCTTCCATTAGAATTGCTTAAAGACCCAATGCATCAAAATACTACATATTGTCCCAAACAACATTGCGATACTTCTTTAATCTATCTTTTTTACAATCAAATTGATCCTTTACTTGAAGAACGACAAAATCAGAGTCCTTGATACTAAGCAATTTAATTTTTAATTCCTTTGCCAACTCAAGTCCTAACAACAAAGCTTCATATTCTGCCACATTGTTAGTTGCATCAAAGTCCAGTCTATAGGCAAACTTGAATATGTTATCAATAGGTTAAGCAAGGACAACTCCGGCACTCTTACCAAAGTTAGAATGGGCACCATCAAAATTCATGTGCCAAATCCAATCCTTCTTACTTTCCACTTCCTTCTCCAAAGGAGCAATAGAATTAACCAAGATAGCATAATTTCCAATCATCAGATTCACACACAATTTCATTATAAGGCTTCTTGGGATTCTCCACATGATACTTTCTCTCCAGCTCTCTATCCAATCTAATCACGATGCCCTCACTATTAGGGATGGTAGCATAACTTAGATCCATTTGCAAACTACCCCCTATATCAGCTCCCTACTTTCTAGACAACAACATACCCCAAGCACCGGGCACATCAATCACCACAATATCAATGGTGATCATAATATCAGGGTGCACTGCCAAGTGAACTTGAAGATCCTTTATCAAATCACAAACTTCAATAATTTTAGAATCCATAGCACAAATGTTGTGGTAAGGTCTAGAAATCCTCGGGTTTAATTGATGCATAACCTTCTTGGTCACGACACAAGATGATGCCCCAGAATCAAACATACAATTATGCAAAAGTAACCCATTGACCAAATGTAATAAAGAAAGGTTGATGGTCCTTGTCACCTCTATACATATCACTACTTTGCAAAATGATAGGGGCATCCTCAAATCCATCCTTAGAAAAATTTGACATCTCCTTCCCATGAGGGGCATCAATGGCTTTCAACAACTTGACTTTTGGGAGGGAATCTTTAGTATTTCAATCATAGGTATTAAAATCCTTGCATTATTTATCCAACCTCCCAAGTCAATATTTAACCTAGATGTAGGTGGAGTGAATGTCTAAGGGGCATTTTTTATTTTTCTTTTGTTCCTTGCCCTTTCTTTGGTAGGTCAAACCTCTATCCTTGGCTATCTCTAAGATCTGATTTGATGAAGGCTTCTCTCCACATAATTCCGCGATCCTATCCATTTCACCAAAGTTATTCACACTATTGGAAGATGAAGATTTCTTATTTACCTTTTGGCTACTCTCCACAACTTCCATCCAATTCTCCATGGACAAATGATGCTCCTTGCCAACCAAATTTATTTGCTCACTTGTCCCAACCATTCCTCCTTCTATAATCCTTCTCACATAAGGACAAGTAGCCTCATCATGCATCTCTTCACAAGGTCTACAATAAGGAATTGAATCATCAACTAAGTTTGTAGACTCAAGTGGATTTGGTGGCCTATGTTCATTGGGAGGTCCTCTCTTTTTCCATTTCTCATTTCCTCTATTTTGAAATCTCCCAGCTTGATTCCTTTCCATGGCCACCAACCTATTTTGGATGGCATTCATTTGATTAGTGTGATTAATTTCCATGGTTTTGATGAGTTGGGTTAACTCTTTTATAGGATCATGGGCACTTTCTTCCTTGGCCTTCCCTTTGGAGTCATGAGACTTTGATGGCCCTCTACTAAAGCCATAAATTTTTGAATTTCCTGATTCATTTCTAGCCTTGTCCATGTCGCAGGCTTAAGCTTGAGCTGCATTTAGATTTCCAAGCTTCTTTCTTCTCAGCTCATAGGATGTGTCAACACCAAAAGCATACAAATAAGAACATAATAAAAGATTTTCAAGAGGTTTAACATCATGAGGCATATTTTTCACCAAGTCATTAAATCTCTTGTTAAACTCCTCCATAGTTTCATTCTCGTTCTTCTTGATAAAACTAATGGCATTGATCAAGTGCCTATCTTCTTTCTTCTCTCCAAACTTATCCATAAAGGCACTTATGATGGCTTGTAATGAGTTATAAGAGTTAGGAGGATACTCAGTGAACCAATCAAGAGCATCCTCTTCTAAGGAGAGGACAAAGCGTCTCATCTTTACATCCACATAGTTAGTATTGTTAGACCACTTAGTAATGCGAACATTGAAGTTCTTAACATGTGATGCAACACTAATGACATTGTTACCTTGAAAAGAAGACAACTTTTCAATAGCCTTGTCAGGGATATTGTGTGGATGACCATTAATGTTAGTAAAGTCACAAGGAGCAATCATTCATGATGTTTGGCTCTAGTTGTTCTTGAAAGAGCAAATGGATACTAGAAATAACCTCTTGCCCAATATTAGCAAGAAGTCTACTATGAGAGAGTCTATTTAACCTCACTCTAAAAACCCTTTCAGGCTCAAGAATGGGGCTAACTAGACCACTTTGATTCCTCCTAGTAGAAACTCTTGTAGAATTTGAGCCAAGTGGAGTCACCACTTGAGCAAGAATCTATCTCTAAAAATCCAATATGCAAAAATCCAAAGTTAGTCGATTTCCAGGTATAAGAGGACTTGTCCCCAACAACGATGCCAAAAAATGTTTCCACCTTGCTTGCACACTTGGTTAGTGTGGGAAAAATCCTCAACCCCACAAGGTGTGACTTGGTGGTAAACTAAGAGATGGGGTGTCACCTATTCCCAACTCTTTATTAAAGCTCTCTCTTAGTTAAACCTAAGGGGGTGGTCCCTAATGAAGGTTAGATGATGAAATGTGAGTTTTTAGGAGATTAGTTTAAATGGAAGGCTTATGAACAATAGTAAATTGATCCCACAATATGAACAAGTAAAGAGATACATGAACAACTTTTAATAATTCGTTCAAGAAAGATATGCCATCATAGAACAATGCTTAAACAATTTATTGCTCAAAGTAAATAACATATACTTGCTCAAAAGAAAATGATGACAAACAATCCTGCAAAAAGACAATGTTAGATCAATAATGAAATATCACTTGCAAGATGTAAATAATGTACTTATAAATAAATGCTCAAGTAAAAGATAATATCATTCCATGATCATGAGCCCAAATAAAATAAGCAACTCAGCAAGTAAAATAAATATTGCCAATATACAGATCCACACTACTTGCAAATTGCTATTTTGAAAGAAAGATAACTTGAAAATGAGATTAAAAAGATCCAATAAAAGTATTACTTGCACAATATAAATAGATGTTGCACTTGTTAGAGGAAACGCTCAAATAACAAGAGATAATAACATCAAGTAAACATGAGACCATTCATCATAACAAGTACATGAAACAAGTAATGTTGCAAGTAAATATAAGTGTATTCCAACATGATTTAATTAACATGAAATGCAAATCTATTTAGTGTGAAGTGCAATTATCTTGGTAAATTTTAAGCTAAATGCATATCTAGATGTAGCCTCTCTTTCAACTGTTTTGAAACAAGTCTCTAATGTGAGTTGTGGAGGGATACCTAGGAAAAAACCACTAAGGCTGTATTAACGATACTTCCCCTGGAATATCCAACCACCCGATGCCGCCGGTGCTGCAGAGACTGGCTCTAACGACTGCAAGTCACCATGTTAACCATAAGAGAGGGTCTATGTTCCTCAAGTTTGGGCGAGAGAGAGGGGATCCTAAAAAGTATTTCAACCAAGCTTATGCTTGGAGGAAAATTAATTAGAGATACACATTAACACTAAGGGTGCCTAAATTAGATGCATGTGAACATTAGTGTCTCCAAGAAAGTGTAATCAGAGAATAACTTTCAAATGAAAATGAAATGAGAACAATTAGCTTGATGTAAAGATGTAAAATCACAAGTCCTAGATGTGTTGCTTGCAAGAAGTAAATTTGCTAAAAATGGAATAGCACAAGAAAATGTTTCAAGAAATATTAATAACCAAAGTGCCATATGAACATGAATGATAAAAATATTGAAGCAATACTCATGAACTTGTAAATCAAAGTGAAATAGTTTAAATTTACCACAATAAAATATTTGCTTGTTCAAACAAAACTTGCATATATTGTGAGTGAGTTGCACAAGTAAATGGAAATGGCTAAATGTAAACTAATATCAAGTATGCGCTAGAAATGGAAGAATGTAAATGCTATGTTAATCATGCATGAAATGAAATTAGTAAGTGCAAACAATTAGAGCGACTATCTAAAAGATTAGTCAATCCACAAGCCAAGTTTCTCCCTCTAAATGGAGAGTAGGGATACCATGGGAAAAAATTCTCAAGCCCCCACAAAAGAAATCAGCCTTTTTTATTAGATTATTTACAAGGAGATGATGGCCTATAAAGGCCTCAAATAAGATCAAGAAAGTTTTTTCAATGAGAGATTTTGACCATAGAATTTGTTTGATGACAATTGATACAAATGAGGCCCAAGAAAGGCCTTTGGAATATGAAAATCAAGAGGTTTGCTTACATACAAAATTCAGATTTTAAAAAAAGGATAAATTTGCACAAGGCAAGAGAGGTTAAGCCCCTCCTTAAAGCCCATAGCGTAGAGGAAAAATTGCAGCCCTAAAAAGGAACTCGACCTAGCAAAAAATGAGGTCTCAAAGAGCCCATGACCTTGTTGAAAAGCTGCCCAAAGGGTGTTAGAGGTCCTACACAAGATATGTGAGTAGTTTTAGAGGGATCTTCCCTCAGACTTGTTGCCCAAAAAGATTTGTATTTTTGCTCAAAAGACCGTAAAACAAATCTGAAAATTAGTGGAAATTTTAAAAATTGAAAAATTGACCCATAGACCAAATCAAATTTCGTGAAATTTTATGAGTGATCTAGGATGGTAATATACAATGACTTTAAACACTAGGACTCACCCAAGGCCTTGCCATCATCAAACCACACTTTGATTTTGGGGTTATGCTTGGAGGAAAAAACTCAATTAATTATTAATTGCTCGAAAGTACTTAATAATTAACCAAGTAAAAAAACCTCCCAGAGTAAACTCACTTGATGACAATGTCGCAAGTTACCTAGGCTTGTTACATGAGTTAATTCATCAGTAGCATCACTTTACATCATCCCCTTAGGGCTTGCGGAATTCAAGTACAAAGTAGAAGAAAATGGGAAGAAGATGATAGAGTTAAAAAACTCTGATGGTACATGAAGCCTCTGACATATCCTCGGGCATGGAGTCTTCAAAATATTTTAGGTGCAACTTTAGTGGTCAACACAACTCACCATCAACAAGTACATAGTACAAGTTGGAGTCCTCCTTACTCTTAGTGAAGCCCAATCCAAGTAGTTGCCCATCGATCCTGGAGTGCCATTCATAAGGTGCTTGCTTAAGTCCATATAGGGCCTTCTTCAATCTGCATACATGGGATCCCCTCCCATGCACATCAAATCCTTGAGGTTGCTCAATATACACCTCTTCTTAGATCACCCCTTTGAGGAAGGCTTCATATTCATTTGAGAAATCCTCCACCCCATCTTTGAGGCAATAGATATAATTACCTCGATAGATGCATATCTGGGAACAGGTGCAAATGTCCCGTCATAATCTCTTCTCTCCTTCTTGGAAAACTCTTTCGCCACGAACCTCACTTTGTATTTCTTGATATTGCCATCTGCTACATTCCTGATCTTGACCACTGACTTCCCCTCAAGCCTTGGTATTATCTCTCACACATCATTCCTCATGATGGAACTGTATTCTTCCATCATGGCATCCCTCCAAACCTGTTGGTTTGTTGCTTCCTCAAACGTAGAAGGCTCAAACTCACTAATGCTACTCATCAAGGTAAAATATCTGGAAAATTTGGCACGTGGTCTACTCTCACTGAAAGTGCTACTAGGAGCCTCCCATGCACATCAGTATCTCTTAGTGTTTTCTTGACCCGTCTTGGCCTCCTCATAATTTGAAGATTATGTCCCTGTTGCTGGTGCTACTGGTCCCTGCTCAACCTTCAGTGCCTCTTGCTCCCAATCTTATGCCACTGTTGGATCTATCCCATTTGACCTCCTAAAGGTCCTACCTTCCGCAAATTTGACATCCCTCTTGACCACCATCTTCCTTTGCCTTGGAATGTAGACATTGTAGGCCTTTGAAGTCTCATTGTATCCAACAAAATGCCCCTCTTTGATGAGGGCTCCAATTCAGTTCTCTTACTTTAAAAGCATCCTCATGAATCATGTCCTCCACTGCCTTGTGAGGACTCCCATTTTGCAAGTATAGAGCCATATTACATACCTCTGCCCACAAGAACATAGGTAGATCCTGATCATGAAACATGGCCTTGGCTGCTCTGACTATACTGCTGTTCTTCCTCTCCATTACATTATTTACATTATTCTATTGCGGATTGTAGGCCACTGTCAGCGCTTTCTTAATTCTTGTTTCCCTGCAGAAATCCTGAAACTCGTTGGAGGTATACTCACCCCCCTTGTTTAATCTCAAGGTCTTGATCTTCTTTCTATTCTGGTTCTCCACAATAGCTTTGAACTCTTGAAACCGACTTAAGATCTCATCCTTGGCCTTCAGGAAGTGAATCCATGTTCTGGAATAGTCATCTGTGAATGTCACAAAATAATTGCACCTTGAGATAGACTCCACTAACATAGGACCACATTTGTTGAAATGCACCAAATCCAATAGACCCTTGGATCTGGACTCACTGCTAAGAATAGCTTGCTTGTTAAGCATACATCCCTTATACACACAATCACGCTTTATAGTGAACTCTGAAAAACTAGTGACTTTCTCCTGTAATTATGTTAGAGCCTATTGAAGAATGTAACTAGGTTCAGCCTTGATAAATTGTACTTGAGTCAAAATGTAATATACTTGTCAAAAGAAAAGCAAAAAGAAATTTTGTTATTATTAAATTTGATATGTTAAAGCATGCGTTTCATGGTTGGGTCAATTGTCATAGGTCAAGCCTACATTGTAGGCTTTAGGATTGAGTCAAAGTCTTTACTGTCATGTTGAAATCCTCCAACAACTCTCCTTCAAGATGGCTTCAAAGGAATCTCCATCAAGTTGGCTTCCATAAGGTGATCACATGTCGGCATATACAGACACAACTGTTCGAATGCTCATGTCGGCTCAATTATATTGGACAATCACTATATATACAAGCACAGGGTCTTCGCTTTAACTTCACCACAGGGAAGTTTGGATAAGGATTTCAGAGACATATGCTTCGATGACGTTACAGTGAAAAGTTCGGATGTCACAGTGTGCACAGTTCGGATAACTTCGGGAAAAGGTTTCGGTGCTATTACAGAAGGTGAGGTTCATTGTCATTACAAAGATGTACTCACATTACAGTGACCTCAATTCGGTGTTCTCACATGACCACAGTAACCTCATCTCGGTGCTATCACAGTGGTCCTTTCACAGTGTCTTGGTGATATCACAGTGGATGAAGGAGCTCGGATTGGTTGCAGAGTTGATCTCTTGAAAGACACAATTGTGAAGAAGACTGACTGTTACAGGAGCAATAGAACTGAAGCATGCCAAGGTTGACTTGATGGATGGAGGTAGTCTCGAGTCTAAGTTGTAAGGGTCTTGGTCGTCTCATCTTGAATCTACTGAAAGAAGAGTCCCATAGAGTGGGGTTTTCCCTGGCAGCGTGCCTACATCTTGTGTTCTATTCTATTTGTTGTTTTGGCATTAGTCTTGATGATAAGAAAAGATATCTCAAAAATAATGAAAAACATCACAAGATAATGTCATAATAAGAGAAATCATGTAACTGCCACTCCTTGGATTTCTCAACATGGAATCAGAGCTATGGTCAAGGTCAAAAGGCAGTTTAAAGACCAATTATACTGTTCTGTTGCATAATATTTAATTGGGAATTTAAAATACCAGTGTGTTTATTTCCAGCAATTTCAGAATTATCTGAGCATAAACAATTTTTTGGTTAATAAACAATTGCGAAGGAAAAATAAATCAGACCTGGTATTTAAACTTTAAATTTTAACACACATGGCATGTCGTTAATGGAGATGGTGCACCTTTGTATATTTTTCACTTCCTCTATGAAGGCTATATATTACCCTAGGTTCTATTATGAGTGCTTCCCATGTGCGGGCAATAAGAATTCTGGCGACCTGTGCTTTGTCCATTGATCGTATTGGTTATGCTTGAGGTTTGAACTTTGTAGTTGTAAGGTATTAAGGCAAGCCTGGTGGTTCCTGCTTTATGAAGCAGAGGGGTCATATGGGTGTTGCATGGGCTGGTTTTGACTTACAGTGATAGGCTGTGATTATATAGCACTTGGCACTGAAACGTCTCTATGGCAGGTTTGGTTGGTCATATAATGTGTGCTTGAAGGCCGGACTGTTAAGTGATACAAACAATGTTGGACTTGATCACTACAAACTTTGAGTTTTACCAGGCTAGGATTTGATGCTAATAACTCTCTCTCCCCTTCTCTCTTTGTGCATCCATTTCAGGTGTACACAGGCAGTTCCTAAATGCAAAGACTGCAGATATATATATGTCTTGACACAATATTGTAAACGATTAACTACATATGTTTTTTTGCCGATGTTTGTACACTTGTTTTTCATCCAGTATAAAGTTTGAGGTTTATAGATTTCAGTCCCAAGTTTATTTCTCTGGAGTATGAACTTTTATGGCAGGATTAATGAAATGCAACAATTTAGACATTAGTCAACATCCACTGATGTTTAGTATTTTTTCAAGTTCAGTTGAGTGACGTAATGAGTGTTAATTGGTGCAGCTAATGGTTTTTGACACCTTAGACTTGACTACACACAAAACAAAGCAAGTAGCGAATTATGTTTCCAAGTTGGAGAACTGCAAGAAGATTTTATTAGTTGAAGGCGGTCCTGTGAATAGGAAACTTGCCTTAGCTACACAGAATCTGCATTATGCAAATGTTCTTCCTTCAATAGTAAGTACCCGATGTCATGATCTTCAAATCGTTAAACTTGTTTCATAAGGCAAATTCTGAGCTCATTGTGGAAGGATGGGCATGCAAGTACACAAATTGGCAGGGGATATATACTAAATGATTTGCGTGCCTGTAAATTGTGAAATACATGCTTTTCCTATGCTGTTGAGTGCATGTTTAGAAACGTAGTAGTTGATTTATGCATTACTACCAATGTGCAGGGTCTCAATGTTTACAGTATTTTACAACATGATACACTAGTGATGACAGTAGATGCAGTGAATCGAATTGTGGAGCGGATGCACACTCCAATTAATCGCTGAGAGAAATAATGTCAGTTGTGGATACAATTTTTTTTTATGTAATTCTGACTTGAATCAGTGGTCGGCTGGTTTTTACCCATGCAGAATGCTGGGTTCGACTGTTTGATCCATGACACAAGGAAACTGAATTTTTTTCTACTTTGAACGTGTATCATTTTGTCACTAGCCAAGTATATTCACAATCGAGGCTAGTTAAATGACTTTCCTGCGTTAGGATGAGTCGGTGTTCTTATACAAGGACCTCAAGTTCCTACAATTTTTGATTATATTGAATTCATTGTAGTGAATGTTGCTAACATGGGCTGTTCGGACATTAGCTTTACATAATATTTTGAGTTGTTTATCTTTATAAAAGGAACCGGAGATGCAAGAAATTAATGTGGTTGATGATAAACTACTAAGCAAGTATTCTGGTTGCTAACATCATGGACAAGTAGAAATCATTATATCATTTGACGTCTATTAGTAAATCAGGTAGATAAAAGTTGGACATTGAAAGATTCAAAATGAGGCAGATCTTTCTGGACAGAATCCTGAAGATTCCTTCTGGTGTTTTCTTCCGCAATGAAAATAACATTTTGAAAAAAGGCACTGTGAAGTTCAAACTGAAAAGTGGAGATACCCATAGCATTGGTTGGGTGTGATCAATACTTCAATACGGATTATCATTTCTGATCCATGCCTTGGTTCATTTATATGTTATATTAGTTGTTACATGGTATTTTAGTTCATATTTAAAATTGTGACGCCAGGGACATATAGATGTAGTTGTCTGGTGGTATGTCTCAAGATCTGGGTGAATGAAGCAGTTATTTATGGCACTTATTACACATTTCAACATTATGTGGAACATGTACCAATTCTAAATGCATGATTTGCTGCCAGCTACCAATTCTATATTTTGCTGGTAACAATACAGAAAATTTGCTCTGTAGTTAGAATGATACAGGGTACAATGCCTTGTTGCTAGTTTTAAGCTTAAAGCTAAATTCTTTTGTTTTCCAGTTAGAATTCTTGAGCATGTCTGTAAAAGTACAAGGTCTAATCAGATCATGGGAAAAAATGGGAAAAAATGATTAAGCCTCATCAACTCTGTATTTATATTTTGATATTGCTCAATAAAGTTTTCAGCTATGAATATGACAAAGGAAGGCATCTTTTTGCAAGTGCACATTGGGCATCATGTCTTTGCATTTTCAGGGTGATTATAATTGTGAAATAAATAAATATCGAAATGCTGTACAATATCATAGGAGCTTGGAATGCATGACGAATTTATTTGATTGCGTAGAAAAACGAAGTCATTGAGAAAGATAGCAGAGGTATAGTTTCTGCGAACTTTAGCTGAATTCAAATAATAACATCAATGGTATAATAGCATTTTCCTTTATATTATTCATGTTTGCATTTCTCCATGCTAGGATTTTGTGTTCTCTGAACTGTCTGACTCAAACAAAAGACTTCTATTTCTAAATTCTCTGAGCTGTTTGATTCGGAGTCCAGACAAAGGACTATTACTTAAAAAGAATACAAAATGTGATAAGTTTTCAGTATGGCATCCTTTTGATAAATGTTCCAACTGGGACAGTGCATGGATGACCGTGCTGTACCCTATCCCTTCAATGATTATGCAGAATGTATGGTTCCAGGGGCCACTCTTCTTAAATTGATCGTTGAAGGTCAGTTTTCATATGTGATCAATGCCATAGGGAAATATTTGTTACCCTCTTTGGAATTCCAAAAGGTACAATCAATGAAAGGTTTGTTACAGAATCAGTAGAAAATGGATATTGTAAGGAGATGATTAAATATATCTTGCAAAATAGTTAACCTGCATTGTTGTAGGTTCCTACTGGCTTTTTTACTAACAGGAACTCTGCAGCACAATAACCAAATCTGGTTACAGAAGCTGTAGCTTTAGTGAAGAATCATACATGTAAATTTGTGTGATGAGAGCATTACTTGGTCGGATAAATGTAAATTTGTGTGATGAGAGCATTACTTGGTCGGGACTATAGCTTCAGAAGATCATATGCCTTGTGCATAGCTTATTCTTTATATTGGAAGAGCAGACAGTGCAAAATTTCAAATCACTGAAGCGTAGCACTTGGAAAGCTCTTCCAGAGTTGGAGGGTAGAAAGGAAGAATTTCTTGCTGTTCTTGGTTCTGTCATAAATCAGCTCCTTTTACCTACTGTGGCACATGCAAAACTCTGTATTTATATTTTGATATTGCTCAATAAAGTTTTCAGCTATGAATATGACAAAGGAAGGCATCTTTTTGCAAGTGCACATTGGGCATCATGTCTTTGTATTTTCAGGGTGATTATAATTGTGAAATAAATAAATATCGAAATGCTGTACAATATCATAAGAAGACCTAATCTCTTTAAGGAAATTAAGCAATTAGGTACCGTACTTGTATATTTTGCTGGTAACAATACAGAAAATTTGCTCTGTAGTTAGAATGATACAGGGTACAATGCCTTGTTGCTAGTTTTAAGCTTAAAGCTAAATTCTTTTGTTTTCCAGTTAGAATTCTTGAGCATGTCTGTAAAAATACAAGGTCTAATCAGATCATGGGAAAAAATGGGAAAAAATGATTAAGCCTCATCAACTCTGTATTTATATTTTGATATTGCTCAATAAAGTTTTCAGCTATGAATATGACAAAGGAAGGCATCTTTTTGCAAGTGCACATTGGGCATCATGTCTTTGTATTTTCAGGGTGATTATAATTGTGAAATAAATAAATATCGAAATGCTGTACAATATCATAAGAAGACCTAATCTCTTTAAGGAATTTAAGCAATTAGGTACCGTACTTGTATATTTTTCTGGTAACAATACAGAAAATTTGCTCTGTAGTTAGAATGATACAGGGTACAATGCCTTGTTGCTAGTTTTAAGCTTAAAGCTAAATTCTTTTGTTTTCCAGTTAGAATTCTTGAGCATGTCTGTAAAAATACAAGGTCTAATCAGATCATGGGAAAAAATGATTAAGCCTCATCATGACTCTAGTCGCCAGAAGGTATGCATGTGTGCAAAGGATACCATCATTCTTAGAAATGAACCCCGACTTCCTTAGATGGTTTGATCCCCAAACTTCCTTTGTGCAAACTTTCAATTTTCTTCTGCAGTTCCATCTATAGCTTAAAAACATTGGATTTGACATGCACACCATCTTTCAATGCATTGATTTTGTTTGACATCTACAAGTTTACTGCGCAGGATTACCTGACATTGAGTTGAACGACTGACATTTGTTAGGAATGTCATTTAGTGTGCAAAGATTTTGGTTTGATGTTGTAATCCCTGTTAATTCCCATGACATAAACTAAGCCTGAACTGGTATAAGGTAAGTGCCCATATAAACCTGAAGCACAACGTTATATCTGCAGGACTTAAATGCTAGGAGGCTAGTTTATCAATTTTGCGCCCCTGCGGAATAAGGTCCAACTTTCTACGAACTAGATCGTCACAAATTCTCAGTTGATTATTAATTTCACCTGTCAAAGATGAATTAGGAAGAGATCATAGGTTTTCCATGTGAAGGGCAATATTCAAATTAAAAAAAGGGTAAACACAAACAAGACTTTTTTGTAGTGTATTTTTACGTTGTAAGGCGTTCCCCTCTGAAATCAACTTTGCTCTCTGCCTACGTGTCATTACTTTGCACCATTAGATGATATGTTAGACGATTGAGCCATCTTGAGTCGTTGGATTATGTTGAGGTAGCTGCAACTCCTTAACTGCCTGAGCAGCGCATCGGCTTCGTCTCCTTGGGTACTGTATCGACGACGGGGAGAAGATGCTGGTGTACG
The DNA here is from genome assembly GCA_031772625.1 of Pinus tabuliformis. Classification (NCBI taxonomy): domain Eukaryota; kingdom Viridiplantae; phylum Streptophyta; class Pinopsida; order Pinales; family Pinaceae; genus Pinus; species Pinus tabuliformis. The sequence goes on along the minus strand of CM062817.1, from coordinate 1,843,793,679 downwards.
AGTATATGCCCCAGGGGCTGCTGAGTCTGCATCTGTTTGAATGGGCGGCGGCCGGGCTGAGGCCGCTAGAATGGAAACAGAGGCTTAGCATTGCCCTCGATGTCGCCCGCGGAGTTGAGTACCTGCACAACCTTGCACAGACGAGCTTCATTCACAGAAATCTGAAGCCCTCTAATATCCTTCTGGGCGACGACATGAGGGCCAAGGTCTCGGATTTCGAGTTGGTCAAGCTGGCCCCTGACGGAAAGTTTTCTGTTTAAACCAGGCTGGCCGACACTTTTGGTTATCTGGCCCCTGAATACGCAGGTACTCATGGAATCACTCCATTTCATTCCATTGCCCTCGATGTCGCCCGCGGAGTTGAGTACCTGCACAGCGTTGCACAGACGAGCTTCATTCACAGAGATCTGAAGCCCTCCAATATCCTTCTGGGCGACGACATGAGGGCCAAGGTCTCGGATTTCGAGTTGGTCAAGCTGGCCCCTGATGGAAAGTTTTCTGTTGAAACCAGGCTGGCCGGCACTTTTGGTTATCTGGCCCCTGAATACGCAGGTACGCATGGAATCACTCCATTTCATTCCATTGCCCTCGATGTCGCCCGCGGAGTTGAGTACCTGCACAGACGAGCTTCATTCACAGAGATCTGAAGCCCTCTAATATTCTTCTGGGCGACGACATGAGGGCCAAGGTCTCAGATTTCGAGTTGGTCAAGCTGGCCCCTAATGGAAAGTTTTCTGTTGAAACCAGGTTGGCCGGCACTTTTGGTTATCTGGCCCCTGAATACGCAGGTAAGCATGGAATCACTCCGTTTCATTCCATCAATCTAGCTTTGTTGGAATTCAGTAGCTTTGTTTTGTTTCATTCCATCAATTTAGGTTTGTTGGAATTCACTAGCTTTGATTTGTTTGAATTCATTAACTTAATGGTGCTAGGAAACCCTTCGGAAGGATGGTTTCCCACATTCATGGATGGTATATTTAACCTTTAGACATGCTAGACCCATTGGCATTGGCATAGGCAATAGACTAGTGCACCTTACCTCACCTCTAAGGGGATTCAAATTTCTCAAGTTAGCTTCAGACTTAGATTCAAACTTGACACCTAGTGGTATGGAGCTCATGAATCGTAACCCCAACTCTCATGGTTGCAATAGAACCGACAACCTGATTAAGAGACGTGTTTCTTATACCATCCTTATATGAATCTGCATTATTGAAGTGAAGTTAAACAGCCTTATGAATCTGCATTATTGAAGTAAAGTACATAGCTTGAATAAATAGGAACAATTTTTTGTACCATACTTGTCCTCATTCCCGCCCTTTGTATATCTCTGTGAGAGAAAAAGAATCCCAACTTCGCATGATCACAGTAAATCCCACAACCTGAATAAAAGACCTGTTTCTTGTACCGTTCTTTCATAAATCTGCATTATTGCAGTAAAGCCCACAACTTGAAAAAAGTGCATATTTCTTGTATCATTCGTGCCCTCATTCATTTTTATTTTATTATTGGATCTGTAAGTAAAAAGGAACCCCAACTCCACATTACTGCAGTAAAGCCCACAACTTGAATAAAAGTCCTGCTTCTTGTACCATTCGTCCTTAATTCTCTCTTGTTTTTTGATGCATGGTGAGTTGTAAACCTCAACTCTGCATTATTGCAGTAAAACCCACAGCCTGAATAACTTAATAAGACACATGTTTCTTGTACCATTTATGTCTTCATTTCTCTCATTTTTAGATTTATGAAACCCAACTCCACATGATCTCCGTAGGGTTCACAAACTGAATAAGAGACTGTTTCTTACACCACCATTGTCACTTAACATGTGGTCATGGTCATCAAACTCAACTAAATAATACACAAGATCAAGGCTTTATGCCTCCAGGGTTTGAATGTGGGTCATTATTGTGGCTACAAGGGTTGCTTCTTATTGGTTTGGTTCTTGAGATGCACTGACCCACCTTGTAGTGTAAGGGTTGCCCTTTTGCATTTTACATATTTGCACTAAACGTGAATAGTTTGAATGTATCTGTCTATTTTTCTACTTTGAATATCCAATCAGATAATGATATCAATACTTGAAAATTGTGGAAGACTATCTTCTGCGTTTGGTCTGTTTATTGTGTCCTTTGACTGTATTTGGAATTTGTGAACGAATATATTGTGAATTGGCTCCAACGAGTAGAGCTTTGACGAAATAATGTCACTGATGTTCATTAATTTCAGTTTGTATATTCAAATTTCAGACAACTTACATGCCACATAGTTTCAATTTCAAGATTTTCCTTCTTTCGAATCTCGTTTCATTGAAGATGTTTGTTTGTTATTTTATATTATATTGAACAAAAATAAATGCTAATTTTTTTTAATGGTTAAAAAATCATAAATTTCAACAAAAATTGGTCCACCATGTATGTGGATCAATTATCAGTCAATAACCTTACTCCTCAGGAGCCAACGTGCTTTCAAGGGTTGCAGTTTAATGCACATGCTACATAGGAGATAGGTGTTGCCACGGTGTTCAGCCATGGGATGTTCAGCTCACAACTTACTTTCTCTGCCAACGGGCCATGGTGCCTTGTAATGGTACATTGATGCTTGAAGGCCTCATTCAATCAAATCTGCAGGGAAATATGTAAGGAGGAGTGGAAGCAATCTGACTATCTGAGTTCGAGTCCTAAAATTGAAAAAATCTCGATTGTTTTAGGAATTCTCCAACATTTGTACCTCACTCTGCTACAGTGGGATCATATTAGAATATGTGAAAACAAATATCTAAACATTTTAATTCCTTTGAATAGTGAGAGTATCTAGCTTATCAATCTTCTTTGGCCCTGTTATGGCATAAAAAATATAAAATCTATTTTGGTTCATGGACCATCTTTAGCTTTTGATTGTGACCTATGTCATGTTATAGGGTATGTTTCCAAAATGGCATGTCCCTTTGTTGAAATTCCATTCCATATTAGTATTCTTCTGTCTTATCTTTAGCTTTAATCTTGTGACATCTAATTTATTGCTTTTTGACAGTCATGGTTACTCTTCAGTTTTTTTTGAACCCAAGAAAGAACACAGTAAAGTTTCTTATTCCTTTGAATAGTGATAGTAACTTTCTTGGAACTTTCTCAATAGTCACTGTAAGGGAGGAGGAATATAATTGCTTTTCACGCAAGTTCCTGGGTTGATGTGATAGCCTCCTTTCACAAAATTCCTTTGTGCAGTCCCATCATTGCTTTGAGTGGTCTCAAACATTTCCAAAAACCATTTTATACAATTGGTTTATAAAGGCTTTGCCTTTACAAAAATCTAGCAAACCTTCTTAGGCCTTTCGTCCCTCCACCATAGTCTGATCTGAGGTTCAGGTCTCTTTTAGGGCTTGACCCTTTTCGGACTGCAAGTTGGCCTTTTCAATTTTGTTTTAATCCCATCCACCTAGCTAAGCATTAAACTTCCTTTGTGCAGTGCCATCATTGCTCTGAGTGGTTTCAAACATTTCCAAAAACTATTTTATGCAAAAACTGTTTTATGACCCGGATGCGGGTGTTTTCAAAGAGCATTAATGGGATCACTTAGAAACGTCGGCGCAAGGACCAGCCAGGTGATGAATTGGGCCCGGATCCAGGCTCACTGCAGTCGAAATCTGAACAACATGCAGATGGAAATAAATGGCCCATCAGGCCGAGATATGGATAAAGTAGATATCAGAATGGCGCCTCCTGTTCCCATTGTTCGTCCCCCGATTCGTAGCTATTGTCCGCTGTAGGCAAAGCTCGCATGTAGCAGAACAACTACATGAAAACGTTGTTGGCACCTTAGTTGCATCGATTTTGGAAATGGCCACCATTTCTCCCACTCCATGCTTTGCCCTGTAAATCCTGCTCGGAGGCCCTGTTTCTGTAATCAATCCCCCTCCCCAACTGAATATCCCGTTGATCTGCTCTCAGTCCTCACCAGGATGGTAAGGCATCGAATGAGGAGTCGATATGGAGGTTCTCGGGGAGGCAGAGCGAGACCTCATACTGCGCAGAGCTCGGCTCCCCCTTCCCCTCCTCAGGACCAGGAAGATGAGCCTCAACCCAGACCTCAGCTTAGACACTATTCCTACGTGCGCAGTAGGCGGGGGCGTGGGATGGAGTCAAGGGATCCGCTCAGTGATTTTGGGCTCCATTCTGTTATTTCCCAGCAAAGTCCTGGCTCTGCCTCTCACACTACCCATTTCAGGCTCCATAGCCGTCTAAATAAACCTACTATCACTGCCAAGGTGACCGTTGTCTTCACTGAAGAAGAAATGCTGGACAATGATCAAGTGACAAGCTATAAGGAGCATTCTCAAGGGATGAGAGCCCAGGATATGAGAGGAGTCAGGAGAAAAATTCAAAGGATGATAGCCAGGGAATCAGGCATAGCAGAATGCATGGTGACAATGAGCATGTAGACGACTTTCAACGGGCGGGTGGCTGCTCTGCAGTCGTGGCTTTAACGGTGGGGTGTGCTGGCAGATCAAGAGGCACCCAGCAGATGGAGGGGCCTACAGGCGATGCTGAGAAGTGCGATGTGGAGAAAAAGTAAGACGATTGGGAACAGTATGTGTGTCCCGTGGTCGAGGAAACTCCGGAGGAGTAGCAAAACAACTGATGCCCTCTAGCAAATGCAGCCACCCATGAACCAAATCAGCCTCAGGCAGATCACGGTTTGGTCTAGTCGCTTGATATTTTTGCGTATGTTTAGCAGTTCAGTAGTTTTGATGGTTTGCTGTCATGTCCAGTGTTGCTGAGTTGCACCTTTTTTCTGTGTCACAAGGTCGTATTATGGTGTCTGTTGATGTCAGTTCAGGATTATATGGTAACTTTTTTGCAATTTCATGCTGGTTTCCCCAATCTGGGGCAGTATCAACTGTTTCGATGAAAGCTAGAAACAGAGTTTGAGGCGGGGCCTTGGTGTAATTATATTTTTGCCTTTTTTAATTGAATTAGTCCTACTTAGAAAAAAAAACTGTTTTATGCATCCTATTTACTTTTCCAGCTATTGTATGATTGTTGCTATGGTCTGAAATTAATTTCTACATTAATTAAATTCAATAATTGATTTGTTTGATTGAGATCATAAGGGAAAGAATCACTTAGGGCTAGAATTTTCTACAATTGGAACAATGCACAATGGGTTCATTATTGAACAATTAGAAGCTAAAATGCGAGAAATTTCACAATGGATTCATGATTGAAACCATTAACTTAAAACAAACATGTTATTTTTTAATCACCTTGTCAATTTCGAATAGTCACAACTATGGAGCAATTTTAAGGTAACCTTTCATGAGGTGAATGTTCAATTTGAAAGAAGTTTCAACTTAGAATAGGGTTGGTTATGCCGATATTAGTCAACAGTGTCAATTTTATAAATTGAGAAAGAGCCAAAGCGGACATGCTATTGCCAAATCTCCTTGCTCATGTAGAAAGGGAGTGGCATTACATGTGACAACTCCTTAGTTACCTCAAATATCATTTCTCAACTTTTACCTACATTGTATTCTTAATTAGTAGCATGTCGGATAACTTTTGAAGGAAAAAATCAATTATAATTGAATTGTGGAATGGTAATATTCAAACCTTCAAGTGAGCAGCTGCTTTCTTTTTGTCGATGAAGACACCTGTGGGTTCAACCACATACTCATTTGTTGACACAAATATAAGTTCCAGGCCTGTACAACATACTAAATACCAGGCGGGTAAGCTGTTCAGAGCTTTTAGATGTTCCAGAATGGTGCCAAAGGTGAAGTTATTTGGCTTAAAAACACTCTCCTCATTTCACCAAAAACATTTAGGGCCTCATGGGATTACCCAACGCAGGCCTTGACAATGGTGCCAAAGCTGAAGTTGTTTGGCTTAGAAACACTCTCCTCATTTGACCAAAAACATTTAGGGCCTCATGGCATTACCCATTCTGTGCATATCATCAAATTACGGAACCTGAAACAATTGCACAACATCTCTCCACCATTATGTACAACATCGTTTTCTCTGGAAACAACAATACTCATGCAAAACCCAAATTCCACAATACGAATTTTCCCACTACAAAACCCACAACATAGCTCTGGTGTTGCTACTGCCCAATGCCCTAAAAAATGTATACATTATCTGGCATTAACTGCATTTTGCAATTTAGTATTTAAACATTAGCCGATGATGATAGTAATTGTTGCTAAGCTTGAATAAATCTCTGTTTATAGTTATGACAAACTTTATCGGTTAGCTGGTTTAACCTTGTATGTCTAGCTAAGCCAACTTCAACTCAGTTTGGTGATTCTACAACTAGAGCTTAGTTGATATCAACTCCACTACACATTTTTACATCAACTCAACCAAAGCTAACATGAACTTGGCTCATTCAGTGGACTCAATCAACAAAGACTTTAAGTAACGGGAAACTCAATCATCATGGCTTATCTGATTGTTTCTAACATGTGTAGGTTTTTGAAATTGTTAATTTACGGTTTTAACTATGTTTCAAAAAGAATAATCATATAGAAGTTGTTGTAATAAGTATCTTTTTTATTATGTTTACGAGCTTAGATAACCACTCATTTAGAAACAAATTGAACATGCTTCTTTCCCTTTCTCCACACCCATTTAATTTAACAATGGACATAGAGCATGTATATTTATACCTGTGCATTGGAAATACCATTTTATACTTTAATGTTTATTATTTTGTTTTATTATTATTACTTGAATTTCTTCTTAACAAGTGGTTGTGTTTCTTTTCCTTTTAGTGAAAGTATGGGCTCCAATGTTGGCTCTCTTATTATGGAGTATAATTCATCTTTGAGAATTTTTCAATTATTAAATTAGGTTAGTCAATTGCTTAAACTATTAAATTTATTTCAAAAAGTTTTTGTTACTTTATAGGTTAGACACTGGCTTGAAATATTAAACTTATTTCAAAATGTTTTTGTTACTTTATAGATAAGGCGTAGATTTCTTGGCTCTGTGATGAAAATAATGAAGGGAAAATACATGTTAATCTGTTACTTGTGCTCTTTGATGGAAGTTTTGTAATGCATGACTGAAAAATACACGGTGAGAGAAAAATGCATATTATGCTAATTGAGGAATTTTTTTCGCTTGTCAAACTTACAGTATTGAATTTAACACACTAACACTTTACAACAATGAACTAACAATATTCATGATGAAAATAGCAATATGGAAGATTTATCTGCATAATTAAAAAGACAATATGGGAGATTCCAATCACGTTCCAAGGCATTTTTTAAAATGTGGATGTGACAAAAGGTTGTTGTGGAAGGTGCTGTTTGTATATGGGAAATTTCTTGATCATTGTGTATAATCCTAATGTTGATAGATATGTCTACTAACTGGTTTCAGTTAATGGGGCATTGATTTGAGCGTTCAATATATTTTTATTCTTTATCAAAGTATTCTTTTGTTGTATTTGCGTTCTTCAATTTATGCCTTACGGCGTTTCCTTTGCAACATCTGGTGCAAATGCTAGTTTAGTTCATATTTAAAATTGTGACGCCAGGGACATATAGATGTAGTTCTGGTGGTATGTCTCAAGATCTGGGTGAATGAAGCAGTTATTTATGGCACTTATTACACATTTCAACATTATGTGGAACATGTACCAATTCTAAATGCATGTTTTGCTGCCAGCTAGTTTTATTTCGATTGGATTCCCATCTATAAACAACCAATTGAAGCAGCCGTGAGAATATACAATACAATGTGAATGAAGGTCACTTAAATCACGAAAGGCCATAATCATGTCTGATATAGAGTTTAATTGCAAAATACGTTATATCTAATGACAAAGTACATGTCCTGCAAGATTCCCTAAAAGAACAAATTTTTGGGTGTGCAGTGGCATACTCCAAAAGTCGAAAGGAATGAAATCTGAACTCTTTAAATTTATAAATTTGATTAGCTATGTATAGCCAATATCTTTTCCACCCCTCAACATTCCCAAGGGACCAAATTGCTAACAGGGTATTTGGGGGCAACAGCTGCACGTTGCTTGGAATGTCAGAGGGGAAATTTTACTTCAGGATAATGAATGAATTAAACTTTTACACATACAGTTTGAGTTCTCGTCATCACGGGCAACGAAGGCTAACAAAGTGAGACAATGAAATGCATCACATGTCATATCATGTTTTCTTTTTCATTTTTTTTTTTCAAGTAATTTGAACTTAAGCAGCTTTGCAAACTTCACCACTTTGAGGCATGTGTGTTCCTAATTCAAAATGATTTACCATCGATCTGAAGCAATAATGGTGATTTCACTTATAAAAGTGAGGATAAATATTGGCAGCTTGCTCCTTTGTTTAACTAATTTTAACTTAACAAGCTTTTCAAACTTCACTACTTTGAGGCATGGGTGCTCATAACTCAGAATGATATATTGATCCATCTGAAGCAACGACGGTGATTTCACTTGTAAAAGTGAGGATAAATTTTGGTTGTTTAATTCAAGTGAAAGACAACTGAAGATGATTATAATGTTTGCCCATAATCAATCATAGTGGAAAACTCCAAGGTCCTTATTGTAATGGGGAAAGGGTACTAGGAAGCGTTACGAAGGTTCTTGTAAGGGGAAAAATGGCGGTATCAATTATTTAGCCATGTTAGGAAACATTAAGAAGGTTCTTGCAAGGGGAAAAATGGTGGTATCGAGTATTTAGCCATGTTTGTATTAATATATTCTTTTGAAAAACAAGTAGTTCTTTCTATATAACTTCTATGTCACTGAGTTTGATAACTTGTTCATAAGGGATTTTCAGTACATTTGAACTATAGCTTTCCATACAACGTTGACTGTCGCTTACGTTTTTATGTCTCTTTGAGATTCTTACGGTACTTGTAAAAATTAGGGTTCAATGACTATTATAATCTAAGTTGCATGATACGTGCAAACATGTATGCGTTTTTTAAATGAAAACACTATGTAAATGTGACATTCAAAAAATTTGGATATATATGTGTGTGGAGGTATCACAGATTTTTTTTGTTCCCTGATTTGGATCTACTTGACTACTAAGATTTTAGCTTTACAATTTGGACCCGGAATAACCAGATCTGGTTTCGTAGTCTACAATGTATGATTCTTAAGTATTGGATTCATATTCAAATTTCATATATATATAAAATCAATGATTTTGGATCTACTTGACTATTAAGATTTTAGCTTTACAGCTTGGGACTCGGAAGGCCATAACATAGGAATCCAATTATCAATATCACCAACATCGAGGTACATAAAGTTCTTGGTGCTTTTGATTCATTGTGAATCTCATACCCTCATACATGATAGAATTTAATGAAAATGCTACAATCTTATCAATCTTGAAATCTATAGAGTTTGTTGAATTTTGAATGGGATATGAAATTCTACTTTCTCCATATGAAGTCTGATAAGGTTGGAATCACTCTCAAACATCCCAAAACAATTAATGGTACTGTTAAGTTGACATTCCATTATCTTTCCTTTTACCATTAATAGTAATGTAAAAATTCAAGTAAAAGGAAAGATAAAAGAAATGACAACTTAACATCACCATTAATTGCCAACATTTGGTGCAAATTGAAAATGAAGCCCTCATTTAAAAATATTTTTATGGTCGTAGAGGCTTCTATAAGTCTCATTAATTCATAAGTAACATCCAATTAGTCATTAAAACCAAAAGTGTGGGTCCCAACAATCAAATTAAGTCAATTTGTTTTTTTTGAAAACATGGTATATGGGTGCTAAAATGTGTTTTACTTTGTATGAATGCATTTCCCATACATGAAACATGTTTCATATGAATTGAAATGTGTTTTCCATACATGAAACATGTTTCATATGAATTGAAATGTGTTTTCCATACATGAAACATGTTTCATATGAATTGAAATGTATTTCAATTGCGTTTTAGTTGTGTTTCAATATTTTGATATGGAAACGCAACTAGTATGGTGCGAGGCAGTGAGTGGCATGTTTCTTGCAACATAGATTATATTTGTATTTCAACCTTTAATTTCATGTAGACATCGTGTCTAATGGAACTTTTATATAGATTCTCTAACACTTTTAATGGTTACAAACAAAATTTCTGGCAAGAATTTCGTTATGATTTGAATATCTAAAAACACTTCGAGCTTATTGAACAATTATAGTTATCTATTGCCTACGATGTCTATTAATTTTGTGAGAGGACAAGAGGTTTTTGATGTAATAGCAAAAGTCCTCGGTCTCTAACAATAAAGTCCTTTGTTCTCGATCAAAACTGACATTGTTGTTGATCGCTGACTTGGTAACTTAAGGAAACCTTTTTGACACTACAGTTAATCCATTGTTTTATTATATACACACCAAACTTAAACATAAACATATATGTATATACCAAGTTACATGACACCTAAACTTTGATACTTCTTCATCATTCCTTAATTCTAAACTAAAACAAGAAAATAAAGAATTTAACACACACACAAACACACATATATATGCCTTAGTGTAAGAGTGATAAAGAGCATATATCACTGTCATAGGTCGGAAAAGAGAGGTAGATTGGGGCAAAGAGAGTTTAATAAACAAAAAGAGTGCCAATTTAGTAACTCATCAAGCAACTACTTGTAGTATGCTCTTCGCTACATATGGCACAGATTTCAATTTGATCCAATGGCCATTCCTTCAATGGATGCTTTGTACGTTTTGGGTAGGAGATTGGTAATGCGAGTTCTGCCTCCTCCTCCTTCTCTTGCAAGGTATCCAATTAGGAGCTCAATGTGCTTAATATATCAGTTTTGAAGTTCTCCAACATGTTTCCAATTTGTGCTCTAGCGACTCCACCAACAATCCTATCGATCCTAGCTAGCACATCTCAGGGTCCTCTACTACTCTTAGAAGTTCCTTGTGAATATCGCTAACAAAGTTCCACAATGTCGTCATAATTTTGCTGTGATATCTCCTCCACTCATTAGCCTAAAGAGTTCTATACAATAATCTCGTATCCCCCACAATAATAAGACACGAAGTGTCTCGAGAGCCAAGTCTCCTTGCATTGCTCTCTGCAAATTGTAGTGGAATCCCTCAACATAGTCTTCAAGACTTCCATCTTTTTGTTGAATCATTCAAAATATTTCTTCTCTTGCCTCATTGTCCTTGCAGTAATCTTGTTATTTTTCCAAGGACTTCTTTTTCATTTGCACCCATGTCGTGATGTTAGCCTACCCTAAACCCATGAACCAATGTGGTGTGGCGCCTTTAAGAGTAGTAGGAAGGAGTTCAACTTCTGTGTGTTAGAGAAATAGTCGTAGCTTCTACAAAGTACATCAAACTCAAAAAGAAAGGTGTCAGGGTGTTCTTTTGAGAAACTATGAAATTTGGCAGGGCTGAATATGGAATGTTTTTCATCTTGGTCTATTTCTCTGATTCTCTGATGGGGAATCCGAAAGAAGAGGATTGCTCCTCAACTTTAAGGGCCATTTCTTCGAAAGAATTGTCTTCCTCTTCGAAGGGTGCCTTGGGAGGTTTAGGAAAAACCAACTCTATGTGACCTTGTTTGTAGGGAAAATCTTCTAGGAACAAAGATTTTGTAGGGTTAGAAGATGAAGGTTGCGCAATTTTTTATTCTACTTCAAAGGATTCAAACTTCTGTCTGACTAGTGAACTTGCTATAGGAGTCAAATAATATGGTTGGTTGTGCCCTTTTTCGTTATGACCTGCACTATTACTTTAGAGAGTTTTTACAAATCTACCAAGTTGATCTCTACTACTAGGCATCTAACAACTCATTATGGCAAAAAACAAACTGCTAATTTTTTTTAGAAGATTAGTGAATCAAATCTATCTTGAAAGAAAGAAATTTGTAAAGCAGCAAGCTAATAGCAAATAAAATCATATAATAGCTAAAGATATCAAGCAACACAACAAAGACAATACTATTGACAATTCCTTAGCAGTGGCACCAAAAATGACGTGCCTTTTAATTACCTTTCTAACGGCTTAGAGAGATAACCAAAAGATTGCTCATTTAATTGTCAACCTTGGGTTTGTAGGGAACTTGTGAATTTTAGATCTAAGACTTTTGTGATCTATAATGTAGATGTAAGTCTTTCGAATTAATCACATTGTTAGGATTTCGTCGACGTTTCAAACCAACTAAGGTGGTTTATCCTCAGGACAAGGTGAGAAATCAATCGATCTGAAGCAATAAATACATGGATGCATCATTGCCCAGAGTTAGCCGTTGAAAATTAGTCATTAGTAAATTCGTTACTGAGGAAGGTAAAATATTATTTAAGAAAAAGTGGTAAGGAGTTATTTGTTTAATTATTCAATATTTAGTTAGGAACTAGTTGTTATGTAATAATTAATTATTTAATTTCGATATTATAAAATAATAATTTAATGATATCAATTTATATAATAATATTATATAAAAATCCTAACGATGTGATTAATCCGAAAGACTTATATCTAAACTTGTGAATTGTCATGCACCATATATGCTAGTACAATCGTGTATGTGTCCGAAGTTGTAGTAACTAAATGATTGTCACATTTTAAAATATAAAGATGCTTTTACAAATTACCATTAATTTAAATCACACCACCCTTTGCAGGAATATAAAGACGCATTGTCTAATCTATGTTGCAAGAAAGTAAATCACTCTTGCAAAAAAGTAAATCACATCAACATCTAAAGATGACTTGATCAAGTATTAAAAAGATCTCGGTGGCCATAACTTAATATGTAGTTGCACATGCAATAAAATGCATTCAATTACAAAGCATTATTTCACAATTGCTTATAAAGAAAATGTAACCATAAATCAAATGCCTGATAAAATAACCAATCCAAATGGTTCAAGAAAACAAAGCAGTTATAATTATGCAAACAAAGCAATTTAACACTACAACAGAGTTGCAACAACGACAATGGCAACAACTACCTTAACTCAAGACATGTTATAAATCCTTCATGAAATCAATTAGTGAATAAATGACGACAGCATTAGCACTTGAGCTACAACAATAAACCAATAGTTTAGACTTGCAACAATGTAATTTATTTGAGTTGTAGCAATTAGTAATTCAGAGTTGTAGCAATATGAAAAACATAGTAAATGTAGAAACATATAGAAGCAAGGAATTACAACTAAGTCGAAGCTATGGAAACAAAAAATACCTGACTAAGGAAGGGGCCCTACCTCCTTAGATGAAGCACTGGCTAGAAAAGAAAAAAAATGTGAATGCTTAACACACCATTACTCAAACTAGAGTAGAAAGGAAATTAAATTGCAAAAATATAGAAAGTACAATGGAATTATCAGTTTCTAATTGCTAGTTCATAGTTACCAGTTACCCAACTCCAGGAGAGTAGATGGTTTTTATACAAAACTTCTCCTATATAAATAAATCAAACAAGTGGATGGATAGCGATGAGAATTTTCATCCTGTTACATTGACTCTTTAAAAAGTAGTAGAAAATGGGCATCAACTGACTCAATTTAGTTGTGTGATAGGTGGAGGCTGAGTCCTCTTCTTTACTTGGTCATCCACTTACTCTTGTCATTTTCTTATGTGATGAATTGTTTGTTAACTGCATGGTTGATCCAACACTGACATTTGGTTGATTGGTTGTCACGCTAGTACAACATACACGAAGATGTACCGAAGTTGAGCAATGAGAAAAACAAGGAGTTGCAACAACACAACACTAACAGGGTAGCATGAGTTGTAGCAACAAGAATTGTAGCGCCAAAGTCACAACGACGATGAGAGAAATCATAGTTGCAACTCTTTGTAGTGACATCTTGAAGTTGCAGTAGCAGTGAAGAGTTCCAGTAGCTGTGGTCACATTTCAAAGTTGCAACGACTAAACTTTGCTCAAGCAGAGAGAGTTATAATCCCTGTAGGGCGTTGCAACCACTTTTTAGACACTTGCTGAGAGGTACTTGTGCAATATTTATATCATGTATGCCACTATTAGTACATAAAGGCAACATATTCTCCAAAAATGGATACAAAAAAGCATTAAAATGGAACATAGAAAGACATTCACAGCTTAACCAAAAATGTATCAATATGGATGGAAAAGTAATAAGAAAGGATGGAAGTGGAAAAATAGTGGACAAAAAAATATTAGATAGGTGTTAAAAACATGCCAATTTAGGCACTCATTAGTTTATCTCTGAACAAGAGGGACCATGGTTTTGCAACTACCTTCAACCTAGAAATATTATCCACAAATTGTGCCATGTGTGATTGAGGTGGGGGGTTCCAAATGAAGGTATCTTCTACTAATTTCCTAAAATCACCTTCTTGGAACCATGAATGATTGCATTGAAGAGGCGAAGGAGGCATGTAATTATCCAAAACTATGTAGAGGATTATTGGAATATGATCAAATAGATCACCTGAGGAGACCCAAGTCTTGGAGGAGATTAGAGAGTTAAGAAGCTTTGACGACAACAAAAAATGGTCAAGTTGTTTTTAGACTTATTCACCATTTGTGTGAAAACTCCTCTAGGTTGAGGAAATCTTTGCAGGCTCTAGATGAACCAAGTGAAACCTTTCCAATAGCACCAATATGAAGCCACTCAAAGGATCTAAGCGAAGATTCGATCGTAATACCTCTTGTAAGGAAGGGATGAAGTTTAAGTCTCCACCTAAAATGAGATTTGGGTCCACTAGGGCACCTGAGGATGCTAGGAATTCTTGGAAAGGAATCTTGTTTGTATAGGGGCCATATACATTTACAATTGTCACATCAATGCCAAGTTCCTTGGCTTCTAGGTAGACTAAGATAGTTGAATCACGAGCAGAGGAAGAAAGTTCCTTAAAGGTGAGACTCCAACTTGCGAGAAAGCCACCCAATAAACCATCCACATATAACTCAGAGAAGGACTGGTTTCGTAACGAGGGCTCAAAATCCACTCTCATGTGAGCGCTATCCACCATAGTCTCTAGGATTATGATGTCAGACCTACATGAAGAAATAAGACACTTTAGGGCTAGTGCTTTTCTAGCACCCCCAACCCCACAGGCATTGAAAGATGAAATAATCATGGATGAACAAATTCGAGGGTTGCTCTAAGGGCCCAAGAAACGGTTGATTGATTTCCATTTTTTATGCCAATAACAACATTTTGTTGGGCTTTGAGAAGGTAGGATTTTTTTCCGAACGAGGTTAGTTAGGACTGAGTACAAAGCCAAACCCTCTTGAGTTTTAGATTCCTCTTTAAGGCAAGCCCACAATCGCAAGACAAACATTTTTTGGGAGAAAGGAGGGCTACAAACAGGAAGATTTTGCATGGAGACTAGAGACATGTTCTTCGATGGTGCATCAAAGGCAACGTAACCAAAAATGAGGATGAGAGAGATTACCATCCAAGGAGACTTGTGTCAGTCTAGCTTAAGTACATGAACTAGGACATGATATTTGTATCAATCCGATCTTCGTAAACTTGGAATCACAATACAATCTGTAGAGAGCTAAGTTAGATTGGTTGTTACTTCTAGGATTAAGTGTTAAAATTAGCTAAACTAAAATCAAAACTCAAAATTTTAATCAAAAGTTAAAGTTAAATCAAGGAAGCATGGAACAAAATTTCTAAACTAAACACACTGCTGGAAATGTAAAGCACACCCAAATTGCTTGTAAATGACCGAAATTGGAAACAATGATTAAGCGGTTTGGTTTAATGGATTGGTAATTCACCAGGGCCTCTCTTTCTTATAAGAGAAAGTGGATAGTTCGTTAGTCATTTATTCATTATAGTAAATTTCAACGAAACACCATTTAAAAAGGTGAGAATGCAGGATGGCCTTCTCCACTTATGAGAGAGAAAATGTATGGTCATTCAAGTAGTCTTCTATGTTGAATTTTGTAGCTATGTTTGGTCTTCATAATTATTATTTTAGTCATTGATGTATTTGTAAAGCATGTTCTTCATGCTATTGTCAAAAGAGAAAAGTATTTGACATGTTCTTCATGTCGGCTTTTAAAAGAAGAAAAATTGAACTTTTAATATTTGAATTTTTGGCTCCAAAGAAGCCAAGTTGACCCTCCTCCTTGTCAAGTTGGCCCCGATCTAAGAGGCACCCTTTCAACCCAGTAAAAGACTATATATATGAGGCATTCAACCTCCTTTCAAAGCAAGCAAGAATCTCAATCTTTTTGAGGCCAATGAAGAGCCTAATTTGAGGCAAGCGAAGAGCCTAATTTGAGGCAATCGAAGAGGCTAATATGAGGCTAAATAAGAATTCAAATATGAGGCTTAGAAGGAGACAAATATGAGGATGATGAGAAGATTATCTGAAGAACAACTTTCCATTGAAAATATGGAGATATCTACTAGTAAAGAAGGATGACTTGCAGGACCAAAATCTTGAGGGAAGATGGAAAAGTTAGAGAGTTGAACCTTAGAAATATAACCAGACTACATGACTGAATTCTTGAGATGGTACAAGACTGAACCTCTAACGAAAGGCAACAAATCAGATCAAGATTGTTGGGCAGACTTATGACTTGACTAGAAGGCAATGGACGGGTTTGACCATGCATTCTTAATGACTAGATGCTCTAGGTGTCTCTCTTGTTGAACTGAATAATTTCTCTAAGGAAAATGTTGTTGGGTTTTTCCCCCATGTAGGTTTTCCGAGGGTAAATTATGTTGTTCTTTGTTTGGCTATCTCTTGATGATCCTATTGTAATAAATGTTATATTGTTGATGTCTTATGTGTAATTTCTTAATGATGAAATAATGGATAAAGAATGTGAAAAAATAACTAAGTCTTTAGAAGTAGTTATCAATATAGAAGACCTGATGAAAAATCAACATGGTATCAGAGGATTGATGAAAGAGAAACCTAAAAGAGAAGCCTAGATCTACCATATTGTCCATAATTTAAAAGTATGGAATCCTAGTTTGCAAGAAGCCCTTGTTTAAGATCAAAGATTTCATTGTTGGAAGAAAACCATGATTCATTCTTGCTTTAGTGGGAAGGTTAGAATTCCTAATTTTGTATTGATGGTAGGCCAAAATACCTCAGGCCTTGAATAGGCCAAGATAAATCTTAGTATGTTTGATCCAAATCTACAAAAGTCCTAAGATCTTGTGAAGGTAAAAAATATTAGATAAATTTTGAGGTCTAAAATGGGCCTCTAAACAAAAATGTACAACCAAAATAAACTTTATAAGAACCAATAGGATTCAAGATGACAATGTCAACCATGGGGGATGATTCATATTTTGGAGTAAAAAAATCAAAATATAAAAAAATAAAATAAAAAAACTAAATTTTCAACTTGTATTTCAACTTATCTCCCTTACAATTTTACTCAAATTTCAAGTGGGAGCACTTGTTGGATGCATAATTTGATTCCTCATCCAAGGAGTACTCATGTTGTTATGAAACCAACTCACGTAAAAGATAGATCAACGACTTAAAAATTATCCTCTTCGAGGGGGAAACCTCCTTTACATTACATAAGTGGACAATTCTTGGATGATACAAATGGAAAGACCTCATTCATATATATAGGAGTCCAAGGGGTCACAATATAATCAGAGCCTACATAACAATAATAATGTAAGGGAACAACAATAATGATAGTGGGCTTCTATGGGGCACAACAATAACCATATGGGGGCTACATGGGTACAAAAATAACAATAAGGGGGCTACACTAGTATTATAGGGACCTAACATGCCCCTCTCCTTCAAAAAAGTGTTGTCCTCAATGCTTGAGTAGTTATGGATGCTTCTTTATAAAATTCTCATCCTCCCATGTGGAATCTTCAATGGGTAAGTTCTTCCACTTAATGAGATACTCTGAAATTGATCAATTCCGTAGTTGTTGGGTTCTTGTTTCCATGACTACTTCAGGCTCAAATATGATTTTCCCTTCTTTGTCAAGTTCTGGAAACACTGTTTGAAATGGAAGCTTGTCATTGATAACCTTCTTTAAGCATGAAACATGGAAAACATGGTGTACTAAGAAAGATTCAAGCAACTCCAATTTGTATGCTAATCTTTTGCAACACTTTGTAAGGACCATAGTACTTGGGTGCTAATTTATTATACTTCTTAGCTTGCTTGAGAGACATTTGTTTGTATGGTTGTTGTTGTAAAAATACCCAATCACCTACATCAAAACTTCTTTCACTGCAATGCTAATTTGCTTGTTGTTTCATTTGATTCTGCGCTAGAGTGAGGTTATCCTTTAATAGTTGGAGAACTTGTTGTTGATGCTCGATGTGATCTTCCACTGCTTGAACCTTAGAATTTTATCTTGAAGATGATGTGATGGCTGGTGGGGATACCCATAAAGTGCCATAAATGGGGTCATTTTTGCTGCAGTATGGAAGGAAGTGTTATACCACCATTCAACTAGAGGTAACCACTTGACCCATTGTGTTTGTTTATCAAGTACAGAGCAATGAATATATCCTTTCAAAGATTTCTTCACTATCTTATTTTTCCCATCATATTGAGGATGATAAGATGAGCTATGAGCTAATTGAGTACCAAGACAAGAAAATAATTGCGTCCAAAAATTTCTAGTGAAAATTGGATCTCTGTCACTTACTATAATCTTTGGGTTTCCATGAAGCTTTTGAATTGTCTCCATAAATGCAGTAGCAATTGTACTAGCTTTAAAAGGATGAGATAAAGCACAAAAGTGTGCATACTTGGTAATTTTATCAACTACCACCATGATGACTCTCTTTCCTTCAAACTTGGGTAAACCTGTGATAAAATCCATTGAGACCTCCTTCTAACACTGACTTGGAATGACTAAAGGTTGTAACAAACCTGGGGTCTTAATTGTCTTAACTTTATTTTGTTGGCAAACCAAACATTCTGCGATAAAATTCTAAATATTAGATTTAAGGCCATCCCAAAAAAATTCCTTCTTAACCCTATGGTAAGTTTTTAAAAATCCTAAGTGCCCTCCTAAGGGAGAAGTGCAATTCCAAAAATATGTTTTGTTTGAGTTGGGAATTCTTACAAAGATATAAGTGATCTGTGTACCATAATGAATCATTTTTCCAGCTAAATGTACAAGATGTACTTGGATCTTACTGCAACCTTTCAATAAGTGGCCACACTTCTTCATCATTATTCCATTCATCCCTTGCTCTAGTTATCCACTCAAGTTGGATAATAGAAATGACACAAAGAAATGTTTCCACATCCTCATCCTTTCTTGAGAGTGTATCTGCAACAACATTTTGCTTCCCTTTTTTGCAGATGATTTCAAAGCCATAACCCAACATCTTTGTCACCCATTTTTGCTGCTCTTATGAAGATAACATTTGTTCCAAAAGTATCTAAGACTAGCATTGTTGTGGGGAAAAATGCCTATGTAGGACGATCCTATCCACCTAAGGTGTGACAGTGCCTTAGCAACAAACAGAGACAGCTATTCTGGTTCCTTCCTTTATGAAATGTGAAAGAAGAGAGATCAATAGACTTACCGGTGTCTTCCGTTTGTCACTCGATCTGGTCTCTCTTCTCTTTGGGAGTTCACAACTACTTGCCTTCTTTCTTATCCAGCTTCAACGGGTTCCTGCGATCACAAGAGAACAGCTACTTGCGACAAGAGAACAGCTACTTGCGACAAGAGAAGAACACTACACAAAGACAGATATTCACATTCATAACTAGTTTAGGATTAGAAATAAACTAAATACACTAATGCATTCATACATCAAAAATACATCAGCATATAGGAGAAACCAAGATAGCTTTATTGATGAATAACAAGGTTCAGGAAGAGATACAACCCAGAGGGCTCCAATCCAACATCTCCTTCCCAGAAAATGGAATTCCTATCTTCACCCCCTTCAAAGCATTAAGCACCCAATGATTCCAATCTCAAACCAACAACAATTCTTTGCAATAACAAAATTCCAGCCTCTAGATCTCATGGAGGAGAGATCCATATATAGATGTTTGGAGAGAGGATGAGTCAGCGTGAGATCTGACTAGTGTCCTCTCCCTCTGTCAGTTCTTGAGTCCACTTGGAGGTTCTTGCTTCCACTTGGAGATTTGGAACCTCTTACTCATCACCAGTCGAATTCCTTGAGGCAAGTGTCATTTTGGAAGCTTCCTGGGTTTTGACACCTTGAGAAATGAGCCTGCCACATGTCCACTCTCGTTCAGCGCAGGTAGCCAGTGTTCCCTTTGACATTCAATGCAGGTAGCCAGTGTTGGCTTTGACATTCAGCGCAAACAGCTAGTGTAGCCACTGAAATGATCCTGAATTGACTTGTTTTTGAGCAGTTTCTGGTGGAGAACTTCTGTGAATTGCTGTGGTTTGTTAGCCTTGTTCCTCTAGGGGTAGGAACAACATGTTTAGGGACTTTGGATCCCTTAGATTATGGACATTTCATGCTCAATGTTGTAAGGCACAAAAATGTCTATAACAAGCATGATCTGTTTTTACCTTGAAGTGTCTTCCCATTAGGTAAGGCCGCCATTGTTTTAGTGCATATAGTATTGCCAAGATTTCCTTCTCATAAATATGTTTGTGTAAATACTTTCCTTTGATTGGAATACTTCCAAAAGAAATGGGTATTCCTTCTTTCCTTAAAACAACACCAATTCCATTTCCCAAGGCATTACATTCCACAATAAAAGTTTTTGTGAAGTCTGGCATAGCTAAGACCAACGCTTGGCACATTGCCTCTTTAAGATGTTCAAAGGCCTTTGTTGCTTCTGGAGTCCAAGAAAATGCATCTTTCTTCAGTAATGATGTTAGAGGCATCGTTATTCTCCCATATTTATTAACAAACTTGCAATAATACCCTGTCAACCCGAGAAATTCTCGAAGGGCTTTATGGTTGTGGGGATTTTCCATTCTTTAATGGCTTTAATTTGTTAGGGTCTACCTTAACACCCTCATGAGATACAATATGACCCAAATATTGCACCTCATGTACTCCAAAGAAACATTTGGAGGTTTTTTCATATAATTGTTTCTCCTCCAATATTTTTGAGCACTCTGTTAACATGTTGAACATGATCCTTCCAAGACTTGCTGTAGATTAGTATATCATCAAAAAATATTAACAAAATTTTTCTAAGGGTTTGAAAATGGAATTCATCAAACCTTAAAATGTGGAAGGTGCATTAGTAAGGCCAAAAGGCATGACCAAAAATTCATAATGAGCCTCATGAGTTTTGAATGATGTTTTCGGAATGTCTTCAGTCTTCATTCTAATTTGATGATATCCTGAACAAAGATCCAATTTGGTGAAGTAAATTGCTCAATGTAATTCATCCAACAATTCATCAATTACATGAATGGGAAATTTATTTTTAATAGTGAGCTTGTTGATCTCCCTATAATTCATACACATACATCATGATCCACTGTTCTTGTGCACCAATACTATTGGAGCAGAGAAAGAACTTTGACTAGGTTGAATTATACCAGCCTCTAACATTTCTACAACCATACATTCAATTTCACTCTTTTGTGCATAAGGATATCTCTGAGCACTGATGTTTGGAGGAACACTTCCTGGAATTAAATGAATAACATGATCATGCTCATGAATAGGTGGGAGGCCTTTAGGAGTCTCAAACACCTTGGAATGATTGTCCAAGACTTTTTGGATATTTGGAGAAATATATGATTTGATGTTTGAACCTTTAGTGAACATAATTATGAAATTACGACCCATTTTTCTTTCTTTAGAAGATTTGTCGTGCCATTAGAGCTGATTATCTTTCTTGGTTTCCCTGTGATACCTCTTAATTCAACTTCCTTTCCTTCCCCCAAAAAAATCAAGAAAAGTTCTTGAAAATTGAAAGTTATCATCCCCAAAGATTGTAACCATTGGATTCCTAGTACAACATCAACACCACCCATGGAATGGAAAGCATTGGAATATTCAATACATATTACCCCATGGTCAGCTTGATATTATGGCACTTTACAGAGAAATGTATAGTTCCTCCATTTGCAACCATCACTTGACACTCTAATGCTAGATATAGGAAGCAATTCAATTCCTTGGCTATCTTACAATGAATAAAATTATGGGTACTACCCAAATCAACCGACACTATTACCTTTTTCTTCTTGATATATCCTTCTATCTTGAGAGTTTGAGGAGTGGTAATTCCTGCCAATGCATTACAAGATATGTTCAGATTCATTTCTTCTTTCTCCGGGGTTGGTTCTTGGTGTATATCCTCCTCTTTTGATGTTTCTTGTTCCTTTTCTTCCTCCTCTTCATAATCTATGTAGAATAATTTCTTCTCAACACTCTTATGACCTTTAGTGTATTTTCTATCGTAATTGTAAGAAATCCCGTTTGCTCTTTTTTCCTCCAATTGTTGTGGTGTCAACCTTGTTTCTTGTGGAAGACTAGGAGCAACAACACTTCCCATCTTTATAGTTGCGAGTGGGAGACTTCCTTGTTGCCATAATTTTGCTTTCAATTTTTCTTGCCACCCCGAGTGCATTCTCCAATGAATCAAGTTCCTAAAGGCGAACCTCATTTTGGATGTTATCTTTTAAAGTCTGTATGAAGACATCAATCGCATGCTCCTTTGGAATATCGGTTACCCTAATATTCAATTTTTGGAAGTCTTTAATGTGTTACGCCATTGAACCCTTTTGTTTGAGATTTATCAATTGGCTAAAGAAGGTGTTGCTCTTTGTATCTTCATATTGTGCTATCATTTCCTACATAAAAATTGACTTGGTGACAAGTAGTTTATGAGAACAAAGACATCTATACCATACAAACTAATTGGGTTCTAAATATAGAGATGAAATACATAGCTTTTGTGAGGGTTGCACATCCTGTAGATCAAATTATTGCTCCATCTATAGTATCAATCTTACTGGATCCTTTCCATTAAACTTATTCGTAGCTATCTTTGGAATTTGGTGGTTCTTAAACCCCACATTGGAGTCTCTAAAATAATAATTCATATTCCTTTTGTCCTCATCATGATTTTAATGGATTACCTTGTCACCACTTGGAAGCCTTTCTTGCAATAACTTTGTCAATCCTTCCATCTTGACATTCATCATTGCTTCCATGTCTGCTTTAAACCATTCATGTCGTCTTTTCTTTGTATTTTTAAACCATCCATGTCACCTTTTAATCCATACATATCCCCTTTTAAGCCATCCATGTCATCTTTGGTTGCTCTTTGTGAGAGCAAATTTTGTTGCACTTGGTCTCGTAATTTTGATATATCATGCTGCAATTCTTCCTCTTCATACGTCATAGTAGAGGTTTCTGAGGGCTTAATGGGTGTATAATTATTTTGTTTTGGAGGAATTTTAGAATCGAATACTGATATTTATGCTTCAATATGCCCTTTGAATCACTTGAAACTATTTTTTCAAACAAAAGTTTTGCAAAATTTAAAAAATAGACACTTTTTTCTTGCTTTTTAGGAGCTCGATATTGAAATTATTGTGTCTCTGTAGTTTGGGATTTCCAAGGTCTGAAATTTAGCCCTTTGTTATCCCTATGAATCTTCTTTCTGATGCCACAATTTAGACCAATATTGGATTCTTCAATATAGAGTCATGCCAAATCTCCAGCGATGCCCTAATTATGGATTGGTTCAGTAGAGAGAAGTTGTATGGGATTTCACGTGTCATTGTTTTAGCCTTTGGCCCTAAAAATGCTACCAGAAAATACTACAGTCTGTGCGATTTTAGCCACCTTTTACATAATTCAAATATGATCCCCGATACGAAAGTTATGACAATTTTACCTAAGTCACATGTTTGAGACTGAATTTTGGAGCCTATAAAAACCCTAACTTCTTCTGACCATATCTCAGAAAAGATAGCAAACGAGATCTGAAATTTCGGCACAAAGTTCAGTAAGATTTCGGCTCCACGTGGTCGCAATTTCAGCTTTTGAAGCTTCGTAGAAAAAAGTTATATCGAAAATTCCTCAATGACCCATTTGGAGCAACGAAACCCTAGAAGCCAAAGCTCTAATACCAAATGTTATGCATCCAACTCACAGAAAAGATAGATCAATGCCTTAAAAATTATCATCTTCGAGGGGGAAACCTCCTTTACATTACATAAATGAACAATTATTGGATGATACGAATGACAATACCTCCTTTGTATATATAGGATCCTAAGGGGTCACAATATAATTAGAGCCTACATAACAATAATAATGTAAGGGCACAACAGTGACAATAGTGGGCTTCTATGGGACACCACAATAACAATATGAGGGCTACATGGGCACAATAATAACAATAAGGGGGCCTACACTAACAATAACAATAATAGGGCTGCACTATTATTAAAGGGATCTAACACATGTTGCATACTTTCGATGGACCCTGCTAGAGGAAAAATGAGAAATAAATGAAAAATGTTAGTGCAATAACATTTTTTCATGTATATGTCATTTTTTTTTCTCTATAAGGGTCCATTGAAAGTATGCAACATGGGTACTCCTTGGATGAGGAATTAAATTCTGCATCCAACAAGTGATCCCATTTGAAATTTGAGTAAAACTGTGGGGAGATAAGTTGAAAATACGAGTTGAAAAAGTAATTATTCTTTTTTCCCTTTAAAATTTGATGATGTAATGTAATATTATTTTATTATTTTATAATATTCCTTAGGAGGCCCATTGTATACCTCCAAAATTCTCTAATGTCTCATAAGGTCTGAGGATACCTCTATCAGGTTGCGAGAGAGCCACAAAAAAAATCTCAGAAGACTAAAAGGAGCAACTTCAGGCTGAGGAATCTTAGAAGGAGTCTGAAGTTTGAATGGGCTTGTGAAGACTTGATTAAGGACTGTTTTAATCACATTGATACTTTTGATTATATCAAGGGTTAAACATGCATAAGGCATGTCTGAAGACTCTATCATGGTGAAGATTAAGCTAAAAGATCCTCCCTTATTGTGGTGTATAGACTTCATTCCTTTTCATGCTTTGTGGCATCTGTCCTTGAAAAATTATTTGAAATAAGATCTAATGTATGATGTAAATCTATGGAAGTAGGATTGTAAATGAAATCATAAAGGACAAATGTATTGCTCAATCTTATACTAAATCTATATCCATGTGGAAGGCCGATTATGACCTTATAAAATCACAATGAATTCAAAACTTAACCTACAATTTTTTTTTTTGGTGAGTAACCTCTTTTGTGATTTGATCAAAGTTTCATAAGAAGAAAGGATCAATGAACCGTACCTTGTTTACAAGGAAAAGTTCTCAGCACAAACTTGTGATTGTAAGTATACTAACGTCAAGAAGCCTCAAATGACTGTACTTTTTTTAAAAATCATTCCACAGTGAAATCTATATACTACAACGATCTTTGAAAGTTTGAAGCCGAGTCACTTAATTTCTTAAGGAACCGAGATAGTTTCACTTAAAATAAAGCATCCAAAATAAGTTGAAAAGATTTATGTATGAAGACATGCTAGAAAAGTCATTCCTTGAGTTCTCGAAGGCACTATACATAAAAGAAGGGTTTGTGTCAATGCCTTAGTTTGGACTGATATCTTAGTTTGAATTTTTTTCATGAGCTTCAAAACCAGTTCCTCTTGAAGTCTTGTGATGGTTAGTGAAATTGATATTGTATAGGACTCGAATTGATGAATTAGTTATGGGAATGCAAACCTTACTAATGCTTGAAATAAGAATAATTATTTTAGTTAAGACCATGTATAAGTTTGGGTGAAAAAGTCTGTGTTAATGACTTGTAACATAAATTTCTTTGGAAGCTATTGATGTCCAATATGCCTTAAAGAATTAAAATTAGAAGACTATGCCAATATTTTGAAAACGTTGCCTTAAAAATTATATGAAGTTATAGAGATCCTTAAAGAATCATTTAAGGACAATTATTGATATGTAACATATAAACTATCTTTGTGCATGCACGTATGATATGGACAACCAATGGGAGTGCAAAATGTAATGACCAAAAGATGCAAAGTCTATAATATTGGTGATATGTCTTACATTGATATGCAAAGTCTAGAATTGTAGCTCGATAAGGCTTGAAGAAAGCTTGAGTAATTACTTAAGCATGTCACCAATATAAGAAATGAACCTTGCAAAATACTTGAAAATATGAAGTGACACACACACACACAAACATATATATATATATATATATATATATATATATATATATATATATATATATATATATATATATATATATATATATATATATATATATATATATATATATATATATATATATATATATATATTTCAGGGTTCTGTTTTTCCTTTTAAAACATTATAATTCAAAAGAAGGACATTGTTACAAAACATTGACACCTTGCATTGTTGAAGTTTTGGAAGATGCATTATAAATGTTGATGCTATGAAAGCTCACCTTGATGAAGGAAGTGCATTAATATGATAATATCACAATGAAGAAGAAGTCGAGTCCTCTTTCAAGGTTGAAATTCCTCTCAAGAAAGATGAGTGATTTCCAGAACTCGATGTGTGTAGGCTACTTGGGTTGAAAGGCTCAAAAAACAATGTTTAGCTAAATTTATAGTAATTCTCAAGCATGCTTGGACAATGAAATATGGAAAGGAGAATTTACACATTGTAAGATATGTTGGACTTGCAAGAGGTGTAAAATGGATTTGTAAAAGTTTAGGGTTTGGAAGACTGAAAGTCTAGGATATGAAAAATTCTAGGGTTTTAGACATTTGGATATAGGGTTTGTAAACCCTAAAAGGGAAAAAGGGCTTGAATAAGAAACTTCTAGGGTTTGAGGAAAAATCCATAGGATTGGATCTAGATCAATGTTTCCGTTGAAAGTAGAAACCATAATTGATGTAAGGAAGTAATGACGTGATGATGATGATGTGGATGAGGTTGATAAAGTTGCAAAATGGATGCAAGAAGGCTAAGATCAAGAGAGATGACATTACCTGTAATACTCAAAAGATAAGTATTTTTTACCTCTCTTCTTTGATTATTACTACTATTGTTGTTAGCTATTCTCGTGTCCTTGTATTATTTACTTGGTTGTAATTGCTCTTCCATGAGGATTGCAGGTACATAGTAAAATCTGCCAAGGCTCTAGAAAACAGATGGAAGAAGTGGAAGATTGAAGCAAAATAAGAGGATTTTCTCAAAATCATGATTTGAGTGATATTATATTAGATGAGATCCAAGCTTAGAGGGAGCAGACAAATCAACAAGTTTGAAGGATACCTTAATCGTGCTGAAGAAAATTCAATGGTCCAACATGTAGGAGTTGACAGTATATACAAATACAAAGCAGGAATTTAGGATAGAAGGTTCACTCAAAAAGAGGGAGAGGATCATGACAAGACATTTTCTCCAGCTGTAATTTTGTTAAAACTATTACCGTGGCTTTGAAATTGTACCAGATGGATGCAGAGAACATTTTTCTCAATAATTGAGGAGAAATAAGTGTACATAAAGCTACCTCAAGGCTTTGAGGTACATGAAAAAATATCTCATGATTAAAGAAGGCTACCACAAGAAAACATATTGGGATTGGTTAATCTTATTTGATTTGTATCTGGTGGAAGCTAAAGGACTAGTGTGTCAGAGGGAGCATTTGTGGCAGAAAGAATTGCCTTTGTATCAAAGGGAGAAGTCAAAGAGCCTCATTTTAGCTTCAGGGGGAGCAGACCTCTGAGTTTGAGAAGATGGAATTTCACTGACATTGTCAAGTTAGATAGCTAATATGTTGAAAGGTAGCAGTGTGAGAGGAAGCATCCATTCAGGGTGACAGGAAAGCAATTGTGGTGATGGACCCAATGAAAGAATCCAAGGCATGTTGCTCAACATGGTACAATTGGTCATGGAAAAGTCAGTTATGATTTGAGTTTTGTCTCAAACAGTGACATACAACTACATATTTAGATTGGGTTGAGAGTATTGGAGACAAAAAGAGTTCATCAGGATATTGCTTCAATAGGAAGCAAAGATTTGTCGCACTCAGTATTGCAACGACTACATATATTGTAGCTAGATTGGTAAGTTGAGAAGAAGTATGGCTTCAAAGGATACTTTCAAGAATATCTTGATCAGGTGTAAGTGATGACCATGATGACTGATTATAGCACCAGGAGATCCAATATTGAGACATGGTACAAAAATAAGCATAGTGGCTTTAGTATTATTCTATAGTATATCAGATTGCTAGAAAAGCCTTTGTCTCTGGGTGAAGTCTATATATATAGTTCAAGGAAAAGCTTGGAATTGTTGAGTATACCTCTCTTAGTGAGAGGGAGTGCTAATGAGATAGCATCATGGACTGAAATTCTCCCTATGTCAAGTATATTGATCCGAATTAGGGAGAATGGTATGGAAGAGGAAAATCATTCTTATTGTGTCTAGTATGATGATCCGAATGAGGAAGAATGGTCCTAAAGCATCAAGTTTGTTTAGAATTAGGTCCTAAATTACTTAGTGAGAGTGTGACCTTTGGATATTCACCATGTGTCAAAGATATTGACCTGAATTATGGTGGACCAAGACTACTCTGAATGCCATGTGTCATGTACCAACCTGAATTAAGCTGACTAGTTGATGCTAAATGATGTACCACATGTCTGAAGTAATGACTCAAATTATGGGGAGGATATACCATAGATCCAAAATACTAGCCCGAATTATGGTGAGGATGTACCATGTGTCTAAATTCCTGACCCGAATTATGGTAAGTATATACCATTGGTCTAAGGTACTGACCTAGATTATGGTAACTTGTTGATCTACCATGTGTCAAAGTTGTTTGACCAAATTATGGTAATTGATTGATGCTACTGGTTCACCATCTGTCACATTTATGTTGACTCGATTATGGTGATGATTTGTTTAACCTTTTCTTAGAGAAATTTGTCAACACGAGAGCATTTAGATAGCCATTATGAATATCTCCCTAGCTAAGAGGGAGTGATGAATTTAGTAGCCATGGTTGGTATTCATAATTATTATTTTATTCATTAATGTATTTGTAAAGCATGTTCTTCATGCTACTCTCTAAAGAGAAAAATATTTGACATGTTCTTCATGCTACTGTCTAAAGAGAAAAATATTTGACATGTTCTTCATGTAAATTTTTAAAAGAATTTTTTTTTAATTTTTAATATTTGAATTTTTGGCTCCAAAGAATTCGAGTCAGCCCTCCTCCTATTCAAGTCGGCCTTAATCTAAGAGGCACCCATTCAGCCTAAAATAATATATATATGAGGCATTCAACCTCCATTCAAAGCAAGCAAGAATCTTGATCTCTCCGAGGCTAGCGAAGAGCCTAATATGAGGCTAAATAAGAAGTCAAATCTGAGGCTAAGAAGGAGAAAGATCTAAGGTTAATGAGAAGCTTATCTAAAGTATAATTTCTGTTGAAAAGAAGGACCTATCTCTAGTAAAGAAGGACGTGTTGCAGGACTAAACCTCATAAGTATAACCAAGTTTCAAGACCGTAATCTTGGGGGAAAATGGACAAGTTGGAGGGCCGAACCTTAGAAGTATAACCAAATTTCAAGACCACATTAGTGAGATCCTACATGAACAAAACTTTGAGGAAAGGAAACATATCAAATCAAGATTTTTGGCTAACTTATGACTTAACTAGGAGGCAGTGATCTAGGTTTGATCAAGAATTCTTAACGACTATATGATCTAGGTGTGTCTCTTGTTGAACTTACAAATTTATCCATGGAAAAGGTTATTAGGTTTTACCCCCATGTGGTTTTCCTAGGGTAAACTCGTGTGTTCTTTGTTTGGTTGTCTCTTCATGATCCTACTAGCATAAATTTTATATTGTTGATGTCTTCTATGTAATTTATTAATGATGGAATAATAGATAAAGAATGTGAAAAATAACTAAATTATTAGAAGTATGTATGGGTTTGGGAAAGTGGAAATAGTAGTATGACTTATTATATAAGTAAGTGGTGAACAAGTTCCCTGATCGATAAATCAACTAACCACACAGGTTGTTCAAACCTTTCTCCCTACCTGATTAATCTTTCAATGGAAATTAGCAATCCCATACAAATGGTGGTCCCTAGTCTAATCTGGTTTCCATTATAATGATTTATGATTTATAGTCTTCATCTAGAGTGTTAAAACCACTCATTAACCACACTACCCACTGGCTATTATCAGTATAAAAGATCCGATGAAAAATCAACATTCTACTCATGTTCTTAATTGGTGTATGTCTAATTCATTGGTTTAGTCTAAAGGGAAATAAAAACATGAATAATGGTTCAAATAAAGCAAGGAACTATGTTGCTCATTAATATAATGCTAAGTGAAATTTTGCGAAAGGGTTGGGGCCTTCTCCACCGAGAAATGTGGTGGATGGCACTCCTGCTTCTTTTCTCAACTTGTAACCTACCTTATTCTTATATGTAACAACTACCTTGCGATAAATAAAGCTTATGAACAATACTTGAAATCATGAAATATAACAACAACATGAAACATGATATGGATAACAATATGGAAGTGAGCTCACACATAAACCATGAAGCAACTAGTATGAACAAGGTAAGTAAAAATACATAAGCAAATCTCGAAGTTAAAGAGTATAAACATAATAAGAACATATATGAATAGGTTATACTAGCATGTACAAATGAATGAACAACACATAAAAAATAGTGCACAAACTTTGGTTTGCGGGGGCCCTCCACCCCTCAACAAATGCAACAAATGTCTACCAATGGTTGGAAATCAAAACAACATCATATATTAAGTGAAATAAGCTCACAAAAAGCTTCAAAAGCCCAAAGTATGAGCTACAAAATATTTCTTCAAAGTATTCTAATTACAAACTTGTTTTGCAAGCACTATTTGCTTGATTTTATAAGCAAAAACATAACAAAATACCTAAAAAATCTCTTTGTTGGTTATTGTGGTATATCCTAGAGATGCAATATGATCAAGTTAACTTTTCTTGATGCTCATATCATGGACCAAATTGAGCAAAATCAAATCTGAACGAAATTCCTAAACTATCATGTGTTTTCCTTGTTGAATTGAGTGTGTTCACTGAGCATCCCATGATTGATTTCAACGAGTGGGTGGGTGCTCATACTTCTCGAGATATCGATATACAAAATCAATATCTTTAAATTTTCCCAAGTTTCTTACAGATACCAAAATGAATGATTATTTATGAGATATATTGCCTCTAGTAAATTCATATCACATTGAATTTATTTCATAATTTTTTGAAAATTAAAATTGTGCAACACAATACCTTAGGTAACACATTTATTAGGCCAAACATGACCAAATTGTAATAGATTTGGGTTAAAAGTTCATGTAATAAAAGTTAATAAATGCAAAATAATACCACGGTTAAGGGACACTTATTCCAAGTTGAATGTTGGGAAACATATCCTAGTGGGGATCACTTGATGTGTTTATGGATAAGGGAAATTGGCAAAGGCAATGACAAAGGCTTTGGAAAGGAAAAGTGATATTATTTTGTATTTATTTATGAAAACAAAGGAAATTAGGAGAAAAGGAAGGTGAAAGGTCACAAGATTCATGTGAGGAAGAAAATGAAGCAAAATAAGGGAAAATTGAAGAAAATAGAGGCCTGATTAATAAAAAGGATTATGAGGATCAGTTCATAGCACTTGCTGGTTTAGCCTTTTGCCAATTCAGTTTTGGAATTAGTCTCAGAGAGGAGAAGAGCACCAAGAGGAAAATGAAAGCAAACATGCAAAGGAAGGAAAAGGAAAACAAAGGAAAGCAAGGATCAAGCAAAGAAAAGTTGGATCAAGCAGCTTCAACAAGAATACTTGAAGGTAATAGGCTGCATATATGATTTCCTAGCTGGTTTTGACATGCATGGTATTTGCATGTTGGTATTTGGTTCCTTTTCTGTCATTAGCAAGGATTTTTTTGGGTTTTGATAGTGGATTTTAGCATAGCCTTGCCATTTCCGGATAGCCATGGTGTGATGGGACTTTTCTCAGTTTTATCTTTGGATTGCTGGAAGATTTTGGATCCGTGTGAGGTGGTCTCAGGAAAATTCCCAAAGGCCTAGGAATCCCTTGACCGACAATGGAAAGATACATGATAAAGCCTGAGGGTGGAGATGGAAAAATTCCTCAAGATATTGGAGAAGAAATTCTGAGGCATCCAAGTTCAGTTTGGTTTTGTGATCTTGACACCAATTTAGGTGAGGTCACGGTATGGTGAGAGTGGAGGTGGTTTAACCTCTGGGTTCCCTTGGTTGTTTATGGATTGCTTTATCCCATGAGATCCCACATTAATGCTTGAAATATGGCACGGGGGTGATTGGATGAAAGAAAGATCTGGTTCAACCAATATATGGTTGGGTGGTTCGTGGAAGTCCTGAACCTAGTTGGCTTTTGCCTATGTTTAATAAGAGCTAAGTTTCTCTTGCTTTTGGTGAGTAAATGTACTTTTTATTATGTGGATTTAATGGTTGTTCTCTCATTGTTATTTATTTGGTTATATGTTGGTTATAAGCATGGTTATATGAAAATTCTAAGAAATGGCTCTATTCATGTTTTATTTGTAACTGAATAAATAATGAATGAAAGAACTAATTGATGTTATGAAAACTAATGTGAGAAGGTAGAGACCCTTTTTGTTAAAACTTAGATAAGTTTGTAGTCCCTTATGCTCATACTTGCATTCATGACCTGTAGGTTGCATATTTACCAAGTGTTTGAAGAAATGTCAGTCCTGGTTGGGGAAGGTCAAGTCAAGTCCTAGTTTCAGTTTTTGGTTAACGAGCATTGTTTTCATGTTTTTTATGAGTTTTGAAAGTTTAATAGAGTTATGGGTAGAAGTTAAACCCCAACCTTGGAAAATAGCCTTAAATATCGCAGTTGCTGGCATAACACTAACATAAAAATGCTACAGTCGCACTCAGGTAGGCTCATGGGAGAGACTGGGGAATCTTCGCCACTTGGAGGGCTTGGAAAGGGAGCGACTGGGGCTCGAGTTCAACAAAAAGGTGAGTTGTCTCAAGGAAAGAGGTCCAACAAGGGTGGGTTAGCCCTTTGGAGGCCCTGTGGCATTTAGGAAAAGGTCAACAAGGTCTAGTTGTGCCGACTCCATTACCTTAAGGTCATCTAGGAGGTTGATTCTTATCATAATAGCCCCTCAGCTCATGTTTACCCCAGGCAAGTCGGTGAAAGTGGGTAGATATTAGAGGAGGTGTGTTACAGGGTGGTATCAGAGGGGGTTGTGCTCTCTTTGGGTAATGTTTGATGTTATTAAATAATGAATCCATACATGCGAGGAAAATTTTTTGATAGAGGAGGAATGACCTATTATAGAGTTTTATGAACCCAACGTTTCGGACTACCAAGTGAGTCCATCATCAGGGGATGCGTCAATAGATATTCTGAAGATATTAATGATGGATCCATGAGCTATATTTCAGAGTATAAAAACAAAAACAAATATAAACATATAAAATAAATAAAAAATAAAAACTGAAACAAATATAAACATATAAATAAATAATTGATTACTTCATAACTAATGATTTGATAAAATTAAAATAAAACTCAAATCATAATGTATTAATTATAATATTATAATAACATATGAATTTAAATTAAACATATAGTCGTAATAACTCAAATTAAAATAATTAGAAATTAACACTAGAAATTATATATAAATTATAGTGAATTAAATCACCAAATCTTTAAGGGTTAAATTATATATAAGACATTCCATTTAGGAACCTGAAATTAAGAATTATTAATAAAAATGAAACAAATAAAAAGATGTATATATATAAAATCAATTAAACAAATTAATTAATTAATCAAATAAACTAATTAATTAATTAATTAAACAAATTAATTAAACAAATTTAAATAATATAAAAATTAATAAATAAAATAATCAATTTAATAAATAATAAATAATAAATAATAAAATTAATTAATTAATCAATTAATTAATTTGTTTAATTAATAAAATTCCTATCTTAAAAAGCTTTATGAATCTCCAAATGTCATGGATAACTTTGAAACCTTGCTCACAACGAAAGAAGTTTTCTCATTAGAAGACATTGATTTTGGGGTTAATCGCCTGACAAATGGGAAAGATAAGGACATTGAAGGTTACCAGGCAGAAATCTTAAAAATTGGAGGTCCTGTCCTCATCCCCCACATCCACAAGCTTTTCAATCAAGCAGTCAAGCAAGGGTTCCCTAAACCATGGACTGAGAGCCTCATTATCCCTATTTTTAAAAGTGGGGATACAAATAACCCCTCTAATTATCAGACAATTATGATCAGCCCTCTCTTAGCCAAGTTATATGGTATTATTTTGGAAAAGAAGTTGAGCATATGGCTTGAAAGTGAAGGTAATCGGGCTAAAGGCCAAGCGGGTTTTAGAAGGCATCACTCAACAACAAACCACCTCGTTATGCTTAGGATCATTGTGGAGGAATGTCGTAATGATAAATCCAATCTCTTTTTTTGCTTTGTGGACTTTAGAAAGGCTTTCGATATGAAACAACCTTTGAAATAGATTAGAAGAGCTAAAGGTTCCTTTCGAGTTGAGAGCTGCCACTATAAGGTTATACGAGAATGTAATTGCCAAGCTAAAAAGAAATCAGGGGTGGTCGAAAGATATTAAATGTAATATCGGAGTTAAACAAGGTTGCCACCTCTCCCCTACTCTATTTGGCATTTACATCGACAATCTTGAAGGGTATTTAGAGGAGGCAGGATGTGCTAGCAGGATCTTAGCTGGGATAGTCATCATCCTTCTTCTCTATGCTGACGATATTGTTCTTCTCGCAAGGTGCCCATCTGATCTTGATAAGCAACTTAGGCTTCTTAAGGATTTCTGCTCTACCATGGGTATGACTGTTAACACTAACAAAACAAGAGTTACGATTATCAAATCCAAGAAGGACACTTACGCTAATTTTATGTATGACAATAATAACTTGGAGGAAGTGTATTATTACAAGTATCTAGGAATTGATATTCATCACAAGCTCAAATAGAACTATAGCATTGAGAAAAGGATTAATGGGGGGTGGAAAGCTTATTTTGGTCTTGAAAATAATTGTAAAACCACAAACCTCGTAATGTGGGATAAAAAGAAGTTCTTCTTTGAAACTTTAGTCAATCCTGTTATCTTATATGGATGTGAGGTCTGGGGTTGCAGCATCTCTAAAGAATCCTGGAGAAAGATTGAGCAAATCCAGAAGCGTTTTATAACGATAACCTGAAAATTGAAAGTAAT
Organism: Pinus tabuliformis; assembly: GCA_031772625.1. NCBI lineage: Eukaryota > Viridiplantae > Streptophyta > Pinopsida > Pinales > Pinaceae > Pinus > Pinus tabuliformis. The sequence continues at coordinate 1,843,758,403 of CM062817.1, read as the reverse complement.
ACACCCTATCCTATTCTCCTTATAGAAGTAGGTCTTTCCCCTATTGAGAGCCTAGCTATGACTAGGCTTCTGGTATACTAGCACAAACTCAATAACATAGGAGACCATAGACTTCCTAAGCTAGCTTTAAATTCTAGCCAAAACCACCTAAGGCTCAAGCGGGGGTGGTATAAAGACACGAGGGCCTAGTTAAACCATTGGGAGATCACCGAGAATGATGCATTGCAAAACACTAATAACATTAAAAATATTGTTACTTCTAAGTTCAAAAAAAATGTGGTGTGAGAAAGATTTAGCAACTAAAAGAAAATTAAGTTATTATAAGAAGGTCATCAACCGCACCCTAGAAGATCAAAAGTATCTCTCTGTTTTAACTAGCTCAAAGAAGAAAATTAATATAGCGAAGATTAGAACAAACTCTCATGAGCTCCATAGTGAAACAGGTTGTTGGGCAGTTCCTAAAACACCATGGATGGAAAGGATCTGCCATCTCTGTGAGAATAGGAACATCGAGGATGAAAACCGCTTCCTCTTAGAGTGATCCATGTACAACCACATTAGATCTCAGTTTCATAATCTCTATCGCAATACTGACCTTCCTAGCCTTTTACGATGTCAAAATTATAGTGAGCTCGAGAGGCTTCTCTCCAAGCTTTTTGAGCAGAGGAATAAAATCTTAAATCAAACTAAATAATTTGTTTCTTTAGGTCCGATAGACCAAAGTTTGGTCTCAGTGGACGTTAACCATCATCATCATCATCATCATAAAAAAAGAAAAAGAAAAAAAATTAATTAATTAAATTATAAATAATTAATGAATTAGTTAAAAAATAAAAATAAAAAAATAAAATAAAAATCTAAATATTAATAAATTAATCAGATAATGGCCGACCAAATTTCTTATATTAATTCTTTCATAACCTATATATATACTCTGAAATATAGCTCATGGATACATCATTAATATCTTCAGAATATCTATTGACGCATCCCCTGATGATGGACTCACTTGGTAGTCCGAAACATTGGGTTCATAAAACTCTATAACAGGCCATTCCTCCTCTATCAAAAAATGTTTGATGTTGTCAAGGTTATCGTTATTATGCATGGGATTATGGTATATAATTGGTATAGTCATGCATGATGTTTCTATGTTGTTAGGCTAATGTGTTGACATCATTATATGGATATGCCTATGATTATACATGCAAATGCTAATGTAGACTGATATTGCAGATGAGATAAGCCTCCCTTGAACATCACTTTGGTATAGAGTTTGTTTTGGTATTTATTTGCTTTATCTGACATGGTACACTTACAAGAAGAAGAGAATCAAAGATGATGAGAAAAAAGGTAGACTACAGTTCCCGTGACTCTCCCTACAGATCAGTTGGGTAGCAAGGAGAAGATTATTCTCCTGGTATAGCAGATACATTGAGGAGCTTGAGGGCAGAGATCATAAGTTGCAAAGAAGACAATGATAGTTTGGTTGAGGCTCAGGAAAGACTTGCAATGGCTTAGGAGAAGCAGGTAGAGGTTAATGCAGCAATCCTTCAGACCTTGTCAAAGTTATAGAAACATGGACAACTGAGGATCAATCAAGAGTAGGAAGAGAAAACTAATGGAGCCTATGGTAGTAGGTCTTGGTCTAGATATAGGTTGGATAGAGGGGACATAGTTAGAGGTATCAGATCATTGGATACACTTGACAGGAAGACTAGTATGTATGGGCATCATTCTAGTTCCTCATCCAAGAGACATTATCACAGTCATTGTAACACCCTCCTCCCACATCTACCCAAGTAACCGGCCAAACGTGGTAAACATGTGACGATAAGTTACTATGATATGATTCGACTTCCTAAGTCACCTTAAGGAAGTGGAACTAATGGAAACACACCACACAAACCTTCCACATCAGCAACATGACTCCCAGGAACCATCCCAACCACTTAGGTAACTAGCCCCTGGGTCCCACTAAGTTTTTAGACCATTAAACCCCCAAAAATGCCATTGATATGGACACGCATGCATCCAGGAAGCTCCATACGTTCCCACAACGTGGGTATGCATGCATCCAAGGACTTTTCTGCCTAGTGTTGTGCATGCGTCTCCAGGATTTGAGTCACTTTTTCAGGCCCAGAGCCTAGGTCACTGCCCAGAACTCAATGGCACTTTCAGAATTGCAAGATAACAATAAAATAATGATACACATACAATTACTTGAACAAGGAATTGGGTGGACCCCTACTAGCGATGACAAGCGTTTCGTCAAACATGTCACAATCATGAAATCTACAGGTTTAAACAACATATCTGGGCATAAGGGTCTCATACTCATCTAAGAATCGCTAAGAAGCATTGATGCCTCAAAGCATTAGCTGTAGTTTCATCCATTAGGCCATAAATACATTGTTCATTAATTTACAAGTAAAAACATGATGAGAGCCATATATAGCCACTGTCATAATACATGTTCATAACCAACATAATAGCAAAAAAAATACAAAGGAAACAACAACCATATAATCCTCATATAAACCAGTATAATACTCATGAAATAATAAGGCGAAATAATCTCCTATTAATGTTGCAAAGGCCAACTAGGTTCGAGACTTCCACGAAACACGCAACCGTAGACATGGCTACACCAAATCTCTCTTCAACCAGTCACCCATGTACGATATTACAAGCATGAATGCGGGATATCATAAAACACATCAATCAAAACCATCCAGGACTTCTAGAGGCCAAACCACCTCAAACTATCAAACAATGACTACACCTCATGGTCAAACATCACAAACCATCACCAAATTAGTCTCTACCCAAGCATTTTAGGGCTCTAGAGCATTTGTTCCGACCAAGGCTTCGAGGACTAGTAACTCAACCCATAGTTGTCACCAGGTTTCCAGAGTGTTTGTCCAACTAGGGATTCCAAGATTAGTAACTCAAACTGCCAAGGGCTTCTAGAGTGTTTTTCCAACCAAGGATTCCAGGACTAGTAACTCAACCCAAGCTGTTACAGGGCTTCTAGAGAGTTTGTCCAACCAAGGCTTCTAGGAACTAGTAACTCAACCCAAGCTAAAGGAAACATGAGAACCAACCAGAAAAACAAATAAATGAACCCACAACACCATGACTATTCAGGAAATGGCAAGGCTAGGAAAATCCACTGTCAATCCAGGGAATCCTCCATGCAAATGACAAATAAGGACCAATAAACCACATGCATATTCCATGCATGCCAAAAGTAGTGAGGAAAATGCATATGCAAGTTGATACTTGTAAGAAAAACCTGCTACAACTGTTGATCCCAATGTCCTCTTGCACTTTCTTTCTCTTCCTTTGCATTCTTGCTCCAAAACTCCAAGTATGCCACACTCCTCCAAGAGTGCTCCAAGAAAACTCTAAGTGTCCAAGAGTATGAGAGAGAGAATAGTGAGAGAGCTCCAAAACTGAACTACTAAAATTTTATAAATTGATCCACATAAGCCTTTTTATTAATGAGGCCTCTATTTTCTTCATTTTCCCTTAGTTTCCTTCATTTTACTCCTCACATGCAACTTGTGACCTTTCACCTCCCTTTTCTCCTAATTTCCATTATTTTCATAAATAAATGTTCCAAAATGCCATTTTTCCTTTCAAAAGCCTTTGTGATTACGTTTTCCAATTTCCTTAGCCATTAATCAATCACGAGTGATTGCCATCACTATGATTTTACCCAACATTCAACTTGGAATAAGTGTCCCATCAACCATGATTATTATTTTTCCTTTATTAACTTTTATTACATGGAATTTTCACTAGGGCTATTACAAAACCCTCCCCTTTGGGGGAACACCATCCTCGGTGTTCAACTACACCTACAACCAACAAGGTTGATGTAAGCAAAACATACTACCCATGGAGCTTTATAACTTAGCTCATTGCAGTATTTACAATGATCATCATGCTAAGAAGCAAACCAACACAACAACATAAAAAGTATAACATCATAATGACATGACACCTATTCCACATATTGGAGCTTTATAACATATCTCATGGTTGTATTTACATCCATGTAGATATGTACATATACCAAACATCACCAAAAGATGTACCAAAACAAATACCAAAACATCTTCTCAACCAACGAATAAGGAAGGATACATAGCCCGCATCTGATTCACCATCTCCCATGTAGCTTCATCGGGTCCAAAGTGCTTCCATTGCACTTTAACCTACTCGATTGCTCAGTTTTGGAGAATGAACATATTTCTTTGCAAAATGCACTGTGGTTCTGGCTAGAATTCTCCTTCTAGCTCCACCTGTAATACAAACCAGTTAATCACATGATCAACATCTTTAACATACTTCTTAAGCAATGACACATGGAAAACATCATGGAATTTCACTGTTGGAGGCAGTGCAAGTCGATAGGCTATTGACCCAATCCTCTTAATAATCCTGAAAGGTCCACAAAACCGGGGTGCCATCTTGGCACATGATCTAATCTGCGAGGAGCTCGTCTTCCATTTGATGCGTAATTACACCTATTCCTCAACCCAGAACTCCTTGAACAACCTATTCTGATATTCATAGCTCTTCTACCTATCTTGTGTTGCTTTCATATTCTTCTTGATTACCTGCATTTCATGTTCCATTTCTGCCAACATGTCTGGTCCAATCAACACCCTATTAACAGAATCACTCCAAATGATGGGAGTATTGCAAATCCACAAATACAATGCCCCAAATAAACTCATCTTCAAATATTCCTGATATCCATTGTTGTAAGTGAACTCTACCAGTGGGAGGTACTCTTCCCACTTCCGCTGCTGATGAATCATATACATCCTCAGCATATCCTCCAATATCATGTTGAATCTCTCAGTATGTCCATCTGTCTACGAATGATGAGCAGTATTGAAGGCCAACTTTGTCCCCAAACCTGCAAATAACTCCTTCCAAAACTTGGAAGTGAACTTCACATCTCTGTCTGACACAATCTTCTTCAGAACTCCATGCAATCTGACCATGTCCCTAATGAAGACCGGTGCTACATCACTCACTGAGAATGTAGACTTCACTGGAATGAAATGCGCTAAATTTGTCAACCTGTCCACCACTACCATGATGGAATCATGTTATCTCACTATCCTTGGAAAAAATGTGATAAATTCCATGGAAATGACCTCCCATTTCCACTCTCGAATCAGGATCAGATGTAGTAGTGTTGGGTGTGGAGCATGATTATTTAGAAGTCTTTGTTTCAGCCAGATGTATACCCAAGAAGATTGTACACCCCTCCACGCAGGGGGAACTTGTCCCCCCCACAGGGGTTCGGGGGGGCTAATCCCCCTCGGCTGGGGGGTCCGGGGGCCACCGGTCCCCCGGCGAGGGTTTCAAGGGCAGTGCCCCCGAAGCTAAAAACAGATGTAAAATTGCCTTGTAAAAGTATAGTAATTTCTAGTCAATCTGGGCCGTTCATTAAGCGGATGATCTGACGGTAGAATTTATGTTTAGTTTAGGATTTTTTTCCCTAGAAGGAAACCCCTCTCTTTGTATGAGGGCATTGTATTGAGGCTGTGTGATATGTGTATTATTAGAGCGAGAAACATATAGGTGAGACTGTGAGAGAAAACAGAGGATATTACAATGGATCTGCTGTAGGTTTTGTCTCTTCATTTTGCTGGATAATAGAAAGGAAGGACTAGCTATTTGGGGTGGACGTAGCCCAAACTGGGTGAACCACGTATATCCGTGTCTCTCTTGTTTTATGCGTTTTCTATGTTTATATTTCTGCAATATTTTATGTGTTCCATTGCTCTGTAATATATAAATCTCTAACTACTGGTATCAGAGCCAAAGGTCTATTTGGCTGAAAAACTCGTAGGAAAGAAGGGTTTCTCGTTCGAGTGGGAGCAATGGCAGAAGATGGTAAGTTTAGGGTTGAGAAATTTAACGGCCAAAACTTCTCGCCGTGGAAGATGCAGATGGAAGATTATTTGTATCAGAAAGATCTGTACCTACCATTGAGCGGAAAAACAAAGATGCCGATAGGTATGGTAGATGAAGAATAGAACCTTCTCGATAGAAAGGCACTCGGAACAATACAGTTGTGCCTCGCAGCATCGGTTTCCTTCAAAATTTTGAAGGAAACAACGACAGAGGGTTTGATTCAGGCATTGGCGAAACTATATGAAAAACCCTCGGCCTCAAACAAGGTATTTCTTATGAAACAGTTATTTAATATGAAAATGTCGGAAGGTGGATCCATTGTAGACCATTTAAATGATTTTAATATAGTTACAAGTCAGTTAAGTTTTGTAGGGGTAAACTTTGATGATGAAGTTAGAGCTCTGTTATTCTTGTGCTCATTGGCAGAAAGTTGGAATGGTTTAGTAATGGCCATTAGTAACTCTGTTTCTGGATCTAGTACTTTAAAGTTTGATGACGTTGTCAGTGCTATCCTTAGCGAGGAAATGCGACGGAAAAGCTCCAGTGATACATCGGGTAATGCTTTGAGTGCAAAGTCTAAGGGAAGAAGAATGGAAAGAGGAAAGAGCTCAGGATATCGCAGTAAATCAAGGAAAGGTAGATCCAAGTCCAGATTGGGGATAGTGTGTTGGAAATGCAGAAAGAAAGGACACCTAAAGAAAGACTGTAGATCTTGGAAGGGACAAGAAGGAGATGCACAACAAGAAAATAATCATGAAGAAAATGTGACAGGTGAGGCGTTACAAGATGCTTTGATTCTTTCTTTCGAAAATATTACTGATTCCTGGGTGGTAGATTCAGGGGCCTCATTCCATGCCACACCTGATAAGAAATATTTTCATGACTATGTTCAAGGAGATTTTGGACAAGTCCGTTTGGGTGATGAAAAACCCTGTAAAATTGTTGGAATGGGTAAGGTTCTTATGAAACAACAGAATGGAAACCAATGGCTACTAAAGGAGGTAAGGCATGTTCCAGATCTGAAGAAAAATCTGATTTCAACAGGGCAGTTAGGCGGTGAAGGTTGTGTGACAAATTTCACAGATAAAGCTTGTAAGGTCACCAAAGGAGCCCTGATAATAGAAAAAGGCGAAAATGTTGGTACATTGTATTTATGCAATGGTATTTCTAACTCTGTTAATGCTTTAACTTCCAAAGGAGCAGATGCAGCATTATGGCATCATAGGCTCGGACACGTGAGTGAGAAGGGGATGAAGATTCTTCACTCAAGGAATTTGTTGCCGGGTTTGAATAATGTTGATTTTGACTTTTGTGAGAATTGCATTTATGGAAAACAAAAGAGAGTCAAATTTCTCGGAGTTGGGAAAGAAAAGAAGAGCGAAAAATTAGAGCTTGTGCATACAGATGTATGGGGACCTACTCAGGTATCATCTCTCGGTGGCTCTCATTATTATTTTACTTTTATTGATGATGCAACTAGAAAAACTTGGATTTATTGTATTCAGAATAAATATGATGTATTTGATACTTTCAAGAAATGGAAAGCTTTGGTTGAGATTGAGACAGGAAAGAAATTGAAGTGTCTCAGATCAGACAATGGAGATGAGTATTGTAGCAAAGAGTTTGATAGGTACTGTTCAGAGCATGGAATTCGAAGACAAAAGATAGTTCCAAGAACACCACAAGAAAGTGGTGTGTCAGAAAGGATGAACAGAACAATCATGGACCGTGCAAGGTGCATGAGATTGCATGCAGGAGAAGATGCTGTAGATATTGCTGTTTATCTAATAAATAGAGGGCCTTCAAGTTCCTTGGATAGTGGTGTTCCAGATGAAGCATGGACAGGTAAAAAGGTAAACTACTCCTTTTTAAAGCCTTTTGGTTGTGAGGCCTTTGTCCATATTAATAAAGAAAATAGAACAAAGCTTGAGGCAAAATCAAAGAAATGTACCTTTATCGGATATGGTGTTAATGGTTTTGGTTATCGCTTATATGATTATGAAAATCACAAAATCATTAGGAGCAGAGATGTAATATTCAATGAAAAGGTCTTGTATAAGAATCAGTTGCAGGAAAAGAAACAGGAAAAAGAAAACAAGGAATACATAGTCCTTGATGATATCACTGAAAAAGTAAAGGTGCCTGAAAATAATAATAATCAACAACCACAACAACAACAACCACCACAATAGCAACAGGCACCCCAAACACCTGAAAGTGGTGTTAGAATATCTACCAGGATAAGTATACCCCTTGAACGATACTCTCCTTCATTATATTATTTATTGTTGACTGATTCTGGTGAACCCAAATGTTATGAAGAAGTAATGTAGGTTGAAAGCAAGAAGAAGTGGGAGCTAGCCATGGAAGAAGAGATGGACTCCTTAATGCATAACCAGACTTGGGACTTAGTTAGGTTGCCTGCAAGTAAAACTACATTGCAGAATAAATGGGTTTATAGGCTGAAGGAAGAAGATGGAGGAAAACAGAGACAAAAAGCTAGACTTGTGGTGAAGGGGTTTGCACAGAAGAAAGGTATTGCTTTTGATGAAATATTTTCTCCTGTTGTTAAAATGAATTCAATCAGAACTATTTTTAGTCTAGTAGCAGTTGAAGATTTGCATCTTGAGTAGTTAGATGTAAAGACAACCTTTCTCCATGGGGATTTGGAGGAAGATATATATATGCAACAGCCACAAGGATATGAGGTAAAGAAGGAGAAACTAGTGTACAGGTTGAAGAAGAGCTTGTATGGCTTAAAACATGCTCCAAGGCAGTGGTATCTAAAATTTGACAAGTTTATCTTTGAACAAGGTTATACTAGATGTCACTCTGATCATTGTGTTTATCTGAAAAAGCAAAATGATGGCAACTATATTATATTGTTATTATATGTAGATGACATGCTTGTTGCAGGGTCTAACATGTAGGAAATAAATGTGCTCAAAATAAAATTAGCAAATTCATTTACAATGAAGGATTTGGGAGCTGCAAAACAAATCCTTGGTATGAGAATAACTAGAGACAGGAAAAATCGCAAATTAACATTATCTCAGAATGAGTATATACAAAAGGTGTTGAAAATATTTAATATGCAAAATGCAAAACCAGTTAGTACACCTTTTGCTAGACATTTCAAACTTAGTAAGGAGATGTGCCCAAAGACCCAAGAAGACATGGATTATATGTCTAAAATTCCATATGCATCAGCAGTTGGAAGCTTAATGTATGCAATGGTTTGCACAAGGCCTGATATTGCACATGCAGTGGGAGTTGTAAGCAGGTGCATGAACAATCTAGGAAAATAACATTGGATGGTAGTGAAATGGATTCTCAGATATTTGAGAGGTACCACAAATCAAGCATTATGCTTTGGTGGTTCAAACATTTCTCTACAGGGATACGTTGATGCAGATATGGCAGGTGACAGAGATAACATGAGGAGCACTACAGGATATGTATTTACTGTTGGTGGAACAACTGTCAGTTGGGTTTCAAAAATCCAAAGTGTTGTTGCACTTTCAACAATAGAAGCAAAGTATGTTGCTACTACAGAGGCTAGTAAAGAAATGATTTGGTTACAAAGGTTTATGGATGAATTGGGTAAGAAGCATGATATGGGCACGTTATACAGTGATAATCAAAGTGCCATTCATCTTGCAAATAACTCAGCATTTCATTCTAGAACTAAAAACATACAGCTCAAGTACCATTTCATACGATCAATGTTGGAAGATGGAGAGTTGAAGCTGGAAAAGATACACACTAGCAAGAATCCTGCAGATATGCTAACATAAGTTGTAACCAGGGAGAAACTGAGAATATGCTTAGTTTCAATTGGTCTTCAAGGATTATGATGAAGATGAGAAATAGCTGATTCCAAAGAAGAGTCATTATCCAACAAATGAAGCAGCGGTGGAGTTGCTACAATCATTCTCCAAGTGGGAGATTGTTGGGTGTGGAGCATGATTATTTAGAAGTCTTTGTTTCAGCTAGATGTATACCCCAAGTAGATTGTACACCCCTCCACGTGGGGGGGTGTGGGGGGGACTTATCCCCCCCCCGTGGGGGTCCTGGGGGGCTAATCCCCCCCGACTGGGGGGTCCAGGGTCCAGCGGTCCCCCGACGAGGGTTTCGGGGGCAGCACCCCCGAAGCTAAAAACAGATGTAAAATTGCCTTGTAAAAGTATAGTAATTTCTAGTCAATCTGGGCTGTTCATTAGGCGGATGATCTGACGGTAGAATTTATGTTTAGTTTAGGGTTTTTTCCCTAGAAGGCAACCCCTCTCTTTGTATGATGGCATTGTATTGAGGCTGTAGTCCACTTGGATGCTTACACTCTACCTTCACTTGCTGACAATCCAAGCACCTAGCCACAAACTCTACTACTTCTCTCTTCAAATTCGACCAAAAATAGAATTTATTCACTGTTGTCAGTGTCTTCTAATAACCTGGGTGACCTGAATATGGTTTCGCATGAAACTCCCTCAAAATCACCTTCTTGAGCTCACTTCTATCCGGTACATATATCTTGTCTCTAAACCTAACCAATCTGTCTGCTGTAAGACAATAGTCCACATCCTGTGCACCTGTAGTTGTACCTATACTTGTACCACTACCTGAACTCTACTACAACCTGTGCACAATCTCCATATACCTGACATCTTGTTGACTTGCCTGCAAGATCCTATCTTGTAAATCTGTCTCATAGGAGCTCATAGCTGCTATGTGATTTACCTGTATCTGCCTGCTAAGAGAATCTTCCACCCTGTTCTCTTTACCTTTGATATACCTGATCTCAAAGTCAAACTCACTGATCATGGCCAACCACCAAGCCTACCTACCATTCAGATTCAGTTGATCAAATAGATACCGCAACCCATTGTGATTACTCATCAATACAAACCTCCTTCCCAGAAGATAATTCCTCCACATATTCAATGCATGTATGATCTCTGCCAACTCAAGATCATATGTCGGGTAGTTTTTCTCATGCTCATTCAGTTTCCGTGACTCATAGCATATCGCCTGTCCATCTTGCATAAGGACTCCAACAAGTTCTCTCTTGAAAGCATCTGTACATACTACAAATTATTTGTCCAGATCTACAATCTTTAACATTGGTGCATGTGTCAAAAACTATTTGAGCTACTCAAAATTGGATGCACACTCCTCTGTCCATTAATTTTTTTACCTTTCCCCTAAAATGATGTGATAGGATAAGAAATCTGTGAGAAGTTCTTGATGAAGCTCCTGTAATAACCTGCTAACCCCATGAAATATCTCACCTCATCCACATTCCTAGTAGCTTCCCACTCCATGATAGCTCTTACCTTTTCTGGGTCCACTGCTATACCATCCTTGGAAACCACATGTCCCAAGTAGCATACCTCAATATGAAAGAAACTACACTTGCTGAGCTTAGCATACAACTAATGTTCTCTCAACAATCTCAACACTGTTTCTAAATGCTCGACATGATCTTCTTCATTTTTATAATATACTAATATATCATCAATGAACACAATAAAAAACTTTTCCAAATACAAACGAACACATGATTCATCAAGCACATAAAGGTAGCTAGAGAATTAGTTAAACCAAATGGAACTACAACAAACTCATAATGCCTATACCTGGTCTGAAAAGTTGTCTTATAGTTGTCCTCTTCTTTAATGTGTACTTGATGATATCCGGATCTTAGGTCAATCTTCAAAAACACTGCTGCTGCCTTCAACTGATCTAACAAGTCATCAATCCTCGGTAACAAATACACGTTCTTGATGGTCACTTTGTTCAACTACCTGTAGTCAATGCATAATCTGGGAGTACCATCCTTCTTCTTCATAAATAATACCGGTGCGCCCCATGGTGATACACTTGGCCTAATTTATCCATTGTCCAATATTGCCTTCAACTGTAGCTTCAACTCTACCAACTATGGAGTGCTCATCCTGTAAGGTGCCTTTGATGCCGAAACTGCCCCTGGCACAAACTCAATAGAAAAGTCTACTTCCCTATGAGGTGGAAACTCTGAAATATCTACATGAAATACATCCTAAAACTGCTGTAGGACTAGGTACCTGTTCAAAACACCTGCATCCTCAATTTCCTACAACTGCAAATAACACACACCCTTTCTTGCGACTACGCTTGGCCTACATAGTTGTTACCATTATAACTGATGTTGCTTTCTTCTTACCCCACAAAACTCTTTGTTCCCCATTGTCATCCAAGCACTCAATGTATTTTTCATAACAATCTACCTTTTTTCTATGAAGGTACAACCAATCCATGCCCAAAAACATACTGTATGATCCCAACGATAATACATTCAAATGTACTGAGGTAAGCATACCATTCAAATAAAATGTACAATATCTTACCCAATGATGAACTCTCTTCTTGGTACCTGTAGCTAACTGCACTAACCAAGACTCTGCATGCACTTCTTTCTTCAAACCACACTTATCCACCAGGTCAGGATTAACATAACTATAATTAGATCCAGGGTCAATCAAAATAGAAACAAATTGATCACAAATCTTACCATCCATCTCAATAATAGATGCCTGGTGATCTTCCTGTCTGTTATCCAGTGCTGCATAGATCCTAGGAACACTCTGCCCAACATCTCCCAGTGTCTGTGCCTCATGAGCACTGTAGATTTGCGATCTACCACCCTGATGTTGTGGGAAATCTCTCCCGCGATGATATTTTCTAGAAGTCCAGCACTCTATAGGCTTTTGGCCTGCATCCTTTTTCTGCTCCTCAGATCGAAGTCCATGTCCTTTGTCAGATGCATTGAACTTCTTAAACTATGCTGCATTCTCTTTATTACCTGTACCCTGAACTCTTGCTCACTTCTTGTCCCATTTTCCTTTGCTCTTATCATTTCCCTTCCAATATTGCTTAGTCTCATACATGCGCTTTGATTTATCATAGAAATTTTTTATCTTTTGGATGACCTCCTCCAATGATCTAGGCTCATCAAACTCAATCCTGTCTTTGAATGCAATCAATAATCCACTAATGATATCTAAGTCTTGGCCTTATCCTCCTTGAGGTAAGGCACATACCTCAGTAGCTCCAAGAACCTGCTAGTGTACTCCTCACCTGTCATCAATCCCATCTTTAGCTCATAGAATTAATTTTCTCTGTCATCAAAGTATCTCTCTAATAGGTACTTCTTCTTGAATAGTCTCTTGAATTCACTCCAAGTCAAGTCCTCCTCATGAATACCTTTGACATTATTCACATCTTCCCACAAAATATATGCTTTACCTTTGAGATTGAATGTAGCTATTCTAGATTTCATGTTTTATAAATAATCATGCAACTTGAAGAACTTCCTCATACCAAGCAACCATGCCTCTGCATCCTGTGATTTATTCATCTCTCCATCAAATGTAGGTGGTTTTTCTTTCTGAAATTCATCTGGAAAGTATCCCCTATCACTCCTCCTGTAAAGATGATAACAATGATAACCATAATGCCTATTAGAACCAGAACTAGAGTAGTACCTATGTCCACCTCTCCTATCCGGAGTATCCAACAACCTACCATCTCTCACTGTGTCATCTCTATCCGAGCTATGACCACCATGAGACCTACTGCCATATGCCCCATTATTTTTGTCCTCCTACTCATGGCTGATCCAAAAGGGTCCCTGTCACTACAATTCTAACAAACTTTGAAGTATCACTGCATTTACGTCTGCTTGTTTCTCCCATGCATGTATAATTTTGTGATTGTCTACCTTACAACTCCTTATTTCTGCCTTTAAGCTTTGCAATGTGTCTACCAAATCAGAAGAGTTCCCAACACCACCCTCCTCATCTGATCCATAGGAAGAGTCTCAAGAACTATAGTCTACCATCTTGCTAGTCATCTTTGATATTCTTCCTACAAGGTATGTCATGCCAGCTAAACCAAATCCCAATAAACCAACGTACCTTAGCATAATTCGGGGAGGATACCTCATCTGTAAGATCAACCAATCAACATAATACATGTATGACATAATCATGACAACATATAGAAATATGACACATAAGAATATAACCATATACCCATCATTCTATCTAGAGTTCAGTCATTGCATGACCATATGAACTACACATACTGTGACCTCATGCATGACAACAACCACCACATCACTATACACTTGACCACATGTGAACACTAGCATGCATAAGCGATGCATAATTTACCACACACTCATGATGACACACTCCAAAACAACACCATCACTTCCCATGGCTACCTCACTGCAACCATAACTCATACCATACAAATGCAGTAAGCACATGGTCTTACAACACAAGAAACACATATGCAACCGACATGAATTCATGCCCAGCACATAGTCCATCCAGTCTGAGGGGTGAACCATGCTCTTATACCACTCTGTAACGCCATCCTCCCACATCTACCCAAGTAATAGGCCAACCGGGGTAAACATGTGATGAGAAGTTACTATGATACGATTCGACCTCCTAAGTCATCTTAAGGAAGTAAGTCACCTTAAGGAAGTAAGCCACCTTGAGGAAGTGGAACTGATGAAAACACACCATACAAACCTTCCAGATCAGCAACTTGACTCCCAGGGACCATCCCAACCACTTAGGTAAGCAACCCCTGGGTCCCATTGAGTTTTCAAACCATTAAACTCTCGAACGCTCCCTTGATATGGAAAATCATGCATCCAAGAGTCTCCAGACACTCCCACAACAGGGCTATGCATGCATCCATGGACTTTTTTTCCTAGTGTTGTGCCCGCGTCTCTAGGATTTGAGACACCTTTCAGGCCCATATCCCAGGTCACTTCCTAGAACTCAATGAAACTTTTAGAATTGTAAGATAACAACATAATAATGATGCACATACAATTACTTGAACAAGGACTTGACTGGACCCCTATTAGCCATGACCGATGTTTTGTCAAACATGTCACAATTATGAAATATATAGGTTTAAATAATAGATATGAGCATAGGGGTCTCATACTCATTTGAGAATATCTAAGAATCATTGATGCCTCAATACATTAGCTTCAGTTTCATCCATTAGGCCATAGATTCATTGTTCATTCATTTACAAGTAAAAACATGATGTGAGCCATACATAGCCACTGTCATAATACATGTTAATTATATACATAATAGCAACGTAAATATAAAGGAAACAACAACTATATAATCTACATATAAATCAATATAATACTCATGAAAGAACAAGGAGAAATAACCTCATATTAATGATACAAAGGCCAACCAGGTTCGAGACTTCCACAAACCACCCGACCATAGACATGGTTGAGGCAAATCTCTCTTTAGCCATTCACCCCTATGCGGTATTCCAAGCATGAATATGGGATCTCATAAAACACATCAATCAAACAGTGATTCCACCTTACGGTCGGACATCACAAACCATCACTAGATTTGTGTCTACCCAAGCCTTCCATGGCTCCAAAACATTTGTTCCAACCAAGGATTCCAGGACTAGTAACTCAACCCACAACTGCCACTGGGATTTCATATCATTTGTCCAACTAGGGCTTCTAGGACTAGTAACTCAACCCACCAAGGGCTTGAAGAGATTTTGTCCAACCAAGGGTTCCAGGACTAGTAACTCAACCCAAGCTATTATAGGGCTTCCAGAGCATTTGTCCAACCAAGTCTTCCTGGAACTAGTAACTCAAACCAAGCTAAAGGAAACATGAGAACCAACTAGAAAAACAAAGAAATGAACCCACAACAACATTACTATTCAAGAAATGGAAAGGCTAGGCAAATCCATTGTCAATCCAGGAAATCCTCCATGCTAATGGCAGATCGTGACCAATAAACCACATGCATATGCCATGCATGCCAAAATTAGTGAGGAAAACATACATGCAACTCGGTACCTGCAAGAGAAACCCACTGCATCTATTGATCTCGATGTCCTCTTGCGCTTTCTTGCTCTTCCTTTTCCTTCTCGCTCCAAAACTCCAAGTATGCCACACTCCTCTAAGAGTGCTCCAAGAAAACTCAAGTGTCCAAGAGTAAGAGAGAGAGAGAATAGAGAGAGAGCTCCAAAAATGAACTGCCAAAAGTATGTGAACTGATCCTTAGAAGCCTTTTTATTAATGAGGCCTCTATTTTCTTCATTTTCCATTATTTTCCTTCATTTTCCTCCTCACATGCAACCCATGACCTTTCACCTCCCTTTTCTCCCAATTTCCATTATTTTCATAAATAAATGTGCCAAAATTCCATTTTTCCTTTCCAAAGCCTTTACCATTGCCTTTGCCAATTTCCTTAACCATTAATCAATCACCAATGATCCCCATCACTATGATTTTGCCCAACATTCAACTTGGAATAAGTGTCCCATAAACCATGGTTATTATTTTGTATTTATTAACTTTTATTACATGGAGTTTTCACTAGGGTTATTACAGTCATCACCGTCATCATCCTTATAGGAGGGGTAAGTATTTACCCGAGGAGTTCAAGAAATTCGAGCCTCTTGCATTTCATGGAGAGATGTAGAAGGTAGAATATGCAGAGACATGGTTGTTTTGGATGAATAAATTCTTCAGATTGCATAGCTACTGAGAGAACATGAAAGCCAAGATAGTCACCTTCAGTCTCAGAGGGAAAGCATATATTTGGTGGGAAGATGTCAATAATTTCAAAGGAATTTGGGAGGACAAGTTGATTTGGGATGAGTTTGAGAGACTCTTCAAGAAGAATTACTTGTTGGAGAGTTACTATGATGACAAAGCTAAGGAGTTTTATGATCTGCAGATGGGTTGTATGACCGATGATGAGTATATTATCAGGTTCCTGGAGCTGTTGAGGTATGTGCCTTATCTCAAGGATGAGAAGGCTAATATTTAGAAGTTAATCAGTGGGTTTCCAACAACATATAGAGACCAGATTGAGTTTGATGAGCCTAAATTTCTAGAGGAATCCATCCATAAATTGAAGCATTGTTATGAGTAGTCAAAGCGCAAAGTTGAGCCTAAACATGACTTGAAGGGAAATTAGAAAGTTAAAGGGAAGTGGCCATCGAAGTGGGGAAGACCTCAATATGAAAGTGAGAAAGAAAATGTGGTTCCTTATAATAATTTCAATACAATTGAGAAGGGGCATGGGTCATATCTTGGAGAGCAACAAACTAAAGGTGATGGTAGAGGACCATTGCAGTGTTGGATATGTGGCAAAGATCATCGTAAGAAGGATTGTCCATTATACCAGGGAGGTAAGACTCATATATATAGTGTCCAGGAGGTGAAAATATTTAGGATGTTGTTCATAGTATTCCTCAGATATATGTAGTTGTGGACAATAAACATGCATATCACTAGACATTCATTATTGATATGGAAGGTAAGATTTGTGGTTGATTTATTTCCATTTTGATTGATCTTGGATGTAATTATATCTATGTTAATCCCAACCTGGGGGATAAATGTGGCTTAAGAAAAGAATTGCATGTAGAGTCTTGGTTGGTGTAGTTGGCTACATGTACTAAGACGAGAGTGAATTATTGGGTAAGAGCTTGTGCATTCGAGTTGAATGGTGTGCCTACAACATCAAATTTGAATGTACTGCCATTGGGATCATATAGTATGATTTTGGGTATGGATTGGCTGTATATTCATAGGCCCAAATTAGGATTTTATGACAAGGCTGTTGAGTTCCTAGATGATTATGGGGAAAAGAGAATCTTACAGAGAAAGATGAAGCCTACATCAGTGAGGATGTTCACAACTATGTAGGCTAAGCGCAGTTGCAGGAAAGGGCATGTAATGTTTGAAGTCCATATTTCCAGTGACAAGGGTAAGGATGTTGAGGATGGAGAAATATTCAAGAGGTACCTTGTACTACAATAGTTTCATAATGTGTTTCCAGCAGATATTCTGGAGTTTCCTCCCCATAGGGAAGTGGATTTTTCTATTGAGTTAGTACCAGGGGTAGCACCAACATCAAAAGCACTTTACAGGATGAGCACATTGGAGTTAATAGAGTTGAATTTGCATTTGAAGGAAATTCTTGATAAGGAATGCATTAGTCCAAGTGTATAGCCTTAGGGTGCAACAATATTGTTCGTGAAGAAGAAGGATGGTACCTTTAGGTTGTGCATTGATTAAATGTAATTAAACAAGGTGAAGATCAAGAATATATATCTGTTTCCAAGGATTGATGACTTGATTGATCAGTTGAAGGGGGTAGTAGTGTTCTCAAATATTGACTTGAGATCAAGATACCATCAGGTACACATCAAAGAAGAGGACATCAACAAGGCTACCTTCAAGACCAAATATGACTATTATGAGTTTGTTGTAGTTCCATTTGGTTTGACTAATGATCCAACTAATTTTATGTGCTTGATGAATAGTGTGTTGCATCCTTATCTGGACAAGTTTGTTATTGTATTCATTGATGACATCCTGATATATTATAAGAATGAGGAAGAGCATGCCAAGCATTTAGTAGTAGTGTTGAGGTTTGTTGGCTTAGTGGGTCCTGACCCAGGTTCAAATTTAGTTTTGCCAATTAAATCCCTACAATACTGGCCCTTTTGGCATCAATCCGTGGAGCACAGTCTGAAGTCTCACCTGAAGCAGTATGGGGGGATGCTGGAACCAAGTTTCCGCACCCAGAGATGAGTGTGATGCCACTTTATATCCTAAATCTGTCTTCACGCAGATCGATAAGCCTTTAGGGCTTATCGATATAACTGCCCTTAATAAACTTCTATACCTATGCGAATGTCCACGACTGTCTTTCACGGACCCTGGATATGTGAATTAGCTACTTACGTGCATCAAAGATTACTCTTAACCTAGTAATTACTCAGATCAACTTAAGTGTTAATAACTTCCACATACAATAATATAGTCTTCGCATAAACAATTAACAGTAATTGTGTTCATGTCACAATATCAATCATGTAAAGTCGCGCATTAATACACCATTATTTCATAAACCCATTATAACATAAGGTTCATTCATATAAACAGAAGTAAATTCACAAAACATATGAATTTCTAGAATAATCTTCTTTATCGATACTTTAGTTCTAATTACAAACTCAAGACTTCCTTGTGCACTCAGCTGCAGGGGTCCACACACTCAACTACAGACTCCACTCTAGGCCTCTATGCACACAGCTGCAGAGCCTCTCTTCTACTCTAATACTTCTTCGCTCTTACCCTTACTGACCCATTACATTCGTATTCATCATCTGTATCTCTCTTAGACATCCTAAGACACACCTATTTATAAAATCCCATGGTCCGCGGACCATGGGTAGATCTTCAAAGGCCAGCTCAACTTACATAAAAGAAGGGAAAAACCCTTTATGACACTTTAACTATCTACACACTCCACGACCACAACTTGCAGAGACTTTTCATTTTATACAACAAAACTTGGGCTTTTGCCCCAAAATTGACCCTAGGGGACCCCATCCCAATAGGTCCCCAACACAAATATCATGACTCACCCTCGAGTCACTTTGCTGGTGTGGAGATCTTATTGTGAATACCTCCCAACTCTACTTGTGCCACTGCCACTTCAGCCGCGCTCGGCGTGGCTTCCTGTTTAATCTACTCCACCAACTGCTCTGTTGCAGGTCCTGCACTGTGTTCCTTGATTTTCTGCTACGTGATCTATAGGCTCGCCAAATTATCCTAAATGTTGGCAGAAATAATGTAGGCCTCATCCAACCAAGGTCCTAATATGGCCTTGAGGACCACCTCTTTCCTCTGCGCTACTTCCACCTGTTCAAGCAACTGTTTCGCCTCCTGCAGCTTGGCCAATTGTTGTGTGATAATGACATTGCGCGCCATCGCTCTCGCTTCATCATACTATTGCTGTAATTGACGAGATTCTATGTTTAACCTCTGCAGGTTAGGATCTTCCTGCAGAACCATGACTACCCCCATGGATTTCTCGAAGAGCACAGTGCAATCTACCACCTCGACATCCACTGCTGTGACTCCATCCTTCACAACGACTTCACGCTGTTCTCTAACCTTTGGCGGAGTTGAAGGCTGTGACTTCAACTCTAACTCTATGATTTCAGGTTTAGTTCAAACTGAACCTTGGCTACTTCTGTTTTGGCATCACAAACACCTACATCCAACTTCCTAATCTTTTCCCCCAATGGCGCTTCCTCTGGGATATGTAGTGTAGGTACTGCTTTGCATGCCTCGGCCACCACGACTGCAAGATGGTCATTTTGCGCCTGCACTTTCTTTTGTGCCTCCAACGCTATTGATTTCTCAGCGAACATTTGTTTTTCTTTGACTCTGTACACGATTATCAGGCTCAGTGCGCACTACTCCCAGGCCTTAACCTCTGCTATCACACTTGCTTGTAGTGTGTGAAGAAATTTGCTGGAGAGCGTGGCCAGGTTGAGGCCAATATTCTTTAAAGAGCTGACAATAGGCTTGTTAGTGACCACCTCCGTGCTCAAAGCTCCATCAGGCACGGTGACTACCCATAGATCCAATGATTGAACCATCTCTGTTGCTTGAGTGGTCCCCAGTACCAAACTAGTTGATGCAACATTGCTCTATCCTGCACCTGCTTGGATTCTAGTCGTCTAGATCTGTAGCTCGTGCAGATCCTTCTGGATGGTGCTCAGTGCTTGATTTTGCTGATTCTCAAATTGCTACAATAGTTCTTCTATAGTATCCCGCACCTTGTCTCCAATTTCATCTAGGTTGTCATTCGTCAAAGTAATAAGATCCAGCGACAACTTGGTTTCTTTTGTTTTCTTTTTTGGTCCTTCCTTTTCCTGCTCCTTGTACTGATACACTCAAAAGGGAGTGCTCTCCTGCTGATCACCGCTGCCCTACTATGAACGCTCTTCCTCTTTTATTTGGGGTGAAGGAGACTTCTGACTTCTTTCAGAGCCTTGCTCTTCCTGCTCTGCCTGTTTCTTTGCGGTGCGCTCTGCTTTTACCTGGGCCTTCTCCTCTGCGTCTTTCTTGCACTTTTCAGCTAACTGTTGAACCTTCTACTTGGCCGCATCATTCTTCTTCTTCTCCATGAACTTGCTATTCCCTGCGGCTAGATCGAAAGGAGAATGCCAATCTGTTGGCTAGCGCTTGATGACCTCTTCAATAACATCATCTGTAGCAAGGTAGGGTAGGTCGAACCACTTTTGCTCAGGATCCTTTCATGCTCGGATGTATACATGGTGGAAGTCCACTTTCAACTTCGTGTACCCTAAAATTTGTTCAAACGCGGTTGGGGATAACTATGGCTTCTGGTTGATGTTCGTGCGAATGCTCACCTCCATCAACACCCAAAATACTTTGCTCTCTATGAACCACGCAACATCTTTTGTGGCCCAGAGAGATGAAAATTTTGTGGCTTCCGGTAAATCCTTCTCTATTAGAGGGAACTGGCTGTCCTTTAGCAAATCCCAGGTGACCAGCACAATCGAGAGCAACAACCACGAATAGTGGAAGGTTTTACTCTCATCCTATGCTTCTCTGCAGTTCACGAGGAACTCACTACATAGGTAGCATGCCTAGTTGAATTGCACGCCCTCCGCGCACTGTGCTGCTAACGAAACCACTGGTGTCAGCACCTCATTTGTGCGACACTTTCTCATAACCTTTCCAACCAAAATCTGTGTGAAACCTTTACTGCGGGGTCAGTAATTGAAGTAATCGAGTATCCGCTTGACTTCGTCACAAGTTTAAACTTGTCCTTCATCTTCTCAGCGAGGTCGCACTCGCTCTTCTTTCCGCCAAACGCCTTGGCCAGATTTAACCCTAAGTTTGGCAATAGCGTGATCCAATGGATCAACATATCAGTGATGGGGATCAACGCGTTCAGCCACAAGCACACGTCATGCACCAGGCACAACAACTGCTTAATGATGATCAGGTTTATATTTGAGCGATGGTAGTGGGGCACCCACAACAGGTTCAACAACCCTGACTTGTTTACTCCGCGAATCCATTCCATAGGCTCCAACACGGTGACACCAGATTCTTTGTAGAAGACCCTCTTCATATAGGTGTCTGTAGCTAGGTGGGGGAACCGTTCGTGGTCCACCGAATCCCAATCTTCTAGCTTCAAGTACGGGATCCGCACCAAGCGTAGACCTTCAAAGGTTATGTTCTCTAGTAATAGGGGTGTGTTGAGGAGGAATTGACATGTATCTGGGTCCTTTGGGACCTTCAATTTTCCCTTGCACAGAGGGATATACTCTGGTAACTTAGATATAGGATCCACTCCCTTAATGTCTATATCTTTCGTGTCCTCCTCAGCCTCTAGATCCAACACTTTTCCCTTCTCTTTCGCGCTCGACTTTTCTTTTCTCTTAGCTTGTGTAGCGGCATGATTCCTCGGTGACTCGCGCACCGACACCAGCTTCTTTTGTTTATCTTTCTTCAGCTTGGGGACCTCTCTCACCAGTGTAGGCTTCAGCCTAGGCGACCTCGACAACGTAGCACTGCTGTTGACCTCCACACTCACAACTTTTGGAACCGCTCCCTCAGAAGCGACATCTCCACAAGTACTCATGGTTTCCGCAGGGCTTGGTCCTAGCATCTTTTCCAGGATGAATGTCTGATTTACCTTTGATAACTTGGAAAATGCAGGGCTTGCGACTAAATCCTCCCAATACAAGCAATTCATAGGCAATTGACAACACAATGCAAAAATTCTGAAAATGAAAAGTGTTTTTCGTTGGACAGCCACGCATAATTTATAGGTGAATTCGAATTCAAATTTGACCGTTGCCCCCAAAACCCGTCCATAAATGCTAGATTAGCAGAAGATTTCCAAATATTTCGCTCTTAAATTCAACCTTAAATGCCTTAAATGCCGCCCCCTCGCTCCTCTTAACCATCTCCTGGCAGTCAAATCATGAATAATGACTGTAACAATTACTTTCTAGCTACACTGCACGGTCTCTCCCCCTATAGCACAGCTCCCTTCACGCTTCTTTTGATACTGTGACACTATCCTATTTCGTGCAGACCCCTTGTCGCACAGCTCTAGAAACCGGGTAGTGTAGTTTATAGTCCTGCACCTCTTTGTAGTTTCCTAGAGCGCTAAGACTATGCTACCATCATGTAGTCATTGGGTTGGATCCCCAGTGTATGGCCTCAATTGACTTCCATTTACCTTTCCTGAAAATGGATGTCCATTCAATTTCACAAGCTGAACTGCCCCACAATCGGTAATCTCTTTGATAACATATGGCCCTAGCCAATGCATTTGAAATTTTCCTGGAAACTTATCAAACTTATTGTCATATAATAAAAATAACTCATTTACCTTGAAGGTGCATAGTTTGATGTATCGATCGTGCCATGCCTTTTCGCGTTCCTTCTGAACCTGCTGATGGAATCCAACCAAAAATCTATCTTCCTCAAGCTCTGTTAGTTGCACGAGCCTCTCTTCTAGGGCTCCACAGTCTGCCATTCCCGTAAAAGCCGCTATGCGTAGACTAGGCATGATATTCTCCATAGGCATCACAACCTCTATGCCATATACCAGCCTAAAAGGTGTCTGACTAGTAAGCTTTTTACAGGTGGTTCTATAAGCCCATAAAACTATTGGTACGAGCACGTCCCAATCATTCCCCTGTGCATTACAAAATTTTGTCAGTGCATTCTCTAATATCTTATTAAACACTTCAACCATCCCATTGGCCTTAGGATGATATGGCGTACTTTTCTGATGATAAACTTGGAATTATTCTATCATCACGCTGATCATTTCTTTAAGGAAATGCGTACCACGATCACTCATTAAAATCTTCGGGAAACCAAAACTGGTCAACACATATTCAAAAAAAACTTTGTTGTTTTTGCCCCTGTACAGTCCTTCACAGGCTGTGCCTCCACCCATCTGGTCAAATATTCGGTCGCGATGATGATATATCGTGCACCTGTCTTCTTACTTGGAGGCTGAATCGGTCCTATAAAATCAATTGCCCATTTCTCAAATGGCTACAATGACATTTGTGGATGCAGAGGCAGCTCATCCCTCCACGATGGCTTGTCCATTCTCTGACATGCATCACATGCCCTACAATATGCTTTGGAATCCTTATGCAACGTCAACCACCACAACCCAACGCATAAAATATTTTGCGTTGTCGCTTTCCCTACATACTGGCCTCCCGCAGCTCCTCCATGAGCTTCAACAAGGATACTATTTCATTCAAAATCAGGCACATAATGTCGCAGTATTTCGTCCGACCCCATCTTGTACAAATTCCCTACAATAACTGAAAATTCGGCCACACGTACTACCAATTATTTATTCTATTGACTCGTGTATCCTTCGGGCGCCGTTCCTGTAGTCAGGAAGTGGATAATATCTATGAAGTGATTATCCGCTATGTGCACCGCAAAGAGTTGTGCGTCAGGAAGCCCTTCCTCCAAATTGGTAGGCTCCTCTTCTGTTTCAATGCATGACAGATGGTCTGGCCCTACATTCAACCTTCGTGGCTTCACAATCACAACAATATCCATCGGCATATTCCCCCGCCCCCCCCCCCCCCCCAACATAGGCTTGTTGACTAGGTACTTTAATGTAGAATGGTTTGTATACATCTTAAAATGTCCGCCTAGTAGGTAATGTCTAAACTTATGGAGTGCGTACACCATAGCCAACCCTTCGCGCTCTATCATCGAGTAATTCTTTTCAGCCTTAGACAAATTCCTGCTCGCAAATGCTATTGGGCGATTAAATTCTCCTTCACCGGCCTGTGTCAGTACTACTCCTAGTGCAATACATGACACATCCACATGTACATGAAATTCCTTCTTCCAATCCAGGAAGACTAGGATCGGTGCGACGACCATCTTCTCCTTTAATACATCTAGACTCCGTTGACATTCTTCATGCCAATAGAATGCAACATCCTTCTTTAGCATCTTTTCCATCGACGCGGTAATCTAAGCATAACTTTTGATGAATTTTCGATAGTATCCTGTGTGGCCCAGTGTTGTGTGCAGCTGTTTAACACCTTGGCACTTCCAAATTAATGATAACCGCAATCTTAGTAGGGTGCACCATTAATCCTTGTCTGCACACTACATGACCCAACAAGATTCTGAAAGGGATGCAAAATAAGCATTTCTTCAAGTTTAGCTTGATTAGATACCTCCAGCACATATCAACATCATTGAGCTTATTGAGATCTACGCAAATCCTTATTTCATCCCTTTGATTCTTTTCCTAAACTACCATTGGACTCACCCAATCAAATTCCTCCGCTGGTTCAATAATACCCACTGCAAGCACCTTATCCAACTCCAGGCGGATCTTTTCTTTGTATTTGGGATTAAGGCGATAGGGCCTCTGCTTAACAGGCTTCGTGTCTACTTTTAAAGTTATTTTCGTCACTCCCAAATCACCTATGATTCCTTTTAAGTCTAAAAACTTTGTAGGGAACAAATCTTGATATTTGCGGAGCAACTTAGCAACCTTATATACTGTGGCATCATCCCAATAGTCTCCAATCTTCACAAACTTCGGCTCCGCTTCTGTGCGAAAGTTTACTTGTCTAGTTTTCAATGGCGCGGTGATATGTAGATTCTCTATCTGTGGTCCCTCCACCTTGCGGTGGCCTTCCGCCTCTGGGATGTTAATGTTCCTCGGATCCTCATCTTCTTCTTCAGCAGTCACATTATAGCATTCCAGCGGATGGCGCAGCTAGGTGCTCCAATCTGGTTGAATCAAACCTAAAGGATCATGCAGTATTCTGAAGATTGTTGCCTTGACCTCCTGTAGCGCCTCATAAATACATTTGAACCCATCTTCAAAGCTGAATGTCATCAATAATCCCTGTCTCAAATGTCCCACTCTTCAGTGCCATGGCAGATCTCCATTTCCAAGTACCAGTTCATTGGTATTACATCCAAAGTGTGATAGAATAAATGTTCCCACTCAAGTTGCGGTTCCATCCCATAAATGTCGGTCCATTTTGCTAAATGATCACGCAGATCATTCCTTCCATCATATTTCTATGTTAACCGGACCTTTGGTCGACCAAACCACAATCTCATCATTTTCCTGTACTCACGCCACCCATCAAAACTGTCTTTATGCATACCCCACCATCTTGCGGGCATAGCACGCAATGCCTAATCCAACGCTTGGAAGAAATGCTTCTTAGGCACCTCCATTTCAAATGCATCCAAAAATTTATCTACATTAGCTATACCATGATAATAAGGCAAACTTCTTACCTCTGATGATACACATCGCAGTGTAGATACTTCGTGTAACCTATTCTACCAGTGTTCCATTTCCTCATCTGAATCTGATGTATAAGAACTTTCCCGGTCCCATGCAATGCATCCATTAGCTATCGGATTAACCCAATATTGATCTCGTAATGCTATCTTATAAATTTGGTCCAAATCATCATCTCTTTCCTCATAATCACGAATCGGTTCAGTGTAGCGCGGTCCTTCTGCAGGGTCCATAGGTACTACTACACAGAGCGATTTCCTCTAAAATGACATTTTCTTCTTCTTCAAATTGATTAGCCCATTCATGTCGATAGCCCAATCAATTCCTAGGAGCGTCGGGTAGAGATTATTGTCATCAGCAATCTCTATCACATCAAAATCGGCTAATGCACTTGCGCCTTCTATATCTACTGTTACTCCCTACAATCTTCCCATGGGGATAATCTTCTGTTGATTTTCCATCCACAATTGGATTAGAGACCACTGCAATGTAGGTCTCCCCATTCTTTCCCACGTCTGCTTAGGTAAAACATTCGCATTTGACCCAAGATTCAAAATAACTTGAGCCATTTCATACTCTTCTATTTACGCAATGAACCTCATCTCATGCCATGTTCTTGCCTTATGCTTACCATTCTTTCTGAATACACTGGGTCCTCCAGGAGCATTACCAGCACACTTATTTATAAACTCCTGTAATCCTTTCACAACCTTGCTATCACGTAGAAACTTCATACAGGTCTCCAAGAAGGTAGTAAGGATGAAGGGATCAACTTCTTCAGACAGCTTGTCTTGACTTCTTGAGGTAGAAGCCTCAACGAAGCTTTTTTTTGCTTCCATGAAGGTCTATTTTGCATGCTCCAAGTCAAACCCAATCTCTTTTTCTAGAACCTTGTGGACCCACTCACTTTCTTCAGGTTGCTTTCCTTTATCTTTGCTAGTTGTCATTCCGCTTCGCAGCGCGATATTTACATTGGGATCCTCTTCGCAGGGTTCGACCTTCATCATTTGTAAGTTCTGGGTGGGCTGCTGAGGCTGTGTCCTCTTCTCCTACATCTTAGATATTAATACAGGGCAGTCTTCTATCGCATGGTCAAACTGAGTACATTATCGCATGACAGGCGCATCTGGCTCGTACATTCCCATTTGTAGTGTCATGGCACTCCACAATTGTAGCAAATAACTTGTCCCCGACCTCTCGCAGGTCCTCCTCCTCCTCGACCTCGTTCGCACCCTTGATATCCTCTATGCACTCCCCCAGCGCCTTGATCCAGAGGCTGAGTTTCTTTCTGCATTCGATACGCGGGCGTTCTTTCCACCGCAAAAGAGCTGTTGCGGTGTCTGCACAAATTTCTGCAACAAGTGGCAATTGTATGTCACATGTTTTCCAACTACCGAATAGATAGCGTACCATAGAGCGGGCCTTGTACTTGGACCTACTCGAGCTTCCAGCCTCAGAGGCATTGGCCCTCCTCCTGCAACATAATTCGCGAAGACAGGGCAATGATCTTTATCATGCCCCTGGATTTTACACTTCAGGAACCAAACTTCTTTGCAAACCTCTAGCTGAGCTGTTCTATCCTTCTTCAAACTTTGAAACTCTAGGAAAAGATTATGCAACTTCGTGTGAATCTGTTGAAATCCCAAAGCAACATCTTGAATCAGTGTCTCATGCAATCTCATCGCAATTTCCAGGGCTTCCGCCTAGGTCCTAATATTATTCTGCAATAAGGAAACCCTTAGGTGAGGTATTAGGGAGGCTACAAACCATTTGCGGTGCTTCCCATCGGTGGGATTCATGTTACTTCGCGGATCTAGCACTTCAGTCTTTGATCTAGCTCCTAGGGTGTTTTGCCCAGCCTCATCATGACTTCCTTGAATCCAACGGCTAATTGCGATTCAAACTTGGGCCTAATGAATTCGTTATTCAACGCGGTCTGAGTGTCCACCAATGATGCCATCGAGTTATCAATGTAGTACTTAATGTACCATGTTAGCGTGCGATCCTGTAGAGCAGTAACCAACTGCACTTTCTTCATATGATCATCTGTAATATTTTGTGTTGTCCACACGGCCTTCGCGAACGAACCAAAAATGGTGTGGGTCCTCATTTCCCAAGCCCTTGAAAACAACAACTTCATCGTATTCGACATATTAAACGATGGTAGAGGTGGTGGCGGTTTGGGCGAAGGTGTATGTTGTGGAGGTGAAGGTGGAGGTGGTCTGGGCGGATGGGGTATTCGCGAGAACCCTTGCCTTATTAAGTAGACAAAACTCTATGGTGAAGCCTATGCTGCTCGTTCATCATCACTGAGAGGAGGTTCAATTAGTGGGCTATATTCAGGGCTTGTCCTCCCTCTATCCCTGAAGAAATTTCCACTTCACGTAGCTTCAAAAATCAAGGTAATGGCATAACCCGATTTTCACACAAGAGCATCTTAATCCAGGTATTCAAAGATCTTAAATACTTACCTCGCGGTCCCTTGAAGAAGCGTCGCGCTGCTTCACTGTGGCTGACCGAGGTATCGACCACGAATTCTGTCACAAATCCTCCTATGACGCGATCAATCCAGTGATAAAAAACACACATGATCTTATCTTCATAGGCTTCCAATCTCTGCACTAGCTTTGG
This sequence comes from Pinus tabuliformis, assembly GCA_031772625.1. NCBI lineage: Eukaryota > Viridiplantae > Streptophyta > Pinopsida > Pinales > Pinaceae > Pinus > Pinus tabuliformis. Next base: position 1,843,729,583 of record CM062817.1, on the reverse strand, counting down.
GGTCCACACTATTGGATTGTCAAGCCTCCACCATCCTTGGTCGTCTACCAATTTAGCGATCCACTCGTATAGCTCGATCAGGAAGGAACATAAGTAAATTTTGTGTATCTTTGTGTACAGATACTTGTCCAACCACTGTTCTTTTGTCAGGCGTGAATTTCTGTTTTCTTGTGCCACGAATTCGTGGATATTTCTATCCAACCACTTCTCAATTTATTTCTTTGTTGGATTCGAGTGATGCGACATCACACATCTTTTTTATGCAGATCCTGATCCCGACAATGGAACTATTTGTTGGCACCCAGAGATGAGCGTGATGTCGTTTTATACCCTAAATATGTCTTCGCACAAATTGATAAGCCTTTAGGGCTTATTGATATAACTACCCTTAATCAACTTCTATACCTTCGCGAACGTCCACGACTGTCTTTCGCAGACCCTGGATATGTGAATTAGCTACTTACGCACATCAAATATTACTCTTAACCAAGTAATTACTCAGATCAGCTTAAGTGTTAATAACTTCTGCATACAATAAGATAATCTTCGCGTAAACAATTAACAATAATTGCGTTCATGTCACAATATCAATCATGTAAAGTCGCGCATTAATACACCATTATTTCATAAACCCATTATAACATAAGGCACATTCATATAAATAGAAGTAAATAGATAAAACACAAGAATTTCTAGAATAATCTTCTTTATTGATACTTCAGTTATGATTACAAACTCAAGGCTTCCCTGTGCAGTCAGCTTCAGCGGTCCACGCACACAACTATAGAGCCTCTCTTCTACTCTAATACTTCTTCTTTCTTACCCTTACTGACCCATTACATTCATCTTCATCATCCGTATCTCTCTTAGACATCCTAAGACACACCTGTTTATATAATCCTTGTTGGATTGTGTTATATTCTTTCCATGACTAGCCCACGTAGTTAACCGGGGGGTTAGAGGGGGGACGGAGGCCCCCCGTTCGTTGCACCGATTGTGTAGCAGGAGGGGGTCACAGGGGGTTTGAGGGGTACCCGTAACCCCACTTTAGACCCTATGTTAGGTTGGGCAGACCCACCTATGGTTTTGTGCATGATTTTCGCACATGTTTTTGGACGCGATGGTTTTTGTCCATGGTTTTGGACGCGATGGTTTTTCGGTCCATGGTATTGGATGCTTCGGCATGTATAAATATGTATTGTAACATTGAAATGAACATAATGAAAAATCAAGCTGGTAGTCCCGGTTTTGGGATCCAGGGAAAATCTCTGTGTATATGTGTTTTATGTGTTATGCTTTCACATTGTTTATTTTCTATGTTTTAGAATTCGTATGCAGGTAATTTCTGTACAGGGTTAAAACCTCCATTTGGTATCAGAGCTGTTTTGGCTTCAAGGGGATGCCTTTATTGCTGAGGGGTTTCGCTCGGGTCTGTGGTAGACCCTGTTCAGTGGGAGATCTTCGAGATCGATTTTGGTGGTGAAAGAAGATGGCGAGAAGTGGAAAGATAGAGATCGAGAAATTTAATGGTCAGAGTTTTGAGTTGTGGAAACTCAAGATGGAGGATCTATTGGTGGATAAATATCAGTGGATCACGGTAGATCCAGGTACTAAACCAGCGGGAGTGTCCGATGAAGAATGGAAGAAGTTGGATCGAATGGAAAGAGCACAATACGATTGTGTGTCTCGGATTCAGTATTGTTGAATGTATTAGGGGAAGCTACGACAAAGGCTTTGTGGGACAAGTTAGGGACTTTGTACCAATCTAAGTCTCTGGTGAATAAACTGTTCCTGTATAAAAAGCTGTATAACCTGAGGATGAAAGATGGAGACTCAGTGGCAGAGCATTTGAATGCATTTAATACCATGGTAGGTTAGTTAGCATCTGTTGATATTAAAATTTCAGATGAAGATAAGTGCATCAGTTTGTTGTGTTCTCTACCAGATTTGTGGGATACTCTGGTTATTGCAATAGGTAGCAATGCAACTACCTTGCAGTTTGATGAAATAGTCTCATCCTTGCTAACGAAGGAGATGAGATGGAAAAATATGGAGAGCTAGAATGGTGATGCCTTGTATGTACTAAGACGGTCCCAGAACAGAAACAAAAATAAGTCATCGAGTGGGAGATCTAAATCTAAAGGGAGATCTAAATCTCCAGGAAAACCTGTAAAGGTGGTATGCTGGAAATGTGGAAAGGAAGGGCACTACAAAAGGGACTGTAAATCTAAAGCTCATGATAAAGGAAAGGGATCTAATGATGCTCCTTCTGCAGAGGCAAAAACCACCTCAAATGAAGGTGGGGATGTGTACTTCACTTCTTCAAGTACACATGTAGATCATGAGGTGTGGTTTATTGACTCAGCTGCATCCCTTCACTTCACTCCCCATAGAGAGTGGTTCTATGAGTATGAGAAATACAATGGTGATGATGTATTCTTAGGGGATGATAGGAAGGCTAGAATTGTTGGTCATGGAAAAGTAAAGTTGAAGTTTCAAGGTATAAGGGTTAGAACACTTCTTAGTGTTTTGCATATTCCTGCATTGGCTAAAAATCTGATTTCTGTAAGCAAGTTGGATGATGCAGGTGTAAAAACAGTATTCGAGAAGGATACCTGCAAGATGGCTCGGGGAACACTAGTATTGATGCGCGGAGTTCGGATTGGAACTCTGTACAAGCTGCAAGGTAGCACTGTTGTTGATGGGTGCAACAGTTCTGTGGTTCTTGAAAGTGGAGCACAAAATCTAGTGGTCTCTGGAGAGAAGACCATGTTGTGGCATCAAAGGCTTGGAGATATTGGAGAGAAGGGCCTTCGAATACTTCATGGTAAAGGTATGGTAGAAGGTATGAGTAATAGCTCTTTGGATTTTGATTTCTGTGAAAATTGTGTATATGGGAAGCAGAATCGCGTGAGTTTCCCCTCTAGTGGTAAGAGGGCGAAACAGATATTAGAGCTTGTGCACAGTGATGTGTTTGGACCTGTGAAGGTTTCATCACTGGGTAAGTCTATGTACTATGTATCATTTATAGATGAGTTCTCAAGGAATACATGGATATATTTCCTTAAGAAGAAATCTGAAGTCTTTGATAGGTTTAAAGAATTTAAGACTCTGGTGGAACACCAGATAGAGAAGAAGATAAAGGTGTTGAGGATAGATAACGGTGGAGAGTTTTGTATTAAGGAATTTGAAGAATTCTGTAAGAAGTGTGGTATAGCACGACAGAAGACTACTCCATATACACCTCAGTAAAATGGAGTTGTACAAAGAATGAACAAGACGTTGATGGAAAGGGCAAGAAGCATGCTTAGTGGTGCCGGATTAGGACAATAATTTTGAGCAGAGGCGGTGGAGACAGAATGTTACCTGGTCAACAGATCACCTTCATTAGCATTGGAGGATAAAACTCCATAAAAGGTATGGACTGGTAAGAAACCCTCTTTTTCACATATGAGGGTATTTGGATGTGATGCATGTGTACATGTTCCAAAGGAGAAACAAACCAAGTTGGATAGTAAATCTGAAAAGTGCATCTTTATTGGGTATAAGGATGGTTTAAAGGGTTATAAGCTTTGGAACCCAATAACAAGGAAGGTTGTGTACAAATAAGATGTGGTGTTCAGAGAGGTGAAAGATGTTATTAAACATGAAGTCCAACCAAAGGAACCTGAGAAGATAGAGTTTGAGCTAAAGGAGGAAGAATTAGACTCTATAGCAGAAGAGGAATCAAAAGATGAAGAGCCACAAACTCTGGGTCTGAGAAGATCAGTTCGAGAAAGAAGGCAGCCAGAAAGGTATAGTCCAAATGCTTTCTGTTCAAATTTTTCTTTATCTATTATTGATGATGATCCCAGAACTATGAAGGAAGCATTAGATTGAGAGGATGGAAAACTCTGGAAAGAGGCCATGGTTGATGAAATGGCATCTTTGCACAAAAATGAGGCTTGGGATCTGGTGGAGTTGCCAGCTGGAAGGAAACCCATTGGCAACAAATGGGTTTTCAAGAAGAAGACAAATGCAGAAGGAAACCTGGAGAAACATAAAGCTTGGTTGGTAGCAAAAGGTTATTCCCAGGTGCCGGGAATTGATTTTGGTGATATTTTTTCTCCTGTTGCCAAGGTAACTTCTATTAGATTACCTTTATCTATTGCCGCTGCTTTTGATTTTGAGGTAGAACAGATGGATGTGAAGACAACATTTCTTCATGGGGATTTGGAAGAGGAAATCTACATGAAGCAACCTGAAGGCTTTGCGGTGAAGGGTAAGAAAGAACTGGTATGCAAGTTAAAGAAGTCTCTGTATGGGTTAAAACAATCACCAAGGATGTGGTATCAGAAATTTGATACATTTATACAGGGACTTGGCTTCACCAGAAGCAAAGCAGATCACTGTGTGTATTTTAAATTAATTGGTGACCGTGTTATTTATTTGGTCTTGTATGTGGATGTTATGTTGCTAGTTGGAAATGACAAAGAAATTATCCAGGATTTGAAGACCCAATTGTCCTCCAAATTTGACATGAAAGATCTTGGTGCTGCAAACTATATTTTGGGCATGGAAATCAAAAGAGATCGGGCAAAGAGGAAGCTCTGGTTAAACTAGAGGAAGTATGTTGAGACAATATTGCAGAGATTTAATATGCAGGATAGTAAAACAGTGAAGGTACCTATTCCTGTAGGTGTAAAGTTATCCGCTGAACAGTGCCCCAAGACACAAGAAGATGAAGAGGACATGTCCCATGTTCCATATGCAAGTGCAGTCAGTAGCCTGATGTATGCAATGGTCTGTACTAGACTAGACATTGCAAATGCAATGGGAGTATTGAGCAGGTTTATGTCAAAAACAGGAAAGGAGCCTTGGACAACAGTGAAGTGGGTTTTTAGGTATTTGCGTGGCACTAGTGATTATGGTTTGTAATACCAAGGAAGACCAGGATTGGACAAGTGTTGGATATTCATGGATTTGTTGATGCAGACTAGGCTGGAGATCTAGATCAGAGAAGATATACAAGTGGGTATGTGTTTAACCTATTTGGAGGTGCAGTCAGTTGGATGAGTAAGAAACAATCTGTAGTGGCACTAAAAACTATAGAGGCAGAATACATGGCAGCCACTCATGCAAGCAAGGAAGCAGTTTGGTTGCACTGTGTTCAAGTATGGGGTTGGTACAGGGAGCTATAAGGATAGACTGTGACAACCAAAGTGCAATTTTCTTGGAAAAGAACCCCGCATATCATTCAAAGACAAATCACATTGATGCTCAGTATCACTTTGTGAGGGATACGATAGAAGAAAAAAAGGTGTTGTTGGTAAAGGTGGACACTTTGAAGAATACTGTAGATGCATTGACAAAATTTGTGAGCTTTGAGAAGTTCTCTTGGTGTAGAGAAACAATGGGCATTTTAGGGCTGAAAAAATGACTAAGCTCTCTTGTTGCCCCCTGTGGAAATAAAACAACAAGTGGGAGAATGTTGGGTTGTGTTATATTCTTTCCACGACTAGCCCACGTAGTTAACTGAGGGGTTAGAGGGGGGGGGGAGCCCCCCGTTTGTTGCGCCGATTGTGTAGAGGGAGGGGGTCATAGGGGGTTTGAGGGGTACAAAATTTTGGTTTTAGACCCTATGTTAGGTTGGGCGGTCCCACCTATGGTTTTGTGCATGATTTTCGCACATGTTTTTGGACACGATGGTTTTCGGTCCATGGTTTTGGATGCAATGGTTTTTCAGTCCATGGTATTGGATGCTTCGGCATGTATAAATATGTATTGTAACATTGAAAGGAACATAATGAAAAATCAACCTGGTAGTCTCGGTTTTGGGATCCAGGGGAAAATCTCTGTGTATATGTGTTTTATGTGTTATGCTCTCGCATTGTTTATTTTCTGTGTTTTAGAATTCATATGCAGGTAATTTCTGTACAGGGTTAAAACCTATAGTCCCATGGTCTGGGAACCATGGGTAGATCTTCAAAAGCCGACTTAACTTACATAAAAGAAGGGAAAAACCCTTTATGACACTTTAACTATCTACGCGCTCCACAACCACAACTTGCAGAGACTTTTCCTTTTGTACAACAAAACTTGGGCTTTTTCCGCAAAATTGACCCTAGGGGACCCCATCCCAACAAGGTTTCTAAGAGAACATCAGTTGTATCCCAAGCTTAACAAGTGAAATTTCTTTCAGACATAGGTGCACTACCTGGGACATGTTGTCTCCAAGGAAGGCATAGTAGTAGATCCAAAAAATATAAGAGTTGTCATGGAAAGGGTAACTCCTAGAAATGTGGATGAAGTCATATCATTCATGGGGTTAGCAAGTTACTGTAGGAGGTTCATTAGGAACATCTCATGCATTGCCTACCCTATTACATCATTACAGAGGAAAGGTAAGAAGTTCGAATGGACAAAGGAGTGTGCAACCAGTTTTGAACATTTAAAGAAATTGTTGACAAATGCTCCAGTGTTAAAGATTGTGGATCTGGATAAAGAGTTCATAGTGTGCACAAATACTTGCAAGAGAGGGCCTAGCAGAGTCATAATGCAAGAGGGACAGGTGATATGTTATGAGTCTAGGAAACTGAAGGAGAACGAGCAGAATTATCCAACTCATGATCTTGAGTTGGAAACTATTATTCATGCCTTAAAGATGTGGAGGAACTATCTCCTTCGTAGGAGGTTCGTGTTGAGGAGCAATCACAACGGGTTGAGATATCTGCTTGACCAACCAAATCTGAATGCAAAGCAAGCTAGATGGTTGTAGGTTTTGACCCCGTATAGAAATTACCTGCATACGAATTCTAAAACACAGAAAATAAACAATGCGAGAGAATAACACATAAAACACATATACATAGAGATTTTCCCTTGGATCCCAAAATCGGGACTACCAGAATGATTTCTCATTATATTCCTTTCAATGTTGCAATACATATTTATACATGCCATGGACTGAAAACCATCGCGTCCAAAACCATGGACTGAAAACCATCGCGTCCAAAACCATGGACCGAAAACCATCGCATCCAAAACCACGTGCGAAAACCATGCACAAAACCATAGGTGGATCCGCCCAACCTAATATAGGTTCCAATTTTTTTTTTTTCCTGAGGCACTGCCCCAGACCCGGTAGAGGGGGGCTACTTTCCCCCCTCAAACCCCTCGCTGCATAATTAGCGGAACAAAGGGGGCACTCCGCCCCCCCTCTAACCCCCCTTTAACTACGTGGGCTAGTTGTGGAAAGAATATAACACAACCCAACATTCTCCCACTTGTTGTTTTCTTTCAACATGAGGCCACAAGAGAGCTTAGTCATTTATCCAGCCCTGCAATGCCCATTCTTTCTCTACACCAAGAGAACTTTTAGAGCTCACAGATTTTGTCAATGCGTCTGCAATATTCTTCAAAATGTCCACCTTTACCAATGACACCTTTTTGTCTTCTATCATATCCCCCACAAAGTGATACTGAACATCGATGTGCTTTGTCTTTGAATGGTAAGTAGGGTTCTTTGCCAAGAAAATTTCACTTTGGCTGTCACAGTCTATCCTTATAGCTCCCTGTACTAACCCCATACTTGAACACAATCTCTACAACCAAACTGCTTCCTTGCTTGCATGAGTGTCTGCCATGTATTCTGCCTCTATAGTTTATACCTCCACTACAGATTGTTTCTTACTCATCCAACTGACTGCACCTCCAAATAGGTTAAACACGTACCCACTTGTAGATCTTCTCTTATCCAAATCTCCAACCCAATCTGCATCAACAAAGCCATGAATATCCAACACTCTGTCTAATCCTGGGCTTCCTTGGTAGCACAAACCATAATCACTAGTGCCACACAAATACCTGAAAAACCACTTCACTTTTGTCTAGTGCTCCTTCCCTGGTGTTGACATAAACCTGCTCAATACTCCCACTGCATGTGCAATGTCTGGTCTAGTACAGACCATTACATACATCAGACTACCAACTGCACTTGCATATGGAACATGGGACATGTCCTCTTCCTCTTCTTGTGTCTTGGGACACTGTTTGATAGATAACTTTACACCTACAGGAATAGGAACCTTCACTGGTTTACTATCCTACATATTAAATCTATGCAAAATTGTCTCGAGATACTTCCTCTGGTTTAACCAGAGCTTCCTCTTTGCCCGATCTCTTTTAATTTCCATGCCCAAAATATAGTTTGCAGCATCAAGATCTTTCATGTCGAATTTGGAGGACAATTGGGTCTTCAAATCCTGGATAATTTCTTTATTTTTTCCAACGAGCAACATATCATTGACATACAAGACCAGATAAATAACACATTCACCAACTAATTTAAAATACACAAAGTGATCTGATTTGCTTCTAGTGAAGCCAAGTCCCCGTATACATGTATCAAATTTATGATACCACATCCTTGGTGACTATTTTAACCCATATAGAGACTTCTTTAACTTGTATACCAGTTCTTTCTTACCCTTCACCACAAAGCCTTCAGGTTACTTCATGTAGATCTCCTCTTCCAAATCCCCATGAAGAAATGTTGTCTTCACATCCACCTGTTCTACCTCAAAATCAAAAGCAGCAACAACAAATAAAAGTAATCTAATAGAAGCTACCTTGGCAACAGGAGAAAAAATATCACCAAAATCAATTCCCAACACCTGTGAATAACCATTTTCTACCAATCGAGCTTTGTATTTCTCCACCTTTCCTTCTGCATTTGTCTTCTTCTTGAACACCCATTTGCTGCCAATGGGTTTCCTTCCATTCAACAACTCCACCAGATCCCGTGCCTCATTTTTGTGCAAAGATGCCATTGCATCAACCATGGCCTCTTTCTAGAGTTTTCCATCCTCTCAATCTACTGCTTCCTTCACAGTTCTGGGATCATCATCAATAATAGATAAAGAAAAATTTGAACAGAAAGCAGATGGATTATACTTTTCTGGCTGCCTTCTTTCTCGAATTGATCTTCTCACACCCGAAGTTTGTGGCTTTTCATCTTCTGATTCCTCCTCTGCTGTAGAGTCTGATTCTTCCTCCTTAAGCTCAAATTCTATCTTCTCAGGTTCCTTTGGTTGGAATTCATGTTTAATAACATCTTTCACCTCTTTGAACACCACATCTCGGTTGTATACAACCTTCCTTGTTACTGGGTTCCAAATCTTATAACCCTTTAAACCATCCTTATACCCAATAAAGATGCACTTTTTAGATTTACTATCCAACTTGGTTCTTTTCTCCTTTGGAATATGTACATATGCATCACATCCAAATACCCTCAGATGTGAAAGAGAGGGTTTCTTACCAGTCCATACCTCTTATGGAGTCTTATCCTCCAACACTAATGAAGGTGATCTGTTGACCAGGTAACATGCTATTCCTGTCCTAACCCAACACCACTGAGCATGCTTCTTGCCCTTTCTATCAACGTCTTGTTCATTCTTTCTACAACTCCATTTTTCTTAGGTGTGTATGGAATAGTCTTCTGCTGTGCTATACCGCACTTCTTAAGAATTCTTCAAATTCCTTACTGCAAAACTCTCCATCGTTATCTGTCCTCAACACCTTTATCTTCTTCTCTGTTTGGTTTTCCACCAGAGCCTTAAATTCTTTAAACCTGTCAAAGACTTCAACTTTCTTCTTAAGGAAATATATCCATGTATTCCTTGAGAAGTCATATATAAATGATACATAGTACACAGACTTACCCAGTGATGGAACCTTCACAGGTCCAAACAAATCACTATGCACAAGCTCTAATATCTGTTTCACCCTCTTACCACTAGAGGGGAAACTCACCCAATTCTGCTTCCTATATACACAATTTTCACAGAAATCAAAATCCAAAGAGCTATTACTCATACCTTCTACCATACCTTTATGATGAAGTATTCGAAGGCCCTTCTCTCCAATATGTCCAAGCCTTTGATGCCACAACATGGTCTTCTCTCTAGAGACCACTAGATTTTTTGCTCCACTTTCAGGAATCATAGAACTGTTGCACCAATCAACAACAATGCTACATTGAAGCTTGTACAGAGTTCCAATACAAACCCCCCGCATCAATACCAGTGCTCCCTGAACCATCTTGTAGGTATTCTTCTTGAACACTGTTTTTACACCTACATCATCCAGCTTGCTTATAGAAATCAGATCTTTGGGCAATGCAGGAATATGCAAAACACATGAGTGTTTTAACCCTTCCACCTTGCAACTTCAACTTTACTTTTCTGCGACCAATGATTCTAGTCTTCTAATCATCCCCTAAGAAGACATCACCACCATCGTATTTCTCATACTTGCAGAACCACTCTCTATGGGGAGTGAAGTGAAAGGATGCACCTGAGTCAATCAACCATGCCTCATGATCTACATGTGTCCTTGAAGAAGCCAAGTACACATCCCCACCTTCATCTGAGGTGGTTTTCGCCTCTGCAGAAGGAGCATCATCAGTTTCCTTTCCTTTGTCAAGAGCTTTAGATTTACAGTCCCTTTTGTAGTGCCATTCCTTTCTGCATTTCCAGCACACCACCTTTACAGGTTTTCCTAGAGATTTAGATCTCCCTCTAGATTTAGATCTCCCACTCGATGACTTATTTTTGTTTTTGTTCTGGGACCGTCCTCGTATAGACAAGGCATCACCATTCTGGCTCTCCATATTTTTCCGTCTCATCTCCTTCGTCAGCGAGGATGATACTATTTCATCAAACTGCAAGGCAGTTGCATTGTGACCTATTGCAATAACTGGACTATCCACGAATCTGGTAGAGAACACAACAAACTAATGCACTTATCTTCATTTGAAATTTTAATATCAACAAACAATAACTGACTTACCACAGTATTAAATGCATTTACATGCTTTTTCACTGAGTTTCCATCTTTCATCCTCAGGTTATACAACTTTTTCCGTAGGAACAGTTTATTCACCAGAGACTTAGATTGGTACAAAGTCCCTAACTTGTCCCAAAAAGACTTCGTCGTAGCTTCCCTGATACATTCAGCAATACTGAATCTGAGACACACAATCGTATTGTGCTCTCTGCATTTTGATCCAACTTCTTCCATTCTTCATCAGACACTCTCGCTGGTTTAGTACCCAGATCTACCGCGATCCACTTATCTTTATCCACCAATAGATCCTCCATCTTGAGTTTCCACAACTCAAAACTCTGACCATTAAATTTCTCGATCTCTATCTTTCCACTACTCACCATCTTCTTTCACCACCAGAATCAATCCGACAGATCTCCCACTGAACAGGGTCTATCACATGCCCGAGCGAAACCCCTCAGCAACAAAGGCGTCCCCTTGAAGCCAAAACAACTTTGATACCAAATGTAGATTTTAACCCTGTACAAAAATTACCTGCATATAAATTCTAAAACATAGAAAATAAACAATGCAAGAGAATAACACATCAAACACATATACACAAAGATTTTCCCCTCGATCCCAAAACAGGGACTACCAGATTGATTTTTCATTATATTCCTTTCAATGTTACAATACATATTTTGTTAGGTCCGTATAATACTAGTGATTACCCCATTACTATTGTAGTTATATCCCTTATTAATATTTTTGTGCCCCTATTTTCCCCATATTGTTATTACTGTGCCCCATAGAATCCCTCTATTGTTATTTTTGTGCCTTTATTTTATTATTGTTAGGTCGGCTGGGTTATATTATGATTCCTTAGACTCCTATATATAGAAAGGAGGTTTTTTCATTTGATTCGTCAAAGAATCATTTATTTGTGTAATGTAAAGGAGGTTTCCCCCTTGAAGAGGCTGAATTCTAAGGCGTTGATCTATCTTTTCTATCTTTTTGTGAGCTGGTTTCATAACATTTGGTATCAGAACTTTGGATTCTAGGGTTTCGCTGCTCCAAATAGGTCATCGTGGCATTTTCGCTATAACTTTTTTCTGCGACATTTCAGAAGCGAAAAAAAAACTCATTTGAGACAAAATCGCACTGAACCTTGGGTCCAAATTTCAAAGCTTTTCGCACTATATTTGTGGAGATATGATCTGAGGAAGTTGGTCTTTTTGCAGACTCTTGAATTACATTCCAAACAGGCGACCTGTGGAAAATCGTCATAACTTTCTCTCTGAGCATTGGATTGAAGTTTTGTAAGAAGGTACAGAAAGAGGACACACTATAGTTTCGTGTATATATTTTTCAGAGCCAAAGGTCGAAACAGGGCATTCGTACAAGTTCGCTCTACTGAACTAGTCTATAATTAGGTCACTGTGGGAGATTTGGCATAACTCTTCCTTAGAGAATCCAATTTGGATCAGACTGGTGGCATTGGAAAGAGGACAAGAGGGCTACTGCAGGTCACAATTTCAGAACTAGATGATCCGAAATTACAGAGATACATTAGAGGCAATATCAAGCTCCTACAAAGTGAAAAAAGGTGTGTAGATTTTTTTAAATTTTTTCTTAAGCTTGGTTTGAAAATTATTTTGAAGGAATTCAAAGGGCATAGTAGAGCATTATTATCGGTAACTGATGCCCTGAGGAAAGAAAATGCAAACACCTAGTAAGAAACCTAAAAGCTCTAGCATGACTCATGAAGAAGAGGAAGAAATGCTACATGGTATATCAAAATTACAAGACCAAGTGCAACAAATGTCACTCTCACAAAAGCTAATAGAAGCTAAGATAAATGGCGTGGAATCTAAGATAAAGGGCGTGGAAGCTAAGATGAATGGTGTGGAAGCTAAGATGGACAATTTGAAGATAGATTTGAAGATAGATTTGAAGAGAGACATGGCAGATTTGAAGACAAACATGGCAGATTTGAAGACAGATTTGACAAATTTTCTACAAGAAATACTTACAAATGGTGAAAGGGTAGTAAAGGAAACTCATGATGTGAACAAAAGAAATGTTAATCATGATTTCATAGACTCTAATGTTGGATCGAAGACCCACCATATTCCAAAAATCGATATGAGGAAGTTTGATGGCAAGGATCCTGCAACATGGATATTACAGATGGAGCAATTTTTCAATCTCAATAGTGTGCAAAATACACAAAAGGTATGTATTGCAACTTTATATTTGGAGCCAAATAAGCTTGTATGGTATCAATGGCTTTGCTCTCATAAACAAATTATCACCTGGGCAATTCTTATGGAAGAATTGACAACACATTATGAGGATACAAAAAGAAACACTTTTTTTAGCCAATTGATAAGTCTCAAACAAAAGGGTTCAATGATGGAGCACATTGAAGAGTTCCAAAAATTGAACATAAGGGTAAAAAATATTCTAGAGGAGAATAGGATTGATGTGTTCATAGGGACTTTAAAGGATAATATCCAACATGATGTTCACCTTTGGGAACCTGATCATGATCATGCTATTCATTTGATTCTAGGAAGTGTTCCTCCAAACATCAGGCTGTACAGATATCCCTATGCCCAAAAGAGTGAAATTGAATGTATGGTTGCAGAAATGCTAGAGGCTGGTATAATTCAACCTAGTCAAAGTTCTTTCTCTACTCCAGTAGTATTGGTGCACAAGAAGGATGGATCATGGCGCATGTGTCCGGATTATAGGGAGCTCAACAAGCTCACTATTAAAGGTAAGTTTCCCATTCCTATCATTGATGAATTACTGGATGAATTGCATGGATCAATTTACTTCACCAAGTTGGATCTTCATTCAGATATTATCAAATCAGAATGAAGACTGAAGACATCTGAAAACAACATTTAGAACTCATGAGGGTCATTATGAATTTTTGGTCATGCCTTTTGGCCTTACCAATGCACCTTCTACATTTCAAGGTTTGATGAATTCCATTTTCAAACCCACCCTTAGAAAAATTGTGTTAGCATTTTTTGATGATATACTAATCTACAATAAGTCTTGGAAGGATCATCTTGAACATGTTGACATGGTGCTATAGCTATTGGAGGAGAAACAATTATATACAAAATGATCCAAATTTTTCTTTGGAGTACAAGAGGTGGAATATCTGGGTCATATTGTATCTCATGAAGGAGTTAAGGTAGACCCTAGAAAAATTAAAGCCATTAAGGAATGGAAAATCCCCACATCCATAAAGCATCTGCGAGGATTTCTAGAGTTGACAGGGTATTATCGCAAGTTTGTTAAAAATTATGGGAGAATAGTAGCACCTCTAACAACATTATTGAAGAAATATGCATTTTCATGGACTCCAGAAGCAACAAAGGCCTTCGAACATCTTAAAGAGGCAATGTGCCAAGCACCGGTCTTAGCTACACCAGACTTCACAAAAACCTTTATTGTGGAATGTGATGCTTTAGGAAATGGAATTGGTGCTGTTTTAATGCAATATGAAAGACCCACTACTTTTGAAAGTCGTCCAATCAAGGGAAAGTTTTTACACAAAGCCATTTATGAGAAGGAAATGTTGGCAGTACTACATGCACTTAAGAAATGGCGACCCTACCTAATGGGAAGACACTTCAAGGTAAAAACGGATCATGGTAGCCTTAAATACTTTTTAGAACAAATATTATCCTCTGAAGAGCAAAAAAAGTGGGTCACAAAGATGTTGGGTTATGACTTTGAAATCATCTACAAAAAAGGGAAGCAAAATGTGGTGGCAGATGCACTCTCAAGAAAGGATGAGGATGTGGAAGCATTGTTGTGCGCCATTTCTATTATCCAACCAGATTGGATAAACGAAGCAAGGGAGGAATGGAAGAATGATGAAGAAGTGTGGGCACTTATTCAAAAGTTACAACAAGATTCTAGTACATCTGATACATTTAGCTGGCAAAATGATTCGTTATGGTACAAAGATCGCTTATACCTCTATAATAATTCCCAACTCAAACAAAATATTCTTATGGAATTGCACACTTCTCCCTTAGGAGGGCACTCAGGATTTTTAAAAACTTACCACAGGGTTAAGAAGGAATTTTTATGGGATGGCCTTAAATCGGATATTCAAAAGTTTGTGGCAGAATGTTTGGTTTTCCAACAAAATAAAATTGAAACAATTAAGACCCCGGGTCTATTAAAACCTTTATCCATTCCAAGCCAACAATGGGAGGAGGTTTCAATGGATTTTATCACAGGTTTACCCAAGTCTGAGGGAAAGAGTGTCATCATGGTGGTAGTTGACAGACTTACCAAGTATTCACACTTTTGTGCATTATCACATCCATTTAAAGCCAGTACAGTTTCTACTGCATTTATGGAAACAATTCAAAAGCTACATGGAAACCCAAAGATTATTGTAAGTGACAGAGATCCCATTTTCACTGAAAATTTTTGGACAGAATTATTTTCTTGTCTTGGTACTCAGTTAGCTCATAGCTCATCTTATCATCCTCAATTTGATGGGAAAACTGAGATAGTAAACAAATGTTTAGAAGGATATCTTTGTTGCTTTGTATCTAATAAACAAACACAATGGGTCAAATGGTTGCCTCCGGCTGAATGGTGGTATAACACTTCCTTCCATACAGCAACAAAAATGACCCCATTTATGGCACTTTATGGATATCAACCTATCCATCACATCATATTTAAGAGAAAATTCTAAGGTTCAAGAAGTGGAACATCACATTGAGCATCAACAACAAGTCGTCCAACTCTTAAAGGATAACGTCATGTTGGCGCAGAATAGAATGAAACAACAGGCAGATCAACATCGTAGCGAAAGAAGTTTTGATGTAGGTGATTGGGTATTCCTATGGCTACAACCATATAAACAAATGTCCCTCAAACAAGCTAAGAAGGATAATAAATTATCACCAAAGTATTACAGTCCGTACAAGGTGTTGCAAAAGATTGGTACTATGGCATACAAATTGGAGCTTCCTGCAGCTTCTCGAGTGCACCCAGTTTTCCATGTTTCATGTTTAAAGAAGGTTATAGGTGACAAGCTCCCAGTTCAAACAATATTGCCAGAACTTGACGAGGAAGGAAAAATTATATTGGAACGGGAAGCAGTCAGAGAAACAAGAACTCGACAGCTACAAAATCGATCAATTTCAGAGTATCTCATCAAGTGGAAGAACTTATCCGCTGAAGATTCCACATGGGAGGATGAGAATTTTATACAGAATCATCCAGAACTACTCGTGCGTTGAGGACAACACTTTTTTGAAGGAGAGGGGCATGTTAGGTCCCTATAATACTAGTGATTACCCCATTACTATTGTAGTTATATTCCTTATTAATATTTTTGTGCCCCTATTGTCCCCATATTGTTATTACTGTGCCCCATAGAATCCCTCTATTGTTATTTTTGTGCCTTTATATTATTATTGTTAGGTCGGTTGGGTTATATTGTGACTCCTTAGACTCCTATATATAGAAAGGAGGTTTTGTCATTTGAATCATCAAAGAATCATTCATTTGTGTAATGTAAAGGAGGTTGCCCCCTCGAAGAGGCTGAATTCTAAGGCATTGATCTATCTTTTTGTGAGCTGGTTTCATAACATATTTATACATGATGAAGCATCCAATACCATGGGCTGAAAACCATCACGTCCAAAACCATGGACCAAAAACCATCGGGTCCAAAACCATGTGCGAAAACCATGCACAAAACCATAGGTAGGTGCGCCCAACCTAATATAGGGTCCAAATTTTTTTTTCCTTGGGCGCTGCCACGGACCTTGTAGAGGGGGGTTAATCGCCCCCTTGTGACCTCCCCTCTACGCAATTGGCACAATGAAGGGGGGGCTCCGCCCCTGCTTTAATCCTGTGTTTAAATATGTGGGCTAGTCATGGAAAGAATATAACAAAACCCAATCACAATGAGTTGAGATATCTACTTGACCAACCAAATCTGAGTGCAAAGAAAGCTAGATGGTTGGCCACAATAAATGAGTTTGACTTCGAGATCAAATACATCAAAGGTAAGGAGAACATGGTTGCAGATGCTCTCAGCATGAAAGTGCATTTGAACCATGTTACAACAGTGAGATCATATGGGGAAGATTTACAGGATCAGATCTTACAGGCAAGATGATAGGTACATGGAGCTTATGCACAGGCCACAATAGGGTACAAGTGATTAGGATGTATATTACCGTCTCACGACAAATGGCTTGGCGAGATTCAGGGACAATATTTATCTGCTGGATGACAATGAAATCAAGAAGCTTATCTTGAGGGAGTTTCATGTAAATCCATATTCAGGTCACCCAGGATACTAAAAGACATTGACAAAAATGAAGAAGTTCTACTATTGGTCAAATCTAAGGAAGGAAGTGGCAGGATTTGTGGCTAGATGTTTGGACTTTCAGCAGGTGAAATCATAGTGTAATCATCCAGGTGGATTTCTTAAGCTTATTCCATTTTAGAATAGAAATAGGAGGTCATTTCCATGGATTTCATTACATATATTTTGAGGACATCAAGGCATCATGATTCGATCATGGTTGTGGCAAGGTAGCTCACTTCATTCTAGTAAAGACTACCTATTCAGCTAGTGAGGTAGCACATGTATTCATTAGGGAGATCATGAGATTTCATAGTGTTATGAAGAGGATTGTGTTAGACAAGGATGCCAAGTTCACTTCCAAGTTTTGGAAGGAGCTATTTGCAGGTTTGAGGACAGGGTTGGCCTTGAGTATAACTTATCATGCACAAATAGATGGACAAATAGAGAGGGTGAATAGGATACTAGAGGATATCCTAAGGATGTATGTGATGCACCCGTAGAGGAAATGGGAGGAGTACCTTCCATTGGTTGAGTTTTATTACAATAACTATTATCAAGAGTCACTTAGGATGAGTCCATTTGAGGCACTGTATGGGTAGAGATGTAACATTTCCATCAGTTGAAGTGATTTAGTGAACATGGTACTTATTGGATCGGACATGCTGGAAAACATGGAACAAGGAATCCAGGTTATAAGGAAGAATCTAAAGGCAACACAAGATATGCAAAAGAGTTATGCAAACCAACACATGGCATTTAAGGAGTTTTAGGTTGGGGAGCTGTGTATTTGTGCATCAAGCCCAAGAAGAGACCCTTGATGATTGGATCATGTGCCAAGTTGGCACCATGGTATTGCAGGCCTTTTGAGATCCTTGAGAGGATTGGACTAGTGGCCTACAAACTTGCATTGCCTCTGATAGTGAATGCCCATGATTTTTGTCATGTTTCATTACTTAAAATATATGTAAAACATGTTGATCACATTATTGATTAGTTTGTATTGTAGGTGGAGCAATAAGGAGAATTCCAGCCCGAACCTTGGTGCATATTACAATGGAAACATCTCATGCTTTGAAATAGAGAAATCAAGCAAGTTAAAGTGTAGTGGAAGCACTTTGGGCCCGAAGAAGCTACATGGGAGATCGCTGATCAAATGTGGGATATGTATCCTTCATTGTTTGCCAATGGAGGAAAATGAGTTTTTGGTATTGTACATATTTATGTATGGTTTCTATTGTAAATACTACCACGATTTGTATTATAAAACTCCAATAAGCGATATGGTTGTCATGTTTATCATGATGGTTTTTCTTTTGAGAAGGTTGTTATTGTAAATATTGCAACACGCTGGGTTATAAAGCTCCATGGGAAGTATGTTTTTCTTTTCAGCAGTTTTGTTGGTTGTAGGTGTCACTTAACACCAAGGACGATGTTCCCCTAAGGAGGAGAGTTCTGTAACAGACCCGGGTTGAAAGTTCATGTAATAAAAGTTAATAAAGCAAAAATAAGACCATGGTTAAGGGACACTTATTCCAAGCTGAATGTTGGGAAAAATATCCTAGTGGGCATCACTTAATGTGTTTATGGCTAAGGGAAATTGGAAAAGGTAATGACAAGGGATTTTGAAAGGAAAAGTGTTGTTATTTGGCATTTATTTATGAAAATAAAGGAAACTAGGAGAAAAGGAAGGTGAAAGGTCACAGGTTTCATGTGAGGAGGAAAACGAAGGAAAATAAGGGAAAATTGAAGAAATAGAGGCCTCATTAATAAAAAGGCTTATGAGGATCAATTCACAACTATTGCTGGTTTAACCTTTTGCGAGTTCAATTTTGGATCTAGTCTCAAAGAGGAGAAGAGCACCAAGAGGAGAAGGAAAGCAAGAAAGAAAAGGAAGGATGAGGAAAGCAAAGGAAGGACAAGGAAAGAAAGGATCAAGCAAAGAAAAGTTGGATCAAGCAGCTTCAAAAAGAATACTTGCAGGGAACAGGTTGCATGTATGATTTCCTAGCTAGTTTTGACATGCATGGTATGTGAATGTTGGCATTTGGTTCTTTTGTTGTCATTGGCATGGATTTTGAGGGTTTTTGACAGTGGATTTTAGCCTAGCCTTGCCATTTCTGGATAGCCATGGTGTGATGGGAATTTTCTCAGTTTGAGCTTTGTATTGCCAGAATATTTTGGATCCAGGTGAGGTGGTCTCAGGAAAATTCCCAAAGGTCTAGGAATCCCTTGACCGATAATGGCGGGATACACAATAAATCCTGAGGGTGGAGATAGGAAAATTCCTCAAGGTAATGGAGAAAAAAATATTTTGAGGCATCCAAGCTCGGTTTGGTTTTGTGATCTCGACACTAGTTTAGGTGAGGTCACATTATGGTGAGGGTGAAGGCAGTTTAACCTCTGGATTCCCTTGGTTATTTATAGATTGGTTTATCCCATGAGATCCCACATTCATGCTTGGAATATGGCACCAGGGTGATTGGTTGAAAGAAAGATCTAGTTCAACTAATCTATGGTTGGGTGGTTCGTGGAAGTCCTAAACTTGTTTGGTATTTTTCCTATGTTTAATAAGAGCTAAGTTTCTCTTTGTTTTGATGAATAAATGTACTTGTTATTATGTGGCTTTAATGGTTTTTCTCTAATTGTTATTTGTCTGGTTATATGTTGGTTATAAGCATGGTTATATGACAGTTCTTAGTCACGAATCTATTCATGTTTTATTTGTAACTAAATAAATAATGAATGAAAAACCTAATTGATGTTATGATAGCTAATGTGAGAAGGTAGAGACCCTTATTGTTAAAACTTAGATAAGTTTTCAGTCCCTTATTCTCATACTTGCATTTTGGACCTGTAGGTTACATATTTACCTTTTTTTTTGACAAATGTCAATCCCAATTGGGGAAGGTCAGGTCAAGTCCTGGTTTCAATTTTTGGTTAATGAGCATTATCTTCATGTTTGTTATGAATTTTGAAAGTTTCATAGATTTCTGGGAAGAGGTTAAGCCCCAACCCTATAAAATAGCCTTAAATCTCACATTCATTGTCATAACACTGACAAAAAAATGTTACAATCACTCAAGAAGGCTCATGGGAGCGAGTAGGGAATCTTAGTTGCTTGGAGGGATTGGAAAGGGAACGACTGGGGATCCAATCCAACAAAAAGGTGAGTTGTCTAGAGGACATAGGTCCAGGAAGAGTGGGTCAGCCCTTGGGGGCCCTGCGGCATTCAGGAAGAGGACAGTAAGGTCTAGTTATGTTGACTCCATTTCCTTAAGGTCATCCAGGAGGTTGAGTATTATCATAGTTTCCCCTCAGCTCATGTTTACCCTAGGAAAGTCGATGAAAGTTCATAGATATGAGAGGAGGTGTGTTACACAAATGTCATAAAAAAAACTTGAAAGGGTTTTCCTAGGGCCTAATAAGATTATAAATCATTGAAAAATTATGTCATTAAAAATGTCTTACATCTCCCCTGCACTGAAGGTGGAGCATGTCCTTAGGCTCAAAATTGTTTCTCAAAACTATGAGTGTCCCCATTCTTCATGTTGATACCCATGTTCTTATTCTGTTGGCTCATTTTAATTCATTGTAACAAATTGGTTTTCCTTGAGAAATGATTCCCAAGTTTGTTGGGTTTTTAACAACTCCCATTCCACTATAATTTTAATTAATCCATGATGATACAAGATTTTGTCTCATTACTTAGAGGTTTTTGTATCAAATTTTCCATCTTAGATTTTTGAGAAAATAATATGTAAATTTCAATGTTCTTTCTCCTCTTAAATTTTGTAGTATTCTAATGTTATAAATATAAATCAGGCTAAATATTCCCTCATAAGTGATATACCTTTGGACTATAAAAGCAATATCATCCCAAGGATCTTTGAACTAGGCATTAGGCATCCCTCTTTTCCAATCAAGATGGGTTCTTGATCTCATGATAAAATAAGTTCAAGTTTTTTCCTCCAACTGTTGTGTCTTAAACCATTTGTCCCCCTCCCGAGGAAAACCCTATTATTTGGCTAAGTACATTTTCTGATAAATGAATGGTTAGGTTGCCTAATTTGGCATGAATTCCATCAAAGGAGAGTGCAAATTCTCTTGACATGTTCTTTTTGTAAACCTTGAACTTGATAAGTAAGTCTAGTCACTTCTTTTCCTCCCATATTTTAATGGTATCAACATGATATTTGGTTATTTCAAAGCCATATGGTTCTATTTTTCCTTTCATCTTTAGTTCATGTAGTAGTCCCTTTGTCAACACAGTGTGTGACTATGCTCCTAAAATCTTCAAAGTGTGTCTGAATTGTATGCCTAATTCTATGTATCACTGTATACCAAAATATGCTACCATGTATTAATATTATTGTTGTTGAATCAAAGAAATGACATAATTCTTCTTATTTTCATTGTAAGCAATGGTCATACAATAATCATTGCTTCAACTATAAAAGACACAAATTTTTCAAGGAAAAAATATTTTTGAGTCATGACATTTGATTAAGAAATATAATATTGAAAAATTAACCCTTGATTCTAGGCAAATTCTTCCTCTATAACTCCCGAAATTCGATTTTCAAAATAGGTTTTTTCTTTGCTTTCTCTGAATAGATATACTTTAGTTTTGGTCAAAATTTTGAAGTGTAGTATTACGAAAAATTTGTATGTTGAGTGAAGATTTTAAATAAGCAAAAGAACCTTTGTTTCTCTTGATATAATAACACTTTGTCATAATGAAATTCCTAGGGTTTTTTTCAAAGTATCCCTGAGAATGTTGAATAAAACAACGTTGTAAAGAGACTGGGCTTGAATAGGGAATCATTATTTTAAGATTTGAAATGGATTTTCAAAATAATGTATTACATAGGGAAAAATTGATTTTAAAATTCAAATAATATACATGGAAAAATCAATTTTCAAAATAACTATAATGCATAGACTTCCTTTGTTGAAACAAATTATCATTTTCATATATTTCTAAGTTAGTAAATCACTTTAGTGTTCCATGTTATACATACCTCTCATTTCTATACTTTGAGTGAGTGGTTTATCAACTTCTTTCTACCACAATTTTTTCCTTTACACTCCAAATTCATGCTCCTCTGACTATGAATCCTTTCTCTCTTGAATACCCGTGACATCTTTTGGAAACTCCTCTACTATATAATATATGTGTCCAAGTGTCAATACAATATTAGTTTAGGTCTATAAGTTGTGACTCTTATACTGACCCAAGTTTTGAAATGTTGCACTCAAACTTATATTTGCAATAGGCTTTTCCATTTGTAACTTGTAAACCAAACTATGGTTCTTTTCTAAAATAGAGTATGGTTATAAACAACCAATTATCACTTTTTTTGGAGGCTTGATTTCATGAAATTTTATAGCACTTGAAACATAGTAAAATATTTCCTCTCCAATTATTAACTTCTATCCATAATTGTAATAGGCTTGTAATAAGACTTAGTTCATTGATTCATATCATGCCTTACTACCTCCATTTCTTTGTATTATCATTAGATTGTTTTTTTTTCCTTTTGCATAAAATTATTTAGCATGATTATATCACAACTTTGCACTTGACCTTTGTACTATGAGGATCTTTGTTTTGAAACTTTTTGACATATCTTTAATTATGAAAAATTGTTACTTATGGTTTCAAAAATGGTTAGGTATAAAGTGGTATAATATGGTAGGAACAAGAGAATGATATGGGAATATAACATGTTGTAATTTGAGAAATAGGCAAATTTTATATACTAATGGTTGGATTTTCAAGGAATAACTTTACAGGTTAAAATGAGGTTTTTATAGAATTTATTCAAGTAAGCACACAATTTTTGGGTTTCAAACCACCATAATTTTGTGTTAATGAAATATTAGGAGAAGGTATTTGTTGCCACACTTTTAATTCTAGAAATTAATGAAATAACTTGAACTTGTAAGGATTTACAAAATCTCCTTCTTGTACTTGACTTTTATAGTGCTGACTGGTTTTTTGATGATGTGGTAGACAATTTATATCCTTTGATTGATGATGTGGCCATATGCTTTGATTTATGCTAAAGTACTTTCACCTTTATACTTATGTTTTTAGCCTTGAGTGCTTGTTTCCTTTGATGAAGCTTTTGATTCCTTTCCCTTAGTTACTTATTCTCCTTTTTTAGTTGTTCAACTTCCTTCATTAGAGCGGAATTTTGTCTTGATAATACTTCATTTTGTGCTTTCAAATTTTGAGGTATGCTTCCTAGAATATCACCAAGGGTTGTGATTTAATTGAGCATAGGAAATAGTGTTGCCTCATGGATAATTTTTTGTTGATGATCTTCTTATCTTGGATAGGTGATAATGATATTTTTTGTTGGAGATTTGGAGGAACTTGTCATTCTTGATCAACCATATACAAAATTATTCAAGATTTATGGAATGTCTGTAGTAGAGGAAAACTACGACCTCTAGATACAATATATCTTATGTACATGATTATGTTAAAATCATAGAATATTTGGAAGTAAATATCTATACAAAAACTTAAAAATATTTCTCTAAAACATTCTCTTCAAACTATCCTAATCATCATAAGAGAGTACTTTAAAAATTTGAAACAAAAACATTGTATGAATCTTTTATTTGGAATTCTCATCATCCAATTGCTTGGTTCTCTAATGAATATACAACTTTAGGTTGTGCTAGGAACTTGAATTTTCACAACTAAACTTTTTTTTTTATTATTTTTTCGTTTCTTCATATATATATATATATTAATTTTATGGGAAAATTAAATTTCCAGATGGAAGAGGGGTAGAAGTATTATTGTTGATACCCACAACCTGCATCTAAGCTTGCTAAAATATTAGGGAAATAAAGTCTTCTCAGCTGGAAGGTTTGTTGTAGAGATTCAACCTATGACCATTAACCACAAAGGAGATTCCTTCCTCATCAATTGTCTTTATCTTAAATAATCCATTATCAAATGCTTCTTTTGCTACATAGGTGCCAAACCATAGAGTGGTCAATTTTCCCTTGAATTATTTAAATTTGGAATCAAAGAGAAAAGCTAAATTATCAACTTTGAACTCCTTTTTAATAAATTTTTCATGCCACTTTGATCTTTGTTGTTGCATTATCATGTTATGTTGCAGTGATTCTTGTCTAGATTCATCAATGTGATTTATTTGGATGATTCTTTCATTTTGAGATTTAGAAAATCTAACCCTAATTATGTTGCTAATTTGAATGTTTGGACTTGGAATTTAATAGGAAGAATACTTTGCATATGAAATACTAGTTCATAAGGAGTAAAAAAAATAACACTTTTCCGAGTGGTTCTATATTTCCACAAGCTTTCTAGAAGCCTTATTTGTCGAGTCTTCTCTATGTAATTAGATTGCCTTAGTCATGACTGTTTCTAGAATCTTATTGGTTGACTGTGTTTTTCCAATGGATTGCGGGTGATAAAAATTATATTTCCTGTGCTTGATCTTATATTTCTCCACTACTTCTTGCACTAACTTGGAGGTGAATTGTGCTCCATAGTCAGTGAAAATTTCTCAAGGGATTCCAAGTCTAACAAAGATGTCTTCAAAGATAAAAATGACCACTAACTACAGAAAATCTCTTGCTAATGTATTAGCTTCTATCCATTTGGAAATAAAGTCAGTACACATAAGAATGTACCTCTTTCATTTTGATTTAGGTTTGATTGGAATAACAAAACCTAGAGCCCATTTTTCAAATGATTCTAGAAGAACTTGTGGCTACAAAGGAATTTCATTAGATGTTATTGATCAACCCATCGTTTGACATCTATCATGGCTTTGAGCATATTGTATCACATATTTGAACAAATATGGCCAATAACATCCTTGATTAAGTATTTTATAGCTAGCTCATTTGTCTGCAAAATTCCTATCACAATGTTCATTATGACAAGCTTTTAAAATATCAAATATTTAATATGCTCTAACACATCGTCTAATAAAAAAATTAGATACTGTGTAGAAAATATTCTCGTTAATCCAAATATATCTAGCATTTTGTTTAATTACTTCATTTTTCTCTTATGAAGTAAAATGAGTTGGTAATTTTCCCAAAGACAAATAATTTGTCACATCGGTAAACAATTGTGTTTTAATTGATATTGCAAATAGATGTTCAACTAGAAAATCACCAAAAATGGTATAATCTCACCAAGGTTGTTAAGGCGTGAGAGAAAGTCTACTACTTGATTTTCCCTTTAAGAATAATCAATAATAGTGATATTAAACTCTTGCAACAATAACAACCATCGTGTAATCCTACCATTAGTAATAGGTTTACTATTTAAACATTTAATAGTAGAATTCCTTGTGTTAACAAAGATTTCGTAACTAGTAACATAATGTTAGAACTTGTTTATTGCATGCACAGCTACTAACATATATTTCTTGGTGACAGTATAATTGAGTTCAAAAGGGGTTAAATTATTACTAATAAAGTAAATGGAATAGGTATTAAGATATTCTTTTTGACCTAATTATGGCACTATTGTAGTATCAGATGTGTCTATAGATATGTGAAACGGTAAATACCAATTAGATCACCTTAATACTAGTGATGTGGATAATTTTTCTTTGATTATTTCAAAAGAAATTTGATAATATTTGGAAAGTAAATTAAACACGGGCAAAGCTATCTTATTGATTTTTTCTACGAATCTATGATAATATCTCACACAACCTAAAAAACTTTGGGCTTGCCATTGATTTGATGGACTATACAAATTAACAACAATTTAAGTTTTCGTCGGGTCTAAATTCATTTCTACAATATATAGATGGTGTACCAAAACAATTCCTTACGTTAATAACATGAAACATGTCTCATTTCTAAGGGCCAAATTAGTTTCTATACATATTTTCAAAAAAATCAAGATTGATCAAATATTCTTTAGAAGTATCACCATATACAGAAAATTCATCCATATAATTTTCAAGATATTCATGAATTGAATCAACAAAGATGGCCAAGACCGCTCTATAAAATGTGGTTGGTGCATTACACAAGACAAAGGGTAATACCTTATAGGCATATGTTCCCAAGGACATGTGAAAGTGGTTTTGTCTCAATCTTCTTTAGCTATTTTTATTTGATTATAGCCACTAAATCCATCTAGAAAGGAAAAATACTTCTTCCCAACTATGGTATCTAGGACTTAGTCTATGAATGGTAATGGAAAATGATATTTAAGGATGGCTTTATTTAATTCTATGTAATATACATAGACTCACCATTTTCCATTTTTCTTAGGTACCACAACTAAGGGAGAAACCCACTAGTTGTCAAAGATAAGGTAGATAAAATCTACCTTTAATAGTTTTTTAAATTCTTCTTTTACTATCTCCTTTAACATTGGATTTGTTGAAATATGGTTTTCATTGATGTCAAACCTAGCAGAAACCAATGGATCCCCACATTTAAGGACAAAAATGAGAAGGAAATTTAAGGTCTTTTTAGACAATGGCACCTTCATTGGATTCTCCTCATCATGTTGATTCCAATATTATGTGGCACGCCATGACAGCCCTCAAAACTTGAGATATATCTTTGTTAAAATATGGATCCCCCAACTTGAGGAAAAAACCCCCAAAGAATGATGATGTGACAACTCTTCTTTGACCAAGACAAATGTTCAAATAATGAGGCTCTTCTCCAACGATTAAAATAGTCCTTATGGAAAAAGGTTATTTTTTGGAGGGTTTTTCATATCTATTTTAAAAACAAAAATCTAGAAGACGGTTTTGGCACAAAAGGAATTTGAATTTCAAAATTCAAATAACACTCAAATGGTTTTTCCCCTCCAATATTTTCGAATTTCAAACATGTCTCCCTCCAAAGTATCAATTCAGTTTCCTCTTATGGTGCCCTCTAAAAACTATATAAAGGCACCTCAACTCACCTCCTAGGCATGAAATAAAATCCTATAATTTGTTTTTACTAAGCTATGAAATTCATTTCAACCTTGTGGAGGATTCCTTGTTTCAGGCCAGTGAAGGGTGTTACATGACTACTACAAGTTAAAACTTCCTTTTTAAAGAGGATCGAGGACTATTATGATGCTCTGAATTCATCGCCACTATGGAGAAAAGCCTAATCTAAAATACCTCGTTTGATTTGATCCATATAATCTAAGAAGAAACAAAGGTTTGGTGGATTACTGACTTTTGACTTCAGGGATTCGTTGCAAACCGCAGTCCTAAATCAATCATTTGACCCTATATAGGGAAACACTTATGGGTATAAGGGATTCAATTATTTGTCTCTGCTGCTCATAAAGGACCAAAGAAGAAGGAAGATAAATGTTACTCCTAAATCCCTCTGGTCATAATATTTTAAGTAGAAACTTATGGCCTATAATGAAGCAATTATAATAGGGTTCCCTGTGGCCTTGATGAATGACATCAAAATTCATTATATCAAATTCAATTTCATGACATTGTTGATGTTCTAGTCATAGGATTTTTTGAATGAATTTTTCATCCTGAGGTTTGAATCCTAGAATCAACAACATTAGTGTTATTTGAGGATTCTTGACCTATATCGAAGTTATATTCCCTATGGCCTTGTTAACAAGTGGAAAATCATCATATTTCGACATACTTCTTGTTGCAAGTGTCTCACAGTCAATGTCCCTTGTAGCCATTTGTTTTGGACATTGCATAGATGAGGTAGTATTCATCCATAGAAAGGAGTCAAATTTGAATGAGTAACCTAATACAGGTATGCAAGTTATTAAGATCTGAACCATATCTCTATGTTTCAATGCTTGGTTCATGGTATACCTTGACTTGCTTGCACAATCCTTCTTGTCTTGGTGATGAACTATTTAAGTACCCATGTGCACAAATCATTATTTCTCTAAATAAAAAAGGGTTTTTAAGAAGGAATTGAGGTACTGTGTAACCTACAGTGGTACACATTCTCTCCAGTAGTGATAAATTTAATTGCAGTAGTGAACAACAATAGGGTTTCATCTTATATTCTTGATATAATGTAAGGTTTTAGATATATAATTTCCATTATATAGTTGTTAGGTCATTTGTAGAAGTAAGAATTAGATGTTGTCATGAGGGTTTCATGTTGAACAATAAATTAATAAGGGTTTCTAAAAGACATAAGTACAGTGGCATTCCTTTCAGCAAGAAGATCACAATCAAACACTTGTGTTGTATTGAACATAATTCTCTACATCAAAGGTATTGATTCAAAAAATCTCCAGTGTATCAATTAACGAAGGTACATATTTTGAAAACTTCACTAGTATTATTATGTTAAAATAATCTCGCAAAAAGAGGTACTTGGTTCATGTCTTTTAGTAATGGTTTTTTGTCATTATTACATCAGGGTTTCTGGATTGAGGGTTTTGAAGTTACAAGGATGATGGCAAGGGTTTCATCATTGGTATTTCATTGTTATATCAATATTTATTGTAAGTGGCTCATTTTCCCTGGTATGGGATCCCAAAAATAGTTTGCAGAAGTCTACTCATTGTAAGTGGGTCATTGTCTCTGGTATGGGATCCCACAACATTTTTCAAATTCATTATTATTTTTAGGGTGTTTGGGTGGTGCTATGTACGTGGTTGAAGTAACCTTCAGGTTGTATCCTGAAAACAATTCATGGTGGTATGGTGGTGCTAGGGCAAGTTGGATCCGATAAGGGTGTTAGAGCATCCTTTTAGCAACAACTGATAAAATGAGGGCATTGGAGTGTCCTTCTAGTTGGACCTGGAAAATTGAATGCTTTACTAAAGTACTAGGGAGTTGGGGATTCTGTTTTTAGTTGGAGCTGAAGCATTTTATGTACTCACAAAATTATTAGAAAAATGTTCGGTGGTTTTTCTCCCGAAAGGGTTTCCACCTAAAACTTCTTGTGCACTGTTCTCTTGATGCATTGATGTTGTATATGTTATTAATGCTATGAAATTAATAAGTTACTAATTGATAATAAATATTGATTCAACCCCATCGCAGTATTTCCAACAGGATTCATTCATCATTGAGGTTTCCTTATAGGTCTTGCTTTTTCTTCTAGATAAATGTGATGAATGCATGTACTAAGATGAATACCTTGCATATATGTGTAATCCCAAGAAAATTATTTGGAATACTTATTTAGCACTTGAATTAATTGATCTTATTGAGATGCTTCCAATGTGGAAGTAATATTTATAGTTTTTCCTGGTTCAAGTTCAACAATTTTAATCTTTGAATTTTCCATTGAATTTATAGGAAAATTGCTTGAAATGAAGATTGCAAAAAATTCATTGTGCAATTTTCTTGAAAATTTTGTTCCAAACAATTTTTTATTGCCACCTATTGAATTGTTCTCAATTTCTCTACAATATAAGGATTATAAATGAAGTAATCTAATGGATTCTCATTTGATTCATCCCCAAAAGCAATAGAATGATTAATATTAAACATTGATTAAGTCATTTCTTCGTCTAAATCAGTTAGTTCAAGCCATGATAATTGTTTTAATTCATTAAAGTTTTAGTAGGGGGATATAATGTTATTTGCTTACTTTTATTCTTTTTTGAAATTGTCATTTGTCTTTGTCGGGTCGTTAATATGCCATTATTATTGTCACTTGTGAATGTTTATTCCACCCATTTCTACCATTCTTCATCATGTCATTTATTATAATTTATTAAATAAATCCATTTTATGATGATTTATGCTCTTATATTATTTATTCTCCTTTATTTCTAATAAATTGATGATTATGCATTATTTTACCAATGATAGTGCTAATAAGTTGGTTATAACATTATTCACCATTTTTAGCCTCCAAGGTAACTTCCAGATTGAAGATTTGATTTGATTTTTAAATCTGCCAACTCAGAAATTCGCTGGTTTAAGGAGTGACAGTTTTGCGGTTGAGATTCTGAGCAAATGAAGACGAATTTGGAAAATCCGGAACATGGGTTTTGTCCAGAACGGGCCCAATTATCTTCATTGAGAACAGTTTGCCCAAATTTGGCTTGTACAGAGAGAAACGTAGGGTTCTTTGAGCACGATTTTCTCTGATTTGCAGTTGCGGTTGTCCTCCAAATCTCAGCTGCAAAGCCAAATTCGCCTTGTTCTTGTTGATCAAATGAGATCAGAGATGAGGAGGATTGAGGGAGACGTGATGATGGATTTGGGGAATGAGAAATGATGGACAACAATGGTGGATTATTCATGCTGTAATTCTTAAGCTTTTGCTGTTGTAATGATTCCACAATTGGCTGATTAATAAATAATTTGGGCGTTGCCGTTCACTCTTTTCATTCTGAAGTGACCCCGCAGCATCCGCTGGCGGCTAAGGGCCCAGCCTCTGGTGGAGTACGCTGCTGCTATTGTGTATCATATCTTTCCAATTGCTGTTGTATGATATCTTTTCATGTGTGGATTGTTTATATAGTTTAGTAATCTGATGTATTTGTTATATGCTGTTCCACGCTCTGTTACGACTAATCCATTAATGGTTTCATTCAGGAAGTTTATGTAAGTGACTCTATGTTGCGTAATGAATCTTTTCGGAGTTGATTACATGTTCACTATTTAAACCGATTGTTTCTGTTACAGAGCTTTCATATTAAATATTGCTATTGGATTCATTTTGAACTCTTATTCGTGGGAACCCGAAAGTAATATTATTTCATTTGGAAACGGAAGTCATGTTCTTTGGAAACATCAGATTGCTATAATAAGTATGTTGTGTATATATGGTAAATGTTGTTCCATAATTCATTTGTGAATATTGTCTCATAAAGTAAAGTTCATTGAAATTACTTTTGAAGATTGTTATTTTATTGCCGAATGTGAGTAAGTTGGTTTTGCTCGCGAGATTTAGTTCTTTTGATCGTTGTTTCATTTACTGCTGTTCTATTTCCTTTTACTTTCTGCTATCCATTTACTTGCATATATTGCTTTGGTGTGAGAGAAGGTCCAAGGCTGTCGTGAGCCTCAGCAGACGCTACCATGCTCCCAGATCCATGGTCCATACTCTATTCCATCAATTTCTAGAGGAAAGAGTTATTGCTACTATATCCTCGATTGATGATTGTTTGAATGAATGATTTTAGTTTAGAACATCTTAGTTTCTTGCTGTCCCAATTAGATTTCTTTTTCAAGCATTTATTTACTTTTGGGTTTTAAGCACTATACTGCGAAACATTACTCTTAAGTAAATGGCCGCCTCAGACAGAGTACACTCTTGAAATAAAAAGTCGTCCTTGGGTTGATAATTAATGTTAGGTAATTAGGAGTTCACAAGACACCTTTTTATCGCTCCACATTTTGGCGCCGTTGCCGGGGAGAGTGTAGCCATTTCTAAAGAGTAGTGTGAATTTGATGACTGCCTGCTAGGGAAGAGTTGGATCTTAAAAACGGAAGGTAAGAACCTGCGTACGGAGCATGTAAAAGCCCCGCTCCCCCGTCCGCTTTCCAGCAGGACTGTTAAAGAACCTAGAGTAGAAATAGATGTTTGAATTTTTGTGTGAATTATTAGGAAAAATAGGAATTAAAAAAAAAAAAATGAATCACATGATTTCACTTAAGTGGTGATGTAAGCACCACCCATTTCACTAACTAATTGACAGGAACAATTGAAGAAGGAGCCTCGAAGAAACACATGAAGAACATCTTCTATTATGGTAAGAAATGGCTCACGTTTCTACTTTTGAATTTCCTATCAAAGATCTAGGAGTGACACAAATGCACATAATTCCCCCATCTTTACCAAATTTTCATGGTTTAGCAAATGAAGATCCACATACATTTATGTTTGAGTTTGAAATACTTTGTAGAGGATATGATTATTGTACTAATGATCAAAGATTGAAAGTGTTTCCTCTTACTCTAAAAGGAGCAGCTCTCCGATGGTTCATGAGCCTAGGTGGGAATTGCATCCAAACATGGGAGGACATGAAGAACATATTCTTGAAGAAGTACCAAGACTATTGCAAATCCAATGAAGATATTTTCAGTATGATAAAAGGGGAAGATGAAAGCTTGGAGGATTATGGAGATCGATTTCAATACAACCTTCAAAAATCAAAATATAAGCATTTGGAAAAAGAGATCTTAAAAACACTCCTTCTTAAAGGAATCAAAGATGAATTTTTAGAACTTTTAAATCTGATAGGAAAAGGTGATGTTTTTCAGTTATCATATGATGATGTTTGTGAGTTGTGCATAAGGTATTCAAGAGGAATCTCCAAGGCTGGTAAGAATCCTAGAGATGTTTTTTCTTTGTTTTCCAAATCTGCTACAAGAACAGGAGACATAAGAGCTGAAATCAATGTGTTATTTGAACATTTTAAAGTTGATTTTATTAGCTCTCTAAATGAAAAATTGGATGTTTTGCAGGTTCATAAAAATGAAGAATTTGATGAAGTGTTTTGTTCTCATGACCGAAAGGAGCATCTCATAGATACTCACTCTTCCTTATCTACGATGGAAGTAGCATATCAAAGAGATGAGGAAGCTGCAACAAGGTCAAAACCACGGAAATCATGGCCTACAGGTATGGTTCAAAACACTCCCTCTCCACTTTCTTACTTGCATAATCCATTATGGAATACTAATGTGTTAGGGCAGCCATGTCAATTTCAATTTAACCACCTATCTTGTTTACAAGTTGGGCATGGTTCATCTTATGATGGCATGACTACTCTCCCTCATCTTGTAGCACAAGCACATTCTCCATATTCTCCACCAGCTCTTTCACAACACCTTGCTTGCCCATCAAAACCATTCACACAACCCAATCAGCCACATCATCAAAATGCTCCATTCCATACACATTTTCCTGCTCAACTAATTCCACACCCTCACCATAATAAATCAGTACAACATGCTTACAATGTTGAGCTGGCAAATTTACCCACCCTTCCCACCCATTCTATCTCACATGCGCCATTAAAGAAAACCTACAATGAGATTCAGAATGTTTCAAATGCAAAAATTGTAGAAGCTATGGAAGAAAATGAGGTTTCTTGTAGGATGCATCAACAAGTTATTTTAAAAGACCAAGAACTTCATGGTATGATGGCTATGCGAGATCAAAAAAGTAAATGATACATTGAAGATTGGTTTCACTCCATCATTTGTTTGCAACATCACTCCATGCTTCAACAATTTTTGATATCATTTTTTCAAGGGAAGATGGCTTCTCATACCCTAATTTTCATTAATATCCATTTTTCAAATTTGGGTATGCGTATACATGAAGCCTTATTTCGAAAATGGCTTCACTGGAAGTACTCCTACACGTAGTCATATTCATCCTTCAATCAAAGTAGGTTAGTGAATAAAATAAAACAAAATAAGGACATAAATAAGTGCATTTTGTTCTTTTGTAAAATTAGGGTTTTTGTTGCAACATGCTATGCAAATCAACATCGGTGATAATTTTTTTATAATTTGTGTATGTAGATGAATCATAATGGAAATAATAAGTTCTACAAACACTCATTTTCATTTTTATCACCAATTTGAAAAAATGCTTGAATTTCATTTTTTTGGCTTGCGGGCTTGATGAACTTTCTGGAAAAACAGTCGGGACAGTCATGTTTTGAGGGACCAAAAGTGAATATTTTTAAAACCTGTTTCTACCCTAGGTAGCCCTTGATGTCTAATTTCTAACCCAATTTGAATCACTCAATTTGGATTTGAAATGAAAAAGTTAGAACCAAAACATTGACAGGGTGTCTAGCGGGCAGCTCAGGAACAGAGTTGGGACAGTCAGTTTTTGGAGGCCTAAATGACCATATTTTTAAAACATGTTTCTATAATAAGTAGCCCTTGATGTCTACTTTCCAATCCAATTTGAATCACTCAATTTGGATTTGAAACGAAAAAGTTAGAGCCAAAACATTGACCGGATGTCTAGCGGGCAGCTCAGGAATAGAGTTGGGACAGTCAGTTTTTGGAGGCCTAAATGAATGAATTTTTAAAACATGTTTCTATGGTAGATTCCCTTATGAATATAGTTTACAATGCAATTGGAATCACTCATTTTTGATATCGTATGGGGAAGTTATGATCAAAATACTGACTGTCTATCGTAAATCAGCACCCTTAAAACTATGTCTTTCCGGTTGTTCCTTACAGTATTTGACCCATCAATTCTTCTTCTCTTCAAAACCTGTTTCTATTGGAGATAAATAAATGAATTTAATTTCATTTCAAATTTGAATCATTCGAATCCGACATCAAACAAAAAAGTTATTATTGAAATATCAACTGTTGGTCTAAGCCAGGTAATCGAAAATGACTCTATTATGCAGGTTGTTCTAACTAAAATTGACATATCATATCATTGAATATTTAAAACCTGTTTCTAATGGAGATAAACCTTTGAATTAGCTCTCATTTGGCTTTGGAATCACTCAATTTCGACGAAAAATAAAGAAGTTGTGATTAAAACACTGCAGGTTAGTATGATTGGCCACTGCTCTCCCGCAGGTAACAAATAAATTTTACTTTGTTATTTTCTCTATGGATTTGTTATACAGAATAACTACTTGTTGTTTTTTGCATAATTCTTGGATTAAGGGAACGGCAGTTTGAGTTTTTGATGTTCCTTTTTTTTCAAAAGGAACAGCAGTGCGTGTTTTTGCTGTTCCTTTTTCAAAAGGAACAACAGTTTGAGTTTTTGCTGTTCCTTTTTTTCAAAAGGAACAACAGTGCGTGTTTTTGTTGTTCCTTTTTCAAAAAGGAACAACAGTTTGAGTTTTTGCTGTTCCTTTTTTCAAAAGGAACAGCAGTGCGTGTTTTTGCTGTTCCTTTTTCAAAAGGAACAACAGTTTGAAGTTTTTGCTGTTCCTTTTTCAAAAGGAACAGCAGTTTGAAGTTTTTGTTGTTCCTTTTTTCAAAAGGAACAACAATGCGTGTTTTTGCTACAGCAGTTTCGCGTTTTTGTGTGTATTTTTTTTTTTTTTTTGGTATGCATTTCCTTTGTTGTTCCCTACACAGAACACCACTTTCTTTTTGAGTGTTTTTGCTGTTCCTTCAAAAAAAAAAAAAAGCAACACTTTGAGAGTATTTTTGAGAGCAACCATTTCCTTTCTCTTGTGGGATTATTCATAGTTCAGCTCAACCACATTCTCCTGATTCTCTTTCATGGCATGAAGTACACTATTTTTATGAGGACAGGAATTATGGATTCTTTTGAAGCGAGTTATTATCATTTACATTATGATCTTTAACAGGACAGCTCCTTGATGTTAGATTCTTTTCAAAAAGGGACACAATTATTTATATATTACTTTACTGCATTGTTTTCTGCTGTACATGATACTGATTGATCATCTTAATACCATGCTGGTTCCACCCTTCCTGGTTATAATCTTCTATGTCTGTAATAAATGAGATTATGGGTATATTTTTTTATATATATTGACATGTTCAACTTCTTCTGCCATCCCTGCTCTTAAGGAGTACTGAGCCTCCCTCTTTTTCTCATAAAAATGTGTAATAACAACAAAATTTTGTTCGCAGATGGAGGATAGGGGGTCTCATTACGAGCCAGCCTACCATGTTCATAAGGCTGTAACAAAGTGACATTCCCATTATGGCCACCACACCAGGGTTATGATCCATTGGATAGCCAAATTATCCTTGGAACAGGAGGTCTCATCACGAGCCGGCCTGATCACTTTTGCTACCTCCTAGTGAATGGCAGTGTGTTATCTGGTTACCACACCAGCACACTGATCTCTTCTGTAGAACAGCACTAAAACTCTCCATTTATAAATTGAGGATCCTGGCTCATATGGGTTAAAAAGCAACCCTGCCGAGGCTATGGACGCCTGCTGGCAGCAGCGGCTCTGCTTATGGTATTGAAGTTATATCTTTTCGTCAATTATTATTATGATACCCTTTTCTTCTTTTCTTTTTATCAGAGAAGTTATTTCCTTAACTTTTTCCCTGTTTGAACCTTTATGCATGAGAAATTGTTTTATGATCAATCACATCATTTTCAGCTAGAATACCGTCAGCAAAGCATCTTTTTAGCATATTGTTATCCTTTTTCGTTTTGTATCAACTATCATCACTCCAAAGCGTCCTATCTCTTATTCATAACTATCTTTACACACTTTGCTCTCAAAATAACCATCACTTTCACCGTCCTATCATTGATAAGTGTACTCTGCCTCCCTTACTGATATATTGTTCATTCCATTGCCTTGCCGTCAGCACCACCCCTTTCATATGCTTTATGGTTATGGAACCCGTTTTCCAATTGGAGGGGGGAATGTATGCATTATGGGATTGCATGCGATATGATTACTACACTTTTCCATACCTTGTTGATTTGACAACATATTAGTATTGCATGTATACATAAGTTTTTCTAATTGCAATTTTGCATGCATTTTATCTGTTGCTATTCAAAGCTAACACTATGGATTCAAGAACATTGTATACAAAATAGTGCTTTGTTTACAGGAGAACAACAAGTATGGGCAGAATTCTATTTGTAGCATGACCACACTATTGCACTTCACAGTAGAGGCTCGCGAACGTGAACAATTCTTCAGACATGATGTGCTTCCCTGGATTCCACCTTTTGCATCACTTTCAGCACCCACTCTGCCTACATCAGCTTCAACAACTGCCAGTCCATATATGTCATTCCACATTTTTGGAGGTAAAACTTGAGGTAAAATTGCATAGTTTTCTAATTTATTATAAATTTAGGAGAATCTAATGAAAATCCATTTTGAGCATTATTTGTCATCCTTTATTCCACATCTTTACCACTTTCCCTTTTTCAGCAGCATATCATTTCCGAGTATGGGGGAGTGTTCCTTCATTTCTTTCTTATGACCATGTCATTCATATTCTTTATCATCCATTGCTCTTCTTATTCATTCTCAACACCTCCCTTATTTCATGTTGTTTTACACCAAGCATAGAATTCAACAGCTGGTAGCAACCACCTCTATTTGTTTTCTAGCATCGCATGAGGACATGCTAATTTTTCAGAGAGGGGGAGGAATTGCTATGCATGATGGATGTTTTCCACTTTCTTCCTTATTTAAGGCATACAATTTCATTTTTACACAGTGCAGAAATTGATTTCCACATATTTTTTAAAAAACTATGAACTCAATCCTTGTAATTTTTGGAAAACACATACGTATCATTAATACAAATCCACACAATTTCAAGAAATATTGGTTCATAAAATTTCGGAAATCATGCACTCTCACCTACAGCCATTTTGTTTATATCTCATGATCCATGCATCAAAACGATCTGATTTTTGGATCATAGAAGCCTTTATATATTACAAATCTACTTGCAACATTTCAACAAAATCTGGTTTGTAGTTTTTGGGAAAATGGTTAATGAAGTTTGTTGTTATCTATGTCATATTTTGCTGCAACCTCATACATATAGTTAAATGTCAATGTAAAAATTGTTATGCCTTCATCGAGATTGCTAAAATTGAATATTCATTAATTAAGGAAGCATTCATTTATTCTCAATTTTTTATTGCTTGGTTAACACATGGTTCTTGTCTTTGGGTTGCATGAGGACATGCAATATATTCAGTTTTCGTTGCATGAGGACATGCAACATATTGAGTGTGGGGGTATGTCGGGTCGTTAATATGCCATTATTATTGTCACTTGTGAATGTTTATTCCACCCATTTCTACCATTCTTCATCATGTCATTTATTATAATTTATTAAATAAATCCATTTTATGATGATTTATGCTCTTATATTATTTATTCTCCTTTATTTCTAATAAATTGATGATTATGCATTATTTTACCAATGATAGTGCTAATAAGTTGGTTATAACATTATTCACCATTTTTAGCCTCCAAGGTAACTTCCAGATTGAAGATTTGATTTTTAAATCTGCCAACTCAGAAATTCGCTGGTTTAAGGAGTGACAGTTTTGCGGTTGAGATTCTGAGCAAATGAAGACGAATTTGGAAAATCCGGAACATGGGTTTTGTCCAGAACGGGCCCAATTATCTTCATTGAGAACAGTTTGCCCAAATTCGGCTTGTACAGAGAGAAACGTAGGGTTCTTTGAGCATGATTTTCTCTGATTTGCAGTTGCGGCCATCCTCCAAATCTCAGCTGCAAAGCCAAATTCGCCTTGTTCTTGTTGATCAAATGAGATCAGAGATGAGGAGGATTGAGGGAGACGTGATGATGGATTTGGGGAATGAGAAATGATGGACAACAATGGTGGATTATTCATGCTGTAATTCTTAAGCTTTTGTTGTTGTAATGATTCCACAATTGGCTGATTAATAAATAATTTGGGCGTTGCCGTTCACTCTTTTCATTCTGAAGTGACCCCGCAGCATCCACTGGCGGCTAAGGGCCCAGCCTCTGGTGGAGTACGATGCTGCTATTGTGTATCATATCTTTCCAATTGCTGTTGTATGATATCTTTTCATGTGTGGATTGTTTATATAGTTTAGTAATCTGATGTATTTGTTATATGCTGTTCCACGCTCTGTTACGACTAATCCATTAATGGTTTCATTCAGGAAGTTTATGTAAGTGACTCTATGTTGCGTAATGAATCTTTTCGGAGTTGATTACATGTTCACTATTTAAACCGATTGTTTCTGTTACAAAGCTTTCATATTAAATATTGCTATTGGATTCATTTTGAACTCTTATTCGTGGGAACCCGAAAGTAATATTATTTCATTTGGAAACGGAAGTCATGTTCTTTGGAAACATCAGATTGCTATAATAAGTATGTTGTATATATATGGTAAATGTTGTTCCATAATTCATTTGTGAATATTGTCTCATAAAGTAAAGTTCATTGAAATTACTTTTGAAGATTGTTATTTTATTGCCGAATGTGAGTAAGTTGGTTTTGCTCGCGAGATTTAGTTCTTTTGATCGTTGTTTCATTTACTGCTGTTCTATTTCCTTTTACTTTCTGCTGTCCATTTACTTGCATGTATTGCTTTGGTGTGAGAGAAGGTCCAAGGCTGTCGTGAGCCTCAGCAGACGCTACCATGCTCCCAGATCCATGGTCCATACTCTATTCCATCAATTTCTAGAGGAAAGAGTTATTGCTACTATATCCTCGATTGATGATTGTTTGAATGAATGATTTTAGTTTAGAACATCTTAGTTTCTTGCTGTCCCAATTAGATTTCTTTTTCAAGCATTTATTTACTTTTGGGTTTTAAGCACTATACTGCAAAACATTACTCTTAAGTAAATAGCCGCCTCAGACAGAGTACACTCTTGAAATAAAAAGTCGTCCCTGGGTTCGTAATTAATGTGAGGTAATTAGGAGTTCACAAGACACCTTTTTATCGCTCCACAGTCTTCATCTACCGCTATTGAATGCATTAATTTTTGTAAACTAAGGTCTTTCGAGGAGAGTACGTCCACCCAAATTTAATTTGGGTTGTAGGAACTAAAAAGTCCACCGAATATTCTTAAGAATCCAAGGAGACAATTAAATCTTCTATTACACCTTCTAGCTTAATTGTTGCTCTATCAGCTAATTCAATTATTGTAGGTGTTGGTTGAAGATTGTGTAAATTCAAACTTTGCATTGTTTCCATTGTCATTACATTGATTATTGCGTGTAAATCAATTAAAGTATTGGTATTAAAATATTATCAATTTACCATAGAAATTATTAGATCAACATCCTTTTCAATTTCAATTGACTTTGACATTAGGCTAGCTAAATGGCCAATGAGATGTACTATAGTCAAATATTTATTTCTTTTCTTAGATTTAAAACAATATTCCCTGATTTTTTAGCATATATTAGAATTTCTTTGATATCTTGAAAAGGGAATTTTAACAACTATATATTTCAATTGATGTAAGAAATCATGTTCAAGAGGAATCATTGCTTTTCCTACAACTAACCTCTCCGTAAAGGGAGGTGTTTTAGTGGCTAATGATTGATCCTGATGAGTTTCTATACTTTTAGATGTTCTTATGATTTTGGATGTGTTAATTTTACTCAAAATTTCCTTTTTTGTTTTGTTTTTTTATGACAACAAGAGATTCCTTTTGTAATAATTTCTTGACCTTAAGTGAATATTATCAATGGAAACAACTGCATATACAGGAAGTGTTTCTTCTTTTGCATTATATATAGGTTTTTCCACTTTAGCATTAGGGTTTGCCATTGACTGGGCTAGTAATTGAGTAGGTCTAGGCTGAGGTTGATTATAAGGAAGTTGAAGTTGTTGTAGTTGGGTTTTTGTGATATCAGGAATTGTTGTTGGAAATTTTGTGGTTAAAATTGTTGAAAAGACGATTTTTTTTGGAATGGTTGTTGGAAATATGGTTAATAAGGTTGTTGGTAAGGCTGTTGGGGATTATATGGAGGTTGGTTTCCATAAGATTCTACTCACCAACCCTGTTGAGAAGGTTGGTTTGGAGCTTGCTAAGGAGGCCAAGCCTTCCATGGAATAGGAGTAGTATATGTATTTTGTATAGGATTTTTATAATAAGAAAATTGTGGATTCAGATTGTAGAAAATCGATTGCATTTAATATGATTATTATTCTCCTATATTTAAATATATTATTTGTCCTAACAAATTATTTACTAGAAATAAAGAATAAAACACAACTACAAATTTCACCAGTTAAATAAATTGTGAAAACTATAATAGAAAACCAATTGCAAAATGGACACAATATTTTTTGGACAAAACGTCCCTAGAAAAAACTTGAAGGGAAAACAGGTTCTGCCGATATGAGGGTTTTCTTATTATCTTCAGCAAATTATATAATTTATAAATATTACAATACTAGTTTCCAAACCCCGAGAAACCTCCTAAAAAACATTTCTTCATTTCCACAAGTTGTCTAACCATTGAAAGGCTTACAACATCCCTTTACAACCTGACATGACCTCTCCTAGAATTTGCATTGTTATTCTTGAAATCTGTTGTGAATTCCTGTAATCAACCTTTTCTACAATTACACTTATTTCTTGCAATTCACTTTGCAACTAGAAATCTCGATCTATTAAATTGGCAACTTGTACGGTCTCTCCTGGAAATCTCATACGCTCCCTCCTAGAAATCTCAACCTCTTTATCTATAGAATAACTCTGTGAGAATTCCTCCTCTAGATCTTGTAAACTAGAAGAATACTAATGAAAGAAACTTAAGAAATATTTAATATTTCAACTACTATTGAAACCCTCACTAGTGTTAAACCCCATGCTATCATTGTGTCCTCTTCATTGCAATGAATGATCTCCAAGACTACCCATATTTTTCCTTTATAATCTATCACTGAGAAATCAACGACCAAGATCTATGTATGAAATGATCTAACATCAATGATTGAGATCACTTAGAAACTTTACTAGAAGTCTCTAGAGGAAAATCGACCATTTCTCAATTATTACTAATTAATTAATTTATTTCCCTAAGTCAAAACTTAGGAAAATGATTAATTAATTTAATTAATACATTTCCTGTTGGCATTATGATGCATGTGTTTTCCTTGATGGCAACTCACTTGTAACATAACAAGTATATGGTAACTAGATGAATCCGTTGTTTAGTTCAAAGGTGACAGAGTGATGGAACATAATAACAGAATGATGGGACAAAGGTTTACAGATCAGAATCAAAAGTTTGATAAAGGTGAATATTTGAAGATATATACGTGGGTTCGTCAAGTCCAAGTCGCGTATACGCATAGGTACAAAGAAGAAAATTCATGTACATGCTGGCACACTAATTTAATAATACAAAGGGTCCTTACCATGGTATTTGCCCACAATATTGAGCGCAATAATGATTACTTGATCCCATCCAAGATTACCACCGACACTAGTGTAGTTTTGACCCATGGTATTGGCTAAGGCTCCAAATATATAAGGAGGTGAAGATCAAAGTGCTAAGTGTGCATGTGAAAGGGTTTTTGATTAATACTTCAATCTGAAGTATATTTGCATTGTAAGGGCCATAGTTGACATATAGATATAAAATAATTATGCACTGATGAATACAATGATGGATCAAAGATCATGAGACCTAAAATTACTTTCCATTGTATGATTTGCTCATGGATTGACTAGATATAAGTATTGATGCATGTTTTTATCTCTGAATATTATGATCTGGATCTTTCTGAAGTTCTGAAGAGTTGCACAATTTTAGGTCAAAATTTGCAGATCTATACGCAGGTTGGTCTCGGTTAAGTCGCGTATACATGTGGGTTCGTTTCTTCAAAGTCACTTATATAAAGGAAATCATAAATGATTAATACACCTGATCAATGTTGTTGTATCTCTATTTTTTGTCAATGATGTCCTCATGTTGATCTGGGTTGAGTGATAATGTCTGAAGTAGAACTGATTGAATGATGAAGTTGAAT
Source organism: Pinus tabuliformis (assembly GCA_031772625.1). Classification (NCBI taxonomy): domain Eukaryota; kingdom Viridiplantae; phylum Streptophyta; class Pinopsida; order Pinales; family Pinaceae; genus Pinus; species Pinus tabuliformis. The sequence goes on along the minus strand of CM062817.1, from coordinate 1,843,686,996 downwards.
TTGGTTACATGTTGATTGGTTGAAAATATTATTGATGTTGTTAATTGTATGAGGGTTCTGTAAGCTAACATAATATTTCAGAATAACTCTGGTCAACTCTGTGTCTGATTCATAATTACAATTTTTTAGTATATTGAGATCTGTATGCAGGTTGCTCTACAGAAAAGTGCGTATACATGTGGGTTTCCTTAAGTGAAGTAGTGTATACATGTTGGCTGTTGGCTTGTATGGGCCTGACCCAGGTTCAAAGGTGATTTAACCAAGCAAATCCCGATACTACTGACCCTTTCGGCAACAGTGCGCGGTGCATAGACTGAGGTCTCACCTGAAGTAGTATGGGAGGGTGCTAGAACCAAGTTTCCACACCCTGGGGATGTCTGATGGGCTTCTGGAGGTCCGCGGTTTGACCCTGTGTGCATGTCGCTACGTGCACTTGTCATTCCTTCGCAACCCGTGATGTTGTTTCCATGTAGGCCTACCCAGGGCATAACCCGTACAATACCCAATTTCCTTACTATTTAATCTGTTATTACCCAATTACTTCACTTGTGGAGGTAAGATTAATAATTGTTACAACGTATTCAAAAATCATAACAGTGCGTGCAATAAACAAACCAATATAGATGTAAAGAAGACAATGCACCACAAGTACACAGAAATAAGAATAAACTTCTCTTTATTGATCTTCAATCCCGATTAAAAACTCGACACCACCTTGTGCACTCAGTTGCAGGGGTCTGCGCACTCAGCTGCGGATTCTACTAGGCCTCTGTTATCACTCAGGTTGTTCCCCGGGAAAATTCTAAGGAGGGAATACGGCCAAGGTAACCACTAACCTGTCTTTTAGCTGCAGATTCTAGCCAATCTACAACCAGAGAGGGCTCTCTCTTTATGATTTAGCTTTGTTTTGCTATATGTTAGGCTAGTTATGAGGCTCAAGTATTTGATTGATGTTTGGAAGGTGACATTCAATAGAACATGGCTGCAATATAAGAGAAGTTCAGACCATTGGGTTAATGGAGTCTAATGAAGATAAACTTCTGGGTATGGTTTCTTTGACAAATGAGGAACTACAGAGCAAGATAATTAAACATGGAACAATCTTCAAGCTGGAAATAAGATGAGATGAAGTCAAGGAATGAAAGGCAATTAAGAATCTTTCATTATGATAACAGAGGGAACATGAATAAATATTACCAAGGAGTAATTAAGAGTTCCCTGATTATATTTAGAGTGAAAGAACCAGCGAGACAGGAGCAGTCAAGAATTCCTACCTATGCTAGTCCAGTAGAAAACATGAAAAATAACAGGAATTGAACACAGAGTACAGTAAAGTAAATTCTGGGCTATTCTTTTTTCCTGCAATTTAGAGCATGATATATCGATGATATATAAGATACAGGAATAGTAAAACAAGAGTTAAAAAAGACTTATTGATCCATGAGGTAACACGAGAATTCTGTAATATATTCTTCTGCCATTAATTCCACAACCAGCAAGCTCATCAGCAAAGCATTCCAGCAATCTTTATTCAGAAGAGTTCTCAAAATTTACAGCGCAGGTCTAGAATGATATTCACCAACCAACCCCCAATACATCTCAAGGGGAGGTATTTATACAAAAAGAGTTACAAAATATCTCATAGACAAAAATATCACGCAATAAATTTATCCATCTACTTCTTCAAAGGCAATAAATGACATTGAAGACAGAGCGTAATGAATGTAGGAGTAACTTCTGCTATACTGGCTGCCTTAGGTGGACTGCTATACTTGACTTTTTTGACTCAACAAGTCGACTGGTAGCTGTCTCTTCAATTTGTGTTTCTGTGTTGCTGTCACGACCCTGCCATCTGTGCCTGATTTTGCTTTAATACGTTTTGGCGTGAATTCCTTTCTCAATTATTTTCATTTTTCTGGTATGTGGCATGTATACTGAATTTGATTAAATGCAGAAGATAAAAAGAAAGATAGCCAAAACTACCTTGGTAAAACCTCTAACATGCCTTGCCACCATTGGTCTGTTGGTGATTGGTGTATTTGTAATTTTATTAATGTTTCATCAGCTTCAGTATACCTGTAATAATTGGGCTGGACTTCAAAAAGATGTGTTATCTCATTCTCAATGTAGAACAGATTTTCCAATTTATCATATAAGCTCTGGCCAGAGGGAGGTACTATGTCTTCTGAAGTGCTTGATTATGCTGTGATCTGATTAGTGACATATGTATTCACCCTGTGTTCATATTGTTCATGTGTCAATAGTCTTTGATTGCTGGCTAATAAGCTGGGTAACCCTTTGCTCTGCAAGACTGCGAACTTCTTTGTAAAGGCATTTATTTCTGTTTGCATTTCTTGGCACTTTCTTTCTAGATTCTGTACAAAATTCCTCATGGTCAGCACCTTTTTCACTGTCAAAATGGTGCCTATTCTGTCCTTTATATCAAGAGCTGCTAGTTGTTCCCTGGTATGAGTATTCAAAAAATGAATTAGTTTATTGGCCTGCTCAGGCATGTTCCCTAATAATGCTCTGGCCTTTTGAATCTCAACTTGAGCTATTTCTATCAATTCAATTTTCTCATGGATTGTTTGAATTGATCTCCATTGATCAGTGATGGATTGGCCAATTTTAGTCCACAAAATTGTTTTGATTTCTGCCAGAGTTTTATGAAGAGTGAGGTCTTTCTCCAAGGATTTTACCTTATTTTCCAAGGCCTTTACTTCTCTGGTTTTTTCTGCTACAATTATCTTGGATTTATCATAATTGACCTCTAGCTTGGCCAGTTTTTCTTTGGTTTCCTTTAGCTCTGCCATTTGGAGTTCTAAGGCCTTTATTTCTTTCATCATCTCCTCCATGCTCAGGCTGGTATCTGATATTGTTGTTGTTGCTGAAGTTGAGGTACCTGCTGTTGATGCTGGGACAATGGGAGGAACTGCTGCTGTAGTTGTAGGAGGAGCTGTTGTGCTTATTGGAGCTGTTTCTGGTGGCTGGGAGGCCAATTCCCCCTGTTTTCCTTGTAATGCCTCCTCCAATGCCTTCTCTGTTTCTGCCAGTCTCTCATTCATCCTCGTTAGCAAACTCACCACGTCCTCCTCTTCTTTCTGCTGTGCAACTTCTATGGTTTGAGGGTGCATTGTAATTGGCAGCTTGAGCTGCTTCCTAAGAGCTGCAATGTCTTCTTCTTTCTTCTTTATTAATGCTTGGATACCCTTGGGGTCCTTGGGATCATGTCCTAACTCAATGATAATTTCCTCCAAGGATTTGATCCTATTATCCTTAGCTAATGAGGAGGCCTTTTCCAACTCTAACTGGGCAGAGGTATTGTGCAATGAATTCTGCAATTTGTGAGTTAATAAAGCTTTGTCTGCCAAGGTGGAGTACACCATTTCTCCGGTTTGTTTATGTAATTCAATCTGGTCCATCGGGTGGATGTCTTTAGGGAGAACCTCCAGATTGGTCCTGATATAATCAGCAGCTGACTGTGGCCACTGCATTGTGGGCCTGAAGTGACTAAGGGTCATTTTCCCTTCTTGAATATCATAGGCTGCCATTAGCCTTTGTTGATTTGTGGGGGCCATTCTCAGCAGTTGATTATAAAGTTGGAACCTTACTGGCTCATTTCTAGCCTTTATCTCAGTAAATGCTTTCTTGATATCCGAGCCTTGATTGCTCTGTTGCCTGGTGGATGTAACCTCCACACCATGCTGCCTCTCTTGCTCTCGTTGATATGAGCTAGTTGATGTCTCAAAAATTGGAGGAGCCTACTGCTTAGTTCTTTCCTCCCCGCCCAGGTTGCCTATTGTCTCTCCCAAGAGTTCCTCTTCAGAGTAAGGATTTAACCTTTGCCTCTTTTCCCCTTGCTGTTCTGATGACCCACCTGTAGGTGTGTCTTCCTGTCTGTCTCTTTTCTTGGCTCTTTCCTCATTGAGAGGAGTTTGTAACACAGGGATTTCAGGTACCTTTGTTTGTGTTGAAGGACCTTGCCCTTGGCTTTGCTCCTTTGATGTATCTGGCTGATCTGCCATTGTTTTCTGTTCCCCACCGATTACCTCCTTGCCTTTAGCTGATGCTGTGCTGGCCTTTTGTGGTGGTTGTTGAGAAGTCCCGGTAAAAGATGTGTCACCTCCTAAATGCTGGGGCAGCTTGAAGGATACCTGTCCAAAAGAGTCCAGGTCAAGCGTTTTTTCAAGCCCTTTCATAGCCTTTTCCAGTTTTTCTTCTTCAGTAATCTCCTCAACTAATGTGCCCTCTAACCATTCTTGTTGGTTAGCATACTATTGGATTTCAGGGATCTTGCAATGAACGTATGGTGCTAGGTTGTATTTGACCTTTCTATAACTTATAAAATGACCAGGGTCATATGGTGACCAATGAAAGCTTTGTTTCAGCTTAAGTTGCTCCCCTAGAATCTTATCTGCCTCCTCCCAGGCTTCTCTTTTATTAAAGATAAAAGGACCCAATTGATTTCTTATTTTGAGCTGTGCCTTTTTCTTAGCGTTACAAAAGTGGATTAAGTCTGCATGGATAAACTGCCTGAAGTACTCCAGTGCAAACAACCTCATGGGCACAAATTTGGGTAGCTTGTAGGGGCATAGTTCAGAGCCATATATTCTTATTTCGGTGTGATTCTGGTAAAAGTACCAGTCACCTATGCTGTAGTTTTTAGAGAGTTGTAAAATTCTCTGCATTTCACCAGAAAGTCTATCTGGAGGACTTGTCATCAGTAAAGAGGAGGCTGGATGTATGAATAGGTCGATGAAATCACAATAAGTATAAGGAGAATTATGGACTATATGGAAGACTGGGGTCCAAAATATGACATATCTCCTTTCTCCTTTTGCATCCAATTTCTTGACAGGGAACTGAAAACTATCTGTTTGAAAGTATAAGAAGAGATGATATATATATGTTGTATACTTAAAAACCCCTTCTCTATCCAGGCTCATGAATTGCTCATGGATTTTATTAGCTATGAAAGTAGCAAAATCATACTTGACAACAGGGGGCTGTCCTGGAGCAAAAATGGACATCAGAACTAAGGTAGTCTCATCAACAAACTCACTAGTTTTGAATCCTAAAATGTAGGATATCATGTCTACAATGAATCTCCCTGCCTCATTGAACCAAGAATGCAGATAAGGAGGAGGCTGCTGGGGCTGGCAATTTGGTTTCATGAATAACTGTGCAATTCTGGTTATCTCTGAACTGGGTAGTTTGGCACCTTGCTAAAGCAAGGATCCCATGGAGAGAGGGGCTAGAGGCTGAGTTGGCTTAAAGTGCAGCATCTCATTTATGGATTGAGGAGTAATATAGAAGAGGACAGTCCCAGATGGGGACATGACTGCTCTTTGAGAAGGCTCATAATTGGCATGACATTGGTGAATGAGGTCAGGGAATACATTCACTGAAGGGAGGTAATACATGGGCATATTAGACTCCCAGATTCCAAATACATCAGCTTTGTTCCTGTAGCTGTTTCTGATCTCACAGAAGGCTTGGAGATGAGGCTTATCACCCATTAAATCATTAATTTGGAAATCCCTGTCAGCTAGGGGTAGCCATTCAATTTCTTTATGTGGAGCATTCAAGGGGGCAACATTCAGGGCCACTGGAGCCTCCATTGCTCAACTGTCTGTGTTTTTAATTAGAATTTGGGTCTATGCAGCAATAGAAAAACATAACATTGGCTTTATGGCTTTTTCTCAGGAAATTGCAGACTGAGTATTAATTTAGAAACCGCCTCACTGGTAAAATTCACAGTAAACAACCAAGTTTGCAGTTTTTAGTCGGACAACTGGACAAAACAGTGGAAATGGTGCTCCTTTTGCAGGTGTTTTGACAAATTTAACTCAATATTTGGGCATTTTTAGGAGATTTTGCAGAGGGAAGTTAAAAACAGGGGGCTTGGAAAGAAAACTTTGGTAAATTCCTGTTTTTATCAGCTCACTGTGTTTCTAGCCGAGGCAGTCGAGTTTTTGTGGAAAAATTGGACAAAACAGATATGGTTGGGGCGTATTTTTCAAGGGTTATGGACCGAATTCGTTGGATTTATTGGTTCTTTGAGTGGAATGCAGAGAAAATAAGCTTAAATTCAGCTTGATGGGCGAATTTGCAGAGGAAAACACAGCTCACAGATTTTATTTGAAAAATGGGCAAAATAGTGATGGTAATGCAAAGGTGTAAAGGCAACACTGTGATTTTTATTGGAATTTTGGTTCTGTGGGCAATTTTTATAGAAAAACTTGGAAAAACAGGGTTTATATGCGAGTTTTGGGTAAATACCTGCTTTATAGACGCCTGGTGCACAATGTGGGTGGAAGACTGAGCTGAGGGGCCACGCTGTGGAGTGAATTTGACTAGGTGGTGGACTGAGCAGCGTAAATGGCGTTTTGGACGTCGAAAAGCATGCAGAGCTTGCGCAAAAAGAACAAATAGAAATGGACAACAACGATGATTAACGACTTTTTGACAAAAAATTTGATTTGGCGGGTTTTTGGCGCGCTTTGGTTGGGTGACATCAGCATGACGTCTTCTTTGTTGGGTAGCGAGGGTACGAAAGGTGACTTGGCGCTGATGTGGGGGGCACGGTGGGTGGAACAATGACGAGGTGGCAGCTGACGCGGGCGTTGACATGGAGGCAATGTCATCGGATGATGTCATTGGGGGTTCCGTGGGGTGGTATAGGGTATTCCTCGCACCGCTTTTGAACAAAGGTGGTTTCGGGTGGAGGGGATGCGATGATAACGGGTGAACGACATGCGTCCCGCAGTACAGCGGAAATACCACTTTTCATCGGAGCCTATCGTTTGGTCATCGGGGCGCCTCCGATATTGACGAGAGCCGTCCGATCTGAGGGATCAGATCCAACGGTTGACAGGAAGAGAAGTTGGCAGGGAGGTACGGTGCAGGTCCCGCCCATATATTTTCAACGTTTTGCAATGTTTTTGCGGGGTTTGCAATGTATTGCGATTTTGGGTTTGGGCACTGGTTATTTATTTAACCGGATGTCAAATAAAACCCATAGTTTATATGCGCTCGGGGAGGGTTGTCCATTGCTTCGAATAAGCCTTGGACCCCCAAAACATTTAACAAATAATATTCACATATGGCTCTAATAAGCCTGGGGCGGGATATTTATAATATTTTTTGGGATTTTTCATGTATTTTACATAAGATAGGGGCGGGGAAAACCTTATAAAGGAGTTATATAATAGAGGTAGGATGTCAATATCAATATGAAATGGTATATTTTGATCAATACCCTAATTCAAATGAGAAAAACTTAGACTTAGAGAATGAAAAGGAATCCGGGTTATGGATTTACAAAGACTTAGCGCAATGAAAGAAAAAGGGTTTTTACACAAGAAATGTGGCTTGGTTTTCTTAAGTAAAACCAGGATTTCACTTGGTTTTTTCTATAAAATGAAGTGAATTAGGTCCATTGAGCAGATCCCAATGTCCTTGAGGGGATGTTAGTAAGTGTTCTTGGGGAAATGAGAGGGGAAATTAGTCATGCTTCACCTGAACTGCAATCACCTTGCCATGGTATTTGTGATATCCATGAGATAAATCAAATTCAACAAGACAAAACTGATCACCAACCTGCTTCTGCAACATCCACCTACCTACCCAGCCTAATACACCTAACATTTTTTCTTCCTTTTGATTGGGTGCATTTGAACTAGCAAACCCTTTCTCTTTTGTTTTCTTTCAGCTGTCCTCCTATCTAAGTCTGCCCTTATCTCTTCCAGGGGCTCAGATTTAGCTGTTGAGCACCCTTGTTTCTCTACCTAACTAATGATCTACCAAGCTTGAACTGTTGGAACAGATCTTATTCTCTAATGCTAAAACAAAAAATTTAAACATGGACTGGCCAAGATTGAGCTGTTTGGCCATCCATCAAGTGTGACAGAAGTCACTGATTGCATAATCTGAACTTATTAGCAAAATAGGATAGTAGTGGCATTTTGACTAGCCACTTTCTTGGTCTTCTCTTTGGGGTTCATTTTCTTTGTTTTTATGACCAATTCATTCTTTTTGCCCTTTGATTTTTCTTTTAGGGCATACCCTCTTTACATTTTTTAAATTTTTGGTTTTCTGAAAATATGGAACCTTTGCAGCATGGAAAGGATGATCATATTTGGCACTTCCACAGTTAATCATGAAATATGACACCTATTGGTATAGGAACCTAACAGCCTCTACACACTCAACTACAGAGCCTCTTCCTACTACTATGACCCAATACACTTAGAATCCTACTCTAAGCTCGAACCATTCGTATTCTTCTTTCTTCTTCCTTCTTAACTATCCTTACAACTTAGAGCCTCACTCTATTTATACACTCCCATGGTCCATGAACCATGGGTAGGCCAACATGACTTTACATTACATTATAATATTTTAGGGCGGACAACCCTATGACTTAACCTATACTTCGCGCTCCGTGCCCACAATTCGTGGAGCCTTACAAAACCTTTAACCAAAACTTGGGCTTTGAGCCCCAAAACATGCCGTGGGGGGATTCCATGCCCAACAAGCCCCCAAAACAATCATCATGACTCGTCTTGAGTCACTTTGCTGGTGCAGTGACCTTGGCGTGGAGCCCTTCCAACTAGTCCCGTACTGCTCGGAGTTTCACGACGCACTGTTTTGAGGTTTGGTAGACTTGCTACATTCTTGCTTCTGAATTATTTGCGTATGAATCGTGTCCTTTCTTTGGTACCGGCTTCTGGTGCATGTGTTTATAGTCCCGCACCCTTGTCCAACTCCTCTGGTCGCAAAGACTGTGCTGCGACCGGTTAGTCAGAGAGCTGGCCCACCCATGTAGGGTTTCAAGTGGCTGTCGTTTACTTTGCCTAGGAAGGGTTCTCCATTGAGTTTGAATAGGTTGACCGCGCCTCTGTTTGTGACCTCCTTTACCACATATGGTCCCAGCCAGTGCATTCTGAATATTACCGGAAATTTTTCAAACTTACTGTCATACAATAGCACTAAATCGTTTACCTTGAAGGTGCGCAATTTGATATGGTGGTAGTGCCATGCCTTTTCACGCTGCTTTTGTACCTGCTGGTGACATCTAGCCAGAAACTGTTCTTCCTCGAGTTCTTCTAATTGTGTAAGCCTTTCTTCCAGAGCTTCGCGGTCTATCATGCCTGTGAGCGCTGCTATACGTAGACTAGGTATGATGTATTCCATCGGCATGACAACTTCCGTACCATAGACCAGCCAGAAGGGTGTCTGTCCCATCAGTTTCTTGCATGTTGTATTGTACACCCATAACACAGCAAGTACACATAGGTCCCAGTCGTTCCGCTGCACATTACATACTTTGGTCAGCGCAGTCTCTAGTATTTTATTGAATGTCTCTACTGTTCCATTGGCCTGTGGGTGGTACGGTGTACTTTTCTGATGATACATCTGGAACTCTTCTGTGAGCGCGCTGATGGTTTCATTCAGGAAATGTGTTCCGTGATCACTCATTAAGATTTTTAGATAGCCAAATTGTGTCAACACGTTTTCGAACAAAAAATTTGCAGCCGTAGCGACCGTGTAGTCCTTGACCGGATGTGCTTCTGCCCATCGTGTTAGGTACTCCGTCACGGTGATGATGTAGCATGCACCCATATTTCCTTGAGGTTTGATCGAGCCCACAAACTCAATTTCCCATTTCTCAAATGGCTGCAGTGTCATTTGGGGATTTAGTGGCATCTTGTCCCTTCGTGATGGTTTTCCCATCCTTTGACATATATCACAGGCCTTATAGTGCACTTTCGAGTCCTGGTGCAGGGTTAGCCACCATAACCCTATGCGAAGAATCTTCTGTGTGGTCGCGTGTCCTGCATAGTGTCCTCCTGCAATGCCCCCATGTGCTTCCATGAGGATCTGACCTCATTCAAATTCAGGTACGTATCTTCGCAATATCTCATCGTTGCCCATCTTGTAGAGGTGCCCCGCGATGACAGAAAAGTCCGCCACGTGCACCACCAATTCCTTCTTTTGTTGGATTGAGTATTCCTTCGGCACAATCCCTGTTGTTAGAAAATGGATTATATCTTTGAAGTGTCCATCCATGACATGCATTGCAAAGAGCTGTGCATCAGGTAGTCCCTCCTCCAAATTTGTTGGTTCCTCGCCCGTCTCAATTTGTGACAAGTGGTTTGGTCCTGTGTTTAAGTGTCCCGACTTGACTATGACCTCAAAATCATATTTTTGAAATAGTAAAAGCCATCTGCATATTCGCCCCCCCAACACAGGCTTGTTCAGTAGGTATTTCAACGCGGAATTGTCAATATACATCTTGAAATATCCTCCAAGTAAATAGTGTCGGTATTTTTGGAGCGCGTACACCATTGCCAACCCCTCACATTTGTTGGTAGAGTAGTTCTTTTCTGCTTTGGAAAATATTCGACTCGCAAACGTGATCAGGTGATATACACCCTTCGCGCCTTCCTGTGTGAGTACAACTCCTAACGCGATACACGATGCATCAACATGTACATGAAACTCCACGTCCCATTTTGGGAAGACAAGATTGGAGCGGAGGCCAGTTTCCCCTTCAGGATATCCAAAATCTTCATGCAATCATCATTCCAGCAATATGTAACATCTTTTTTCAATAGCTTTTCCATCGCCACGGTTATTTGGGCATAACTTTTGATGAACTTCCTATAGTATCCAGTGTGTCCCAAGGTAGCCCGCAGTTGTTTAACACTCCGTGATGCTTCCAAATTTAGGATAACGGAAATATTCGCAAGGTCCACCATTAGTCCTTGTTTGCAGACCACATGTCCCAGTAGGTTTCCAAAGGGAATGAGGAATGTGCACTTCTTCAGATTTAGCGCAATCTGGTGTCAACGACAAGTATCCAGCATCAAACGTAAGCTCGCTACATGGTGCTTAACTAATCCAAAAATAGTCCAATCATCCAGATAGACTTCAAAAACTTGTGGATGTATTCTTTGAACGTGGCTACCACAATGCGTGAAAATATAGTGGGTGCATTCTTCAGTCCGAACGGCATAACAGTGTATTGAAAGAAGCCCCATTCTATTGCGAAGGTCATTTTTCTCCTATCTTCTGGCACGATCTTGATCTGATGGTACCCCAAGAATCCATCCATGAACGAGTATGCTTCCTGACTGCCAACATTCTCCAGTACTTCATCTATGAATGGCGTTGGGAATGGATCGTGTACACAGGAATTGTTTAGCTTCCTAAGGTCTACGCATATTCGTATTTTGCCCTTCTGTGTTTTTTCTTGTGCTACCATAGGACTCACCCAATCAGATTCTTCCACTGGTTCAATAATTCCGGTTGTGAGAATTTTTTCTAACTTGTCACAGACCTTTTCTTTATACTTTGGATTCAAGCGGTAAGTCCGCTGCTTAACTAGCTTGGCGTTGGGTTTTAGGGTGATCTTCATCATCCCTAAATCACCCATGATCCCTTTGAAGTCCGTAATTTTAGTTGGGAATAAGTCTTGGTATTCGCGGAGTAACTCAACGACATTATCGACCGTGGCATCATCCCAATAGTCCCCAAGCATTGCGTACTTCGGCTCTGCCTCTGTTCCAATGTTGACTTGCCTCATTTTTAGTAGCACATTGATATTGGGGTCTTCAAGTGATGGTTCGCAAATCTCGCAACAACCTTATATTTCTAAAATGTTAATGTTCCGTGGGTCCTCATCATCCTCCTCAACATTTATGTTATAACACTCCAGTGCACCTCTTAACTGTGTCACCCATTCTGGTTGAAGTACTCCCCTTGGCTCCTATGGTATTTTGAAGATAGCGGCCTTTACTGCTTGTAGCGCATCGTCAACAGTATCCGACCAACGATCTTCAAATGTGAACGTTAACAAAAATCCCTCGTGCAAGACATCCCATTCGCCCATACCATGGAAAAGCGCTATCTCAGTATACCAATTCATGGGTATAACGTCTAGGGTATGGTAGAATAAATGTACCCATTCAGGCTGTCGCTCTTCCCCGTAGACCTTGGTCCATTTCGCGAGGTGTGTGCATGGATCATCTTGCCTATCATATTTGTCTACTAGTCGCATTTGTGGTTTTCCAAAATGTAGGTGCATCATCCTTCTACATCCGTGCCAGTCCTCAAAATTTCCTTGATGCATATCCCACCATCATGCGAGTGTGGTGCGCAGTGCCCACTTCAGCGCATCGAACCACTGCTTTTCTGGTACTATGCTTTCAAATTTTATCATAAATTCATCCACCACTGACAATCCATCATATGTCGACAACTCCCTTGCCTCTGTTGTCACACAACGTAGTGATCTAACCATCATGTTGCAATTAAGCGTTGTTACTTTGTGCAACCGATTCTACCATCGCTCTATCTCTTTGTCTGAATCCAAAGTGCAGGATCTTTCGTGCTCCCATGAAATCCTTCCATCTGCAGTCGGATTCACCCAATCCTCTTCTCACGTAGTTATCTTGTAAATACAATTGAGATCATCATCACTATCGTCGTCGCGCACCGGTTCATTTTATCACACTCCTTTAGCTGGATCTAGCGGTACTGCCAAGCATAGTGACTTTTTCTCAAAGATCATTTTGCACTTCTTTAGATTTATGACTTCATTCATATCGCTGGCCCAGTCTATTCCTAGTATCACAGGATACAGATTGCTGTCATCGACAATCTCTATCACTTCAAAATACACCTGTGCGCTCGCACCTTCAATATTGACTGTTACCCCTTGTAATCTTCCCATGGGAAAAATCTTCTGTTGGTTCACCATTCATAACTGAATATGGGACCATTGTAGTGCGGGTCTACCCATGTGTTCCCATGTTTTCTTTGGTAGTACATTCGCGTCCTAACCTAGATCCATGATTACTTTATCCATTTCATATTCGCCAATTTATGCAGTCAACCTCATTTCTCTTCCTATGCATAATGCATGCTTTCCAAGTTTCCAGACCACACGCAGTTCTCCTGACCCCGTGCACCTAGTGATAAGTTCCTGTAGTCCTTTGACTCCCTTGCTATCGTGCAGAAGTTTCATGCATGTCTCCAGAAAGGTAGTGAGCATTGAAGGATCCATCCCTGGTTCTAGTTGGTCCTTACTACCTGAAGTGGACGCCTCCATGAAGCTCTTCTTAGCTTCCATGAATGTCTCCTTTGTGCATTCTAAATCAAACTCGGGTTCCTTTGTAGGAGCCTTGTGAACCCACGCACTTTCTTCTGGCTGCTTCCCTTTATCATCTCCTGTGTTCATATCGCTCCTGAGCATGATGTTTACATTCGGGTCTTCTTCGCGCGGCTCAGACCTCATCATCTATAAATTCTGAGTCGGAGGGGGCTGGAGTACCCCCTTTTCTCTCATCCTTGCTATCAACGAAGGGTAGTCTTCTGCCTCATGATCAAACTGAGTACAATACTAACATGATATTCTTGTCAGGTTTGTACAATCATGGGTATAGTGCCCTGGCCCTCCGCAATTGTAACAAATTATTTGTCCACGACCCCTTCCTGGTCTCATTCCGCCTCGATCTTGACCACGCCCTTGAAATCCAATGTGCGCCATCCCTGTATTTGGGTCGAGGGCTTACGTTTCGGTCTACACCCTATAGGCAGGAGTTCGATCCATCATTAGTTCATAGATTCAGCAGGTGCATTTGTCATGGCCTACCGACCTGCAAAAATTACAAAACAATTGTTGGGACGTCTGCGTATACTTTTGCAACAGATGACAATTATCAATGGTGTGTTTTCCTCCTATTTGGCAGATCACGCACCATAATGCAGGCACTGTGCTCGGCCCTGCTTGTGCCTCCAGTCTTAGCGGCATTGACCCTCCTCCTACCAAGTAGTTCGCGAATACTGGACAATGGTCCTTGTCGTGCCCTTGGCCTTTGCATTTTATGCACCATACTTGCTCGCACGCCTTCGGCCAAGGTGTCCTATCCTGTTTCAAACTTTGCATTTCCAGACACAGATTCTGTAGCTGTGCATGGATTTGTAGGACTCCCAATCGAGGGTCGTGTACAAGGGTCTCATGAAATCTCATTGCCATCTCCAACGCTTCGGCCTAGGTGGAAAGTTTTTGCTGTGACAACGTCATCGTTAAGTGTGGCATAAGTGAGGCCAAAAACCATGCGCTATGTTGTGCATTTTTTAACATCATATTGGCTTTGTGAATTGTCCTCTTCAGCCTTTGGTTTAGATCCCAAGGGGTCTCACACAGGAGCATCGTGATCTCCTTAAACCCAATGATTGATTATGTTTCTGACTTTGGCCTGCTAAATTCCCTGTTCAGCGCAGCCTGGATCTCTACAATTCCTGCGTTTGGGTGGTCATTAGAATGCTTGATATACCACGTTAATGTGCGATCCTGCAACGCTCTCACCAGCATAGCCTTTTTAATATTATCATCCACGATGCCCTGTGCTTCCCATACTACTCTTACCATGAACCAGAATTGGTCCGGATCTTCGTTTCCCACTCCTTAGAATACCGGTAGTTTGATCGCACTCACCATACTGAACTGTGGTGGTGGCGGAGGTGGGGTGGGTGGAGATGGAGCTAAGGAGGGTGAGGCGGGTGGTGGTGTGGGTGGAGGTGGTAAACACAGAATGCGCTGCCTTATCAGAATAACCGCGCTTCTCGGGGAAACTTTCACAAGCTCTTCCTCGCTTTCCCATGAGGGTGAAATTAAGGGACTGTTTTCCAACTCTTCACTACATCCGCTTATGTAGATCTTCTCGCTTCGCGTAGTCCCAAACATTAATTTATTTTCAGAACCCACTTTTCACACAATAGCATCTTAATCCAAATGTTTAAAGATTTAATATACTTACCTCGCGGTCCCTTGAGAAAATGTCACTACACCTCACTGTAGCTGATGGTCGTGTCTGCGGCGAACTCAATGATAAATCCTCCTATTATTCGGTCAAGCCAATGGTCCACAGCTCACGCGATCTTATGTCCTGACACTTCTAGTCTGCGCACTAATTCTGGAATCCACACTATTGGTTTATCGAGCCTACACCTTCCTTGGCTGTTTGCTAACTTCACAATCCACTTGTACAGCTAAGAAGGAAAGGATGCAAAGAAAATTTCGTGGATTTCCGTATACAAGTAGCGCTCCAACCACTGTTCCTTAGATACTCGCGATTTCTATTCTCCTACGCCGCAAACTTGTGAATCTTCTTGTCCAACCACCCTTCAATTTATTTCTTTATTGGATTCCAGTGGCACGACATCAGACATCCTTTATGCAGATCCTGGTCCCAGCAACGAAACCATTTGTTGGCTTGTATGGGCCTGACCCAGGTTTAGTGGTGATTTTGCCAAGCAAATCTTAGTACTACTGGCCCTTTCAGCAATAGTCCACGGTGCGCGGATTGAGGTCTCACCCGAAGTAGTATGGGATGGTGCTAGAACTAGGTTTCCACACCCTGGGGATGTCTAATGGGCTTTTGGAGTTCCGCGGTTTGACCCTGTGCGCACATCGCTACGCGCACTTGTTATTCCTTTGCAACCTGTGATGTTGTTTCCATGCAGCCCTACTCGGGGTGCAACCCGTATAATACCCAAGTTCCTTGCTATTTAATCTATTATTACCCGATTAATTAACTTGTGGAGGTAATATTAATAATTGTTACAGTGTATTGAACAATCATAACAGTGCGCGCAATAAACAAACCAATATAAATGTAAATAAGACAATGCACCACAAATACACAGAAATAAGAATCAACTCCTCTTTATTGATCTTCAATCCCGATTACAGACTTGACACCACCCTGCGCACTCAGCTGCAGGGGTTTGCGCACTTAGCTACAAACTCTACTAGGCCTCTGCGCACTCAGCTGCAGAGCCTCTTCCTACTACTACGACCAAATGCACTTAGAATCCTACTCTAAGCTCAAACCATTCGTATTCTTCTTTCTTCTTCCTTCTTAACTATCTTTACAACTTAGAGCCTCACTCTATTTATACAATCCCATGGTCCGCAAACCATGGGTAGGCTGACATGACTTTACATTACATTACAATATTTTAGGGCAGACAACCCTATGACTTAACCTGTACTTCGCGCTCTGCCCCCACAATTCACGGAGTCTTACAAAACCTTTAACCAAAACTTGGGCTTTGAGCCCCAAAACATGCTGTGGGGGGATTCCATGCCCAACATTGGCATATGAATGATTAGGGTTGCATTTGATTTTGTGTGTTGATGCAGTATTCTGAGTTCAGTTCTGTGTTCTAGTTACAGTGATCTCACTATTCTGTTTCAATTAAGTTGGTGTTTGCTTCAGTTGATCTACAAGTTGTGATGTATTAAAGCAGGTGGATCCAATGTGAAAATTTATGAAACGTGGTCCACGGATGTTGCTGAGGGTTGGAGCCTTTAGTGAGGAAGTCAAAGCTTCCTGCTAGTAGTAGTTGGTAATCAGATCAGGGGGTTGGAGCTCCCTTCCAGTAGGAGCTGGAGAACGAGTGAAGGTTGTAGCCTTTAGCAGGTGGGTGCCTGCGTATTGGCATGAGTTTGTACCAATACAAGAATGTAAGAAGTTTTTGATATTAATTAGTTTGAAGACTAAGACGACATCAACGGTGGTTTTCTCCCACATTAGGTTTCCACCTTAAATCCTGGCATTCATGTGTGTTGCTTATGTGTGATACTTTATTCTATTCTTACTGCACCTGCTTACTGCTTATCAAATGCTTGATAAATCTCTTACATTCTAGTTTAAGTTTAACAAATAAAGAATTATTTGTTTTACAAGTTTACTAAGCATACGCTAGTTTCTTTTACAACAGTCACGTACATATGCGAGTTGGGTTCAGTAAAGTCGCATACACATTTTAGAAAATAAAATTATTATTGTGAGTTTTTAAAATACTAATTCACCCCCCCTATTAATATTTTTTCCAACAATTGGTATCAAAAGAGGTCCTTCAAAAGAAGCTTGATCGCGTGAAGGAAGATATCCCAAGATGAGCAATCAAGACAGAACAACATCTATCAGACCACCACTCTTCAACAAAAATAATTTAATATATTGGAAGACAAGAACTAGATCCTATCTTCAGTCCCTTGGAGCATATGTTTGGGAAATTGTGGAAGGAGGTTACCAATATCCATCCGCAGTTCCCACAGATGCAGCAGAAAAGAAGATGTATGAAACCAATGCCAAAGTTGTCAATACATTATTGGGAAGTCCGATAGAATCAAAATTTGTCAAAGTTATGCAGTTAAACACAATATAAAAAATATGGGACAAAATCATTCAAATCTATGAAGGTAATACCAAGGTAAAAAGTGTTAAACTCCAAACTAAGAGAATTCGATATGAAACTCTCAGAAACCATAATGATGAAAGTATTGCTAGCTTATTTCTACATATAGATGAGATTGTAAATCGCATGAAAAATTTGTGTGAAGAAATAAAGGACACCACTTTAGTAGAGAAAATATTAAGATCTCTAATTCCTAAATTCAAGTCAAAAGTGTCTTCAATTGAAGAGAAGAAGGATCTGTAGACTCTTACTGTTGTTCAACTTCACGAGATCTTGATTTCTTTTGAAATGAGGAAAAGAGGTCCCTCAGAAGTTAGAGAATTCACATTTAAAGCATCCACAAAAGGATAAGAAAAGGAAGAACACAAGGAATCATGATATATATCAGAAGAAGATGTGGTGAACTTTGTAAATAAAATTCAACTAGGCACTGGAAGGTTTAGAGGTAAGCTTCCCTTCAAATGCTTTGCTTGTGGTAGAGTTGGTCATTATGCTGCTAAATTTCCTCATAAAGGCAACCATGACAAAGGGAAGTATACTGCAAAATGTAATAGGAGACGGTTTGACAATAGAAGAAGTTATTATACTCATGAAGATAGTGATGGCTTGTCAAATAGTGAATAAGGATAATCTGATCAAGATCTTAAATTACTCATGGGTTTTGAGAAAAATACTAATGAGTCTAATGATAAATTTGTGGATACTTTAGAGGAAAATTATTTCTTTCAAGAAATTACTTAACTCAAAATTTTCTTGGAAGAAAACAAAGTAGCCATAGATACATTGAAGCATCAATTCATAGAAAAGGAAAAGCATACTGAGAAGTTAGAATGTGAAGTAGTAAGTCTAAGAAAGGAACTTGAGAAAATAAAAACTATGAATCTTAGATTTGCTAAAGGATATGAAACCTTAGATGAAATTATCAAGGTACAACACTCTCCTCTTATGAAGACAGGTCTTGGATACACTGGAGAAACATCTCAAACATAAAAGTCTTCAGCCACCACCGAAAGCTATCTATATGCAGCAAAAACCAGTCAATAAAGCTTAATTCCTCAGTAAAAGAATAAAGGCATTCCACAGGTAAATCATGTTCACTCTAATCCAAGGATGAACAACAATAGAAGCACCCATCAAAAGGTAAACAAAACCAGAAATTCTATGATCACAAAAATTTCTTCTTTAATGAACAATGTTTCTCATGTCATTATTTTGTGAATAGGGTTGCTCAATGTGTTGCATACAAAACCATCATGACTAGAGAGGAAAGAAAAAAAAGGAATGAGCTAGGAGTCAAGAAGAACACTTATAATAAATTCTCACCTCTTAAAGATGAAATTGAATGCTCATTTTGCAATAACTTTGGACATGAAGAATCTGAATGCAAGAGAAAATTACAGCAAACATCTCAAAAAAAAGCAAATATCAATAAATTATAAGGTATGGAAAAGGAAGGAGTTATAGTCTGAAAGCTTTGGCATCACATTGTTTGCATAAGGAAGATAAATTCAATGGTAAATTGATAATGGATGCTCAAAACACATGACAGGTGATAAAGATAAACTTATTTTAGACAATGCTTTAGAGAAAGAAAATACTGTCATTAAGGGCAAAGGTTCCATTTTTCTAAAAGAAAAGGTTAAAGCTAGTAATTTTATGTATGTTGATGGATTAAAGCATAACTTTTTGAGTGTTAGCCAAATGTGTGACCAAGGAAATGAGGTGGTATTCTAATCAAAATAATGCGTTGTTCATGAACTTGACACAAGAAATACCATACTAAAAGGAAAAAGAACCCCACACAATCTATATATATTGAAAGGTGGCCAAGAACAACGTTACGTAGGCAAGGCAGAGGAAAATGGGTTATGGCATAGAAGGTTGGGACATCTAAGCTTCTCTCAAATAAGCAAATCAAGCAGGCTCAAAGTTGTTCGTGATCTACCCAACATCACCCTACCAGAAAGTACCATATGTAAGTCACATCAATTCGGTAAGAAAACTAGAGTTCAATTCAATGCCAAAGAAGGATCAGCAAGTAAGCCTCATAAAACTATACATACTGATTTGTGTGGACCAGTAAGGAAAAAGTCATCTTGTGGAGAACAATTATATATCTTATTCACTGATAAATTTTCTAGAATGTGTTGGATCAGTTTATTGAAACACAAAGATGAAGCATTTGATAAATTTAAAGTATTCAAAGAATTAGTTGAAAATGAATTAGATCTAAAAATCGAATGTCTCGGATTTGACTGAGGATGAGAATACATATCAGATGAATTCTTTGATTTCTGTGAACAACATGGCATAAAAAGACAATTTTTTGTAGCTAAAACTCCTTAACAAAATGGCATGGCAGAAAGAATGAATAGAACTGTTCAACAAATGGCTCGTGCTATGCTTGATGAGTCTGGAACTCCTGACACCTTATGGGGTGAAGCTGCACATATCGCAGTAAATATTCTCAACAAGGCTCATGTTCATGTGAATAGTGATAAAACTTCGTATGAACTTTGGTATGGTAAGCCTCCCACTGTAAAGAATTTTATAGTTTTTGGAAGAAAATGTTTCATAAAAAATAATGATGAAAAAATTAGTAAGATTGAAGCTAGATCGGATGAAGGAATACTTATTGGTTACTCATCTAGAAGAAAAGGATACAAATTTTACAATAAGAGACTTTGTAAAATTGTTGAATGAATTGATGTTGTGATTGATGAAGCATGCACAAATCCCAAAAAGGTAACATAAACAAAAGATGATGATGATGATGATGATGATGAATGATTTCCCACATCAAATTGCAATGATATAGAAGAAGAAACTAATGAAGCAGCAGAAGAAGACACATCAAACAAAGAAAAGGCTCCATCCAGGTATGTTCAAAAGAATCATCCAGAAACTCCAATTCTAGGAGAAAAGGATTCTGGGGTACAAAAAATAAGAACCCTTGTAGGATCTCCTAGTTATATAGATTTATTATCCGCCATTGAACCACAAAATGTAAATCAAGCTAGTAAAGGTGAATGTTGGGTTAAGGCCATGAATTAAGAACTTGATCAAAATGAAAACAATGAAACTTGGGAATTGGTTCCAAGGCCTCATGATAAAATGTTATTGGGACATAATGGATATTCAAAAATAAGTTAAATGAAAATGGAGAAGTCATTAGGAACAAAGATAGACTTGTTTGTAAAGGTTATGCTCAACAAGAAGGTATAGAATTTGAAGAAACATTTGCACCAATAGCTAGACTTGAAGCCATAAGAATGTTTCTTGCACTTTCAATTTTTTGACATTTCAAAGTTTATCAAATGGATGCAAAATCTTCTTTCCTTAATGGAGATCTGGAGGAAGAAGTATATATTGAACAACTAGAAGGATTCATTTTTGGGAATGATGAAAAACTTGTATGCAAACTCAAAAAGGATTTATATGGGCTAAAACAAGCTCTGCGGGCATGGTATTATCATCTTGACAAATATCTTCAACAACAAGGTTTCAAAAAAGGATCTATTGACAAGGACTTGTACACAAAAATTGAGGATGATAAACTGCTAATTATTGTTTTTTATGTTGATGATATCATCTTTGGTAGTAATTAGGAATCTATGAGTCAAAACTTTTCTTCAGTTATGTAACAAGAATTTGAAATTTCTTTACTTGGGGAACTAACCTATTTTCTTGGTCTACAAGTGAAACAAGCAAAAGATGGCATATTTATCTCACAAACAAAATATCTCAAGAAAATTCTGAAGAAGTATGGGATGGAAGATTGCAAGCCTGTATGTACTCCCATGATGACAAGATGTAGCCTCAGAGTACAGGTCTATGATTGGAACTCTACTTTATCTAACAGGTACCAGACTAGATATCATGCATGCAGTTGGGATTGTTGGATGTTTCCAAGCCAATCCAAAGGAATCACATATTCAAGCAGTAAAGAGAATATTAAAATATCTCCAAGGAACCAAAGACTTTGGTCTATGGTATCCTAAATATGCAGATCTTACCCTTCATGCATACACAGATGTGGATTGGGCTGGAAATGTTGATGACCAGAAAAGCACTAGTGGAGGTGCATTTTACATGGGGCCCCGATTGGTATCTTGGTTCAGCAAGAAACAAAGTTCCATTGCCTTATCTACAATGAAAGCATAATATGTGGTTGTTGCATCTTGTTGCACACAACTTCTCTGGATGATGCAAACATTACAAGATATACAAATCAAATTTTCTCCACCCATCTCCATCCTATGTGATAATACAAGTGTTATTAGTATTTCGAAAAATCTTGGTATGCACTCCAAGACCAAGCATATTTGATTTAAGCATCACTTTGTATGAGAACACGTACTTGAGAAAAAGGTTAAATTGGAGTATGTTCCCTCCAAGGAACAAGTTGCTGACATATTTACTGAACCTCTTCCCAGAGAAGCATTTGAATATCTCATACATAAACTGGGAGTTGTCATTGCCTCATTTTGCCGTTAATCTAGTCTAATTAGTCTACAAGTGAAAATTTAGAAGATTTCTTTCTGTACGCGGGTTTCATGAAGTATAGTCACGTATATACGCGAGTTTCTTTGTAGACAATCACATATGTTTTTCTCTGATAGAAAAATAGTGGGACATACTCAAGATTAGCCTCTAACATGCTACTAACAACTATGATTTGATTTTTCTTGGTCTAGTGTT
Source organism: Pinus tabuliformis (assembly GCA_031772625.1). Classification (NCBI taxonomy): domain Eukaryota; kingdom Viridiplantae; phylum Streptophyta; class Pinopsida; order Pinales; family Pinaceae; genus Pinus; species Pinus tabuliformis. Next base: position 1,843,665,015 of record CM062817.1, on the reverse strand, counting down.
GATGGGTATAGTCTATTGATATGGTATTGAGTTATGTTTTTCTCATTGATATTTATCTGATTGATGAAGATGCTTTGATGAATGAGTTGTTGACAATGAACAAGTAGCACAGGTTCAGGGGGAGCATTAGCCTTGCAGAATATAATGCATTGTTGGCATTATAGTTGTTGAATTATGCTACTATTAAAATCTTTTGGTCTCAATTATTAATGTCATATCTATCATTTGATGTAAAGTTCATGTGGAGACCTATGATGTAATAATTGTCATATTTAGTCATGTACGAAATTTTGAGGTCATGTCAAATATGTAATCCCACTTGGTTAAGTCGTAGTGTCAAAAATATAATCCCACTTGGTTAGGTGGTTGATTCAAATATGTATCCCCACTTGGTTGGGTGATAGATGTAAGTATGAGTCCTTGGTGATAGGAAGGTCATACTTAGTTGAGTTATACAGTCATGTTCTTCATTTAAAAATATTTTTGAAGATTCAGCATGTGCTCAAGGGGAGCATGGATAGTATATTGCAAATCATATCCAAAGGGGGAGCTTTGGTCTTCCCTTTTCCCTTAATGTCAAAGGGTGAGAGTATCTTGGTGTTTGAATAAAAATAATGGTTATTTGATGTATCTAACAGGTTTCTACAATTTAAGGTGATCAACAGCAACATGGTTTCCATCAAGTCCAAATTCGGAGATTGTTGGCATCATGATGCATGTGTTGCCCTTGATGGAAACTCACTTGTAACAGAACAAGTATATGGTAACTAGATGAATCCACAAGTCAGTTCAAAGGTGACAAAGTGATGGAAAAAAATAACAGAATGATGGGACAAAGGTTTACAGATCAGAATCAAAAGTTTGATAAAGGTGAATATTTGAAGATCTATATGCGGGTTCGTCAAGCCCAAGTCACATATACACGCAGGTACAAAGAAGCAAAGTTGCGTACATGAGGGCACACTAATTTAAGAATACCAAGAGTCCTTACAATGGTATTAGCCCACAATATTGAGCGTAGTAATGGTTACTTGATCCCGTCCAAGATTACCACTAGCACTAGTGTAGTTTTGACTCATGGTATTGGCTAAGGCTCTAACTATATAAGGAGGTGAAGATCAAAGTGATAAGTGTGTATGTGAAATGGTTTTTGGTGAATACTTCAATATGAAGTATATTTTCATTGTAAGGGCCATAGTTGACACATAGATCTAAAATAATAATGCACCGATGAACACAATGATGGATCAAGATCATGAGACCTGAAATGAGTTTCCATTGTATGATTTGCTCATGGATTGACTACATCTAAGTATTGACACATGCTTTTATCTCTAAATATTATGTTCTCGGTCTTTCTGAAGTTATGAAGAGCTGCGTAATTTTAGGTCAAAATTTTCAAATATGTACGTAGGTTGGTCTCGGTTAAGTCGTGTATACACACGGGTTCGTTTCTTCAAAGTCACGTATATAAAGGAAGGGTTTCTGTTCATAAATGATTGATCAACCTGATCAGTGCTGTTGTATCTCTATTGTCTGTCAATGATGTCCTCATGTTGATTTGGGTTGAGTGATAATGTCTAAAGTAGAATTGATTGAATGATGAAGTTGAATTTGGTTACATGTTGATTGGTTGAAAAGATTATTGATGTTGCTAACTGTATGAGGGTTTTGTAAGCTAACAGAATATTTCAGAATAACTCTGGTCAACTCTATGTCTGATTCAGAATTACAAGTTTTTAGTATATTGAGATATGTATGCAGGTTGCTCTATAGAAAAGCATGTATATACACGGGTTGCCTTAAGTGAAGTAGCATATACATGTTGGCATATGAATGATTAAGGTTGCAGTTAATTTTGTGTGTTGATGCAGTATTCTGAGTTTAGTTTTGTGTTCTAGTTACAGTGATCTCAGTGTTCTGTTTCAATTATGTTGGTGTTTTCTTCGGTTCATCTAAAAGTTGTGATGTATTAAAGCAGGTGGATCCAATGTGAAAATTTATGAAACGTGGTCCACGAATGTTGCTAAGGGTTGGAGCCTTCAGTGAAGAAGTCAAAGCTTCCTGCTAGTAGTAGCTGGTAATCAGATCAAGGGGTTGGAGATCCCTTCCAGTAGGAGCTGGAGAATGAGTGAAGGTTGTAGCCTTCAACGGGTGGGTGCCTGCGTACTGGCATGAGTCTGCACCAATACAAGAATGTAATAAGTTTTTGATATTAATAAGTTTGAAGGCCGAGACAACAATAGTGGTGGATTTCTCCCACATTGTGTTTCCATATTAAATCCTGGTATTCATGTGTGTTTCTTATGTGTGATACTTTATTCTATTCTTACTACACCTAATTACTTCTTATCAAATTCCCGATAATTCTCTTAAATTCTAGTTTAAGTTTAACAAATAAAGAATTAGTTGTTTTACAACTTTACTAAGCATACACTAGTTTATTTTACAATAGTCATGTACATACACGAGTTGGGTTCAATAAATTCACATACATATTTCTAAAAACAAAATTATTATTGTGAGTTTTTAAAATACTGATTCAAACACCCCCCCCACCCCTCAGTATTTTTCCCAACATTTCCATTCAAAATAACAACTTGGGCTTGGCAATATTTTCCACTCTTGTGTTCCTAGCCTCATTAACACCACTTGAGGCTAGAACACCTATCCGAGCTACATCAACCAACATGGATATTAATACATACTTATAGGTTGAGGATACCAAGGTCAACTTGGAGGTGCAACATAATAAAGTGACTTTATTGCTTCACCTTCTCTTTTATTGGTTTCCTTCAATTATGCTATTATTAGACAATTCTCCATTGAATGTTTTTTTGCATAAATTCCAAAAACATCAATATGATCAAAAGGTCATTCACTTGAAGGATGTTTCTTTCTTAATTTAGGGAAAAATATAGATAGTACTTCATTTTTTTCTTCTTGTCTCTTTCTAGTTTTCAATGTATCAATTTGAGATCCAAGAGTATTTAGTAGGTCTATTTAAAATTTTTCTAATAAATTTCCAAGTTCTACTCCTGTGACTCCCCCCAAATCTAACTTAGTCACCTTTGAGAGTGCATCTCTTTGTTACTTACCTTATTTAGCTCTTCCTCTGGAATATTTCTTACATAATTTAATAATTTGATCATAAGGTAATCAAGAAATATCCCCTAACTCCATAAGAGTGAGGACATCTATATATTCATCATGAATTCCTTTTAAGAAGATTGTTCGTGTAAATTTAGGACTTAGATCACTTAGCTTTGAATTGTGTAAATTATATGTAAAACTTTCTAAGTAATCTTTGAAGTTTTCATATTCTTGTTGACTCATCCAAGAAATATCTTCTTTAACATTCTAAGATCGAAAATAGGGCTAATACTTTCTCAACAATGGTTTTTTCATATCATCCCAATATACTATGGTTGATTATTGTAGTCCCATAAACCATTTTAATGCAAATCCCTTTAAAGTAGTAGGGAATAAACAATTTTTTTAGCATCATTTTCATATCGATATGTATGACATTAAATATCAAATTCAATCAAGAAAACATTAGGGTCTTCAGTAGGCATACTATAGAAGATTGGAAGAACGAAAGGATGAATGTTCTTCACTTTTACCTGAGTTCTCAAAAATGTTGATTCATCTAAAATAGGAAAACCAAAAGTAGTTTCATCCTACTAAATGCTTCTTTTCCAAATCTAGCTCTTCTTCCTCCTACAATTGATTCTCTTTCATCATGTTCCACTTTAGTTTTGCTTTCTCTTTTTGCTTCATTTTTTTTTCCATTCTTATCTTCTTTTTCTTTTTCTTTCAATTACTTCTCATTCATGTTCACATATTTCTTCTGCTTCTTTTTCCATGCATTCTAATTCTATATTGACATCTGTCATTTTTCCTTCAAACAAATTTGACAAATTTTCAATCCAATCAAGATCTCCTCCTAATAGTTCACTAGTCAATTCGAGTTGTTTTCTTCAGTTGGTACTAGTTCTTAAAAGACTAGTTGGGATATTGGTTTACTATCTTTAAGTTTTTATTATTTATGGATTCCTATCTCTTCAAGAATTGGTTGGGGAATTTCTTTTCCTGATCTTTATATTGAAGGGATTCCTTGTTGTCCTTGTTTTTGCTTGCTTCGATGTGCCAATAACACTCGTATTTCCACAAGTGTAAATATTTTTCATTCATATTGTTTTTGCTCAATTTTCTCAATATTTATTTTTCCAACAATAGGTTTGATTTGTTCCTTTAATTCTTTTTCTATTTTGGATGTTCTTGATACCATTGAAGGTTGATTAGTTATAAGAATGCATAAATGAACATTATTGAAACTAAATATTAATTTAAATAAGAAAATATAAACATGATTTGGACTTGGGGACACTCAATGAAAGTGAATGTTCAGGTTCTTACCCCTCGTCTTATCGCCTCCACTCCTCCAAATCCTAAATATTTATATTTGTGAAAAATAAAATGAAAATTTTCAAGAAAACTCTAAGTCTAACTTAACTCAAAATGTGCTTCCTCGGGAATGACACCAAAAATGTCAAGCCAACTTAAGTACATTGTTGGGCGCAGCCCAACTTGGCCTAAATTTTGGTAAAGACTCTGTGTTTTGAGGAGTGGAGTGCACAGTGGAGAGTGCAATGGAGCACGAAGTGGACCACGCAGTAGAGCAACGAAGTTTGAAGTGGACCACACAATGAAGCAGTTGGAATATACCGTGCGGTATAAGGGCGTCAGAGTGGGTTGAAGGCCCTCCTTTTTATAAAAGCATGTAATGTTGTAAAAGATGAATGGTTTTTGGACCATCGTAGATTTTTTTAGGGAGTCCATGGTATATGGACCATGGTATTTTGATGATATATCCCTCGATGTAATAGTATATATAGGGTTCAATAATAAAGAAGAGAGACATCACATATTTAATTGAATGGTTGTATTATTGTGATCTGCGGTTTGGAAAAAGATGGTGAGGCTTTGCAACTGAGTGTGCAGAGGCCTGTGTCTACAACTGAGTGCACAGAAGAACTACATCTTAGTGCGCAGTTCAAGATCTGTTGTTTGTACAAGAATTATTATTATAAGAAATAGTTCTTGTCGAAGTAGTCCTACATTTGGATGAACCACGGTAAAATTGGTGTCTTCATGTGTATATTTTCTTATTATCTATTATAGAGTAGTAGTTTATTATAATTACATTTTATTACAACACAATGATAATTACGGGTTTATATGATATGTTTATGTGATTAAATGAATGTAGCGAAGTGATTTATAAATATTAAGTGAGAAAACATAATAATACCACATCACATCATCCCTCAAGGCTGCAAAAACCTGGTTCTGCAACCTCCCATAGTAACTTTGGGTGAGACTACAATCTTCTTGCAAGTTGTTGTCGAAAGGGCCAATAATTAAGGGTTTTTTTAGTGCATAGTATATATTGAACCTAAGTGAGCCCAAATCATAACCAACAAATGGTTCTGTTGCCGGGACCGATATCTGTTTGAGGGATATGTTTATGTGGCATCCGTTGAAGAAGGAAATTCAAGATTGGCTAGAATCGAAGGAGCGAGAATTCACAGATCAAGAGAACAGAAACCCTCATATAACATCTAAAACTTGGTTAAAAAAGTATATTTTCATAGATCAATACGAAAATTTCTTCCCATCATTTCCTGTCGAACTGTATGAGTCGATATCAAGGTTGACTTAAAGAAAGATCTGTTTTAAGGCAGAGAACCTACGACATGGACTCCTGAACTAATATAGAGACTTAAGAGCACTGAAAATAGGATTTCAAGGGTTGTCAATTTTTGGGTTGATAGAATATTGGGAGGATCCATTACTGAGTTTGCAGTAGACCAGACCATGTCCTACAACGAAGAAGAATGATGATTCTTCAGAGGTAAGTATTTAAAATCTTTGAAAATTTGTATTAAGATGCTTCTATATGAAAAGGGAGTTTTACGGATGCAGCCATATTATTAGTTTACTTAAGTTTGGAAGAAGAGAAAACAAACTTGAGCCAAAGATTGTAGTAATGCGAAGTGGAAAAATATATAGAGTAGAAACCAGAAAAAGAACTTGTGGACAAGACACAAAGACCTTTGTAGAGACTAAATATAGTCCTCTAGTGAGTGAATCTGAAAGTGAAAGAGAAGATAACCACCCTGATAAGCCCCAGGTAGCTTCACATTATTCACCTTCTCAGTCTGAGAGTTCCCAGAAGCCAGAATCCAATAATATCTAGGGTGTTTTTGGCTCTTCCCCTCCCCCTACCCCCAATCCCCCTCCCCCTCCAAGAAGAAATATGGTTGATGATATTAAGCTGCATGCTTTCAAAGGAACTAGATCAGAGGATCCAAAACAATTTTTGTTTTTATGTGAAGCTATATGGACCACGAAGCAGATCAACAATGAAAATATAAAGAAAGCATAGCTCATTATGACACTCCAAGATAGAGCATTGACATGGTATATGAAGTATTCAAATAATTGGATTAGAACATTTGCAGATATTAAAGCAATGTTGATAAGATAATTTAAGAAGTCAAAGTCCGAGTCGCAATGCATCATTGAGTTAAAAGAAATTAAATAGAAACCTATTGAGTCTGTTTGGAAATTTTATCTGTTAACACCCAGGTTGTTCCCTTTGACTCCTGAGGGAATACGGCCGGGGTAACCACTAACCAAGCTTTGGATTACAGGCTCTAGCCTACCTACAATCAGAGAGGGCTCTCTCTTTTGGTTTTAACTTTGTTCTTTGAAGATTTTAGGCTAGCTGTGAGGTGAGAGTTTTGTTCAAAGTTTTGGTTGAATGATGTCTTCCAGTAACTGAGATGAGATCTTTAGAAAGGTTCAGTCCATTGGGCAATGGAGTCTGTGATTATGGGCTGTTTGAGATATTGAGTAAGATTGCTAAAACTGCAGGGCCATTTAGATAGATCATGAAACAAACTTAAAATTGGGAATATGAAATATGTCTAGCCAGTGAGAGGCAACTAAGAGTCTTTCACTAAGCTGGTGATGTGGGAAAAGGATATATCACTCAGGAGTAGCTTTGAATTCCTGAATAATACTCACTGTGAAAGTTTCAGTATGAAGGTGAAGCAACTAAGAATTACACTTTCATAGCTAATACTGAAGGAAACATTCATAACAACATAGATTGAGTTCAGGGTGTTTAATGGACAAATCATGAAATATTCTTTTTCTGTGCTATTAAACTGTGAAATATAGAGCATGAGCGGATTATGATAGAATGAAATACATAACAAGAAGGTTTAGGAAACTTATTGTGCCATGAAACATGCAGGAATCCTGTAGCAGTAAGAAATCACACAAAAACACATCAAAACAACTCAGAACTTTAGAAATTCCATCAGCTCCCTATATTAAAAGTCTGAAATTTACAGCGTAAGTTCTCCAGAAGAAAAATCGACAACCCCAACAAGCTTATGCGAGGGGATATATATACAATCGGTTTTACAAAATATTTGAACGCTGAGTCATTCGATCAATAACTGCGTTCACCAACTTTCAGAATAACAGATAAGAAAGTTATTGCCATCTTAAATATACAATGAATACCCTACAGTTTTGTCAGAAACTTTTTTGACTTTTGGAGGCCACTGAGTCGGTTGGGCACTTTGTATTAACTCTGAATGATATGCTCTTTATTGCTTTATCGTGCTGTAGCTTTCTCTGCCCTGTCATCTGCATCTGTCAGTGTTTCTTTGGTGGCCAAATTTACCTGCTGAGTTGGCTCTGTCCACTCTTCTCCAGTCATAAAGAATGTATCAATTTTCTAAACATGATGACTTATAATTTGATGTACAAACATTTGGTGAAAAATCTGTTTGCTCACAACAATGTCTGTATCATGCTTGTCCACCATTCCTGAGTAGGCAACTGATGTCTTAAAATTGTGCCTAATGTTTCATCTGCCTCAGTGTATTTGTAGTAATTTGGAGGCACTTCAAACAGATGTCTAATCTCATTCATAATAAAAAATAAATTCTCTACTCTGTCATAGAGACTCTGCCCAGATGCAGGCCCTATTTCCTCTGGGGTACTTGATGTTGCAGTGATCTGATTGGTGGAAAATGTATTTACCCTTTTGGCATAGTTTTCATGGGATAATAGCCTTCCTGCACTGTTCAGTAAGCTGGGAAGGCCTCTGTTATGTAATGCAGCAAATTTCTCTGTGAACTTGTTCACCTCTGTCTGCATTTCCTGACATCTTCTATCCAATGTTTGCACAAGACTTCTTAAAGTGAGCACCCTTTTCACCAGTAAGATGCTGTCAGTTCTATTGGGGATTCCTATTGCTGCCATCTGAGGGCCTGTGCGGTTGTTCAGGACATTGATCATCCTATTGGCTATCTCAGGCATATTGCCTAGAGATGCCCTTGCTCTCTGACTTTCCTTGTGGGCCCTGCCTATGAGATCCATGTGCTCATGAATGGTTTCTATATACTGCCATTGATCTGTTAAGGATTGACCAATATTGGCCCACATGACTTTCTTGATTTCTGCCACCACTTTGTCAAGAGAGAGCTCTTTCTCCAGCTCTTTTATCCTTTCCTCAAGAGCCTTCACCTCTCTTGTTTTTTCAGCTACAATTTGCTTTGATTTATCATACTTTTCATTAAGAGTAGCCAATTTTTCCTTGGCCTCATTTAGCTCTGCCATTTGGGCCTCTAGAACTTGAATATCCTTCATCATTTTCTGCATATCAAGGCTCGGTGCCTGTTCTGATGTTGTTGCTGGTGCTGATGTTGATGGGCCTGTCCGAGCTGTTTGTCCTGTGGGAGGACTGATAATTTGAGGAGGTTCCTCAAGGTTGATCACTGGCTAAGGGGGCTGAGATGTCTGGCCTCCTTCTTTCAGCTTCAGGGCTGCCTGTAATGCAGCCTCCTACCAACTTCCCTTCTGTTTGTACCAATTGTTTGTGTAGTGTTAGCAACATGGCTGCTACATCTTGGTCCTTCCTTTGCTGAGCAACATCTTCTGTTTGAGGGTGAAGGGTTGCTGGAATTTTTACCATCTTCCTCAAAGCTTCTATATCTGCATCTATTGCCTTTAATAAAGCCTGCACAACTTTGGGATCACTTGGGTCATGCCCAAGCTCTATAATGATATCTTCCAAAGACCTAATCTTGTTGTCTTTGGCTTGAGAGGATGCCTTCTCCAATTCAAGTTGGGCAGTTGTATTATGAAGAGTATTTTGCAATTTGTGCGCAAGGAAGGTCTTATCTGCAAGAGTGGAATATACCATCTCACCCGTTTGCTTATGAAGCTCTATCTGGTCCATTGGGTGGATGTCTTTTGCAAAGACCTCAAGGTTGGTCCTTATGTAATCTGCAGCTGACTGTGGCTGCAGCATAGTAGGCATGGAATGACTCATAGTCATCTTCCCCTCTGTTATGTCATATGCTGACATAAGCCTCTGCTGGTTTGTGGGAGCCATTTTGAGTAAATGATTGTATAGCTGGAGTCTAACCGGCTCATTCCTCTTCTTAATGTCAATGAATTGCTGCTTTATGCCAGATTCTGCCCTCCTTTGCTAGCTTGAGGAGCTGACCTCTCGTCCATCTGCATTTCCTGACATCTTCTATCCAATGTTTGCACAAGACTTCTTAAAGTGAGCACCCTTTTCACCAGTAAGATGGTGTCAGTTCCGTTGGGGATTCCTATTGCTGCCATCTGAGGGCCTGTGCGGTTGTTCAGGACATTGATCATCCTATTGGCTATCTCAGGAATATTGCCTAGAGATGCCCTTGCTCTCTGACTTTCCTTGTGGGCCTTGCCTATGAGATCCATGTGCTCATGAATGGTTTCTATATACTGCCATTGATCTGTTATGGATTGACCAATATTGGCCCACACGACTTTCTTGATTTCTGCCACCACTTTGTCAAGAGAGAGCTCTTTCTCCAGCTCTTTTATCCTTTTCTCAAGAGCCTTCACCTCTCTTGTTTTTTCAGCTACAGTTTGCTTTGATTTGTCATATTTTTCATTAAGAGTAGCCAATTTTTCCTTGGCCTCATTTAGCTCTGCCATCTGGGCCTCTAGAACTTGAATCTCCTTCATCATTTTCTGCATATCAAGGCTCGGTGCCTGTTCTGATGTTGTTGCTGGTGCTGATGTTGATGGGCCTGTCCCAGCTGTTTGTCCTGTGGGAGGACTGATAATTTGAGGAGGTTCCTCAAGGTTGATCACTGGCTGAGGGGGCTGAGATGTCTGGCCTCCTTCTTTCTGCTTCAGGGCTGCATGTAATGCAGCCTCTGTTTCTACCAACTTCCCTTCTGTTTGTACCAATTGTTTGTGTAGTGTTAGCAACATGGCTGCTACATCTTGGTCCTTCCTTTGCTGAGCAACATCTTCTGTTTGAGGGTGAAGGGTTGCTGGAATTTTTACCATCTTCCTCAAAGCTGCTATATCTGCATCTCTTGCCTTTAATAAATCCTGCACAGCTTTGGGATCACTTGGGTCATGCCCAAGCTCTATAATGATATCTTCCAAAGACCTAATCTTGTTGTCTTTGGCTTGAGAGGATGCCTTCTCCAATTCAAGTTGGGCAGTTGTACTATGAAGAGTATTTTGCAATTTGTGTGCAATAAAGGTCTTATCTACAAGAGTGGAATATACCATCTCACCCGTTTGCTTATGAAGCTCTATCTGGTCCATTGGGTGGATGTCTTTTGCAAATACCTCAAGGATGGTCCTTATGTAATATGCAACTAACTGTTGCTGTAGCATAGTAGGCATGAAATGACTCATAGTCATCTTCCCCTATGTTATGTCATATGCTGACATAAGCCTCTGCTGGTTTGTGGGAGCCATTTTGAGTAAATGATTGTATAGCTGGAGTCTAACCGGCTCATTCCTCTTCTTAATGTCAATGAATTGCTGCTTTATGCCAGATTCTGCCCTTCTTTGCTGGCTTGAGGAGCTGACCTCTCGTCCAAGTGTTCTTTCTTGTTCCTGTTGGATGGAACTGGCAGATGCTTCCATGCTAGGGGGGCCCATACCCATGGATGGCCCAATAGGCATCTCTTCTTCAGAAAGAGGATTTAATCTTTGCCTTTTCTCCCCTTGTTGACTTGTTGAGGTAGTGAGGGGAGTCTCCTGCTCTCTATCCCTCTTCCTAGTTCTCTCTTCATTTAATGGAGTTTGGAGCACCAAGGCATCCACTACTGATTCCTGCCTTGGAGGCACACTTTCTTGAGCCTGCTGCTCTGTAGATATTGGGGCCTCAGCCATTTCCTCTTGCTGTTTGGGCTGCTCTTTCCGCTGTTCTGCTGTTGGGGGTGGCTGCTCCTGTTCCATCTCTTTTCCTTTACCTGTGTTGGCTGACTGAGGAGTAGTTTGAGCTGCCTGCTGGGGGGCCGTGGAGGATGAGGCAGCTGCTCCAAGCTGAATTTGATAAGAAGAGGAAACCTGCCCACAATTTTCCAAGTCAGCTTCTTTCTCAAGATTCTTTGCCTCTTTTTGTAGTATTTCCTCTTTAGTACTTGCTTCTTCTAATGTGCCCTCTTTCCATCTTAACAGATTTGCATATTTTTCAATATGAGGCAGCCTGACATGATCATAGTTAGCCAATTTATACTTGACCCTTCTAAGGCTAATGAAATGATTGAGATCATAGGGTATCCAGAGGAAACTGGTTTGCAACCCAAGGCATTGTAGGATCTTATCTGCTTCTTGCCATGCCTCTTCTCTTTTATTATAAATGAATGGGCCTAGCTGATTCCTGACTTTTAGTTGCACCTTCTTATTTTTGCTGTGGAAATGAACCATGTCTGCATTTCCAAACTGTCTGAAGTACTCTAAGGCAAAGAGTCTCATAGGGACATATCTTGGTAGCCTATATGGGGCTAGCTCACAACCATAGATTCTGATTACTGTATGGTGTTGGTAAAAGTACCAATCCCCAATGCTGTAGGCCTTTGAGAGCTGAAGGATTCTTTGCATCTCATTTGTTAATCTTGGAGGAGGGGCACTCAACAGAAAGGACATGGCTGGATGGATAAACAGGTCTATGAATTCACAGTAGTTATATGGTGAAAAAGATATGTGATGGAAAACTGAAGACCAAAATACTACAGACCTTTGGTTCCCTTGGGCATCAAGTTTCTTGAGAGTAATAGGGAAGCTATCAGGCTGATAGAATAGGAACAAGTGATAGATGTAAGAAGTGTATCTAAATATCCTTTCCCTCTCTAGATTCATCAATTGCTCATGAATCTTATTGGCAATGTAGGCAGCATAATCATAGTGAACAGCAGGAGGCTTTCCAGGGGAGAAGATGGACAACATTGCCAGAATGGTTTCATCAGCATCCTCAGATGACCTGTAACCCAGGACATAACTGATCATATCCACAAGCATCCTGCCCAACTCATTGAAATATACATTTCCTATGGGAGGAGTCCTCACAGTTTCAGAGCCTGATTGAATGAATAATTGATTGATCTTTAAAATTTGGGCACTAGACAACTTGCCTCCTTTCTTTACCAAGTCCATCATGGAGAGAGGAGTCAATGGCCTTGTAGTATGAAAGTGTAGCATTTCATTTATGGCCTCATGGGTGACATGGAACAAAACTGAGCCTGAGGAATTGAGGACAGCTCTCTGACATGGGTCATAGTTGGCACTGCATCTATGTATCAAGTCTGGGAGGATATTGACTTGAGGGAGATTAAAAACGGGCAAATTGGAGTCCCAAATCCCTAGGATATCATTCCCACTGAGGTGCTTGGCTTTAAGGTCATTGAGTACATGAATGTGGTATTTGCTGTAGTCTAGGATTCCCTCTGCCATTTGGTAGTCTCTGTCAGCCAGGGCCTGCCATTCTAGCTCTCTTTGTGGGGCATTTAGAGGTCGAATGTTTAGAGCTACTGGAGTTTCCATGGTTAATTGGTACTTTGAATTGTAGTTGAACTTGTTTTTCTGGGCACAACGATACAGAGCAATGAATTTTACAGTGGCAGGGCAATTTACAGAGGAAACATGGTGAATTATGGTGAAAACAAGTTGAAATGCTCCTGAAAAAGGTTTAATGAGCAAATGCTAGGACTTAAGAGCTGTTTTCCCAGTGGATTTGTGTACCAGAGGTTTTAGCTTGCGAATGCGCAAACAGACTGTAAATTTATGGAGATTGGACACAATGGGGACTTCTGCAAGTAAAATTGGGCTTACAGTGTGGAGAAAGACCAATGGTTCCTGAAGGTTTGCTGAACTTACAGTGTTTTTTTCTTTTCTTAATTTGCTCAGAGAATTATGGGAAAAACTAGGCGTAGAGGGGAAGCTTTGATAAATACCTGGTAAACTCGGGCAATGGTGGCAATGCAGGCGAATTAAGGGCGCCCACGGTCTCTAAAATCAATTTCTGCAGGTTGGCGGCGAGAATGTAGTTATATTTCATGCAGGAGCACAATAGTCTTTTGGTGAGCAAATGAGAAAAAACGCGATTTTTGGCGAAAATATTGGAAATTTTGGGCTTCTGGCGCGTTTTTTGGATGACATCAACATGAAGTCATTGGGTGGGGTCGGGTATGGAAAGGTGACGTGGCGACCTGTGAGTGGTCCACGGGGACTGATGAGGTGGCGGACAGCGTGGAGAAATGGCGGGCCAGGCGCTGATGCGGGGTCGACGTGGCGTGACGTGGGCATGACGTGGGCAGGCGGTATAGGGAGGGCGGTAAGTGGTTCCATCAGACCGCTTATAGTACAGGAGCGGTTTTGGCAGGTGGCCTCCCGATACAATGCAGGGATGACGCATGGCACTGCCCTGACGTCATGGTCTGACACTTTTCGGGAGGTAATGTACCACCATAGGGGGCGGTCCGATATCAATGTGGGCCGTCGGATGGGAAAGCCCAGATCCGACGGTTGACGGGGTGCAAAGGTGATAGGACAATACGGAGGGACCGACGACATTATTTTAATAATTTCTGTTGATTTTTGTGAAATGCGCATTGTAACAAAAAACTTTGGATAGGCGGCAAAAGTGGGTTTTTAATAAGGTTTTTGCAAATAGTGCGGGTAAAGCATTTGTGAAGGGGTTTGTAAGGGGATAAGGGTAGGATTTAGGTTATTAAACCAACCAGGGGTTAGTTTAATCCCTGACTTTAAACAAACCACCTACAACAAGACTTTTCTTCTGCATGGTTTTCCAAGATTTGAACATATGGCTATAATGCCAAAGGGGAGGGATATATACATATTTTGGGGTTTTTATACACAATAGTGCTATGGTAATAGGGAAAGGGGAACATAGGGAGTTAAGTGTAGATAGAGTTAATAGTTAGTATTGGAGGGGAATGTGGAAGAGAGGAGGCAAAGACTAAGTTGTTAGGGAACAAACTTAGTTACGAGAGTAGATCAAAATGAAAATATTTTTACACAAAAAATGTGGCTCTTTATGCAACAAGGCTCAACAAAAGAGTTTGATTTCTCTCATGAACCAAGGTGATAGAGGGATGTCAGCAAGGAGTTTGATGGGGGATGATTGAGAAGTTAGACATGCTCCACTTTGTTGCTACAAAACTGCTGAATAGAAAGATCTGCACTAGCCACCATGTGTTTCCTTTGCTTAGGCCACTGATATGAAAGAAATCATGCTTCTGCAACCCCATCTACCTACCCATTCTATTGCCTAGCATATTTTGTTACTTCAAGGAGGGTGCACTTAGACTTGCAAACCCTCATGTGCCCTTTTCTTTTCCTTTGGCATTTCCTTTTGATTTTCTATCTAAAGCTAGCCTTATTACTTCCAAGGCCCCAGATTTAATAGTTGGGAACCTTCATTCTCTACCTAACTACTTATCTGCCAAGATTGAACAGTTTGGACAGATTTCTTTCTCTAGTCTACAACAAAAATTGAAATATGGCATGACCCAGCTTAGACTGTTGGATCACCCATTCAGAAGTAGGACAGCATCAAGCAACTGCAGACAGGTGTTTTCCACACAAAGATGAGATCTTTGCACCATCAAAGTAGAACATATTGGCACTTCCCCTGTCAATCATGAAAAATGAAACCTATTGGTATAGGTAGCTAACAGTGGCTCCACTAGGGGATGGTTTTTCTACTTTGAAAGACCAAGAACAACAGGTCAGAATGCCTTGGCCCTTGATTTCTTCTCAAAACTTGAAAGCTTTCTCTTTGGACTTCAAAACTGGAATCTGTCACCATTGTGGAACTTCTGAAATAAAAGCCTTTTCCTGCTTATTTGCAAAACTTCTTAAACTGAACTCTTTATATGATGAAAGAAAATAGTATATACAATTGATATTGTACAGGGCAGAGCCATGCTATATACATGGAAAGTAATCAAAATAGTGCTTTAACATCCGGCCATTTACAGGGCCCTCTTCAGCTTCAGTGCCATCCAAATTTTTCAAGAAATAAGTGTTATTTCCTTGCACTGCTTGAATTACAAAGGGTCCCCTCCAAAGTGAGTCAAATTTGCCATGCTTTCCCTTGTATTCTCTTCTTGAATCCCATTTAAGCACTTTATCACCAATAAAGAAATCTTCAGCCTTGGTTCTTCTATCAAAGGCTTTCTTCAGTTTCTCTTGTAGGACTTGGACTCTGCTATACACCTGATCTCTGGTTTGCTGTAAACATATTATCTGGTTTATCCTTCTTTGCATGTCATTTGGTTCAGCTTGACTTTCTTGGAGTAGCTTCATGACAGGGACCCCTAATGATGAAGGGAATTTGGCTTCCATTCCATAAACCAATTCATATGGGCTGACCCCAATAGATCTCTTGGTTGTTAGCCTGTCTGCCCACAAGGCATTTACAAGCTTTTTATGCCAATTTTTCTTATTCTCTTCCAGTATCTTCTTGATGATGTTGATAAGACTTTTGTTAGAAGATTCAGCTAAACCATTGCCTTGAGGATAGTATGCAGTATAATGGCCCAAAGTAATGTGGAATTTGTGGCAAAAGTTCACCATCTTCTTGGATCTAAAAGCAGCACCATTGTCTGTTATTATCT
Organism: Pinus tabuliformis; assembly: GCA_031772625.1. Lineage (NCBI taxonomy): Eukaryota > Viridiplantae > Streptophyta > Pinopsida > Pinales > Pinaceae > Pinus > Pinus tabuliformis. The sequence continues at coordinate 1,843,648,984 of CM062817.1, read as the reverse complement.
TGTCAGGACAACCAAATCTGGAAAGAATATTAGTCTCAAGAAACTGAATGATAGTAGAATCATTTGCTTGTATGCATGGGATAGTCTCAACCCATTTAGTAAAGTAATCTGTGGCTGTTAGAATCCATCTATGTTGGCCTGAAGATGAAGGATGAATTTCCCTAATGAAATCCAAGCCCCATTGCTGAAAAGGCCTTTCTGCTTCAATAGGCTTTAAGGGAAGTGGTAGTAACTTTCTTTTTCCCTCAAACACTTGACACTTGTGAAATGAAGTGGTAAAATTTTTAACATCAGAGAACATAGTGGGCCAATAGTAACCTGCCCTTAATATCTTATCTACAGTGGACTTCCAGTACAAGTGTCCACCACAATCACCTGCATGAAATTCTTTCATAACATTGTTAGTCTCATCCATATTCAAACAGTTCAACAGTATACCTTCATGATTTTTCCATAGTAAATCACCATTTATAACACAAAATCTTGAATCTTTCATTTTTAGAAATCTAGATTTGGTTCTGGACAATCCTGGGGGAGCACACAGGTTTTGCAATATATAATAGATATCAGAATACCACAGGGATTGTTCAAAGGCTGCATTGATCTTTGGAGTCGCCAGTTCCGATTCATTGTCCAGTTGGTTAATATCCAAGGTGTTATAGACATTTTTGTGCCTTACAGGATTGAGCATGAAATGTCCATAATCCAAGGGATCCAAAGTCCCTAAAAGAGTTGTTCCTGCCCCTAAAGGAACAAGGTCAACCAATGACAGCTTCTCCCAGAAGTTCTCCACCAAAAACTACTCAGAAACATTCAATTCAGGATCAATTCAGATGCTCTACTAGCTGCCTACGTTGCAATGCACCCCAGTACACTAGCTAGGTGCGTTGCAACGCACCTAAATGCACTACCAGGGTGCGCTGAGCGAGAAATGCCAAATGGCAGTATCATTCCGCGAGGTGTACAGACACTGGAAGTTTCCAGAATCTTCCTCAATGACACTTGCCTCAATGAATTCGACCAGTGATGAGTAAGAGGCTCTCAGCCTCCAAGTGGAAGCAAGAACTGACAGAGAGAAGCCACAAGTCAAAACATAAGCTGACTCATCCTCTTTGCTTACATCTATATATGGATCGCTCATCCCAGAGTTCCAGAGGCTGGAATTTTGTACTTTGCAGAGAATTGTTGTTGGTTTGAGATTGAGATTAGTACATTGGGTGATTTATGCTTTGTTGGAGGAGAGGAAGGGATTCCTTTGCTGGGAGGTAGATGCTGGATCGGGACTCACTTGGTTGTATCTCCTCTTGGACTTTCTTATTCTATCAATAAACTATTTGAGTTTCTCCTACATGCTGTGTATCAATGATGTTTTGTTATATTTGCATGTTTAGCTTAATCTGATCCTGAGCTTTTTATGAATGTATATCTATATCTTCGTGTAGTTTCTCTCTCTTGTGATCTTGCAGGAATTCGGTGAAGCTGGGCCGGTAAGGGAGCAGGGAGCTGGGAGCTATTGAAGAGAGGAGTGATTGGATCAACAAACTAGCGAAAGACACAGGTTAGTTAAATCCTTCCTCCTCATTTACATTTCGTAAAGAAGAATACTCAAGTAGTTTTTCCTTGTTTGTTGCTAAGGCACTATCACACCTTAGAGTGGGATAGGGGCGTTCTGAATAGATACTTTTCCCAACAACAAATTGGCGACTCCGCTGGGGATCGTATCTAGTTAGTTTATTTGTGTTTCTATTGTTGTTCTTTTCATAAACTCAGGAGTGCCGAATCGAACTGCATTTGCCATTTACAAATGCAAAGTAGAGATCTGCTACTCTAGTCCATTCGCTGGGCCTGTTTATGATCTGAACAGCTGATCCACAAATGCTCTAACAGCCCTTTGTGATAGCTCTTAGTCCTCCTTTAAATCATCCTTCTAATTGTACCTAATTGATAGCTTTTATCCGGCCAAAAACCGTAGATTAAACTGCAAACCGTGACCCAGAACCCAGAGACAATTCTCGTTTCTGCTTCAGCGCAGGCTCTGTGAAGAGGTTTTGCATTTCAACGCAGGTCCCGAGAGGGCTACCTGTGCTGCAATTCAGGTTCTCTGTGCTGAGGGTGCGCTGATCAGCCTTTGCCCTGTGCGGTTGTGGTTCTTTGCATCCTTGTGTCCAATTTTATCTCTGTTTTTTGCAGCTTGTTATCAGTGTGTGTACCTATCTGAAAACCCCTTTTCTTTGCCTCAATTCCGCCTCAGTTGTATAAAAGAAACTGTATTTGTTTTTGTGTATTTGTTACATCATTTGCAGTTTCCCATTACAAAAGTAAACTAGTCATACTGTCGCCCTTAGATCTAGACCTGTCGTAAGTGTCGTTTTGATCTTAGGAGTAAGTTTGTTTGCTGTTGACAGTTGATTGCGCTTTTACTTTTGTCTTTTGGTTTGAATTTGTGAATTTCTAGTGTCGAAACAAGTGTTTACTTCAAAATCATAAAGTGTCGTAATCGTCTTTTTGATTTCAAAAAGAAGCTTGTTTGTGTTTTTCACTTGAAATCGAATTCAAATTTGTACAAAAACTTTCTTTTTAGGCATCAATATTAAGAAAGTGAAAACAAATACATGCATTTGTGCATTTGCATATTGATAGTTTGTATGGTTTGATTTAGGAAAAGTGCATTTACAGTGTGCTCTTTGCTCTTTGAGAAAAGATTGTGTCTTTCTTTTCCCCTTGTAGCTAGGATTTTCATTGTTGAAAAGAGATAAAAGCTTGCTTATCATCTTTAGACTGCATTTAGGAATTGTATCTACATCTCGTGGTGATCCAAAAAGGCAAACTTCTAAGAAAGATCAACCTAAAATAAATTGAATGAACTTAACAACGCATTGGAACTTAACGCACAACATAGAGGTCTAGGCTAAAGACGTGTTCCGGCGTCGTAAAACTTGGTAACTGTTGCCTCACTGATGGTTGGGTGATTCCTCCTGAGAGACAACAAGTGCCAGTACGGATTGTGCTCCCACGTACCGTCGAGTATATATTGGGAGACCCCTATAGGCATAAAACCTTTATCCATAGGAAGCCGTGTCGGCCGCCCTATTGATCGCAATGCACTGAACACAACATTCGGGAAGATTGACCGCCCGTACCTTAAAAAGTATTCTGCGGTTTTGCGAAAAGTTTGGCACGCCCTCTACCTAGAACTCCAGAGCAGTCCCTTTCGTTCCTTTTCAGACTCCTTAACGGAAAAGGTCCATCTGAGCACTTGTCACTTCAGGCTCATTAAAAATCGAAGGAGACTAGAGTCATCTTTTGCTTTTTCTCGACTCTTTAAAATTGAAAAAGCAAGTTGTGTCCAAGCGTTGTTAAAATTTATTTTAAACGGAATATTCATACCCTTTTTCCTGCATTGATCTTTAGGTTGAGAAAATGGAGCCTACCAACCAAGGAATTCCCCTTGGTGGAAATCCTAGTCCCTTCTCCTCTTGGGGAGATGTTGGTGCGCCCCATATGGCCACATTGTCGCTTCCAGGACTGACAATTGGCTTCCCGGTCTGGCTCTTCTCAACCAATGTCGTTCAGAACACCACCATTCCTGAACAATCGAATCAACAGTTAGACCAGTCCAGAGTTACCCACCAGCCTTCTACTTCCTATAATTCTTCCTCTCCTCCTTCCTCTTCGCTTGATGGGGCTGGCAAAGCCAAAGGTCAAGTCCCTAAGGAGAAGAAGGAAAAGAAGAAGAAAGAGAAGAAGAATAAGGAGCCAAAAGCGACTGGGGGCAAACAAGTGTCGTCTAACGAAAATCCACACACTGCACTGACCAGGCCTAAATCGCCATGTGTCATTTGCAAGGGAGACCACTTTCACAGAGATTGTCCCTGCATCCCTCGGATATTAAGGGACTGGTCTCCCCATTTGCACAATCCGGTGGCGTCAACCTCTGATAGCCATGTTGAAAGCACACCGTCAACTAGCGAAAGTGAAGTCCCAGGACAAAAAGGGAGAGCTAGATCTCCCTGTAAACTGTGCGAAGGAAATCACGCCATCCACCGTTGTCCCTTCTTAGACGAAGCTAAAATAGTTTTGGATGGTCGTCCGGTTTCACCGTTACGACTCCCTCCTGGATATAAGAAACTCTTGCCAAGTCCTTCGTTAGTTGAGAATCCAGCTGGCCCGCTCAAGTGGTCAGTTGAAGCGCCGGTCATTGAAGATGAACCAGCTGAATCCATACCCGATGAAAGTCAAAAGGTCGAGGCGGCAGTTGACCCGGTCTTGCCTCCAGAGGTTTTATCTTCGAATGATACAGTCACTGAGAAGAATAAGGATGACACCGTCCAAATCCTCTTCATCAACACAGACTTCGACGAACATGGGGGCAACCTACCCATTCCTTTATCGCAGGAAGGAAGTTCGTCAGAGCCGTACCCAGCCGTCTACTTGGTCCCACCTCCAAGCAACCTAGTTGTCTCCTTCGACTGGAATCAACTAGGCAGACCCTGTTTACCAGCAAGCATACCATTCAGAATTATCGTCCAAATATACAGAATGGTCATGGCTGGCACCATCATTGATGAGGGGGCATCTGTGAGTATCCTTTCCTCTACTGCTTGGAAAGCGCTTGGTTCGCCATCGCTTTTTCCTAAAATGAGAAATCTGACAGGCTTTGATAAAGGAACCAGTCGACCTTTAGGGATCCTCCCCAATGTGCCCATAACATTGAAAGGGAAGACCGTTCAAATGAACGTGATGGTCGTTCAAGGACCCTTGGATTATAATCTACTCCTTGGACGAGACTATATATATTACATGGGAGCCATCGTCTCCTCACTCTTTAGAGTAATGTGTTTTCCGCACGAAGGAAGAGTGGTCAAGCTCGTGCACCAGCTTTCATTTCCGGATCACGCATCACAAATAGTCATATATCGTCCCTAAATGGTCTCTTCATGCAAGAAATGTCTCAACCTACGGTCCATCCTCCCGATGAGCGCGAGTAATTTGGAGGGATATGACTGGAACCCAGGGGGCATGCGTCCTGGTCTGCTTCGGCAGGAAGACTTCGGGTATAGGGTAGGTTTCCGCGGGATAATATGACTAGTCTGTACCCCATCCGTGATTGAGATAGGGGTTATTCTAGAATAAGATTCTTTTGTCAAAGTCATGTGAGTTGGCGGGCTTCGTCGCTCGCCTTTGTTTATCTCGGTAGACATTGCCGAAGAAGTGTTTTGTTTGAAAGATTAACAGAACAATCTTTGGGTGACCTGAAAGAGGTAGGCCTCTCTCGGTAAAACAATTGTTTTGGCGGAAGTGAAGTAGAGGTAACCTTGAAACTCTGTTTTATACCTGGGGGCATGCAAACCTTTTGAAGTGCAAGCAACGAGCGGCTATTTATTTTTTAAATTTTTAGGTCCTCCCTTTAAACCCGTAGGTCTAACCCTTTAAACTTGTAGGATTAGTCGTTTCCAAACTTGCATAACGAAAGGATGCGGGGCAAAGCTTTGTAAGGCGCCAGCTCCATAAAAAATGGCATCTTACATGAGACATTCTTATCATATGACTAGATTATCGAGCAGTTTTAGCACATAGTTCATGCTCGTTAAAAAATAAACATAAGATCGAGCAAGTGTTTCAACCCGCGTTTAAGCTCGTTAAAAAATGAACTATCCTCCGATAAATAACCACCGTGAATGTAACATTATTAGCCATTAAAGCCTTGGTCGTGTTTGCACCGTCACCTCCACTTTTCCATTGGCCGATCATTCACCTCCATTTGATTGTTTACCCATTTTGAGGAACAACTGCGAAGAGTGATTTCACTAGCCATCCTTGTGACGCTGCCGTGCTTGGAAAATTCCAACCCTTACTTGGAATCAGCTGCTACCCATTTTATCACTCGTTCCTCAAAAGACGAGTCTTCTTTAAGCTCTTTTCATTTGACTCGTAAAATATGAAAAGATTGCCGAGTTTTGGCCTTCCAGCTCGTTAAAGCGACAAGAAGAGCTATCCCTCCTCTAGATTTTAATCTTTTTGGACCTGAGGGATTATTGCACAAAAAGATCGAGCGCTTGTTTTGTTCGGCTCGTTAAAACTATTGAAAATTCATCCCTTCTGTATTGTTTTATACTTTTTCGGACTTAAGGGATTAGATGAAAAAAAAGGAACTCTGGAGTTAACTTTACGTACCTTTTCAGACTCTCTAAAAATGAAAAGGACCGAGTTATCCTTGTCGTTAGACTCGTTAAAAAGATTAATAGCGACAAACTTGTCTTTAGACGAGAACGAGTTTCACTATCGCTAGGCTCGTTAAAACATAGCGATGGGTTTGCCCGAAGGGCAAATTATAGAACAAGCATATGTTATCCTCCTCAAGCTTGACAAAAATAAAGAGGTACTGGTCAGCAATGACTGGGGAAAAATTGGGAAGAAACTCAAAGAACCTTTATTGGTAGCAAGTCGTTCTTGAACATGACACTTCCACTCCGTGCCTGAGTCGGGTTGGGTTGTTTCATTCACCGGTTACATCACCATGGTCTCGCCATACCATCCATCTTCAGGGTAAATGCTACCAATCCATCATATAAGTGTCGCCGATATGTTCAAGAGAATTCATCCAGAGAAGTCAACCGTGTCCCATCCACTACCATACATTATACTTCATTCTTTCATGACCGCCACCCTGAACCATATATCATCAGATCGTTTTCACCTCCATCAAAATCATTTTCTTCGTTCCGTGTCACTGATGTGGGATACATCAAGGCCCCCCTTTGACAGATCGCTTCTTGTCGACATCAGCTCATTATCCAAGAAGTTGATCTAGGAACACCCCCTTCAGTACTTTGAAGCTTGCATGCCTCAATGGCAAGTTTCTCACTTCCGGCGACAGGTATACATCAATGACCTTCGACCGAAAGATTTTGCGTGGTGTTCGACGCCAAGTCCTTTATTCACACCACGTGAATTGTACTGCAGTACCTTGAGGGTCATCATCATTATCGGTGATTCCTCTCGCGATTGTTAACAATTTACATCATTGACTGGTAATCAAGCGATGTCTTTCCATGTTCGACTTCAAAACATTTCTCACATGGATCGACTTGTACTTAGAGTGAAGATCGGACGAGATTGAAGACCCCGGATCTAGTTTCATCCATCTGGGCTGCGATATATATTCAGGAAAAATAAAGACATTGACATGTACAACATTGCAGCACAGACAATCATCCTACCAAAGGGATGATGATTTCAGCAGGATCATCAGTCTACCATCAGACGATTGTCTGTCCTATGTACATAAAAATGAATTTATAAAGCTGAGCATGGGAATGCCCGCCTCAGCTAGATCATGAAAACAGTATGAAAAATAATGTATTGTATTGTATCTTATTACAGGTCTCCTCCCAGCATTGAATGAACTTCGGATCCTCCTAATAAAGCATTTCACCCGATAAACGGCCTCATACTTTAGGGGGCAACTGTTATAGACATTTTTGTGCCTTATAGCATTGAGCATGAAATGTCCATAATCCAAGGGATCCAAAGTCCCTAAAAGAGTTGTTCCTGCCCCTAAAGGAACAAGGTCAACCAATGACAGCTTCTCCCAGAAGTTCTCCACCAAAAACTACTCAGAAACAGTCAATTCAGGATCAATTCAGATGCTCTACTAGCTGCCTGCGTTGCAATGCACCCCAGTACACTAGCTAGGTGCATTGCAACGCACCTAAATGCACTACCAGGGTGCGCTGAGCGAGAAATTCCAAATGGCAGTATCATTCCGCGAGGTGTACAGACACTGGAAGCTTCCAGAATCTTCCTCAATGACACTTGCCTCAATGAATTCGACCAGTGCTGAGTAAGAGGCTCCTAGCCTCCAAGTGGAAGCAAGAACTGATAGAGAGAAGCCACAAGTCAAAACATAAGCTGACTCATCCTCTCTGCTTACATCTATATATGGATCCCTCATCCCAGAGATCCAGAGGCTGGAATTTTGTACTTTGCAGAGAATTGCTGTTGGTTTGAGATTGAGATTAGTACATTGGGTGATTTATGCTTTGTTGGAGGAGAGGAAGGGATTCCTTTGCTGGGAGGTAGATGCTGGATCAGGACTCACTTGGTTGTATCTCCTCTTGGACTTTCTTATTCTATCAATAAACTATTTGAGTTTCTCCTACATGCTGTGTATCAATGATGTTTTGTTATATTTGCATGTTTAGCTTAATCTGATCCTAAGCTTTTTATGAATGTATATCTATATCTTCGTGTAGTTTCTATCTCTTGTGATCTTGCAGGAATTCGGTGAAGCTGGACCGGTAAGGGAGCAGGGAGCTGGGAGCTATTGAAAAGAGGAGCGATTGGATCAACAAACTAGCGAAAGACACAGGTTAGTTAAATCCTTCCTCCTCATTTACATTTCGTAAAGAAGAATACTCAAGTAGTTTTTTCCTTGTTTGTTGCTAAGGCACTATCACACCTTAGAGTGGGATAGGGGCGTTCTGAATTGATACTTTTCCCAACAACACAAGGCTTGGAAGTTTGCTTCAGACATCAATTTAGCCAAACCTTGCCCTTTTATCAGTTTTGTAGGTCTGATTTCAATGTCAAATTCTAAAATGTTAGCAATCCATTTTCCTCTTCTGCCCTCTAAGTTTTCTTGAGTCAGTATATCTCTCAAAATGGGATTTGGTACATAAGCAATAACATGGGAGTATAGGATGTAGATCCTAAAGTCTTTGATGGCTTTGACCAAAGCATAAGCTTGCTTTTCCATGATCTGATATTTCAGAGGTGCATCTCTAAGGGCTCTACTAAAGAAAGCAATGGGTTTTTCATTCCCTTGATCATATTTCTACAATAAGACAGCATCAATGGTATGTTGGGAAGCAAAAGAAAAAATGATAAATTCTCTGTCAAATTGAGGATTTGTTAAGACTGGGGTTTGGGTGAGGGCCAATTTAATACCTTCAAAAGCTTGATTTGCTTCTACTGTCCACTTCACTTTTGAATCCTTTTTTAGCATGTTGTTTAGTAATTTGATCAATTCTGCTAAGTTTGGGATGAATCTCCTTAAAAAGTTGATCTTTCCCAAGAAGGCTTGTAATTCTTTTATATTTCTTGGATGGGGCATTTGCAAGATGGCCTGTATTCTGTCTGGGTCAATTCTAATGCCCTCCTTTGAAATTATATGACCCAATAGCTTGCCTTCTTCCAAACCAAAGAGAGACTTCTTAGGATTTAAGGAAATTCCATATTTCCTACATGTTATGAATATTTGTCTCAAGTGTTTCAGATGTTCTTGGTCAGATTTTGAGAAAGGTGTGAGGTCATCTAAGTAAATAACAAGGAAATCATGTATCTCTTTAGCAAAAGCAATATCCATTGCTCTTTGGAATGTAGCCCCTGCATTTTTCAACCCAAAAGGCATTTTGACATATTTGAAAGTCCCCCATGGGGTTGTGAATGCAGTTTATCTTGATCATCAGGGTGGACTAGGATCTGATTGAAACCTGAAAATCCGTCAAGTAATGAGATTCTGGAAGCCCCTACCACTCTTTGGAGAATGTGATCCATTTTAGGTAAGGGATAATTGTCTTTGAGGGATACTTGATTCAAGTTCCTTAGATCAACACAAAGCCTAATCTCACCAGTCTTCTTTCTTGTGGGGACCAAATTTGAAATCCAGTCTGAAAACCTAATTGGTGCTATGATACCAGCTTTAAACATTTTTTGTACCTCTTTCTCAATTGAAGGGAGAAGCATAGGATTGATTCTTCTCAATTTTTGCTTGAATGGCTTTTGATTAGGATTGAGAGGGATGGTGTGTTGAATAACAGAGGTGTCATAGGACTTCAAATCCTCATAACTCTATGCAAACACATCTTGGAACTCTTTAAAGAGGTCAATGTATTTGGGCTTCTGGTCAGGAGGTAAAGATGCAGACAATTTTATTATCTTGGGTTTTTCAGTAGTTCCAATGTTGCATTCTTCTATGGCAGCATTAAGGGGTTGCATTGTTGGTTTTCTAGGAACATCATTTGAGTCAAAAATGTCCTCCAATGGAGTTAGGCCTGTTGGTAGAAAATTGTCTTTTAGCTCTATGATTTCAGCCTTTGCACCAGCTATTTCATCAAAATGCAATTGTTCAAGTTCTTGTAATTTTTCCTTGTCAAAGGTTGTTGGACAAAGTATTTGATTTGCTGTTTTGGGTGATATAGCTGTATGTTCCTTTTCAGTTAGTGGCTGTGTGTCCTTCACAGCATCAACATCAATGTTCAAACCTGAAAATTCATGCTGCAAGGTCAAGAAACTATTTATCTGTGTGTCATCCTCAAATACTTGCCAATCTTTAATGTTGTTTGGGATAGAAGGTCTGTGTTTTATCTCAGCTGTAAAACAATGGTTGGGTTCAAAAGGCAATTTGCATGTACTGGAAAATGTAGCTAAACTGTGTGCATGAAGGTTGTGGGTCCTAGGTATTTTGGTCATCTGAAATTCAGTGAAAACCTTGAGTATTTCAATAGCAGCAGACCTGTATGATCTTAGTCTTTTATCATTGGTGACAAACGTTTCACTTGTTGAATAATGAGGTCCGAGTCTCCCATGATTGAAACTTTTGTGGCCTGTAAGGATTTTACCAGTTTGAGGCCTAACAGAAGAGCCTCATACTCTGCCATATTATTAGTGCATCTGAAATTAAGCCTATAGGCTCGACCTTCTGCATGATTGCTTTGTTTGTTATGAATCCACACTCCAGCTCCTGCCCCTAATTTGTTGACTGATCCATCAAACTCAACGAACCAAAGGATCTCTTGATTTAGGGGAGATTTAACGGCTTCTCTATGACTTGGGACTATAAGTTGGAGTTCTTGTCTTTCATCTGGTTTATCTTCTAGAACGGTCTCATCACTTGATTGCACAACCTTGATTTCTTGGGAACTGGACTGCTCACTCACATGCATATCTTGTTCAAGTATGACAGATTTGTTATCACTCATTGGACTTATATCATCATTGTACAGAATGAAGGAATCCATATCAGAATGGACTGCATAAATAGGGAAATTTTGAGGTTTTTCTTCACTGCTCACCATGTATTTCATGAGTGATTCTCTGTATAGCCTCTTTGGCTGCCCAAAGACAGAGATAGTGGCATATGACATGTCCAATTGTAGGGAACCTTGGAGTTTAGCTCCCCATGATCTTGATAACAACATTCCATATTTTGGTGGGATATCAGCAACTACAACATGAATTAAGATTGTTTTATTTGGGTACTGGACAAGGGACACACATAGATCTTTTATCAGGCCTAGACACTTAACTTGGCTGGAGTCAAACAAAAATAGGTCCTTATATGGTCTTGTGATGTCTAGATTCAGTCTCTCCATTACTGAATTAGGCATAAGGTTATGAGAAGCGCCTGAATCAAACATTGCATTGTGTAAAATCTTATCATGAATGTGCAAGCTGACATAAAAAGGTAAGATTCCAGTTGCTGGTGTCTTTCCATCAACCTCTGGACCGAAAAGTAGTTCTGGGGTGTCATCCAATACATTGACATCATCTTTGTTGTGGGTCAGTTGAAGGGATTTCTTGATTTGTTGTTTGTAAATGTTATGCCTGGCTAGCTCTGCAAGAGGAATGGCTATCTTTAATTTGCCAATTTCAGCTTCTAAGTCAAAAGGTTTTTCAGATTGGATCTTGGTGTTCTGGTTAACAACCTTTTCTTTCTCAATTGAGTTTTTAGAGGCTTATTCTTGATTTTCAATATGATCTTGAGGTTTGTCCTTTTTGCTCACCTTTTGAAAAGTGTTACTTGGATTGTGCCGTAAAGGTGGTGCAACCACTGGTTGTTGATTTGAGGGAAATGCTTCGGTTACTTCTTCAACTGTTACTTCATCTGTAATTGAATCAATTTTGTTAATAGGCTCTGTGACAATAGATTTCTTAGGCTACAGGCTATCCTTTGTTTTCTCAGGCTGTGGCACATTTATAGTTCTTCTTCTCAATTTGTATTGTTTGTGAACTTCAAAAACAGCTGTGTCATAGCCTTGTTTGAAATCAAATGATTCACCTGATCTAGTTTGGAACTGAATTATGTCTTCGTCTTCATGATCTTCTTGACTCAGAAAAACTTGCTGATCATCGTTCAGGCCCATCAAATTGATGTGGGTGTCATCTATCTGCTCACTAGAAGTAGATGTTTCGGCATAGTTTTCTTGGAACGGAGGCCTAATCTCTGGGTCAGGGCTGGTCTTTCCAACATTGGGATTTTGATTTCTTCTAAAATTGGGATTCCTGATAGGATTATTCTGTGGTGCTTCCCATGATGACTTCCTCTCAACTGATTCTACTCTGTCACCTAATCTATGCATACCAGTGATTATTGCATCTAATTTTTGATCCTAGCCTGAAGGCTCTTCTTTGAAGGTAGTCTTTCTTTCAGTTCTGGTCCTATTCCTCTTAGCTATCAGGTTGGCTTCTACACTAACTGCTATGTCTTGCATCTCAGCTAAAGTTCGGGGAGCCCTTTCTCTTAATTGGTATGCCATATCTGAATCAAACCCATCAGGAAAGGTGTATAGAGCTAGATCGGGTGGGGGTCTGAGATTTTGGGGAATAGCATTGTAAACGTTGTTGAACCGAGCACAATAATCCAAGACAGTTTCTTGGGGACCTCTTTTGATAGTATTGTATTCAGACAAAATATGAAGTGGGTCATTTTTCTTCTCCCATCTGTTGATAAAGGTTTGATACAGGGCTTCAGGGTCAGCTATAGAGTTTGCTGGGAGTGACCTAAACCATGATCTTACATCTCCAGTTAGACTTTGCACAAAAATTTTCATCCTAACCCCATCATCATCTATCTCATAATTTTCAAAATAATCTTGCATTTTCTTAGTATGTTGAAGGGCTGGATAAGAGCCAATACCATCAAAATATGAAATCTTGCTTTGGTAATCTTGAGGCATGGGCCCTGGGTTGGCAGGTAACTGCAGTGGAGCATATCTATTAGCCATGTTTGGTGGAACAACAGGGATAATAGGAACTAATGGGACAAGTGGAGGAAATGGGATGAGAAGGGTATGTGTGGTTGATGGAGGCGTTGAAAGGACACCTTGTGAAGTAGATGAAGAACTAGGAGGTTGTGGAACGGTGTTATGAGGATGTAGAGAAACCTTAGCAGGGGTTGGAATATCAGTTTGGAATCCTGCTTCAGAACTTGAATCTGATAAAGTCCCTTCTGATTTGTGTCTCTTAAGGATTCTTGAAATCAAGTTTGGGTTTTGGAACTCAGGTGATGGATCTGGATCTGGGTTAGATCTTGTATAGCGAGTTTTCTTCTTAGGAGCCAGTTTCTGTGATTTTGTTTAGGAGAATTATCTAAGAAGCATTGGTATTTGACAAGGACTGATCAAGTATAACACAACTGTATGGAACTTAAGACTGAATAAAGATTGACTAAGGCAGCTTTTATGTACTCCTGCAAATGCAAAGCAGAGGCAGTTTCTAAGGCTGTCTGGCTGTCACCCAGGCTTTATCTACAGTATTAAGAATCAGACAGGGGGTTATGAATTTCATTCGGTCCCCAGTGGAGTCGCCATTTATGTTAACACCCAGGTTGTTCCCTTTGACTCCTGAGGGAATACGGCCGGGGTAACCACTAACCAAGCTTTGGATTACAGGCTCTAGCCTACCTGTAATCAGAGAGGGCTCTCTCTTTTAGTTTTAACTTTGTTCTTTGAAGATTTTAGGCTAGCTGTGAGGTGAGAGTTTTGTTTAAAGTTTTGGTTGAATGATGTCTTCCAGTAGCTGAGATGAGATCTTCAGAAGGTTTAGTCCATTGGGCAATGGAGTCTGTGATTATGGGTTGTTTGAGATATTGAGTAAGATTTCTAACACTACAGGGCCATTTAGATAGATCATGAAACAAACTTAAAATTGGGAATATGAAATATGTCTAGCCAGTGAGAGGCAACTAAGAGTCTTTCACTAAGCTGGTGATGTGGGAAAAGGATATATCACTCATGAGCAACTTTGAATTCCTGAATAATACTCACTGTGAAAGTTTCAGTATGAAGGTGAAGCAACTAAGAATTACACTTTCATAGCTAATACTGAAGAAACATTCATAACAGCATAGATTGAGTTCAGGGTGTTTAATGGACAAATCCTGAAATATTCTTTTTCTGCGCTATTAAACTGTGAAATATAGAGCATGAGCGGATTATGATAGAATGAAATACATAACAAGAAGGTTTAGGAAACTTATTGTGCCATGAAACATGCAGGAATCCTGTAGCAGTAAGCAATCACACAACAACACATCAAAACAACTCAGAACTTTAGAAATTCCATCAGCTCCCTGTATTAAAAGTCTGAAATTTACAGCGTAAGTTCTCCAGAAGAAAAATCAACAACCCCAACAAGCTTATGAGAGGGGATATATATACAATCGGTTTTACAAAATATCTGAACGCTGAGTCATTCGATCAATAACTGCGTTCACCAACTTTCAGAATAGCAGATAAGAAAGTTATTGCCATATTAAATATACAATGAATACCCTACAGTTTTGTCAGAAACTTTTTTGACTTTTGGAGGCCACTGAGTCGGTTGGGCACTTTGTATTAACTCTGAATGATATGCTCTTTATTGCTTTATCGTGCTGTAGCTTTCTCGGCCCTGTCATCTGCATCTGTCAGTGTTGCTTTGGTGGCCAAATTTTTCTGCTGAGTTGGCTCTGTCCACTCTTCTCCAGTCATAAAGAATGTATCAATTTTCTGAACATGATGACTTATAATTTGATGTACAAACATTTGGTGAAAAATCTCTTTGCTCACAGCAATGTCTGTATCATGCTTGTCCACCATTCCTGAGTAGGCAACTGATGTCTTAAAATTGTGCCTAATGTTTCATCTGTGTCAGTGTATTTGTAGAAATTTGGAGGCACTTCAAACATATGTCTGATCTCATTCATTATAAAACATAAATTCTCTACTCTGTCATAGAGACTCTACCCAGATGCAGGGCCTGTTTCCTCTGGGGTACTTGATGCTGCAGTGATCTGATTGGTGGAAAATGTATTTACCCTTTTGGCATAGTTTTCATGGGATAGTAGCCTTCCTGCGCTGTTCAGTAAGCTGGGAAGGCCTCTGTTATGTAATGCTGTAAATTTCTCTGTGAACTTGTTCACCTCTGTCTGCATTTCCTGACATCTTCTATCCAATGTTTGCACAAGACTTCTTAAAGTGAGCACCCTTTTCACCAGTAAGATGGTGTCAGTTCTGTTGGGGATTCCTATTGCTGCCAGCTGAGGGCCTGTGCGGTTGTTCAGGACATTGATCATCCTATTGGCTATCTCAGGCATATTGCCTAGAGATGCCCTTGCTCTCTGACTTTCCTTGTGGGCCCTGCCTATGAGATCCATGTGCTCATGAATGGTTTCTATATACTGCCATTGATCTGTTATGGATTGACCAATATTGGCCCACAGGACTTTCTTGATTTCTGCCACCACTTTGTCAAGAGAGAGCTCTTTCTCCAGCTCTTTTATCCTTTTCTCAAGAGCCTTCACCTCTCTTGTTTTTTCAGCTACAGTTTGCTTTGATTTATCATACTTTTCATTAAGAGTAGCCAATTTTTCCTTGGCCTCATTTAGTTCTGCCATCTGGGCCTCTAGAACTTGAATCTCCTTCATCATTTTCTGCATATCAAGGCTCGGTGCCTGTTCTGATGTTGTTGCTGGTGCTGATGTTGATGGGCCTGTCCCAGCTGTTTGTCCTATGGGAGGACTGATAATTTGAGGAGGTTCCTCAAGGTTGATCACTGGCTGAGGGGGCTGAGATGTCTGGCCTCCTTCTTTCTGCTTCAGGGCTGCCTGTAATGCAGCCTCTATTTCTACCAACTTCCCTTCTGTTTGTACCAACTGTTTGTGTAGTGTTAGCAACATGGCTGCTACATCTTGGTCCTTCCTTTGCTGAGCAACATCTTCTGTTTGAGGGTGAAGGGTTGCTGGAATTTTTACCATCTTCCTCAAAGCTGCTATATCTGCATCTCTTGCCTTTAATAATGCCTGCACAACTTTGGGATCACTTGGGTCATGCCCAAGCTCTATAATGATATCTTCCAAAGACCTAATCCTGTTGTCTTTGGCTTGAGAGGATGCCTTCTCCAATTCAAGTTGGGCAGTTGTATTATGAAGACTATTTTGCAATTTGTGTGCAAGAAAGGTCTTATCTGCAAGAGTGGAATATACCATCTCACCCGTTTGCTTATGAAGCTCTATCTGGTCCATTGGGTGGATGTCTTTTGCAAATACCTCAAGGTTGGTCCTTATGTAATCTGCAGCTGACTGTGGCTGCAACATAGTAGGCATGAAATGACTCATAGTCATCTTCCCCTCTGTTATGTCATATGCTGACATAAGCCTCTGCTGGTTTGTGGGAGCCATTTTGAGTAAATGATTGTATAGCTGGAGTCTAACCGGCTCATTCCTCTTCTTAATGTCAATGAATTGCTGCTTTATGCCAGATTCTGCTCTCCTTTGCTGGCTTGAGGAGCTGACCTCTCCTCCAAGTGTTCTTTCTTGTTCTTGTTGGAAGGAACTGGCAGATGCTTCCATGCTAGGGGGGCCCATACCCATGGATGGCCCAATAGGCATCTCTTCTTCAGAAAGAGGATTTAATCTTTGCCTTTTCTCCCCTTGTTGACTTGTTGAGGTAGTGAGGGGAGTCTCCTGCTCTCTATCCCTCTTCCTGGTTCTCTCTTCATTTAATGGAGTTTGGAGCACCGAGGCATCCACTACTGATTCCTGCCTTGGAGGCACACTTTCTTGAGCCTACTGCTCTGTAGATATTGGGGCCTCAGCCATTTCCTCTTGCTGTTTGGGCTGCTCTTTCTGCTGTTTTGCTGTTGGGGGTGGCTGCTCCTATTCCATCTCTTTTCCTTTACCTGTGCTGGCTGACTGAGGAGTAGTTTGAGCTGCCTGCTGGGGGGCCGTGGAGGATGAGGCAGCTGCTCCAAGCTGAATTTGATAAGAAGAGGAAACCTGCCCACAATTTTCCAAGTCAGCTTCTTTCTCAATATTCTTTGCCTCTTTTTGTAGTATTTCCTCTTTAGTACTTGCTTCTTCTAATGTGCCCTCTTTCCATCTTAACAGATTTGCATATTTTTCAATATGAGGCAGCCTGACACGATCATAGCTAGCCAATTTATACTTGACCCTTCTAAGGCTAATGAAATGATTGGGATCATAGGGTATCCAGAGGAAACTGGTTTGCAACCCGAGGCATTGTAGGATCTTATCTGCTTCTTGCCATGCCTCTTCTCTTTTATTATAAATGAATGGGCCTAGCTGATTCCTGACTTTTAGTTGCACCTTCTTATTTTTGCTGTGGAAATGAAACATGTCTGCATTTCCAAACTGTCTGAAGTACTCTAAGGCAAAGAGTCTCATAGGGACATATCTTGGTAGCCTATATGGGGCTAGCTCACAGCCATAGATTCTGATTACTGTATGGTGTTGGTAAAAGTACCAATCCCCAATGCTGTAGGCCTTTGAGAGCTGAAGGATTATTTTCATCTCATCTGTTAATCTTGGAGGAGGGGCACTCAACTAGAAAGGACATGGCTGGATGGATAAACAGGTCTATTAATTCACAGTAGTTATATGGTGAAAAAGATATGTGATGGAAAACTGAAGACCAAAATACTACAGACCTTTGGTTCCCTTGGGCATCAAGTTTCTTGAGAGTAATAGGGAAGCTATCAGGCTGATAGAATAGGAACAAGTGATAGATGTAAGAAGTGTATCTAAATATCCTCTCCCTCTCTAGATTCATCAATTGCTCATGAATCTTATTGGCAATGTAGGCAGCATAATCATAGTGAACAGCAGGAGGCTTTCCAGGGGAGAAGATGGACAACATTGCCAGAATGGTTTCATCAGCATCCTCAGATGACCTGTAACCCAGGACATAACTGATCATATCCACAAGCATCCTGCCCAACTCATTGAAATATACATTTCCTATGGGAGGATTCTTCACAGTTTCAGAGCCTGATTGAATGAATAATTGATTGATCTTTAAAAATTGGGCACTAGACAACTTGCCTCCTTTCTTTAGCAAGTCCATCATGGAGAGAGGAGTCAATGGTCTTGTAGTATGAAAGTGTAGCATTTCATTTATGGCCTCAGGGGTGACATGGAACAAAACTGAGCCTGTGGAATTGAGGACAGCTCTCTGACATGGGTCATAGTTGGCACTGCATCTATGTATCAAGTCTGGGAGGATATTGACTTGAGGGAGATTAAAAACGGGCAAATTGGAGTCCCAAATCCCTAGGATATCATTCCCACTGAGGTGCTTGGCTTTAAGGTCATTGAGTACATGAATGTGGTATTTGCTGTAGTCTGGGATTCCCTCTGCCATTTGGTAGTCTCTGTCAGCCAGGGCCTGCCATTCTAGCTCTCTTTGTGGGGCATTTAGAGGTGGAATGTTTAGAGCTACTGGAGTTTCCATGGTTAATTCGTACTTTGAATTGTAGTTGAACTTGTTTTTCTGGGCACAACGATACAGAGCAATGAATTTTACAGTGGCAGGGCAATTTACAGAGGAAACAGGGTGAATTATGGTGAAAACAAGTTGAAATGCTCCTGAAAAAGGTTTAATGAGAAAATGCTGGGACTTAAGAGCTGTTTTCCCAGTGGATTTGTGTACCAGAGGTTTTAGCTTGCGAATGCGCAAACAGACTGTAAATTTATGGAGATTGGACACAATGGGGACTTCTACAAGTAAAATTGGGCTTACAGTGTGGAGAAAGACCAATGGTTCCTGAAGGTTTGCTGAACTTACAGTGTTTTTTGCTTTTCTTAATTTATTGAGAGAACTATGGGAAAAACCAGGCGCGGAGGGGAAGCTTTGATAAATACCTGGTAAACTCGGGCAATGGTGGCAATGCAGGCGAATTGAGGGCGCCCACGGTCTCTAAAATCAATTTCTGCAGGTTGGCGGCGAGAATGTCGTTATATTTCATGCAGGAGCACAATAGTCTTTTGGTAAGCAAATAAGAAAAAACGCGATTTTTGGCGAAAATATTGGAAATTTTGGGCTTCTGGAGCGTTTTTTGGATGACGTCAGCATGACGTCATCGAGTGGGGTCGGGTACGAAAAGGTGACGTGGCGGCCTGTGAGTGGTCCATGGGGACTGATGAGGTGGCGGACAGCATGGAGAAATGGCGGGCCAGGCGCTGATGCGGGGTCGACGTGGCGTGACATGGGCAGGCGGTATAGGGAGGGCGGTAAGTGGTTCCATCAAACCGCTTATAGTACGGGAGCGGTTTTGGCAAGCGGCCTCCCGATACATTGCAGGGATGACACGTGGCACTGCCCTAACGTCATGGTCTGACACTTTTCTGGAGGTAACGTACCGCCATCGGGGGCAGTCCGATATCAATGTGGGCCGTTAGATGGGAAAGCCCTGATCCGACGGTTAACGAGGCGCAAAGGTGATAGGACAATACGGTGGGACCGGCGGCATTATTTTAATAATTTCTGTTGATTTTTGTGAAATGCGCATTGTAACAAAAAACTTTGGATAGGCAGCAGAAGTCGGTTTTTAATAAGGTTTTTGCAAATAGTGCGGGTAAAGCATTTGTGAAGGGGTTTGTAAGGGGATAAGGGTAGGATTTAGGTTATTAAACCAACCAGGGGTTAGTTTAATCCCTGACTTTAAACAAACCACCTACAACAAGACTTTGCTTCTGCATGGTTTTCCAAGATTTGAACATATGGCTATAATGCCAAAGGGGAGGGATATATACATATTTTGGGGTTTTTATACACAATAGTGCTATGGTAATAGGGAAAGGGGAACATAAGGAGTTAAGTGTAGATAGAGTTAATAGTTAGTATTGGAGGGGAATGTGGAAGAGAGGAGGCAAAGACTAAGTTGTTAGGGAACAAACTTAGTTAGGAGAGTAGATCAAAATGAAAAGATTTTTACACAAGAAATGTGGCTCTTTATGCAACAAGGATCAACAAAAGAGTTTGATTTCTCTCATGAACCAAGGTGATAGAGGGATGTCAGCAAGGAGTTTTATGGGGGATGATTGGGAAGTTAGACATGCTCCACTTTGTTGCTACAAAACTGCTGAATAGAAAGATCTGCATTGGCCACCATGTGTTTCCTTTGCTTAGGCCACTGATATGAAAGAAATCATGCTTCTGCAACCCCATCTACCTACCCATTCTATTGCCTAGCATTTTTTGTTACTTCAAGGAGGGTGGACTTAGACTTGCAAACCCTCATGTGCCCTTTTCTTTTCCTTTGGCATTTCCTTTTGATTTTCTATCTAAAGCTAGCCTTATTACTTCCAAGGCCCCAAATTTAACAGTTGGGAACCTTCATTCTCCACCTAACTACTTATCTGCCAAGATTGAACAGTTTGGACAGATTTCTTTCTCTAGTCTACAACAAAAATTGAAATATGGCATGACCCAGCTTAGACTGTTGGATCACCCATTCAGAAGTAGGACAACATCAAGAAACTGTAGATAGGTGTTTTCCACACAAATATGAGATCTTTGCACCATCAAAGTAGAACATATTGGCACTTCCCTTGTCAATCATGAAAAATGAAACCTATTGGTATAGGTAGCTAACATTATCAAATATTTAAGGAAGTTTTGGATCAAGTGAGCTTTGAAATAGGTCCGAAACAACATCAAGAATGGTTTATAGCTGTGTTTTTATCACATATCAAACTACCATTGATGCAACAAAAGATAACAAGTCAAGCTAAAGCTCTGCAATTGTGATGAAGTTGGAAGCTTCACCTATAGGAGATACTAATGCAGGTATGAAATAGATTCAGATCCATCTAGTGAACCTAACCCTGCAGATACAAGATATCAAGAAAAGAAAAGAAGTCAGAGAAGAAGTATGGTGTATAAAGTGCAGATCAGAGGGCCATTCTAAAGAACAATGTCTTATCTTTAGGGATTACATGGCTAGTGGGGTACATAATCCCTTAAATGCATGATCTAGCATGTGGTGTGAGATATGTAATACCAGGGGCCAACATCACTCTGAATATTGTTACCTATTACAGAAATATGTGAAAACTCCAAGGAACCTATATTGCAAATTATGTAAATCAGTAGGACACGATGAGAATAATTGTTGATCTTATGAACTAATGATGGAGCGCAGTGCTGACACTTATAGAATGCAAGAAGAATAACATGGAAATGAAGGCAGTGGATAACATGGTGGTAGAGGAGGCTACCAAGGAAGAGGTCAAGGTGTTGGAGCTAGTTGAGGATGTGGACAGATCATTTGCTACAACTGGGGCTAGGCAGGTCATTTTGCGAGAGATTGTCAGAACCCTACAATAATATATAATTATTGTAAATCCTTTGACCATGTAATTGAATAATGCCTTGTACTTATGGAAAATATGCAAGAAAAAAGGAATGAATAGCAGACACAAAATATTCAAATGATGACTGCTGAAAGGAGGACCAACGAACCTTGAATTAGTATTGTTAGTAGAAGTGGAGTTGTGACCAGAAGTGATAAAGCAGATGAGAAGAAAGAATATAAAAGTACATGGGTTAGAAAAAATGTTGAAAAAGCTCATGTTTTTTATATTTAGAAGGAAAAAGAAGTATTTATGGAAGCAAATCGAAGCTTTATGGATGCTGAAGCTTTGACCTCTAGTTCACAGCCAAAGAAAAAAACTAGATGTGACATTTCATCAACTTTAGCATAGAATCAAGCTTCGATGCAGAATCAAGTTTTGACACAAGATCAAGCTCCGACACAAGACGAGGATTCAGCAAATCAAGCAAGTATTTTAAAGTCTTTTCTGTAGACTTGTATAAAATTATTAATAGATCAAAAGTTTGTAGAAGGGCTTCAAGAGTTGATAGATTCTTGTGCATCCAAGGAAGCACTGTGAAGTGAGATGTGCGCAGTCAATAATTTTCATCGACAAAACAGAATTGGAAGAGAAATGAGGCTTAATGTGTAGATAAGAGTATATGATATGGATCAAGTTATTCTAGTTTTGGGATCTAATGCTAATGTCTTGACGAAGAAGCCATGGGAGTTGATGGGTAAGATGAAGCTACAATGGTCACCTATTCAGTTAAAGATGACAAATCAACAAAATATCTTCCATTTAGGAAGACTATCAAGTGTAACAGTGGGCATTGAAGGAGTTCACACTACTATTGATTTTGAAGTAATAGAGATTGTTGATGATAGTAACCCCTATCCTACATTTCTTTTACTTGATTGGAAATTTAAAAATTTGGCTATAATTAATATGAAGAAGAGACAAATGATATTTGAAGGGAATAATATGAGGGTAAGTGTTCCCTTGGATCCATCAGAAGGGGTAAGATATACATAACCAGTTAGAGAAGAATATTGCGCAGATGATATAGATAATATCTATAAAATGACAACAAAGGAACAGGATTGGGTTAACCCTATTGCAGAAGGAAAGTTAACTTGGGAGAATGATAGTTCTTGTAACTCAGACTCATAAGAAGAGTTGGAAAACTAGTAGAATAGGCTACATGAAGTATCCATAAGGTGATGTGCAAGAATTACTAAATCAGTTTGTTGTATGATATCTGAGGTATGTAATCTACCTTCTTATGATGGCTTGGGTGATGTAAGTACTTTTCTTAATGATTATGAAGAGAAAGTTCTAGAGAATCAAAAGTTGTTAGCCTTGGATATAGCCCTAAAAGCTACTCCTACTAGATGGTAGGGTACACACACAAAAGAATATAGAAGGCTGGTAGGAATGTCGAAGATTAATGTGGATAAGATTTGGACAGATAGATACAGAAACAGAGATGAAATATGATGGTGAAACTAATCCTAGGAAGCATATGTAGCTATGCACTACAACATGGAAGGAGATTCCACAACAAGAATGTGTACATGGATTCATTCATGCATTTGAGATAATCCCTAAGAACTGGTACTTAGAAACAAACATTCGACATGGTACAGTAAACTGGCAGACATGGTTGATGGATTCATATTAACATTCATCTTTGAGGATGATTTCCCATACATAGATTTGGCCCTTCAGATGGTTAAGAATAATATCTTTGATATTGTAACCTTAGTGACATGGCAACAACCTGATAGGGTTGCATAGATATAAAATGCACTAGAATGCTATAATCTTACTACAAAAGAAGAAGAAGATCCTCGCAACATCGACATAACAAAATTAGAAGGATACCGTGATGTAAATGGACCTGAGTTAGAGATACCAGATATAATAAATCCACTAAAGACAAAGAAGTTGAACATAGGATCAGAGAAGGAAATTGAGTTTGAAACAATATGAGACTATTGGGATGAAGAGACAGTCAGTAAAGTTACAGAGTTACTTCATGAATACCAAGAATTGTTTCCCACCAAGTTTTCAGATATGAAGGGTATAATAAGAGATCTTGGAGTCATGAAGATTACTCTTAAACCTGATGCAAAGATAGTCAAGCAAAGACCTTATAGGCTGAATCTGAAGTATAAGGAGAAAGTGAAAGCATATTTGGATAAGATGATAGCAACATGAATTATTGAACCAATAGAAGAATCAGAATGGGCGAGTCCTATGGTAGTGCAAGAAAAAAAGACTTAAGGAGAGATTAGGATTTGTATGGATTTGACAAAGTTAAATGATGCATGTTTACATGATCCCTTCCCTATCCCTTTCACAGATGAAGTGCTAGACAATGTAGGAGCTCAGAAAGCTTACTCATTTACAGGTAGATTTTCAGGTTATCATCAAATTAGGATTGCACCTAAAGATCAACATAAGACCGCATTTGCTATAGAATGGGGCTTATCTCAATACACAATAATTCCTTTTGGTTTAAAGAATGCCCATGCTATCTTTTCTAGAGTGGTGGTTGCATATGTTAAGGAATATATCCACAAATTTCTAAAAGCATACTTTGATGATTGGACAGTATTTGAGTTGCTAAGCAAACATATTGGAAGTTTAAGACTTATGCTTGACAAATGTAGACAATATCAGATCTCCTTGAACTTAAAGAAGTGCATATTTTGTGTACCTTTTAGCATATTGTTAGGACACATTGTTTGTAAGAAAGGAATAATGGTGGACCTTGCTAAGATTTCTATCATTGTGAATTTTCCTCCACCTAAGACAGTAAAATAACTTCACACTACATTGGGACATATTGGGTATTACAAGAAATTCATCAAGGGGTATGCACAAATCACTGTGCCTATGGAGAAATTGTTAAAGAAGGATGTAACTTTTCAGTGGAATGAATAATGTCAGAAGAGCCTCAACGTGTTGAAAGAAAAAATGGTAACTGCACCTATATTAGTGTTCCCTAATTGGAATAAGGAATTCCATGTTCATGTGGATGCCTCTTGTATAGCTTTGGGAGTAGTCTTGGAACAACCCAGTGCATGAGAAATATATCACCCTATAGTTTTTTCAAGTAGAAAGTTATATAAAGTAGAAAAAAAATACACCACCACAGAAAGGGAAGGACTAGCCATGGTGTATACTTTGCAGAAGTTTAGATATTATTTATTGGGATCATACTTTAAAATGTTTAGAGATCATTCTGAACTAAAGTATTTGGTTAATAAGCTTGTCTTAGGAAGAAATATTTGCATATGGTTAATATTATTCCAAGAATATGAATTTGAAATCATTGTTAAACCAGGAAGACTGAATGTAGGACCTGATCATTTATCAAGATTGAAAACAAGGGAAGAACCAACCAGCATAGAGGATAATATTGCTGATGCAAATTGTTGGAGATGACCACTTTGTAGATATCATTCGGTTTTTTACCACAGGGATGGTTGCTTCAGAGTATACTACACAACAAAAGAAAGAATTAGTGGTTAAGGCAGATGACTTTTCATTAACAACAGGATAGTTATATAAGATGGGACCAGATGAATACTGCACATATATGTTCTTGATCATGAAAGACAGATGATTCTAACAAAAGCTCATGGTGGCAGAGATGGTGGACACTATGCACGAAAAGATATTGCGCAGAATATTTTGAGAGCAGGATTATGGTGGCCTACACTACATAAATATGCAAAGGAATATTGCAAATCATGTAATATGTTTCAAATAATAGGAAAAAATTCAAGAAGAGATGAGATTCTAGTGGTACCACAAGTTACATTGCAGATCTTTGATAAGTGGGTTATTGATTTTGTTGGACCCATAACCCACCCGGAAAGAGGACTGGTGTGAGGTACATAATTACAAAAGCTGATTACTTTAAAATATGGATTGAAGCACAACCAGTAAGGGACTGCAACGTAAAGACTGCTGCGAAGTTTATTTTTGACTATATACTGTCTAGATTTGGATGACCAAATATTTTGATGAGTGACCAAGGTTCCAACTTCCTGAATAAAACTATTGAAGCATTGACTGAGGAATTCCGAGTTTATCATCAAAAGGGTACCCCTTATCACCCTCAGGCCAATGGAATAGTAGAAGAATTTAATCAGATTTTGGAGAATGCGCTGACTAAGGTATGCAATTTGAACATAGATGATTGGAACCTTAGAATCCCAACAGTTTTATGGGCTTATAGGAACACATGTAAAAAATTGATAGGTAATACACCATTTAGGTTAGTTTATGGGCAAGAAGTTGTGATTCCCATGGATTACATCATGCCTAGCTTAAGGGTTGCAGCTTTTATAGATATGGCAGACCCTGATATAATGGAGGAAATAATGTCGCAGTTGATTTCTTTGCAAGAAGACAAATTTATAGTAGGATTCCATCATCAGGTACAAAAAGTAAGAGAAAAGGCTTGGCATGACAAACATATTAAGCAGAAGAATTTTCAGGTAGGATACCTTGTTCTCCTCTATGACAGTAAGTTTGTAAAGTTTCCAGGAAAATTCAAGATGCATTAGTTGGGCGCATATATTATCAAGCATATTACTGATAGAGGCACAGTTCAATTAGCGAAGTTAAATGGAGAATTGATCCAAGGAAGAGTGAATGGAAGTAGGTTGAAGTTGTACAAGGACAACCCTGTCCATACAACCTTTCTCTAAAGAAGAAAGGAGAAAAGTTTTAGTGCCAATACAGTTGAAAGTGGGTGCTGGACTATAAACTACACTGCAGAGAGCTTCGACGTAGGAAGTTACTTTGCCATAGTCTAGATTATGTTGAAGTACATAGGAGCTGTGACATAAGAAGGGTTATTCGCTACAATATGGATGTGTCGAAGTTTGTCAGAAAAATATGACCGTTAAAAGGGGAAAGTTAATGTTAAAACACGTGGAAAGTTGCATTTATGAGGACAGATTGACAAAATCTAAGGATGTATATGAAATTAATGAACATTATCTAGATAAAATCTAAGCTAATGATGAGGTTAGAAACTCAAAATTTCTATAAAAATCCATGCCCCACCCAGATTTGGAGCTTTGTTGAATTGACAGTTCAAGTGTTGATAGTGTGAAGAAGTTGTAGAAACTCTTGCTGTCGTATGTCGTCTAAGCATTCCTGGGAAGAAATTGTTAGTAATTTTCATGAGAAGGGCCTATTTTTAATCATGGGAACTGGTACGCTTGCAGCAACATCAAGTGCAACAACATCATCACAAAAACAATAAATATCTCCATGGAAGAAACCAACCAAGGGAGAGAGAACAAAGAAGAAACAAGATAAGAAACTTGTCGAACCTCAACAAGAAGCCGAGCAAGTTAGAGACAATAAGGAAGAAGTGAAGCACATAAAGCAGATGGAAATAGATGGCACAACATTTCCAACGCCGTTACCACCATACATTCCACCGAGAAAACCCAATGCCAAACCAGTGAAAGACTCAAAGGATGCGAAGTTTGGCACCTTCACACCCCTATTTCCAGAAGAAGTACCATTTACGTGGGAAATTACTAGGGAAAATACCGCAACTGAATTTCACAGACTACGACTTCAATGATAGGAAGAAATACCCATGGTTTTCACCTGACCACTATTTGAAACAAATAAACTACCCAGAAAGTGGAGTGACAAGGTTAGAACCACAACAATGGGAAAATGGATCGGTGTAGTCAGCATTGATGAACATGTTGAATGTGTCACATTTCGGCAGAAATCTGGGGAGCACAGTTTGTGTGCAACAATTGCTCATTCTAGTGCACAATGGATGCTTATGGATGGGAAATAAGATCCCTATAGATCCAATGTTGATATGGAGAGTCACTATATTGCCATATCAAGAGAGGAACCCCGCAGAAGAATTCGTTAGAAAATATCAAGATCGCTCCATAGTCGAGAGTATGAAGAAAAAGTTCGGTCTAACAAAAGGAAAGAGGGGATATGATATAAATTCAATCATTGATCAAGTAGTTCGCTTCACAGCACACATATTGGCTGGGAAGATCATGAGAAAGTTTCGGCCTAACGAAGTCCCTGCAGTGGTGGTTTCATTAGTTGTATAGTGCGCCAATGGGGTTCATTACAACTGAGTCAAATACCTTTGCAAATAATTTCTGGACGACTACCGCGAGGTCCAGGAAAAAGGTACAACATTTCATTACGCTTGGTTAATTTTGATAATTACAATGTTGGCATGGAGAGAGACAGAGGATTCGCAGTTCCCTTTGGTAGCTTTAGATGTATGTGAAGCTGTGTGGTATGCCTCATTGTGGTATACCGCTCAACCATTGCAACCTATGGAGAATAGGATGCTTTTTCATGTTATACCATTTGGACTTGCATATGCTAGTAAACCAACACCCTTGCCTGTCATCGAGTCTATACGAGAAGTATAGAGTTGTTGCAAAGTTTAAGGTTGATTTTCATAAAGTGTATATACAGGCTCATAGAGATGCAAGGAATAAATGGCATCCCCTACCATATTTAGTAACAAAAGATAATCTCCTCGCACTAGTACAAAAATGGCCAACATAATGGATGATTGTGTCGGAGGTAGAGGCAAAGGTAGAAGATATTGCGATAGAAGAGGACACCTTGCAACATGGTGAAGCAAGTGGAAGGGACAATTAATATAATGAGTGGGAATCAGAGGAAGAGGAGAAACATGGCGAGGGTCACCTGGATCCTCCTGAAGGAGATGAGTAGAATAAGGAGTCTGAAAAGATAGAAATAGAACAAGTTGTCGCAGAAAATAGGAAGGCATAGGGCGAAGTTGCCACAAAGATAAAGAAGAAGAAGAGGGAAAATAAGATGAAGGATATCACGCCAACATTCCTTACTAATGAGGACCTAGAGAAGATTGGGGATAGGATTCAAGGGGCGATAACAGAGTTGTGGAGTAAGTGGGAAGGTTGCTACGATGCACTTCTCACATGTGTGCAAGAGTGGATCGCATAACTTAAAATTTTGTCACAAATAGTTAGGAAACCTGCGCATATAGAGGAAAGGATTGGAGAAGAAAGGAAAATATAGGCTACACTTACAACGAGGTTAGCACCAATACCCATCAGAGCCCTGCAATTTGACTCCATTGAGGTATAGAAGCAAGAAAAAGGGTGGAATCATGTCAATATGAACATTACAACGGTACCATTGCCAAGACTACACAAGCTACACATGGAGACAATTGAGGAGTTGAAGTTGCACGAATGACATACCTCACATCTAAACATTCAGGTAGAAAAGGAGTAGGCTTCTCTACAACAGAAGCTCGACCAAATGATCCAGGAGAGGGATCAAGTAGTTAAGTAGTAGAAAAATATCAAGGAGGTGGTTGAAGCAACATGTAAAGAGATTCCAGACCTTGATTTCTGTGAAGAAGAATCAGTGGAGGACAAGGTCGCGAAGCTCAACCTTGCAGTGAAAGGATACAAGAAGAATATTACAAATGTGTAGTTTAAATATGAAATGTAGATCAGTGAGTTGCAGATGAAGTTGCAACCAAACACACCGCGGGAAGTAAAAGAGCATAGGGATACTGACCTAAGGACTGTAATGGTCAGAATCTTCACATCAATGATAGACTATGGAAAACTTTTAGATGAGAATTTACAGATTTGGACTTCACTGCAGGAATAACCAAATGTATAGAAACTATAGGAAGATATTTAGCACAAGCATAAGCAGTGGGAAGAGATTTGGGCATCTGCGAAGACCTTACCAATAACACAGAAGCTCATCAAAATCAATGAGGGAAAGGCCCTCTAGAAGAATATTGAGGAACTGAAGAAGGAAGAAAAGGTTTTAACAGAGAGGGCTCAACCATAGCAGGATGAGGCTCTCCAACTATCATAAGCAGTAGATGAGAATCTTCAAGAGCTTCGACAAAGGGAGAAAACGATGGTGCAGAAGGATGCAGGACATGTGATGGAGGCACTACTGGAGGAAGAACACAACAAAGAGAAGCATGTCACAGTGATTTTGCAGAAGTTCAATGAGGCCTACAACAATATCGCAACAAAAATCATAGGCAAAGCAGTTGAGTGACTCAGGACAAGTCACATGTGAGTGTTGGGGGCTTGTTGGGTGCAACCCAACTTGGCCTAAATTTTGGTAAAGACTCTACATTTTGAGGAGTGGAGTGCACAGTGGACAGTGTAGAAGAGTACAAAGTAGATCGCGCAGTGAAGCAGTTGGAATATACCACGTGGTATAAGGGCTTCATAGTGGGTTGAAGCCCCTCCTTTTTGTAAAAGCATGTAATGTTGTAAAAGATGAATGGTTTTCAGACCATCGTAGATTGTTTTAGGGAGTCCATGGTATATGGACCATGGTATTTTGATGATATATCCCTTGATGTAATAGTATATATAGGGATCAATAATAAAGAAGAGAGACATCACATATTGAATTGAATGATTGTATTCTTGTGATCTGTGGTTTGGGAAAGATGGCGAGGCTCTGCAGCTGAGAGCAAAGAGGCCCGAGTCTATAGTTGAGTACGCAGATGACATGTAGCTTAGTGCGTAGGTCAAAGAACTATTTTTTGTACAAGAATTAATATTATAAGAAATGGTTCTTGTGGACGTAGTCCCACATTGGGATGAACCACAGTAAAATTAGTGTCTTCATGTGTATATTTTCTTACTATCTATTGTAGCATAGAAGTTTATTACAATTGCACTTTATTACACTACAATGATGACTTATGGATTTATATGGTATGTTTAAGTGATTAAATGAGTGTAGCGAAGTGATTTATGAATATTAAGTGTAAGAAAACATAATAATACCACATCGCATCATCCCTCAAGGCTACAGAAACCTTGTTCTGCAACCTCCCATAGTCACTTTGGGTGACACTATGATCTGCATGCAGGTCGTTGCTAGAAGGGCCAACGAGTAAAGGTTTTGTTAGTGCATAGTATAGATCGAACCCGGGTCAACCCAAATAATAACAAACATACATAAACTAGGACATTTAATTTATATCAATCTAGGTGTTAGTAAAATTGGAAGCACAAGACAATATGTAGAGAGCTAGGTTAGATTGGTTGTCACTTCTAGAATTAAATGATAAAGTTAGCTAATTAAAATCGAAATTGAGAATTCTAATAAATAGTTAAAGTTAGATCAAGGAAGCATGAAACAAAACCTCTAAACTAAACACATTGTTGGAAACACAAAGCACACCCAAATTTCTTGTAAATTACTGAAACTAGTTCCAATGATTAAAAGGTTTGGTTTAACAGATTGGTAACTCACTAGGGCCTCTCTTGCTAATACGAGAAATTGGACACTTCGATAGTCCTTTATTCAATCTAATAAACCTCAACCCAACACCATTTAAAAAGGTGAAAATGCACTATGGAATTCTCCATTTATGAGATAAAAATTGGATGGTCACTCAAGTAGTCTTCTAATATTCTTAATTGGTGTATGCCTAATTCATTGGTTTGGTCTACGGAAACAAAAAAAGAATAATAATTCAAATAAAGAAATACAATTCTTATTGTTCCACGGGGGTCACTCAATTGGTGATCAAAGTAATGTGAAATCAGTGAAAATTGAGAGATCCAAGGTTCAACCCCCCCGCGGTTGTGACCCAGTTTACAAAGAGGAGGACAAGTTGTAGACCCCTATAGGTTTACCAGTTGTTGGGATGGGGTTCCCTAGGTCAGTTTTGGGGTTAAGATAACCCAAGTTTTGCTACATTTTGTGTAAATAATGTAAAGTCTCCATGAATTGTGGATGCGGAGCGCGTAGATGGCTAGGAGTCAAAGGGGTTTAGCCCCTTGTTTTATGTAAAGTTTGAGTCGATTTTGAGATCCACCCATGATCTGCGGAAAATGGCATTGTATGAAAAAGGCTATAAATAGGTGTGTCTTAGAGAGTCTAAGGCATACTAAAGAGTATGTTGGGGAGGAAGTGATAGCGAGAGAAGTGGGTAAGATAAAAGAAAGGCTCAGTAGCTGAGTGCACAGAGTGTTGGGAGAAAGGACTGACAACAGCATGGATGCAGAGGGGGATGTCGTACAGATGCAACAGTGGTAGTGGTAGAACCATGGGTAGCAGTATAGGATATAGCATTGCAGAGGATGGTGGGAAACAGGACTAGCATTAGCACAAGGACTGATGCCAGATGATCAGAGTAATGCTCAGTAAGGAGTATTGCTAGAGCACAATCCTTGCTAAGAGGGAGTGTCGATGTTTGGTAGCATCAGATATGCTATAGCCACAAAATTTGGTGGAGAGGTTGGGGCACATGAGATCTCCAATACCCAGAAAGGGTTTGAGCATATTCTAAACAGTTTAGGAGATATTAAAATAATTAATATTTTTAATGGAGTCCCTAAGTCTAAACTTAGGGAAATTAAAATATTAATGTGGATTAATATAAAATTGTGTTAGAATGGTCCAAAAGACATGGATCAAGCCAGATCTAATCTTAGCCATTGATTAGGGACTTAATCTTGGTCATTGATATGTCAACGAGAAAAGTATAAGAGGAGGCTTGAGGGTCACTTGGAGAGTACACCAGATGATCAGTCATTCTATTCTCTAGAGCGGGGTTTGCTAAGAGAGATAGAATCAGTGATCAGAGTTGCAGCTGAGGGGCAGTGAGTATAGAAAGATAGAGAGGTAGAGATAGTGCCAGGAGATCAGTGCAGGAGCCAGAGAGAGTGACGTAGTAGCAGCTAGGGCTCACATAGGGTCACGCAGAGGTAGCAATGAGTTGCACAGTGCTTCAGAGAGGCCAGCATTGGTAACGCAGAGGGCCAGAAGGCTGACGTAGGGCCTCCTGAGGCTGACACAGGGCCATTTAGGGTGATGCAGGGCTAGCGTTGGGTAGAGAGAGGCTAACACAGTCCAAAAAGGCAGATGTTAGGGTTTCTGGGGTAGATTAGAGCTGAGGAACTAAGCAGGCAGGGCTTATCTGGGGTTTCAACCGAGACATCTATCTCAGACTGAGAGGTACTACTGCCAAGGGCATTCTCTGTTGGGTAAGGCAGATTTGGCATCGAGATTTTACTCTGAAATTTCTTAATAAGAAAACCCTCAGATAGATGCATTGGTTTTCCCACATTGGGTTTTTCCGGGGACATTGGTCCAAAAATAATGGTGTCATTTTGTATGTTAGTTTCTGTTTCCTTCAGTTGATGATCTGTAATATGTTGAGCATGCACTAGTGTTTATTTTCAATATTTACGTTGTAAATAACTTGTTAAGTAACAGAACAAGTAGGTAGGAATAAATCAGTAAAGTGCATGGAGGGTTTCTAACTGGTAGACTTAGAAACTTCAACACAGAGGCCTAGTTGGAGTCTGTAGTTGAGTGTGCAGACCCTTGTAGCTGAGTGTGCAGGACGGTTTTGAGTCTATAACCTTGAATTGAAGATTAATAAAGACAGTTTCCAAAGGATTCTTGTGTATTTTTATCTATCTTTGTTGATGTTATATGTTGTCAATGAATAATGTGTTTTATGGAATATTGATTGAATGTTGTATGATTCTATCGAATAAATCTTAATGATCTATGCAATGCATGTTTAAGTACTTTCACGAAGAATCTGATGAGCTGTGTTATGTTTACTAATAACTTAAGTAGATCTGTGAGAAAACTAATTTAGGGTTATTCCTAAATGCGCGTAAGTGGATAAATTGATTGTTAAAGGTCCGCAAAGATTGACCATAGACCTTCACGAAGGTCTGAAGGTTGTTTAATCAAAGTTGCAATGACGAGCCCTAAGAAATTATCGATCTACTTGAAGGCAGACCTTAGGTGCTAAAAGACATCACATTAGTCTTTGGATGAAAAAACTTGGTTCTTGCATCCCCCCATACTGCTTTGGGTGAGACTACAACCTAAGCTACATAGGTTGTTGCTGAAAGGGCCAGTAGTGTAGGGTTTTGTTAGTTGGTGCAACTAACTCTGAACCTAGGTCAGGATCCCATAAGCCAACAAATGGTTCCTTTGCCGAGACCGGGATCTACTTGAAAGAGATGTGTGATGTCGCATCATTGGAATCTGACCAAGAAAGAAATTGAAAAGTGGTTGGATCGGAAGATTCACGAGTTATCGGTGCAAGAAAATAGGAACCCGTGCTTGTCAAAGGAAGAGTCATTGAACAGGTATCTAGATACAGAGATACATGAGATCTTCTTCTGCACTTTCCCCATTGAACTGTATGAGTGGTTAACTAAACTAATAGATAGCGAAGGAAGGTGGAAGCTCGATTATCCAATAGTGTGGACTCCAGAGTTAGTGCGACAGATGGAAGCTTCTGAGAACAACATCATGCGAGCTTTCGATCACTGGATCAATCAAATTATAGAACGATTTGTTACAAAATTTGTAGTTGTACCTTAGTCATCTATAGCGAAGCAGAGTGACTATTTTTCAAAGGATCGCGATGTAAGTACTTAAGATCTTTGAATACGTGGATTAAAATCTTGTTATATGAAAAAAAGGTGATGCCATTACCTTGATGTTCAGAGCTATGCGAAGCAGATGACTCTTTAGAAACCGTGAAGGATAAGGACTGGATTATAGTCCATTGATTGGACCTCCTTTAAGTGATGACGAAGGGGCAGAATGAACTCCACCGTGAAGCGTTGTTCAGGTAATCACTCAGGGCATTCCTCGAGTAAATCATCCTTCCACTCTACCACCACCTCCACCTCCACTGCATACAACTTTTCCACACCTCCACCTCCACCACCACCATTCAACATGGTGAACACGATGAAGCTACTGATTTTCAAAGGCATAGGAAGTGAAGATACAGAGTAGTTCTGGTTTGTTGCAAATGTTGTGTGGACAGCACAACATATTACTGATGACAATTTAAAGAAGGCACAGTTGGTTACCTCTCTATAGGATCACGCGCTAACTTGGTATATTAAGTATTGTTTTGATAATCCTCCTGCATCGCTGGTAGAGACTAAGGTGGATTTGAACAAGGAGTTTAGTAAGCCTAAGTCTGACTCACAGTCAGTAATCAGATTCAAATAAATCATGATGAGGGTTGATGAGATGCCTTGGGAATTAGATCAAAGGTTGAAGTGTCAGATTTGAGAAGCTAACATGCAACTCACAGATAGTCAGCATCGTG
Organism: Pinus tabuliformis; assembly: GCA_031772625.1. Lineage (NCBI taxonomy): Eukaryota > Viridiplantae > Streptophyta > Pinopsida > Pinales > Pinaceae > Pinus > Pinus tabuliformis. Next base: position 1,843,614,431 of record CM062817.1, on the reverse strand, counting down.
AATGGTTTATAGCTTCACTTCTGCCCCACTTGAGAATTTCTCTGTCACAACAAAAGATAGGAACGCAGGCAGAAGCCTTGGAAATCGCGATGAGGTTGCATGCATCACCTATTCAATATGCAACCTTGGGGGTACAGCAGATCCACTCTCAGTTACAGAGCCTACACCTGGAATTGCATAATTTCAAGAAAGACAAGGAGACTAAATCAGAAGTGTGCGAGGAATTCTAGTGTTTGAAGGGCCAGAGCCAGGGGCACGATAAAGACCATTGTCCAGTATACGCGAATTATATTACAGGAGGGGTACCAATTCCCCTTAAGCCAGAAGCCCCAGCAGGGACGAATGTGGGGACTGTGCTATGGTGTGATATTTGTCAGGTTGTCAGACAACATGCGATGGATAATTGTCATTTACTGCAAAAATTCATCCAGACACCTCAGGAGTTGTTTTGTAACTTTTGCAAATTGGTGGGCCACGAGGAGCACCACTAACAAAGCTATGAGTTGATCATGGAAAGAACACCTACATACCGAATGCAAGCAAAAACTCAGCCACTAGATCACGGTGCTGGGGGGGGGCGGAGGCTATCAAGGACAAGGATGGAGCTGAGGAGGAGGAGGACCTAGTAGAGGTTGGGGTCAGGTTATCTGTTACAACTATGGACAAACATGTTCGTCATGTCAATACTGCAGCCAGTTTGACCATACTATAGAAGAGTGCTCGGTGATGATAGCTAAAATGCAAGAGAAGAAAGCGCAGCCTCAACAACCTATGCAGAAATTACAGATGATGAGATTTGAGCCTCGCGAGGAGGATCAAAGCATAAATATAGTGCTGAGAAGTGGAATAACGACTAGCGATGACAAAGCTAAACAGCCTGAAGAGGATGAATGGGTCTGCAAGGCCCCATATAAGGAAGTTGGATTTGATATAAATCATGATAAGGGGACTTTTATGGAAGCCAAGAAAAGATTCATTGAGGCATGCACCTCAGGAAGCCAGGACAAGATGCAAGAAACCAGAAAATAAACAAAAATTACCTGCATACAAATTATAAAAACATAAAATAAACAATGGCGAAAGCATAACACATAAAACAAATATACACAGAGATTTTCCCCTAGATCCCAAAACTAGGACTACCAAATTGATTCTTCATTATATTCCTTTCAATGTTACAATACATATATATACATGTTGAAGCATCCATAAACCCTAATCCAATAACCCTAGATTAGAACATAACCATAGTTCCCTTGATCGGATCTACAAAATACCATGCACTGAAAACCATCGCACCCAAAACCATGTGTGAAAACCATGCAGAAAACCATAGGTAGGTCCGCCCACCTAATATAGGGTCCAAAAAAAAATTTCCCAGGGTGCTGCCTTAGACCCCATAGAGGGGGACTACCGCCCCCCTCAAATCCCCAAACAAGGGGGGTTGCCGCCCCCTGTGATCCCCCTGTTGTGCATCAACACAACAAAGCGGGGGCTCTGCCCCCCCTCTAACCCCCTGGTTTAACTACTGGAGCTAGTCGTGGAAAGAATATAACACAACCCAACACTCAAATTATTGCGCCAATGGAGAAGCTACTAAAGAAGGATGCAACATTCTATTGGTACGAAGAATGTTAGTGCAGCTTAGATGTATTGAAAGAAAAGATGGTCACTACACCGATCTTGGTATTCCCTGATTGGAAAAAGGAGTTTGACATACATGTGGATGCCTCTTCCATTACGTTGGGTGCAGTTCTAACACAGGCCAGTGAAGGAGAAATGGACCATCAAATAGCCTTCACCAGTAAGAAATTATCGAAGGCCAAGAATAATTATTCAACGACTGAGTGCGAAGGATTGGCCATGGTGTACATGCTGCAGAAATTCAGGCATTATCTATTAGGAGGCATTTCAAGATGTACACAGATCATTCTGCCTTAAAATACCTGGTCAACAAGCCTGTGTTGGGGGGGAAGATCTGTAGATGGTTGCTATTATTCTAGGAGTATGAATTTGAAGTCAATGTGAAGCCAAGAAGTTTAAATGCAGGACTTGACCATCTATCATAGATCAAAACAGGAGAGGAGCCTAATAATCTGGAGGAAGGGTTTCTAGATGCACAACCATTTTCAGTGTGCATAGCAGATAATCATTTTCTTGACTATGAGGATGGCACCAAAAGGATATACAAGTCAACAAAAGAAGGAATTAGTAGTGCACGTGGCTGATTTTTCAGTCATTGTAGGTCATTTGTATAAAATGGGGGCTGATGAAATATTGAGAAGATATGTGCCAAACTTTGAGCGAGATAGCATTCTGGCTGAAGCTCATGGAGGAGTTGTGGTAGGCCATTATGCAGGAAAGGAAACTGTGCAAAAGATTTTGCATGTAGGTCTATGGTAGCCAACCTTGCATAAGGATTGTAAGGTGTATTGTAAGGCATGCGGTGCATGTCAGAGAACTGGAAGACCATCGCGAAGAGATGAGTTTCCATTACATCCTCAAGTCTCTTTGCAGCCATTTGAAAAGTGGGCAATTGATTTTGTTAGGCCAGTCAGCCCCCGGGAAAGAAAACAGGTGTGCACTATATTATCACTGCAACGAAGTATCTAACAAGATGGGTGGAGGCACACCTAGTTAAGGATTGTACAGTGACTACTACAGCAAAGTTTTTATTCGAGTATGTCTTAACTAGATTTGGCTGCCCGAAAGTGTTGATGAGTGACAGGGGTATGCACTTTTTTAACGAGATGATCAACGCATTGACTAAAGAATTCCAGGTATACCATTAGAAGAGTACACCTTATCACCCACAGGTGTTACACAACATTTTGTCACTGTCCCTATACTCCTCGTTCCTTGATCTTGAAGGACCTCTACAGTGAACCCTACATGCTTTCCCTTCATGAAGAAACCCCCATTGTGTCCCTCTTCATGAGTAGATCAATTCCTTTTTGCACCATTTCCCCTGAAACTTCTGTTTTGCCCAGTTTACAAGACTGACACTAATGGCCTTTGTCTCCCCCGCGCCGATGTGCAGATATTATCACTATCCCTAGCATTGACCGAACTGACTGAGTTGTGTTCCAGTCTCACAGGTCCTGTTATGGATTTTTTTTTAAATTAGGAGCCGAAGCTTTCAGCTCTAGAAGCTTCATAACGAAAGTCTGGTAAATGGTTTGGCCGGATGGGGTCGACGATGTCAGTTTGGGCTCCTTTCCCCTATAATTATGGAACTACCTCAAGGGATAAGACCTTCTCCGATGAGAATAGGAACCATCTCCCATTCATGCATGCTGTATAAACCTCCATTTTTTCCAAGCACAAGTTAGTGTTAGTGCTAGTGTTAATGTTGGTGTGCTAGTGATATTTTGGTTTGGAGTAAATAGCAAACTATTCCTAGTTGTAGCTATCTAGTTGTGTGAGGGAGAAGTGTGATTTGGTTTGGAGTGAAGCCTAAAGGGAAGAACCTTAAAACTATTGTGGATTGAGGCCATCATGGAATACTAGCAAAAGTGTGTGGGAACCTAGTCTTGTCAGAGGAGGACTGCAATGTCAAGACAATGGTTGTAATCTCTCTTTGATATCAATATATATGCAACTATCGATTGATTTCCTACATGTTTTGTCATCTTACATATTCATGGCTTAATGTTTCTTGACTTGTTAAGCAGGTTGAATTACAATTGGTCTATTATCACGGTTGTTGTTTGTTGTTGTTTACTTGTTTTGGGTGCTTGAAGAAGGAAGCGAGAGATAGTTGGAGCAAAAAAGCAAGGACATCATCAAATGGGATAAGCGTACTAAGAGGTAGGACCTCTTAATTGGTTCTAACCTAAGGAAATCTTTCATAGAATGTATATGTTGTGTCTAGACCCATTATTGGGCTAGAGGAATTTTTTTTTGGCTGCACTTATAATTTTACTTCACCACAACATGCTAATGGGATTGTTGAAGACTTTAATAAGATTTTGGAGAACACACTGACACAGATCTATAACGCACAGTGAAATGATTGGGATGTGTGCGTACCTGCAGTACTATGGGCTTACAGGACTACTTGTAAGAAGCTAATAGGGCAAACGTCTTTCAGATTAGTACATGGGGTCAAAGTGTAATGTCGTTGGAGTACATTGTACCTAGTTTGGGCATAGTAGTGCTGACGATTATGGCGGATCATGAGGCCTTGGAGGAGCAGCTCACGCAGCTGATGGAGCTCGAAGAAGATCTATTTTTGGCAGGATTCCATCAAAAAGTATAGAAGGAACGTGAAAAGGCATGGCACGATCGCCACATAAAGCTTCGCACATTCAAGGTAAATGATCTTGTCCTGTTATATGATAGTAAATTCACTAAATTCTTGGGTAAATTCCAGATACATTGGTTGAGGCCATATATTGTCAAAGAAATTATAGATGGAGGCGCAGTTCAACTCGCAAAGCTGAATGGGGAACCCTTCCCGGGAAGAGTAAATGGGAGCAGGTTAAAGTTGTATATGGGGGATCATGCACAATGACTATATGACATTAGTATAGTCTTAGTGCTCCAGGAAGTTGCAAGGGAGCGCATGACTATAAACTACACTTCCAAGTTTGGAGGACAACATAGCGAGTAGGTTGTGTGAAAAGTGACAAAGATGCAACCTATGAAGCTGTGCACATGAAGTTGCACCATGGAGGAAGGTACCATGCAACACAGCAGGAAAGTGACCTTTGGAGTCATTGTGCATGATTTGAAGGCCAGAAGACAGTTAATTGGATCGGGTTGGAGGCATTTAAGGCAAAAATATTTGAAGATCTGTCACCAAAACAACATTTATTGTCAGAATTTGGGGGGAATGGTCGGATATGAATTCAAAAGTCCCTATAAATTACTCATGCCAGTCCAACAGAGAACACTTTGCACTCTAAGAATTGTTAGTGAAATTTGTTGTCTGTTGCCTATGAACCGATCAACTTAGGAAGATTTAGTCGCGAGCCCCACATTTGCTAAGTTGTCTAAGATAAACCAGAAGTTTATTCTTGACAAAATGCTTGCACCAAGTCCTGCTGAAACTATGAGTACTGGTGATATTGCCTCTGAGACAACTGCCCCAAAAGTTGCAAGTATGGAAGCTCCAACTACTATGCCTACGGCACCGAGGTTTCCTAGGCTGAAGCCTACCCCTACTAGAGAAACGCAACCAACCAAATCAAAGAAATCCATGAAGGATAAGCAGAAGAAGCCAGTGTCAGTGCGCACATCACCAAGAAATAATACCGAAACATAGAAGCAGAAGAAAGATAAGCAGCCAGAGAAGGTAGTGTACCTAGAAGCAGAAGAAGCCCAAGGAACAGAGGATATAGACACTAAAGGATAAGAGCCCATAAAAATGCTCCTTAAATGCATCCCTGCATGAAAGGGAAAAGAAAAGGTCACGAAGGACTCGGATTTTGATAAGTTCACCGTATCTATGCCTCTGCTACACGAGCAGGTCCTTTTTAAAGGTTCGCGACTTCTGAGAATCCCGCTCTTGAAAATGGAGGATTGGGACCTCGCAGATCATGCTAGGTTTCCACACTTGGCGATGAATAAGTATATGAGAAGGGTATATTGTGCAGAATCAGATGTTATAACATTCGAAACGGAGGAATGGGCCCGTAGTGTGGAGCACTCAGGGTTACTCAATCTGTTGTGGGTACCCCATTATCACCGCACCCCCATCAATACGATATGTCTGCGCCAACTGCTCACATTGGTGCACGATGGATGTTTATGGCTGGGAGGGTCTATCCCCATTACAAACATGCTCATTCATAGAATCACGCACCTGCCTTGTAAGGGCACGAACTCGGCTAAGAAGTTTGGTGGAAAGACTAGGGAAAAAGACCTCACAGAAAGAATGAAGAGGGATTGCAGCCTCATGAAGAAGTCATGAGGGTATTAAATTATGTCTATAGTAGAACCGACATTTCAATTGGCTGCCCAAATTTTAGCAGAGAATATGATGCGAAAATGTCATGCGGATGAAGTTCCGGTGCCAGTAGTTTCCCTGGCTGCACAGTGCGCAAAAGGCGTACAGTTTAATTGGTCAAGATACCTCTGTTAGGAGTTCCTAGCAAACTACCGAGAGGCCCAAGATGAAACCAAGTCATTCCATTACGCTTGGTTGTTGCTGTTGATTGTGCTCATTACGTGGGAATTGTCGGAGGATAGCCAATTTCCTCTGCTCGAAGAAGGATTTCCAGAGGCAGCGCAATTCGCTTCCTTATGGGCTACAAAGGATCCCGCACGGATTACAGAGATAAATATATTATGGGTTCTCATGGAAATGTCTCTCTACATGGCCATCAATCAACATCTAAGGTTGTCCCCAACCTTGTTCACACAGTTGTCAGCCTACGCGACATTCAAGGCTGACTTCCACAGGGTATATATCTAGGCACAGAAGGATCCAGAGTAGAAATGGCATGAATTTCCCTATTTGGTGACAGAAATGGATGTGCAGGAGGTTGTAGCAAAATGGCCTGCAGAATGGCGTGCCCCATCAGACTTAGATGCTGGAACAAGCACGAGCGCAGGAAGTTCTGTTGCGCAGAAAAGAAAGGAGGCAGCTAAGCAAGCTACACGTACACTTGTAGAGCAGAAAAAGAAGGAAGCCACAGAAAAGGCTTGTGTGGAACAAGAACGCACTGCCAAGGAGTAGGTGGAACAAGAACAACGCGAGTCACAAAAAAGTGACAAGTCACCTTCGCTAGAGACAGAGGAGGAAGAACTTTCAGGACAAGGCGGCGGAGGGGATGAGGGGAAGAGCACCCCATTTATTCTAAAGAGATGTGGAAAGGAGCAGCAGTGTGGTACAAGGAAGAAGCAGAAATCGGATAAGTCACAGGGTGATCCCATGGTGTTAATAGAGGGTGATCTTGACGATATCATGGATAAAATTCAGGACATCACCACGGAGGTGTTGCAGTAGTTTGAGAAGTAGTACATGCAGACATTGGGGAGCGTCAAAAGGATCTGCGCGAGCTGCAGATCCAAGCAAGCATAATACAGATGGGCACTGGACAAGCGAGTGCGGAGAAATCAATCCTAACACCCTAGACAAGCCAAGCAGCAGAGCTAATAAGGACCCTAGACCTTAGAAATATACCATTACTAGACGGGTCTATTCGTGCAGAGTCCGTCGATGATCACATTATCTTGAGTACAATTAAGAACATTGGGTTGGATATAGTAGTGCTCTCCAATGGGACCTTCCACGCACTGCATATAGCAGTGGCAGATGAATTAAGAACTAGGGAGCAGCGTGCCTTCAACCTCATCAACGAGTACAAAGTGAACAATGAGAAAATGTTTGCTGAAAAGATGCAGGATTTGAAGGAAAAGGAGACACTTTAGACGTTGTTACAGGTCTATTTGGGAACATCACTCCCAACATTCAGATAAATACTTTTAGGGCTCATCAAACCCTAATTCAGCTGCTACATTCCCTACACAAGTCATCACATTGAATGCCATCATTCCTCAGAGTTTCCTGGCCTGAAGACATCCTGAAATGAATCCTTGAGGGACCAGTGCAGCCTTGGTCAGGGGTAAATGTGATACAAAGCACTTAGGCCCATTCAAGCCTACTCTACAAATCACCTAAGCCCACTTTGACCTACTCTATGCGAGATTGAGTGAAATCTTCATAGGGTTTAGGGAATATTCCTACCTTCTAGACCATTCTAGAAGATTCCCACATCTTATCCTCTCCTATGAGATCGAAATTGGATAGGGAATGAATCAAATAACCTCCTATCCTCTCATCCCTTCCTCCATGGAAACTAACTCCCAAATTGGAAAGCCATTCAATGCCCAATTTATGACAAAACCACCTCCATTTCCCTTTAAATTGAGCACTCACCATAGCGATCAGGGGCTGGACTTTTAAGAATTGTAAGGAGATACTGTTGGTTTGAGGTTTGAGATCATAAGCAAGTATTGTTATGCTTTCAGAGTGTTGTTATTTTGGTGTGATGAAGGATGGAACTCAAGCTGGATGAGTGACTTGGGATCAGACTTCTTTGGTTGTAACTCATCCTTCTACTTAATAAAGTTGTTTACACATTTTCCCATATTCTTGTCTTTATGTATGATGATTATAAGTGTAAACGCTTTCGGTTCCATTTACATATAGTAAATAGATCTCTTTCTTTGTTTGGTTTATGTCTTATGTTTATGATTTCAGGTACTGATCGAGCAGATTCAGTTTGAGAAGGAGCGATGAGAGCTATTCAAAGGAGACAAAGGGAAGCGAAAGATAACAAGTAGGTCCCTTGTCTTATTTATCTTCTATAGGAAAAGGTTAAACTCTTTAATTCTATTGTTCTAAGTGTAACTACCCACTTAGGGAAGTTGTGTTTATCCGTAGATAAAAAATTCCACATAACAGATGTGTAGTTCTAATCTGGAGTCAGCAGTAGCAGAGGCATGCAAGACAGTGCCCAAACTTCACATCTCGGAGGATGCACAACCAGAGGCCGAAATTAGAAAATTAGTTGCTAGTGTGCATGAGGCTAAATCAGAGGTTGGTCGAGTCTCATTTGAGCTCAACATGAAGATTACAGAGCTGCAACTAAAGTTTTAGCCCACAACTCCGCCTGAGGTCCAGGAGTAGTGCAAAGCCGCAATAAAGGAAGGCATGGCAACCTTGGATGCCACAGTCACTGACTGTGCGGAATTATTTGAACAGGCTATGGAACTAGTGACCAATCTTCAGGAGGATCCAAACCTGCAAACACTGAACACATAGGTAAGGGAGCTGCAGTGGCAATATGATGAAGTCAAGGCAACTGCGCACTCCATAGCACCAGTGCAACGCCTTGCTAAGTTATTGGAAGGAAAGCAGCTCCTAGCACAAGTAGAGGAAGTATAGAAGAAGGAGGCCTTGCTAAAGGCCAGGTTGCAGCCTTGGTTAGAGGAACCTTACCAAGTCATGACTACTATTTAGGATAAGCTTAAATGTTGCAGCAAAAACAACAGACAATGAGGTTGGTCGTAGAAGGACCAGCCATGGAAAAATTGGTTGAGGAAGTCAAGCAGGCAACAACGCAGAGCACTGCCAAAGTGGAAGTGATCCAGGAGGAGCTGGGAGGCCTTCACAGTAAGATCATAGTGCCAGCGGAGTGACTCAAGGGCAAGTCACAATTTTTATGTTGGGGGGCTGTTGGGATGGGGTCCCTTGGGTCAGTTTTGGGGTTAGGATAACCCAATTTTTGTTACATTTTGTGTAAATAATGTAAATTCTCCATGTGTTTTGGATACAGAGTGTGTAGATGGCTAGGAATCAAAGTGGTTTAGCCCCTTTTTTAATGTAAATTTTGAGTCAGTTTTTAGATCCACCCATGGTCCGCAGACCATGGCATTGTATGAAAAAGGCTATAAATAGGTGTGTCTTAGAGAGTCTAAGGCATAATGAAGAGTATGCCAAGGAGGAAGTGATAGCAAGAGAATTGGGTAAGATAGAAGAAAGGCTCTGAAGCTAAGTGCACAAAGGCCTAGGTGGAGTCTGCAGCTGAGTGCACAGTGTGGTTTTGAGTCTGTAACCTTGAATTGAAGATTAATAAAGACAGTTTCTGAAGAATTCTTGTGTATTTCTATCTATCTCTGTTAATGTTATATGTTGTTGATGAATAATGTGTTTTATGGAATATTGATTGAATGTTGCACGATTCTCTCGAATAAATCTTAATGATGTATGCAATGCATGTTTAAGTACTTTCGTGAAGACTCTGATGAACTCTATTATGTTTACTAATAACTTAAGTAGATCTACGAGAACACTAATTTAGGGTTATGCGTAAGTGGATAGATTGACTATTAAAGTTGTGCAAAGACTAATCGTAGACCTTCGTGAAGGTCTAAAGGCTGTTTAAATAGAGTTGCAGCGATGAGCCCTAATAGCATATCAATCTGCAAAAAGGTAGATTTGAGGTGCTAAAATACATCACATTAGTCTTTGGATGCAGAAACTTGGTTCTTGCATCACCCCATACTGATTCGGGTGAGACTGCAGCCTACGCTACGTAGGTTGTTGCCAAAAGGGCCAGTAGTGTAGGGTTTTGTTGGTTAGCACAACTAACTCTGAACCTGGGTCAGGACCCCCTAAGCCAACACCAGTATTTATGTGTCAGACGGGTTGTTGGGTTCCTTTGGGATACAAAAAAAAGAATTGTGAAAGGGTTGGGGCCTTCTCCACCAAGAAGGGTGGCGGATGGCACTCCCGATGCTTTGCTCAACTTGTCAACTAGCTTATCCTTATAAGAAAAAACTACCATGTGATAAATAAAGCTTATGAACAATACTTGAAATCACAAAATATAACAACATTATGAAGCGGGATATGGAAAACAATATGGCAGTGATCTCACACATAAACTATGAAGAAACTAGGATGAACAAGGTAAGGTAAAATGCATAAGAAAAAATAAAAGTTAAAGATTATAAACGTAATAAGAACATATATGAACAATTTATATCAGCATGTAAAAAATGAATAACTAACACATAAAAAGTAGTGCACAAGCTTTGGTTTGTGGAGGGGCCTCCATGTCTTAGAAAGCACACTAAATGTCTACCAATGGTTGGAAATAAAAAAACGACATGTATTAAGTGAAATGAGCTTGGAGAAAGCTTCAAAATACCAATGTATGAGCTACAAAATATTTCTTCAAATTATTCTAATTACAAACTTGTTTTGCAAACACTATTTGCTTACTTTTATAAACAAAAGCATAACAAAATACCCAAAAAACCCTCTTTATTGGTGATTTTCACCTATCATGGAGATGTAATATAATCAAATTGAATTTATTTAGTGCTTAGATTGTGCATCAAATTAGGAAAAATCAAATCGGAGAGAAATTCCCAAGTTGTCTTGTGTTTTCCTTATTGAATTGAGCATGTTAAGAACGCGTTGATTGAGCATTTCGGGATCGATTTTCAATGAGTGGATGGGCATTGGTTCATCTCGAGATATAAATATACAAAACCAATATATTGATTTTTTCCCCAAGTTTCTTGCATATATCAAAACGAATGACCATTTACGAGATATACTACCTCTGGTAAATTCATGTTACAAAGCATTTATTTCATAATTTTTTGAAAAATAAAAATGTGCAACAAAATAAATTAGGGAACACATTTATTAGGAAAAAAATGACCAAATTTCATTAAAAAACTTAAAAGGGTTTTCCTAAGGCTGAATAAGGTAATAAACCATAGTAAAAATTATGTCATAAAAGAGGATTGACAACTTGAACAGAGGAGGAGGGTAGGGGAGCAAGAGAAACAAAGGCAAGAGTAGAACCAACATTCTTACCTTCAAAATAATTTACATGATTCAATGGAGTAGAAGTAATATGCAAGGAGGAAAAAACAAGACAGCGAGAGGGACCAAAGGGAGAGTCCTTACCAGGATAATATTTTTATGGAGGCACGAACTCGATTAGCTCTGCCTGCAAATATCAAGGCATCAAACCATGATGGGAAACATTCTTGCTAAGTGATTGAGGAGATATATTTTTAGTATTAACAAGTGTTGTATATTTTTTGTTATGTAAGCATCTCACAAAACAAAAGAAAATATAGATCAACGACTTAAAAAGTATCCTCTTCAGGGGGGAAACCTCATTTACATTACATAAATCAACAATTCTTGGATGATACAAATGATAAGACCTCCTTGGTATATATTTGAGTCTAAGGGGTCACAATATAATCAGATTCTATATAATAATAATATTGTAAGGGCACAACAATAACAATATGGGGGATACATGGGTACAACAATAACAATAGGGGCTACACTACAATAAGAATAAGGGGGATACATTGGTATTATAGGGACCTAACATGCCCATATCCTTCAAAAAAATGTTTTCCTCGACGCTTGAGTCTAAGTTCTAGACGATTTTGTATAAAATTCTCATCCTCCCATGTGGAATCTTCAACGGGTACGTTCTTCCACTTAATGAGATACTCTAAAATTAATCGATTTTGTAGTTGTTGGGTTCTTTTTTCCGTGAGTGCTTCAGGCTAAAATATGATTTTCCCTTCTTCATTAAGTTCTAGAAACATTGTTTGAACTGGGAGCTTGTCACTGATGACCTTCTTTAAGCATGAAACATGGAAAACTAGGTGTACTCAGGAACATGCAGGAAACTCTAATATGTATTCCAGATTACCAATATTTTGCAAAATATTGTAAAGACAATAGTACTTGGGTGATAATTTATTATCCTTCTTAGCTTTCTTGAGGGACGTTTGTTTGTTCGGTTGTAGCCGTAAAAATACCCAATCGCCTACATCAAAACTTCTTTCATTGCAATGCTAATTTTCTTGTCGTTTCATTCAATTCTGCACCAGAGCGAGGTTATCCTTTAAGAGTTGGAGAACTTGTTGTCGATGCTCGATGTGATCTTCCACTACTTGAAACTTAGAATTTTCTCTTAAAAATGGTGTCACATATGGTGGATGATATCCCTAAAGTGCCATAAATGGGGTCATTTTTTCTGCAGCATGGAAGGAAGTGTTATACCACCATTCAGCTAGAGGTAACCACTTGACCCATTGTGTTTGTTTATCAGATTCAAAGCAATGAAGATATCCTTCTAAACATTTGTTCACTATCTCATTTTTCCCATCATATTCAGGATGATAAGATGAGCTATGGGCTAATTTAGTACCAAGATAAGAAAATAATTTCATCCAAAATTTTCCAGTGAAAATAGGATCTTTGTCACTTACAATAACTTTGGGTTTCCATGTAGCTTTTGAATTGTTTCCATAAATGCAGTAGCAACTGTATTGGCTTTAAAAGGATGAGATAATGCACAAAAGCATGCATACTTGGTAAGTCTATCAACTACCACCATGATGACACTCTTTCCATTAGACTTGGTAATCTTGTGATAAAATCCATTGAGACCTCCTCCCAACACTGACTTGGAATGATTAAAGGTTGTAATAGACCTAGGGTCTTAATTGTCTCATCTTTATTTTTCTTGGCAAACCAAACATTCTGATAAAAACTTCTGAATATCATATTTAAGGCCATCCCAAAAAAATTCCTTTTTTAAAAATCCTAAGTGCCCTCTTAAATGGGAGGTGTGAAATTCCAAAAGAATATTTTGTTTGAGTTGGGAATTCTTATAAATATATGAGCGATATTTGTACCATAATGAATCATTTTTCCAGCTAATTGTATCATTTGTACTAGTATCTTGTTTCAACTTTTCAATGAGTGTCCATACCTCTTTATCATTCTTCCATTCATCCCTTGCTTCGGTTATCTAATTAGGTTGGACAATAGAAATGGCACAAAGCAATGCTTCCATATCCTCATCCTTTCTTGAAAGTGCATCTGCAACAACATTTTGCTTCCCTTTTTTGTAGATTGTTTCAAAGTCATAACCCAACATACTTGTGACCCATTTTTTCTGATCTTTTGAAGATATTATTTGTTCCAAAAAGTATTTAAGAATATCATGATACATATTTACCTTGAATTGTGTTCCCATTAGGTAAGGTTTCCATTTCTTTAGTGCATGTAGTATTTCTAACATTTCCTTCTCATAAATAGGTTTGTGTAAATACTTTCCTTTGATTGGATGACTTTCAAAAGAAATGGGTCTTCCTTCTTGCATTAAAACAACACCAATTCCTTTTCCTAAGGCATCACATTCCACAATAAATGTTTTTGTGAAGTTTGGAGTAGCTAATACCGGTGCTTGGCACATCACCTCCTTAAGATGTTAAAAGGCCTTATTTTCTTCTAGAGTCCAAGAAAATTCATTGTCTTTAGTAATGTTGTTAGAGGTGTTCCTATTATCCCATAATTCTTAACAAACTTGCAATAATACCCTTTCAACCCAAGAAATCCATGAAGATGCTTTATGGTTGTGGGGATTTTCCATTCCTTAATGGCTTTAATTTTTTTAGGGTCTACCTTAACACCCTCATGATATACAATATGATCCAAATATTCCACCTCCTATACTCCAAAGAAACATTTGGAGGGTTTTGCATATAATTGTTTCTCCTCCAATAGTTTTAGCACCCTACAAACATGTTGAACATGATCCTTCCAAGACTTGTTGTAGATTAGTATATCATCAAAAAACATTAACACAAATTTTATAAGGAAGGGTTTGAAAATCGAATTCATCAAACCTTGAAATGTGGAAGGTGCATTAGTCAGGCTAGAAGGCATGACCAAAAATTCATAATGCCCTCATGAGTTTTGAATGTTGTTTAAGGAATGTCTTCAATCTTCATTATAATTTGGTGATATCTTGAACAAAGATCCATCTTGGTGAAGTAAATTTCTTCATGTAATTCATACAACAATTCATCAATGAAAGTAATGGAAAATTTATCTTTAATAGTGAGCTTGTTGAGCTCCCTATAATCCGAACACATACACCATGATCCTTCCTTTTGTGCACTAATATTACTGGAGCAGAGAAATAGCTTTGAATAGGTTGAATTATACCAGCCTCTAGCATTTCTGCAATCATATGTTCAATTTCACTCTTTTGGGCATAAAGATATCTATAAGGCCTAATGTTCGGAGGAAAAATTCCTAGAATCAAATGAATAACATGATCATGATCACGAATAGATGGGAGGATTTTGGGGGTCTGAAATACCTTGGAATGATTTTCCAAGACTTTACGAAGATCTAGAGAAATAGATGATTTTGATATTTAAACCTCTAGTGAACATAATTATGAAATTAAGCCCTATAGTTCTTTCTTCGAAAGCTTTGTCATGCCATTAGAGCTTATTCAACTTCCTTTCCTTCCCAAAAAAAGTTCGAGAAAAGTTCTTGAAAATTAAAATCTAGTGTCCTGAAAGATTGTAACCGTTGGGCTCCTATTACAACATCAACACCACCCATTGGAATGGAAAGTATTAAACTATTCAATACACATTCCCCCATTGTTAGCTTGATATTATGGCACTTTCCAGAGCAATTTATAGTTCCTCCATTTGCAACCATAACTTGACACTCTGGTGCTAGATACATGAAGCAATTCAATTCCTTGGCTACCTTACAATAAAGCAAATTATGGGTACTACCCGAATCAATCAACACTATAACCTTTTTCTTCTTTATATAGCCTACCTTAAGAGTTTTAAGAGTGGTAATTCCTACCAATGCATTACAAGAAATGGTCAGATTCATTTCCTCTTTTTTCTTCGATTGTTTCCCTATGTATATCCTCCTCTTGTGATGTTTCTTGTTCTTTTCTTCTTCCTATTCACAATCTATGTAAAATAATTTCTTCTAGCACACTTAAGACCTTTAGTGTACTTTATATCACAACTGTAACAAATCCCTTTTGCTATTTTTTTCTCCAATTATTATCGTGTCAACCTTGTATATTGTGGAATGCTAGGAGTAGTAACACTTCCATCTTTATAGTTGAGTGGTAGAATTCCTTGTTGCCATAATTTTGCTCTCAAATTTTCTTGCCACCCTGAATGCCTTCTCCAATTAATCAGGTTCCCAAAGGTGAACCTCATGTTGGATGTTATCCTTTAAAGTCCCTATGATGATATCAATCCTATGATCCTATGGAATATTAGTTACCCTGATATTTATTTTTTGGAAGTCCTCAATGTGCTCCACCATTGAACCCTTTTGTTTTTTATCAATTAGATGAATGTAAATTTATCTTTGTATCCTCATAATGTGCCATCATTTCCTCTATAAAAATTGACCATGCTATCATTTCCTCCATAAAAATTGCCGAAGTGACAAGTGGTTTGCGAGAACAAAGCCATCGATGTTGTTGGGAAAAGTATCCAATACGGAATGACCCTATCCCACTCTAAGGGTGATAGTACCTCAGCAACAATCAAAGCAAAGCTATTTGAGATTACTTCTTTATGAGATGTAAGAGAGGGGAGAAAGAGATCCACTAACCGTTGTCTTCCGCCAAAGATTGATCCAATCTTCTCTCTTTGCTGCTTGCTCCCAGCTCCTTGCTCTTTCACTGGCCCAGCTACACCAAGATCCTGCAAAATAACAAGAGAGGGAAACTACAAGAAGCATACATTCATAATTGATTCAAGGATTAGAATAAATCAAATATACAAGTATCAATACGCCATTGAGACACATGCATATAGAAGAACTTCAAATGCTTTATTAATGGAAGAAGTAAAGTTCAGGAAGTGATACAACCATAATAGGCCCAATCCAGCATCACCTCCCAGCAGAAAGAAATCTCCTCTTTACCTCCTTCAAGCAAATCACCCAATAGTTCTATACTCAAACCAACATCACTTCCTTACATTCACAAGATTCCAGCCTCCCTAGACCTCATGAGAGAGATCTATATATAGGATATTTGGAGAAAGGATGAGTCAGCTTGAGCTTGGCATGGAGCTGACTAGTGTCCTCTCCCACTTCAGTTATTCTTCAGTTCTTGAGTCCACTTGGAGGTTCTTGCTTCCACTTGGAGATCTAGACCCTCTTACTCATCACTAGGCGAATTCCCTGATCCAAGTGTCATTTTGGAAGCTTCCTGGGCATTGACACCTTGAGGAATGACTGTGCCACTTGGCCAAACTCGCCCAGCGCAGGTAGCCTTCTTTACAGTTGACATTCAGTGCAGGTACAGAGTGGAGCAGTTGACATTCAGCGCAGATGCTCAGTGGAGCAGTTGACATGATCCAGAATTAGCTTGTTTTTGAGTGTTTTCAGGTGGAGAACTGATATTCAATGCTGTGGTTTGCTGACCTTGTTCCTCTAGGGGCAGGAACAACATGTTTAGGGACTTTGGATCCCTCAGATTATCGACATTTCATGCTTCATGCTGTAAGGCACAAAAATGTCTATAACAGTTGCCCCCTAAAGTATGAGGTCGTTTATCGGGTGAAATGCTTTATCAGGAGGATCCGAAGTTCATTCAATCGCTGAGAGGTGACCTGTAATAAAATACAATACAATACATTATTTTTCATTCTGCTTTCATGATCTAGCTAAGGCGGGCATTCCCATGCTCAGCTTTATAAATTCATTTTGGTACATATAACAGACGATCGTCTGCTGATAGACTGATAATTCTCTGCTGAAATTATCATCCTTTGAGTAGGATGATCATCTGCTGCAATGATGTACATGTCAAATGTCTTTATATTTCCTGAATATATATCGCAGCCCGGATGGATGAAACTAGATCCGGGGTCTTCAAACTCGTTCGATCTTCACTCTATGTACAAGTCGATCCATGTGAGAATTGCGCTGAAGTCGAACATGGAAAGACATCGTTTGATTACCGGTCAATAATGTGAACCGTTAACAAGCGCGAGAGGAATCACCGATAATGATAATGACCCTCAAGGCACTGCAGTACAATTCATGTGGTGTGAATAAAGGACTTGGCGTCGAACACCACGCAAAATCTTCTGGTCGAAGGTCATTGATGTATACCTGTCGCCGGAAGTGAGAAACTTGCCATTGAGGCATGCAAGCTTCAAAGTACTGAAGGGGTTGTTCCTAGATCAACTTCTTGGATAATGAGCTGAAGTCGACAAGAAGCGATCCGTCAAAGGAGGGCCTTAATGAATCCCACATCAGTGACATGGAACGGAGCTAATGACTTTAGTGGAGGTGAAAACAATCTGTGAAATATGATTCAGGGTGGCGATCATGGGTGGATGAAGGATAATGTATGGCAGTGGATGGGACACGGTTGACTCTTTCTGAACAACATCTCTTGAACATATAACGACACTGATGCGATGGATCGGTAGCATTACCCCAAATGTGGATGGTTTGGCGAAGACCATGGTGATGAGACCGGTGAATGAAACAACCCAACTCGATGTGATACGGAGGAAAAGTGTCATGTTCAAGAGCGACTTGCTACCATTAAAGCTTTGAGGTTCTCCCAATTTTTCCCCAGTCATTTCTGACCAGTACCTCTTTATCTTTGTCAAGCTTGAGGAGGATAAAATATGCTTGTTCTATAACCTGCCCTTCGGGCAAGCCCATCGCTATGTTTTAACGAGCCTAACGATAGGGAAACTCGTTCTCGTCTAAAGACAAGTTTGTCACTATTTAATCATTTTAACGAGTCTAACGACAAGGAAAACTCGGTCCTTTTCATTTTTAGAGAGTCTGAAAAGGTACCGAAAGTTAACTCCAAAATTCCTTTTTCGTCATCTAATCCCTTAAGTCCGAAAAAGTATAAAACAATACAGAAGGGATGAGTTTTCGATAACTTTAACGAGCCGAATAAAACAAGCGCTCGACCTTTTTGTGCAATAATCCCTCAGGTCCAAAAAGATTAAAATCTAGAGGAGGGATAGCTCTTCCGGTCCTTTTAACGAGCTGGAAGGCCAAAACTCGGCAAACTTTTCATATTTTACGAATCAGGAGAAAAGAGCTCAAAGAAGACTCGTCTTTTGAGGAACGAGTGATAAATAGGGATAGCAGCAGATTCCAGGTACAGGTTGGAATTTTCCAATCACGGCAGTGTCACAAGGATGGCTAGGTGAAATCACTCTTCGCAGCTGTTCCTCAAAATGGGCAAACAATCATATGGAGGTGAATGATTGGCCAAATGAAATGGAGGTGGCAGGTGCAAACACGACCAAGGCTTTTTATGGCTAATAAATTTACGATCATAATGGTTATTTACCGGAATAGGTTCATTTTTTAATGAGCTTAAACTCTGGAGGAAACTCTTGCTCACGCTTTTCTATTTTTTAACGAGCATAAATTCTGCGGTAAAACTGCTCGAATCTCACTTTTCTATTTTTTAACGAGCATAAATTCCGCGGTAAAACTGCTCGATAATACCAGTCATAAGATAAGAAATGTCTCCTGTGAGATAGCTATTTTTTATGGAGCTTTATCTCACGAAGCTATGCTCCTCATATCCTTTCTTTATGCAAGTTTGGAAACGGCTAATCCTACGAGTTTAAAGGGTTAGACCTACAGGTTTAAAGGGAGGACCTAAAAATTTTAAAAATAAATAGTCGTCCCTTGCTTGCACTCCAAAAGGTTGCATGCCCCCAGGTGTAAGGTATAATTTCAAGGCTGCCCCTACTTATCCGATAAAACATTTGTTTTAAAAGGTGAGGCTTGCCTCTTTCTGGTTACCCAAAGATTGTTTTGTTAACACCATCAAACGAAAACATTTCCTCGGCACTGTCTACCGAAGTAGACAATGGTGAATGACCTTTGTCAAACAAGTAACCTTAACAAAAGAATCCTGTTCTAGAACAACCCCTCTTCCATCCACGGACGGGGTACGGACTAGTCATATTCTTTCGCGGAAATTCTACCTTATACCCAAGGTTTCCTCTGCCCGAAGCAGACTAGGATGCATGCCCCCTGGGTTCCAGTCCCATCTTTCTGAATCACTCGCACTCATTGGGAAGGAGGACTGGGGGTGGAGACATTTCTTGAGTGAATAGACCATTCAGGGTTGGTATGTGACTATTTGCGATGCGTGATCCCGGAAATGAAAGTTGGTCTACGAGCTTGACCATTCTTCCTTCGTGTGGAAAACACATTACTCTAAAGAGTGAGGAGACTATAGCTCCCATGCAATATATATAGTCTCGTCCAAGGAGTAGGTTATAATCCAAGGGTTCTTGAACGACCATCACGTTCATTTGAACGGTCTTCCCTTTCAATGTAACAGGCACATTGGGGAGGATCCCTAATGGTCGACTGGTTCCTTTATCAAAACCTGAGAGATTTCTTATCTCAGGGAAAAGCTCCGGGGAACCCAGTGCTTTCCAAGCAATAAAGGAAAGGATACTCAGAGATGCCCCTTCATCAATGATAGTTCCAGCCATTACCATTCTGTAAATTTGGACTATGATTCTGAATGATATACTGGCTGGTAACCGGGGTCTGCCTAGTTGGTTCCAATCAAAGGACACAACCAGGTTGCTTGGTGGTGGGACCGAATATACGGCCGGATATGACCCTGACGATGTTCCTTCCTGCAATAAAGGAATGGGCGCATTGCCCTGATGCTCATCAGAGTCGGTGTTGATGAAAAGAATCTGGATGGTGTCATCCTTATTCTCTTCAGTGAGGGTGTCATTTGGAGATGAATCTTCAATGACGGTGTCATTTGAGGATGAAACCTCTGAAGGAAGAACCAGGTCAATTGCCGTATCGACCTTTAGACTTTCGTCTGGTCTGGATTCAGTAGGTTCATTTTCAATGACTGACGCTTCAGCTGACCACTTGAGTGGGCCAGCTGTATTTTCAACCAACGAAGGACTTGGCACGAGTTTTTTGTATCCAGGAGGAAGTCTCAACGGTGAAACCGGGCGATCTTCCAAAACTCTCTTCGCTTCGTCTAAGAAGGGACAACGGTGGATGGTGTGATCGCCTTCACACAGTCTGCAGGGGGATCTTGCTCCCCCTCTTTGTCTTGAACCTTCACTTTCACTGGTTGACGGTAAGCATTCAACATGGCTATCAGAGGTTGATGCTCCCGAATTGTGCAACCGAGGGGACCAGTCCCTTAGTATCCGGGGAATACAGGGACAATATCTATGGAAGTGGTCTCCTCTACATATGACACATGGCGATTTAGGCCCGGTCTGTGCTGTGTGTGGATTTTTGCCAGATGTCTTTTGCTTGCCCCCAGTCGCCTTAGGCTCCTTCTTCTTCTTCTCTCTCTTCTTCTTCTCCTTCTTCTCCATGGGAGCTTGGCTTTTGCCGGCTCTACCTTGCGAAGATGAAGGATTGGAGGAAGAGTTATAGGAAGTAGAAGGCTGGTGGGCAGCTCTAGACTGATCTAACTATTGACTCGACTGTTCAGGAACCATGGTGTTCTGAACTACATTGGTTGAGAATAGCCAAATTGGCAGGCCAATTGTCAGTCCTGGAAGCGACAATGTGGCCATGTGGGGCGCACCAACTTCTCCCCAAGAGGAGAAAGGACTAGGATTTCCATCCTGTGGAATTCCTTGGTTGGGGCGTTCCATGTTCTCAACCTAAAGATCAACGTAGGAATAGGAGGTGATTATGTTCCGTTTAAAATAAATTTTATAACGACGCTTTAGACACAACTTGCTTTTTCACTTTTTAAGAGTCGAGAAAAAGCTAAAGATGACTCTAGTCTCCTTCGATGTTTTAACGAGCTCGAAGTGACAAATGCTCGGATGGACTTTTTCAGTTATAGAGTTTGAAAAAGGCTAAAAGAAACTGCTCTGGAGTTCTAGGCAAAGGGTGTGCCAAACTTTTCGCAAAACCACAGAATACGTTTTACGGTACGAGTGGTCGATCTTCGTGAATGCTGTGTTCACTGCATTGCAATCAGTAGGGCGGCCGACACGGTTTCCTATGGATAAAGGCATTGTTCCTATAGGGGTCTCCCAATATATACGCGACGGTACGTGGGAGCACAAGTCCGTATTGATACTTATCGCTTCACCATGGAGGAATCACCCAACCACTCAACGCTAAGATATCACGTTTAACGACGCCGGAACACGTCTCTAGCTTAGACCTCTATGTGTTTGTGTTATGTTTCAATGCATTGTTATGTAAATTCAATTTATTTTAAGGTTGATCTTGTTTAGCAGTTTGCCTTTATGGATCACCACGAGATGTATAGTAACACTCCTAAATGCAGTATAAGATGATAAGCAAGCTTTTCAATCTTTCAACTTTGAAAATCTTAACTACTAAGGGAAAAGAAAGACAACATCTTTTCACACAGATCATAGAGCACACACTAATGCACTTTTTCCTAAATCAACATGCAAACTGTCATAATGTACATGCACAATGCAGGTATTTCTTTTCTCTTTCTTAATGTTTGTGCGATACAAAAAGAAAGCTGTTGTATAACTTTGAATTCAATTTCAAGTGAAAGCAAACAAGCTTGTCCAAAATCAAAAGACACCTTAAGATTTACTTGTTTCGACACTAGAAATATATAAATTCAAACCATATGACGAAAGCAAAAACTCAATCAGCTATGAACAACAAATAAACTAACTCTTAAGATCAAAACGACACTTATCACAGGTCTAGATCTAAGAGGTCACAGCAAGACTAGTTCACTTTCGTTATGGGAAACTGCAAATGATATAAGAAATACACAAAGAACAAATACAGTTTCTTTATACAACCGAGGCGGAATAGTGGCAAGGAAAGTTGGTTTTAGATAGGTACATTGACTGGTAACAGGCTGCAAAAACAAGGGTGAAAACAGGGCAAGAAACAGCAGGAAACCCCAGTAGCACAAGGCAAGACTGGTTCAGCGCAGGTAGTACACTGTCAGTTTGACATTCAGCGTAGGTAGCCCCTTCGGGAACTGCGCTGAAATGCAGACAGCCTTCACACAGCCTGCACTGAAGATTCAAACTTTCGTTTTTCTTAGTTTCCGGGTCACAGATTGCTCAAAAATTCACAGTTTTTGGCCAAATCAGAAGCTATCAGTCAAGTACACACTAAGGGATGAAAAGGAGGATGAAAATCTATCACTAAGAGCTATTTAGAGTCCTTTTGGATCAGCTCTTCAAATCATAAACTTGCCCAGAAACTGAGCTAGAGTAGCTGCCCTCTACTTTGCATTTGAAATATTCAAATGCAGTTCGATTCGGTACTCCCTTTGTTTATGAAATGAATAGCAAAAGCACAAACAACCAACAAGATACGTTCCCCAGTGGAGTCGCCAATTTGTTGTTGGGAAAAGTATCCAATACGAAATGACCCTATCCCACTCTAAGGGTGATAGTACCTCAACAACAATCAAAGCAAAGCTATTTGAGATTACTTCTTTATGAGATGTAAGAGAGGGGAGAAAGAGATCCACTAACCGTTGTCTTTCGCCAAAGATTGATCCAATCTTCTCTCTTTGTTGCTTGCTCCCAGCTCCTTGCTCTTTCACTGGCCCAGCTACACCAAGATCCTGCAAAATAACAAGAGAGGGAAACTACAAGAAGCATACATTCATAATTGATTCAAGGATTAGAATAAATCAAATATACAAGTATCAATACGCCATTGAGACACATGCATATAGAAGAACTTCAAATGCTTTATTAATGGAAGAAGTAAAGTTCAGGAAGTGATACAACCATAATAGGCCCAATCCAGCATCACCTCCCAGCAGAAAGAAATCTCCTCTTCACCTCCTTCAAGAAAATCACCCAATAGTTCTATACTCAAACCAACAGCACTTCCTTACATTCACAAGATTCCAGCCTCCCTAGACCTCATGAGAGAGATCTATATATAGGATATTTGGAGAAAGGATGAGTCAGCTTGAGCTTGGCATGGAGCTGACTAGTGTCCTCTCCCACTTCAGTTATTCTTCAGTTCTTGAGTCCACTTGGAGGTTCTTGCTTCCACTTGGAGATCTAGACCCTCTTACTCATCACTAGGCGAATTCCCTGATCCAAGTGTCATTTTGGAAGCTTCCTGGGCATTGACACCTTGAGGAATGACTGTGCCACTTGGCCAAACTCGCCCAACGCAGGTAGCCTTCTTTACAGTTGACATTCAGCGCAGGTACAGAGTGGAGCAGTTGACATTCAGCGCAGATGCTCAGTGGAGCAGTTGACATGATCCAGAATTAGCTTGTTTTTGAGTGTTTTCAGGTGGAGAACTGATATTCAGTGCTGTGGTTTGCTGACCTTGTTCCTCTAGGGGCAGGAACAACATGTTTAGGGACTTTGGATCCCTCAGATTATCGACATTTCATGCTTCATGCTGTAAGGCACAAAAATGTCTATAACAATCGATACCATACAAATTGATTGGGTTCTAAATATAAAGATGCAATGTGTACCTTTTGTGTGTGTTTCACATCACGTAGATTAAAATAGTGCTCCATTTGTAGTATCCATGTTACTGGATCATTGTTGTCAATCTTCCTCATAATTATCTTTGGAATGTGGTTGGAATTCAACCCAAGGTTAGAGTCTCTAAATTCATGATTAACATTCCTTTTTTCTCATCATGAGTTTAATGGAACACCTTGTCACCATTAGGAAGGATTTCTTGTAACAACTTTGTCAAACCTTCCATTTTTGCTTTTAAACCATCCTTCAAATCATCCATTTTTGTTTCTAAACCATCCTTCAAACCTTCCATGTCCCTTTTTGTTTTTTATTCTAAACCATCCATCTTAAAATTCATCATCGCTTCCAATTCATTTTTTTATTACTCTTTGTGAGACTGAAAATTGTTGTATTTGATCTCATAATTTTGATATATCATATTGAATTTATTCCTCTTCTTCATGCGTCATATTAGAATTTTCTAGTTTCTTACGAGGTGTATCTATTTTTTTTTGTGAGTTATATTGGAACTAACCATATATATTCTTCACTATGCCCTTTTAATCACTTCAAACTGATTTTCCAAACAAAAGTTATTCAAGTTTAAAAAATACACTCATTTTTTCTTGTTTTTTGGAGCTTGATTTTGAAACTATTGTTTCTTTTTAGTTTTGGCTCCCTAAGGTCTGAAATTCGGCCTTGTGGTAGAACACTAAGTCTTATTTCCAATTCCACAATTCAGACAAAGATTGGATTATTCAATATTGAGTTATGCCAAATCTCCCACAATGACCTAATTATGGATTGGTTCAGTAGAGAAAACTTGTAGGGATGCCACATGTCACTATTTCAACCTTCAGCCTTAAAAATTGATGAGCACCAGTATTGCAGCAAGAATGCTGCAACTCCTGGGGCTACCAACTTTACTTTATCAACCTGGGGTTCATACAAACTTGGAGGTGACAGTGTTGTATATGCAAGTAAAAGTGGTGGTTCTTCCCTTTGTCACTGTTCAAATGGCAATAGACCACTAGGGTTTTTCAAGCTAGACTTCTATGGATTCAAAAGAAGCTTAATTACTGATGAGCGAAAGAGAAATCTACTCTAAGAGAAAGCTTGTCTACTGCAGTAAGGAAAAAGACTGAAATCAAATGCTAAAACACACCATTTTCTAACTAATTGCTGAGAGACTATGCTTTAAAATGCTAAGTTAACATGTTTTCAATCCTACTGTCTCAAGCATGTAAATTCAAAACATCACACATTCTACTACTATGCATATAAATGACTAAAATAAATCTATTTTTCTTTGCCTTTTTTAGGGAAAAGTGTAAAATCTAATCTCTTTTGGTGATGTGGCAGGTGGCTTAGGGATGCTCGTGAATGGTTAGAAGGTTGGGGAGACCATCAAGTGACATTTTTTAAGCTTCCTAGAGGCTTTTCCCTCAATTCATCCTCAAAACATGCCACTATAGGAAAACCTACATGATTCCCTATATTTCTACAAGATACAGCTGAGAGAAAAATGATGGGTGTCAAGGGTGATGGAAGGCTTAGGGAAGGTGGTTGGAGGATGGAATGAGGTAAGGAAATACCTAGGGTCACTCGGAACTCAAAACCAAGGTTGGAAAGATGGTTGGATTTGCTCAACAAGATTGGAGAAGTTTCCTTGCAAGATGATGAAATTGGTGAGGGTCTAGTGAAAGAAAGGAATGATCATGGATGGATGAAGTTGGAAGGAGGTCATTGACTATGATATCTCCCTGTACTTCAGAAACACATGCACTGCATCAAACATTGATATTTACCCAAAAATCATGTAAACAACAAGAATTTCAATGATCTAGGAAAACAAAGTTTAATGAGCTAACGTCTACTTCATGCATGAAGGAAACTTGCATAATAAGATGGAATCATTGATGAGATATGATGTAAGACTGAAGATGGAAGAAATAATAACTAAATCCTACTCTTGCAAACTGATCAAATGTCGGCCTAAGTACAGAAAACCCTAAATTCTATGAGAAAGTAGAATTCTGTCTTTTTGGGGTTGCATAGGAGTTCTTTCCTCAAATCATGATCCCTGAAGGAAGAAGTGAGGCCAAAACACCTATTAACGTCTTTTTGATGTTCCTTTATCTCTTCTAAACTACTGCTGAAGTAAAGCACAAATGGAATCAAACTAATCAAATCTACACTACTTGCAATGAAATACTTCTAAAGACAATTCAACTATGAAATCAATCTAAGCATACAGATACAAGAAGAGGAGCCTTTTCTGCTAGGGTTGGGCCCTAACCCAAGAGCTTCATCCCTCTGAGTTAACTCAGTGTTGGATCAAGGAAAATCTCATTCTCATTATCAAATTAGGAAATCACATAGCAATGTCTTCCATAAGTCTTGAACTCAAAAAGGACTAGTGTTTTTATAGCTAAATTTCGAATCCTAATGAGGCTCTAGGCCTCTTTATTTATACAACTGAAGTCTCCAACAAATTCCTCAAATCTAGGGAGCCTCAGCTCCCAAACTCGAGATAAACTAAATCTTTGACTGTCACTTGCTCGGATGCCTTTTGATCTCCATGACTTGGCTGCCTGTACTCCGAGCTAGTGTGATTGATGGAGGAATATTCGAATGGGGGAGGATTTAAATGAGGAGGATTTACCTCCTACAATCTCTCTTCCTTGTCCCATTCAAGTTTCAGCCCTTAATCTTGCCAAAATTCCCTGATTTTCTCTAACAAACCTACATTCAATGCACATAAGTCCACTAGGCATAATATCTCAGTTTGACTCATCTCATTAAACAAAATATAATCAAAATATGTAATAAATTGTGAGAAGAGTTTATTTGACTAAGCTAGGAGGTGAATTAAGGTCCATACAGTTACCCAATGATGAGGCTCATCATTACCCCCCTACTGAAAGTGGTGCTCATCCTCTGAGAAAATCAATCAATATCCATGTCTTTCATAGCTTTAGTGGCCTCCCTGACATCCCATACTTCTATTGTAGTTTCCTCTTCTTGTGCATAGAATCTTGCCTTCCTTTCTATCTCCTCCCACTGCTTTCTTTCTTTCTATTCCTTCCTTCCTTCCTTCTAGCATCCGTAAGAGAAGTGGTGGACTGAGTTTCAAGCCAATCCAATTGACTTTGAGTCTTTGGAGGGTTTTCTTGTACATGGGTGTCCTGTTTAGTGGTTCTCTCATTCTTTTGAGGAGAATGGTACTCTCTGATTTTCAAAATGTATGGAAAAGTATCCCATCTCCTTTGGAAAGCTTGCATGTTGTCATCCCCTAACAACCTGAACATATCCTCAAAATGTGTACTTGCTTGTTCTTGGGCAGCAAGATACCTAGGTGCAAGTTGAGGATCATTTGCAATTAAGCTATGTGCACTGATGACAGCCATTAGATTGGACTGCTCAGCTCTTGTCATGAGAGGCTCTGTTTGTTTCCTTTCCATTATCTTCTTCATTCTGCAGCCCTTGCTTCCTCATAGTTCATGCATGATGCCAAATCCATCAACTGCAAATACCCTAGTTTTGAATTAGGGTCCCATACATTCATATCTGTCAAGGCAAAGTTATGTAGGTAGAACTCAAACATCTTAGCCCTATCCTCTAGTGTGCTTTGATCACAAATATCAATGAACTGTCTATAATCCTGGAATGGCATAATGCCTCTCTGTGCTAGGGTCTTGATTTGGAACTGTAGCCATTGTTCCTTAAGTTATAATGCATAGGACTTAGATGGTATCCTGCACTGGATTGCCTCTAAGGATAGACTGGCCATGGATGCCAATTGATTCTATATTTCTTGTAGTTTTCCTTTCAACCATGCATTTCCTGCCTCCAACTAAGCTTTCATTATGGCCACTCTGTCCCTCAGGCTACTCAGTTCTCTTCCCATCTCCTTAATATTTTCCTCCATGTGACCTATGTCCTCCACTCCCTTGGACTTGGAAATCTGCATCCATCTATGTGTTCTTTCTCTTTCTTTCTCGAGTTCAAAGAATAATGGGATGGAATTTTTTTATGGAATGACCCTACCCCCTTCAATAAACCTGTAGTAGGAGTCAATGATAGGTTGAGGACTAGTTTCCCTCAGCTCTGGATCCTCCTTGTTTGTTTATTGCTGCATACTCCCTTCTTTATCCAATTTCTAATTTTCTTGTAGGTTTAGCAGAGTTTCCTATAGGATTTCTTCTGCTTCCTGTAGGTCCTGTTGTGTATCCTATAGGATGTCCTTTCCTTTGGATGAGGCAGATCTAGTCACAGGCCTTCTCACATAAGTGATAGGAGACTTAGGGGAGGCTTGTCCTGAGGATCCTTCTCCTTGAGTTTGTATAAGGGGATCCATCTTCTCATACTGCTTAGGTGAGTCTTCAATAACAATAGGAACCTTGGTGGGAGTTTTAGGTTTTCCCTACCTTATTCTTGTAATTTTTCTTGTCCTAAAGTATAATGGAGTTTGTCTTTGTCTTTTGCCTTTTTTTTATATAGGGGTGCTAAGGGCGGTGAGGGAAGTTGTTGCCTCTCTCTTAGTAGGTTCTGGAGACACCCTAGGTGACTCCTCCTTTTCTTCTACCTCCTCTTTTCCATTCCCCTTTTCATCTTTGTCTTTCTCCTCTTCTTCTCCCTCTAGTTCCTCACTTTGTTCATCAGTTTCCTCCTTGGCATCTCCTTCTGTCTCTTCACCACTTTCCTTCTCTTTTTCTTCTTCTTCTTCCTCATCTATTTCCTCTTCATCCCTCTCTTTTTCTTCTTCCTCTTTTTCAGTTTCTTCTTCATCCTCTTCACTGGCAGTGGGGCTCTTGTCATATTCAAGGGCTTTTATATCTCCCTCTATTTGCATGTCTCTGAAAGTTTCCCATGTGATAGGAATTCTGAGGTGTTGGAGGGCATCTTCTATGATGAGTCTAATTAACCCATGATGGGCTAGTTGTTGATGGTTTCCTTCCTGCACCTTCATGCTCATATCTATCATTGATTGGAGAAGGAAGTAGGGTATGCTGAGTCTGTGTTGAGGAGGTGTGTCTGCCCCAAACCTCAATTCTTCAAGAAGCCTAAAGTGGTATCCATATACCACATTGTACCTACCTTCACATGATATATATTTTATAAGGTGGTAGCTTATTTCATTCTGTTAGACTCCGTCTCATGTTAGAGATAGATTCTTCTTCAAAACCCTGTTTTGAAGAAGAAATCATTAATATGTAATTTGTCATGACATTCTATAGCTCTACAGCTCTTCAAATGACAATGTTTTGATGTGGATGATGAAGACAATCCCTGCAAAAGTTAGAAATGGATTTACATTCTCCGCAGCTTTATGAACAGGCTCTGGCAAGAGCAAGAGCTCAACAAGCCCGCATTCTAGCTTCACTCGACAATCTGCTGCAAATTCATTTATGATTTGATAATATAACAATTTGAAGAAAGTAGACATGACTTATTCAGAACTACGAGGCCAATATTTTGTGTTGACAGCATCTTTCGATGACATTGATGCAAGCATGTATGATGGGCGATGGCGAGGCTTTACAAGCTGGAAATAGTCACAATCTTGGGCAAAATGTTTCTCGTGAAAATGGACAGCAATGTATGGCAAACTTCTTGGGCAGTAAGCACACGCATGGTGGGTGGCATTATACAGGCTTGATGCTTCCACCAAGAACGATTCCAATATGGAAGAATCTGAATTTGGCAGAAACAGAGTATCTACATCAGAGCAATCGATTAGCCTCCTATGGCTCGGCTTCATTAAGCCTTCAAAATTCTGGGCCTAAGGGTCACATTTGTGGTGAAAATTGCAGGGTTCTAAAGTAATAAACCTCGGTCCTCTAATTGTGGTCATCAAGTTCTAAATTCACCTTTAGTACAGTTCGTTGTCTCCTGTGGTGAATCCTGAAATACTTGCGGATTAAAGTCTTACGGCATACGGTAGAAGAGGTCGTTGGAGCATGCAGAGAAGATATAGAACCTGGGAGGGCTAAAATGACATCTAGCATGAGGGATCAAGTAATGTATTCAAACCTTGACAGACATGGAATCAAACAAGAAATAATAAACTGATATATTTGATGATATATATTTTTCTTGATGAATGTCCGAAAAACAAAAACTGAAAGTGCATGGTGGTATTGGTGAAGACGGGTTGGAGTAACTGTTGGGGTTATGGGTACTAAAGGTGAAATGCATTCTCTCAATCCTAGCATTACTGTCAAAGAAGATGGTGACATTCTGTCACTCGAGGAGAAATTTCAGGTGGAACAGGCATAAATCTTACCCCACCTCCAACGTCCATTATCAGGTGTCGGTAATAGAGGTGAAAACTGTACCTGGAATGACTCCTTCCACTGTTTTAATACACCAGGCACTCGCTGAAGACCCCCCGATGTATCCTCAACAATTTTTTAGGACGGTTACTGACTTAGCTTTATTGCGGTCTAAAAAAAACTAAATGTCCTTTGGAATCAAGATGGTACTACTATATTTTCAAGCCAATGGTGAGGACCGAATTGAAACTGTAAACATTTTATGGGATGTTGTGGGGTCGGCATCTTGGGTTCCGAAACTGAAAGGACAAGGGCGAAATTGCGGTAGAAATAATGGTTGAAGCAGATGAAGTGAAGCAACATGGCGATGCATAGAAGATTGTCCTGGATGCATGCTTACCTTTTATGGATTTACTAGATTTGTTTCAGTTCTATAGCAAAGCAGCTGGTAAATGGTAATCTTGATGAAAAATCAAATATTCAAACATTTGTTTTTCGAAAACTAAACATGAATACTTGGTGCTTCCCAGCTTACAATCGAAAGCTGTACAAGAGGAAATTATAATGGTTTTGAAGGTTGTTTACAGGCCACAGTTTTCCACAATTTCACATAGTCATAGAAATGGAAGAGGACAACATTCGGCTCTAAAATACATTCAAAATCAGATTCACAATTCTGATTGGCGGTTTAGCATGGTCACATAAAGGAAACTGCACTTTCAGATTTTTACGGTTTAGCATGGTCACATAAAAGAAACTTGATGCTTCAGTCTTTATGAAATTAGTCGCTGCAATGAAAGGAAAAAAAAAAATCCATGATGATAGCCTGTACAAATTTCTGGGCCAGATGTTCGATGCTGGATGTTCTCAACCTTTATCTGATATGCAGGTATTCAAGGCTATCAATCCAGGTTGTATCTTAGAAGATTTCGTGAGATGGTATTCCCCACCCGATTGAAGTGAGGTTGATGTGGATCATCTTTCTGATGAGACCAGCGCTAAGGATGATGTTTCTAGCAGACATGGTCGTCGAAAAGATGTTGGAGGCCATGCTTAATTTAGATGCCAGTTAAACGACTATGTGGGGAGTAAACGACTGGAGTTCGCGGGTCAGTTAATTGCTTTGCTCTCGGCGGAGTTGTTCAAAAGCATGCACTTCCAAAATAGGAAAATTACAGTCTTTTCAGGGCGGAGTTCCATCTATTCAAACGGTGCCAGAACAACAGAATAGGATTCGATTCCTATTTCCCCAGATTTTAATTAATGATTCAAGCAGGATTTACGCTCCATGTGTCAGTCATTAGAGGATTTTAGGGAAAGGCTGTTCTATATTTAACATAGAAAATGCTCATTTCTAATTTTGTAATGGTAACAGCGCAGAGGTTTTGTGGGATCAATCGGTTGTTTTTAGAATAGCTTTATTTAATGTATAAAAAAATAATCATTTGGGAGAGCGGAGGTAGTTAGTTAAAACAGCGCCCCTGTTTTGGGCAGCTTTTTTATTTAATGTATTAAAAATTCATTTGTAGAAGAGTTTTTTTTTTAGAGGAAGAGAGGAGAGTTTTTTCTGAGCGCTGGGAGCTGCTGGAGAAGCAGAGAGCTTTTATTGTACAGTTTTTTGCAGAGAATTTAATGGAATTTCACAGCTCTGTTTGCTGAGATTCATGTGGTATGTTGATTTAGCATAAGTTTTTCCCTTTGTCTCATATGTAATCAGTTATATTCCATTTCATTTCATGACCCTTTCAAGCTGAACAAATGAAGTGATTAGGTAGGAATTCATAGTATTATATGCTCCTCCTATAAGTTTGTTCGCATTCGATGTTTTCTACTATTTAAGGAGGATTCAGAGTTATTGTCTGCCCTCCTTAACTCCTCACCAGTCTTGCCATCCCGTTTGAAACCAGATTTGGTGTTAAATTGCATGCCTACCTTGCCTCAGTTGACAACCTGTGTAGTCATTATATTTTTCTGTTTGAAGCTGTGATTTTGCCCATGTAGCCCAGAAAAGCCCTGTCATTCCATTAAAAAACCCCAAAAATCATCAAATCAAACCCCCTATCAATTTACTAGCCTAAAATCCTTTTTCTTAATTGGTCAGCCTAATCATATTGAAAGATCTATCAAATCTGACCCGAGAGAGCCTTCTCATACCTCGTAGGGCTAGCTACGAGGTGAAATGGTTTGATGTAGCCTTGAAGGTTTACCTTTTCAGCCTGAGGTGAAATCTCAAGCGCTAACACATTCCATTGATATGGTAGGCTAGCTCTTCTCACTCCATTTTTTTCTTCCATGGCCTCCTCTCCCTCTAAAAAGAATTCCTTCTTTGTCGTTTGGCTATTTCCCTTGTCCTTATTTCTCTAAGGCACTCCTAAGGGAAGTGTGGTAATTCTGCCTATGATTTCAGGGGTGAGTTCTATCGTGAGGCCTCTCACCACAACAGTGGCATGGGTCCTAGTCAGTGGAATGAGGGAGAGAGCAAAATCTATGGCTAGTTCATCATCGTACTCCCTCAATTTCTCAAAGTAACCCATCTAATTATGTCTCGTGAATATCTCTAGCATAGGAGGGTGCTGATGAATCCTCATGGTGTTGATGGCCTCCCTTCTATTAAACCCCCCTATCATTTTTTCTGATGGATGGAGGAGTATATATGTCTGATACAAAATTTTATTGAAGGAGGAAATTTAACTGAAATTTCTATGGATACAATTCCCTTATAATGCAATCAATTTCAGCTAACTAGAAGATTTTTTATGTTCCTTTCACTTTAAGAAATGTGGGGAAATGTAGAGCCTACCTCCTTACAATGCTTGATGGAGCTTCTTCCTACAAGATGTCCTGTAGCTGCTTCTCCTTCAAAAAAAATTAATCATTTTCTATTGCTTGGACCTGAGGATGATTGGCATGGGAAGAGAAGGGGTCTAGGGATTTGTGCATGAGGAAAAATAACCTTCAGGTGTTGTCCCCTTTCTCTCTGTATTCATCCTCTTTCCTATGTGTTTTTTTCTTGAAAACTGTAAGTTTTTTGAAAATTGACTTTGGTGATGAATGCAGGGGTGATCATGGTCGAGAGAGGTATGGTGAGGAGATGGTGAAGTAGGGATTTATTTTTTTTGACATGGGAAGGTCATTCCCTTGCTCCAGGGTTACTTCCTTTAGGATTCCCAAGCTACTGTAAATCCTACAGGATCATCCCATAGGTTTTCAAGGAATGCTATAGGTTTACAAGGAATCCTGTAGAAAACAAAGAAACCTTGCAAACTGAGGAAAATGAGTGGAAAAATGGAAGGAATGATGGAATGATGAAGGATAATGAATGGAGAAATAAAACATGAGCTGGACAGGTCCCTTTTTATTCTCCATTGTTGCTCTGATCGTCCTCCTGCTGACCTGCAAACAATAATTTCTTAATTTTTTTTATTTTTATTTTTTTTCTGAAAAAACTAATCTGCCTCCAAGAGTTTTTCATCCTAACTACTTTCCATGGGTGATGTTGGCTTATTGGGGCCTGACCAGGTTCAGAAGTGTATTAGCCAAACAAATCCTGCACTACCAGCCCTTTTGGCAACAGCCCGCAGAGCACGGACTAAAGTCTCACCCGAGGTAGTAGGGGAGGGTGCTGGAACCAAGTTTCCGCACCCTAGGGATGTCTTGATGAGAGCTTGGAAGGTTCGCTAACCGATCTACACCCTCGCGCCAATCCGTACTGCTGTCAGGCTTCCGCGTAGATCCGCCTCTTAATCTTCGTTATTATCGAGCTTATTATAGATTAGATCTAACTCTTAAGGTCTTTAAGAAAACATTTAACACTTATACCCAGAGCACGCACCCACAACTCTTAGTGATTTGCATAAACTCAGATCATAAACATAAATGTAGAAATTATAACAGTTGCATAAACTAGAATATAAACAGATTCACAATGTTCCAGAACCAACTTATCTTTATTAATAACTTCTTTTCAATACAATCCACTTCTTGCTCTGCGCACACAGCTGCAGGGGTCAGCACACACAACTGTGAACTTACCAAGCCTCCATGCACACAGCTACGGAGCCTCTATTTCCCACTACAACCCTAGACTCAGACTTACAGACTCAGAGTGAATATTGCGTTCATAAACCCATAACATTCAAGATCAAAAACAAAAACTGCCTTATACCCTTAGAGCCTCTCTTTATTTATACACTCCCATGGTCCACAGACCATGGGCAAGCCGACTCACTTTCTATTTTCTTACATTATTTTTTGGGGGATAACCCTTTGACTCAACTCATTACAATTCGCACTCCGCGCACCTCGTGGAGCCTTTACCATACTCTTACCCGAAATTGTGGGCTTTGAGCCCCAAAACCGTTACACGGGGGATCCACTGCCCAACAGGCCCCCAACACAATCATCCTGACTCATCTCAAGTCACTCAGCTGGTGCATTGATCTTTGCTCGTAGTTCCTTCAGCAACCTCTGCGCTGCACTAACATCTACCACACATTCTTCTGCTATCTGTTGTATCAATTGTGCCCAACTTTCTGATGCATTTTCAGAACCACACTCCTGCCTTAGCACATATGTGTCCTGCAACTGGGTCAGCTTCCCCTTGATCGTAGTGGTGATTGTGAACGCTTCCTCAAGCCAAAGCTAGATGCGCACATTGAGCCCATCTTCCCACTGTCATGCAGCGTCCACCTGCTCCTTCAGAGCCTGGGCCTCCCTCATCCTCGCCAAGTGCTAAGTGATAGCGACCGTGTGTGCAGTCCCCTGGACATTGTCATAAGCCTACTGTAACTCTCGTGCTTCTATCTCCATCTGCTGCAACGTTGGGTCTTCTTGTAGGGATGTGAGAATAAGAAGGGACTGATCCAAAAATCCCATGCAGTCTTGGACAACGCACTCTATCACCTCCAATCCTACTTGAATTGCGTAGTGGCGCTACTCTCTAACTTCTAGGGATGTAGTAGGCTGCGTCGTCATCCTTAGCTCCATGATCTACAAGTTCAACACCCACTATGCTTTCGCAGCCTCCTCTTATGCCCTACAGAATCCTGCCACCACGTGATGAATCTTTTCGGCTGTTGGGAGTTCCCCTGGCACAGCTAGTTCGGGTATACTGCTATAGACCTCCTCCATGGCCTGTTCCAATCCTCTGTTATGTGCAATCAAGTCATCACATTATAAACTGATCTGCTCTAGATTCCCTTTTTGCTCCATTAATACTTGGATGGCATGGCCTTCCCTGGCGTGGAGCTCAGCAGTAACCCCATCTTGCAGTTGGTATAAGGTTTCTCTAGGAAGGGGGGCCATCTTCAACCCCCAACCCCTCATTTCGCCTTCTACCTCTGCTAGAACAGCGCCTGCAGGTAATACTAGGGTGTTCATTGTGGGGCCGCACACCATCTGCTCTGTTGTGAGTGTGCCTTCCACGCGATTTGGCATCATCCCTCCTAGGGGTCGCACCTGTAGCACCTGCAACTGTGCCCTAAGCTCCCCCAACATAGTTGTTTGCTCTGTCATCAACTTCTGCAAAACATCCTTAGTGTCCTCGCATGTCAGTCCGCTGCTGGCAAGAAAATCTTTCTCCAAGGCTTTTGCTGTCTTAGCCTTTTTGCGGGCATGGGGCTGCTCCTGGGCACGCGACTTCTTTAGTTGAGTCAATGCCATGGTCAGGTCCGTGCGTTCCTCTATCTCCACTTCCGCCTGTATGCCCTGCTCCATGGACAGTTCCTAAGCCTCCACAACCTCTTCGATGGGTGCAATGATGCTCTCTGCTATTGTTTCAGTCACCTCCCACTATGTGGTCGTTTTATGTTCCTTGCACGATCTTTCTACCAACTTTGTGATGTGCAGCTTGATTTCCTTCTTCATTTGCTGTGTCGCAATCTTTTCTACTTCGGCTAAATCTGGGGCACACCACTCTGGAGGCCATGCTGCCATTACCTCATAAATCGCATCATCTGTTGCAATGAACGGAAGCTTTACCCATGTTCGCTTTGGATCCTTCTATGCCTGGATATACAGATTATGCATGTCCACCTTGAACTTATCCGCACTTTGTAAACTGTTGTATACTATTGGGGATAACCATGATCTGCGAGCGATCCATGTCCGGATACTCGCCTCCATGAATATCCAAAACACCTTGATCTCACGAATCCTGTTGGCATCTTTTGTAGCTCGAAGCAAGTTATACCGCACGGCTTCAGGGAGATTCTTATCAATGTCGGGAAATTGGCTGCCCTTCGGCAGCTCTCCTGCAACCAGTAGGATTGTTAGGAGCAACCATGCATAATGGAAAGTCTTACCTTGCTCCTAGGCTTCCTGACAATTCATCAAAAATTCGTCACAGAGAAACTGTGCCCAGTTGAACTAAACCCCTTTTGCACATTGCTCCGTGAGCGCAATGACACAGGTTGGCACCTCGTCTATGCGGCATTTCCTCATGAGCTTACCATCCAGTAACTAGTTGGCGATGCACACCACTCAATCTTTGATGCTTGCTATTACATACCCTCTCTTGCGCTACTCCAACTTATATTTACCCTTCATGGCTTCTACCAGGCCCACGTCGCTACTTGGTCCGGCTATATCTGCGGGATCATTTCCTTTAGTTGGTAACTAGGAAATACGATGTATCAAATCAACCGTGATGGGAATTAGTTCCTCCAACTAGAGATACCCATTGTGTACTAGACATAGTAACTGTCGGATAACAAAATTTGTGATGGCCGCACAGTGATAGTGGGGTATCCACCTCAAATGGAGTAATCTTGCCTTTTCCACACCCCTTAACCATTTCCACTGCAGTAATTTCTCCTCGGCCAATTGCAGGAACTTCTCATTGTCTGCAAGATCCCAATCATCGAACTTGATACCCGGTACTCGACCTAGTGGCAAACCATCAAACCTTATTTCATCTGGAAGAAGTGGAGTCTGGAGCGTACTCTTCATGGCCTCCAGGTCCTTTGGTATCTTGGCCACCCCTTTCCACGGTGAGATATATGGTGGTAGTGAAGGTGCTTGGGAAACATTTTCCTCTTCCTCATCCTACGCTTCAATCTGAGCAATCAAGTCTTGCAAATCTTCCTCCTCCTCCTCGGGTTCGGTGGTGACTGCATTGCCCTTTTATACTATTGAAAATTTACTAAATCGTGGTGATACCCAGACTGGCCCCATAGTTTTCTTATCTTTCCAAGGTCACGGCATACGTGGGGACTTAGGAACCTCTGTGGCAGTGACCCCCTCCCCTGACTCCTCCTGGGTCAAATAGGGCACTTCCTCGCACCTTACTCTGGTTCTCATGATTTCTACCCTGAATTCACTCAGGGATGTACTCTCGGGGGGCCAGGTAGGTAGGTGCGTGTTGCTCTGCACTGGCTTGAATCTCAAATATGCAAGGGTTGTTTTGGAGCTATCCCAATAGTTTTTATAGGAACACGTGAATTTGAATTCAACCCTTCCCTCCACTTCTAATTCATTAATATCTTCTTGGTGGCAAATATTTTTGTATCTAACTCAAGACTCCTATCTTAATGGCCCATTGCCCGCTCCTCTCGGACATAACTCGGACTTGTTGTCATGAATAGTGACATCAACGGTCACTTCCCACCCTTCCCACTCGGCAGCGCAGACCATTCAGCACAACCGCAATCTTGCTGACCGACTAACCCTACATGGAACCTTTTTTCCACGCAAGTCTCCTGCAGACTTGTTTATAGTCCTGCGCCTCCTTTCAACTACTTGGAACGCTGAGACTATGCTTCCCACAGCTATTCAGGTGGTCGCACTCTAGGTGCGAGATTTCAACTTCCCTGCTAGCCCAGGCTACGAACACCTTTCAATTGCCTTCGTATCCATTAGCCCATCCTGCTCAGCTGTATATGGGACACTCCTCCATTGGTGCCGTCGCAACCATGATAGCAGGGTCGCAGCTCATTTGTGTACCATAGGAGGACCGACTAGGTCTAGTCCCCTTATTCTCAGATTTGCGTGGCCCATTTGTATGCTTCTAGTTTTCATTTTGCTGATTTCTCCGTCCAACATTGCACTTTTCCTCCTCAGTCATGCCCATTCTTCATCAATTTCGGAAAGCCTTTTGCTACCGCGCCGAATGGCTTCTTGCAACCGTCGAATTCCTTTGCCCAGGACCGCTGCGGAGGTTGCAAGCTTGGGAGTTTCTCCTATCCTCTTGGTTCCATCTTGTCTCACCATTGATAAGATCACCTTCGCCCTCCTCCTTTTGCTGATGGTCTTATAGGCCCATCGAACCCCTGGTACACATAGATTCCCATTAGTTCGTCTTATCAGGCGAACGTTGTTCATGCTCCCACCTATTTTCCTGATTGCTTTGTCACGAGCAGCTAGCAGAATGTGTCACTTCTCCTGCTGTCGTGGTGGGTTTTGATTCTTGATTATTAGTCTGTTAGGCAATCGCACAACATACATTTGCATCCTATGCCGTTAGGGGACGCTTAAGCCACTTTTCGCTCGCCTTCTATATTCGTGCCTTATCCTCCTAGTCTTCGGATGTGTAGTCCATGTCGGTGCAGTTGTCACGCACAACACCCTTATTTGCGCACCATGCTACTTCCATTCTAGTACCATGTTTTCATAGTGATCTATGGGTTCCTCCATGTTCATTGCACCCTCATCAATTGGCAGTTCCCTTGCTTCGGTTGTCACGTGTCGTTGTGATCTAACCATCATATTACAATTTAGTGGTGTTACTTCATGCAATCAGTTCTGCCATCGCTCTATCTCTTCATTAGAATCCAACGTGCAGGAACTATCGCGTTCCCATGAGATTCTCCCATCCGCTATCGGATTCACCCAATCCTGGTCTTGCACTGTTATCTGGTAGATGCAGTCCAATTCATCATTGTTGTCCTCATCGCACACAGGTTTAGTGTAGCGCAAGCCTTCGGCCAAGTCCAGTGGAACTACAACACGTAGAGACTTTTTCTCAAATATCATTTTTCGTCTTTTTAGGTTAATGACTCCATTCATATCCGTCACCTAATCTATCCCTAATAATTCGGGGTAAGGGTTACTGTCATCCACAATTTCTATTACCTCAAAATCCATTTGTGTGCTCGCGCCTTCAATGTCCACTATGACTCCTTGCAATCTCCCCATGGGCAAGACCTTTTGTTGGTTCACCATCTGTAATTGAATAGGAGACCATTGTAGTGCGAGCCTGCCCATACATTCCCAGGTCTGTTTAGGTAGCACATTCACATCCAACCCCAAGTCCAGAATGACCTGATCCATATCATAGTCACCAATCTGTGCAGCTAATCGCATTTCGCACTTGGTGCGCAGAGTATGCTTGCCTAGTTTCCGGACCATGCGTGGTTCACCCGACCCGGCACACCTAGTTATTAGCTCTTGCAATCCCTTAACTACTTTATTTTCCCGTAGTAGCTTCATGCATGTCTCTAAAAAGGTAGTTAGCATAGAAGGATCCATTTCTGGTTCAGTTTGATCCTTGCTACCTGAAGTAGAGGCCTCCGCAAAGCTCTTCTTAGCTTCCATGAATGTCTCCCTCACACGTTCCAAATCAAACTCAGGTTGCTTTGTAGGGGCCTTGCGAACCCATGTATCCTCCTCTGGTTGTTTCCCCTTATCCTCCCCTATGGTTGCACCACTTCTGAGCACCATGTTCACGTTGGGGTCCTCTTCGCGCGGTTCAACCTTCATCATTTGGATATTCTGTGTTGGAGTAGACTGAAGCACCCCCTTTTCCCGCATCTATGCAATTAGTGTGGGACAATCTACCACTTCATGATTAAATTGGTAATAGTACGAGCAACATGTCATGGTCGGGTTTGTACAGTCACACGCGTAGTGCCCAGGCCCTCCACAATTGTAGCAAATCAATTGTCCTCGCCCTCTTCCGAGTCCCATTCCTCCCCGTCCTCATCCTTGTCCCTGGAACCCACGGTGCTCTATTGTTGCGGCTGGATCCTGACCTCGCGCCTCAGTCTGCATCCTGTAAGTAGGTGTCTGATCCATCAACAACTCATAACTTTGGCAATTTTTTTCATTGTGGCCCATCGATCTACAAAACTTGCAAAATAGTTGTTGGGTGGGTTGTGTAAAGTTTTGTAATAGATGGCAGTTTTCCATTGTATGCTTTCCTCCCACTTGATAGATCACACACCAAAGTGCGGCTGCCGTGCTTGGCCCCACCAGTGCCTCTGGTCTTAACGGCATCGGTCTCCCCCCCCAGCCAAATAGTTTGCAAATACCGGACAATGATCCTTATCGTGACCTTGGCCTATACATTTTATGTTCCATAACTTTGCGCGTGCTTCTAGCCGAGGTGCCTTATCTTGTTTCAGACTTTGCATCTCCAAGCATAGATTTTGTAGTTGCGCATGGATTTGCTGAACTCCCAACCCAAGATCCTGTATTAGAGTCTCATGCAACCTCATCGCTATCTCTAATGCTTCAGCTTGAGTTGAGATCTTCTGTTGTGATAGTGTCATCCTCAGATGCGGTGTCAACGATGCCACAAACCACGCATGATGTTGTGCATATGTCAGCGTCATGTTAGCCTCATGGATCGTACTCTTCAGTCTCTGATCCAGGTCCCAAGGGGTTTCACTTGGCAGCATCACGATCTCCTTGAACTTGATGATCGACTACGTCTCTGACTTCGGCCGGCTAAATTCTTTGTTCAATGCATCATGGATCTCTTCTATTCTCGCATTTGGATGATCGCTAGAGTGCTTTATATACCACGTAAATGCACAATCCTGCAGTGCGCTTACTAGAGTAGCCTTTTTAATGTTATCATCTGTAACACCTTGGGCTTCCCATACTACCTTTACCACGAACCAGAACTGATCTGGTTCCTCATTTCCTACGCCTCTAAATACAAGCAACTTGATCGCACTCACCATTCCAACCCTTGGTGGTGGTGGTGGCGGGGAAGCTGAAGAAGGGGTTGATGAAGGTGGAGTTGATGTAGGTGAAGTGGGTGATGGCATGGATGGAGGTGGTAATAGTGGAATGTGTTGCTTTATCAACCAGACCGCAATTCTCAGAGAGAACCCAACAAGCTCCTCTTGCTTTCTCGCGACAGTGAAATCAGGGGACTGTTTTCTAATCCTTTGATCCCTTGTTAGCCTCTTCCACTCTGCGTTACCCCAGACATCAATGGATTCGCATAACCCATTTTTCACATAACAACATTTTAATCTAGGTATTCAACGATTTGATGTACTTACCCCGCGGTCCCTTAAGAAAACACCTTTCCGCTTCGCTGTAACTCACAGTTGTGTATATCACGAACTCAGTGATAAACCCTCCTATTATCCAATCTAGCCACTAATCTACCGCCTGTGCGATTTTATCCTCAGATGCCTCTAACCTACGTACCAACTCTGGAGTCCACACTATGGGTTGATTTATTTTGTACCTTCCCAGACTGTCAGCTAGCCTCGTGATCCACTCATACAGTTTTAACAAGAAGGTTGTGAAGAAGATCTCGTGGATCTCTGTATATATGTAGCGATCCAGCCACCTCTTCTCAGATATCTGCGGGTTTTTATTTTCCTATACCATAAACTCTTGCAGCTTCAGATCCAACCAATCTTCAATCTCTTTCTTCGTAGGGTTCTAGTGTTCCAACATCAGACATCCCTTAGGCAGATCCTGGTCCCGGCAACAGAACCATTTGTTGGCTTATTAGGGCCTAACCCAAGTTCGGAAGTGTATTAGCCAAAAAAATCCCGCACTACCGGCTCTTTCGGCAATAGTGAATGGAGCGCGGACTAAAGTCTCACCCGAGGTAGTAGGGGAAGGTGTTGGAACCAGGTTTCCGCACCCTAGGGATGTCTTGATGACAACTTGGAAGGTTCGTGAACCAATCTATGCCCTCGTACCAATCTAAATTGCTATCAGGCTTTCGCGTAGATCCTCCTCTTAATCTTTATTATTATCGAGCTTATTATAGATTAGATCTAACTCTTAAGGTCTTTAAGCAAACATTTAACACTTATACCCAAAGCGCATACCCACAACTCTTACTGATTTGCATAAACTCAGATCATAAACATAAACGTAGAAATTATAACAGTTGCATAAACCAGAATATAAACAGATTCACAATGTTCCAGAACAAACTTATCTTTGTTAATATCTTTGTTTCAGTACAATCCACTTCCTGCCCTGCGCACACAGTTGCAAGGGTCCGCGCACACAGCTGCGGACTCTACCAGGCCTCTGCGCACACAACTGCGGAGCCTCTATTTCCCACTACAACCCTAGACGTGGATTTACAGACTCAGAGTGAATATTGTGTTCATAAACCCATAACATTCAAGATAAAAAACAAAAACTGCCTTCTACCCTTAGAGCCTCACTTGACTCACTTTCTATTTTCTTACATTATTTTCGGGTGGACAACCCTTTGACTCGACTCATTACAATTCGTGCTCCATGCTGGAGCCTTTACCATACTCTTACCCAAAATTGTGGGCTTTGAGTCCCAAAACCGTTACACGGGGATCCACTACCCAACAGGTTCCTCAAGAGAGGTTTTCACCCATAGATCTTTTTATTTCTCTTTTTTTTCTTTCTTTTTGACACCATTGGGCCACCTCAAGAGGTTTTCAACCCAACAGTGGGACTTAGGCACCTCATGTAGGTTTTCACTTGAGTCTCCTTATTTTTTCTTTTTTTTCTCTTCAGTGACTTGATGAGATAGGAGTTGAGACTTGCTCCACCACCATCATTGTTTTGTTGATACCTTCAATGAACGCTTTCTTTGACAATGGCCTCTTGTAAATTTTCAATATGTTCTCGTTAACAAGTAAAGGAATGGCCTCTACATATATGGTTCTAATCTGCATTGAACCATTATCATGACATTTCTCTATGACATAAGGCCCTAACCATCTAGTCCTTAACTTGCCCTTAAAGTATTTATATCTAGAATCATATAACAAAGCACAATCACCTTCTTCAAATTGCTTATCCTTGATGTTCTTGTCATGCCAGATCTTCCTCTGAATTTGAGTCACCTACATGTGTAGGAGGGCCTGCATTTTAAACTCATCTAACCCATTCAGCTAGAGAAATCTCTCTTTTTGGGCACTGCTGAGATCTATATCTAGTTGGGCTACCATCCTCAATGTATTATACTCAAATTAATTGGGCAGTAGGGCATTCTTCCCATAGACCAACTCATAGGTTGCGAATCCAGTGGTGGTCTTCCAGGTGGTATTGTAGGCCCAAGTGGCCTCAACTAATCTATCTGCCCAATCTCTTCTGCTACTGCTAACCACTTTGGTCAAAATTCCCTCCAACGCTCTATTGGTCACCTCCATTTTCCAATTATCTTGTGGGTGATAGGGAGTGGAGGTTCTATGCCTGATCTTGTGATGAATTAATAAGTCTTAAATCATGTTGGATGTAAATTAGTTGCCTTGATCAGTGACCAGTTCTCTAGGGTACCCAAACTTGTAAAAGACATTTTCCCTTAAGAACTCAGCCACCTTCTCCTCTGTTGCTACCTTGATTGCCTTGGTTTTAGCCCACTTAGTCATATATTTAGTGCACACAATGATATATTGTTTTTTCTTGGAATAAGGGTCAATAGGTCCAATGAAATCCATGCCTTACTTGTCAAATGGCTCGTAATTCACTTGCAGTTGCAGAGGCATTTCATCCCTTGGAGTAGGCTTTCCCGTCCTTTGGCACTAATCACACTGACTAGTATATCTTCTCACATCCTGATCAAGAGTAGGCTAATAATAACCAGCTTGTAACACCTTGAATGTTTTCCTCTTTGCTACAAAGT
The DNA here is from genome assembly GCA_031772625.1 of Pinus tabuliformis. NCBI lineage: Eukaryota > Viridiplantae > Streptophyta > Pinopsida > Pinales > Pinaceae > Pinus > Pinus tabuliformis. The sequence goes on along the minus strand of CM062817.1, from coordinate 1,843,570,535 downwards.
GACCTCCACAAGGCCCATCATGACAGGTCAGAAGGATGTCAAAGACTTCCTCCTCCCTGACACATCTTCTCATAATTTGATCCAGACCTAGTTTGAAGAGGTTGCCCCCAATCCAAGTGAATGGGGCACTCTTCCTCACAATCTTGCTTTTCTCTTTGGAGGGAAAATTTGGTAGGAACTGTGCAGATACCAAATAGTTTTCTATGTCAGCAAACCATGGAGAGAGGGCTGAAATGGTGAATAAGTATTCATCTAGTAACTGATCATCAACCATTCCTTCCTCACCTGCAGGAAAATTTAATCTGGACAAAAAATCTGCAACAAAATTTTCCTTGCCAGGCATATCAACAATTGTTAGATCAAACTGTTGTAATAAAATTAACCATCTAATAATTCGAGCATTCACAATAGACAGGAGCTCCTTTTCAGTCACAATGTAGTTCAGTTCAGCCTTAGACAGATTCTTACTAATAAAGTAAATGGCATAAGGCAATTTCTCATATATCTAGCCTAGAGCTGCTCCTATGGATTTGTGTGAGGCATCAGCATGTATATGAAAAGGAAGGCCCTAATTTGGGCCTCGCAAAATTGGTGTAATGGTTAATTTGTCCTTCAGGGTGTTTAGGGCCTCTTGATAGCTTTTTGACCATACAAACTCAGAGTCTTTGGCAAACAACCCAAAAAACCCAAATAAAGGAGAAACTAAGTTGTTGAAGTCTTTTATAAACCTTTGATAGTATCTGGCTAAACCTAGGAAAATTCCGACATCTCTCTACTTTTGCAAAGGTGGGACCCTTTGGATGATAGCTATTTTGTTTGGGTCCACCTGCAGTCCTTGATGGGATATTGAATGACCTAGCACAGTCCCTGAAGTCATCAAGAACTCACATTTTTCGGGACTAAGAGAGGTTCATTTCAATGCATTTGTTCAAAATCTTACCTAAGGTTGACAGAGCCTCCTGGAAATCACACCCATAAGGTGTAAAATCATCCATATAAATCTCTACTGCATCATGGACTAGCTCAACAAAGATACTCAGGACTGCTCTCTGGAAAGTGGTAGGAGCATTGCATAGGACAAAAGGAAGGACCCTATAGGCGAAAGTACCCCACGGACAAGTGAAGGTGGTTTTATCCTGGTCTTCCAAGCTGATTTGGATTTGATTGTACTTGTTGAATCCGTCTAGGAAAGAGAAAAAAAAAATTCCCTGCCAGGCCATCTAGCACTTGGTCAATCAAAGGTAGAGGGAAATGGTCCTTCTTTGTGGCTTTTTTAACTCTTTGTAATTGACACAAATCCTCCACTTACCATTTTTATTTGGAACCAACACCAAAGGAGAGACTCACTCACTGTCTGAGATAGGGTAAATGAATCCTGCATCTAACAACTTTTGCAGTTCTTCTTTGAATATATCCTTGAAAGCTAGATTCATCCTCCTTTGGGGTTGTTGGACTGGTTTGCAACCTTCTTTGATGTAAATGTGCTGAATACACACCGAGGTGTGCACTCCCTTCATTTCTTTGTAACTCCAAGCAAATGCATCCAAATGTTCCTTTAGCATGTTGTACAACTTTCAAACTTCTCTCAGGGCCGAAGTCTATGGTTTTGACACGGGTAGGGTTGGAATCATCTAAGAAATAGATCAATCTCGTGGTTTTTCTGGGTTTCCTTTACTACTTCTTCTAAGGACAATGTACTAGGAGCTGGACTTTGGAGTATGTGTTCAATCAAATCATCTTCATCCGGATGTCCTCCTCCCATGGTTGCTTCTAATGTGTAGAGTTGGGTAGAATAAACTTCATCTTCTTCCTCCTCTTCCAGCCATAAAGGTAAGTCATGTTCTAGAGATGGCTGAGTAGGAGGGTATAGAACTAATTGCTTGGACAGATGCCCATTTTTTATGGTTATATTTCCAGCCCTACGGCTAATGTAGGCATCAGCAGTGGCTAATCAACCCCTTCCAAAGATGAGAGGGTAACCAGTAAGCTTGTCCTTAAGCTAGAGAACTAGGAAATATGTTGGGTATTCCTAAGAGTCAATAGAGACCATCACATCCTCCATAATCCCCTCAGGGGTCACTATGGAGCGGTCTCTAAGTTGCAATACTGTTGTGGTCTTTCTCAATGAACCATGGAGGTTGACCTTGAGCATGGTGTCCTTGTTCATCACATTGATGGTAGCCCCAAGTTCAGTCAAGGTTTGTGGGGAAATGGTGTCATTGATGTGCACATCTACTACAGGGCTCCCAAGGTCCAAATACTTTGGACAGATTACCTACCCCAGCATTAAATCAGACAGTTATCTAATGACATTAATGGTAGGGACATCTCTTTTTCGCCTCCCTGGATTCTTGAAGCACTTCTCCTTAATCAAATTTTCGTAAATAGGCACATATTTTATAGCTTGGAGAAGTGGAATTTTGACACATAGATTTCTCAATTCTCCCAGAACTTCAGTCTCTTCTGGGGTAGACTGGAGTGGTTGGGTTAATCTCTCAGGAAAGGGTGGTGGATTTACTTTAGGCATGCTTTCCTCTCTTTCTTCCTCAACCTCCCTAGGTGGAGTTAGGGGTTGGTTGTCCGGAAGTACTCTCCCACATCTCAGGTTGATTTCCTGAATCTCCACAGGATAAGCAGGATAGGATGTCTCTCCAATGTATACTTGTTGTGCATGTTTGTTGTTCGGGTTCGGATTTGGTTGGTCAGGCATTTGGGGTTTTTTAGGTGGAATTGGGTGTAAAATTTATCATTGAGTAGCTGGTGAAGGAAATAGGGCTTGAGCATTGTTGCATGGGGACCTCGACCCTTGGGGTAGTGCATTCCACTAAGGCTAGTTGGCTAGGAATGATACTAAGGTGCAAAGGACCAAAGAAGAGGTGTAGACCAGGAAGGATGAGCAAGGGATCCCCAAGAGGGAATGGATGTGGTCTAGTTGGGGTTGTAATATGCATGGGATGACCCTTGCATGTCGTGCTGGTATGGCCGAGGCCCATGAGGTCTCCGTTGATTTATGTAGCAGATTTGTTTGGTCGCCACTTTATCCTCTTGATATATAGCTTTGAGTCTAGGTAGAGAAGGGCACTTGTCTGTGGAGTGGTTTTCTTCACAGACTGAGCAGATTTCAATCAAATTCAATGGAAATTCATTCCTTGGTGCCTCCTTGTGCATCTAGGGAAAAAATGGCTAAGGCTCTCTCTGCTTCCTCCTGTTTTCTCTTAATGTGCATAGTGTCCATCTGTAGGGCAAGGGTTTGCAGCATCTCACTCTTGAAATTCTCCATCATGTTTCCAATTTCACCCTTGATGGATGTATTGGAAGAGGATGGACTAACCATAGGTTAACTACCCCTACCCTTTTTCCTAGCTGCCCTAGAATGGTTTCTAAAGACAGTATTGATATCCTCATAGAGTAATGGGTAGATGTCCCCTCCTGCTAACAAGTTTAGGGTATCCAAAATATCTTCCCTTACCCCTCTAAGAAGAACTAGCTTCAATGACTCAAGGTCAAGTGTGCACCTAGCCCTTTTGTAGCTAAGCTAGAATCATTCTTCATAATCCTCTAGAGATTCATCATGCCCTAAGGTCATCCTAAAAATTTCCTCTTTAGTGTCTTTAGACTTGTAGTAGTCTCGATACTTGTTGTTGAAGGCTTGCTGCATCTGATCCCAATTTGTGATGTTATCCCTAGGTAAACCCATGAACAAGCGCAATGCTACATCCTTGAGAGTGGATGGGAATAGTTTCAACTTATACTCATCATTGGTGTAGTCGTAGGTTCTGCATATGACAGCAAACTCAAACAAGAAAGTGTCTGGATCTTTTGACATCAGGCCATGGAAATGAGGAAGGGCAGAGGGGCTTATATTCTTCATCTTAGTATCCCCATTGGTTTCCCTGAAGGGGAAGGAACCCTCAATTCTTTCTCTATTTCCTGTCATTTCTATTTTCAGCCATTGGGTCAGTAGGAATGGGTTCTTCTTCTTCTTCTCTTGTAGGCTCTTCAAATATCTCTATTTGCTCACCTAAGGGCTCCTCCAATTCACAACCACAGAAGAAGAGGGAAGGTTGGTTGTTTAAAGCGGTTGGGGTATTTAGCAGAAATTTCCCTAAGTTATCCCTATTCCTATGAGGCATGAAAAAGATGTTTTTGTTTTGTTTTGTGTTTTTTTTCAAACTCTGAAAATGATTGTAGAATTGAAATTGCAGATTGAATGAAAACTAACTAACTAAATGAAACTAACTACTTGCATGAAATCCTACTTGTAGAATGGAAAGGAAAGTAAAGAATGCAGAATGGAAAAGAAAGCAAACTAAATTACTCTTACAGAAATGAAACTAATAGCAGAATATCAGAGACAGGAAATGGAAGAAAGAAAGCAGTAATCACATATTACTCAAACACCTACCCGGAAACGGCGCCAAAAAGTGATGAGTACCAATATTGCAACAAGAATGTTGCAACTCCTGGAGCTACCAACTTTACTTTATCAACCCGGGGTTTGTACAAACTTGGAGGTGACAATGTTGTATACACAAGTAAAAGTGATGGTTCTACCCTTCATCACTGTTCATTTGGCGATAGACCACTAGGGTTTTTCAAGCCAGACTTCTATGGATTCAGAAGAATCTTGATTACTGATGAGGGAAAGAGAAATCTACTCTAAGAGAAAGCTTGTCTACTGTAGTAAGGAAAAAGACTGAAATCAAATGCTAAAACACACCATTTTCTAACTAACTGCTGAGAGACTATGCTTCAAAAATAATGCTAAGTTAACATGTATGCAATCCTATTGTCTCAAGCATGTAAATTCAAAACATCACACATTCTACTACTATGCATATAAATGGATAAAATAAATCTATTTTTCTATTTTGGCTTTTTTATGGAAAAGTGTAAAAGCTAATCTCTTTTAGTGATGTGGCAGGTGGCTTAGGGATGCTGGTGAATGGTTAGAAGGTTGGGGAGACCATTAAGTGACCTTTTTTTAACTTCCTAGAGGCTTTTCCCTCAATTCAGCCTCAAAATAGGCCACTACAGGAAAACCTACAAGATGTCCTAAAAACCTACAGGATTCCATGTATTTCTACAGGATACAACCGAGAGAAAAATGATGGGTGCCAAAGGTGATGGAAGGCTTAGGGAAGGTGGTTGGAGGATGGAATGAGGTAAGGAAATACCTAGGGTCACTCATAACTCAAAACCAAGGTTGGAAGATGGTTGGATTTGCTCAACAAGCTTGGAGAAGTTTCCTTGCAAAATGATGAAATTGGTGAGGGTCTTAGTGAAAGAAAGGAATGATCATGGATGGATGAAGTTGGAAGGAGGTTGCTGACTATGATATCTCTCTGTACTTCTGAAACACCTGCACTACATCAAACATTGATATTTACCCAAAAATCATGTAAACAAGAAGAATTTCAATGATCTAGGAAAACAAAGTTTAATGAGCTAATTGTCTACTTCATGCATGAAGAAAACTTGCAGAATAATATGGAATCATTGATGAGATCTGATGTAAGACTGAAGATGGAAGAAATTATAACTAAATCCTACTCTTGCAAACTGATCAAATGCTGGCCTAAGTACAGAAAACCCTAAATTCTATGAGAAAGTAGAATTTTGTCTTTTTGGGGTTGCATAGGAGTTCTTTCCTCAAATCATGATCCCTGAAGGAAGAAGTGAGGCCAAAAAACCTATTAACATCTTTTTTATGTTCCTTTATCTCTTCTAAACTACTGCTGAAGTAAATCACAAATGGAAGCAAACTAATCAAATCTACATTACTTGCAATGAAATACTTCTAAAGACAATTCAACTATGAAATCAATCTAAGCATACAGATACAAGAAGAGGAACCTTTTCTACTAGGGTTGGGCCCTAACCCAAGAGATTCAGCCCTCTGAGTTAACTCAGTGCTGGATCAAGAAAATGCTCATTCTCATTATCAAAACAGGAAATTACATAGCAATGTCTTCCACAAGTCTTGAAATAAAAAATGACTAGTGTTTTTACAGCAAAAATTTAAATCCTAATGAGGCTCTAGGCCTCTTTATTTATACAACTGAAGTCTCCAACAACTTCCTTAAATATGGGGAGGCTCGACTCCCAAACTCGAGATAAACTCACTCTTTGACTGTCACTTTCTCAGTTGCCTTTTGATCTCCATGACTTGGCTACCTGTACTTTGAGCTAGTGTGATTGATGGAGGAATATTCAAATGAGGGAGGAGTTAAATTAGGAGGATTTACCTCTTACAATCTCTCTTCCTTGTCCCATTCGAGTTTCAGCCCTTAATCTTGCCAAAATTACTTGATTTTCTCTCACAAACCTGCATTCAATGCACATTAGTCCACTAGGAATAATATCTCACTTTGACTCATCTCATTAAAACTATATAATTAAAATATGTAATAAATTGTGAGAAGAGTTGATTTGACTAAGCTATATGGTGAATTAAGGTCCATATAGTTACCCAATGATGAGGCTCATCAAAAATGATACATGAAAAACTATAGTCCGTGCACCTTCTATAAATTCTCACAAAATTCAAATACAATGCTCAGAGATAAATTTATGAAAATTTTCCCTAGGTCACCTATTTAAGATTGAATTCTGGAGCCTCCAAAAACCCTAACTTCTACTGACCATATCTCAGAAAAATATAGAAAACCAATATCTAAAATTTTTACACAAATTTCACCAAGAGTTCGGTTCTAAATGGTCAAAATTTCATATTTTGAAGCCTATTAGAAAAGAAAAAAAAGGTTATCATGAAAATAACAAGATGACCTGTTCGAAGCAGTGAAACCCTAGAATCCAAAGCTCTGATACCAAATTTTATGAAACCAACTGACAAAAAAAATAAAAATAGATCAACGACTTAAAAATTATCCTCTTCGAGGGGGAAACATCCTTTATATTAAATAAATCAACAATTCTTGGATGATACAAATGATAAGACCTCCTTGGTATATATAAGAGTCTAAGGGGTCATAATATAATCAGAGCCTATATAACAATAAGAATGTAAGGGCACAACAATAAAAATAGTGGGCTTCTATGGGTCACAATAATAAAAATATGGGGGATACATGGGCACAAAAATAACAATAGGGGCTACACTAGAATAACAATAAGTGGTATACACTATTATTATAGGGACCTAACATTTTTTCCTCCAAATTCTCATGTGTCCCTTGGATAGGGTAACAATTTTCCCACACTAATCTTGCGTGTTCCTTATCTTGTGACATACATGAAATTATAAGGGAAGGTTCTAACAACTTTTTGTGTCTAAGAGGGGGAGCTAATATTGAGCTTGATTTTCCCCACCAAAACTTCGCCAATTTCCACCTCAACCTACATATACAACCACCGATGATCCATCTTTTCTGCCAAACACTGCTCCAACAGGAGGAACCACCCAATCTTTTCTCTCATTACCTTCAAAATTTATTATGCCCATAAAATAAGAGGTAGGTTGGGAAGTATTACCCAAAATTATTGGGTATAAATCAGCTCCCTAGAAGGGTTGAAATCAATAAACCTACACTTGAGGAGAAGTCTTGATGGACCCCAATTGTAGCTCATAACAAGAAATTTCTTGCAATCACATTTTGGTGAAAAATAAAGCAAGCCATCCTTGAACCATTAGATGAAAGGACACAAAATATCCCACGACATGATTGCAACTCAAATTTTTCAGACCAGGTGAAGTAACTCCCAAAATTTGATTAATTTGTTTTGATGTGAATAGACTTATATAGCTTTATGATAATGAACCTTCAGCTTCCAAGATTGGTTTTTATTATAACTATTAATATTTCCCCATTTACATATTTACAAAATATTTAGCAAATCCCCAAGGATTAAGTGTCTAACATTCCCCTCTCCTTAATCTTAACACGTGTTAGTGAGCCCAAGCATCATTCTGAAATTTTCAAACTTTTCTCTTCCAAGTGCTTTAGTAAAGATGTCTGCAATTTTCTCATTTGTGGAACATTGTCTTAGGTGAATAGTATTGGCCTCTACATGATATCGATTAAGTGTTTATATGTTTGGTTTGATCATGGAATTTTGGATTATTGTAAAACATGATTGCAAAGGTATTTCCAATCAGAAGGAGAGTAGAGTTCACTTATTTCTCTTTTAAGTATTCAAGAATTTTCTCGAGCCACAAAATTTCCTTTGTTGCTTTTGCAACTGCCACATATTTTGCCTCTATCATGGAATCTATTAGAACTAACTGTTTGCATCACCTCTAGGAGACAAATCTTGATCCAAGAGTTATAACATAACTTGAAGCAGACACTTTAATTTCTTTGTCTTTGTCGTCTAAAACAGAATATCCCATTAAGTTGAAGTTATCCACCCGTGAATGTTTGAGTCGAAAGTCTTGAGTTCCTTTCAAGTATTGTAGAACCATTTTTTTTGGAAGACCCATGTCCTTCACAAGGATTTTTCATAAAATTGGAAAGAATTCCAACAAAAATCAAATATTTGGTCTAATAATGGTGAGGTATATAAGACTTCCTACAAGTTATTTGTACTTGGTTGCATCCTCAAGTCCATTCCTTTCTTTTGAAATGAGATTCATATTTTGTTCCATTAGAGTAGACAAATGATTGCATTCAACCATGCCAAACATGTTCAACAATTCTCCGATGCACTTCTTTTGAGAAAGGAATATATGCTTTGCATGTTGACTCACTTCAATGCCCATGTAATAGTGAATATGTCCTAGATATGACATGTCAAATCCTTTATTTAACTCTTTCTTTATGGATACAATTTAGTTTTCATTGTTCCATGTTATCGATATATCATATACATATACCACAAGATACACAATAGATTTTCCAATTTTCTTGAAAAACATAGTTGCATCATTAAAAAGTGTTTGAAATTTAATTTTAGAAATTTTTGAGTCTTCTTTTCATACTATGGTTGTGATGCTTGTTTTAGGCCATATAAGGATTTAATAAGTTTACATATTTTCTACTCTTTTTTGTTCACAACAAAACCTTCTGGTTGGACCATGAAGACAATTTCTTTCAAGTCTCCATTTAATAAAATAGCCTTCAAATCCAATTGATGAACTTTCCATGCCTTATGAGATACAAAGGAAAAAAGGGTCTAGATGGTGGCCCATTTTGCTATTGGGGAAAGGTGTCTTCATAATCAACACCTTCATTCTATGCACATGTTTTTTTTGTTATCACTCAGGTTGTTCCCAAAAGTTGTAAGAAAGGGAATACGGCCGAGGTAACCACAAACCAATCTTTTAGATACAGATTCTAGCCAATTTGCATCCAGAGAGGGCTCTCTCTTTATAATCTAGCTTTGTTTTGAGGTATATTAGGCTAGCTATGAAGTGCAAGGGTTTTGTTTTGAGTTTGGTTGGAGGGATGGATATTCAATAGAACAGTGAGGTAAAACTGAAAGGTTTCAGTCCATTGGGCATGATGGAGTCAAAGAAGGATAGCTTCCTGGATTAGGTTTCTTATTAGAGGAGGTATCACAGAGCAAGGTACTCAAATATGGGACAATTTATAGGCTGAAATCAGATGGAACGGAGTCAATGGGTGAAGGGCAATTAAGAATCCTTCATCATGTTGACAGAGGGAAAATGGCTGACTACTGTTAAGGAGCAATTAAGAATTCCTTAGAAAATAGTCAAGATGGAGAATCAGGGGAAACAGGAGCAATTAAGAATTCATTTTTTATTCTAATTCTGAAGAAAACATAAAAAATAATAAAGATTGAAGACAGAGTGCAGTCAAGCAAATTTTGAATTATTCTTTTTCATTATTACTGAGATTATGAAACATAGATGATATAATAAACATAGAAATTGTAAAACACAAGTTGGAAGGGACTTATTGATCCATAAGATGATTCAAGAATTCTGTAACATGGTCATCAACATCAATTCCTCATTCAGTAAGCCAGATAAAAATGGTTCCAACAACCTTTTATTCCAAAAAACTTCAGTATTACAGTCAGAAACTATGAACAACCACCAACCCACAACCAACCTCAAATACTTCGTCTGGGGGGGGTATTTGTACAAAAAGATCAAATATCTTACAAAATATCTAAAGAAGATAATATCTGATGATGATTAATGCGTTTTAAAAAGATAGAGACAGACATTCTTGAAAACAGGGGAACAATAAATTGATGCAATAAATTGATGTTGTGCTGGCTGTTCCGCCTTTATGAGATGTATTGGAGGTAGGTGCTGCAAGTCGGTTCACAGCCATCTTCTACTGATATTCTGTGCTGGTTATTCTTCCTTGGCCGGACTTTCTTTAACTCTGATGTGATGCGCTTTGACTCGCATGATTGTGATTCATTTTTGTTCTCCGCATTATAGTAGATGGTCCAAAATTTCAACTGACTAAAGATACTTTTATAGGATCTCTAACATACTTTTCCACCACTCCAGTCCTGGTAATTTATGTCTTTGAAGCTTCCTTAAAGTTTCGTCAGTCTCTGTGTATCTGAAGAAATTAGGTGGGATGGTGAACAGATGCTTCACCTCGTGCTCAATGTAGAACAAATTTTCCAGGTTTTCGTAGAGGGCTTGGCCAGATGGAAGTGCCTTCTCTCCTAAAGTACTTGATGATGTATTAACTTGATCAACAGCATATGTATTCAATTTATGTACATAGTCTTTGTGTTTCATCAAACGATCATTACTTCCCAAAGGACTTGGCAAACCTTTTTGATGTAGGACTGTAAACTTTTCTGTGAAAGAATTAATCTCTACCTGCATGTCCTGGCATCTTCTGTCCAAATTTTGCATTAGAGTTCTCATGGTTAGAACTCTCTTGATGTCTACAATGGTGCATGTTCTGTCTCTAATTTCCAGTGCTTCCAGTTCTTCATTGGTCTTGGTGTTCAAAAAATGTATTAGCCGGTTAGCTTGCTCAGGCATCTGTCCCAATAAGGCTCTTGTTTTTTGAATCTCCACTTGGGCTACTCTTATCAAGTCAATCTGCTCATAAATGGTTTGGATAGACCTTCACACATCACTAAGGGATTGAGTGATGTTGGTCCACAAAATTCCCCTGATTTCCGCTAGAGGTTTATTCAGAGAGAGATCTTTTTCTAATGCTCTCACCTTGTTCTCCAATGTTTTGATCTCCCTTGTTTTCTCTGCCACATTCATCTTGGATTTATCATAACTCTGTTCAAATTTTTCCAATTTTTCTTTTACCTGCTTCAGCTCTGACACATGGAGTTTCAATTCCTCCATGGCTTTTATCAGTTGTTCTATGCTCATGCATGTACCGCTGCCTGGTGTTGTTGCTGAGGTACCTGTGATGATCTCTGTTGTTGATTCCGGGACAGCAGGAGGCAATGTTGTTATAAGTGTGGAGGCAGCAATAGTGACTGTTGGAGCTACTTCAGGTGGCTGGGAGGTTGACTCTCCATGCTTTTCTTGTAGAGATTTTTCCAATGCCTGCTCTGTCTCACTCAATCTCTCATTCAGTCTCATGAGCAGGTCCATCATGTCCTCTTCAGATTTCTGTTGGACAACTTCTGCAGTCTGTGGATGCATAGAAGGAGGCAGTTTTAGTTGTTTTCTGAGGGTAGCAATGTCCTCTTCTTTCTTCTTCATCAGTGCCTTTATGCCTTTGGCATCTTTGGGATCATGTCCCGGTTCAATGATAATTTCTTCCAAGGATTTGATCCTATTGTCCTTTGCTAGAGAAGAAGCTTTCTCCAAATCTAACTGACAGAGGTATTATTCAAGGAGTTTTGCAATTTATGAGCTAACATAGCTTTATCAGCTAGTGTGGAGTATATCATCTCTCCAATCTGTTTATGCAGCTCAATTTGGTCGATTGGATGAATATCCTTGGCCAAGACCTCCAGATTTGTCCTGATGTAATCAGTTGTTGATTGCGGTTGCTGCACCTTGGGCTTGAAATAACTCATTATAATCTTTCCTTACTTTATGTCATATGCTGACATTAATCTTTGCTACTTTGTGGGGGTCATCTTAAGATACTGGTTATAAATCTGCAGCCTTAGTGGATCATTTCTAACCTTTATCTCTATGAATGTTCTTTTGATGTCAGATGTTTGCTTACTTGGTGGCCTAGTGGATGAAACTTCCACACTATGCTACCTTTCTATCTCCTGCCTTTGTGAGCTAGTTGATGTTTCTATCACTAGAGAAGTCTATTGGCTGGTGTTGAGGGCCCTGAAATCGGGTCAACAACAAGGGGGATACCCACCCGGTCGGGAACCTAGTTGGCGGCTCCGTGCCTGTTTGGTGTAGCGGGTCCGACTAGGGATAGCGGGACCAGCTTCCCGTTCTAAGGGGGTGTGTGTGTGTAGAATTTGATGATGTGTGTGTGTGTAAGATTTGATAATGAAAATATGGAATTAATTCTAAGCTAATCTAGTTCTAAACTCTGAGACTAAATTTTATACTACTTTAATCTATCAAGAACAACACATCTAATCTACGCTAACCCGGGATAGAACTTTTTCCATTATGCGATCTAGAAAGATTTCACACAATAACTGGTAATGAAGATTATTCAGCTATTATGAGAATATAAATCAATTAAGATGAACCATCCTGCATAAGAAGTTAAACAAAACGGTTGTGAACAGCATATCGCATAATCAGTTATTCATGTATTAAGCATAAATCAATGACTCCACCGTACAGAAGTGCCAAATGGTAGTCCACTCATTCATATGTTAACATATAAACAACATCAGCTATATATTACTCTAAGAATGCAAGCAGAAACTCTTCAAGAGATAAAAGTACCATTTATGACTGACTTTATACTCACAGACCTGAAGTAATAATGATATATTTCTACTTACTTCTAATGCCTACTAAGAGTACAGAAGTGCAACATCAGTAGCAGGTATTAAAATGCAACATAAATAAATCTTGATCCGTCCATTCATCAAAAACCCCCTCCGAGGGTGCAAAAGTGCATGTTCTGAGGACAAGTTTTTTGACAAATTTCCGGACCCTTCTCCAATGCAACGAGAAGGGTTAAATACTACTAACCGGCTAATTTTAATTACACAAATTTAGGGAATGGCTTCAAATGACCGCCCTTTTACTAAAACAAATTTATTTCTAAAAACTGAATCTAATTTCTAACCATTTCTGTATCTGCTCCTTAGTGCTGTAAGCGATGCGCTGTTCGCCGTGAAAGAGTCGGCTGCTTGTCCTTTCCTTTTTTTCAAGCTTGAAAATTAGAAATAACAAGAGCTGGCACCTCTTTCTGACAAACTAGAAGATATTTTTGAAAGTGTTCTTTTGGAGGAGTGTCTTCACGGCGTGTATACTTAGTACAACTCAGATTTCTTTCAAACTGATTGTGATGTTTCTATTTCGGTTTCCGGCCGTGCGAATGACTCAATGATCTGGGGATTTTGTTGCCTGAACGATTTTCTCAATTGAAACTTGTTTCCATTCTTTGTTCCAGGCTTTTCTGAGACATCTTTCCCCTTAAGCGTTTTTCTTTTTGCTTTACCCAATTTGGGACTCAAGATCTTTCATAAGCGCTTTGCTTTTGTGCGCCTTTGACTCTGAGTCCTAGATAGCCTATTTCCATCAGCATTTGTTGAGTGATACTCTGGGATCCGCGGTCCTGCTGTATGCGGTATCCATCTGCGACGTCATCTCCTCTCTGTTCTTCTAGTTCTGGCGCTTTTCCTTAGATGTTTCCTGCATATAGATTTATATCAGTTGCTGACTTATAGTTCACGTAAATGAAAAGAGACAGAAGAAAAGATTGACATGAAAGCAATTAATTTCTAATGAATGCATAATCATGTCACCCATTATGACTTGACTCTTCGAAAAACGCAACATAATCATCTTTGGATACACAGGCGTACAATCATTAATTTCCCGTAAGGTGCGCGCCTAACTTTAGGCTCACAGATCATGTCGAGGAATGCCTGCGACGATTGGCTTCTGCGATTTGCATCGCAGCATCGAAGATTGCGAGGTAAATAAGTGGCATCGCAGCGATTGATAGTCTCATTTGTCGCACACCATAGATCGCAGGTCGCAGCTTTGCATGGTCGCAGATCGCATATCGCAATATCGCAAGGTCGCAAGGTCTTTCGCTTTGTCACTTTGTGCTGCTTATGTGACATTGCGATGTGCGACGTCGCATATCGGCCGTCGGCTGCTCTTTAGGTTTTCCCCTTTTGAGCGCCTTTAATACACGCGATGCGATGAGTTCTCGCGTCGCTCTTCCTTGGTGTGTTTATGTGCTTTTGGAAAGCGCTCCTTTTTCCTTTGCGACGCGATATAGCTCTTAGCGAGTTGATACAAAAGATTTTTCAAACAAAAAAAATTTTGATTTTTTGGTTAAGGGTCCCCCTTTGCTTGATGTTATTACTAATATCAAACAAAGAGGGGGGTTGTTGGTGACCACAACAATGGCGATTCACTGTGAAGAACCAGTTATCTCTGCATTTCTATTGACCGTTCACTTCCGAAACAGCAAAAATTTTTATATGTCTAAATTTTGTTATGGACAGATAGAGTAGATTGCCCCTCACCTTGTCGACGATATTTTGTCTCAACCTTTTTTATATCTTGCTTCCTCAGGTTTCTTCTTGCATTCGCATCAGACATTACTTGGTCTTGATAAAAGATAAAATAAGGTCTTCTCTGCATACTGGCTTAAAAGTATGCTCATTTGTCGTAGGTAGAGCCTCTGCTGCCCGCAAGCGTCCATAATCTCGACAGGGTTACCATGTTATCCAGCAATGATCCTTTTTCCTGCTTGAGGTTACTCGTAACATTCCAGAGAAAAATCCTTTTTAGCACACTTTTCCTTTTTTAATTCTCTAAAGAACAATGTCTTGGTTTGGTGGCCAAATTATGACACAGTCATTCACCTGATTTACACTTTTGCTGAACAAGTCGGCTTGTGGTGAGACCTCTTGTCTTTTGATTGCAACAATATTAAGTCGTTTCCCTGTTTTGATAGACAGTATTGGCAAAGTCAGCAAGTTATAATATCTGTGATCATGATAAGCCGGCTCGTGATGAGACCTCTTATTCTTTGAGATATAGTGTTTTGTTTGGATTGTTTCTCTGGACGCTATAGTTTCCTTTTAGCAGGGAGGAAGTCATTGTTTTTCCTTAAGAAAGCTCTAGACGACAATAATAGAGTTTTTGAAAACAACAGCTTTGCAGAGAATGCTTATTTTATTATTGATGATACCTTTCATGGTGGTGATACAAAACAATTCTTTTACCAGAGGTTGCTTTTGTCAAAGTTTTTTAGAGGTCGAAACGAGTATCGTAATCAAAGTGAAGTTAACTCTATTTGTCAATAATAAAATTCAGCTTTTCAAAAAAAAATTCTATTTGTACAAGCGAAATCAAAATCTGATAGAGAATTGGCATGCTCTTTCATGAATCCTTTTTAAATGATCATTTACAACGGGTTTTATTCATAAAAGAGAAAAACAAAACAAAATAAAAACTAAAAACTAAATCTATCCTACAAAAATTAGAAGATTTCTCTTCTATGGAAAATATAATTTAAGAATCAGTCCATTGACAGGTAAAGAATCTCTCCTTCCTGCCAGATCCTGCAACACGAATGTAGACGGGCCTACGACTTCTACAATCTGAAAAGGGCCAAGCCAAAGCTTCTGAAATTTCGTATGTTTGCCCTTTTCTTCATGAGCCTTATCCCATTTCAAAACTAAATCACCCATCTGAAAGTTTTTTCTGGTTATGATGCTTGAGTCAAAAGAAGATTTTATTAGCGCTTGGTGATGAGCATGGGTTTTCCTAGCTTGTTCTCTTTGTTCTTCTAGTTTGATTATTTCCATTTGTCTTAATTGTAAAGAGGAAGTAGATACTTCATCGATATATTGCACTAAAGACAAAGAGGGAATGACTAGGTGAGTCGGAAGAACCACTTCTCTCCCATAAACTAAATTAAAGGGAGAAGTGCCGATTGAAGCTTTCTTTGTGATTCTATCAGCGCATAAAGCATTTACCAGCGCTTTGTGCCAATTCCTTTGGTTTTGGTCGACTGTTCTTTTGATAATTCTGATTAGGTTCTTGTTTGTTGATTCAGCCAATCCATTACCTTGCGGATAGTAGTTGGCAGAATATTTCAGTTTGAACCCTCTTTTAAGCGCAAACTCAGTCATAGTATTTCCAGGAAAATATGAAGCATTATCAAACATTAATGTTGTTGGCAATCCAAACCTAGTGATGATAAATTGATCTATGAATTCAATAATATTTTCAGAATGAACTGTCTTGAGAGGAGCTACTTCTACCCATTTGGTAAAATAATCAGTTGCCGTAAGGATATACTTATGCTGCTTAGAAGAGTGAGGAATGATCTCACCTATTATGTCCAAGCCCCATTGACTGAATGGTTGGTCGATGATGACTGGTTGTAGCGGCATGGACGGTTTCCTTTGTTTCCCTGCAGCAGTCTGGCAGACTTGGCATTTCCTCACGTGATTGTATGAGTCTTTGAACAGCGTGGGTCAATAATATCCTGCACGCAAGATTTTATGTGCAATCGCATCTCCGACATAGTGTCTGCCCGCTGGTCCATCGTGGAGTTCCTGCAAAACCTTTTCGGCTTCAGTTTTCTCAAGACACCTAAGAAGCACAGAATCGTAATTCCTTTTAAATAAGACATCATTTATGAGCTGGTATTGTTTAGCTTTTAATCTCAGAGCTCTTTTCTTGGTATGATCCAGACGTGATGGAGCATACCCGTTCTTAAGAAAATAAATGGTGTCAGCATATGATGATTCTGCATCGTTTAGGCTTACCTCGTACTCTTGTACCTCTTCAGATGAGTTCTCCGGGATTTGCGATGCTCCGGCTAACATCTTGCAGAAGCCTTGACCTCTTACGATGTTTGCTGGTTTGATCTCAAGATCATATTCTTGTAAAGCGGTAATCCAATTAGCTCTCTTTTCGCCCACGTCTTTCTGCACCAAAAGGTTTCTTACCGCCGGAAACGGTACTACGACTTTACTGTGGGCTTTAAGCAAGAAAGGTCTAAAATATTTGATCGCTTTGAAAACAACGTATGCTTGTTTCTCTACATCTGAGTAATTAATTTCAGAACCTTGTAAGTTCGAGCTAAAGAATGCGATTGGAGCCTCCGCTTTCTCTTGATTTGCTTGGGTCAAAATCGCAGCATAGGATTTCTCTGAGGCAAAAGTGTATAAGGTAAAAGATTCTGAAAATTTTGGGGTGGCCAAAGATGGAGCATTGATGATAGCTTGTTTGATTAAGTTGAACGCTAAGTGCTTATCTAGACCCCATTTGAAATTTGAATTCTTTTTTATCATATTTTGTAAGGGAGAAATAATACGTGAAAAATCCGGGACAAAGATTTTGACAAAATTGATCTGTCCAAGGAAGGATTGGATGGCTTTCTTGTTATGGGGTATGGATATTTCGAAAATTTCCTTGATTCTGTCGGGTTCTATATGAATACCAGATTTCGACACTATGAATCCGAGCAATTTCCCTTCGCTTAACGCAAAGATATATTTCTTTGGGTTGAGCGAAATCCCATACCTCAAGCATATTTGAAAGATTTGCTTCAAATCTTTGAGGTGGTTGTTTCGTTTTTTGGAGTACACTGTTATATCATCCAAGTAAATCACTACTGATTTATTGACTAACCCTTTAAACGCGATGTCCATGGCTCTTTGGAAGGTAGCTCAGGCATTGATCAGCCCAAATGGCATCTTCCGATATGCATAAGTGCCCCATTTGGTTTGGAACGTAGTCTTTAACTGATCATCGGGATGCACCAGTACTTGATTGTATCTTGAAAATCCATCCAGGAATGACATTAATTCTGAGCCTGCTACTGCCTGTAATATTTGCTCCATAGGTGGGAGGGGAAAGTTATCTTTCTGACAGGCTTTGTTGAGATTTCGGAAATCGATACAGATTCTAATGTCTCCGTTTTTCTTCCTAACGGGCACCATATTGGATACCCATTTAGAATGTCTTACAGGGAAAATTATTCTGGCTCTCAACAACTTATTAAGCTCAGTTTTTATCTGATTTTCTAGGTTAGGGTGTATTTTTCTGAGCTTCTGCTAGACAGGTTTTTCATTGTTAATCATAGGGATAACATGTTGAATGATAGAAGTGTTGTATGTTTTTAGCTCATCGTAATTCCAGGCAAAAACGTTTTTGTATTGTCTCAGAAGACGGATATATGTTGATTTCTCTTCAGGGGCTAGGCCGTGACCTAGGTTAACGTTTTGTGGCTTCTGATCGGTCCCTAGGTTTACTAATTCATAGTTCAGGGTAGAACTGCAAAGTTTAGCATTGGCGGACCTTTTAAACCGACTTTTCAAATCATATAAATCTTCTAGCTTGACCACCGATTTCGGTATAGCATTGTCGGAGCCATTTTGTTGTATTTGATGATCATGATGGTCTTCGTCGATTATCTGATTTGAGTAGGATCCTTCAGAAGTAAGGAAATTTACGATGTCAGGATCGTCGTTGAACACTCTCCAATTGGTGATATTGTCAGGGATGGATGGTCTAAAGATTAATTCTATTGAAAACCTATCAGGACTAAAATCTTCAGAAGGGATAAGTCTAGAGGCTACGTTAGCTAACAGGTCTGCGCTTGCATTTTGAATTCTTGGAATTGACGAGATGTTGAATGCTACGAAATGTGCAGTGAGATCTTGAACTAATGATTGATAATGCTTTAAATGACTTGACAGGCAATGTATGGTGTTACGTACCTGTTTTACGACGATCTCTGAATCTCCAAAGACTTGAAGATACTTAACGTTTAATCCGATTGCTTTGTATAGGCCTTGAACCAAGGCTTCGTACTCCGCTGTGTTGTTTGTGCAATCGAACTCAAGTCTGCATGTGAGCATAATCTTATTCCCGTCTGGGTTAATCAGAACGCATCCTGCTCCTACCCCTCATTGGATTTTGATCCGTCAAAATATAATTTCCAAAATAAAGATGTATTTACAGAATTATCTAAAAAACTAAAACATTTTGAGTCATCAGTTTGGGAGAAATTTTCCACTTGGGATAAAACTGAATTCTCTAAGTATGGTGAAATATGAGCATTGAAATTACCTAGGAAAGAATCTATTGCGTAATTGCCTACAATGCTGCTATTGTATGTTATGGCCTCATTTTCTCCTTCCAGTTCTGTCACTATGTATTTTTGGTGCAATTCTCGTTCAACCTTTATCTGATTTGGTTTACCATTGTATGGTAACCACATGTGCGACCAATCGGTTGAAAAATATCCGTGGAGTTTTTCCGACCAATCCCTGCTAAGAATCAAACCATAGAATTCAGGGATATCAGCTACTAGAATGTCGATAACCTGACACACTTTTGGGTTAGACGACAATCTTATGGTCACCTGATTGAGTTCACCAATCACTTCAACTTGGGATCAATAAAGTTGAACTATACGTACTGCGGATTTTTGAGGTTGCACATTCAATTTGGCACATATTGACCTGGGTAAAATATTCGTTGAAGCACCAGAATCGACCAAGCAATTGTGCACGTTTTTGTTGAAGATTTCATATGTGAGAAGAAAAGGAGGAGTATGAGATCTTGATCTTCCTCCAATCAAGGCGATGTCATTTGGATCAATTTTATTGATCGTGTTGGTTGGAGGCCTTCCCAGATTGTGGGAAGCTACAACTGTAGGTAAATATGTAGTAGGCACAGCGTGTAATTCTTTCATCATTATTTTCTGCTGGTGTTTAAATTTACTCAATTCATACAGAGTGATATTAGCCCTAGTCTTCTTCATGTCATCAATGATGTTATACTCCATTTCATCCGACACTATTAGTGTTCTTGATGGAGGCGTTTGATCAGATTGGACTGGGCTAAAATGGGTCGCTTTAGCAGTTGTCTTTCTTGTTGCGACCTTTTCTTTTAATGCAGGGCTTGCGCCCTTTTGTTTTGGGGTATCTAGGGGAGGATCAAGTTGATTTTTGCTTCTCGTGCTAACAGGCAATGCTTCTTGATCCTCTTCTTGTGGGAGGATGAAGTCCCACATTCCTTGTAGTTCTACGACCTCTTCCTCGTCGGTCTGCCCTTCAGTGGTATTTTCTTCTTCTTCGTCTTCTTCAGATTCAACGTTTGAGACAACACTAGGTGGTCTTACCTCTATGGGAGGATTTCTTTTAAAAGTCCTAAAGGGATTTTTCGAAGAAGTCTCTGCTACTTGTTTCTTAATATCAATCATCTCATTTGACATGGCTTTCAACACTTTTTGTAATCCTTCCAAATCGAAAGGATCTTTCGTTTGCTTCTTCTTGGTGTCTTCTTTGAAAGAGATCTTCTTAGATTTGCGTTCTTCTATAGCGGATCTCTTTTCTACGGCTACCACGCGTTTTTCCACTGCTAACGCTTCCGTCAAGTTGTCAACTAAGGTGGTCTTGTTTTCCCTATCTACGAAGATAGCCAATTTTGGAGGTAAAGCCGTGATGTACCATTCACATCTTACTTCCTCGCTGGGTTGTGAGGCAGCGGGGATTTTGTTGAGGATCTTATTGAACCTTAAGTTAAAATCTTTAATGGGTTCTCTAGCCTCAGCCTTAAGATTAGATAGGTCATTGATCAATGTCGTCATGGATCTGTCATCACCAAACTTGGTGAGGAACTGACTTTGAAAAATGTCCCAGCTTGTGATGGATCCGGAAGGTAACGAAAAGTACCATGACCCAGTTGTTCCTTGCATTGTATAAGGGAAAAGTCGGACAACAGCGTCTTCGTTAGTGACTCCGTTGAGATTAACAGAAAGCATGAAATTATTGATATGTTCTTCGGCTAGCATTCCTGCTTCAGGATTGAATTTAGGCAGCCATTTCTCAGGATGGGCCGGTATAGGGCTCAGGGGTGGAGGCATTAAAACCGCCCCAGGATTGTTCCATGGAGACTGAGCCATCGTTGAGCTGCCAGTTAATGGAAGTGCAGAAGACAATCTCTGATGCTGATAAGATGGAGATATTAAGATCTTTGATGTTTGAAGAGGAAGGTTTGTAGAAGATGGGTGAGTGAGTTGGAATGAAAGAGTGGGTGGTTGACTTCGCGGTGAGGGAGTTGATATGGACGAAGTGGATGAAGGAGTCTGACTGTCAGACTCTGGTGGTGTTTTCCTTGCTCTTTTCCTGGTAGGGAGAGGGAGTTCACTTGGTTGTATGCCAAATTTTTCACTCTTTGATCTGGTAAGGGGATGAGCAGGGTTGTACTGCGAAGTCACGCTGCTTTTAGATTTATCAGACTTCTAGTTAAAAATAGAGAATCCCTGGAGTTTACGAATCAAAGTTCGAATTTCAGGGGGATCAATGATAGATTGGTCTGATATGTTCGAATATGTAGCAGTGGTAGGTACTCGAGCGACTTCAAATTCCGAGTTTAACCGTGTTGGAGAAGTCGAGGGAGTTGATGAGGGTGTATTACTCTCAGAATGGTATTTTGATATTTCTTTAGGTGCCATTCATAGTCTGTGCCCTCCTTCTAGCGCCAAATATGTTGAGGGCCCTGAAATCGGGTCAACAACAAGGGGGATACCCACCCAGTCAGGAACCTGGTTGGCGGCTCCGTGCCCGTTTGGTGTAGCGGGTCCGACTAGGGATAACGGGACCAGCTTCCCGTTCTAAGGGGGTGTGTGTGTGTAGAATTTGATGATGTGTGTGTGTGTAAGATTTGATAATGAAAATATGGAAATATTTCTAAGCTAATCTAGTTCTAAACTCTGAGACTAAATTTTATACTACTTTAATCTATCAAGAACAACACATCTAATCTACGCTAACCCGGGATAGAACTTTTTCCATTATGCGATCTAGAAAGATTTCACACAATAACTGGTAATGAAGATTATTCAGCTATTATGAGAATATAAATCAATTAAGATGAACCATCATGCATAAGAAGTTAAACAAAACGGTTGTGAACAGCATATCGCATAATCAGTTATTCATGTATTAAGCATAAATCAATGACTCCACCGTACAGAAGTGCCAAATGGTAGTCCACTCATTCATACGTTAACATATAAACAACATCAGCTGTATATTACTCTAAGAATGCAAGTAGAAACTTGTCAAGAGATAAAAGTACCATTTATGACTGACTTTATACTCACAGACCTGAAGCAATAATGATCTATTTCTACTTACTTCTAATGCCTACTAAGAGTACAGAAGTGCAACATCAGTAGCAGGTATTAAAGTGCAACATAAATAAATCTTGATCCGTCCATTCATCAAAAACCCCCTCCGAGGGTGCAAAAGTGCATGTTCTGAGGACAAGTTTTTTGACCAATTTCCGGACCCTTCTCCAATGCAACAAGAAGGGTTAAATACTACTAACCGGCTAATTTTAATTACAAAAATTTAGGGAACGGCTTCAAATGACCGCCCTTTTACTAAAACAAATTTATTTCTAAAAACTGAATCTAATTTCTAACCATTTTTGTATCTGCTCCTTAGTGTTGTAAGCGATGCGTTGTTCGCCGTGAAAGAGTCGGCTGCTTGTCCTTTCCTTTTGTTCAAGCTTGAAAATTAGAAATAACAAGAGCTGGCACCTCTTTCTGAAAAACTAGAAGATATTTTTGAAAGTGTTCTTTTGGAGGAGTGTCTTCACGGCGTGTATACTTAGTACAACTCAGATTTCTTTCAAACTGATTGTGTTGTTGTTATTTCGGTTTCCGGCCGTGCGAATGACTCAATGAGCTGGGGATTTTGTTGCCTGAACGATTTTCTCAATTGAAACTTGTTTCCATTCTTTTTTCCAGGCTTTTCTGAGACGTCTTTCCCCTTAAGCGTTTTTCTTTTTGCTTTACCCAATTTAGGACTCAGGATCTTTCATAAACGCTTTGCTTTTGTGCACCTTTGACTCTGAGTCCTAGATAGCCTATTTCCATCAGCATTTGTTGAGTGATACTCTGGGATCCGCGGTCCTGTTGTATGCGGTATCCATATGCGACGTCATCTCCTCTCTGTTCTTCTAGTTCTGGCGCTTTTCCTTAGATGTTTCCTGCATATAGATTTATATCAGTTGCTGACTTATAGTTCACGTAAATGAAAAGAGACAGAAGAAAAGATTGACATGAAAGCAATTAAGTTCTAATGAATGCATAATCATGTCACCCATTATGACCTGACTCTTCGAAAAACGCAACTTAATCATCTTTGGATACACAGGCGTACAATCATTAATTTCCCGTAAGGTGCGCGCCTAACTTTAGGCTCACAGATCATGTCGAGGAATGCCTGCGACGATTGGCTTCTGCGATTTGCATCGCAGCATCGAAGATTGCGAGGTAAATAAGTGGCATCGCAGTGATTGATAGTCTCATTTGTCGCACACCATAGATCACAGGTCGCAGCTTTGCATGGTCGCAGATCGCATATCGCAATATCGCAAGGTCGCAAGGTCTTTCGCTTTGTCACTTTGTGTTGCTTATGCGACATTGCGATGTGCGACGTCGCATATTGGCCGTCGGCTGCTCTTTAGGTTTTCCCCTTTTGAGTGCCTTTAATACACGCGATGCGAAGAGTTCTCGCGTCGCTCTTCCTTGGTGTGTTTATGCGCTTTGGGAAAGCGCTCCTTTTTCCTTTGCGACGCGATATATCTCTTAGGGAGTTGATACAAAAGATTTTTCAAACAAAATATTTTTTGATTTTTTGGTTAAGGGTCCCCCTTTGCTTGATGTTATTACTAATATCAAACAAAGAGGGGGGTTGTTGGTGACCACAACAGCTAGTTACCCTCTCTCCTCCTAGACTTTCTATTATTTCTTCAATGATTTCCTCTTCAAACAGAGGATTTAGTCTTTTCCTTTTTTCCCCTGGTTGTTCTGCAGGCCCACTGATAGGTGTGGCTTCTTCCCTGTCTCTTTTCTTGCCTCTTTCCTCATTTAGAGGAGTCTGTAATGCAGGAATCTCTGCTGCTTTGGTTTGGACTGGAGGAATTTTCCCCTGCTGATCAGTCATTGCTTGCTACTCCGTGCCTGCCACTTCCTTGCCCTTAGAAGACCCTGTAACTGGTGCACTGGTTTCTTGTACAGGCTGCTATGAAGTTCCAGCAAAGGATGTACCAACTCCAGTTTGCTGAGGAAGCTTGAAAGATACCTGTCCAAAAGAGTCCAGGTCAAGGGTCTTTTCAAGATATTTCATAGCTTTTTCCATTTTTTCTTGTTCAGTAATCTCTTCTATTAATGTACCCCCTACCCACTCATCCTGATTAGAAAATTGTTCTATTTCAGGGATCCTATGATTTATGTAAGATGATAGCCTGTTTCTTACTTTTCTGTCACTTATAAAGCTATTTGGGTCATATGGCACCCACCAGAAACTTTTCTTCAATTTAAGGTCTTCCCCTAACATCTTATCAGCATCTTCCCATGCCTCCCTCTTATTGATGATAAAAGGGCCTAACTGGTTTCTTATTCTTAGCTGAGCCTTTTTCTTTACATTGCAAAAGTGAGTTAAATCTGCATTGATAAGCTGCTTGAAATACTCCAATGCAAATAGTCTCATGGGCACATATTTGGGCAGCTTGTAAGGGCACAATTCACAGCCATATATTCTTATTTCAGTATGATTTGGTAGAGGTACCAGTCACCTATGTTGTATTGTCTGGAAAGCTGTAAAATCTTCTTTATATCACCAGAGAGCCTAGGAGGAGGAGCTCCTATCAATAGAGTGGAGGTTGGATGTACAAACAAATCAATGAATTCACAGTAGGTATAAGGGGATTCACAAACATTGTGGAAGACTGAGGTCCAAAAGATCACAAACCTCTGCTCTCCTTTGGAATCCAATTTCTTGATGGGAAATGAAAAGCTGTCTGGCTGATAATATAGCAGAAGGTGGTATATGAATGAAGTGTACTTGAAGACTCATTCTCTGTCCAGGTTTATGAATTTCTCATTGATTTTATTGGCAATGAAAGAGGCATAATCATATTTGATAGCAGGGGGTTGTCCTGGAGTAAACATTGACAACATAAATAAGATGGTCTCATCAACAAACTCACTGGTTTTGAATCCCAAGATAAAGGATATCATGTCAAGAATAAGTCTGCCAGTTTCAGTAAACCAGGAATGCACATAGGGAGGTGGGCCTTGGGGCTGGAAATCTGGTTTCATAAATAATTGAGCAATCCGAGTTATCTCTGAATTCGGCAATTGAGAGCCTTGCTCTAGCAAAAATCCCATGGAAAAAGGAGCAAGGGGCTGAGTGGGATGGAAGTGTAATATCTCATTGATAGATTTAGCAGTTATGTAGAAGAGAACAGTTTGGGGTGGGGTCATAACTGCTTTTCTGACAGGGTCATAATTGGCATAGCAATGGTGAATAATATCTAGAAACACATTGACTAAGGGAAGGTAATACCTGGGGAGATTAGATTCCCATATTCCAAGGATATCAGAGTCACTCAGATGACTATTCCTAATTCGACAAAATTCCTGGAGATGGTTCATATCACCAGATAACTCTTTTATTTGAAAATCCCTGTCAGCGAAGGGTAACCAATGCTGGTCTTTATGAGGTGCATTGAGGGGCGCCACATTGAGGGCTACGGGAGCTTCCATTTTTTGCTTTTGTATCTTCCAACTAGAGGTCGGGCTTCTGTAGGAAAATGGTCTTAAACAGTGGTTCTGGTGTTCTCGTATGGCAACTGTGGATTGTTTTCAGCTTGAATTTGGCTCTTTTAGGTAAAATTCATAGAGGAGAAACTAAATTACAGGTTCAGGAAGTGAAAACGGGGTAAATACCTATGTTTAGGCGAAAAACAGTGTGATTCGTAGGTTGACCGATGAGTTGCAGAGCATGGCACTGTAATTTCTTGGCTAGGTGGCGAACTGGGTGCTCGAGAAATCAACGAACGTAATGTGCATGGAAATAGTTCACAGAGAAAGTGAATGAAAATGACATTTCCTGATAATTTAACAAAATTTGGCCTTGGCAGGTAATTTTGACATTTAATGACAGATGACGTCACCGAGGAGACAGGTTGTCGTTTAGCGGGGGTATGGAATGGTGATGTGGCAGTGACGTCAGCGGGGGGGGTGAGCGGGAGGGCGATAAGTGGTTTCACCCCCAACCACTTATGAGCTGAAATGGTTTTGGTGGGGAGGGCCGTGAGCAGTGTGAGAATGTGCCACGCGTCCAAGGTACCGGCGTAATACCACCAATCCCCCGGGCGGTAAACTTCAGTGGCAGAGGGGCTCTCCATTTGATCGTGGGCCGTTGGATGAGCAGGCCCAGATCTAACGGTCGA
Organism: Pinus tabuliformis; assembly: GCA_031772625.1. NCBI lineage: Eukaryota > Viridiplantae > Streptophyta > Pinopsida > Pinales > Pinaceae > Pinus > Pinus tabuliformis. The sequence goes on along the minus strand of CM062817.1, from coordinate 1,843,544,212 downwards.
CATCATTGGAATATGGTAGATGGTTAATGTGTGGGGCCCGATATATAACAAACGTTAAAAATATATCAGGGTTGTGCTTATTGGTTCGTGGGGTTTGTTTATGTCAGGTTATTAATTAACTAGTAGTTAATTAACCCTTTGGATGGCACGGGGGCGGGTTATTAACAAATCCCGAATGGATCTATTAATCCCCTATTATGTTATCACTATAGTCGTATTTCGACCTGGGGTAGGATATTACATATTGGGGGTTTTTATGTGATATATACACAATACGGGGATGGGAATAATTTACACGGGATTTACAGAAAATAGGGTTAGAGTTAATATGAGAAATATGTTGAAAAAGAGCGTTAAGGTATAGATTTTAAAAACTTAGGCTTAAGGAGACAAGTTTATGTGTGACTTTGCACAATCTCCCAAGTAACCAGGGTTTTACTTAGGCCTTTTTATGAAATGAGATGGAGTAATTTAGGGATATTGAGAAGATCTCAATATCTATGGGGGGGATTAGCAAATGATTTGGAGAAAGGATGGAGGGGAGTTAGTCATTCTTCTGTCATAGTACCTATGATAGAAGTAAGATTTAATCATTCTGAGAGACGAAACTTATCACAAATTTCTTTCTGCAACATCAAAACTACCTACCCAGCCTACAGTACCTAACATTTTTTCTTCTTTTTCCATTGGGTGCACTTGAACTGGCAAACCCTCATTCTCTTCTTTTCTTTTCACTGCATTCCTATATAGATCTACCCTTATCACATCCAAGGGCTCAGGTTTAACAGTTGAGCTCCTTTGCTTCTCTACCTATCTATCTATCTGCCAAGATTGAACAATTTGGACAGATTCTATTCTCTATCGCTAAAACAGGAAATTAAAACATGAACTAGCCAAGATTAAGTTGTTTGGCCATTCATCAACTGCAGCATGAAGTTCAACAAACTGCACATGAAACTTTATTTACAGAATATGAAATAGTAGTGGCATTTGGAGTTGCACACTTTCCTGGCCTATTTGGGGTTCATTTCTTTCTTTTTTTGACCATCTCATTCTTTTTTCCCTTTGATCTTTCTTTTAGGGCATACCCTCTTTACATTTTTTAAATTTTGATTTTTTCATAATATGGAAAACCTTTTCCGCAGGGAAAGGATGAACATATTAGGGATTTTAACCAGTCAATCATGAAATATGACACCTATTGGTATATGAGCATAACACTGGCTCCACTTGGGGATGGCTTTCCCTGGTGAAAATTCAAGAACAGCACGTGAGATGGCCTTATGTACAATTCTTGCTGCACTCTGAAATCTTCCTTTGTTGTAAGTAAACAAAACTGTACAAAGGACCACGTAAAATATATACGTTTCTCTTGAGCTGAAAACAAGAATAGCAAAATTCCTTCATTGTTTCTCAAAACTTTCTGCACATTCCTTTCTATTCTGGTTGTTGTAAAAAGTTGTATAAACTGAAATTTGCTATGTACAAGTTAGAGTTAGGATATATTAACAAACTGGATCAAAATAGGGTTTCAGCATCCGACCATTAACAGGCCCTTCTTCTGCTCCTGTACCATCCATGTTTTTCAGAAAGTAGGTATTGTTGCTTTGTTAAGCCAGAATAATAAAAGGTCCCTTCCATAGGAAGTCAAACTTCCCATGTTTTCCTTTATCTTCTCTTCTGGAATCCCATTTCAAAACTTTGTCTCCTATGAAAAAATCTTCTACCTTGGTCCTCTTATCAAATATCTTCTTGAGTTTTTCATGTAGCACTTGAGATCTTTGATATACCTCTTCCCTAGTCTGCTGCAAATGTATAGTCTGATTTATCCTTCTTCGAATATCATTGGGTTCCACCTGAGCTTCTTACAGTAATTTCATTACAGGTATTCCCAAGGAGGAAGGAAATACAGCCTCCATACCATAGACAAGCTCATAGGGACTAGTTCCAATGGATCTCTTGGTAGTTAATATGTCTGCCCATAGTGCATTGATGAGCTTCTTATGCCAATTTTTCTTGTTTTCTTCCAATACTTTCTTAATGATATTAATCAAGCTTTTATTGGGTGAATCAGCTAGCAAATTACCTTGAGGGTAATATGTTGTGGAATGGCCTAAGGTGATGTGGTACTTATGACAGAAACTGATCATTCTCTTGGATTTGAAAGCAGCAGCATTGTCAGTTATAATCTTTTTAGGACAGCCAAATCTAGACAAGATGTTGGTTTCTAAGAATTGAATGATCACTGAATCATTGGTTTGTCTACAAGGGATGGCTTATATCCACTTGGTGAAATAATCTATGGCAGTGAGGATCCATTTGTGTTGGCCAGAAGAGGGAAGATGGATTTCCCCAATGAAGTCTAAACCCCATTATTGAAATGGTCTTTCAGTGGAAATTGGTTTAAGGGGTAGAGGTAAAAGTTTCCTCTTGCCTTCAAAAATTTGACATTTATGGCAAGCAATAACAAACTTTTTGACATCAGCAAACAAGGTAGGCTAGTAAAATCCAGCCCTTAGAATTTTGTCAGCAGTTGATTTCCAATACAAGTGTCCACCACAGTCCCCTGCATGAAATTCTTTGAGTACCTTATCCGCTTCATATTTTCTTAGACAATTTAATAGAACACCTTCATGATTTTTCCAAAAAAGGGCACCATCTAAAATACAAAACTTTAAAGCTTTCATTTTCAAAAACCTTTTCTTTTTTCTGGATAATCTTGGAGGAGCCTGCAGGTTTAATAATACATAACATATATCAGCATACCAAGGTGATTCTAGGAAGGCCTGGTTGATTTGTGGGGTCGCCATCTCCTATTCATTATCCAGTTCATTGATATCCAAGGCTTGGCAATTGGTTTCAGTCATGAGTTTAGCCAATCCATATCCTTTTATAAGCTTTGTAGGTTTTATTTCAATATCATACTCCAATATAGTAGCAATCCATTTATCTCTTTTCCCTTCAATCCCCTCTTGGGTTAGGATATCTTTGACAACAATGCTTGGTACATAAGCTATTATATGAGAGTATAATATGTAGACTCTGAAATCTTTGATGGCTTTCACAAGTGCATAAGCCTGTTTTTCCATGATTGGGTATTTTAGTGGTGCATCCCTCAGTGCTTTACTGAAAAATGCTATAGTTTTTTCACATCCTTGATCATCTTTCTGTAGTAAAACAGCAGCAATAGCATGTTCTAATGCAAATGAAAAGATTATGAAGTCTCTATCAAATTTTGGGCTTGTAAGGACTGGTGTTTTGGTCAAAGCTATTTTAATTTCTTCAAATGCTTGTTTAGCTTCTACTGTCCATTTAACCTTGGAAAATTTTTCAGCATATTATTCAACAATCTTATTAATTCAGCCAAATTGGGTATGAATCTTCTTAAAAAGTTAATTTTTCCTAAGAAAGCTTGGAGTTCTTTGATATTTCTGGGATGAGGTATTTGTAAAATGGCTTGTATTCTATCAGGATTGATTTTGATGCCATCTTTGGAGATTATATGACCTAACAGTTTGCCTTCCTCTAGACCAAACAAGGATTTCTTAGGGTTCAATGATATACCATAATTTTTGCATGTTAAAAACACTTGACTCAGATGATCTAAATGTTGTTGATCTGATTTGGAAAAGACAGTAAGATCATCTAGGTATATGACTAGAAAATCGTGAATTTCTTTAGCAAAAGCTATGTCCATTGCTTGTTGGAAGGTTGCCCCTGCATTCTTAAGTCCAAATGGCATTTTTACATATTTGAAAGTTCCCCATGGCATTTTAAAAGCAGTCTTTTCCTGATCATGAGGATGAAGTAGAATCTGGTTGAACCCTGAGAACCCATCCAGCAGTGAAATTATAGAGGCACCTACTACCCTTTGTAGAATGTGGTCCATTTTAGGTAAGGGGTAATGGTCTTTTAAAGAAACTTTATTCATATTCCTTAAATCAACACACAATCTGATTTCTCCTGTTTTCTTCCTAGTGGGTACTAAATTAGAGACCCATTCTGAAAACCTGATAGGTGCAATTATCCCATCTTCATACATTCTTTTGACTTCTTTTTCAATTAAAGGGAGTAGCACAGGGTTAACCCTTTTGAGTTTCTGCTTGAATGGTTTTTTATTCTCTTTAAGGGGTATCGTATGTTGAATCACAGAGGTGTCATAAGATTTGAGATCTTCATAGCTCCATGCAAAAACATCCTGGAATTCCTTGAACAATTCAACATATTTAAGCTTTTGGTCAGGGGGCAGAGTTTTGGATAGTTTTATCATCTTAGGATTTTCTTCAGTTCCTATGTTACAGTCCTCAATGTCTGCGTTTAGAGGCTGCATTTTGGGTTTCCTTGGGATATCATTAGAATCAAAGAAGTCTTCCAAAGGAGTTAATCTCGTGGGCAAATAGTTGTCTTTTAAATCAATAACTTCATATTCTGGTTCAATGACCTCATCAATGTCTATCTCTTTAATATCTTGCAACCTTTTCTTGGTAAATTTTGTTGGGTGCAGCAATTGAGTTGCAGTTTCTGCTGAAATGTCTGTTCCAATTTTGTCTATTTGATCAACTTCACTAATAATGTCCATGTCTATATTAGTGCTGGAAAATTCTTCCTTTAGGGTCAAGAAATTGTTAATCTGAGCATCATTGTCAAACACTTGCCAATTCTTTTCATTGTCTGGTATGGTTGGTCTATGTCTAATCTCAGTTGTAAACTAATGATTGGGTCAAATGGCAGTTTACAAGTGCTGGCAAATGTTTCCAAACTGTGAGCATGCAAATTGTATGTTCTAAGAATTTTGGCAAGTTGTGTCTCAAGGAATGTATTGAGGATTTCAACTGCTGCTCCTCAGTAAGATCTTAATCTGAGATCATTTGTGAGGAAGTTACCTTTCATTTGTTGAATGACTAAATCAGAGTTTCCTAAAACTGATATCGTGACTGCCCCTAAACTTTTGATCAATTAAGTCCTAACAAGAGGGCTTCATATTCAGCCATATTATTAGTGCATCTAAAATTCAACCTGTAAGCATGTCCTTCAGCATGATCATTTTCTATATTTTGTACCCAAATTCCTGCTCCTGCTCCTATTTGATTGACTGATCCATCAAATTCTAAATACCATAGGATCTCATGTTCATAGTTGGTATGAGGAGTCTTAGAAATTTGCTTACTAGGGAAATCTGGACTTTCAGTTTCATCTGGTTTCCCTTGAGTGTCGTTATATCATTGTTCACAGAAATTTCTTGAATTTGAACATTGGAGTTTTGGTGTACAATTTCTTCTTGTTGAAGTGGTAAAACCATGATATCAGTTGCAGGATCACTTTCAGCATTCTAGAGGATGAAGGATTCCATGTCAGAATGCATGGAGTAGATGGGAAAATTCTGGGGCTTCTCTTGACTACTCACCACATATTTCATTAGAGTTTCTCGGTACAATCTCTTTGGCTGACAAAATACTGAAATGGTAGCATAGGACATGTCCAATTGTAAAGATCCTTGGAGCTTTGCACCCCAAGATCGAGACAACAACATGCCATATTTTGGTGGAATATCAGCTACCACTACATCCATTAAAATTTTCTTGGCAAGGTATTGTACTAATGATACACATAAATTTTGATCAATGCTAGACATCTGACCTGGCTTGAATCAAAAGATTATAAGTCTTTGTATGGCCTGGTAATATCTAGGTCCAACTTCTCCATTACAGATTTAGGCATTAAGTTATGAGAAGCTCCGGAATCAAACATGGAATTATGAAGTATTTTATCATGAATTTTCAGACTTACATAGAAAGGAGGAACCCCTCCATCTACTGATTTTCCATTTACCTCAGGGCCAAAAATTAATTCAGGCTAGTCATCAAGGACATTCACTGCATCTCTGTTTTCCGAAATTTGAAGTGATCTGCTAATTTGATCTCTGTAGACATCATGCTTAGCCAATTCTGACAATGGAATGGCTACCTTTAATTTGCCTATTTCGGTCTCAAGGTTAAAAGGTTTTTCTGTTTGAGTTTTTTCATTTTGGGCAGTGAGATTTTCTTTTTCCGTTGTTTTCTCTGTGTCTTTTTCTTTTACAGGAGTTTTGTTATGGGCTGAAGTTGCTTCTATGTCAATTTCTGGAGGTTCTTCCACATTTCCTTTGAGGGAAGTGGAAGTGGAAGGTTGTTGACTATCTAATACATCTTCAACTATTGGATGATTAGGGCTTGGAGTTGTTTTAGGAGGGGTGTGTACAGGAGGGTTCTTAACCTTGGCTTTGTTAGGTTTCTTAGTTTCTTTCTATTTATTATTATCAAGGACATCTATCCTCCTGCTTCTCAGATTATATTGCTTGTGAACCTCATAGATGGCTGTGTCATATCCTTCCCTAAAATCAAATGATTCACCTGATTGAATTTGGAATTAATTAAGAGTGTGAGCCTCTTGGTCTTCTTGGGTCAGAAAAATTTGTTGCTCACTATTGAGACCCATTAAGTTAATTTGAGTATCTTCTGTTGGCTTGCTAGAAGTTGAAGCTTCAGCATAATTTTCCTGGAATGGGGGCCTAATGTTTTGGTCTAGACCAGCTATTCCAGTATTAGGGTTCTGGTTTTTTCTGAAGTTTGGATTTCTCACAGTATTGCTCAGTTGACCATCCCAAGGGGATTTCCTCTCAATTATTTCTACTCTATCACCAAGTCTATCCATTCCTTTAATGATAACATCTAATTTCTATTCAAACGTAGAAGGTTCTTCTTTGAAAGGTGTCCTCCTTTCAGCTCTAGCTCAAGTTCGTTTAGAAATCAGGTTGGCCTCAACGCTGACAGCTATACTCTGCATGTCTTCTAAGCTTCGAGGAGATCTTTCCCTAAGCTGATATGCCATATCAGAGTCAAATGCATCATGGAATTCGATCAAGGCCAAATCTGGAGGAGGTCTGAGATTCTGAGGAATAGCATTATATACATTATTAAATCTGGTACAGTAATCTTGAACGGTTTCTTGTGGGCCTCTTTTCAAGTTTTCATATTCTGATAAGATGTGGAGAGGATATTTATTCTTTTCCCATTTGTTCAAGAAGGTCTGATAAAGAGCCTCCGGGTCATTGATAGTGTTTGTAGGGAGTGCTCTAAACCATGTTCTAACATTTCCAGTTAAAATTTGAACAAAGACTTTCATTCTTACATCATCATCATCAATCTCATAGTTTTCAAAATAGTCTGTCATTTTCTTAGTATGTTGTTGAGCTGTGTAAGTGCTAGTACCATCAAAATAAGTGATTTTGCTTTGATAATCTTGAGGCATGGCCCCTGGATTTGCAGGTAGCTGCAGGGGAGCATATCGGTTTGCCATATTTGTAGATATAAGTGGCAACTGGAAGGGCAGGGATAACAGTGGAGATATATGATGTATATGGGGGAGTGGAAAGGAGGGTTCGAAGTGCTGACGGTGAACTAGGAGAAGCTACAGTAATGGCAGAAAGGATTGGCGCTTTTTCAGGAGTAAGCTCAGATTGGATAGAGTTCTTTTGATGTGTGTCAAGGTGTAAACTAGCAGAATGTTCTTGGCTCCCTTGTTTTCTAAGGATCCTAGGAATCCGATTGGGATTTTCAAACACAGGTGGGGGATTAGGATCATGATTTGATCTAGTGTAATAGATCTTTTTCTTTGGAGCAAGCTTCTGAGTATGTTTTTGGTTTTGCTTGAAATATTTTAACAATACAACCTTAACAGTATCTTGTAGGAAGTTTTAGATGAGGGGATTATGAGTTTTCCTAAAGATCTATTGAAACAAGGAACTGATCAAGTATTTGAGACAACTATTCAAAGCATAAACTAGACTGGAGATAGACTGAAGTAGCATTTATTTAGTCCTGAAATTGCATAGAAAAAGCAATTTCAAAGGCTACCTGACTAACTTCAGGCTCCATCTGTAGCTTATGAAATAAACAACAATAACAAACAATTATTCACGATCCCCAGTTGAGTCACCAATGATGTTATCACTCGGGTTGTTCCCAAAAGTTGTAAGAAAGGGAATACGACCGAGGTAACCACAGACCAATCTTTTAGATACAGATTCTAGCCAATATGCATCCAGAGAGGGCTCTCTCTTTATAATTTAGCTTTGTTTTGAGGTATATTAGGCTAGCTATGAAGTGCAAGGGTTTGGTTTTGAGTTTGGTTGGAGGGATGGAGATTCAATAGAACAGTGAGGTAAAACTGAAAGGTTTCAGTCCATTGGGCATGATGGAGTCAAAGAATGATAACTTCCTGGATTAGGTTTATTATCAGAGGAGGTATCACGGAGCAAGGTACTCAAATATGGGACAATTTATAGGCTGAAATCATATGGAATGGAGTCAATGGGTGAAGGGCAATTAAGAATCCTTCATCATGTTGACAGAGGGAAAATGGCTAACTACTGTTAAGGAGCAATTAAGAATTCCTTCGCAAATAGTCAAGATGGAGAATCATGGGGAAACATGAGCAATTAAGAATTCGTTGTTTATTCTAATTCTGAAGAAAACATAAAAAATAACAAAGATTGAAGACAAAGTGCAGTCAAGCAAATTCTGAATTATCCTTTTTCTTTATTACTGAGATTATGAAACATAGATGATATAATAAACATAGAAACTATAAAACACAAGTTAGAAGGGACTTATTGATCCATAAGATGATTCAAGAATTCTGTAACATGGTCATCAACATCAATTCCTCATTCAGTAAGCCAGAAAAAAATGGTTCCAACAGCCTTTTATTCCAAAAAACTTCAGTATTATAGTCAGAAACTATGAACAACCAACCTCAAATACTTCGTCTGGGGGGTATTTGTACAAAAAGATCAAATATCTTACAAAATATCTGAAGAAGATAATATCTGATGATTATTAATGCATTTTACAAAGATAGAGACAGACATTCTCGAAAACAGTGGAACAATAAATTGATGCAATTAATTGATGTTGTGCTGGTTGTTCCGCCTTTATGAGATGTACTGGAGGTAGGTGCTGCAAGTCGGTTCACAGTCGTCTTCTACTGATACTATGTGCTGGTTATTCTTCCTTGGCCGGACTTTCTTTAACTCTGATGTGATGCACTTTGACCCACATGACTGTGATTCATTTATGTTCTCCGCATTATAGTAGATGGTCCAAAATTTCAACTGACTAAAGATAAGTTTATAGGATCTCTAACATACTTTGCCACCACTCCGGTCCTGGTAATTTATGTCTTTGAAGCTTCCTTAAAGTTTCGTCAGTCTCTGTGTATCTGAAGAAATTAGGTGGGATGGTGAACAGATGCTTCACCTCGTGCTCAATGTAGAACAAATTTTCCAGGATGTCGTAGAGGGCTTGGCCAGATGGAAGTTCCTTCTCTCCTGAAGTACTTAATGATGTATTAACTTGATCAACGGCATATGTATTCAATTTATGTACATAGTCTTTGTGTTTCATCAGACGATCATTACTTCCCAAAGGACTTGGCAAACCTTTTTGATGCAGGATTGTAAACTTTTCTGTGAAAGAATTAATCTCTACCTGCATGTCCTAGCATCTTCTGTCCAAATTTTGCATTAGAGTTCTCATGGTTAGAACTCTCTTGATGTCTAGAATGGTGCCTGTTCTGTCTCTAATTTCCAGTGCTTCCAGTTCTTCATTGGTCTTGGTGTTCAAAAAATGTATTAGCCGGTTAGATTGCTCAGGCATCTGTCCCAATAAGGCTCTTGGTTTTTGAATCTCCAGTTGGGCTACTCTTATCAAGTCAATCTGCTCATAAATGTTTTGGATAGACCTCCACACATCACTAAGGGATTGAGTGATGTCGGTCCACAAAATTCCCCTGATTTCCGCTAGAAGTTTATTCAGAGAGAGATATTTTTCTAATTCTCTCACCTTGTTCTCCAATGTTTTGATCTCCCTTATTTTCTCTGCCACATTCATCTTGGATTTATCATAACTCTGTTCAACTTTTGCCAACTTTTCTTTTACCTGCTTCAGCTCTGACACTTGGAGTTTCAATTCTTCCATCGCTTTTATCAGCTGTTCTGTGCTCATGCCTGTACTGCTGCCTAGTGTTGTTGCTGAGGTAACTGTGATGATCTCTGTTGTTGATGCCGGGACAGCAGGAGGCAATGTTGTTGTAAGTGTGGAGGGGACAGTAGTGACTGTTGGAGGTACTTCAGGTGGCTGGGAGGTCGACTCTCCCTGCTTTTCTTGTAGAGCTTTTTCCAATGCTTGCTCTGTCTCACTCAATCTCTCATTCAGTCTCATGAGCAGGTCCATCATGTCCTCTTCAGATTTCTATTGGACAACTTCAGCAGTCTGTGGATGCATAGAAGGTGTCAGTTTCAGTTGTTTTCTGAGGGTAGAAATGTCCTCTTCTTTCTTCTTCATCAGTGCCTTTATGCCTTTGGCATCTTTGGGATCATGTCCCAGTTCAATGATAATTTCTTCCAAGGATTTGATCCTGTTGTCCTTTGCTAAAGAAGAAGCTTTCTCAAAATCTAACTAAGCAGAGGTATTATTCAAGGAGTTTTGCAATTTATGAGCTAACATAGCTTTATCAACTAGTGTGGAGTATACCATCTCTCCAGTCTGTTTATGCAGCTCAATCTGGTCGATTGGATGAATATCCTTAGCCAAGACCTCTAGATTTGTCCTGATGTAATTAGTTGCTGATTGCGGTTGCTACACCTTGGGCTTGAAATAACTCATTATCATCTTTCCTTCCTTTATGTCATATGTTGACATTAATCTTTGCTGCTTTGTGGGGGTCATCTTAAGATAATGGTTATAAATATGCAGCCTTAGTGGATCATTTCTAGCCTTTATCTCTGTGAATTTTCTTTTGATGTCAAAGGTCTGCTTACTTGGTGGCCTAGTGGATGAAACTTCCACACTATGCTGCCTTTCTAGCTTCTGCCTTTGTGAGCTAGTTGATGTTTCTATCACTGGAGAAGTCTGTTGGCTGGTTACCCTCTCTCCTCTTAGACTTTCTATTGTTTCTTCAATGATTTCCTCTTCATACAGAGGATTCAGTCTTTGCCTTTTTTCCCCTGGTTGTTCTGCAGGCCCACTGATAGGTGCGGCTTCTTCCCTGTCTCTTTTCTTGCCTCTTTCCTCATTCAGAGGAGTCTGTAATGCAGGAATCTCTGCTACTTTGGTCTGGACTAGAGGAATTTTCCCCTGTTGATCAGTCATTGCTTGCTGCTCTGTGCCTGCCACTTCCTTACCCTTAGAATACCCTGTAACTGGTGCACTGGTTTCTTGTACAGGCTGCTGTGAAGTTCCAGTAGAGGATGTACCCACTCCGGTTTGTTGAGGCAACTTGAAAGATACCTATCCAAAAGAATCCAAGTCAAGGGTCTTTTCAAGATCTTTCATAGCTTTTTCCATTTTTTCTCGTTTAGTAATCTCTTCTATTAATGTACCCTCTACCCACTCATCCTGATTAGCAAATTGTTCTATTTCAGGGATCCTATGATATATGTAAGCTAATAGCCTATTTCTTACTCTTCTGCCACTTATAAAGCTATTTGGGTCATATGGCACCCACCAGAAACTTTTCTTCAATTTAAGGTCTTCCCCTAACATCTTATCAGCATCTTCCCATGCCTCCCTCTTATTGATGATAAAAGGGCCTAACTGGTTTCTTATTCTCAGCTGAGCCTTTTTCTTTACATTGCAAAAGTGAGTTAAATCTGCATTGATAAGCTTCCTGAAATACTCCAGTGCAAATAGTCTCATGGGCACATATTTGGGCAGCTTGTAAGGGCACAGTTCATAGCCATATATTCTGATTTCAGTATGATTTTGGTAGAGGTACCAGTCACCTATGTTGTATTGTCTGGAAAGTTGTAAAATCTTCTTTATATCACCAGAGAGCCTAGGAGGAGGAGCTCCTATCAATAGAGTGGAGGTTGGATGTACAAACAAATCAATGAATTCACAGTAGGTATAAGGGGATTCACAAACATTGTGGAAGACTGAGGTCCAAAAGATCACAAACCTCCGCTCTCCTTTGGAATCCAATTTCTTGATGGGAAATGAAAAGTTGTCTGGCTAATAATATAGCAGAAGGAGGTATATGAATGAGTGTACTTGAAGACTCCTTCTCTGTATAGGTTTATGAATTGCTCATTGATTTTATTGGCAATGAAAGAGGCATAATCATATTTGATAGCAGGGGGTTGTCCTGGAGTAAACATTGACAAAATAACTAAGATGGTCTCATCAACAAACTCACTGGTTTTGAATCCCAAGATAAAGGATATCATGTCAAGAATAAGCCTGCCAGTTTCAGTAAACCAGGAATGCACATAGGGAGGTGGGCCTTGGGGCTGGAAATCTGGTTTCATGAATAATTGAGCAGTCCGGGTTATCTCTGAATTGGGAAATTGAGAGCCTTGCTCTAGCAAAAATCCCATGGAAAGAGGAGCAAGGGGCTGAGTGGGATGGAAGTGTAACATCTCATTGATAGATTCAGCAGTTATGTAGAAGAGAATAGTTTGGGATGGGGTCATAACTGCTTTACTGACATGGTCATAATTGGCACAGCAATGGTGAATAATATTTGGGAACACCTTGACTAAGGGAAGGTAATACCTGGGGAGATTAGATTCCCATATTCCAAGGATATCAGAGTTACTCAGATGACTATTCCTAATTCAACAAAATTCCTGGAGATGGTTCATATCACCAGATAACTCTTTTATTTGAAAATCCTTTTTAGCCAAGGGTAACCAATCCTGGTCTTTATGAGGTGCATTGAGGGGCGCCACATTCAGGGCTACGGGAGCTTCCATTTTTGGTTTTTGTATCTTCCAACTGGAGGTCAGGCTTCTGTAGGAAAATGGTCTTAAATAGTGGTTCTGGTGTTCTCGTATGGCAACTGTGGATTGTTTTTAGCTTCAATTTGGCTCTTTTAGGTAAAATTCACAGAGGAAAAACAAAATTACAGGTTCTGGAAGTGAAAACAGGGTAAATACCATTGTTTAGGAGAAAAACAGTGCGATTCGTAGGTTGACCGATGAGTTGCAGAGCATGGCACTATAATTTCTTGTCCGGGTGGCGAACTGGGTGCTCGAGCAATCAACAAACGTAATGTGCATGGAAACAGTTCGCAGAGAAAGTGAATGAAAATGACATTTTCTCGATAATTTAACAAAATTTGGCTTTGGCGGGTAATTTTGACATTTAATGACAGATGACGTTAGCGAGGAGACAGGTTGTCATTTAGTGGGGGTACGGAATGGTGATGTGGCGGTGACGTCAGCGGGAGGGCGGTAAGTGGTTTCACCCCACACTACATATGAGCTGAAATGGTTTTGGTGGGGAGGGCCGCGAGCAGCGCGGTAATGCGCCACGCGTCCAAGGTACGGGCGTAAAACCGCCAATCCCCCGGGCGGTAAACTTCGGCGGCGGAGGGGCTCATGATATGATCGTGGGCCATTGGATGAGCAGGACCAGATCTAACGGTCAACGACATTGGGATATGGTAGATGGTTAATGTGCGGGGCCCGATATATAACAAACGTTAAAAATATATCAAGGTTGTGCTTATTGGTTAGTGGGGTTTGTTTAAGTTAGGTTATTAATTAACCAGTCATTAATTAACCCTTTGGATGGCACAGGGGAGGGTTATTAACAAATCCTGAATGGATCTATTAATCCCCGATTATGTTAAGACTATAGTCATATTTCGACCTGGGGCAGGATATTACATATTGGGGTTTTTTATGTGATATATACACAATACGGGGATGGGAATAATTTACACGGGATTTACAGAAAATAGGGTTAGAGTTAATATGAGAAATATGTTGAAAAAGAGTGCTAAGTTATAGAGTTTAAAAACTTAGGCTTAAGGAGACAAGTTTATGTGTGACTTTGCACAATCTCCCAAGTAACCAAGGTTTTACTTAGGTCTTTTTATGAAATGAGATGGAGTAATTTGGGGATATTGAGCAGATCTCAATATCTCTAGGGGGAATTAGCAAATGATTTGGAGAAAGGATGGAGGGGAGTTAGTCATGCTTCTGTCGTAGTACCTGTGATAGAAGTAAGATTTAATCATTGTGAGAGACGAAACTTATCACAAGTTTCTTTTTGAAACATCAAACTACCTACCTAGCCTACAGTACCTAACATTTTTTCTTCTTTTTCCATTGGGTGCACTTGAACTGGAAAACCCTCATTCTCTTCTTTTCTTTTCACTGCATTCCTATCTAGATCTACCCTTATCACATCCAAGGGCTCAGGTTTAACAGTTGAGCTCCTTTGCTTCTCTACCTATCTATTTATCTGCCAAGATTTAACAGCTTGGATAGATTCTATTCTCTATCGCTAAAACAGGAAATTAAAACATGAACTAGCCAAGATTAAGCTATTTTGCCATTCATCAACTGCAGCATGAAGTTCAACAAACTGCACATGAAACTTTATTTACAGAATATGAAATAGTAGTGGCATTTGGAGTTGCACACTTTCCTGGCCTATTTGGGGTTCATTTCTTTCTTTTTTTGACCATTTCATTCTTTTTGCCCTTTGATCTTTCTTTTAGGGCATACCCTCTTTACATTTTTTAAATTTTGATTTTTTTCATAATATGGAAAACCTTTGCTGCAGGGAAAGGATGAACATATTAGGGATTTTAACCAGTCAATCATAAAATATGACACCTATTGGTATAGGAGCATAACACTTTCCATGTGCCGTGCTTTGTACTTTTCAAGTGAGCCATCTAATATGTACTTGTTCTTATAGAACCACTTTCATCCAATTTGTTTGGTTAACTCCGCTAACTTCCATGTTCCATATTTTACGAGAGCATCATACTCCTCCTACATTACTTCTTTCCATTCATCATGAGAAGAAACTTATTTAAAGGAATTTGGTTCACTGTTAGTAGATGAAGTCAATTCACAATCATATGAAACTTCCATACCATCAACTAAATCAAAATTATCTACATCACCTCCATCTTGTCTGGTGGAATTTTTGGTTCATGTCTTTCCAACCTCATCAAAACACTTTCAAGTGTTTTGGTGAGCGATTTTGGCGGACCTTTATGAGATGGCCCTAGGTTGCTCTACTGATTGAGATGGGGATGCATCAAGATTTAGCCTTCCAATCCTCTCAATCACATCACTCAAAGGGTGTTATTGATCTAAATAAGTAACTAACAATTCATGAGGTGGAGACAGTGCTTCAGAAGGAGATTCTATATATTGATCCAAAATAGGGATCCACCTTTCAAGATTTGGAATCTCATTATCAAATTCATGATAAGTTTTGCATGATTGAATCTATCCAAATGATCAAGTTGTAGCTTGGTGTGTTTTTGGTCTCGGAAGATTCGAGGAAAAGTACATCTCTAGATGAAACAAACTTCTTATTTACCTCATCATAAAGATGATATTCCTTGGTGGTATCTTAATACCCCAAGAAGATGCATTTTCGACTGCTTGCATCAATTTTTCTTCTTTGTTTCTTAGGAATCAAGTCATAGCAGGTGAAACCAAAAGTCCTACGATGCCTTATCAAAGGGATGTGACCATACCATATTCATAAGGAGTATTATTTTGAGAGAATGAGATGAACATGTTTTTTGACATATATTGTACATAGAATTACATAAACCCAAAACATCAACTTTACATTTTTTTTTAAATAATTGATCGAACCAAATTTAAGATAGTTCAATTCATTCTTTCAACTATACCATTTTGTTGAGGATTATATGGAGAAATAGTTTGATTTTGAGACCCATGTTGGCGAAGATAGTTTTCAAATTCATTAGAAGTATATTCTTTTCCATTATTAGTACAAAGGGATCTAATATGTGATAGTGCATCATTTTCAATCCATGCATGAAAATTTTGTAAGTTTCAAAAGATTTTGATTTTCCTTCCAATAAGTATACCCAACACATCCTAACATAATCATCAATAAAAGTAAACATACATTTATTTCCATTTGTATAAGGAACAAGAATAGGGCCACACGAATTAGAATGAATCAGTCCAATTTTTCTATGTGCTCTAGAAGTAGAATCATGAAATGGTTGTTTGCTATGTTTTCCTAGGATACAAGCATCACATGGCTTCGGTTTCATAGAAATCGTTGGAAAAACAAAAACACCATTCATTTTCAATAAAATAATTTTGTCATAATTAATATATTCAAATATTGCATGTCATGGAAGAGTAGATGGCATTGTACCTTCATTGCAATAAGAAACATATGCAGACTTTTGTCCATGGGAAAATGTTCCTTGCAACTATTCTCTAGTCATAAAATTGTATTGTCATATGCTTTCTTTATCTCTAATTTTCCATCAAACATATGAATAGAGTGGCCTTGCTCATGAATACGAACAAGGGACAATTGATTTCTTTGTAGCTTTGGAAGCTTGAGTACATCATGCAAAAGAAAATCATGAACTCTAGGAAGTTTAAGCCTGATGTTGCCAAATCCTTCGAGCTTCAGACTTGTCTACAAAATAAACTTTTGCATCTCCACTGTCACTGAGGTCTTCAAAGAATTCTTTATTAAATTTCATATGGAAGGTTGCACCTGTATTAACCGACCATGCATCTCTCCAAGAAGCAAATGAAGTATGAAACATATCTTCAGTTACTATAATATTGCAATACGAAACAATATAATGAGCATATTCAAGTGATTTACCTTTTTTTGGATATCACAATTTAGCTTTGTCTTATTTGTGGTCTTGTTTTATCCTCTCCCAGGGGATTCTACACGTGGATGAATAATTTCCACCTTTTTCGTAGTGAATGCATTGAATATCAAATCTTTTTCCTTGAAGGTGTTTACTCTCCTGCCTCTAAAATTATCCCTTCCGCATCCTCATTTTCTACCACTTCTTTTAGGAGAATCATCTAACTAATTATTCCCTTTCCAAGAAAGGAACACTGCTTCTTCAAGGGATTGAGGTGTTGTCTTCCTCTTCCCAAATATTTTCTCTCATTTTGCAAGCTTCTCCACCAAGGTGTCAAGAGTAATGTATTTAAGTTTCTCAATAGCTTGCAAGGATTCAAGGTAATTAGAGTATTATGATAGAGGGAATTGAAAAAGGCTATGATAGGAATATCCATCTTAACTACATTAGCATCCATAATATGCACAATGGTTGTAATTAAGAGGCTAGGGCAGTGTTACAGATCGATTTGGGCACATCAACCCCAAATTATAGATCGATATTATTAGGGCCCATCAACCCCTAGTGCAGTTGTTACATGCCCTAAAAGAAGTTAGTCATCAAAATGCCTTACTACCAAAGAAGTTCCATCACTAAAAACATCCAAAAACTACCTCTAAGAAGATCAGCGCAGGTAGGCCTTCATTAGGGTGCGTTGTAATGCAAACCATACAATAACAAGGTGCTATGCAGCGCACTTGGTCCCTCTTTGGCCTACATTGAGCGAATTTGAGCAAATTTCCGTGAGGGTTTGAAGATTCCTTATCCATTGGAAGCCTCTAGAAGTTTCTCAAATGCCATCTGCTCCTTTGAGTTTGCCTTTGGATGAGAAAGGGAATTAGGAAACATCAATCCCCTATCCCTTCTTCTATGGAACTGATTTCTAAATTTAGAAAGGAATTCATTACCTCCATTGATGGCATAACTGTTGTTGGGAAAAGTATCTATTCAGAACGCCCCTATCCCACTCTAAGGTGTGACAGTGCCTTAGCAACAAACAAGGAAAACTACTTGCGTATTCTTCTTTATGAAATGTAAATGAAGAGGAAGGATGAACTAACCTGTGTCTTGCGCTAGTTTGTTGATCCAATCGCTCTCCTCTTTGTTGGCTTCCAGCTACCTGCTCCCTTACTGACCCAGCTTCACCAAGTTCCTGCAAGATCACAGAAGAGAGAAACTACACAAAGATATAGATTTACATTCATAAATAGCTTAGGATCAGATTAAGCTAAACATGCAAATATAACAAAACATCATTGATACACAAGCATGTAGGAGAAACTCAAATAGTTTTATTGATATAATAAAAAGATCCAGGAGGAGATACAACCAAGTGAGTCCCGATCCAGCATCTACCTCCCAGCAAAGGAATCCCTTCCTCACCTCCAACAAAGCATAAATCACCCAATGCACTAATCTCAATCTCAAAACCAACAGCAATTCTCTGCAAAGTACAAAATTCCAGCCTCTTGGATCTCTGGGATGAGGGATCCATATATAGATGTAAGCAGAGAGGATGAGTCAGCTTATGTTTTGACTTGTGGCTTCTCTCTGTCAGTTCTTGCTTCCACTTGGAGGCTGAGAGCCTCTTACTCATCCTTGGTCGAACTCAGTGAGGCAAGTGTCATTGAGGAAGATTCTGGAAGCTTCCATTGTCTCTCCACCTCGTTGAATGACTCTGCCACTTGTCATTTCCCGCTCAACGCACCTGGGTAGTGCATTCAAGTGTGTTGAAACACACCTAGCCAGTGTATTTGGGTGCTTTGCAACGCAGTCAGCTAGTGGAGCATCTGAATTGATCCTGATTTGACTAGTTTTGAGCAGTTTCTGGTGGAGAACTTCTAGGAGAAGCTGTCATTGGTTGACCTTGTTCCTCTAGGGGTAGGAACAACACTTTTAGGGACTTTGGATCCCTTGGATTATGGACATTTCATGCTTCGAGCTGTAAGGCACAAAAATGTCTATAACAGTTTCCCCCTAAAGTATGAGGCCGTTTATCGAGTGAAATGCTTTATTAGGAGGATCTGAAGTTCTTTCAATGTTGGGAGGAGACCTGTAATAAGATACAATACAATACATTATTTTCATACTATTTTCATGATCTAGCTGAGGCGGGCATTCCCATGCTCAGCTTTATAAATTCATTTTTATGTACATAGGACAGACAATCGTCTGATGGTAGACTGATGATTCTGATGAAGTCATCATCCTTTTGGTAGGATGATCGTCTGTGCTACAATGTTGTACATGTCAATGTCTTTACTTTCCTGAATATATATCGCAGCCCGGATGGATGAAACTAGATCTGGGGTCTTCAATCTCATCCGATCTTCACTCGAAGTACAAGTCGATCCATGTGAAAAATGTTTTGAAGTCGAACATGGAAACACATCGCTTGATTACCAGTCGATGATGTAAACTGTTAACAAGCGCGAGAGGAATCACCGATAAGGATGATGACCCTCAAGGTACTGCAGTACAATTCACGTGGTGTGAATAAAGGACTTGGCGTCGAACACCACGCAAAATCTTTCGGTCGAAGGTCATTGATGTATACCTGTCGCCGGAAGTGAGAAACTTGCCATTGAGGCATGCAAGTTTCAAAGTACTGAATGGGGTGTTCCTAGATCAACTTCTTGGATAATGAGCTGATGTCGACAAGAAGCGATCCGTCAAAGGAGGGCCTTGATGAATCCCACATCAATGACATGGAACGGAGCAAATGATTTTGATGGAGATGAAAAGCAATCTGATGATATATGGTTCAGGATGGCGGTCATGAAGGAATGAAGTATAATGTATGGTAGTGGATGGGACACGGGTGACTTCTCTGGATGACTTCTCTTGAACATGTCAGCGACACTTGTATGATGGATTGGTAGCATTTACCCCAAATTTGGATGGTATGGCGAGACCATGGTGATGTGACCGGTGAATGAAACAACCCAACCCGGCTCAGGCACGGAGTGGAAGTGTCATGTTCAAGAGCGACTTGCTACCAATAAAGATTCTTTGAGTTTCTTCCCAATTTTTCCCCAGTCATTGCTGACCAGTACCTCTTTATTTTTTTCAAGCTTGAGGAGGATAACATATGCTTGTTCTATAATTTGCCCTTCGGGCAAACCCATCGCTATGTTTTAACGAGCCTAGCGATAGTGAAACACGTTCTCGTCTAAAGACAAGTTTGTCGCTATTAATCTTTTTAACGAGTTTAACGACAAAGATAACTCGGTCCTTTTCATTTTTAGAGAGTCTGAAAAGGTACGTAAAGGTAACTCCAAAATTCCTTTTTCGTCATCTAATCCCTTAAGTCCGAAAAAGTATAAAACAATACAGAAGGGATGAATTTTCGATAGTTTTAACGAGCCGAGCAAAACAAGCGCTCGCTCTTTTTGTGCAATAATCCCTCAGGTTCAAAAAGATTAAAATCTAGAGGAGGGATAGCACTTCCGGTCGCTTTAACGAGCTGGAAGGCCAAAACTCGTCAATCTTTTCATATTTTACGAGTCAGATGAAAAGAGCTTAAAGAAGACTCGTCTTTTGAGGAACGAGTGATAAAATGGGTAGCAGTTGATTCCAGGTAAGGGTTGGAATTTTCCAATCATGGCAGTGTCACAAGGATGGCTAGTGAAATCACTCTTCGCAGCTGTTCCTCAAAATGGCTAAACAATCAAATGGAGGTGAATGATCGGCCAATGGAAAAGTGGAGGTGACGGTGTAAACACAACCAAGGCTTTAATGGCTGAAATCTTCATTCACGGTGGTTATTTACCGGAGGATAGTTCATTTTTTAACGAGCTTAAACGCGGATTGAAACACTTGCTCAGTCTTATGTTTATTTTTTAACGAGCATGAACTATGTGCTAAAACTGCTCGATATGATGGTCTTGTTTTGATTTTTTACCATAAATAGCTTTGCTTTTCAAAGATAGTACTGTACCTTCAATTGCTACATCAAACTAGTTAGAAATGAACAACATTTGCTTGGAAATGAGATTAAAATGCTAATATTTTACTTTGAACTACGTAAAAAGCAATTAAAAAGTGTTTTTACCTCTCATTTTACCATTTCATTTGAACTTGGTTTGTTGGAGCTTTGGAGGTGCCTCTTCCCCCTTGATTTTCATCAGCTGATTTCAGGAGATTCTGTGGACGATTCTCGGAGCCGTCTGGACCAGGTAGGAGCTAAACCTGAGCTCTTTCATTTCATGGTTTCCTTTCCGCATTCTGTGCTTCATTCCCTGCTTTTCTGAGCCTCTGGGGTTTGATGGGTTCGTTCTGCCATCAACGCACCCTAGGCATATCAAAACCTGCGCTGAATGTGGGTCATCATGAAGGTAACTTGACATTCAACGCACCTATAACACATGTGCAGGTGCGTTGGGCGCAGAAAGGAAAGTTGTTGCACAGTTTTTAATGGAATTTTTCCCTGTTTCTCATCAAAATCAGGATCTAATCTCCTCTCTTGTTTGTTTTTGCAGAGATATCGGAGCAAAATGACCCTTACATGGCGAGAACGAGAACATGAAGAAGAGGACATGATTGCCCTACATGATCCTGTTACAGTGAACGCGCTGCGGAACTGTGGTTTGCTGAAGTTCTTCCGCATCTCTAGCATGAGACAGCAGATCAACCTACTGCAGTATTTGCTCGATGCTTGGGATCCTATCAATCAAGTTTTCCAGATTAGGGGCAAATCTATCCCCTTGACTGCAGTAGACATTTACTTCTTGACTGGCTTGTCGAGGCGGGGTGCCCCCATTTCTTTGTCAGGTTCGGCCCGAGGGAGTGACTCTGTGAGAGATTATGTCCGCCAGTATTGCAGGGAAGGATCTCAGCCGAGTAAAGACGGCAAGATCATCATCTGTGATGTCACTGACAGGTCCCTTAGGTCTATCCTGTTTAGTTTTGGTAGGATGGCTTGTAGTGCGTCTCTTCATGTAGCCAACAGATCCTATACGCAGCATGACTTGGAATGTCTCCAACCGAAAATATTCAACTGGTGTGATGCAGTACTTCTTGTGATGAAAAGTCAGTTGACCAAGATAAAGGACGGGAGGTTGAAGAACTTTGGGTT
The DNA here is from genome assembly GCA_031772625.1 of Pinus tabuliformis. Classification (NCBI taxonomy): domain Eukaryota; kingdom Viridiplantae; phylum Streptophyta; class Pinopsida; order Pinales; family Pinaceae; genus Pinus; species Pinus tabuliformis. The sequence goes on along the minus strand of CM062817.1, from coordinate 1,843,522,425 downwards.
CGATTCTATTTTGACCGCCTTTGCCTTGGAGAAGATACCACTAATGCAACCGCAGTACATTGCACTCGACTTACCTTCTCCTACTGAACCACGTATGCAGAGATGGGTTGACCATATGTCTAGGCATGCTGGTCAGTCTCAGATTTCGTTTTCTGATACCTTCTTCAGGTGGTTTGATCGTCAGGAGATGGCTTATGCTGAGTATCCATATGCTAGCATGGACTTCCGGGGCGATCCGGATTTAGTACTGCCGGATGGCGAGCAGTGGGGCGCTATTGGTAAAATCTTTGACCATATCATTGTTTACTGTTTTTATTTATAATGTCCTTGTGCTTTATTCTATCAAGACTTTAATCAAACTCTTGTGTTCATGCAGATGTTGGTCCTGTTCGTCTAGTAGTTCGCTTGAGAGTGCCAGCCGCTGCCCCAGCAAGAGAGGCTGCTGGGAGGGTTATTCTTCGTGACCTTGATGTGGCCGAGACTCTCACAGCTGTGCAGGAGCAGGTTGAGAGCCTTACTCTCGGTATTCCAGATGTGAGGATCGACGAGCTACCTTTGCAGTTACAGCGGCATACTACTGGTGTGCCTAGACGATGGACTCGTCTCTTACGCATGATCGCACAGGCTGTGACTTGCTATCACGAGCATCATTAGACTAGGGTGCCCCCTAGCATTTTGAGTTTTTTGGTCATGTGACCGATTTTGTCTTGGTTATAGAACATTATATGTAAACCATAAACAGCTATATATATATATTTTTATTTTCGGGGTTTTATTCTGGTTGAGCTATATGATCCACATGTAAAACATTGATGATGTGTTTCTTTTTACAAATGTTGCAAATGTCTATCTAACACATAGTTTTCTAATGAGTCGGTTAATGTGTTTAAGTTTCTGGAAATATGTTGGTATTGAATAAGATCAAATTGTCTTTCCAAAATCTTAACCCTTAGGAACATGCGATAAATAGCTGGGTTTCGGACGGAATATATACCATTGAGTTGTAGTATTACGAGTTGTGAGTCTAGCCTGACGATTAGTCGGCGTATACCATGGGTGATGGCATCAGAGAGAAGTTCTATCAACGCGCTATACTTAGCGATGTTATTCGTTGATTGACCAATACATACACCTCTGAAACTTACTAACTCGCCGCTTGGATCAAAAATGGCCCAGGCTGCAGAGGACAGGTTCCGCAAACTACGACTCGCTCCGTCGACATATCCAACACATGTCTCCAAAAGGTTTGACATCTGCAATAAATGTAAAAAGGTGGATTACTCGACCAAAACGAACACTTTAGCGAAAACAAAATACAACAAAAGCATATTGGTTACTATTTAAGCATAGTAACGCTTGAGGTACAACCCATTACGAGGTTGCGCCAGTGGAATTCCGTCATAATCCATTAACTCGTAGGCTCCTTTTGCTAACACCCGTTTAACAATATAGGGGCCCATCCATAAAGACTTAAATTTACCTGCTCCCAATTTATCGGATTCTTGGTCGTAAAGCAAGACCAAGTCACCTTCTAAGAAGACACGGGGTTTGACATTTTTGTCGAACTGCGCCTTGACTCGTTTCTTATGGGCTTCGTTAGCCAAAGCAGCATCACGACGGGTTTCATCCAATTGGATTAATTCCAAGAAACGGGCCTCTTCTTCTGAAGTTTCGGGGAGGAGATCGATTGCGAGTTTGAGAGATGAGATTTCGCACTGGACTGGTAAGACTACTTCCAGGCCATATACCAGTTGGAAGGGTGTGAACCCGGTTGCATTCCTTACCGATGTTCGGTAAGCCCACAAGGTTGAGTACAGGATTAGGTGCCACCTTCTTTTGTGAACTCCGATCATCCTTTGCAACATGCACTTCAGGACTTTGTTGATCGCTTCAACTTGTCCGTTGGCTTGCGGATAATACGGAGTAGAGCTGTCGTGAGACAATCCTAGTTTGGCAGCTAATTCGAGCATCATGTGATTGCGAAAATGCGATCCATGATCTGTGATTATAGCCTGTGGTATGCCGAATCTGGCGACTACATGATTGAAAAAGAAAAGGGCAGTTGTTTCACCAGTGTTATCTAATGTAGGCATCGCCTCGGCCCATTTGGTAAAATAGTCAACTGCGACTATGATATACCCATGCCCCCCGGTCGAGGTGGGGTTACATGTCATGAAATCGATGCCCCATTTGGCAAACGGCCCAACAGCAACTATTGGTTGTAGAGGTGCGGGTGGTCTTCTGGTTTTGCTATCAAAAATTTGACAAGCATGGCAACTTCTGACTGCGGTTATGCAATCTTTGAACATTGTTGGCCAGAAGTATCCTGCTCGTAAGATCTTTTGTGCTGTAGCATATCTAGATTGATGCCCCCCACAAGCTCTTGAATGACACTCATTCAGGGCTTTCTTGGCCTCCTCATGGGTGAGGCACCTTTTCAGAACTGTATCGATTCCACGACGGTAAAGTGTATCACCGGCGATCATGTAGTCTTTTGCTTGGTATCGAATACGTTTTTGTTCAGAGTGAGAGGTGTTAGGCCTAAACTTTTGGGTTTGGAGATAAATTATTATATCTCCATACCACTCATTGCTTGTAGATATCAGAAACAAACTCTCATCCACGATTGATTCTTCGGATGTTTCATCGTTGGACGACGATGGGAGATCGCATAATAATTCTGCAAAAACTAGAGCTTTCTTTGATTTGGATTTTACGAATTCCAGATCAAACTCTTGAAGGATTGCTATCCATTTTGAATATTTGCCCCCCAGCAACTGTCGCGACAATATATAAGTCATGGGGTTGCAATCTGACAGAATGGTAGTTTTCCGGAAGAGGACATAGTGTCGAAATCTTTGTATCGCTTGAACAGCTGCAAGCGCTAGTTTTTCAACATAAGAATATTTGCTTTCTGTATCATTTAAGTTTTTACTTAAATAATATATAGGGTGTTCAATTCCATCGACTTCTTGAACTAAAACCATTGCGATGGTTGTATCTGCTACAGCCAGATACAGGTTAAAATCTCTTTGATAATCGGGGGCATACATTAATGATGCTTTCATTAAGGAATCTTTTAAAGCATCAAAGGAAGCTTGCGCAACCTAATCCCAGACGAAGGGTACCTCCTTTTTCAAAAGACGTGTATAACCTTTAGCAAGTTCAGCGTAATTTGGAATGAACCTCCTTAGAAAGTTTTCTTTCCCTTGGAGTTTTTGAATCTGAAGCAAGTTTGAAGGTGGAGGCAAATTTATGATTGCCTGGACCTTGCACGGGTCGAGACGAATCCCATCCTTGGAGACTACAAAGCCAAGTAAACGAACAGAACTGACGCAAAATACACATTTCTGCGGATTGAGTCGTATCTTGTAGTGTCGGCAACGTAGAAATATCGCTCTTAAATGCTGCGGATGATCAGTCCGCTTTCGCGAATGAGCCGGAAGGTCGTCGAGGTATGGTTGAACGATGTTTTTGATGTCATGGAAGGCATAATTCATTGCCCTCTGAAACGTTGCCCCTGCGTTCTTTAAACCAAAGGGTAATTTTCGATATGCGAATGTGCCCCACGGACAAATGAATGCAGTCTTTGACTGGTCCTGTGGGCGGATATTTATTTGATTATACCCGGAAAATCCATCCATGAATGAAAAGATTTCGCATCCGGCGCATTCATCAATTATCTGGTCGATGAAGGGTGTAGGGTAGTTGTCTTTTGGACAAGCTTGATTTACATCCCTATAATCAACACACACTCTAATTGTCCCTTGTTTCTTCATAACAGGGACAATATTTGATACCCAATCGGTTAGAGGAACCGGGTAGATGAAACCAGCATGGAGAAGTTTTTCAACTTCTGCCTTAATGGCAGCGGCTTTCTTGGGGTGCACCTGCCTGAGCCGTTGTCGTACCGGTTTGACATCTGGATACATCTTAATTTCATGTTCAACGATACTCGAGTCGATGCCTGGCATTTCACTGTATGACCAAGCAAAGACATCTCTGAATTCGCGAAAAAGAGTGTTATATATTTCCAGTTCTGAAGGAGAAAAACATTTGCCGACATAAATATTCTCTACAACATCTGTTTTAGTCGAGATATTTATGGCTATAGTCTCTTCAATGTTGGATAAGTTTCGCTCGGAATCCACCGTATTTACAGTATTTGATAGGAATTCAAAAACTGAAGGATGATAAAGGTCATCTCGAGTATCTTCTTCATAATCCGGAAGAAGGGAACGATGGTGGAAATCACTCCATGGTGCCCCTTCAATCAACATTGATTGTACAATTCCTTCGTCGGTTCCATGCACTCGCGACCAAGGATCTGAAGGGGTACCATATTCTCTAGACCTATCTACCCAAACGCTTGATGAGCGTTGATTCGGGTTTGCCTCCCATGCTAGAAACATTGATTGCTATAATATTTCTATTGGGCTTGGGGGCAAAACCATTGCATGATCCATGTTGATATCGTTTTCTGAAATCTTTGTGGAAGATATCATATTGCAGGTTCCTATCGACGCTACTTCCGCCAGATTGATTGGAGGTGGAAGAGCGAAAGTTCCCATTAGTATAGGATCTTTTAGTAGGCCTACTCTGATATTCTGAAGCGAATGGGGGCTTCCATGGATCATGGGAATGCTTCCTGTAACTTGAGAACCATTAGGGAGGAATTTTTGTTGATCGACGATTGTAATCCCTCCTTGAAAGGGAAATGCAATTTTTCTAAAATAGGTCGACACAACAGCTGCCATGGCATATATCCATGGTCTTCCTAGTAGGATGTTGTAATCAAGATTCCCATCGATGACTTCAACATCTATTTCTACTGTTTTTCCCCCTAGTTCAACTTTCAAGTTATTTAGGATACCATACGGGGTATATGTCCTTCCGTCGAATGCTTTTAATGTCGTCGAAGATCGCGACAAGGTTGGAGATCCTAAAGTTTTCCAGCAACTCATCGACATAATACATGTAGATGCCCCCTCATCAATAATTGTTTGATGAACAGTTTTGTTGAGGGCTTTCACTTGAATAAGGAAAGCTAGTTGGGCTGGTAATTGAGGATCGTATCCTTTGTGGTCGAAGGATACAAGGTTGGAATCCTTTGGGTCGACCCCACCAATGGCTGATAACAAAGCTTGCCTTTGGGATGGGCAATTTTGTAGTACTTCAAGAGTCAACATAGCGGATGGCGATTGGGCCAAATCTTCCACTATGTTATAATGCTGCGCCGCTCTAGCGTGGGGATTAAACGTCGACTTGTGTACTACTCCCTTTGGCGGTTTTATTGTTAATTCAGGAATGATGGGTGGTACAACTTCTATCGAAGTTGTTGTCAAACTACTTGGTTGATCTTTATCCTTGTTGTTCGACAGCTGCGGATTCCCGTAATCTTTGTTCCTTGTCGAAATCAGAGCATCATTTTGTTGTTTTGAAACCGACATCATTAGCACTTGAGACGGGGAAGCATTTCCACTATCGACCAGATTTGTTCCTGGATTTGGAAACGGATCAGTTAACACGGCTGAGGTTTTCGAACTCTTAAAGAATCTTTTAAGCTCAGCTTTGTATGGACAATCTGTGGTCCAATGATCCTCATCACATATATAGCATGGATTTTTTGGTTTCCTATTTCCAGGAGGGTTCGAAGAAGGTTTCTCAGGAGATGACTCATCCTGTTTCTTCTTCTTCCCTTTGCCTTGTTTCTTCTTGCTTCCTGGTTGCTTGGTTTCTTTGCCCTTATCTGTCGATACGGCATTTACTTCTGAAGCAAGAAGTTCGTCTTTTTCATTTTGATCTGAAATCTTACGGGCCTTCTAAGATTTAGCCTTTGTCGATTTCGTGTCTGTTTTGCCAATCACGCCATCACCGGCGTGAGAGTCTTGGTTCGATTTAGGAGGAGGAGGAATTGAGAATTCCGGTCTAGGGGCGTCAGGTATTTTGTCGTAGAGCGTGCCAGACTGAGTGTAGATTAAGTCCAGATATTGCGCACGAGCTATGACTTGCTCTTCCGTTACGAATCCACCCTTTGCCACATCTTCCGTAATGGAAGGTAGTAATGACTTGATAAACCATTCAGCCAATAGCTGATCGGGAACGTACGTTTTTACCATCCTACGACGACGTCGCCACTCATGTATATGATCGGATATGTGAGTGGTTGTTGTCTATTTGAAGTTGGTAAGGAGTTCTGTTCCCATTTCATACCTTATCGATAATTGAAAATGGGTTAAAAAGGTTGTGGCTAAGGTACTGAAGTTGTCGAACGAAGCTCTAGGAAATTCAATATACCATTTTGCCGCTAGACCCGTTAACGTCCTCTGGAAGAGGTGAAGCCTTATCGAATCATCATTCAGGGTGTTTGATGAACACCATAGATGAAATGTCATCACGTGATTCGATGGATCTTCACCCGGATTTCCATTAAATTTAGGAATATCTGATGGAAGTTTATGTGGAATTGTCGGCCACCAAGGGGCGTAAGCAATTGGATCGTTTGTTAACCGGTGTAAATCAGGTAACTCTAAGGTTGCCACGAATGGTAACTGTTGATTCAGGTTAGGTGAAGCATACCCAGGATATGATGGAATTGCCTGAGCAGTTGGCCTTTGCATACCAGCATAATGCAGTTGATGCTGGTATGACTGATACGGTTGGTGGACATGACCATTGTAAAATGGTTGATTTTGACCATTTTGAATGTACGGTTGTCCACTATTCGCAAAGATCTACTGCCTAGAACCTTGGTATACTTGTTGGAATTGTGGTTGTTGGTATTGCACCAGCCATGGTTGTGAAGCCATGTGTTGTTGCGCTATACTAACCATTGGACCAAGGTGTGGGGTAATTGTACCCGTCTGGACCTGTGTCGCCCCACTAGTTGGCGATTGTGGTTGAGTCACAGGGTCAAGGGGCTGTTGCATTACAACCTGAGAAATCTGAGGTTGGAACACAACAAGCAGCGTTTGAACTTGTGACACCGTCACAATAGCTGGTGTAGTCGGGATGTTCGACATAGGTACACATTGTTGCATTGAATACACAACTCTTGGTTGTTGAGGTAGCATAGGTACCCAACCACTTGAGGTAATTCCAGTGTAACCTAAATATTGTTGTGAACTCCCGTATGGATATCCTCCCAGAGGGGGTAATGAAAGGGCATACTGCCCCCCATACGGTGGTAATCCGGAACTCAAGGGGATTGTCTGCCCTTAGGGACCGGATTGCCCAAATTGACCTCCAAATGGATCAATTTGTTGAGACTCAACATAAGAGTTACCGGATATTATTCTGGTTGAACAAACAGGAACGGACCAAACTGTCGAAATAGCCCCTGAGTGGGCTCCTTCTAGCGGTTGAGAGCTAGTTGGGACAGATGGTATGCCGACGAACATTGTCGGAGTGATGGCAGGGAGTTCTGTTGTCGTTGTGTCTGTCGACACAGTCCTAGATGTTGACGGTTGTTCAGACATTTGGAGTCTATCCAAAAGATTACCTAGCGATTCTACAGGAACTTCCACTGGTGATAGACTAACTTCTGATGAAGAGGGATATAGAGTAACCCTGACTCCAAAGTGGGTTGGAGTACTTGATTGAGGATCTTCTACAATTTCTTCAATCGCAATCAAACCAGGTGGAAGGGGAAGACCGTCAGGTCCGTAAAATATTTCTGGTGCCGAAGAAGGGGTTGAATCGACAGCGACAGATGTTTGAAGAGCAAGACTCTCTGAACCGGTTGTAGATGTAACTGGTTCAGTAACACAAGTGTTTACTCTTAGACTAGGATCAGTATCACTGTCCCTCTGTGGCTGTTGAACTTCTTCTGTAGAGGCAGGGTTTCCAGAAATGTTTGGAGTAACCGGAATCTCGGATGTTGTTGGAACACTTGTTCTAACTTTAATAGGAGATTTGAAACCGGTTAAACGAGTTCGCTTTGTCCGTACTGGTTTCGATTCCGGAGACAAAGACGGTTGACTCGTAAGCCTCCGCGAACGACGGGTTTTCAATTGACTCTCTTCCACGATTGTGGATTACTCGATCAAATAAAATACACAAGGGGAAATATGTTTCCGAATTAAATGAATTTTAGACGCTTTAGACACAACTTGCTTTTTCAGTTTTTAAGAGTCGAGAAAAAACAAAAGATGACTCTAGTCTCCTTCGATTTTTAATGAGCCTGAAGTGACAAGTGCTCAGATGGACCTTTTCCGTTAAGGAGTCTGAAAAGGAATGAAAGGGATTGCTCTGGAGATCTAGGTAGAGGGTGTGCCAAACCAATCACAAAACTGCAGAATACGTTTTACGGTACGGCAGTCAATCTTCCCGAATGCTGTGTTTGGTGCATTGCGATCAGTAGGGCGGCCGACACGGCTTCCTATGGATAAAAGGTTTTAAGCCTATAGGGGTCTCCCAATATATACTCGACGGTACGTGGGAGCACAATCCGTACTGGCACTTATCGTCTCACAGTGGAGGAATCACCCAACCATCGGTGAGGACAACTGTTACCAGGCTTTACGACGCCGGAACACGTCTCTAGCCTAGACCTCTATGTTGTGCGTTAAGTTCCAAAGCGTTGTTAGATTCATTAAATTTATTTTAAGTTGATCTTTCTTAGAAGTTTGCCTTTTTGGATCACCACGAGATGTAGATATAATTCCTAAATGCAATCTAAAGATGATAAGCAAGCTTTTATCTCTTTTCAACAATGAAAATCCTAGCTACAAGGGGAAAAGAAAGACACAATCTTTTCTCAAAGAGCAAAGAGCACACTGTAAATGCACTTTTCCTAAATCAAACCATACAAACTATCAATATGCAAATGCACAAATGCATGTATTTGTTTTCACTTTCTTAATATTGATGCCTAAAAAGAAAGTTGATGTACAAATTTGAATTCGCTTTCAAGTGAAAAACACAAACAAGCTTCTTTTTCGAAATCAAAAAGGTAGAGAAGATTACGACACTTTATGATTTTGAAATAAACACTCGTTTCGACACTAGAAAGAGACAAATTCAAACCAAAGCAAAAGTAAAAAGTATAATCAACTGTCAACAGCAAAGAAACTTTCTCCTAAGATCAAAATCGACACTTACGACAGATCTAAATCTAAGGATGACAGTATGACTATTTTAATTTTCAATGGAAAACTGTAAATGATGTAACAAATACACAAAGAAAACCTACAGTATTTTTGTAAAAAGGAGGCGGAATTAAGGCAGAGAAAAGGGGTTTTCAGATAGGTACACACACTGATAACAGGCTGCAAAAATCAGAGATAAAATTGAACAAAATGAAGCAAAGAACCTCAGCTGCACAGGGCAAGGGCTGATCAGCGCACCTGTTGCATAGAGAAACTGAATTGCAGCGCAGGTAGCCCTCTCGGGACCTGCGTTGAAATGCAGAACCTCTTCACAGAGCCTGCGCTGGGGCAGAAACGAGACTTCTATCCGGGTTCTGGGTCACGGTTTGCAGTTTAATCTATGGATTTTGGCCGAGTAAAAGCAATCAGTAAGGTACAATTAGAGGGATGATTTAAAGGAGGACTAAGAGCTATCACAAAGGGAAATTAGAGCATTTGTGGATCAGCTGTTCAAATCATAAACAAATCCAGTGGGTGGATTGAAGTAGCAGCTACTTTGCATTTGATAATGGCAAATGCAATTCGATTGCTACTTCTGTGTTTATGAAGCAAACAACAAGAGAAACACAAACAAACTAACTAGACACGATCCCCAGTGGAGTCGCCATTTTGTTGTTGGGAAAAGTATCTATTCAGAACGCCCCTATCCCACTCTAAGGTGTGACAGTGCCTTAGCAACAAACAAGGAAAACTACTTGCGTATTCTTCTTTATGAAATGTAAATGAAGAGGAAGGATGAACTAACCTGTGTCTTGTGCTAGTTTGTTGATCCAATCGCTCTCCTCTTTGTTGGCTTCCAACTACCTGCTCCCTTATCGGCCCAGCTTCACCAAGTTCCTGCAAGATCACAGAAGAGAGAAACTACACAAAGATATAGATTTACATTCATAAATAGCTTAGGATCAGATTAAGCTAAACATGCAAATATAACAAAACATCATTGATACACAAGCATGTAGGAGAAACTCAAATAGTTTTATTGATATAATAAAAAGATCCAGGAGGAGCTACAACCAAGTGAGTCCCGATCCAGAATCTACCTCCCAGCAAAGGAATCCCTTCCTCACCTCCAACAAAGCATAAATCACCCAATGCACTAATCTCAATCTCAAAACCAACAGCAATTCTCTGCAAAGTACAAAATTCCAGCCTCTTGGATCTCTGGGATGAGGGATCCATATATAGATGTAAGCAGAGAGGATGAGTCAGCTTATGTTTTGACTTGTGGCTTCTCTCTGTCAGTTCTTGCTTCCACTTGGAGGCTGAGAGCCTCTTACTCATCCTTGGTCGAACTCAGTGAGGCAAGTGTCATTGAGGAAGATTCTGGAAGCTTCCATTGTCTCTCCACCTCGTTGAATGACTCTGCCACTTGTCATTTCCCGCTCAACGCACCTGGGTAGTGCATTCAAGTACGTTGCAACGCACCTAGCCAATGTATTTGGGTGCTTTGCAACGCAGTCAGCTAGTGGAGCATCTGAATTGATCCTGATTTGACTAGTTTTGAGCAGTTTCTGGTGGAGAACTTCTGGGAGAAGCTGTCATTGGTTGACCTTGTTCCTCTAGGGGTAGGAACAACACTTTTAGGGACTTTGGATCCCTTGGATTATGCACATTTCATGCTTAGAGCTGTAAGGCACAAAAATGTCTATAACAATAACCTCCTTCACGCACCTATAAATAGATCACTCATCTAAGAGATCTGGGCTGAAAAATATTGAGTTGTAAGGAGATGCTGGTGATATGAGATTAGAATTGAGTGCAAGTATTGTCATAGTGTTGGAGTGTCTTGCTTTTCATGAGGCTGATGAAGGATTGAATTGGAAGGATGACACTGGATCGAGCTCATATGGGTTGTAATATTTCCTCTTATCAATAAAGTTTTAAAGACTTTTTCCTTATGCTTGTGTTATATGTTAATGCATTCATATGTATATCATGTTTTCGATTCCATGTTATTTATAAGCAATAGATCATTATGCTTTGATGGGTTTTTGTTTCTATGATTGTGCAGGTACTTTCCAAGCAACTTAACTATGGAAAGGAGCAGCAAGATCAGTCAAGGGAGACAAGGAGCTAGCGAAAATTACAAGTACGTTTCTCTCCTCTTTTGTTTTATCTGTTGATTATAGAAAAAGATCAAGATTACTTTGTTTATTGTTTCTATACCGGCTACTAGATCTAGAGGGTTAGGTGTTTGTCCAAGAACACTAAATATTCCCGAAACAGGCAGTGTTATGAAACCAGCTCACAAAAAGATAGAAAATATAGATAAATGCCTTAGAAATAAGCCTCTTCAAGCGGGCAACCTCGTTTACATTACACAAATGAACAATTCTTAGATTATTCAAATGAAAAAACCTCCTTTCTATATATAGGAGTCTAAGGGGTCACAATATAACCAAGCCGACCTAACAATAATAATATAAAGCCACAAAAATAACAATAGAGGGATTCTATGGGGCACAATAATAACAATATGGGGACAATAGGGGCACAACAATATTAATAAGGGATACAACGACAATAGTAATGGGGGAATCACTAGTATTATAGGGACCTAACATGCCCCTCTCCTTCAAAAAAGTGTTGTCCTTAACACTTGAGTAGTTCTGGATGCTTTTGTATAAAATTCTCATCCTCCCATGTGGAATCTTCAGCGGATAAGTTCTTCCACTTGATGAGATACTCTGAAATTGATCGATTTCGTAGCTGTCGAGTTCTTGTTTCTATGACTGCTTCCGGTTCCAATATAATTTTTCCTTCCTCGCCAAGTTCTAGCAATAATGTTTAAACTGGGAGCTTGTCGCCTATAACCTTCTTTAAACATGAAACATGGAAAACTGGGTGCACTCAAGAAGCTGCAGGAAGCTCCAATTTGTATGCCATAGTACCAATCTTTTGCAACACCTTGTACGGACCATAATACTTTGGTGATAATTTATTATCCTTCTTAACTTGCTTGAGGGACATTTGTTTATATGGTTGTAGCTGTAGGAATACCCAGTCACCTACATCAAAACTTCTTTCGTTGCGATGTTGATCTGCCTATTGTTTCATTCTATTCTGCGCCAACATGAGGTTATCCTTTAAGAGTTGGAGAACTTGTTGTTGATGCTTGATGTGATGTTCCACTGCTTGAACCTTAGAATTTTCTCTTAAATATGATGTGATGGATGGTGGATGATATTCATAAAGTTCCATAAATGGGGTCATTTTTGCTGTAGTATGGAAGGAAGTGTTATACCACCATTCAGCCAGAGGCAACCATTTGACCCATTGTGTATGTTTATCAGATACAAAGCAACAAATATATACTTCCAAACGTTTGTTTACTATCTTAGTTTTCCCATCAGATTGAGGATGATAATATGATCTATGAGCTAACTGAGTACCAAGACAAGAAAATAATTTTGTCCAAAAAGTTCCAGTGAAAATGGGATCTCTGTCACTTACAATAATCTTTGGGTTTCCATGTAGCTTTTGAATTGTTTCCATAAATGTAGTAGAAACTGTACTGGCTTTAAATGGATGTGATAATGCACAAAAGCATTCATACTTGGTAAGTCTGTCAAATACCACCATGATGACACTCTTTCCTTTGGACTTGGGTAAACCTGTGATAAAATCCATTGAAACCTCCTCCCAACGTTGGCTTGGAATGGATAAAGGTTGTAATAGACCTGGGGTCTTAATTGTTTCAACTTTATTTTGCTGGAAAATCAAACATTCCGCCACAAACTTTTGAATATCTGATTTAAGGCCATCCAAAAAAAATTCATTCTTAACCCTGTGGTAAGTTTTTAAAAATCATGAGTTCCCTCCTAATGGAGAAGTGTGCAATTCCATAAGAATCTTTTGTTTGAGTTAGGAATTCTTACATAGGTATAAGCGATCTTTGTACCATAATGAATCATTTTTCCAGCTAAATGCATCAGATGTACTGGAATCTTGTTGTAACTTTTGAATGAGTGCTCACACTTCTTCGTCATTCTTCCATTCCTCCCTTGCTTCGTTTATGTAATCTAGTTGGATAATAGAAATGGCACACAACAATGCTTCCACATCCTCATCCTTTCCTGAGAGTGCATCTGCCACGACATTTTGCTTCCCTTTTTTGTATATGATTTCAAAGTCATAACCCAACATCTTTGTGGCCCATTTTTGTTGCTCTTCAGAGGATAATCTTTGTTCTAAAAAGTATTTAAGACTATCATGATCCATTTTTACCTTGAAGTGTCTTCCCATTAGGTAGGGTCGTCATTTCTTAAGTGCATGTAGTATTTCCAACATTTCCTTCTCATAAATAGCTTTGTGTAAATACTTTCCCTTAATTGAATGACTTTCAAAAGCAATGGGTCTTTCATCTTGCATTAAAACAGCACCAATTCCATTTCTTGAAGCATCACATTCCACAATAAAGGTTTTTGTGAAGTCCAATGTAGCTAAGACCGGTGCTTGGCACATTGCCTCTTTAAGATGTTTGAAGGCCTTTGTTGCTTCTAGAGTCCATTAAAATGCATCTCTCTTCAATAATGTTGTCAAAGGTGATGCTATTCTCCCATAAGTTTTAACAAACTTGCGATAATACCCTGTCAACCTGAGAAATCCTCTCAGATGCTTTATGGATGTGGGGATTTTTCATTCCTTAATGGATTTAATTTTGCTATGGTCTACCTTAACACCTTCATGAGATACAATATGACCTAGATATTCCACCTCTTGTACTCCAAAGAAACATTTGGAGCTTTTTGCATATAACTGTTTCTCCTCCAATAGTTTGAGCACCCTATCAACATGTTCAAAATGATCCTTCCAAGACTTGTTGTAGATTAGTATATCATCAACAAATACTAACACAAATTTTCTAATTAAGGGTTTGAAAATGGAATTCATCAAAACTTGAAATTTAGAAGGTGCATTGGTAAGGCCAAAAGGCATGACCAAAAATTCATAATGACCCTCATGAGTTCTAAATGCTATTTTCGAAATGTCTTCAATCTTCATTCTGATTTGATGATATCCTGAATGAAGATCCAACTTGGTGAAGTAAATTGATCCATGCAAGTCATCCAATAATTCATCAATGACAGGAATGGGAATTTTATCTTTAATAGTGAGCTTATTGATCTCCCTATAATCCGGACACATGCGCCATGATCCATCCTTCTTGTGCACCAATACTACTGGAGCAGAGAAAGAACTTTGACTAGGTTGAATTATACCTGCCTCTAGCATTTCTGCAACCATACGTTCAATTTCACTATTTTGGGCATAGGGATATCTGTACGGCCTGATGTTTGGAAGAACACTTCCTGGAACCAAATTAATAGAATTATCATGATCATGAATAGGTGGGAGACCTTTGGGAGTCTCAAATACCTTAGAATGATTGTCCAAGACTTTTTAGAGATCTGGAGAAATAGATGATTTCGATGTGGAAACCTCTAGCGAACATAATTGTGCAATTACAACTCATTGTTCCTTCTTTAGAAGCTTTGTCATACCGTTAGAGCTGATTATCTTTCCCGGTTTCCCTGCAATACTCCTTAATTCAACTTCCTTTCCTTCCGCAAAAAAATTCATGAAAAGTTCTTGAAAATTAAAGGCTATTGTACCCAAGGATTGTAGCCATTGGAATCCTAGTACAACATCAGCACCACCCATTGGAATGGAAAGCATTGGGATATTCAATACATATTCTCCCATGGATAGCTTGATATTATGGCACTTTCTAGAGCAATTTATGGTTCCTCCACTTGCAACCATCACTTGACACTCTAGTGTTGGATATAGGAAGCAATTCAATTCTTTTTCTATCTTACAATGAATAAAATTGTGGGTACTTCCTGAATCAATCAACACTATTACCTTTTTCTTCTTGATATGTCCTTTTATCTTGATAGTTTGAGGAGTGGTAATTCCAGCTAATGCATTCCAAGATATGGTCCGATTCATTTCTTATTTATCTAAGGTTTGTTCCTGGAGTATATCCTCTTCTTTTGACATTTCTTGTTCCTTGTCTTCCTCTTCACAATCTGTGTAGAATAATTTCTTCTCAACACACTTAGGACCTTTAGCGTATTTGCTATCACAACTGTAACAAAGCCCTTTTGCTCTTTTTTCTTCCAATTGTTGTGGTGTCAACCTTGTAGGTTGTGGAAATCTAGGGGAAACAGCACTTCCATCTTTATAGTTGTGAGTGGTAGGCTTCTTGGTTGCCATAATTTTGCTTTCCATTTTTCTTGCTATCCTAAATGCTTTCTCGAATGAATCAAGTTCCCAAAGGTGAACCTCATGTTGAATATTATCCTTTAAAGTCCCTATGAACACAACAATCCTATGCTCCTCTGGAAAATCTTTTACCCTTATGTTCAATTTTTGGAAGTCCTCAATGTGCTCCATCATTGAACTCTTTTGTTTGAGATTTATCAATTGGCTAAAAAATGTGTTGCTTTTTCTATCCTCATAATGTGCTATCATTTCTTCCGTAAAAATTGCCCAAGTGACAATTTGTTTATGAGAGCAAAGCCATCGATACCATACAAACTAATTTTGTTCCAAATATAAAGTTGCAATATGTACCTTTTGTGTGTTTTGCACATTATGGAGATCGGAAAATTGCTCCATCTATAGTATCCATGTTCCGGGATCCTTGCCATCAAACTTCCTCACATTGATTTTTGGAACATGGTGGGTCTTCAATCCAACATTAGAGTCTATGAAATCATGATTAACATTTCTTTTGTTCTCGTCATGAATTTCCTTTACTACCCTTTCACCATTAGTGACCATTTCTTGTAGCAACTTATTCAAATTTATCTTCAATTCTTCCATCTTATCGTCCATGCCATTCATCTTAGCTTCCATGCCATCCATATTAGCTTCCACGTCATTCATCTTAACTTGCATGCCATTCATATTAGCTTCCATGCCATTCATCTTGGCTTCATTTACCTTTAGTGAGAGTGAAATTTGTTGTACTTGGTCTTGTAATTTCTGATACATCATGTTGCATTTCTTCCTCTTCTTCATGAGTCATGCTAGAGCTTTCAGGTAGCTTACTAGGTGTTTCCATTTTCTTTCTTCGGGGAATTAATTTATGCTAATAAACTATTCCCTTTGAATTCCTTCAAACTAATTTTTCAATCCAACCTTAGGCAAAATTTAAAAAAAAAACTACACACCTTTTTTACACTTTGTAAGAGCTCGATATTGAATCTGTTGTATCTCTGTAACTGCGGATCTCAAATATCTGAAATCTCATCCTGCAGTATCCCTTTGAGT
This sequence comes from Pinus tabuliformis, assembly GCA_031772625.1. NCBI lineage: Eukaryota > Viridiplantae > Streptophyta > Pinopsida > Pinales > Pinaceae > Pinus > Pinus tabuliformis. The sequence continues at coordinate 1,843,505,992 of CM062817.1, read as the reverse complement.
CCTCTTTCTAACCCCACAAGTCTGATCAAGATTGGATTCTCCAAGGAAGATTTATTCCAAATCTCCCACGGTGAGCTGATTATAGACTGGTTCAGTAGAGCGAACTTGTATGACGTGCCACGTGTCACTGTTTCAACCTTAGTACCTAAAACTGATACACAGAAAACTACAGTCCGTCCTCTTTCTGAAACTTCTTACGAAATTTTAATCTGATGCGCAAATCAAAAGTTATGATGATTTCCCCAGGTCACCTGTTTGGAATGTAATTCAGGAGTCTACCAAAAACCTAACTTCCTCAGATCATATCTCCACAAATATAGCGACACAAGCTCTGAAATTTGGACCCAAGTTCAAAATGATTTTGGCACAAACGAGTTTTTTTGTAGCTTCTGAAACGTCGCAGAAAAAGAGTTATAGCGAAAATTCCACGATGACCTGTTTGGAGAAGCGAAACCCTAGAATCTAAAGCTCTGATACCAAATGTTATGAAACCAGCTCACAAAAAGATAGAAAAGATAGATCAATGCCTTAGAAATAAGCCTCTTCGAGGGGGAAACCTCCTTTACATTACACAAATGAACAATTCTTAGATGATTCAAATGACAAAACCTCCTTTCTATATATAGGAGTCTAAGGGGTCACAATATAACCAAGTCAACCTAACAATAATAATATAAAGGCACAAAAATAACAATAGAGGGATTCTATGGGGCACAATAATAACAATATGGGGACAATAGGCTGACAACAATATTAATAATAGATACAACAACAATAGTAATGGGGGAATCACTAGTATTACAGGGACCTAACAGGCAAAGGGGTCTTCGTCTTTTGACTCAAGGTTGAAGAGTTTGACTTCCAAGTGAACAACTTCCAATTCTGAGTGTGAATCATATAGATCTTTCAAATTCATCAATGCACCATAAGAAATTGTAATTTAAACTATATGATGACTCACTTTTTCACTTACAAAAGAAACGATGAAGGCATAGGCTTTGTTGTCCTTGTTCTCTCAACTGGCTAGCTACTTATATGATGTGGGCTTAGAAGGTGAATTTTCATCCTCTCCTTTGTAGATACCTTTCCATAAGTCATTAAAAATAAGAGGATGACTGATATGTATTGATCATTATTTGTAGTTCTCTTTTCTAATCGGTACTACTATGACATTGGAGATGAGAGAGTGCATATTCACAATACCTCTCCATTCCTCCTAATCTATGGATATTTCCTCAAAATTATTTTTTTAACAAGAGAATGGACTATCGGGCAAAGCTATATTTAGAGGTGAGGATATTGTTCATGAACTTCGCATCATTAATGCAACCGTTGAGCTCATATTTATTATTTTTGTAATAGACCTCACGCAAAACCACCCTCTTCTTCCCATGAGTTTCCAATTGTTGAGAGTTGTTAGGATGAAGTAAAATGGATTTCCCATATTACATTGTATTTTTCCATGAATATCTCAAATGGGAAGGCTTCAAACCCCCACCCCACTACTCTTAGCAACTCAAAAAATAATATTGTAGATTTTGCATCTGATGGTTGTGTTTTCTAACAATGGGATTTACAAAGGAATACTTGGGGATATTTACTGTGGAAATTAGAGACCGTGTAAGAACATCATACTCTAGTTTGACACTTTTTTCACTGCACGTGAGGCAACCCGCACCTATGATAATGCTAGAAAAAAATATTTACAACTCCAAGATTACAACAAACCTCGTCTCATGAAAATACATACCACTAATATCCTAGTCAACTAGAATAGGGAATAAAATCATCCAAACCTGGACTAGACTGAAAAATCCTATGGTTAGGTATCCAAAAACTCAATAGATATAAAAATCCTTGGCACACACCTTTAACATAGGTTATCAACATGCACAAAAATGGCTTCCTTGCATCTATGAGGGTTCAGGTATTGTAACCAACAAGGTGCTAGTATGGATACTACTAAGGAACATGGAGAATGAGATCTGACAGTTCCGAACTAGAGAAGAGTTTCACTCTGATACTACACGGTCAAGACAGAGGTGAAAAGACATTGAATGAAATGAAAAAAGGAGCATAGTTGAGAGGAAAAAAATGTCTTAGCGTAGGTATGTAACCTGTCAACAACGGATGGAAAGGATTATATAAAGAAAGGAGCTACAATAGTGGGAATACTGCCTAAATTTGGCTCTAATACCATGTCAAGATAGGTGAGTAACTCACAAACATGGATTGATTTGTATTGATTCGTATGGACTTATATAACATTACAAAAGAGACCTTTCACTTCCAAGGTTGGTTCCTATTTAATTGTTTGCATTTCCCTTATTTACATATTTACAGAGTATTCGCCAAATTCCCAAGAATTAGGTATCTAACAAACTTTAACCATTCAGAAATATATTTTTCCCCCAAATCCTTGTTTCGAAATCTACTTACTATGATTTTCCCAAAAATTTGCGAGATAACTTCCAGACTAATGTCGCAACCCACCACCATGGATACCTTGGAGGATTTAGGATGGATGCCCCAAAATTAGTTATGTTTTCACAAATTTGAGCTCTTTGGCACTTTATCAAAACTTTCTACAAAGAATTAGGAAACATGGGGATAAGGGGAGGGAGGTTGAGTAGAAGAAACAAGAGAGTAAGATAGAGAGAGGGAGTTAATGTTTTGTGTGAATGAGGGTAAGACTTGGAATCAAGGAAGAAAACCATTGGTTACAAAAGTTACTAGAATCAATGTGATCTTGGTTGTCAACCCTTCAAAGAATTCAAAGATCTATTAGGAGTAGTGATGACCTCATAAACCTAAATCAGAGAGACCATCCAGTCGTCCAATGTGAAATATTCAAACTGAGATCAAAATAGTGTGCTATGATATGTACTGGAAAAGTAATCTACCAATTCCTTGGCCATCTTGATTTGGTGGCTCAGGAATGACTATGTGTCACCTTGGAGATATTTGGTGGACTGAAAGCACATAAGTGAGGTCAAAGGGAGAGAGAAAATGAGAATGGGAAAGGGAATATGTGAAAACCAAAGGAAAGATGACATAAAGTGCCAAAGGATACATCCCTCAGTGAATAATTGATCTAGACAAAGGACCTGCAGCTAAACCCAAACAAGCTTGTGAATCACAGAGCCATCTCCCATCCCTATGGAATGATATTGGCTATAATTGAGGAAATTTACCTATAGTTTAAAATTCCTCAGAATTGTGTTGGAGCCCTAGAGGGAAGTGGGATAAATTGAGAGACTATTGAGCAAAGAAGGGGATCATATTCCTTGGGTTGTGCAAGTTAATGGGGAAGAGGGTTGTGGATTGGGAATTGTTGTAGGTGTAATTAATGACTATAAGCCTAGGAATTGGGTTGTGAGAAGAAAAAAGCAGAAATAACATAGGAAGAGTATGCTCATGGATTCATAGCCTAACCTTGAGAGTGAACTCTATTGCAAATATAATTAGTGCAAGAGAGATTCTATGTTGAATGGAACATCCTTGTTCTACAACCAATTGATGAACAATCCCAAACATATAAGTGTTCCTAATTGTATCTATGAATTTTGTTGAATTAATACTAAATTGTTATGGTTATGTGACGGTTGAGTTAATTATAGTATTTTCTTTTGACTAGTTGTGGCAACATTCATTTATGATTTAATGTTTCATGAATAATGGAATGGCTACATTTTGGTTGCATAAATTTGCAGTCTCATGCTTACTCATAGTAAATAGTTAACAACATCTCAATTGAGCTCAGTTCCTTAGTAAATTTGCATGTATTTGGGGGTTCACAAAGTAATTTATATCCTCAAAGTGCACATAGTGTATTGAGTATGTTTCAAAATGGTATAGGAGCTATATATGGGCTACAAGTCAAATGCACATCAAGAAATTGCAATTTGTGTGGCGAGTGTTTGATGAAATTTTTGTTGGTAAATCAAGGGTTTTGCAAATTGTTGTTGACTTTCCTTACTTGATAATTACTTGTGATGTTACTTGGCATTTTATTAATTATTATTCTTTGTTCATAAAGAAATTATCAAAAAAATGAAGACCATAAAGAAATAAAGTACACAAGATATAGGCTCCAAGCCAAGGAAAAACCCCTCCAAGGGGAAACCTAGAAAGAATGTTTCTCTTCTCATAGAATGTTCTTACAATGAGGCTTCCAAGGCCCAATAACCAAAGCCAAAAATCCTCCCAAGAACCAAGTTAGCCCCTAGCAATATCTTCTTCAAGACAACTTCAAAATTTTGACCTTCTACAACTTTACTTTAGAATTTGGGCACTGCAACTGCTCCTCAAAATTTGTCCTTGTAATTTCAGCCCTTTGCAACTAGAAGCAACACAAAAACCTTAACTTCATACGTGTGGAGAGAGAGAGAGAGAGAGAGAGAGAGATTATCCCAAGAAACTTTGATTCTTCCTTATTTTCTTCATCCTTCTACCTCTTCTTCTCCTTCGCTACTGTACATCGAACTTGTGATGAGTAAGTAAGACAAATGAGGTTGAGCTCCTTGTATTTATAACCTTCTTGAGGGATCGAATAGCCCTCCCTTTAGGCTGAATTTTCCTTGACTGGGGTTGACTTTGTCTTGGCATAATACATGGTTTCTTCTTGACAAAATAAATATTTTTCTTTTTTACAATGAGTCCAAATGGGACGATAACACATGAAATAATTTATTCTTTGACCTAGAAATATCTATAAGCATGAAGAACATGTTTTCGACCTAAACTTGAGAATGAAACCCATGCTTTACATAAAAATGAAATTGTATTTTCTTTATTTGTACAAAATATACAATTTCATGATTACACATAGGTCATTATGAAGACCAAACCTAGTTACAATTTCCAACACTCCCTCTAAACTAGGAAGGGATTCATAATCCCATCACATGGTACAAGGAATCTCATCCTTGAAGAATTATCATCAGAATATTCAAATTGATAAGTCATTTGTTAAGCATCTATATCACAACCAACATTGTCATTTAAGGCCTTAACTAGACATCATGTTGGGAGGCTTTAGATGAGCTGTTGCACAACCGTCTAAGGCACATGATACCCCATCTAGATGTTCACTAGGTATTTCCTTTTAGGTCTATCCTTATCTTGAATTCCCAATCCTGAATCTAAAAATAATTTCCATCCTCTTCAACTACTCTTGTATTGGATGCCCTACCTCATCCTAAAATAATAATGATCTTTAAATTATTTCCTAGGATTCTTCAATCCATAAGAAATTCCAATATTAAATGCTTATCCAATCCTCTAGACTCCATTCTTTAGTTATGGCCTTCACTAAGACTTTCGGGTGATATTCCTAGTCTAGTGCATGACCCATAAAGACAATAACTATCTAACATCATTCCCTCTCAATTATGGAGGAGATCTCTACCAAACCAAGCTTACCTCTTAGATACTCAAGCTTCTTGTTTCGTAACACTTTATTCTAAATATCTGCTACCTATTCATTTGTAGGTAGATAGTGCAACTCCACGACCCCATATCGTATCAAGATTTTGATGTGTTGGTACTTAATTTTATATTCCTTGTCCTAACATGAAACATCAGGTCTTCTATTAATCTTATGAAACTTTCATTATCACAATGTATGTGTGTAGGGCTAAGTGGTCCTTCAAACTAATATGATAGTAACTTCCTGAGGCAAACTACTTCTCGATAAACTTCAGTTGCAACAACATACTCAGCCTCAACACTACTCAAAGCAACTATGTCCTACTTGCTTCTCATCCATGAGACCATGGAAGATCCCACGTTGAAGCATCCACCTGATGCACTTATTCCATATGTCTCACTGTCACCCCAATCAAAATCTATGTATCCCATGAGTTGAATCTCATTACCATTATAACAAAAGCAGTTATGTATAGTTCCACAAAAATATCTTAGGATATGCTTGGGTGCAATCGAATGATTATATTTTGGCTCCATCTAAAACTGACTAAGGACATTTGCTTCTTACCTCAATCCAACGATTCTCCTTGAAATAGATTATGTAATATTTTGATGAAGCAATATACCTAACAAAGATGCCCTTCATAATTGTACGATCCAAATTATTCATTTTGTACTTCAATATATGAATACAAACGGGACACCCAAATATTCGAAGATGACCCACACTCGACTTCTTTCATGTAAATTCTTCTTCCAAAGTCATGTTGTTAAGAATATTGCGAGGACTTCGATTTTGCAAGTAAAAAATTGTCACATGTGCTTCTCCCCAAAGGAATTGAGGGAGACCTTGATCATGAAGCATGCCCCTTACACATTCTTCAATTGTTATGTTCTTCCTTTTGATGATACCATTTTTTTCAGGATTATAGGGAACAATGTGGTGAGCCTCAATATTTCAGCAAGAATGTTGCAAATCCTATGGCTACCAGCTTCACTTTATCAACCCAGGGTTTCGTAAAAAATTGGAGGTGATAACATTATATAAACAACACATGCATTATTCTACTCATGTCACTTCTCAACTAGGGCACTTAACCATTAGTGTTCTATACCATTCCTCTATTGGACTAAATGGATTCTGACTACTGATAGTGGAATGTAAAACTAGTTCTAGTGTAGGAAAAGTAAATGCTTGTCAAATCAGGAAATGGAAGTTGATAACTTGTAAATGCTATGATATGACATAAATAATCTAGCTATGAAATGACACAAATCGCTTGTAGGAAGGAAACTATGCTAACCTTGCACTTGATCATCTAGCTACTAGAACTTCTTGAAAATAGGAAGTTATTCTATCATTTCAAAATCCAAACATGCATGCATTAATTATCTCATTCACACTTGTAGAATAGATAAAATTCCTAATTGCTAAATTCAAAAATATAAAAGCCAATTCTATCTGATTGTAAAGGAGGGAAAGGAATGAAAAGGTTGGTCTAGGTGGCACTTCTGGTCATGGAATCCAATATGAGGGGTTAACCTACTCCTACACTAGGCTATACTAACATTTCAGGTCAAAACATGGTCAAAATAGGAAGCTACAAGTTTGCTACATGAAACTACTAAAGGATGTCGTGTACTGCTACAGGAAGTTGGCTGAGAGATTTTGAAGGACAATAATGGTGAGATGAAGTGTTGGAAAGGTGCATGATATCAAGGCCAATCTGAGCACCCCAAGAAGGTTGGATTTTCCTAAGACAGCTTGCTCACGGTGGTTGGAAAACAAAGGTTCAGAATATGGCTAGTATGCATCAACAAAAGGTGGAGGAGACCTAGGTGGAGTTGGTCAAAGGTGTCCCTTCATGTAGATCAACAATCCCTGCAATAAAACATATCTCTCTTTTCATTTACAAATTATTACATGTCAACATGGAAAAGATGAATTGAACTTAGAAATTCTTATCTAACTAGTGTTAAAGACTAGATATGTGGAATAGACTACCTTCTAAGCTACAACAATCTTAAGAAGCAAACTAACAACTACAAATATTTCCAAGGAATCATAAACAATTATCTAGCTAAGAATGAAACTTAACCTAGACAACGAATAAAGGACAAACTTTGTTTTTGGGTTGTGACAATGGGGTCCCCTAATCATGATCCCATAAGGGAGATAGGATAGGGGTCACTGTCACAATATATTTGATATATTTTCCTTCACTAGACTGCAACATAATCTACTCTTTAAGCTAATGAAAGAATGGATAAGAAATAAATTAATAAAATTTCTAAGCTAAACAGAAACATAAATAAACTTCAACGGTAAATACACATTCTAAGCTAAGAATACATATAAAAAGGAGAGGAACTTTTGCTGCTAAGGTTGGGCCCTAACCCAAGATATTCAACCCTCTAATTCAACTCAGTGCTGGATCAAAATAGAATTCTCATTATCATAAAAATGTCAAATACATCATAACAATAACAGTCAAATGTGCTTCAGCTTAATGGCCTCTTGGCTACAATAAAACTTCAAATCCTAATGAGTCCCTTAGCTTTCTTATTTATACAAAACTGGAGCTACCAACAACTCCCTATAAAATAGGGATACTTGGCTTCCTAACTCGAGAATAACTTTTCCTTGACTGACACTAGCTTGGCTGCCAATGAACTCGGCTTGCTTGGCTGCCAGTGACACCGAGCTAATGAGATAGAGTGGGAGAATCTTCAAATGATTTGAGGAGTTAAGGAGGGAGACCACTTCCTATAATCTCTCTTGCTTATCTACTCCAAGTCCCTGCACTCAATTCAACTCAAAACTGCTCCAATTTCATGCATTTAACACACATTAGGCCATAGAACATAGTAACTCACTTTTACTCTTCTCGCTAAGAAAAATATAATAAAATTTGTACATAAATTTGAGAAAATACAATTTAATAAGCTGGAGAGTGGCATTGTGACCCATATAATTTACCTATTGATGAGCCTCATCATCACCCCCCTACTGAAACTGTTGCTCATCCTCTGAGCAACCTAGTCATCTATATCCATATCCTTCATAGCCCTGGTGGCCTCCCTAACATCCCAAGCTTTTGTGGATGGTGTCTCTTCCTGAGGATAGAACCCTGCATTTTTCTCTATCTCTTCCCACTGCTTTCTTTCCTCTTCTTCCTTCCTACCTTCCAGCAAACCCAACAACAAAGGTGGACTGAGCTTAAGTCCAATCCAATTGATCTTCAATATTTGCATGGCCTTTTTATACAGGGGTGTTCTCTCTAATGCATTCCTCAATCTCTCAAGAGAGTGATACTCCCTGATCCTGAGACTATGTGGTAGGTTATTCCATCTCCTCTGGCATGCTTGTTGGCTCTCAGTCCCCAATAGTCTTAGAGTGTCCTCAAAATGGGAGATGGCATGTTCTTGGGTAGCCAGGTATCTTGGTGCAAGTTGAGAATCATTGGAAATGATGTTGTGGTTATTGATTACAACACTTGAATTTATTTGATCTGCCCTGATGTAGAGGGGTTCCTTTTCCTCTTTTTCTACTATTCTCTTCACCTCCTAAGCTCAGGTTTCCTCATGACTCATCCATAATGAAAGTTCCATTAGTTGCAAGTCTCCCAACCTTGCATTAGGGTCCCAAACATTCAGTTTTGTTAAGGCAAGGTTGTGCAGGTAGAATTCAAATACCTTGGCCTTGTCCTCAAGGGTACTCTTGCCACACTAATCAATGAACTGCATGTAATCCTGGAATGGCATGGTCCCCTGTTGTGCCAATGTCTTAATTTGGAATTGCATCCATTGGTCCTTGAGGTAAAGTGCATAGGATTTGGATGGCACTCTACATTGAAGTGCCTCCATGGAGAGGCTTTCCATGGTGGCCAATTGGGTCTCCTTTTCTTGCAATTTCCTCCTCATCCATGTGTTTTCTGCCTGCAGTTGTGTTTTCATGGTGTATTCTCTATCTCTTCAATTAACTCCTTGCCCATCTCTAGAATTTTTTCTTCCATAAGGCCCACATCTTCTACTTTCTTTGATTTATCAATTTGCATCCATTGATGTGTCCTTCCTCTTTATTTTTCAAGTTCAAAGAAGAGAGGGATTGCAAATTTCTGTGGGATCACTCTGCCTCCTTCAATGAACTTGTAGTAGGAGCTCAAGTTGGGTTGTGGACTAGGCTCCTGTAGCTCTATAAAATCTCCCTCAATTGTCTTTGGAGAAGCTTCCCCCTCCTATGCTTGTGGTGTTGCTTCTTTTCCTCCTTTTTTCCCCTGTTTCTCTTCCCATAACACTTTTTGCCTTTCCTGTATCACTACTAATGTTTCTTGTAGCTTGGTTTGGGGATCCTGCAACAAGCCTTTTCCTTTCTGTTGGAGTGTTACAGGTGCCTGCTGATGCCTCGAAAATCACTGCAACAACAATGGGGGATAACCACCTGGTCCGGACCTTAAAGCAACTCCTTTTCCGTTTGGTGTGGTGGCTCCGACTGGTTTAACTAGGTCCAGTTACCTTCTCCCTATCGCTATTGGTTTATAATGTATTTTTAACTACCAATAGACAGGGATATCAGATCACTTCTTCTTGCTGATCAGGCAAGAGAATGACCCTTAAGCTGATTTGGGTTCAGCCAAGCCACAACTAAAGTTTTGCCTCTTTGAGAAGAGGACTTAAAAGAATATAGAAATTACTCTAAATGCAAGCTTATTCTATAATGCAAGCAAAAGAAACTAATCTAAATCCTATCTTAATTAGGCAGATATAGATCTAACCCAACTAAGAGCAAGATAATTAAAATATTGGGATTTAAACATGCCTTGCTTATAATGAATATCAAGTTAATGAAGTAGTTCAATTAACTGATATTGTGGATATCAAAACAAATCCTATTTAGACCTTTTAACTGAAATAATAAACCAACAACATTCCAGGAAGTAGTTCACAAAAATGATATTGATTATCAAATCAATAACTCCAATAATTAAACAATAATATGCAGAAATAGTTCATAACACATTACTATTTAATAAATCAATTTTATAAGATAGATTTCTGAGCAAGTAGTTACTCAAAAATCAGAATTTAATCCATAAGAACAGATATACATAATAACAGCATTGAGACAAATTACTCATATTGACAAAAGTGCACAAACATGAATAAAATGAGACATCCCTGTTATCATAAAAATAAAACTGATATTTGAAACAATAGTATTAGAAATACCAATTTATTGCATCCATTTCTCTGACCTCGGTCTCCAACAGTCCTTTACATTGCTTGAACTTCTGTTTTCAAAACTAGAGCCACAATAGTGCAAACTCTGCCTCTCATACATAATTCAATATACAAAGGAAAAATCCTCAATAATCCCCAGATCTGAGATTTTCTCTCCTCTCTCCTACAACTCTAAATTCCTATTACAGTAGTGCTTTTAGAAGTCTAAAATTGCAGAGGAGAGCAGCCTCATAATTACATTCTGCAATCTATTATTTATACTATTTGCAAAGGAATTCTTGAGAGGAAAGTTTGTTGAAGGCAAATCTGTTAAATCCAATTTTATTTGCTCAAAAATTCTAATCTCCAATTGCTGGAGCATTCTTATTGACTGAGATCCTTTTTTCCATATTTCTTCCACTGTTTTCCTGCAAAAAGAAATCAAAATAAATTAAAATGCAACAATAAAATCAAAATGTCATTGCTGGCATTTAAAACAAATCCAATCAAATACAATTAAATAAATAATTGAAAATAAAATGTAAGCTTTCTATTGATGCTTGGGATGGTTTAATTGGTCAAGGATATCATTGACGAGTGAATCTGCAATTGGAAGAGGCTTGGGCAAATGAAAATGAAGAAAATAAAACTCAGAAAATTGATTTTGTTTTTAGAAATTTGGAGCTTAATCTTCTGCCTGATTTTCGACCCAATAAATGACTAAATCTATTAGTGAAACCTCCTCAGAAATGTTCTCCTTGATTTTATCTTTCCAATGAGCTGTCATGGGCCTCATTTGGCCAAGTAAAACTCATTCTATGGGCTTCCAAAGTAGATGAGTTAATTCTGGCACAATTCTGGAATTTCTATTGCTAGACTAAAAAATCAGTTTTTTTAATTAAAAATTAATCCTAAATTAAAATTCTAATTTAATTGTTAATTACAAACTAAACTAATTATTAATTAATATTAATCTAACTAATTAATATAATTAACTATTTATAAACTAATTAATATAAATATAAATAATATTTAAATTTAAATTTAATTAAATTAATTAAATATTACATATATTAATTAATATAATATATTAAATATTAAATATTGAATATGAATATTTAAACTAATATTAAAAAATAAATATAAACTACCCTCCATTACCTTACTTCTTAGTTCATTCCACTCACGTATGAGTGAGTTTGGAATTCCAAAGTGTAATAAAACTTACGCTTAATGCCCCATTGCCCTTTGGTTAATCGGCGATCGGCATCGGGAGGTGTCGGGGGTTTCATTAAACTTGTCACATACGAAACTTCCGATGCGATGCATTTAACTTTAAACAATTGAATTTTAAACTTTGGTTAATGCTTGAAGAGCCTTCGCATATCGGCAATCGGGGAAGTGTGGTGTCGGGGCTTTTGTTAAACAGGTTGCGCTTAAATCCTCCGATCCGATTAAAAGCCCCGATGCGATCAGAACAATTTTTAATTATATGTTTTTTTTGTGTTTTAAATTTTAATTTAATTAAATTAATTATATTTAATATATTAATTAATTTAAAATTTAATACTAAACATCAATTTTTGTTTTGGTTTTATTTTTTATGAATTTAAGTTTCTAAACTACAGCCATTTGGAAAATAAAAGTAAAAATAAAAATAAACTACAGCCACTTCGATGTTCTGGGTTTTCGAGATTAGTGATCTTATTTTGAAAATTGGAATAGATTACTAAAATCCCGATGCTTCATGATTTGGCTGCATAACTAAAAATGGAAAAATGTTAGTAAAAACTCACTACGGGTTAATATTTAAAATGAATGCATTATTGAACTAATTTATTTACAAAATGCAATATTGTACATTTTATGCATTTTTAACCCATGCTACATAAATAATCAGACTTTCAAAGGAGTGTCATTTTCAAACCAGTTGACCAAATGAGGCGAAACAAGCATCAATGGGAAGCTTATAAAAAATTGATTTTAACAAAGCAATCAAAACAAGAATCCAAAGAAAATGAAAAATTAACAAAAGCTTAGGGCAATCAACTAAATAAAAATCCAAAAATGTGTTTAGCCAAAAATTTTATAGAAAGGGTCCCCATTATTTGAAGTGAACAAGTCAAAAATGGGGGGTTGTGTTTTTACCACAACAGTGACCTGGGCTACTTACATGAGGCTGATCTGGTGACAAGCTTTCTGACATAGGTAATGGTAGTCTTTGGGGTTTCTCTTGGTGATGCGACTTTCTCAACCTTCAATCCCCAAGATTCTAGCTCCTCCTGTTTACTTGGTGATTCTTCAATTATAATAGGGGTTTTTATGGGATTTTTTGGCCTCCCTTGCTTAATCCTAGTCCTTCTTCTTATTTTGAAATAGAGGGGAGTTATCCTCTACCTTTTCTTTGTGGATTTTATGGATGTGCTCAAAGCAACTAAGGCTTTGAGACAAGAGACAACCTTCCCTAATCTAGGGATATCTCCTCTTCTTCAAGTGCAGTGATCTTCTCAAGGCTGGTCTCTTTCTGCTTCTCCTCCTCTTCTTCTCTCTTTTCTTCTTCCTTATCTTCTTTCTTTGTTTTGTTTGTCTCTACTTCTTCTTCTCCTTTTGCTCCTTCTTCTTCTTCCTCTTCTTATCCTTCTTCAGTTGAAGTTGGGTTCTTTCCAAGTGCAAGGAATTGAGCCTCCAGGAATGCTTCTCTATCCATATCTCTGAATGTGTACCTGAGGACAGGTTCTCTTGATCTACTCAAAGCATCCTCTACTATTAGCTTGATGAGACCATGGTGTGCTAATTGTTGTTTCTTTCCCTCCTTCACCTTCTGGCTCATGTTTATGATTGATTGTAGCATAAAATAGGGCACACTTAATCTTTGGGCTATGGGAAACCTGGTTCGAAATCTCAATTCATGGAGCAACCTAAACTGGTAGCCATAGACTACACTCAGTCTCCCTTCACAAGAAATGTATTTAAGGATGTGGTAGGCTACCTCATCCCAGGGATAGGGAAGACTCTCCCTTCTAACCCCATTTTTGTCTTCAATTGGTCTCTCATCATTGGTGAAGAAATTTTTCTTCGCAAAGGTGTTTTTGGCGTTGTCTACCCTTCTCCAGTTGACCCCTAAAGGAAGTGTTGTCACTCTGCTAATTAACTCAAGATTGATAGTAATGGATAGCCCTCTTACCACAATGGTAGCACTTATTCTTATTTGAGGGTTTAGTGCCATGGAAAGATCATAAGTTATATCATCATCATATCCCTTGAAAAACTCAAAGAAGCCTAACCAGTGATGCCTCCTGAAGATGTCTACCACAGGGGGATGAAGATGAATTCTTGATGTATTTGTGGGCTCTCTTCTATTGAATCCCCCTCCCATTTTCTTCTCTGGTTTCAGCTAAATGTAGGAGGTTTTGTAGGATAGCTTCAATATGAATTTCAGGGTAGCTGAGAGCTAAACTTTTTAGTGGATGACTGCAATTACTACAACTCCTTATAGCCACAAAAATTTTCCTTTTATACTCCCAAACTCTTTTTAATTCCCAAGATGACTGTAATTACTAAGATAGTGCAGAGTGTATCAGTTATGAAAATCATGAACAGAGGAGAGATAAGTCACTTACTTCTCACTGTAATGCCTGGGATTTTGACAATTGAGAACCAAGTTGACCCTAGGCACACCCTTGCAGACTTCCTGTGCAATTTCAGTGTTTCATGTAGCTTCCTGTAGGTTTTTGTGCTTCTTGTAGTTGTTTCCTAGAGTTGCCTCTAGTAGGATGGCAAGAGTAGGGTTTGACTTTTTCGATGGCTTCCCAAGCTAGTCCCTATCTCCTTCATTTCAAAATGATTGAAAAATGCATGAAAGTTTGGAGTTTTTACGCTATTTATGGTCAAGGTTCAGACCGTTTTGCTCGCTGGCAATGGTACGAGATTTCCTAATTGAGACCATTGGCCCACCATTGGTGATCATTCACTTGCTCGTTGTAATCATCACCCACTCCCTCTTAACTTATTTCGACCACCTTTCTCACTGATTCCCACTGATGTGACATCCTTATGTGGTATGTTGACTGAATGATCACTTTTTGATCATTAGTTGAGGGTGGCCAAGTTAACTGAACAACTCCTACTTATAAAAAAGGCCTTTCTTCAACATTTACACATTTTTCATCATATTGTACCTAGGGAAGAGTTGAGTAAGTTACCATACTTGAGCCTACCTTTTGTTGATTGGTGCATGCTGGAGTAGTTGACTTCTGTGTTGCTGCTCAAGGAAGTGCTTCCTTTCTCTCTTTCTGTGTTTTTCTTTTGGCTCTTGTACAGCTAACTGTGTGTCTTGTTCATTTTTGCAGGTGCTTGATATCCTTTTCTTGTTTCTATTAATGTAGAGACTTGCTAGGAAAAACAAGGTGCCCATGGATGATGGTACCCTTCCTTACTTTGGTTGGGAAGACAAGTTGAGTTTTAGGCTATTTGTAGTAGTGGCACAAGATCCTATAGGAGATCATGTAGTTGCTACAAGAGATCATGTAGTAGCCCCTTTTCTTCCTTTCCAAAGGGATGGTGAAAAGTGGTGTAGGGGTTGGAGGATGATAGCAAATCTCTGATGGAGTAGTGAAGGGTTGTGGCAATGGAGGACATGTACTCCCTTTATATATACATATCTATATATATATATATATATATATATATATATATATATTACATTTCCTGTGTTTTTTTAATGAGATAGAGCTAGATACGAGTCCCCGAGGGTCATTTTTGGGGTTAAAAGCCCAAGTTTTGGGGCAGAAAGCCCAAGTTTTTGTATAAGAAGTGTAAAGTCTCTACATTTATGGTCACGGAGAGCGAAGATGTTAAGAGTCATAAAGGGTTTCCACCCTTAGTTTATGTAAGTCATGTCAGCTTTAGGAGATCTACCCATGGTCCGCGAACCATGGGATTGTATAAAAAGGGAAGTCTTAGAAGATTCTAAGGCAATTCAGTTCTTGGTATGTTCTGAGACATTGATGGATGTAATGGGTCTATGAGAGCTAAGAGCAAAGAGTCTTAGCATAGGAAAGAGGCTCTACAGTTGTTTGCACAGAGGCCTAGGGTAGAAGTCCGCAACTGAGTGCACAAACCCCTACAGCTGTGTGCGCAGGGCGGTTAGAGTCTGTAAAGAAGATTTGAAGCATCAATAAAGAGAATTATTCTGGAATTATCTATGTATGATCTATTTTACCTATGTTATAAATGCATATGATTATGTTATGATGAATAATGAGTTTATGTTTTAATTTTGTATTGATGCGCGAATCCATATGCTTTGCTTTGTTATATGAACGCAAGTAAGAATATTTGTTTACACGGAAATCATCTTAATGCATGTTGAAGTTATCAGATATTTAACCTAATATGGGTAAATATAGAAGTAAGAGTAGTTATAGAGGCAGGTAATTGTTTGATCCACCTATCTAGGGTACGCGAAGGATAGTCATAGACCTTCACAGAGGTCTAGAGGACGACTAAGAGGAGTATATCGATAATCCCTAAAAGTAGGGCTTATCAACTTGTGCGAGGGAAGGTTTAGGGTATAAAATGACATCACTACCATCTCTGGGTGCATAAACTTGGTTCTTGCATCCCCCAATACTGCTTGGGGTGAGACTTCAATCCGCACTCCACAGATTGATGCCGAAAGGGCCAGTAGTGTAGGGATTTGTGGTGGGCCCCAGTATTGTAGCAATAATGTTGCAACTCCTGGGACTCCCTTCTTTACTTTTATCAACCTGGTAGTTCGTAACAAACTTGGAAGCGACGGTGCTATATGCACAAGTACTAGCTCTTGCCGCAGCTGTCACTTGATCAGCTGGCACAAGTTCGCTAGGAGCTCAAGCCAGCTTCTATGAGTTCTAAAAAGAAGCTTTTAATCATGATGGAAGAAAGCTAATCTCAAAGGAGGCTAATCTACTTGCAGAAAGAAACTAAAAAGCTGAATGGAAATGCAAACCCTAGCAAACCCTAATTTTACCAGCTAGCCCTACTGATGCAAGAAAGAGGATGCAAGCTACTGGAAGAGATTCCATTGACTTCTAAGAAGGTAAAATGCATGTGTCTAAGCTACTTCTATGGTAAAATCTGAATAAAACATCTTTTTGTATTTTTGAATAAGTTATCGGAATTATCATGCATGTGATTTAACTGTTTTTTACTGTGCAGAGGTGGATTCGCAAGAGGAAATGCTTGGAGGAGGTCGGGAAGGTTCGAAGAGGGCCGAAGGGGTCCCTAACACCCTTCCAAAGAGTTTCACAAAGTTTGGTTATCAAGAAACCGCTTTCGTGAGCTTCTACAGGAAGTCTGCAGGGGTTCTACAGGATGTTCTGGAATTTCTACAGGATGTCTATAATTTTCTACATGATGTTCAGAAAGGGGGTTTTGGAGGGTTGATGAACGAAGAAAGGTGAAGAAGTGGGTATGGAGGTGAGACAAGGGTGTGAGGAGGTCCAATACTTGGTGGATGGAGCTAAGGAATGGCGAGGATGGTTGTATTTGTTCAAGGAGGAGTGGAGCAACGTTGCACAAAAATATGGGAATTAGGGCAAAGTGAGCAAATGGCAAACGTGAGGCAAGAATCCAAAGTAGAGGATGGAGCAGGTGGGATTGATGGAGTATGGGCAGATGGAGAGGTATTACAGGTGCTCTGCAAGTTGTTTTTCAAACAAAACAAACGAGGACTTGGAACATCAAAGACCTAGTTACGTTAGCCTATTCTGACCTAGATAGCAGTAAAGAGAATGAATAGAAGTTTATTTGCAATGAAACCATGTGAAATAACTTATGCAACGAAACAATCAAGAATCTGAACATGTAACCAACTTCTGCAAATAGGAATCGAACACTAATGATTGCATGGTGAAGCAAAGACAGTGTTTTTGGTGGCAGCAAGGTCACCTTGGTCCCAGCTCATGGTCCCACTGAGGGAGAGGTGAGATCAGAGGTGCTTGATAGCCTTTTTCTGAAGATCTTCTCTGTTATTAACCTATCAAATCAACTTAAAACATGAGCAACTATTTCTACCAGCAAAAATGAACTAAATAACCAAATCAGATTGTAACCTACTAGCATAAATTAATTAAAGACAATAGAAAAACATATGACAGTACATAGAGGAGGCCCTGGCACTTGGGTTGGGCCCAACCCCAAGAGCTACAGGCTCCTAAAAGAAGCTCAGATTTGAAGCAAAATAAAACTGATCTCCATTATTCAGAAAATAACCATATCACAGCAATGTTTACAGCAAAGGCTCCACAAATGAGCAAAAACAGAGCAGCACTAGAGTGCTAACCTACTGCCTAAAAGAATGACTAAAACATGACTAAAAATCGAACTACAAACTAGCTAACTTTTGCACTCTTGGGCCCAGCCCCAAGAGCTACAGGCTCCTAAAAGAAGCTCAGATTTGAAGCAGAATAAAACTGATCTCCATTATTCAAAAAATAACCATATCACAGCAATGTTTACAGCAAAGGCTCCACAAATGAGCAAAAATAGAGCAACACTAGAGTGCTAACCTACTGCCTAAAAGAATGACTAAAACATGACTAAAAATCGAACTACAAACTAGCTAACTTCTGCCTACAAAGTGACTAACTGAAATGAGGCCCTAATCCTTCTTATTTATACAAATTGAGGACCCCAATAGTCCTCCTAAACTTTAGGGACTCGGCTGCCCAAAACTTGCAGCCAACAGTAGTCCTACTTGACTTGATTGGCTGCCCTTGAGATAATCGATTTGGTGGCCCTTGAACTCCGAGCTGATGGTGGAGAATTCGAGGTAAGGGCCCATAAATGAAGGGGACACCTTCCTAAAAATCCTCTCCACGAATTTGGCTGCCAAGTGCTCATTTAAACCTTTGATTTTGTCTCCAAATTGACCAAAAACATTGCATAAAGCACACATTAGACTTGTTGGCATAATGACTAACCCAATTCACTCTATTAGCATAATTATAATCAAAAACATGCAATAAACTAATGAGAATGGTGGATTAAGTCGAATTAGGAGGCTGAATGAGCCCATATAAGTATCCATTTTTGGCGCTCATCAATTTGCTTGGTTAATTAACGTTGAACCTGGGTCAGGTCCCATTAAGCCAACAAATGGTTCTGTTGTTGGGACGGTGATCTGCATAAAGAGATGTGTAATGTCGCATCACTAGAATCCAACTAAGAAGGAGATCGAAGACTGGTTGGATAGAAATATCCACGAATTTGCGACAGAAGAGAACAAGAATCCGTGATTGATGAAAGAATAGTGGTTGGATAGATATATGTACACAAAGATACACAAAATCTTCTTATGTTCCTTTTCGGTCGAATTATACGAGTGGATCACAAAATTGGTAGACGGCCAAGGAAGGTGGAGGCTTGATGGTCCAATAGTCTGGACCCTAGAGTTAGTGAGGAGATTAGAAACCTCTGAAGATAAGATTGCATGTGTTGTTGATCTTTGGCTCGATCGTATCATAAGAGGATTTGTGACAGAGTTCACGGTCGATACTTCAATCAGTTATAGTGAAGCAGAGCATCGCTTCTTCAAGGGACCGTGAGGTAAGCATTTAAGGTCTTTAAATACTTAGATTAGGGTGCTCTTGTGTGAAAATAGGGTTATGAAACTACCTTGATGTTTGGAGCTACGCGAAGTGGAAAGATCTTCAATGATAGAGGGAAAATAGGCCCTAAATATAGCCCGCTGATTGGACCTCCTCTGAGTGACCACAAGGAAGCAGCATAGGCTTCTCCCCAGAGCATTCTTCAACTAATAAGACAAGGGTTCCCGCGAATATCCCATCCACCCACACCACCTCCATCTTCACCTCCGCCGCATATGCCTTCACCCATACCACCGCCACCTCTGCCACCATCCAATATGGCAACTTCAATAAAATTTCTTGTGTTCAAGGGGTCTGGAACTAAGGACCCAGACCAATTTTGGTTTGTCTCGAAGGCTATATGGAAAGCTCAGGTTATTACACATGTTCATATGAAGAAAGCAACGTTGGTTACTGCTTTGCAGGAAGGTGCGCTAACATGGTACATTAAGTACCGCACTGATAACCTGATGGCTTCATTAGTAGATATTCAAACCACACTGAATAAGGAATTCAGCAGGCACAAATCTGAAGCTCAATCAATTGTGGGATTCAAGGATATCATGATGAAGCCTGGCGAGACACTCAAGGATTTGGATCAGAGGTTGAAGTGCGCAATCCTCGAAGCCAACATGAATCTTATGGATGGGCAACACCACGAATGGTTTGTGGCTTCACTCCTGCCTCATCTAAGGGTTTCTTTGTCATAGCAAAAGATTTGAACCAAGGCGAAAGCCCTGGAGATTGCAATGAGATAGCATGAGACACCGATGCATGATGCTAACTTAGGGGTTCAGCAGATTCACACGCAGTTGCAGAACCTGTGCCTAGAATTTCAGACTCTGAAGAAAGATAGAATAGTTTGGTCAGAGTTGCGCGAAGAAGTTTGGTGCCTGAAGTGCAAAAGTCAGAGGCATGACAAAGATCACTGTCCAGTCTTCACGAATTATGTTGCAGCAGAGGGTCCAATGCCTCTAAGGCCAAAATCTCAAGCACAGCCAATTACAGGGCCCGCGTTGTGGTGTTCTATCTGTCAAGTAGCTAGAAAACATGTGACAGACAATTTCCATTTGCTGCAGAAATTTGTATAGAGACCGCAACATCTCTTCTGCAACTTCTATCAATCGATGGAGCATGATGAGCATAATTGTCATAGTTATGAGCTAATTATGGATAGAATGCCTACATATAGGGTGCAGACAGAAACCCAGCCACCGGACCAATGCATTGGGGGAGCGCGAGGCGAATATCAGGGGTGCGAATGAGGCCGAGATGGGGAGGACCTGGTAGAGGTGGAGGACAGGTTATTTGTTACAATTGTGGAGGACCGGGACACTACGCACGAGAGTGCACGAACCTGACACGTCTGTCATGCCAATATTGTACTCATTTTGTGTAGGTTTTAACCCCGTACAAAAATTACCTGCATAAGAATTCTAAATCACAACAAAATAAACAATGCGAGAGCATAACACATAAAACACATATACACAGAGATTTTCCCCTGGATCCCAAAATCAGGACTATTAGCTTGATTTTTCATTATATTCCTTTCAAAGTTACAATACATATTTATACATGCCGAAGCATCCAATACCATGGACCGAAAACCATCGCGTCCAAAAACCATGGACCAAAAACCATAGGTAGGTTTGCCCAACCTAATATAGGGTCCAAAAAAAAAATTCCCGAGGCGCTGCCTTGGGCCCCGTAGAGGGGGGCTACCCGCCCCCCTCAAACCCCCTGTGACCCCCCCACTGCGCAATCGGTGCAACGAAGGGGGGGCTCCGCCCCCCCTCTAACCCCCCGGTTCACTACGTGGGTTAGTCGTGGAAAGAATATAACACAACCCAACAATCTCCCACTTGTTGTTTTCTTTCCACACGGGGCCACAGGAGAGCTTAGTCATTTTTCCAGCCCTGAAATGCCCATTGTTTCTCTACACCAAGAGAACTTCTCAAAGCTCACAGATTTTGTCAATGCATCTGCAGTATTCTTCAAAGTGTCCACCTTTACCAGCAACACCTTTTTGTCTTCTATCATATCCCTCACAAAGTGATACTAAACATCAATGTGCTTTGTCTTTGAATGATAAGCAGGGTTCTTTGCCAAGAAAATTGCACTTTGGCTGTCACAGTCTATTCTTATAGCTCCATGTACTAACCCCATACTTGAACACAATCTCTGCAACGAAACTGCTTCCTTGCTTGCATGAGTGGCTGCCATGTATTCTACCTCTATAGTTGATAGTGCCACTACAGATTGTTTCTTACTCATCCAACTGACTGCACGTCCAAATAGGTTAAACACATACCCACTTGTAGATCTTCTCTGATCCAGATCTCCAGCCCAGTCTGCATCAACAAAGCCACGAATATCCAACACTCTGTCCAATCCTGGTCTTCCTTGGTAGCACAAACCATAATCACTAGTGCCACGCAAATACCTAAAAACCCGCTTCACTGTTGTCCAGTGCTCCTTCCCTGGTTTTGACATAAATCTGCTCAATACTCCCACTGCATGTGCAATGTCTGGTCTAGTACAGACCATTGCATACATCAGGCTACCGACTACACTTGCATATGGAACACGGGACATGTCCTCTTCCTCTTCTTGTGTCTTGGGACACTGTTCAGCAGATAACCTCACACCTACAGGAATAGGAACCTTCATCGGTTTACTATCCTACATATTAAACCTCTGCAGTATTGTCTCGAAATACTTCCTCTGATTTAACCAAAGCTTCCTCTTTGCTCGATCTCTTTTAATTTCCATGCCCAATATATAGTTTGCAGCACCAAGATCTTTCATGTCGAATTTGGAGGACAATTGGGTCTTTAAATCCTGGATAATTTCTTTGTCATTTCAACCAGCAACATATCATCCACATACAAGACCAAATACATAACACGGTCATCAATTAATTTAAAATACACACAATGATCTGCTTTGCTTCTGGTGAAGCCAAGTCCCCGTATAAATGTATCAAATTTCTGATACCACATCCTTGGTGACTGTTTTAACCCATACAGAGACTTCTTTAACTTGCATACCAGCTATTTCTTACCCTTCACCGTAAAGCCTTCAGGTTGCTTCATGTAGATTTCCTCTTCCAAATCCCCGTGAAGAAATGTTGTCTTCACATCCATCTGTTCTACCTCAAAATCAAAAGTAGCAACAACAGATAAAAGTAACCTAATAGAAGTTACCTTGGGACAGGAGAAAAAATATCACCAAAATCAATTCCCAGCACCTGGGAATAACCTTTTGCTACCAACTGAGCTTTGTATTTCTCCACCTTCCCTTCTGCATTTGTCTTCTTTTTGAACACCCATTTGCTGCCAATGGGTTTCCTTCCAGCCGGCAACTCCACCAGATCCCAAGCCTCATTTTTGTGCAAAGATGCCATTTCATCAACCATGGCCTCTTTCCAGAGTTTCCCATCCTCTGAATCCACTGCTTCCTTCACAATTCTGGGATCATCATCAGTAACAGACAAAGCAAAATTTGAACAGGAAGCAGATGGACTATACCTTTCTGGCTGCCTTCTTTCTCGAATTGATCTTCTCAAAGCCAGAGTTTGTGGCTCTTCATGTTCTGATTCCTCCTCTGTTGTAGAGTCTGATTCTTCCTCCTTTAGCTCAAACTCTATCTTCTCAGGTTCCTTTGGTTGGACTTCATTTTTAATAACATCTTTCACCTCTCTGAACACCACATCTCGGTTGTACACAACCTTCCTTGTTACTGGGTTCCAAAGCTTATAACCCTTTAAACCATCCTTATACCCAATAAAGATGCACTTTTCAGATTTACTATCCAACTTGGTTCATTTCTCCTTTGGAACATGCACATATGCATCACATCCAAATACCCTCAAATGTGGAAGAGAGGGTTTCTTACCAGTCCATACTTCTTGTGGAGTCTTATCCTCCAACGCTGATGAAGGTGACCTGTTGACCAAGTAACATGGAGTATCCACCGCCTCTGCCCAGAATTCTTGTCCTAACCCGGCACCACTGAGCATGCTTCTTGCCCTTTCCATCAACGTCTTGTTCATTCTTTCTGCGACTCCATTTTGCTGAGGTGTATATGGAGTAGTATTCTGTCGTGCTATACCACACTTCTTACAGAATTCTTCAAATTCCTTGCTACAAAACTCTCCACCATTATCTGTCCTCAGCACCTTTATCTTCTTCTCTGTCTGATTTTCCACCAGAGTCTTAAATTCTTTAAACCTGTCAAAGACTTCAGATTTCTTCTTAAGGAAATATATCCATGTATTCCTTGAGAAGTCATCTATAAATGATACATAGTACACAAACTTACCCAGTGATGAAACCTTCACAGGTCCAAACACATCACTGTGCACAAGCTCTAATATCTGTTTTGCCCTCTTAGCACCAGAGGGGAAACTCACCCGATTCTCCTTCCCATATACACAATTTTCATAGAAATAAAAATCCAGAGAGCTATTACTCATACCTTCTACCATACCTTTACCATGAAGTATTCGAAGGCCCTTCTCTCCAATATGTCCAAGCCTTTGATGCCACAGCATGGTCTTCTCTCCAGAGACCACTAGATTTTTAGCTCCACTTTCAGGAACTACAGAACTGTTGCACCCATCAACAACAGTGCTACCTTGCAGCTTGTACAGAGTTCCAGTCTGAACTCCCTGCATCAATACTAGTGCTCCCCGAACCATCTTGCAGGTATCCTTCTCAAACATTGTTTCTACACCTGCATCATCCAACTTGCTTACAGAAATCAGATTTCTGGCCAATGCAGGAATATGCAAAACACCTGGGAGTGTTCTAACCCTTCCACCTCCAACTTCAACTTTACTTTTCCGCGAACAATGATTCAAGCCTTCCTATCATCTCTTAAGAAGACATCACCACCATCGTATTTCTCATACTCACAGAACCACTCTCTATGGGGAGTGAAGTGAAAGGATGCACCTGAGTCAATCAGCCATGCCTCATGATCTACATGTGTAGTTGAAGAAGCCAAGTACACATCCCCACCTTCATCTGAGGTGGTTTTCGCCTCTGCAGAAGGAGCATCATCAGATCCCTTTCCTTTATCAGGAGCTTTAGATTTACAGTCCCTTTTGAAGTGCCCTTCCTTTCCGCATTTCCAGCACACCACCTTTACAGGTTTTCCTCGAGATTTAGATCTCCCACTCGATGACTTATTTTTGTTTCTATTCTGGGACCGTCCTCGTACAGACAAGGCATCACCATTCTGGCTCTCCATATTTTTCTGTCTCATCTCCTCCGTCAGCAAGGCTGAGACTATTTCATCAAACTGCAATGCAGTTGCATTGCTACCTATTGCAATAACCAAACTATCCGACAAATTTGGTAGAGAACACAACAAACTGATGCACTTATCTTCATCTGAAATTTTAATATCAACAGACGCTAACTGACCTACCACAGTATTAAATGCGTTCAGATGCTCTGTCACCGAGTCTCCATCTTTCATCCTCAGGTTATACAGCTTTTTCCGCAGGAACAGTTTATTCACCAGAGACTTAGATTGGTACAAAGTCCCTAACTTGTCCCACAAATCCTTCGTCGTAGCTTCCCCCGATACATTCAGCAATACTGAATCTGAGACACACAATCATATTGTGCTCTTTACCTTCCGATCCAACTTCTTCCATTCTTCATCGGTCACTCTCGTTGGTTTAGTACCTGGATCTACCGCGATCCACTGATCTTTATCCACCAATAGATCCTCCATCTTGAGTTTCCACAACTTAAAACTCTGACCATTGAACTTCTCAATCTCTATCTTTCCGCTGCTCGCCATCTTCTTTCACCACCAGAATCGATCTCATAGATCTCCCACTAAACAGGGTCTACCACAGGCCCGAGCGAAACCCCTCAGCAACAAAGGCGTCCCCTTGAAGCCAAAACAGCTCTGATACCAAATGTAGGTTTTAACCCCGTACAGAAATTACCTGCGTACTAATTCTAAATCACAGAAAAATAAACAATGCGAGAGCATAACACATAAAACACATATACACAGAGATTTTCCCCTGGATCCCAAAATCGGGACTACCAGCTTGATTTTTCATTATATTCCTTTCAATGTTACAATACATATTTATACATGCCGAAGCATCCAATACCATGGACCGAAAACCATCGCGTCCAAAAACTATGGACCGAAAACCATAGGTAGGTTCGCCCAACCTAATATAGGGTCCAAAAAAAAATTTCCCGAGGCGCTACCCCGGACCCCGTAGAGGGGGGCTACCCACCCCCCTCAAACCCCCTGTGACCCCCCCGCTGCGCAATCGATGCAATGAAGGGGGGCTCCGCCCCCCCTCTAACCCCCCGATTCACTACGTGGGTTAGTCGTGGAAAGAATATAACACAACCCAACATTTTGACCATGCGACAGAGGATTGCCCTGTATTATTAGCTAAGATATGTGAAAAGGGGGCGCAGCTGACTCGGAACCTGCAAATGATGAGGGTTGAGCCTCAGGAAGAGGATCCTAAGGTAAATATTGTGCTGCGGAGTGGAGTGACAATTGGCGAAGATAAGGGGAAGAAGCCTGAAGAAAGTGAATGGGTCTGCAAAGCGCCATTAAAGGAGATCAAGTTTGACCTAGAGCACACAATAGAAAAGTTTATGGAAGCAAATAAAAGCTTCGTTGAGGCCTCTACCTCAAGAAGTCAGGATAAGCTAGCTGAAGAGATGGACACTTCCATGTTTACTACTTTCTTGGAGACCTGTATGAAGCTGTTGCGTGATAGCAAGGTCATGAAAGGACTGAAGGAGCTAATAAATAAATGCGTCAGAAAATAAAATGCTCCTAACAGACCTTGCGTAGTCAGGAATATTGGTAAGCATAAGGCAAGAACGGGGCATGAGATGAGGCTCACTGCACAGATAGGAGAATATGAGATGGATCAAGTTATTTTGGATCTAGGGTCGGACGCGAATGTTTTGCCTAAATAGACATGGGAGAGGATGGGGAGACCTGTGCTACAGTGGTCTCCGATTCAGTTGAGAATGGCAAATTAGCAGAAAATCATCTCCATGGGAAGATTGCAGGGAGTGACAATTGATATTTAGGGCACGAGCACATTGGCTGATTTTGATGTGATAGAGATTATGGATGACAGTAATCCCTACCATGCACTCCTTGAGATTGACTAGGCCACTGACATGAATGGGGTAATAAATTTGAAGAAGCAGAAGATGATATTTGAGAAGAAAGCTCTCCGCGTAGTAGTGCCCCTGGACCCTGCAGAAGGACTGCACTATACTGAACCGGTTCGCGACTATAAAAGCGATGATTGGACCAGATTTATAAGATAACGGTGTGAGATCGCGATTGGGTGAATCCGGCAACAGATGGACACACTACTTGAGACTGCAAAATTTCCTACATATCAGATTCAGATGAGGAGTTGGAGCACTGGCAGAATCGATTACATGAAGTATCTACGCTATGTTGTAATATGATGACCAAGTAATTGTGTTGTGTATCATCAGAGGTAAAGATTATACCCCTTTATGATGGTTTAACTGATTTCGATAAATTTTTGGATGCATTCGAAAGGGAAATGCTATAGAAGCATCACTTTCAGGCCTTAGATTGGGCATTACACGCTACGCATGCGAGATGGTCGGGTACGCACAAAGACAGTTTTGATGATTGGCGTGTGTACAGAAAGATGATGAGATTACGGTTTGGTCACCCACAAGTGTGGATAACAGAGAAATATGATGGAAGGGAAGATCCACGTGATCACCTAGCCAAATGGACTAAGGTTTATGGAGCGGAGCCTCAGCCTGAATGGGTCCATCTGTTTTTTCTTACTTTGGATGTAATATCAATGAACTGGCACTTGGAAACAGAGCTCCTCCATGGCACTGAAGAATGGGACGTCTTGCAACAGGGATTCTTAATGATGTTTAGCTTTGAGGATGGATTTGAATGTATTGATGAGGCATTGTAGGAAGTCAAGGCAGTGATATTCAGAATACCGCAGGATCCCTTGGACTTAATTCAACTAGATTGGACCACCCAGCTACGCCACGCATTGGAGTGGTACAATGTGATTGTTGAAGAGGAGGATGTGGACCCGAGGAACATTAATATCCCAGATATTGAAGGTCTCCGCGAAGTTGAAGGGCCGCAAATTGAAAATCCAGATATCACCGCGCCACTAAAAACAAGACAAATGACCATTGGAACAGAGGTGGAGCCAGAATTTGCAAAGATTGAGGACTACTGGGATGACGCAACAATAGATAAGGCCCTTGAATTGCTCCATGAATATCAAGACTTGTTCCCCACAAAGTTTTCAAAGTTGAAAGAGATAATAGGATACCTAGGAGTTATGAAAATTATGTTGAAACCGGACGCAAAGCCGATCAAGCAGAGGCCTTACCGCCTTAATCCAAGGTATAATGAAAGGGTCTGCTTAGAGTTGGATAAAATGTTTGTGGCGGGTATTATTGAACTCGTAGAAGAGTCTAATTGGGTGAGCCCAATAGTAGCTCAGGAAAAGAAACAGAAGGATGGAATAAGGATATGCGTAGATCTAAGGAAGTTGAATGACGCATGCGTACATGATCCCTTTCTAACTCCATTCATCGACGAAGTGCTGGATAATGTAGGAGGACAGGAAGCATATTCATTCACTAATGGGTTCTCGGGGTACCATCAGATCAAGATCGCACCTAAGGATAGAAGTAAGATGACCTTTGTTATTGAGTGGGGGTGCTTTCAGTATGTTGTAATGCCTTTTGTACTGAAGAACGCGTTGGCAATCTTTTTACGCGTAGTCATGGCGGCGTTTAAGGACTTCATTCACAAGTTTCTAGAGGTATACTTTGATGATTTGACGGTGTTTGAGCTGGTGAAATGCCATGTAGCCAGCCTACGATTGATACTAGATACATGCCGGAGGTATCAGATCGCGCTCAATTTGAAGAAATGTTTGTTCTATGTTCCTTTCGGAATCTTGTTGGGCCATGTGGTGTGCAGCCAAGGATTAATGGTCAACCCAACTAAGATAGCAGTTATAATTAATTTAGAGGCACCAAGAAGTGTGAAACAACTGCTTGCAACGCTGGGGCATACGAGATACTCTAGAAAGTTCATTAAGAGTTATGCCCAGATTATTGCGCCGATGGAGAAGTTGCTAAAGAAGGATGCCACATTCTGTTGGAATGAAAAATGTCAGCAAAGCTTAGATGTGTTAAAGGAAAAGATGGTCATTGTGCCGATCCTAGTCTTCCCAGATTGGAAGGAGGAATTCCATGTGCATGTGGACATGTCATGTATTGCACTCAGGGAAGTACTGACATAGGCCGATGAGGGAGAGTTGGATCACCCTATAGCGTTTGTGAGTAGGAAGTTGTCTAAAGCTGAGAAGAATTATTCAACGACAAAGCGCGAAGGTTTGGCTATGGTGTACACACTCCAGAAGTTCAGACACTACTTGCTAGGCGGACACTTTAAGATGTATATAGACCATTCTGCATTGAATTACTTGGTTAACAAGCCTATGTTGGGGGGGAAGATATGCAAATGGTTGTTGTTGTTTCAGGAATATGATTTCGAAGTTATTGTGAAGCCAGGACAATTGAATGATGGAATGGATCATCTATCGTGCATTGAAACGGGAGAGGAGCCTAGTAATTTGGAGGAAGGACTACCTAACATGCAGCTCTTTGCAGTGTGTATCGTGGACAATCACTTTGCAGATATCATATACTTCCTGACAACGAGAATGACTCCAGAGGGGTATACTAGTCAAAAAAATAAGGAGTTGGTGGTACGCGCGGTAGAATTTTCTGTCATTATAGGGAATTTATATAAAATGGGCTCCGATGAAATATTGCAACATTATGTGCTTGAGTTTGAACAAAGCAGCATCCTCGTTGAAGCTCATGGAGGAGCTACGGGAGGACATTATGTAGGAAAATAAATAGCGCAAAATATTTTACGCAGTAGGCTGTGGTGGACAATGCTTCATAAGGATTCCAAGGCTTATTGTAAGGCATTTGATGCATGTCAGAGGACAGGCAGGCCATCGCAGTGGGATGAGCTGCCTCTGAATCCATAGCTATCATTACATCCATTTGAGAAGTGGGCAATTGATTTTGTAGGACCAATTCAGCCTCCAAGAAAGAAGACATGTGCGCGGTACATCATCACCGTGACTGAGTATTTGACTAGATGGGCGGAGGTGCAACTTGTGAAGGACTGTACAGGGGCAACAACAAAAAAGTTCATCTTTGACTATGTAATAACTAGGTTTGGTAGCCCAAATATTTTTCTGAGAGATCGCGGTACGCATTTCCTTAATGAGATGATCAACGCATTGATAGAGGAATTCCAAGTTTATCACCAAAATAGTATGTTGTATCACCCACAGGCTAATGGGATGGTTGAAGTATTTAATAAGATATTGGACAGCATGCTAATGAAGGTTTGCAATGCACAAAGAAATGACTGGGATGTGTGCGTACCTACGGTGCTATGGACTTACAGAACAAATTGCAAAACGTTGACTGGAAAAACGCCTTTCAGGCCGGTTTATGGCATAGAAGTTGTGATATCGATGGAGTACATTGTACCTAGTCTATGCATAGTGGCATTCACAAGAATGGAATATCACGGAGCCCTGGAAGAGAGGCTCGCATAGCTGAAAGAGCTGGAAGAGGATAGATTTTTGGTTGGATTCCATCAGCAAGTTCAAAGGGACCACGAAAATGCATAGCACTATTGGCACATCAAACTACACACCTTTAAGGTAAATGATTTCTTGTTATTATATGACAGCAAGTTTGATCAATTTCCAGGAAAAATTCAGATGCATTGGCTGGGGCCATATGTCATCAAGGAGATTACCGATGGTGGAGCAATTCAGCTGGTGAAGTTGAATGGAGATCCATTTTCAGGGAACGTAAATGGCAGTTGATTGAAGCCATACACCGTGGATCCAGCCAGATGACTATAAGGTGGAAGCACAGTCTTAGTGCTACAGGCAGCTGAAAGGAGGTATGAGGCTATAAACTACACTACCCGGTTTGTAGAGTTGCGCAATGGAGGGACTGCACGGAAAGGAGGAACGTCACAGTATCAGCAGAAGAGCAAGGGGAGTTGCACTATAGGAGGAGCAAACGCGCAAGGAAGCCAAAAAGTGACCGTTATGGTCATTTTTCATGATTTGATAGTGAGAAAACAACTAAGAGGAGCGGGGGGCAGAATTTAAGGCTGAATTTAAATGCGATATCTTTGAAAATCTACCACCAATCTAGCATTTATGAATGGATTTTGGGGGAACAGTTAGATTTGAATTCGAATTTGCCTATAAATTACAGATGGCTGCCCAACGAAAAACACTTTGCATTTTGAGAATTGAGGTGTCGAGCTATCAATTGTGCATGAACCTTGAGAGTTTTGAGGCTTTGGTGGCTAGTTCAGTGTTTGACAGATTGCCTAAAGCAACCCAGGAGCTTCTTACTAGCCTCATGTCAGCGCCCGTGGAAACCGCAAGTGCTGGAGGATCGATGGCCTTTGAGGGACCTGGCCCTAAGGTCGTAAGTGTAGAAGTGCCCGCAGAAGTACCAAAGTCGTCGAGGTCACCCAAGCTAAGGCCTACACCAACAAAAGAGGGGCCTAAGACAAAGAAAGACAAGCAGAAAGTGACACAGCCAGTGTGCGAGTCGCTGAGAAAGCACCAGAAGAAAGAGAAGCCTACCGCGCAGGAGAAAGGCAAGGTGGTAGACCTAGAATCCGATGAGGGCGTGGAAGACACTGGTATGGGTGTAGAGGATATTGATATTGAGTGGGTAGACCCTATTTCCAAGTTCCTAGAATCCATCCCTCCGCGCCAAGGCAAGGTGAAAGTTCTGAAGGACCTAAATGAGGGAAAAATTTTACTTAACGCACAGTTGCTTCCAGACAGATCACATTCAAAGCATTGTGCTTGGCGCGCATGCCACATCTGAAGTTAGAGGATTGGGACTTGGAGGATACTGAGCAGTTCCCCCACTTGGAAACTGATATATTTATGACTTGTGTCTTCTATAAATATTCTAGTGTGACTGTGCTAGAGCAAAGGAAGTGGATTATAGGGGTGGACAAGGCAAAACTATTGAACCTACTATGGGTGTCGCATTACAATTGCGTGCCCATAACTTTGATAGTGATCAAACAATTTTTATGCTTGGCGCACGACGGGTGTTTATGGTTAGGAGAATTGATATCGATCACCAATATGTTGATCCATAGAATCACATTGCTACAGCACTCAGGGATGAATCCAGCCAAGGCATTTGGCAGAAAGACGGGCTAGCGCGATCTCACCGAGAGAATGAAGGACAAGTTTAAGCTTGTCAACAAACTATGCGACTACTCAATTTCCAGCATAACCGACCCCGTGGTTAAGGTAGCCACCCAGATCCTAGCTGGGAAAATAATGAGGAAGTGTCACACAGCTGAAGTGTCAGCACCATTTGTGTCATTAGCGGCCCAGTGCGCAGAGGGCATACAATTCAATTGGGCGTGCTACCTCTGCAACGAGTTCCTCGCAAACTACAGAGAAGCACAAGACCAGAGTAAGACCTTCCATTATGCATGGCTTTTGCTATCAATCATATTGGTCACATGGGAATTACCAGAGGATAGTCAATTTCCTCCAATCGCATCAGATCTTCTAGAAGCAACGAAGTTCGCTTTGCTCTGGGCCACAAATGATGCCGAGAGGGTCAAGGACATTAAGATCTTTTGGGTGTTGATGGAGGCAAGCATCCACACCGCGATAAACCGCAAGCCGCGGCTCTCACCAATTGTCTTTGAGCAGTTGTCAGGATATGTGGAGTTCAAAGCAAACTTCCACTGTGTCTCCATGCAAGCATGGAAGGACCTGAAGCAGATGTGGTATGATCTCCCATACCTTGCAACAGATGATGCAATCATAGCGGTCCTTGACCGTTGGCCAACAGAGTGGCACATGACATCAGATTTTTCAGTTGGGTCTAGTAAGTTTGCAGGAAAGCAGAAGAAGGCAGAGGCCCAGTTGAAGATGTAGTAGCTGGCTGAAAGGAGGAAAAAGGAGGTTGAGGAGGTTGAGGAAAAAGCTAGAGCAGAGCGCACTGCAAAGGAGAAGGCCACAGAGAAGGAAGAGGAGGAAGAGCGTGACTCTAACAAAATTCAGAGGTCCCCTTCGCCACAGACAGAGGACAGCGAGCATCAATCAAAACACGGTGGTGAGTACTAGGAGAGTACTTCATTCAGGATAAAACACTCTCGAGAGCAGGAAAAAGAAGGGTCGCGGAAGAATTCCAAGGCTAGTAAATCATCGCTCGACCCGATCAACTTGACAGAAGGTGACTTGGATGACATCAGAGATAAAGTATGGGATGTGACTGTGGAGATGTTGCAGCAGTTTGAGTAGCAGTAGAAGAAAGCCTTGGTTTCCATTCAGATGGCTCTGTGCGAGCTACAGATCCAAACTACTCAACTGCAGACTGGTGTCAGGAGGGGCAGCACGGCATCGACTAGTTTGGCACCAGGGATCTTTGAAGTAGCGGAGATGGTCCACTCCTTGGATCCCCACATCATCGCACTCCCGGATGGAGCTTTGACTACATAAGCGGAAGTTGACAGGGCTACTATCAACCCTCTCAAGAAGGTTGGGTTGAACTTGGTCATGCTTCCAAGTGAATCCATTCACACCTTGCAGGCAGGTGTGATTATAGAACTTCAAGCTCGAGAGCAACGCACGCACAGTGTGATCAGCGAACAACAGGAGAACAATGCGCAGATCTTCATCGAGAAGACTTCAGCAATTGACACATGGAAGAAGGAGCAGCAAAAGAATGAGCACACTATGGTAGTAGTCATTGAAGCATACAGAACCGTTCTGGAGCTGCATATCCCAGAAGAAGTGTTGGTGAAGGCCAAAATTTGGAAGCTCGATATAGGTGTGCACGATGCAAAGACAGAGCTGGCCAAGGTTCAGTTTGAGCTGAACCTTAAGATCACAAAGCTTGAGTTGAAGGCGCAACCTTCAAGTCCACCAGAGGTTAGAGATCAGTGCGAGGCAGCTGTCAAGGATGCAGTTGATGTAGTAGATGTCGTGGTAACAAATTGCACTGTGCTATTTGAGCAATCGCTGGAAGTCCTTACCAGTCTACAGGAAGATCCCAACCTGTACAGGTTAGCAACAGAGGCAAGGGAATTACAGTAGCAGTACGACGAGGTCAATGCGATGGCGCACACTATCGCCATCACACAGAGGTTCGCCAAGCTACAGGAAGCAAAGGGACTGAACAAACATGTGGACGCAGCACAGCGAAGAGAGGCAATACTAAAGGCCAAATTATGGCCTTAGCTAGATGAGGCCTATGTGCTGACTGCAACCATTGAAGGAAAATTGGCTAGCCTATAGACAACACAGCAGCAAATCAAGGCAGATAGCGTAAGACTAGTAATGGAGCAACTGGTGGAGCAGGTTAAGTAAGCGGCGATGCAGTGTGTCACCGAAGTTGCAGTGATACAAGTGGAGATGGGAGGTCTTTGCGAAAAGATCTCCATGCCAGCAAAGCAACTCAAGGGCAAGTCCCCATATTTGTGTTGGGGGCCTGTTGGGAACAGGTCCCTTAGGGTCATTTTTGGGGTTAAAAGCCCAAGTTTTGGGGCAAAAAGCCCAAGTTTTTGTATAAGAAGTGTAAAGTCTCCGCATTTTGTGGTCGCGGAGCACGAAGATGTGAAGTTTCATAAATGGTTTCCGCCCTTAGTTTATGTAAGTCATGTCGGCTTTAGGAGATCTACCCATGGTCCACAGACCATGGGAGTGTATAAAAAGGGAAGTCTTAAAAGAGTCTAAGGCAGTTCAGTTCTTGGTATGTTCTGATTCATTGATTAATGTAGTGGGTCTGTGAGAGCTAAGAGCAAAGAGTCTTAGCATAGGAAAGAGGCTCTGTAGCTATGTGCGTAGAGGCCTACGGTAGAAGTCTACAGCTGAGTGCGCGGACCCCTGCAACTGTGTGCATGGGGCGGTTAGAGTCTATAAAGAATATTTGAAGCATCAATAAAGAGAATTATTCTGGAATTATCTGTGTATGATCTATTTTACCTCTCTTATAAATGCATATGATTATGTGATGATCAATACTGGGCTTATGTTTTAATGCTATATTGATGCGCGAATCCATATGCTTTGCTTTGTTACATGAACGCAAGTAAGAATATCTATTTCGCAAAGATCATCTTAATGCATGTTGAAGTTATTAGATACTTAAGCTAATCTGGGTAAATACAGAAGTAAGAGTAATTATAGAGGTGTGTAAGTGTTTGATCCACCTATATAGGTTATGCGAAGGACAGTCGTAGACCTTCGTGGAGGTCTAGAGGATGACTAAGAGGAGTATATCGATAAGCCCTAAAAGGCTTATCAACCTGTGGGAAGGAAGGTTTAGGGTATAAAACGACATCACTACCATCTTTGGGTGCAAAAACTTGGTTCCTGCATCCCCCATACTGCTTCAGGTGAGACTTCAGTCCGCACAATGCGGATTGATGCCGAAAGGGCCAGTAGTGTAGGGATTTTCTTGGCTAATTAACATTGAACCTAGGTTATGGCCCATCAAGCTACACACAAGCTTCTACAGGAGATCCTATAGCTGCTACAGGAGATCCTGTAGTAGCCCCCTTTCTTCCTTTTCAAGGTTTTTTTCTCAAAGGGATGGTGAAAAGTGGTGTAGGGGTTGGAGGATGATAGCAGATCTCTGATGGAGTAGTGAAGGGTTGTGGAAATAGAGGACATGTCCTCCACATATATATATATATATATATATATATATATATATATATATATATATATATATATATTTACATTTTCCTGTGTTTTTTTTTAATGAGATAGAGCTAAATATGGGTATGGGGATTTGAATCAGGGACGCATGGGTGATAGGTGAGTTGTTTGATGAATTGTAGGGTTCTTAATCAACCTATAATAGGCATGCAGGATTATTTTCTTATCGGGTCCCCGTTCCTGTAGCATTTCAAGACATCCTGTAGTGTTACAGGAACTTCTTGTAGTGTCTACAAGACATCCTGTAGCACACCAGAAAATGCTAAAAAACTGATTTTTGAGGCCTGATAATGGATATGAGTGGTAGGGACATGGTTTTCATGGATGAGATGGAGTGGATGGAGGGAGAAATGGAATGAAATTGAGCATGTTGTCCCTGTAGCTCTATAATTGCCACTATCTTCAAAAACCTGCAAAATGACAAAATTTATTAATGGACAGGTTGGAGTTCCATGTCATGGTATTTTTCTATTTTTTTCTCTTTTTTTCTCTTTTTTTCTCTTTTTTTTTAAGGACACAGAATTTTCCTCAAGAGAGGTTTTCAACCTGCCTGCCTGCCCTGGGCGCCTCAAGGGAGGTTTTCACCCAGGGATCTTTTATTTTTCATTTTCTCTTTTTTTTTCACTCCTGGGATGCCTCAAGGAGGTTTTCAACCCAAGAGTTGGCCTCAGATGCCTCATGGAGGTTTTCATCCAGGCCTCTTATTTTATTTTTCTTTTTTTTCACAAATAAAAACAGTTTTCAAAAATTTTGTGACTTGGAAGCTAGGACACTTCCAATCACATTTACCTCCTTGCTAATGGTGCTAATGAACTCTTCCCTGGACAGAGGTCTTTTGTAAGCCTTCAACATGTATCCATTGACAAGCAAGAGAATACCTTCCTCATCAATGGTCTTGATTTGAACAACTCCATTATCATGGCACTTCTCTATCAGGTATGGGCCTAACCACCTTGTCATCAATTTTCCTTTGAAGTCCTTGAACCTGGAGTCATATAGTAGAGCGTAATCCCCTTCTTGAAAAATCCTTTTCCTTGATGTTCTTGCCATGCTAAACCTTCCTCTATACTCGGATAATTTCAGTGTGTAGGAGGGTGTTAGGGCCTAAATCTACCTCAGGCTGAGAAAGGCAGAATCTAGGGTAACATCAAACCACACTTAACCTGGTAGCGAGCCCTACCAGGTCGGGAGAGGGCTCTTTCCTTGTCAATCTCAAGAAAATATGATCAATAAAGCTTGATATGACTAGTGTAAAGACTGATTTTAGGCTAGGTATATGATCAGAGGAGTTTGATTGAATTTAATGTTGGTTTGTTGGATCAAATGTGAAAGGCAGATTTGGGTCCGGGGAATGGACTCAGTTTTGCAGAGATCTCTATGGGGCGAGGTAGGCAAATGGTTTAGTACTTCAAATTGAGTGAGATGGAGAGCTTTTAGACTGGTGGGGAGTTGTAGAGGGCATGAAAGTCTCAGGGATCCTCTTCAAACAACTAAAAACATAAATAACTAAACAAACCCTAGGTAGAGCACTGCAACATCAATGAATTCTACCTTTATCCTTGTTTCATTCAGTTAAGATGAACAGAGAGAGATGATGGCATAGATAACACATGTAAGCTTGCAATTACAGAAGGAAAAACAATACCAAATCAAGTTGCTACAAGAATCCCACAAAGTGCTGCAAACCCTGGTCTATTCGTTTGCCAAACTACAGAGATGAATGTACAATAATGCTCAAAGCATTCACAAGAGTCCAACCTTTTCCAATGACTGAAAAACTACTAGATAGAGGCAACAAACAACTCATGCTAGGCTTTAGGGGTCAGATTCATGAGTTTAGGAGCTGTTTCAACAAGATCTAAACTAAGAACTGAAAAGTAGGCAGTGGAACAGCTCGCATCTAAAACCTAGGAAACTGATTCATTCAGTTTCAAACTACCTTTTTATGATGTATCTACCTCCATGAGTGAAATTTTAGCATATTTACATCAAAATCCATCAAGTTACATCAAATTACATCATGAGTTTGACTATGAGAGAGAGAAAATTCAAATTGAGAAAAAACTAGGCGAAAAAACAGAGTTTTTTGGCAAAAAAGTCAATTTTCCATCCTGTGCACCGTGCCTCTGTCCCTGTGCGCCGAGTCTTTTTGCAGCTGATTTTGGAGGCCTTTCCGTGCACCAAATTTTTTCCAAGTGGGATTGTTGGAAAGGTCTATCTGTCTAATTTCCATAACAGGTGGAATTTCTAAATTTGGTGTCCATTTGCCCCTCTAAAAATGAGTTCTTCTAACACTGCTTCCTGTGTGACCAAAAATGGGCAGAAAGGGCATTTTTGAGGTGTTTTTGACCCTTTTAGAAGCTCAAAACTTGACAAAAATTCTTGGCCATGTGTGGGAATTCATATTTTTTCCTGAGGAATCCAAAAATGCTGAGTTTTCCTCCAAAGGAGGTCCCTAGCAAAAGCGCGCACCAGGTGGCGCGGCGCACCAGGCAGAAAAACCTGTTTTTTGCTCCAAAAATTCAAAATTTACAAAAAGAATCCCAAATTTCTTGAAATTTGGGCTGAGTTTCCTACATAAAGTGCTATGTTGGGCTAAGGAAGCCTCAGCCAAGATCTGGAGCTTGTCTTTCTCTTTTCTCTTCCTCAATGCTTTCCTCAACTTGGCCTTCAAAGTCCTAATTCTTGCTTTACAAACTTTGTTTCTCGCCAAATAGTGATAGGCCATGTGCCTCAACATCTTTTTCTCTTTGTTGGTCTGCTCTAACATCTTTTCCAAATTCATGTTTTTCCTCTCAAGCCAAGATTCACGATCAGCTTCAATTTCTTGTTCAAGTGGTGTCAACTTGATTTTCCTCCTCTTGGCAGCTTGTCGGTTTTCTCTTATGTTTTGGAGCTCCATGATGGTTTGCTGATCCTCTAACTATTTGTTTCTTTGCTCAAGATAGTTGATTATCCACTTGGCTCTTTCCAGGTTGAGAGACAAGTGATGAATGTCATCTTGTTACTCCTAAATGATCTCCTTGAGCTTTGAGCTTTGGGAGCCCAAATCAGTGTCATCATCCTGAATGAGAGTGAACTCCCTCTCTTGACCTTCTGAAGGTCCCTCATCATGCATTGGTTGTTTACCCTTGTCCTGTACCTGCTTTGTTGTTGAAAGAAATGAGACCCCTTCCACCCGACTGGAGATAGTACTCGTTTTGCTGCTACAAATAATCTCCTTGTGCCCTTTTGGTAACTGACAAACACTGGCACACTAGTGGTTTGAGTCTCATGCACCTCTTGCTGATGTGAAGGCTCTCTTGCCTCATGAAAAACTGATGGGGGCACTTGAGGACCTATAAAGACCTCATGTGAAATGAAATCCTCCCATGAAACATTCAATGAACTAAACTGATGCAAAACCACAATCTTGATTAATGCAAAGTGATAGATGATGTTATATTGTTGATGAGGAGGTTTCCTTTGCACCAATGTGGTCATTTTCTCAATATTCCAGCAAATGAAATAGGGGAGGTTCATCATCCTCACCCTAGTAAAATGCATCAACAATCTGATATGATAGGTGTATAGGCGAGAAAATCTTCCTTCACAGCTGAAATATTTGATTATGAGTTTCATAAGGGGAGCATATGTGTCTTGTAGGTACCTGAAAGGGAAGACCCTACTAACATGCCTCTGAAAACCAGCCTTGATATAAGGGTCATAATGATCTCTATCCACCAACTGTCCCTTATTCCACTGTTCACCTACATTCAGAATATCGGTTGCTTGAGCTATAGTCTCAAGTGTCAAGGTGAATGTCACACCTGCCAAATTGACCTGGCCATTGTGAAGATGGAGCACAAAAAGTCTGGCAAGCTCATGGTTGTATTTGACTCTTTCCACCATCTCACAAAATTGGTAACAAGATTGATGTTGGAAGCATGTTACAGCAAGAGGGCAAGACAATAGAGCGGTAAGTGTAGTAGGCTCCTCCCGGTTATGTTTTCCACTCTTGTGAGGTATCCTTGGTGCATGAATTTCTTTGGAGGAGTCATTGACTGTTTCCTCATTTCTGTCATAAGAAGAATCTAACTCCATGTTTGCCAATGCTTGATGTTTCTTAGATGAGTATGAAGAGATTTTATAGTGACAATAGGTGTTTGTTACTAAAAGACAGGGATTGATGGTGAGGGACAATCAAGGGACTGTGAATGAGGGGTGGGGATGCTGCTTGTAGGGTTATAGGAAATTGTAGGGTTTGAGGAATGATGTTTAGGGTTTTGGGATATCAATTTAGGGTTTGGGAGTAGTGGTTTTAGGGATTAGGGTTTTCAGTTTTGGGATAGGGGGGATAGGTAAGCGTAAGTGAAATATGGAAGGATAAAAGAGGTGAATGAAATTGTAGTGAGTTGGTGTAAAAATGGTAGGATGGGATTTAGATAGCAAAAACTTAAATTTGCAAACCCTAGGCAATTTTCTTAACACAACTGTGCAAGGAACTAGGGTTTTTCTTTTAATTTATTGAAACACCATAAAATCTAATGGAAACTCATACATTGGCAATATGGAGGTGTTAACTTACTTGTAGAATGAAGAATTTGCAATTTTGGAGCTTTGGAGGAAGATTTGGAGGAATTTCGGGCTTTGAAGACTGGTGCGCTGTGCCCACTCATAGGTGCACCGTGCCTCTCTGGTGCATCGCGCCAGTTAAAAATGTAGTGTAAAATTTGCTCTATGTGCGCCGCACAGGCCAGGTGCACCGCGCCTCTAAATTTCTCACTGTTTGCAGCAAACTCTCTCCTTTGGCTCCAAAAACACGATTTGCACTTGCTCTCATTCACTTTTGGACACAAATGAGCTCTTTGACATGAAAAGACTTTATATACCAATGATTTTAATTTTTCACTTATGAAAACCCATTTTCCTAATGTTTGTCTTTCACTTGCTTTTTCAAACTCTGTTTTAGGCAGTTTGACTTACTTTTGCCTTTGATGGACTAAATGCTTTGAAATTTTGACTCTTTTGTAGGAACTGGAGTGCAGGAGCTTGGCAAAGAGACCAGGGTTGCATCTCATAATTATTACATATAGAAAAAATGAAATTACACGAAATTTGTACATAAAACATAAAAAACTATGTTCTTCCTCAAAACAGGGTTTTGAGGAAAAATCAATCACTGAGCATGTGATTATTGAAATTTTTGTTGCTAAGACTTTATTTGACCTCCTCATGTGCCTGCTGACCATTATTGAGCATTTACAAGACCTTATTGACAAAATCCCTAAACCTAATGAGACCTAAAACCCCAAAAATGACTTTTGCAAATGTAAAGACAAAAATGAGTGCAAATGACCTGAATGTATGAAAATGGGTCTGCAGGTAAAGATAATGAGGGAAAATGTATAATATGCCACTACCATCATATGATCCATGATCCTAATGGAATGCAGATGATCGGATGAGACACCTAACATGCAATGCAACAAGAGCATTTTGATCACTGATGGAGGTATGAAGATACCGACACTAACATTGGCTCCAATGGGGATAGTAGCTCCTTGGAGATGCCAATAACTACAGACCTCTAGAAAGCAGATAGTGCCTTCTTCCATTGGGCTATGGATTCAATAAATTCGACAAACCAAAACCAATATCTGGACTCAATTTCAGGACTGAAATCCGACTCAAAACTGACTCAATTTCAAGACTGAAATCGACTGAAAAATTAACTTAAACAATCCAAACCAAAACTGAAATCAAACCTTCAGTTTTATAGCCTTCACTTCAGGCCCCAAACTGAATGAATGATAATAGTACATACTTGCAATGATGGAAATAACACGGTATGTACAATGACACATATGACAGCAGAAAACATTTCAAAGATGGTACCGTTTCAGCAGCCAACCATTGACCGGCCCACCTGGACAATCTTCTCCATCCATTTCTTTTAGCAAGAAATCATTTTGACCCCGATATGCAGCAATTCTGAAAGGTCCCTTCCACAGATTCTCGAACTTGCCATGCTTGCCTTTGTCTTCGTTTCGAGCATCCCATTTCAGCACTATGTCTTCAATTTGAAACTTGTTCGCCTTTGCCTTTCGATCATATATTTTCTTGATTCTCTCTTGCAGCTTGAAGGTATTCTGAAAAACCTCCTCTCTAGTCTGCTGTAAATGGATCATTTGATTGATTCTTCGCTACAAATGATCTTCCTTGCTACCAGCTTCCTACAGAAGTTTAACAACCGGGACTGCGAGAGATGTAGGGAAAACTATGTCAACACCATACACGATCTTGAAAGGGGACATGCCTATTGATTTTTTCTGACTTACTCTATCTGCCCATAGTGCATTGACCAATTTCTTGTGCCAGCTCTTCTTGTTTGTTTCCAGCAGCTTTTTGATAATGTTGACTAATGATTTATTCGAGGATTCTGCCAATCCATTACCTTGTGGATAATATGAAGTTGAGTTCCCCAAGGTAATTTGATATTTATTACAAAAATCAATCATCTTTTTATATTTAAAAGCTATTTCATTATCTTTAATCAGTTTGTTAGGACAGCCAAAATGTGACAAAATATTGTTTTCAAGAAATTGAATTATTACCGAATCAGTGGCCTGCCGAGTAGGAATCGCCTCAATCCATTTAGTGAAGTAGTTTGTCACTGTAAGGATCCACTTATGTTGTGCTGAAGAAGTAGGATGGATCTCGCCAATGAAATCTAAACCCCACTGCTAAAACGGAGCACTTACTTCAACCGGTTTGAGTGGCAAAGGCTGTAATTTTCTCTTACCTTGAAAAATTTGACATTCGTGGCAGCTTGTAACAGTTTTGTACACATCAGCAAAGAGGGTTGGCCAATAATATCCCACTCTCAAAATTTTATTGGCTGTTTTCTTCCAAAATAGATGACCTCCACAATCTCCTTTGTGAAAATCATTCGTGACCTGTTTTGCTTCTTCTTCAACCAAACAATTCAACAAGACACCACCGGGATCTTTCCAATAGAGTGCATTATTCATTATACAAAACTTGGCAGCCTTTAATTTTAGGGTCCTACTTTTATTCTTAGCCATTCCAGGTGGCGGTGAAAGATGTTGTAGCACATAAACAATATTTGAATACCAAGGAGAAAGAAGAAACATTTCAGATACCTGAACTAGTGAACTTTCCTCATCTTCTTCAAACATAGCAGCAATGAGATTTATGTCCAAGGCATGCAAATTAGACTCCGCCATCAGTTTAGCCAGCCCCTGTCCTTTGATTATCTTTATTGGTTTGATATCCACATCATATTCTAACAAAGTTGCAATCCATTTGCCTCATCTCCCTTCCAGATCTGTTTTCACTAAGACATCTTTAACAGCAACGTTAGGGACATAAGCAAGGATGTCGGAATGCAGAATATAGACTTGAAAATCTTTCGATGCCTTTACCAAAGCAAGAGCTTGCTTTTCAATAATATTGTACTTTAAAGTTGCATCCCTTATTGTTCTGCTGAAAAAAGCAATTGGTTTCTCAAGCTAGTCTCTTTTCTGCATTAAGACCGCTGCCATAGTATGATCTGAAGCAAATGAAAACAAAATAAAATCTTGGGAATAATCCGGGCTAATCAAAATTGGAGCCGAAGAAAGGGCTAACTTTACCAAATTCAAAGACTTAATGGCTTCCTCGGTCCACTTCACTACACTATCTTTCTTTAACGTGTTTGTGATTTCCCTCAAATGTTCTGCAAGATTTGGCACGAAACAACGTAAGAAATTCATCTTATTGTTGAATGCTTGGATATCCTTTTTACTTCGTGGAAAATTAATCTTCTGAATGGCTTCCACTTGAGCTGGATCAATGCGGATGCCCTCCTTGGATATGATATGACCGAGAATCTTGCCTTCATCCATGGCAAACAAGCTCTTCTTTGGATTGAGAGATATGCCATACTTTCTACACCGCTAAAATACAATTTTCAAATGATAAAGGAGCTCTTCATCTGAATTAGAAAAA
Organism: Pinus tabuliformis; assembly: GCA_031772625.1. Classification (NCBI taxonomy): domain Eukaryota; kingdom Viridiplantae; phylum Streptophyta; class Pinopsida; order Pinales; family Pinaceae; genus Pinus; species Pinus tabuliformis. The sequence continues at coordinate 1,843,462,852 of CM062817.1, read as the reverse complement.
ATTGTCAAATCATCAAGATAAACAAATAAAAATACATCTTTCTCATTTGCAAATGCGATATCCATAGCCCGCTGAAAGGTCACACCAGCATTCTTCAATCCGAATGGCATCTTGGCATAATGGAAAGTTCCCCATGGAGTGGTGAACGCTGTTTTGTCTCTGTCATCCTCATGGACCAGAATTTGGTTATAATCGGAATACCCATCGAGTAGCGACATGCGAGATGCTCCAACTACTCTTTGAAGTATGTGATCCATCTTGGGCAATGGATAGTTATCTTTCAAAGACACTTTATTCAGATTTCTAAAATCCATACACAATTGAATTTCACCTGTTTTCTTATGCACGGGCACCAAATTAGTAATCCAATCTAAAAATCTTATGGGAATGACTATACCAGCTTTGTACAATCGATTCACTTCCTTCTCTATTGAGGGCAGCAGCTTTGGATTTATCCTTCTTAGCTTCTGTCGAAATGGCTTTTGATTTGGCTTGATCGGAATGATGTGTTGAATTATGCTCTTATCATATGCCTTCAAATCTGAATAGTCCCATGCAAATACATTAGTAAATGAAGACAATAAACTAATGTATTTTTCCTTTACCTGTGGAGGCAAGGCCTTTGATAACTTGACCATTTTAGGATTTTCTGTTGATCCAATGTTTACATCCTCAACTCCTTTCTCGGTTGGTACCAAGCTCGGTTTTCGGGCTACATCATCTTGATCAAACAACTCCTCTAAAGGTATTAGACCTTTAGGAATGACATTGTCCTTGAGCTGCAAAACTTCCATCTGATTTACTTCCATATCCACTTCACCATCATCATGCTCTCCATCTATAGAAGTGTCTTTGTATTTGCCTTCATTTTGCAAAAATTCTTCGATCTCTTTATCATCTTGAAACACCTGCGAATATCTTTGATTATCAGGGACAACAGGGTGATGTTTCACATGAATTTCAAACTTGTTGTTTGAATTCATCGGAATTTTCAAATTACTTGCAGCTGTTGCAAGAGAATCTGCAATAACATTCTGTACACAAGGGACACATGTCAAAGTGTAATCTGGAAACAATCTCAAAATATCTAATACTGCATTACGATAAGCCCACATTCGAGGATGCTTAGCTTGGTATTCACCTTTCACTTGCTTGATAACTAACTCAGAGTCGCCATATACTGAAATTCTTTTAGCATTTAACTTCTTAAGGATTTTTAAACCAACAATTAAAGCCTCATATTCAGCCTCATTATTTGAACAATCAAAAGCCAATTTATACGAACAAACCCTTACATTACTTGGCACTTTGTTTGGAAGAAATGCAGGGCTGTGTATCCAAATGCCAATTCCAGCACCTTCCCTACCTACTGCGCCATCAAAATCCATGCTCCACAAACTGGCTTCATCCTCCAAATGTTGAAATTCTGTTTTCTCTTCTTCTTTTGCTTGCTGTCCATTAATTTTTTGTTGTTGTCGAAAGGTTGATTGCTCAGAAGTACTATCAAGCTTTTTTCTTTCTTGATCTAGTATAGCTCTAAAATTTTCAGTGATCTCTGGAATATCTTCTACTTCAACTACTTGACTATTTACATCATTAAAACTATCAGAATATAGAACAAAAGATTCTAAATCAGTATGTACATAATTGATTGGATGATTTAGAGGTTTCTCCTTGCTAGTGATCATGTACTTCATCTTTTTCTCCCGGTATAATTTCCTCAACTGACCAAACACGGGAATAGTAGCATAGGAGAAATCAAGCTGCAATGTCCCTTTGAGTTTTGCTCCCCAAGATCTGGAAAGAAGCATACCAAATCTAGGAGGAATATCTACCACAACCACATCCATCAAAACATTCTTCGCCGGAATCTGATCTAAAGTGACAACCAAATATTTAATAAGACCAATGCATCTGACCCTACCAGAATCAAAGGAATATAGATCATGGTACTTGCGAGTGATATCTAAACCCAATTTTTCCATGATTGCTTTAGGCATGAGATTATGAGAAGCTCTTGAATCAAACATGGCATTGTGCAATACATAATCATGCAATCTAAGGCTGATGTAAAAAGGAGCTACATCACTATCCTCAGATTGACCTTCTAATGCTGGCCCAAAGATAAGTTCAGGCTGGTCATCCTCCACATTTACCATATCAGATAATGGATCCAAATTCAAAATCTTCGACACATGACCTTTATAACTGTTGTTCTTCATTAATTCAGTCAAAGGAATTGACACTTTTAACTTAGAAATTTCATTTTCTAAGCTAAAGGCTGATGTTTTCTCTACCTCTTTGACTGGAGCATCCTTCTTTTCAGTCTTCTCCTTTGATACAATTGGCTGATTTGATCTTTCATTTGTTGATTGTGTTTTGCTGGTGGTAGGATCAGCTGCCTCCTTTCCCTTTCTCTGCACTATTGGAGAATCGTTCTTTGGCGGTGTCACTTCCTTCCTCTTCTGAATTGGATTGATAGGTACCTCTCTACTCCTGAGTGAATATTGTCACTGCTGGGCTGTCAAAGCATTCATGTATCCTCTCTAATAAGCATCAGACTCTTCTTCAAGTATTGCTTAGTTGGCCAAGATGAAATCCTGATCCTTTTGTACAGCTAGGCTTTCTGAATACTCTTCATCTTTGATGATATAAATGGGCAGATCATCAGGTGTAAAGAAATTATTCTCCTCACCAATTATGTTCTCATCATCATCTAATTCCGAACCATATACAAAATTCTGCTGTAAGGGTGTCTTTACTCGCTGTTGTGCTGCTTGGTCTTGTGCTCTTTGTTCACGTTGCTTGATTCTGAATTGTGGTTGCTGCTAACCATAAAACTTTGGATTCTCGATCTTGCGAAGCAAATGATTGGAGGAAGAATATTCCTCCTTTATGGTCACCTTATTTTCGGCCTTTGCTCTAGCTCTCTTAGAGAGCAAATTTGCCTCAACGCTGACTGCAATTTTCTGCATGTCCTCCAATGTGGCTGAATCTCTTTCTCTCAATTGATATTCCATTTTGGGATCGAAGCCATCGGGAAATTTAATCAAAGCTAGGCCCATAGGTGGCTTTATATCAGCCGGAATTTCATTGTAAACAGTATTGAATCTGACACAATAATCTTGGACACTCTCACCAACATTCCTCTTAATGTTTTCATATTCAGAAAGAATTTGAAGAGGGTTCTTCTTTACCTCCTAGCAATCCAAGAATTTTCTCTGAAGAGCAGCCAATGTAGTAATACTCGCAGCTGGCAAAGCTCTGAACCACTTCCGCACTTCACCTCCAAAAGTTTGCACAAATAGTCTCATGGTCACATTTTCTGCATCAATCTCACGGAGGTTAAAGAAATCGGTCATCTTATCCACATGCTACTGAGCTCTGATAATTTGGGGGTGCCATCAAACAATGGAATTTTTCTTTAGTAGTCAGCGGGCATGGCATCCAAGTTTTGAGGCAACAAAAGAGGTGCATATCGGGCAGCCATTACTCTAGGTGGATTTGAAACTGGCCTTGGGGATGTAGGAGGAGTCGGAACAATGATAGTAGCTGATGATGTAATTGGTGTATGAGGTGTGGAAGGAGGAGAGGAAATACGAGATTTTTGAGGTGTTGATGGGGTAGATGGGCGAGATGAGACAGGAGGTCTCTGATTTGATATAGTGGGCTGCACGGGAATGGTGGGAATGAAAGGAGGCTCGGTAGGAATTGCTGAACCAGATGCAATAGCGAATGAACCAAGAGTTTCAAATGCGGATTCTAAGAACTCAGGAATGTTTGAAGCCACAATGGAAGTTTGAAGATTCAAGATGTAATTGTCAATTGATCTATTTTCCCTTTCAGTTTCAAGACCTTTAACAAACTCTGGATTTAGGACAATAGAACCAACAACACTTTCAGATTTAGTTTCAAACAACGATAAATCCAAACGTTCGTCAAACTCAAGATCTTCAACATATTCAAAAACAATGGGACATGAACGAGATTTGAACACAGGAATCACAAAACTTTCTTTTCGGAGAATTCTTGGGATGAGATTTGGGTTTTCATACACAGGAGGAGGATCAGGATCAAGATTGGCCCTGGCATATCGTTTGGAAGCCAGTGTGTTGAATTACTCCCAAAAATCAAACGGACATTATCAACTTATTCAGCCTATAAAATTCTAAACTCATCATCCAAATTCTAGAATTGCTTTATGATACTAGGTTAATCGTTTAGATTAGATGTTTAGTTTATAAACTAGACCAGAGATTGACTGAAGTAGCATTCATCTACTTTCACTAATGCAAAGCAAGAGTGTTTCGAAGGCTACTTGGCTAACTTCAGGCTCCGTCTGTAGTCTACAAAGCAAAACAATGATAATAAACTTTTCTCCCCAGTACGGTCGCCAATATGTTAGGGCCTAAATCTACCTCAGGCTGAGAAAGGCAGAATCTAGGGTAACATCAAACCATGCTTAACCTGGTAGCTAGCCCTACTAGGTCGGGAGAGGGCTCTCTCCTTGTCAATCTCAGGAAAATATGATCAATAAATCTTGATATGACTACTGTAAAGATTGATTTTAGGCTAGGTATATGCTTAGAGGAATTTGATTGAATTTAATGTTGGTTTGCTGGATCAAATGTGAAAGGCAAATTTGGGTCCAGGGAATGGACTCAGTTTTGCAAAGATCTCTATGGGGCGAGGTGGGAAAATGGTTTAGTACTTAAAATTTAGTGAGATGGAAATCTTTTAGACTGGTGAGGAGTTGGAGAGGGCATGAAAGTCTCAGGGATCCTCTTCAAATTGCTGAAAACATAAATGACTAAACAAACCCTAGGTAGAGCACTGTAACATCAATGAATTCTACCTATATCATTGTTTCATTCAGTTAAGATGAATAGAGAGAGGTGATGGCATACATAACACATGTAAAGTTGCAATTACAAAAGGAAAAACAATACCAAATCAAGTTTCCACAAGAATCCCACAAAGTGCTGCAAACCCTAGTCTATTCCTTTGCCAAACTGCAAAGATGAATGTACAATAATGCTCAAAGCATTCACAAGAGTCCAACCTTTTCCAATGACTGAAAAACTACTAGATATAGGCAACAAACAACTCATGCTAGGCTTTAGGGGTCGAATTCATGAGTTTAGGAGCTGTTTCAATAAGATCTAAACTAAGAACTAAAAAGTAGGCAGTGGAACAGCTTGCCTCTAAAACCTAGGGAACTGATTCATTCAGTTTCAAACTACCTTTTTATGATGTATCTACCTCCATGAGTGAAATTTTAGCATATTTACATCAAAATCCATCAATTTACATAAAATTACATCATGATTTTGACTATGAGAGAGAAAAGTCAAACTGAGAAAAAACTAGGCGAAAAAACAGAGTTTTTTGGCAAAAAAGTCAATTTTCCATCATGTGCGTCGCGCCTTTGTCCCTGTGCACCGCGCATTTTTGTAGCTGATTTTGGGGGCCTTTCCACGCACCAAATTTGCTACAAGTGGGATTTTTAGAAATTTTTGTTTGTCTACTTTCCAGAACATGTGGAATTTCTGAATTTGGTGTCCATTTGCCCCTCCAAAAATGAGTTCTCCCAACATTGCTTCATGTGTGACCAAAAAGGGGCAGAAAGGGCATTTGAGGTGTTTTTGACCCTTTTGGAAGCTCAAAACTTGAAAATTTTTCTTGGCCATGTGTGGGCATTCATATTTTTCCTAAGGAATCGAAAAATGTTGAGTTTTCCTCCAAAGGAGGTCCCTAGCAAAAGCGCGCACCAGGTGGCGCGGCGCACCAGGCAGGAAAACCTGTTTTTTGCTCCAAAAATTCAAAATTTACAAAAAGTATACCAAATTTCTTGAAATTTGGGCTGAGTGTCCTAAATCAAGTGCTATGTTGGGCTAAAGAAGCCTCAACCAAGATCTGGAGCTTGTCTTGCTCTTTTCTCTTCCTCAATGCTTTCCTCAACTTGGCCTTCAAAGTCCTAATTCCTTCTTTACAAACTTTGTTTCTCGCCAAATAGTGATAGGCCATGTGCCTCAAAACCTTTTTCTCTTTGTTGGCCTTCTCCAGCATCTTTTCCAAATGCATGTTTGTCCTCTCAAGCTAAGATTCACGATCAGCTTCAATTTCTTGTTCAAGTGGTGTCAACTTGATTTTCCTCCTCTTGACAGCTTGCTGGTTTTCTCTTATGTTTTGGAGCTCCATGATGGTTTGCTAATCCTCTAACTATTTGTTTCTTTGCTCAAGATAGTTGATTATCCACTTGGCTCTTTCCAGGTTGAGAGACAAGTGATGAATGTCATCTTGCTACTCCTGAATGATCTCCTTGAGCTTTGAGCTTTGGGATCCCAAATCAGTGTCATCATCCTGAATGAGAGTGAACTCCCTCTCTTGACCTTCTGAAGGTCCCTCATCATGCATTGGTTGTTTACCCTTGTCTTGTACCTACTTTTCTGTGGAAGGAAATGAGACCCCTTCCACCCCGGGTGGAGATAGTACTCGTTTTGCTGCTGCAAACAATCTCCTTGTGCCCTTTTGGTAAGTGACAAACATTGGCACACTAGTGGTTTGAGTCTCATGCACCTCTTGCTGATGTGAAGGCTCTCTTGCCTCATGAAAAACTGATGGGGGCACTTGAGGACCTGTAAAGACCTCATGTTAAATGAAATCCTCCCATGAAACATTCAATGAACTAAGGTGATGCAAAACCACAATCTTGATTAATGCAAAGTGATAGATGCTATTATACTGCTGATGAGGAGGTTTCCTTTGCACCAATGTGGTCATTTTCTCAATATTCCGGCAAATAAAATAGGGGAGATTCATCATCCTCAACCTAGTAAAATGCATCAACAATCTAATATGATAGGTGTATAGGCGAGAAAATCTGCCTTCACAGCTGAAATATTTGATTATTAGTTTCATAAGGGGAGCATATGTGTCCCATAGGTACTTGAAAGGGAAGACCCTACTGACATGCCTCTAAAATCCGGCCTTGATATAAGGCTCATAATGATCTTTGTCCACCAGCTATCCCTTATTCCACTGTTCACCTACATTCGGAATACCGGTTGCTTGAGCTATAGTCTCAGGTGTCAAAGTGAATGTCACACCTGCCAAATTGACCTGGCCATTGTGAAGATGGAGCACAAAAAGTCTGGCAAGCTCATGGTGGTATTTGACTCTTTCCACCATCTCACAAAATTGGTAACAAGATTGATGTTGGAAGCATGTTACAGCAAGAGGGCAAGACAATAGCTTAGTAAATGTAGTAGGCTCCTCCCGGTTATGTTTTCCACTCTTGTGAGGTCTCCTTGGTGCATGAATTTCTTTGGAGGAGTCACTAACTGTTTCCTCATTTTTGTCATAAGAAGAATCTGACTCCATGTTTGCCAATGCTTGATGTTTCTTAGATGAGTATGAAGAGATTTTATAGTGACAATAGGTGTTTGCTACTAAAAGACAGGGATTGATGGTGAGGGACAGTGAAGGGACTGTGAATGAGGGGTGGGGATGCTGCTTGTAGGATTATAGGAAATTGTAGGGTTTGGGGAATGATGTTTAGGGTTTTGGGATATCAATTTAGGGTTTGGGAGTAGTGGTTTTAGGGATTAGGGTTTTGGTTTTGGGATAGGGGGGATAGGTAAGTGTAAGTGAAATATGGAAGGATAAAAGTGGTGAATGAAATTGTAGTGAGTGGGTGTAAAAATGGAAGGATGGGATTTAGATAGCAAAAACTGTAATTTGCAAACCCTAGGCAGTTTTCTCAACACAACTATGCAAGGAACTAGGGTTTTTTTTTTAATTATTGAAACACCATAAACTCTGATGGAAACTCATACATTGGTAATATGGAGGTGTTAACTTACTTGTAGAATGAAGAATTTGCAATTTTGGAGCTTTGGAGGAAGATTTGGATGAATTTCGGGCTTTGAGGACTGGTGCACCACGCCCACTCACAGTGGCGCCGCGCCTCTTTGGTGCGTCGCGCCAGTTAAAAATGCAGTGTAAAATTTGCTTTGTGTGCGCCGCGCAGGCCAAGTGCGCCACGCCTTGACCCAGGTGCATTGCGCCTCTAAATTTCTCACTGTTTGCAGCAAACTCTCTCCTTTGGCTCCAAAAACACGATTTGCACTTTCACTCATTCACTTTTGGACACAAATGAGCTCTTTGACATGAAAAGACTTTATATACCAATGATTTTAATTTTTCACTTATGAAAACCCATTTTCCTAATGTTTTTCTTTCACTTGTTTTTTCAAACTCTTTTTTAGGTAGTTTGACTTACTTTTGCCTTTGATGGACTAAATGCTTTGAAATTTTGACTCTTTTGCAGGAACTGGAGTGCAGGAGCTTGGCAAAGTGACCAGGGTTGCATCTCAGAATTATTACATATAGAAAAAATGAAATTACATTAAATTTGTACTTAAAACATAAAAAACTATGTAAAATCAATCACTCAGCATGTGATTATTGAAATTTTTCTTGCTGAGACTTTATTTGACCTCCTCATGTGCCTACTGACTATTATTGAGTGTTTACAAGACCTTATTGACAAAATCCCTAGACCTAATGAGACCTAAAACCCTAAAAATGACTTTTGCAGATGTAAAGACAAAAATGACTGCAAATGACCTGAATGTATGAAAATGGGTCAACAGGTAAAGATCATGAGGGAAAATGTATAATATGCCACTACCATCAGATGATCCATGATCCTAATGGAATGCAAATGATCGGATGAGACAGCTAACATGCAATGCAACAAGAGCATTTTGATCACTAATGGAGGGATGAAGATACCTACACTAACAGAGGGCCTGCATCCTGAATTCATATAGGCCATTCAGTTGGAGCAACCTCTTTTGTTGTGCCTTTCTAACATCCAAATCCAATTGTGATGCCATTCTCAAGGTGTTGTGCTCAAAATTAATGGAGATCAGAGCTTTCTTTCCATAGACCAAGTCATATGGAGTGAAACCAGTAGTTGTCTTCCAAGTTGTATTGTAGGCCCAAGTGGCCTCCACTAGTCTATCTGACCAATCCTTTCTGTTGATGTTCACAACCTTGGTGATGATGCCTTCTAATGCCTTGTTAGTGACCTCTACTTGTCCATTGGCCTGAGGATGATAAGAAGTAAATGTTTTTTTCTTTATCCCATGTTGTCTTAACAAATTTTCGATCAGATGTGATGTGAATTGAGCTCCTTGATTAGTGACTAGCTCTCTAGGGTACCCAAACTTGTAAAACACATTTTCACTCAAGAACTCAGCCACTTTCGCCTTTGTTGCTACCTTTACAACCTTGGTCTCAACCCACTTTTTCAAATAATCAATGCATACAATTATGTACTTTTCTGCCCTCATGGTGGATCAATTAGCCCAGTGAAATCCATGCCCCACTTGTCAAATGGCTCTAAGTCCACTTGAGATTTCAAGGGGAATTTCATCCTTGGGAGTAGGTTTCCCCATCCTTTGGCACTGATCACATCAACTAGTGTACCTTCGTACATCTTGGTAGAGAGTGGGCCAATAGTATCCATATTGCAGTACCTTGAAATTTGTCCTCTTCGCAGTAAAGTGACCTCCACAAGGCCCATCATGACAAGCTAAGAGGATGTCAAAGACTTCCTCCTTCCTGACACACCTCCTCAAAATTTTATATGGGCCCAGTTTGAAGAGATTACCCCCAATCCAAGTGAATGGGGTGCTCTTCCTTACAATCATGCTCTTCTCCATGGATGACAGATTTGGAAGAAACTTTGCAGCAACTAGTTAGTTGGCTATGTCATCAAACCATGGAGACATAACTAAAATAGCAAATAAATGCTCATCTGGGAGCTGATCATCAAGAATCCCTTATTCCCCTGTAGGCAAAGCAAGTCTAGATAGAAAATATGCAACTACATTTTCTTTACCTGCCTTACCAATGATGGTTAAATCAAACTACTGGAATAAAAGCAACCATCTAATAATTCTAGCATTCACATCAGGCTTTTTCATTAAGTACTTGATAGCAGCATGGTTATTATGCAAAAAGGTTTGATAACCAGTGATGTAGAGTCTAAATTTATTCAAGGAATGGACAACAACAAGGAGTTCCTTCTCATTCACAGTGTAGTTCCGTTCAGCCTTAGACAAATTTTTGCTAATGAAGTAAATGGCATAAGGCAACCTATCATCTATCTATCATAGATCTGCTCCTACATATTTTTTAGATGCATCACCATGGATGTGGAAAGGAAGAGAGAAATTTGGTCCTCTAAGTATGGGTGCAGTAGTCAACTTATCCTTCAAGATTTCTAGGGCCTCTTGGCAACTATCTAACTAGTGAAATTCAAAGTCCTTAGCCAGTAGTCCAAACAATGGTGACTTTGAGGTGTAGGGACCCTTTTTATTTGGTTCCACTTGTATTCCTTCCTGGGATATTGAATGACCCAAAATAGTCCCCGCATTCATCAAGAATTCACGCTTCTCCGGACTAAGTGACAGGTTCATTTCAATGCACTTCTTTAGTACTTTCCCCAAGTTAGAGAGATCCTCCACGAAATCACACCCATAGGGAGTGAAATCATCGATGTATATTTCTACAGATTCATGGACTAGCTCAGCCAAGATGCTCAGAACCTCCCTTTGAAAAGTGGCAAGGGAATTACATAATCCAAAAGGAAGGACCCTATAAGAAATAATACCCCAAGGAATAGTGAAGGTGGTTTTATCTTGGTCCTCTAGGCTGATCTGGATCTGATTATAACCACTGAATCCATCCAGAAAAGAGAAGAACTTCTTCCCTGCAAGACCATCCAAGACTTGATCAATGAAAGGTAGAGGAAAATGGTATTTCTTATGAGATTTATTTAGCTCTCTATAATCCACACATATCCTCCATTTTCCACTCTTCTCTGGGACCAAAAGTAGAGGGGACACCAACTCACTATCTGAGATGGGGTAAATGAACCCTGCATCCAACAATTTCTACAATTCTTCCTTCACTATGTCTTTGAGGGATGGATTCATTCTCCTCTGAGTTTGGCGCACTGGTTTTCATCCTTCCTTAATGTAGATGTGGTCAGTACACACCAAAGGATGCACTCCTTTCATTTCCTTATAGTTCCAGGAAAAAGAATCCAAGTGCTCTCTCACCATGTTGCACAACTTCTCTTCTTGGTTGGCTGAGAGAGAGCGGTTGATTTTCAATGTTTTAGATGGACCAAATTCTACCATTTTGACATGAGCAGGACTAGGGTCAACTAGCCATAAATCATTCCAAGGGTTATCTTCAGATTCCTTCACTAGCTCATCAAGAGGCATGGTGTTGGGGGTTTGGTTCTAGAGGATTTGATCAATGAGGTCACCTTCATCAGGTTGCCCCCCTCCCATAATAACATCTAGGGTGAAGATTGGATAGGATGTGGTATGATATAATTCATATTCATATTCCTCTTCAAACCATAGGGGTAGGTCATGCTCTAGGGATGGTTGAGCATGAGGGTACAAGACAAACTGTTTGGAAAAATGCCCATTCTTACATCTCTGTAACTTATGTAAGCATCAACAGTGGTTAGCCATGGTCTTCCAAGGATGAGAGGATAACCATTGAATTTGGTCTTAGGCTAGAGAACTAAGAAGTCAACAAGATACTCCCAAGAATCAATAGAGACCATTACATCCCCAATAACTCCCTTAGGAGCCACTGTTGACCTGTATGCAAGTTGCAGTACTATTGTGGTCTTTCTTAAGGATCCTTAGAGTTTTATTTTGAACATGGTCTACCTAGTCATCACATTGATGGCAGTCGTGAGATAAAGGTGTGAGGGACAATGATGCCATCAATGTGCACATCTACCACGGGACTTCCAGGGTCTAGATACTTTGGGAAAATTACTCTTCCTGGCATTAGGTCAGACAATTGACCAATGACATTGATGGTAGGGGTGTCTTTCTTTCTCCTCCCAAGATGTTTGAAGCATTTATCCTTTATTAGCTTGTTATAGATGGGGACATCCTTGATGGCTTTGAGGAGTAGGATTTCCACACACAATTTTTTCAATTCTCCCAAAAGTTCAGCCTCTTATGGGGTGTGTTGGTTAGGATGGATCAATATTTTAGGAAAAGGAGGTGGATTGGATTTGGGAACACTCTCTTCCTTTTCCTCTTCAAGCTCCTCGGGTGGAGATGGATGTTGGTTATCTGGTAGAACTCTTCCATACCTGAGGTGAATTTATTAAATCTCCACAGCATATGTAGGGTAAGGTGTCTCCCCACTATAGACCTGTTGTGCCCGATTTTTGTTTGGGTTTGGATTTGGTTGGGTAGGAATCTGAGGTTGCTTGGGTGGATCAGGATGAATTAATTTTGGTTGAGATGGAGGTGGATGCAATAAAGCAGGAGCTTGGTTGAATTGAGGCCTCCGACCTTGTGATGGGATATTCCACTGAAGATTTGGAGAAGCATCTGGTTGAAATGATTGATTGGAAATTTGGGAAGGATACTGAGGTGCATAAGACTAAGGAGAAAGTGTGGACCAAGAAGGGTGAGGAGGATAACACCAAGGGGGTAGGGATGCATTCTGATTGTGATGGTAGTAGGAATAGGATGTACCTTACATGCCCTTTTGGTATGGCCTATGTCCTTGAGGCCTCCTTTGGTTGATATAACAGAGTTTTTCAGCCCCACCTTCAGATCCTTGGTATACAACCTTCAATCCAAGTAGAGAAGGGCACTTATCTATGGAATGTTTTTCCTCACAGACTGAGAAAACCTGCATAAAATTTAGTGGACATTCATTTCTGGGGTGCCTCCTAGTGCATTTAGGACAAAAGATAGCTAAAGATCTCACTACTTCCTCTTTTTTCCTCTTGATCTTCATAGTATCCATTTGTAGAGAAAAGGTGTGCATCATTTCACTTTTAAAGTCCTCCAACACATTTCCAATTTCACTCTTGATAGATGTGTTGGAGGAAGATGAACTGGCCAAATCTTGACTAGCCCTACCCTTCTTTCTAGCAGCCCTAGAATGGTTTTTGAACACTATATTGATACCATTATAGGGTAGTTGATAAATGTCCCCTCAAAATAACATGTTTAGGGTTTCCAATATTTCCTCCCTGATTCCCCTAAGAAGGACTAACTCGAGTGATTTAGGGTCAAGGTTGCATGTGTCCCTTTTTTAACTAAGTTGGCACCTTTCCTCATAGTCCTCCAGGGATTCATTAGGTCCTATGGTCATTCTAAAGATTTCATATTTGGTGTCTTTGGACCTACAATAGTCCATGTACATGTTGTTAAAGTATTGTTGCATTTAAACCAATGTAGTGATGATATCCCCAAGTAGACCCATGAACCATCGCAAGTCTACATCCTTGAGGGTGGATGAGAACAACTTCAACTTATAGTCATCAGAGGTATAATCATAAGTTTTGTAGATGACAACAAACTCAAACAAGAAGGTATCAGGGTCTTCTGAGGTTAGGCCATGTAAGTGAGGAAGGGTAGGGGGAATTATGTTTTTCAACCAAGTATCTCCATTAGTCTCTCTGATGGGAAAATCACCCTAATTCCTATTTTTAGCCTCATTTATGTTTTAAGCCATGGTGTAAGTGTGTGGAATTATCTCTTCTTCTTCTTCCCCAATAGGCTCTTCAAATATTTCAAGTTGTTCTCCTACAGGGTCTTCTAACTCCCATGCAGTCAGAGAGGGAAGTTGATAGTCACCGAATAAGAGGGAAGGTTAATTGTTTAATGGTGTGGGGGTGTTTGGCAAGAATTTCCCTAAAGTGTCTCTACTCCTACAAGGCATCAAGGAAATATATTTTATCTATTTTTATGAGTTTTTTTCAAAACCAAATGCAAAACAGAAAGGAAAGCAAGAGTAACATCTATCTAGCAAATGAAAAATAGAAAGAAAAAGCAGAAATTGCATCTACCTAGACACCTCACTGACAACGGGGTCAAAAAATGATGAGCCTCAGTATTGCAGCAAGAATGTCACAACTCCTAGGGCTACCAACTTTACTTTATCAATCGGGGTTTCGTACAAACTTGGAGGTGATAGTGTTATATACACAGCAAATGTATCATTTTTCTCATGTCACTTCTCAACTGGGGCACTTGACCATTAGGGTTCCAGACCATTCCTCTATTGGACTAAAGGGAGTCTGACTACTGACAGTGGAATGTAAAACTAGTTCTAGTGCAGGAAAAGTAAATGCTTGTCAATTCAGGAAATGAAAGTTGCTAACTTGTAAATGCTATGATATGACATAAATCATCTAGCTATGAAATGACACAAATCACTTGCAGGAAGGAAACTATGCTAACCTTTCACTTGATCATCTAGCTACCAAAACTGCTTGAAAATAGGAAGTTATTCTATCATTTCAAAATCCAAACATGCATGCATTAATTATCTCATTCACACTTGCAGAATAGATAAAAGTTCTAATTTCTAAATTCAGAAATATAAAAGTTAATGCTATATGATCTTACAGGAGGGAAAGGAATGAAAAGGTTGGTCTAGGTGGCACTTATGGTCATGGAGTCCAAGCTGAGGGGTTAACCTACTCCTACACTAGGCTATACTACCATTTCAGGTCAAAATAGGAAGCTACAAGTTTTCTACATGAAACTGCTACAAGATGTCCTGAAATGCTACAAGATGACTTGTACTGCTACAGGAAGTTGGTTGAGATATTTTGAAGGACAATACTGGTGAGATGAAGGGTTGGAAAGGTGCATGATAGTTGTGTAAGATGTAGGGGAGGTGAACGTCACCCAAGGCCAAGCCCAGCACCCCAACAAGGTTGAATTTTCCTAAGATAGCTTTCTCACGGTGGCTAGAAAACATAGGCTCAAAATATGGCTAGTATGCATCAACAAAAGTTGGAGGAGACCCAGATGGAGTTGGTCAGAGGTGTCCCTTCCTGCAGATCAACAATCCCTGCAATAAAACCTATCTCTCTTTTCATTTACAAAGTATTACATGTCAACATGGAAAATATGAGTTGAATTTAGAAAGTCAGATCTAACTATTGTTAAAGACTAGATCTATCGAATATACTACATTCTAAGCTACAATAATCTTAAGAATCAAACTAACAACTGAAAATATTTCCAAGGAATCATAAAAAGTTATCTAGATAAGAATGAAACTTAACCTAGGCAATGAATAAAGGACAAACTATGTTTTTGGGCTGTGAAAGTGGGGTCCCCTAATCATGATCCCATAAGGGAGATGGGATAGGGGTCACTGTCACAAGATTTTCTAGTATATTTTCCTTCACTAGACTGCAACACTAATCTACTCTTTAAGCTAATGAAAGCATGGATAAGCAATAACTCAATCAACTTTCTAAGCTAAACAAAAACAGAAATAAACTTCAGCAGTAAATAAGCATTCTAAGCTAAGAATACATATACAAAGGAGAGGAACTTCTCCTGCTAGGGTTGGGCCCTAATCCAAGAGCTTCAACCCTCTGAGTCAACTCAATTCTGGATCAAAACAAAATTTCTCATTATCACAAAAATGTCAAATGCATCATAACAGTAATAGTCAAATGTGCTTGAGCTTAATGGCATCTTGGCTACAATAAAACTTTGAATCCTAATGAGTCCCTTAACTTGCTTATTTATACAAAACTGGAGCTACCGATGGCTCACTAGAAAATAGGGATACTATCCCTAACTCGAGAATAAATTTTCCTTGATTGGAACTAGCTTGGTTGCCAATGAACTCGGCTTGCTTGGCTGCCAGTGACACCAAGTTGATGAGATAGAGTGGGATAATCTTTGTGTTAGTTTAGTGGGTTTTGACCCAGGTTCAGAGTTAATTGCGTTAAACAAAACCTTACACTACTATCCCTTTCAGTATCAACCCATGTAGTGCAGGCTAAAGTCTCACCTGAAGTAGTTTGGGGGGATGCTGGAACCAAGTTTCCGCATCTAGAGGTCAGTGTGATGTCTTTTATTGTCCTAGATCTACCTTCACGCAGATCTATAAGCCCCTAGGGTTCGGTACTTCACTTCCTTGAAACAGCCTCTAGACCTTTGCGAAGGTCTATGATAGGTCTTTGCGGACCCTTAACAGATGAATCATCCACTTACGTGCACCATAAAATAACCCTAGATTTGAGCTCGCGCAGATCTACTTAAGTATTTAATAAACATAACAGAATGTGTTATAATCTCCGCGAAATTATTTAACATGCATTGCTACAGTTATCAATATGTATCCCATTAAGTCGCGCATCAATAGATCAATATTTCATAAAGACGTTGTTAAATTGCAGCATATATCACAATCATAATTAAACAGAAGTAAATAGATAAACACAAGAATTCTCGGATAGTCTACTTTAATGATCTTCGATAAGGGGTTACAAACTCAAAACTACCCTGTGCACTCAGCTGTAAGGGTCCACGCACTCAGCTGTGGATGCTACTCTAGGCCTCTGCGCACTCAACTGCAAAGCCTTTCCCTCCTCTATGACTCACTTCCCTACGTTATCTTCTATCGACCCATTACATCCATCATCATCAGTTTATGCCTTAGACTTTCTAAGACACACCTATTTATACAATCCCATGGTCCACGAACCATGGGTGGATCTCAAAACTGACTCAACTTGACATAGAAAAGGGGCTAAAACCCCTTTTACTCCTAATTACCTACACGTTCTGCATCCACAAATCACGGAGACTTTACATATTTTATCAAAACTTACATCAAAACTTGGGTTTTTAACCCCAAAACTGACCCAGGAGACCCCATCCCAAAAGGCCCCCAACATGGAAAATTTTAGCGGCTAATATTCACCGAGTGGGCTAATTTTCCATGATTTTGCCACAAAAAATATTTGCCAGTTTCCAATTTTTATGAAAGACGATTTGCCCAAATTTTAGAATATAAAATTATTTTATCTTAAAAATCACCAACATTATATAGAGAGCATATATAAAACCATTATAAATTTGAATAATTTTATAAATATATCAATAAACATTTTATAATTTGCATATTAGGGATTAGTGAGATTCGCCAATGTTTTTAAACTTCAAGAAAAATTTCCATCCTTAAAATTTTCCTTGGCCCTCAACACAAAGGTCATGACTCACCCTCGAGTCACTTGGCTGGCATTGCGATCTTGCTACGAAGATCCCCCAGCTCCACCTACACGACTGCAACCTCAGCAGCGCTCTGCGTAGCTGCCTGCTTGACCTCTTCTATTAGTTGCTTTGTAGCTAGTCCTTTTGCGACCAGCTTCATCATTTGTTGTGTCTGATATAAGCCCATCAGCTTATCCTGGATGTTGGTTGTGACTTGGTAGGCTTATTCTAACCAAGGTCCCAACCTGGCCTTAAACACAGCCTCCTTCATCTAGATTTCTTCTACCTTTGCGAGGAGCTCCTTCCTCTCCTCCAACTTGGCGAGGCGCTGCACTGGAGAAATTGAGCACATCATCGCCCAGACCTCATCATACTGCTTCTGCAACTCGCGAACCTTTATATTCAATATCTGTAGGTTTAGGTTCCTGCAGAGTCATCACCAATTCCATTTCCTACTCAAATAAGGCCGAGCAGTCAACAATTGCGACATCCAAAGTGACCATCCATTCTTTTATGGCGGCTCCATGTTGCTCCCTGACCTCAGGTGGAGTCATAGGCTGTAATCTGAGCTGAAACTCTGTTATTTTCATGTTGAGTTTGAATTGAACTAGTCCAACTTCCGCCTTTACCTCGCGCACTCCTGCAGCTAATTTCCAGATCTTAGCTTCCTTTTGTACATCCTCTGGAATGTGCAGCTCCAACAATGTTCTGCATACCTCTACTACCGTGGTCGCCAGCCTGGGACTCTATGCCTGCATTGTTTCCTTTTCCTTCAAGGCCTATGTTTTCTTGATGAACATATGTTTGTTGTTCACCCTGTATTCACTGATCAAATTGAGAGCGCATTGATCCCGAGCTCTCAATTCCTCCTTCACCTCTGCCTGCAGCGCGTGAAGAAGATGATTGGGGAGCGTTACAATGTTTAGCCTAATGTTCTTAAGGGTACTTAAGATTATGCAGTCATCGTTGGACTCTGCGCATAGGGACCCTTCTGGTAAAGCAACAGTTCGAAGGTCCAGAGTCCTTACCAATTCCGCAGCCTGACTTGTCTCTGATGCCAAGCTCACTTGTGTTGCACTCGCTTGACCTGAGCCCACCTGTATCATGTTAGCCTGGACCTTTAGCTCGCACAGATACATCTGGATGCTCCCCAGCATCTGCATATACTGTTGCTCGAACTGTTGCAGCACTTCAGTTGTAGTGTCCCGTATTTTGTCGTTGATCTCGTTGAGATCACCCTTTATTAGAACCATGGGATCACCTTGTGACTTGTCTGATTTTTTCTTTTTGCAGAGGCCTTCCCGCTGCTCCTATCCACGCTTCTTCAGTTGAAACAGGGTACTTTGCCCCTCATCCCTTTCAACGCCCTTTTCAGATTGTTCTTCCTCCTCAGTCTCAAGCGAAGGGGATTTGCCACTTTGCTTTGATTCACACTACTCTTGCTCAGCCTGCTCCTTAGCATCGCACTCCTTCTCCATTCGAGCCTTCTCTATGGCTTCCTTTCTCTGCTACGCGACCAAATTTTGTGCAGCCTACTTGACTGCATCCTTCCTTTTCTTTGTTGTTGAGCTTTCCGCACCCTTAGTGGTTCTGACATCCAAGTCTGAGGGGGTGCGCCACTCTTTTGGCCATTGCTTGATCACCTCCTGGATGTCTATATTTGTTACCAAATATGATAAATCATACAATTTCTATTATGGGTCCTTCCATACCTGAAGGTAAACCCAGTGGAACTCAGCCTTGAATAAGCTCACAATTGCACATACAAAGTTGGGGACAACCGTGGGCATTGGTTGATGGCCATGCGGATGCTTGCTTCCATCAAAACCCAGAAGATTTTTGTTTCTGTGACCCGCGCGGGATCCTTTGTGGCCCATAGGGAGGCAAACTGCGTGGCCTCTGGCAATCCTTCTTTCAACGGAGGAAACTGGCTGTCCTCCGGCAACTCCCATGTGACCAACACAATGGAGAGCAGCAACTAAGCATAATGGAATGGCTTGGTCTCATCCTGAACCTCACGGAAATTCGCAAGGAATTCACTTCACAGGTACCTCAACTAGTTGAACTGCACACCCTTCACACATTGTGCGGCTAGAGAAACCACAAGCGCTAGAACTTCGTCTGTGTGGCACTTCCTCATTACCTTCCCGGCTAAGATTTGTGTGGAAATTTGCACGGTGAGGTTGTTTATGGAAGTGATTAAGTATCCGCATGGATTTCTCACGAGGGAAATTCCTTCTTCATCTAGTCCACCAAATCCTTCTCTCTTGTCTTTCCGCCAAACTCCTTGGCTGGATTCAAACCCTCATGTGGCAGGTGTGTGATCCTGTGGATGAGCATGTCAGTGATGGGTATAGGCCCTCCTAGCCATAAGCACCCATCGTGCACTACAGTAAGTAATTGACACACATAGGTTGTTTTGGTAGTGGTGCGGTGATAGTGAGGACCCCAAAACAGGTTTAACAAGCCGGAATTCTCTACTTCGCGAATCCATTCCACTCTCTCTAGCTCAGTGACACCTGAGTCCGGGTAGTAGACACACTTCATATAGTTGGTTGTCGCTATGTGATGGAACCGCTCATGATTTGTCAGGTCTCAATATTCCATCTTCAGTAGGGGGATCTGCGGAAGGCATGGACCATCGAAGGGAACCTGCTCCAGTAGCAGGGGCATAGAAATGACAAATTTGTCCGAGTCTAGGTCCTTCATGACCTTTTCCTTCCCCTTGCGTGAAGGGATATATTCAGGAAACTTGGTAAGGGGTCCATTCCCTCAGCATCTATGTCCTTGGTGCCCTGTCCTTCCTCTACCTCCAAATCGACAACCCTCTCGGGTTGCTTGTCTTTCTTATGTTTTTTAGTTACATAGTGTTTTCTAAGTCGTGCACCAGCACTGCTTCTTTTATTTATCCTTCTTCAATCTCTGCGTGTCTCTAATAGGGGTAGGTTTCGACCTTGGCGACCGCGGCACCGTAGGCACAAAAGCCGAAGCTTCCATACTCACTACCTTTGGAGCAGCTCCTTCAGACACAACATCTCCCCAAGTGCTCACAATATCAACAGGGCTTAGTCCTAACATGGTTTCAAGGATGAATTTCTGATTCAACTCTGGTAAATTGGAAAATGCAGGGCTCGCGACCAAATCCTCAAAACCTGAGCGGTTCATAAGCAACAGACGACACAGCTCAAAAACTCTAAGGGTGCAAAGTGTTCTCTATTGAACCAGCATGCGTAATTTATAGGGGTTTTTTAATTCAAATCCAACTGTTCCCCCCAAAATTTGATCATTAATGTTGTTTTAGCAGTAGATCTTTAAAGATTTTGGCCTTAAATGCCGCCATCCCACTCCTCTTAACCATCTTCTGGATATCAAATCATGAACAGTGACTCCAACAATCACTTTCATGTTGTGTTGCATGACATCTCCCGCCATAACGCAGCTTCTTATACTACAACTTCACCATTTTCCGCGCAACCTACCTGCTGTGTATTCCCCCAATCCATGTAGTGTAGTTTATAGTCCTGTGCTCCCTTACAACTGCCTAGAGCACTAAGAATGTCCTACTGCCATATAGTCATTGAGCCGGATCCCCTGTATATGGCTTCAATCGGCTTCCATTCACCCTCCCCGGAAAAGGTTCTCCATTCAGCATCGTGAGCTAAATTGTGCCTCCATCTATAATTTCTTTGATAATATATGGGCCAAGCCAGTGCATCTAAAATTTCCCTGAAAACTTAGTGAATTTACTATCATATAATAATACCATATCATTTGCCTTGAAGGTGCACAGCTTGATGTGTCGGTCGTGCCATGCTTTTTTACGTTCCTTTTGTGCTTGTTGATGGAATCCAGCCAAGAATCTGTCTTCTTCAAGCTCCATCAGCTATGCGAGTCATTCTTCCAAGGCTTCATGATCAGACATACCTATGAAAGCGTCTATGCATAGACTAGGCACGATAAATTCCAGAGGCATCACATCTTCTACACCATAGACCAATATAAAAGGTGTCTATCAGGTCATCTTTTTACAAGTAGTCATGTACGCCCATAGTACTGCAAGTATGCACACATCCTAGTCATTTTGTTGCACGTTACAAATCTTCGTCAGCACGTTCTCCAAAATCTTATCAAATGCCTCAACTATTCCATTAGCCTGAGGATGATATGGTGGCTCTTCTGATGATAGACCTGGAACTCCTCAGTCAAAGTGCTGATTGTCTCATTTAGGAAGTGGGTACCTCAATCACTCATCAACACTTTCGGGCAGCCAAATATAGTTAACACATATTCAAACAAAAACTTCGTTGTTTTTGCCCCTATGCAATCCTTACCTGGTTGTGCCTCTGCCCATCTGGTTAAATACTTCATCGTGGTGATGATGTAGCGCGCACCAGTTTTCTTCCCTAGGGGCTGGATTGGTCCAACGAAATCAATTTCCCATTTTTCAAATGGTTGGAAAACTGCGCGGTCTTCGACAATCCTTCTTTCAATGGAGGAAACAGGCTATCCTCCAGCAGCTCCCATGTAACCAACACAATGGAGAGCAGCAAACAAGCATAATGGAATGGCTTGGTCTCATCTTGGACCTCGCGGAAATTTGCGAGGAATTCACTTCACAAGTACCTCGACCAGTTGAACTGCACACCCTTTGCGCATTCTGCAACTAGAGAAACCACAGGCACTGAAACTTCATCCGTGCGGCACTTGCTCATTACCTTCCCAACTAATATTTGTGTGGAAATTTGCACCACGGGGTTGTTTATGGAAGTGATTGAGTATCCACGTGGCTTTCTCATGAGGGAAAATTCCTTCTTCATCTTGTCCACCAAATCCTTTTCTCTTGTCTTTCCGCCAAACTCCTTGGCTGGATTCAAACCCTCATGTGGTAGGTGTGTGATCCTATGGAAGAGCATGTCAATGATGGGTATAGGCCCTCCTAGCCATAAGCACCCATCGTGCACCATATTAAGTAATTGACACACACAGGTTGTGTTGATAGTGGTGTGGTGATAGTGGGGCACCCAAAACAGGTTCAACAATTTGGAATTCTCTACTCCGCGAATCCATTCCACTGTCTCTAGCTCAGTGACACCTGAGTCCGTGTAGTAGACACGCTTCATATAGTTAGTTGTCGCTAGGTGAGGGAACCGCTCATGATCTGCCAAGTCTCAATCTTCCATCTTCAGCGGGGGGATCTGCACAAGGCACGGATCATTGAAGGGAACCTGCTCCAGCAGCAGGGGCGTAGAAATGACAAATTTGTCCGATTCTAGGTCCTTAGGACCTTTACCTTTCCCTTGCATGAAGGTATATAGTCAGGAAACTTGGTAAGGGGTCCATTCCCTGAGCGTCTATGTCCTTGGTTCCCTATCCTTCCTCTACCTCCAAATCAACAACCCTCCCGGGTAGCTTGTCTTTCTTCTGTTTTTGAGTTACGGAGTGTTTTCTGGGTGATTCGCACACTGACACCTGCTTCTTCCCGGTTAGGCTTTGGCCTTGGCAACCTCGGTGTCGTAGCCACAGGAGTCAGAGCTTCCATACTCACTACCTTTGGAGAAGCTCCTTCAGACGCGACATCTCCCCAAGTGCTCATAGTCTCAACAAGGTTTCGTCCTAACATGGTTTCGAGGATGAATTTTTTATTCAACTCTGATAAATTGGAAATTGTAGGGCTCACGACCAAATCCTCAAAAAATGAGCGGTTCATAAGCAACAGACAACACAGCTCAAAAACTCTAAGGGTGCAAAGTGTTCTCTGTTGGATGGCATGTGTAATTTATAGGGGTTTTTGAATTCAAATCTAACCGTTCCCCCCAAAATTCGATCATTAATGTTGTTTTGGCAATAGATCTTCAAATATTTTGGCCTTAAATTCCGCCAGCCCACTCCTCTTAACCGTCTTCTGGCTGTCAAATCATGAAAAATGACTCCAACGGTCACTTCATGTTGTGTTGCGTGACACCTCCCGCCATAGCGCAGCTTCCTTCACGCAGCTTCTTATACTGCAACTTCACCTTTTTCCACTAAACCTACCTATGGCATACTCCCCCAATCCTGGCAGTGTAGTTTATAGTCCCGCACTCCCTTACAAATGCCTGGAGCACTAAGACTGTCCTACTACCATATAATCATTGAGCTTAATCCCCTATATATGGCTTCAATTGACTTCCATTCACCCTTCCCGGAAAAGTTTCTCCATTCAGCTTCGTGAGCTGAACTATGCCTCCATCTATAATTTCTTTGATAATATATGGGCCCAGCCAGTGCATCTGAAATTTCCCCGGAAACTTAGTGAATTTACTATCATATAATAATACCATATCATTTACCTTGAAGGTGCGCAGCTTGATGTGTCGATCGTGCCATGCTTTTTCACGTTCCTTTTGTACTTGCTGATGGAATCCAGCCAAGAATCTGTCTTCTTCAATCTCCATCAGCTACATGAGTCATTATTCCAAGGCTTCACGGTCAGCCATACCTGTGAAAGCTGCTATGCATAGACAAGGCACGATATATTCCGTAGGCATCACAGCTTCAACACCATAGACCAATATAAAAGGTGTCTGTCCTGTCAAATTTTTACAAGTAGTCATGTATGCCCATAGTACTACAGGTATGCGCACATCCCAGTCATTCCATTGCGCATTACAAATCTTCGTCAACGCGTTCTCCAAAATCTTATTAAAAGACTCAACTATTCCATTAGCCTGAGGATAATATTGTGGCTCTTCTGATGATAGACCTGGAACTCCTCAATCAACATGTTGATTGTCTCATTTAGGAAGTGCGTACCTCGATCACTCATCAACACTTTCAGGCAGCCAAATCTGGTTAACACATATTCAAACAAAAACTTCGTTGTTGTAGCCCCTGTGCAATCCTTAACTGGTTGTGCCTCTGCCCATCTGGTTAACTACTTCGTCGCGGTGATGATGTAGCGCATACCAGTTCTCTTCCCTGAGGGCTAGATTGGTCCAATGAAATAAATTACCCATTTTTCAAATGGTTGCAATGATACTTGAGGATTTAGTGGCAACTCGTCCCTCCGCAATGATCTTCCCGTTCGTTGACATGAATCGCATGCCTTAAAATACGCTTTAGAATATTTATGCAATGTAGGCCACCATAACCCTGCACACAAAATCTTCTGTGTTGTCGTCTTTCCTGCATAATTTCCTCCCGCAGCCCCTCCATGAGCTTTAGCGAGGATGCTATTCCACTCAAAATATGGCACATATCGTCACAATATCTCGTCTGCAACCATTTTATATAAATGTCTTTCAATCACTAAGAAATTTGTCGCGTGCACTACTAGTTCCTTCTTTTGTTGACTTGTGTACCCTTCCAGTGTTTTCTCTGTAGTTAAGAATTGAACAATATCTACAAAGTGGTTATCTTCCATGCGCACTGCAAAGAGTTGTGCATCAGGCAACCCTTCCTCCAAATTAGTAGGCTCCTCTCCTGTCTCGATCCACGACAGATGGTCAGGTCATGCATTCAACCTTCCTAGCTTCACAATCACCTCAAAGTCATACTCCTAGAAAAGCAGCAACCACCGGCAGATCCACCCCCCCCAACACAGGCTTATTAACCAGGTATTTCAAGGCAGAATAATCTGTGTACATTTTGAAATGTTCACCCAACAAATAGTGCCTAAATTTTTGAAGCGCCTACACCATAGCCAATCCTTCGCGCTCCATCATTGAGTAATTCTTCTCAGCCTTCGATAATTTCCTACTCATTAAGGCTATAGGGTGGTCCATCTCTCCTTCACCAGCCTCTGTTAGCATTGCTCCCAATGTGATGCAAGAGGCATCGACATGAACATGGAATTCCTTCTTTCAATTGGAGAAGACCAAAATCGGCGTTGTGACCATCTTCTCCTTTAACACATCTAAATTGCGCTGACATTCTTCATCCCAATAGAATGTAGCGTCCTTCTTCAGTAGTTTCTCCATGGGCGCGGTAATTTGAGCATAAGCCTTGATGAACTTCCTGTAATATCCTATATGTCCCTACGTCGTGCACAACTATTTGACACTTCTTGGGGCCTCCAAATTAATATCACTGCGATCTTGGCAGGGTCCACCATCAGCCCTTGCTTGCACACCACATGACCTAGTAAGATCCCAAAGGGGACACAGAAGAAACATTTCTTCAGGTTCAGCGCGATCTAATATCTGTGGCATGTATCCAGCATCAGACGCAGACTTGCTACATGGCACTTCACTAAACCAAACACCGTCCAGTCATAAAAATACAACTCCAAGAAATTATGAATGAACTCCTTAAATGTTGCTATCACTACACGAGAGAATATCACAGGTGCATTCTTGAGTCCAAACAACGTTACAGTATACTGGAAACAACCCCATTTTGTCGTGAAGGTTATTTTGCTCCTATCCTCTGGCGCGATCTTTATCGGATGGTACCCCGAAAACCCATCAGTGAATGAATAGGCCTCCTAACCTCCAACTTTGTCCAATACTTCATCATTAAATGGTGTTGGACAAGGGTCATGGATGCAGGCATCATTAAGCTTCCATAGATCTACACAAATTCTTATTTCTCCCTTCTGTTTCTTCTCTTGAACCACCATTGGTCTCACCCAATCATATTCTTCCACAGGTTCGATGATTCCTTCTTCTAGCATCTTATCCAACTCCAAGTGGACCTTTTCCTTGTATTTGGGATTAAGGCGATATGGCCTCTGCTTAATAGGCTTCGCGTCTAGTTTCAAAGTGATTTTCATCACACCCAAGTCACCTATGATGCCCTTCAGGTCCGAAAACTTTGTAGGAAAAAGATCCTGGTACTCACAGAGTAACTCAGCAACTTTATCCACTATGGCATCGTCCCAGTAATCCCCAATATTTGCAAATTTTGGCTCTACTTCAGTACCAATGTTCACTTGCTTGGTTTTCAATGGCATGGTGATGTCCGGGTTTTCTATTTGTGGACCTTCAACCTCGTGATGGCCTTCTGCCTCTAGAATATTGATATTTCTTGGATCTTCATCCTCCCCCTCAGCAGTCACATTATAGCATTCCAGTGCATGGTGCATCTGGGTGCTCCAATATGGTTGAACCCGTTCCAAAGGTTCCTGCAGTATTCTGAAGATCACTACCTTAATCTCATGTAGAGCTTCATCAATGCTCTCAAACCCATCCTCAAAACTGAAGGTCAGTAAGAATCCTTCCCTTAATATATCCCATTCTGCAGTGCCATGGCGGAGTTCTAATTCCAGATACCAATTCATAGGGATTGTGTCCAAAGTATGGCAAAATAAATGTACCCACTCCGGCTGCATTTCTGTTCCATAAGGTTTGGCCCACTTCGCTAGATGATAACATGGATCATTCCTCCCATCATATTTCTCAGTCAGTCGAATTTTAGTCTGACCAAATTACAACCTCATCATCCTTATGTAATCTCGTCATTCATCAAAGTTTTCCTTGTGTGTACCCCACCATCGTGCAGGCGTAACACGCAGCGCCAAATCCAGTGCTTGGAATTGATGATCCTCAGGGACTTCTCATTCAAAGGAATCCAAAAAATTATCCACGTCAGTTAAACCATCATAATAGGGTAAATTTCTTACCTCTGATGACACACAGTGCAGCGATTTAGTCATCATGTTGCAGTGCAGCGTAGATACTTCATGCAGCCTATTCTGCCAGTGCTCCAACTCTTCATCTGAATCCGAGGTACAGGAGCTTTCCTAGTCCCATGCAATCCATCCATCAGCTATTGGATTAATCCAGTCTTGATCTTGCGTTGTTATTTTGTAGATCTGATCCAAGTCATCATCACTTTCTTCATAGTTACGAACTCGTTCAGTATAGCACGGCCCTTCTACAAGGTCCAACGGTATTACCACCCGAAGTGATTTCCTCTCAAACGACATTTTCCTCTTCTTCAATTTGCTGACTCCATTCATATCAATGGCCAATCAATTCCAAGGAGCGCAGGGTATGGATTGTTGTCGTCAACGATCTCTATTACTTCAAAATCAACCAGCGCGCTCGCACCTTCTATATCCATTGTTACTCCATGTAATCATCCCATAGGGATGATCTCCTGCTGGTTTTCCATTCTAAGATGGACCAAAGACCATTGTAGTGTGGGTCTCCCCATTCTCTCCCATGTTTGTTTAGGAAAAATGTTCGCATCAGACCCCAGATCCAGAATGACCTGGTCCATCTCACATTCTCCTATCTGTGCAATGAGCCTCATCTCACACCCTGTTCTTGCCTTATATTTGCCAATTTTTCTAACCACGTGGTGGAAATCGGAGGCGTTTATTTACCAACGCACTTGTTTATCAATTCCTGCAGGCCTTTCATAGCCTTTCTATCACGCAGAAGTTTCATGCAGGTCTCTAAGAATGTGGTAAGTACAGAAGGATCAACCTCTGTAGGCACGTTGGTTTCTAGCACTTTGCTCTGACTTCCTGAGGTAGATGCCTTAGCGAAGCTTTTCTTGGCTTCCATAAATGTTTCCTTCACATGCTCTAGATCGAACCCAACTTCCTTCTCTGGGGCCTCGTGGACCCATCTGTACTCTTCAGGTTGTTTTCCCTTATCATCCCTAGTTTTTATCCCTCTTCTTAGCACGATATTCACATTCGTATCTTCCTCACGAGGCTCAGCTCTCATCATTTTCATTAGGGGATTTTTGAGGTCTAAAATGGGCCTCCTAAGAAAAATGTACAACCAAAATAAACTTTATAATAACCAATAGGATTCAAGATGATGAGGTCAACCATGGGGGATGATTCACCATTTTTGGAGTAAAAAAATAAAAATATTAAAAAATAATAAAATAATAAAACTAGTTTTTCAACTCGTATTTTCAACTTATATCCCTAAGGTTTTACTCAAATTTCGAGCGAGAGTACTTGTTGGATGAAAAATTTCATTCCTCGTCCAAAGAGTACCCATGTTTCATACTTTCAATGGACCCTACTACACGAAAAATGAGAAATACATTTAAAAACGTGATTGCAATCATGTTTTTCATGTATTTCTCATTTTTTGCTTAGCAGGGTCCATCGAAAGTATGCAACATGGGTACTCCTTGGATAAGGAATCAAATTATGCATCCAACGAGTGTTTCCACTCAAAATTTGAGTAAACCCATAGGGAGATAAGTTGAAATTATGAGTTGAAAAAATAGTTTTTTTCTTTTTTCGCTCAAAAATTTGATGATGTCACCTAATCTTATTTTATTATTTCCACTATTATTTTATAATTTTCCTAGGAGGCCCATTTTAGACATCAAAAATCCCCTAATGTAAGTTCTGCGTAGGTTACAGAGGAAACACCTTTTTCTCTTGCATCTTGACTATCAACACAGGGCATTCTTCTATAGTGTGGTCAAGCTGGTTGTATTATTCACAGGACGGGTGTGTCTGGTTTTGACACTCCCGCGTGTAGTGCCTTGGCATTCCACAATTATAGAAAATAACCTAACCGTGACCTCTACAAGGTCCTCCTCCTCCTCAGCCTCATCCTCATCCCTGATATCCTTCGTGCGCTCCTCGGCACCCTGATCTAGAGATCGATTTTCTGCTTGCATTCGGTAGGTAAGTGTTCTTTCCATCGTTAGTTCATAGTTGCGACAGTGGCGCTCATCATGGCCCACTGATTTGCAGAAATCGCAGAACAACTGTTGTGGTGTCTGAATGAACTTTTGCAGTAAATGACAATTATCCGTTATGTGTTTTCCAACCACCTGACAAATAGCACACCATAGTGTAGCCTCTACACTTGGTCCTGCTGGAGCTTCTAGCCTCAAGGGAAGTGGCCCCCCTCTTGTAATATAATTTTTGAATATAGTGCAGTGGTCTTTATCATGCCCCTAGATTTTACATTTCAGGCACCAGACTTCCTTGCGCACATCGGGTTTAGTCTCCTTCTCTTTCTTCAAGCTCTGCAATTCCAAGCAGAGGTTCTCCAACTGCAAGTGAATTTGTTCGACTCCCAAAGTTGCATCCTAAATAGGTGTCGCATGCAATCTCATCATGATTTCCAGGGCTTCTACTTGAGTTCCTATCTTTTGTTGTGACAAAGCAATCCTCAGGTGGGGCAGAAGCGAGGCTATAAACCATTCATGGTGTTGACCATATGTGAGCTGCATATTAGCTTCGTGGATCACACACTTCAACCTTTGATCTAACTCCCAAGGCATTTCATCAACTCTCATCATGATTTCCTTAAATCCAACCACTGACTATGAGTCAGACTTAGGCTTACTAAACTATTTGTTTAAAGCATCCTTAGTCTCTACTAGTGTTGCTACAGGATGATCAGCACAGTACTTAATATACCACGTCAGTGCGCGATCCTGCAAAGTAGTAACTAACTGCACCTTCTTTATGTTATCATCAGTGATCTTCTGTGTGATCCACACAGCATTCGCAACAAACCAAAACTGATCTATATCTTCGCTCCCTATACCCTTGAAAATTGGCAGCTTTATTGAGTTCGACATGTTGAATGATGGTGGTGGTGGCGGAGGTGTGGGCGAAGGTGTATGTTGTGGAGGTGAAGGTGGAGGTGGAGTGGATGGATGATGTATTCATGGAAAACCCTGTCTTATCAGCTAGACAACACTCCATGGTGAGGCTTGTATCATTCCCTCCTCGTCGCTCAAAGGAGGTCCAATCAACGGGCTATACATGATCCTTCCAAGACTTGCTATAGATTAGTATATCATCAAAAAATACTAACACAAATTTTCTAAGGGTGGGTTTGAAAATGAAATTCATCAAACCTTGTAATGTAGAAGGTGCATTGGTAAGGCCAAAGGGCATGACCAAAAATTCATAATGACCCTCATGAGTTCTAAATGTTTTTTTCGGAATGTCTTCGTTCTGATTTGATGATATCCTTAATGAAGATCCAACTTGGTGAAGTAAATTGATCCATGCAATTCATCCAATAGTTCATAAATGACAGGAATGGGAAATTTATCTTTAATAGTGAGCTTGTTGAGCTCCCTATAATCTAGACACATGCGCCATGTTCCATCCTTCTTGTGCACCAACACTACTGGAGCAAAGAAAGAACTTTG
Source organism: Pinus tabuliformis (assembly GCA_031772625.1). Taxonomy (NCBI): domain Eukaryota; kingdom Viridiplantae; phylum Streptophyta; class Pinopsida; order Pinales; family Pinaceae; genus Pinus; species Pinus tabuliformis. Next base: position 1,843,432,676 of record CM062817.1, on the reverse strand, counting down.
ACTAGGTTGAATTATACATGCCTCTAACATTTCTGCAACCATATGTTTAATTTCACTCTTTTGGGCATAGGGATATTTGTAAGGCCTAATGTTTGGAAGAACACTTCCGAGAATCAAATGAATAGCATGATAATGATCACGAATAGGTGGGAGACCTTTGGGAGTCTCAAATACCTTGGAATGATTGTCTATGTTAGGAAACCAGCTCACAAAAAGATAGAAAACATAGATCAATGCCTTAGAATTCAGCCTCTTCGAGGGGGCAACCTCCTTTACATTACACAAATGAACAATTCTTCGATGATTCAAATGACTAAACCTCCCTTTTATATATAGGAGTCTAAGGGGTCATAATATAATCAAGTCGACATAACAGTAATAACATGAAGGCACAAAAATAACAATAGTGGGTTTCTATGGGGCATACTAATAACAATATGGGGACAATAGGTGCACAATAATAACAATAAGGGATATAATGACAATAGTAATGGGGGAATCACTAGTATTATCGGGGCCTAACATGCCCCTCTCCTTCTGAAATGCATTTTCCTCAACGCTTGAGTAGTTCTGGATGCTTCTGTATAAAATTCTCATAGTCCCATGTGGAATCTTCAGTGGATAAGTTCTTCTGCTTGATGAGATACTCTGAAATTGATCGATTTCGTAGCTTTCAAGTTCTTGTTTCTGTGGCTGCTTCTTGTTCCAATATGATTTTTCCTTCCTCGTCAAGTTCTGGCAATATTGCTTGAACTGGGAGCTTGTCACCTATAACCTTCTTTAAACATGAAACATGGAAAACTGGGTGCACTCGGGAAGCTGTGGGAAGCTCCAATTTGTATGCCATAGTACCAATCTTTTGCAACACCTTGTACGGACCATAATACTTTGGTGATGTTAGCTCTGCTACATGTCTTAATATTTGGAGGACCAAATACTAGCTTGGCTATGTCTATGCTAAAAGGGAGCTCGCAGCAGTCTGTTTCATTCTTCCCCTTCATTTTCCTTACACTCTTATAACTCCCGCTATCTCCGTTTTCCTCCAAATTTCTCTATAAACCCATATTCCTCCAGGTCCCCGGGCATGAAGTTTGGACCCATATGACCATACTCACACAACCGCGCGCCTTCACTGACTTTTCCCCGTCACATCCACATAAACTTGTGTGATTGCATCTGCACCATCCGATCACCTACCGCACGATCCAACGTCATCCGCTCCTCCCGCACCTGCGAGCTGCCCACACTTTAACTTGTGACGAAGGCGGTTTCCGCCGCGTCCCGCATCCACGTGTCGCGTGTTGAATGGGATCACTCACCCACGTATAATTACCGCCCGACCCCCGATAGCGGTGCAGGGAATACCACTTACCGCCCGAACCGTTTTTCCCGCTCGTTATCCCTCGTGTACCTTCGACTCCCGATAACCATTGGATCTGCTTGCCTGAGATCCAACGGCCTGTGTCCATCCCGATCTCATATCTCCTAATTCCTCCTACAAAATGATCCCCACCGTCCATCTGCACGATCCAATGGCTAGATCTTCCTCCTCCATTTGTCCGTCATGTAGTCCTCTTGTCCTTGACCTGTCTCCTGCATCCGAAGGACGAAGATGGCCAGCGTTCAGTACTCTATGCAGTTACTCCTCAACCACAGTCTTCAACAAACAGTATGGATGCGAGAGAAAGGACTAGCCTCGAGCAGATAAATGCATCTAACAGCTATGGAACTTCACCCCTACAACACTCCACCTGCTCGAGAAGGACAACAGAGCATCCAAGAAGATCAATTTTGTTCATTAAAGCAGGCAGATTGCATCAGAAACTCTATCAGACAGTTAAAGCGGTTGGTGGTCCATTATGACCCCTCCATGCATAGAATAGCAGAACATTTTTGTAATCAACCTCTATATATACCCAGAAAATAGATGTAATGAGGGTTGATGGTTGTTGTTTTGATGTAAGGTTCAACTTCTGGAGACTGTAACTGCTTTGATACTTGCAGCGTCTCGTCAGCATTTTTAGCTAATACAAGCTTCTTTTGTTGTTAATTGCTCACTTTCCACCTCTTTTCTGTTCTAGGTTGTGCTTGATTTGCATTTTTTCTTGAACTCTTGATGTGTAGCATTAGAGGAGCTATCATCCTACCTCTGTGTTATAATCTTGCATGTATCAGTGAATGTATTGATCAGGTTTCTTTTCACTTAGTGACAGAGAGCTGTCATCCTATCTGTGCACTAGGGAATTAGGTTTGCAGACCCTTTTACTGGTTGCATCCGGCCATCGCAGGGTCCTGTGCATCTGCTAGTGTGGTCATTATTCTTTATTCATAATGACCCTCATGAGTTCTAAATGTAGTTTTCGAGATGTCTTCAGTATTCATTCTGATTTGATGATATCTTGAACGAAGATACAACTTGGTGAAGTAAATTGATCCATGCAATTCATCCAATTATTCATCAATGACAGGAATGGGAAATTTATCTTTAATAGTGAGCTTGTTGAGCTCATTATAATCTAGACACATGCGCCATTATCCATCCTTCTTGTGCACCAATACTACTGGAGCAGAGAAATAACTTTGACTAGGTTGAATTATACCAGCCTCTAGCATTTGTGCAACCATACGTTCAATTTCACTCTTTTGGGCATAGGGATATCTGTATGGCCTGATGTTTGGAGGAACACTTCCTGGAATCAAATGAATAGCATGATCATGATCACGAATAGGTGGGAGACCTTTCGGGGTCTCAAATACTTAGGAATGGTTGTCCAAGGCTTTTTGGAGATCTAGAGAAATAGATGATTTCGATGTGGGAACCTCTAACGAACATAATTGTGCAATTACACCTCATTGTTCCTTCTTTAGAAGTTTTGTCATATCGTTAGAGTTGATTATCTTTCTCGTTTTCCCTGTAATACCTCTTAATTCAACTTCCTTTCCTTCCGCACAAAATTTCATGAAATGTTCTTGAAAATTAAAAGCTGTTGTACCCAAGGATTGTACCCATTGGACTCTTAGTACAACATCAGCACCACCCATTGGAATCGAAAGCATTAGGCTATTCAATACATATTCTCTCATGGATAGCTTGATATTATGGCACTTTCTAGAGAAATTAATGGTTCCTCCACTTGCAACCATCACTTGACACTCTGGTGCTGGATATAGGAAGCAATTCAATTCCTTTGCTATCTTACAATGAATAAAATTATGGGTACTTCCCGATTCAATCAAAAATATTACCTTTTTCTTCTTGATATGTCATTCTATCTTGATAGTTTGAGGAGTGGTAATTCCAGCCAATGCATTACAAGATATTGGTCGAATTCATTTCTTCTTTATCTAGGGTTTTTTCCTGGAGTATATCCTCTTCTTTTGACATTTCTTGTTCCTTTTCTTCCTCCTCTTCACAATCTATGTAAAATAATTTCTTCTCAGCACACTTATGACCTTTAGTGTATTTTCTATCACAACTGTAACAAAGCCCTTTTGCTCTTTTTTCTTCCAATTATTGTGGTGTCAATCTTGTAGGTTTTGGAAGGCTAGGGGCAAAAACACTTCCATATTTGTAGTTGTGAGTGGTAGGCTTCCTAGTTGCCATAATTTTGCTTTCCATTTTTCTTGCTAACCTAAATGCCTTCTCCAATGAATCAGGTTCCCAAAGGCGAACCTTGTGTTGGATATTATCCTTTAAAGTCCCTATGAACACATCAATCCTATGCTCCTCTAGAATATCTTTTACCCTTACGTTCAATTTTTGGAAGTCCTCAATGTGCTCCATCATTGAACCATTTTGTTTGAGATTTATCAATTGGCTAAAAAAGGTGTTGCTTTTTATATCCTCATAATGTGCTATCATTTCCTCCGTGAAAATTGCCCAAGTGACAATTTGTTTACGAGAGCAAAGCCATCGATACCATACAAACTGATTTGGTTCCAAATATAAAGTTGCAATACATACCTTTTGTGCGTTTTGCACATTATGGAGATCGAAAAATTGCTCCATCTGTAGTATCCATGTTCCAGGGTCCTTACCATCAAACTTCCTCATATCGATTTTTGGAACATGGTGGGTCTTTAATCCAACATTAGAGTCTATGAAATCATGATTAACATTTCTTTTTTTCTCATCATGAGTTTCCTTTACTACCCTTTCACCATTAGTAACCATTTCTTTTAGCAATTTATTCAAATTTATCTTCAATTCTTCCATCTTATCGTCCATACCATTCATCTTAGCTTCCATGCCATCCATCTTAGCTTCCACGCCATCCATCTTAGCTTCCATCTTAACTTCCATGTCATTCATCTTGGCTTCATTTACCTTTAGTGTGAGTTAAATTTGTTGTACTTGGTCTTGTAATTTTGATATATCATGTTGCATTTCTTCCTCTTCTTCACGAGTCATGCTAGAGCTTTCGGGTTGCTTACTAGGTGTTTCCATTTTCTTTCTTCAGGGAATTAATTAATGCTAATAATTCTTCACTATTCCCTTTGAATTCCTTCAAAATAATTTTCAAACCAATCTTATGCAAAAAATTTAAAAAAAAAACTACACACCTTTTTGCTCACTTTGTAAGAGCTTGATATTGGATCTATTGTATCTATGTAATTGCGGATCTCGAATGTCTGAAATCTTGTCCTCTGGTAGCCCTTTGAGTCTTATTTCTAACCCCACAAGTCTGATCAAGATTGGATTCTCCAAGGAAGAGTGATGCCAAATCTCCCACGGTGGCCTGATTATAAACTAGTTCAGTAGAGAAAACTTGTATGATGTGCCACATGTCACTGTTTCGACCTTAGTACCTGAAAATGATACATAGAAAACTACAACCCGTCCTCTTTCTGAAACTTCTTATGAAAATTCAATATAATTCTCAAAACAAAAGTTATTACTATTTTCCCTAGGTCACCTGTTTGGAATGTAATTCGAGAGTCTGCAAAAACCCTAACTTCTTTAGATCATATCTCCGCAAATATAGCGAGACAAGCTTTGAAATTCAGACCCGAAGTTCAGAATGATTTCGTCTCAATTGGGTTTTTTTAGTAGCTTCTGAAACGTCGTAGAAAATAATTTATAGCAGAAATTCCACGATGACCTATTTGGGGTAGCGAAAACCTAGAATCCAAACCTCTGATACCAAATGTTAGGAAACCAGCTCACAAAAATATAGAAAAGATAGATCAACGTCGTAGAATTCAGCCTCTTCAAGGGGGAACCTCCTTTACATTACACAAAAGAACAATTCTTGGATGATTCAAATGACTAAACCTCCCTTCTATAGATAGGAGTCTAAGGGGTCATAATATAATCAAGCCGACATAATAGTAATAACATAAGGGCACAAAAATAACAATAGTGAGTTTCTATGGGGCATACTAATAACAATATGGGGACAATAGGTGCACAATAATAACAATAAGGGATACAATGACAATAGTAATGGGGGAATCACCAATATTGTAGGGGTCTAATAGTCCAAGACTTTTTGGAGATCTAGAGAAATAGATGATTTCGATGTGGGAACCTCTAGCGAACATAATTGTGCAATTACGCCTCATTGTTCTTTCTTTAGAAGCTTTGTCAATCCATTAGAGTTGATTATCTTTCCTAGTTTCCATGTGATACATCTTAATTCAAATTCCTTTTCTTCCGAAGAAAATTTCATGAAAAATTCTTGAAAATTAAAAGCTATTGTACCCAAGGATTGTAGCCATTGGACTCTTAGTACAACATCAACACCACCCATTGAAATGGAAAGCATTGGGATATTTAATACATATTCTCCCATGGATAGCTTGATCTTATGGCACTTTCCAGAGAAATTTATGGTTCCTCTACTTGCAACCATCACTTGACACTCTGGTATTGGATATAGGAAGCAATTCAATTCCTTGGCTATCTTACAATGAATAAAATTATGGGTATTGCCTGAATCAATCAACACTATTACCTTTTTCTTCTTGATATGTCCTTCTATATTGATAGTTTAAGGAGTGGTAATTCCAGCCAATGCATTACAAGATATGGTCGGATTCATTTCTTCTTTCTCTAGGCTTTGCTCCTGGTGTATATCCTCTTCTTTTGACGTTTCTTGTTACTTTTCTTCATCCTCTTCACAATCTATGTAAAACAATTTCTTCTCAGCACACTTATGACATTTAGTGTATTTGTTATCACAACTGTAACAAAGCCCTTTTTTATCCAAATGGATCCAAGAACACTCTCTAAGTCTTAAAAACTCGAAAAAACATGCCAAAAATCAAACAGTCGCATGCCAAGAGCCTTTAAAATGGCTGAAAAACACTATCGGGAGGTAAAAACCAGAGAAAACTGTGAATAAAACAGAGTATGGAGGCGTGGAACAATGGATGCATAGGGGTCGTCAGATCTGGCCGATCAACAATCCAAATCTGATCGGCAATCGCAATCGAGACTCACAGACAGGGATCGGCGCTTAACATATATGTATGGCGATGGTGATTGGCGGAGTTAATTTGGACCGTCGATCAAGCGCGCAGATCGACGGCCCATATTACATCGCAGGATCGCTATCAGGGATTGTAGGAGCGCTTACAATGGCCCGGGGGTTATTGCGATGAGCAATTGTGATATCGCAATCGGAGCAACCATGAGGTGCGATCTGATGAACCGGACCCGACGGGTTTATCGGTAATATTTCATAAGGTTTGAGGTCCGCGAAAAAGCCAGTTTTAATGCATTTTTCGCAGTTTCGGTTATTAAACGAAAAGCGAAGGATGAAGGCCGATGCGATAAGCCGGACCCAAAAGGGTCCCTTAAGGCTATTATATATTGTTTCAAGTTTAGAGAAAGGCCATTTTAATGCATTTCATGATTTTTAACATATTTCAAAAATACAAAGGGGAACCTTGGAGCGAGACCGAAGCGACTTGCGATAACGATGGAGGGCGGACCTGATAGGGGAATAAACCATGTTTAAGGACTTTTGAAGTTCGAAATGAATTATGTTTTGGTGGCATTTCATAGTTATGCAGGCATTTTCCTGTGTAAAAAAGAAAACGACTGCGTTTGTAATCCTGAAGGATTTCAAGGAACCGAGGCACTCTTACGTTGTCGAATAGGTGGCCACCTCCCCTTTGGGCGTTATGCCATGGTTATGTAACGCTGAAAGAGGGATTCAGGCGGACAAAGACCCGGGAGACAGAAAGCCGGGAAGAAGAAAGCATCCCAGATTGGCTTTAAAGCTACAAACAAAGAGCAAACAAAGGGGGGCAGTATTGAAGGCAGTTTCGAGACAGAGTTGAGACAGAGAGCATTGAGGGAGTCTGTGTACTCAGAGAAATCTTGAGAGGTTCAAGAAAAGATATTGTTGTTTCATCTGTTGTGTGTGAGGCTCAATTTTAGCTCACTGTTGTAAAAAAAACTCTGCTTGAAGACATAATAGAGAGGCCACCACTGAAGGCTGGACCAGGAGATGTAGCCCAGAAGTATTGGGCGAACTCCTTATTAAATTTGTTGTGTTTTTTGTTGTCTATTATGTTTTCTTTATTGCTTCATTGTCTATGTGTTTTGCAATCTTATCGATCCATTGCATAAAATAACATATGCACATCCAAGCACAGAAGTCTATAATACCTTATTAATTGTCTTAGATCTCATTATCAGATCAAGTGGTATCAAAGCTTTAGGTTTATTAAGGTTAGACAAGCTTGCACTGGATTAGTGAATGATAACTAGGTCAAAGCTCAAATTAGGAGAAGGAGAACTGGTTGAAACTAACCCAGAAACTAGTAGATTATTTCCTAGGAGGAAAATGGCAGAAGAAAATCCCTTGGAATTAGACTCTCAGTTCATGGACAGTTTCATGACCATGAGAGCCATGGTTGAAGAAATGTATAGAGAATTTAAGAAAGGTCTAAGTGAAGATTATTCAACTTCCAAACAAGACAAAGGAATAGAAGATCTCTTATAGATGGCCATTCTTAAGGCAAAGGGAAAGGAAAAGAGGCTCCTCTATCCACACCTCCTGATAGCCATGAAAATAAAAAGAAGAAAACATCTTTGATTAAATTAGATGTTAAATTTGATTTGCCAGTATATGATGGAGAATTAAATGCAAAGAAGCTAGATAACTGGATCAGATAGATTGATATGTATTGTAGGGTGTAGAATATTGATTCAGACAAGAGTAAAATTCAGCTGGCCAGCCTACGCCTTGGAGGAACTGCCTTGGTATGTTGGGAAGGCACGACACAAGCTGACTTGAAGAAGCATGGTAAAATTCTTTCTGTCTGGAGTGAATTTGTTTCTACAATTAAAAAACAATTCTATCCACTAGCTTATATGCAGCAAGCTATGATGAGTTGGCTAACTCTTTGCCAATTAAAAGGGCAAAGTGTACAAAGCTACACCCAAGAATTTAGAAAAATAGCTTTGATTCTAGGCATTTCTTTAGACTCACCTGAAACTTTGTTGAAGTATATAGGTGGTCTACACAGCTATTTAAGACACACCATTCTCATGTTTAACCCTACTAGCATAGATGAGGTATCTGTTCAGGCTACCCACCTAGAGGCTAGAGCCAAGAATGTAAACCCACTGCAAGAAAGAACAAGGAAAAGAGGAAGCAGAAATGGAAAGAGAGGAAGGCAAATGTTGTACAAAAGGCCAAACCTTCATGCACTCACTGCAAGAAGGATGGACATGATGATGAACATTGTTGGCCTTTGCATCCGGAGCTGAAACCCAATAAGTTCGATGGCAAGAAAAAGAAGATTGTTGCTGCTATACAATAATATTTGGGGTTAGACTCAGATGATGAAACAACAATCACAGCCACAAGTATAAAAGGTAAAAATTTTGAAGCATCAACTAGTAATTCTGCCCAAATTATTGATAGTGAAGAAAATGAGAGGAAAAGACATGAGCTTTTTCATATTAGAGTTATTTCCAAGAATCAAAACATTGACACTTTGTTTGATAGTGGCTCACAAGTAAACTTAATTTCTGAAGCAATTGTAAAGAAATTGGGACTTCTAACCACACCTCACAAGAAGCCATATCCATTAGGTTGGGTATGTGATAAAGCAAAACTACAAGTGACTAGACAATGTAAACTTAGGTTTTCTTTTGGTTCAGCATTTGTAGATGAGGTTGAGTTAGATATCGTTCCCTTGGATATATGTGGAATTGTTTTAGGAATTCCTTACTTGTATGATAGAAAAGCCATTTTCTATATAGCTGAAAATAAGTATCAACTCGTTAAAGGTGGAATCGAATATATTGTAAGAGCTCATAAACTCAAGAATAATTATACTCTCGTTAACTTAGGGTAGATGAAAAGAATTGTAAATTCATGCAAGCAATTTTTACTGATGGTTGTAAAGGAAAAGAAACCTGATAAAACCAATTTATTTGAAGGCTGTGATGCTAAATAGCAAGATGATTTAGAACAAGTTGTTTCAAAATATGATATCCTATTTCAAGAACCTAAAGGTCTGCCACCCAAAAGGGAAATTGTACATGATATTAATTTGCAGCAAGATGCTCCATTTCCTAACATCAGAATGTACAAGTTATCCTCTTTAGAGAATGCAGAAAGCAAGAAGTAGGTACATAAGCTGCTCGAGAAAGGGTTTATCAGACTAAGCACATCACCATGTGGATCTCTGATCGTGTTGGTGAGGAAGAAAGATGGTCCGTGGAGGATGTGCATTGATTACCGAGCACTGAATAAAATAACGATCAAGAATCATTATCCCCTTCCTCGCATTGATGATCTATTGGATCAGTGGAAGGAAGCCGTTTACTTTTCCAAGTTGAACCTACGTAGTGGTTACCATCAAGTTAGAGTAGCAGAGCAAGATGCATGGAAGACTGCTTTCAAAACAAAGCAAGGGTTGTACGAATGGCTAGTTATGTCGTTTGGCTTAACTAATGCTCCTGCCACTTTCATGAGAGTTACGAATGATGTACTCAGGCCTTTTATTGATGATTTTGTAATTGTATATCTAGATGACATTCTTGTATTCAGTAAAACATGGGAAGAACATTTAAAGCATGTAAAGCAGACTATAGATGTTTTGAAGCAAGAAAATATCTATGCTAAATTATCGAAATGTGAATTTGGTAAAACATCTTTGAATTATTTGGGTCATATTGTAGGGGGTGGTGAATTGAATATAGATCCCTCTAAGGTTGCAGTCATTGTAAACTAGCCTAAACCGAAGTCTGCTACAGAAGTTAGAAGCTTCCTAGGAGCAGCACAATATTGGAGAAAGTTTATTCCTAACTTTTCCTTAATTACAGCTCCCTTACATGCTTTGACAGGATTGAACAAGGTGTTTCAGTGGGGAGGAAAACAGCAGAAAGTCTTCGACACCTTGAAAGAAAAAATTAGTACAGCACCAGTACTAGCATTGCCAAATCTTCAATAACCATTTGAGATTGAAACTGACGCTAGTGACTATGCCATGGGAGCAGTGTTGATGCAACATGGTAAAACCATATGCTACCATTCTGAGACTTTTAATTCTGCAGTAGTTAATTATCCTACATATGATAAAGAATTGTATGCATTAGTCTAGAGTGTGAAGAAGTGGAAACATTACTTAATGGGCAAAGAAACAATAATACATACTGATCATCAACCACTTCAGTATTTGCACTCACAAACTAAATTGCAGCAATCAAGACACTATAGGTGGATGGGTTTCCTACAGCAGTTTCATTTAGTCATCAAATATAAAAAGGGCATACACAATAAAGTTGCAAATATGTTGTCCAGACTAATCATAAATGCATCTACTATACTTAAGCATAACTCAGTAATGCATGAAAGCTATATTGAACAATATGCTCAAGATATAGAATTTAAAGATGTATATGCAGCTTTAAGTAATGGAAAAAAGGTAGAAGAATTGGATTACTATGTTAAGGACCAACTCTTGTATCATTTGGGAAAGCTATGCATTCCACAAATAGAAAGAGTTAACATAATTAGGGAGGCACATACTTCTCTGATATCAAGTCATTTTGGTGTAAGTAAAACAGTTGCACAGCTGCAAAGATACTGCTATTGGCCAAAAATGCATGAAACAGTTTCTAGATATGTAAGAGGGTGTACCATGTGTGCTAAAAGTAAGCCCAACAGTAGAAAACTAGGCGTGTACACTCCACTACCAGTCCCTTCCCGTCCTTGGGAAAGTGTTTCCATGGACTTTGTTGGGGGATTTCCAAAATCTAGAAAGGGACATGACTATCTATATGTTATCGTGGACAGGTTCAGCAAAATGTGTATTTTAATACCCTGTAATAAGCAGATTACACCTGAAAAAAATAGCGAAGTTGTTCTTTCAGCATGTCTGGGTGCATTTTGGGTTATCCACTTCCATAGTACCTTATCGAGACTCCCGATTTGTTGGGAAGTTTTGGTCAAGTCTGTGGGAATTAATGGACACCAGACTGAAGAAAAGCACAGCCTTTCATCCACAAACAGATGGCCAAACAGAGGTAGTCAACAGGACAGTGATCCAGTTTCTCAGGGGTTATTGCAGCAAGCATCCCAAGCTTTGGGATGAACATTTATGTTATGTGCAACATGCTTACAACCGTGCTAAACATTATTCTACACAGAGATCTCCTTTTGAGACCTGTTTTGGTTTTATACCAAGGTCTCCCTTGGATTTTGTCTTTGAAAAAGACATAGCAGTTGCTAGACACAGTGATGTGGACAAAGCAACCAAGTTCATCAAACAGATCCAAGAAATTCACCAGGCAGTGTAGGAACAGCTGGAAAAGAGCCAAGCCAAGTACAAGGCAAGGCATGATAAACACCGGGTGGAGCACAGCTTCCAAGTTGGCGATCAAGTTTGGTTGTATATCAGCAAGGACAAAATGCAAGGTGAAGGAAAGAAGCTGAAGCCAATAAGGTATGGGCCTTTTAAGGTACTTGAGAAAATTGGTGAGAACGCTTTTCACCTTGATCTACCAGCATACATGCACATCTATTCAGTGGTAAATGCAGAAAATTTAAGACTATTTGAACCTTCATTAATTGAAGATCCTAAAGAGCAAAGTCAATTGCCTTCCATTGATGATCTGTTGCCTGAATATCTCAATGAGTTGCAGGAAGACACAGTTCTGGACAGGAAGATGAGGACTATGCACAGAGGGGACGTGGAGTGCCTTAGAATTGGACTCAAAGGTTCAAAACCCAGCAATGCCAAATGGATAGAGATTGGGCAAGTGAGGCAGTTGTATCCTCACTTAAGCGATGCTTGAAAACCAACTTTTGGTGGTCCAAAATCCTTTTCAGTGGGAGGGCGTGATCCAAATGGATCCAAGAACACTCTCTAAGTCTTAAAAACTCGAAAAAAATCATGCCAAAGATCAAATAGCCACATGCCAAGAGCCTTTAAAATGGCTGAAAAACACTATCGGGAGGTAAAAACCAGAGAAAACCGTGAATAAAACAGAGTATGGAGGCATGGAACAATGGATGCACAGGGGCCATCAAATCTAGCCAATCAATAGTCCAGATCTAATCGGCAATCACAATCGAGACTCGCAGACAGGGATCGGCGCTTAACATATATGTATGGCAACGGTGATTGGCAGATTTAATTTGGACCGTCGATCAAGCGTGCTAATTAACAGCCCATATTACATCACAGGATCGCTATAAGGGATTGGAGGAGCACTTACAACGGCCCGGGGGTTATTGCGATGAGTGATTGCGATATCACAATCAGAGCAACCATGAGGCAAGATCCGATGAACCGGACCTGACGGGTTTATCGGTAACATTTCATAAGGTTTGACGTCCGCGGAAAAGCCAGTTTTAATGCATTTTTCGCAGTTTTGGTTATTAAACGAAAAGCAAAGGATGAATATCGATGCGATAATGTGGACACGAAAGGGTCTATTAAGGATATTATATATTGTTTCAAGTCCAAAGAAAGGCCATATTAATGCATTTCGTAATTTTTAACATATTTCAAAAATACAAAGGGGAACCTCGGAGCGAGACCAAAGCGACTTGCGATAGCGATGGAGGGTGAACCCGATAGGGGAATAAACCATGTTTAAGGACTTCTGAAGTCCGAAATGAATTATGTTTTGGTGGCATTTCATAGTTATGCAGGCATTTTCATGTGTAAAACAGAAAATGACTGTGTTTGTAATTCTAAAGGATTTCAAGAAACCGAAGCACTCTTACATTGTCGAATAGGTGGCCACCTCCCCTTTGGGCATTATGCCATGGTTATGTAACACTGAAAGAGGGATTCGGGTAGACAGAGGCACGGAGACAGAAAGCTAGGAAGGAGAAACGCAGCCCAGATTGGCTTTAAAGCGATAGACAAAGAGCAAACAGAAGGGGGCAGTATTGAAGGTAGTACCGAGACAGAGTTGAGATAGAGAGCATTGAGGGAGTATGTGTACTCAGAGAAAGCTTGAGAGGTTCAAGCAAATCACTCGTTGTTGCATCTATTGTGTGTTAGGCTCAATTTGAGCTCACTGTTGTAAAGAAAAACTTTGCTTGAAGACATAATAGAGAGGTCACCACTAAAGGCTGGACCAGGAGATGTAGCCCAGGAGTATTGGGTGAACTCCTTATTAAATTTGTTGTGTTATGTGTTGTCTATTATGTTTTCTTTATTACTTCATTGTCTATGTGTTTCGCAATCTTATCGATCCATTGCATAAAATAACATAGGCACATCCAAGAACATAAGTCTGTAATACCTTATTAATTGTCTTAGATCTCATTATCAGATCACTTTTTCTCTTTTCTCTTCCAATTTTTGGGGTGTCAACCTTGTAGGTTGTGGAAGGCTAGGGGAAACAACACTTACATCCTTATAGTTGTGAGTGGTAGGCTTCCTTGTTGCCATAATTTTGCTTTCCATTTTCTTGTCAACCTAAATGCCTTCTCTAATGAATCAGGTTCCCAAAGGCGAACCTCATGTTGGATGTTATCCTTTAAAGTCCCTATGAACACATAAATCCTATGCTCCTCTGGAATATCTTTTACCCTTATATTCAATTTTTTGAAGTCCTCAATGTGCTCCATCATTGAACCCTTTTGTTTGAAGTTTATCAATTGGCTAAAAAAAGTGTTGCTTTTTGTATCCTCATAATGTGCTATCATTTCTTCCGTAAAAATTTCCCAAGTGACAATTTGTTTACGAGAGCAAAGCTATCGATACCATACAAACCGAATTCGTTCCAAATATAAAGTTTCAATGCGTACCTTTTGTGTGTTTTTCACATTATGGATATCGAAATATTGCTCCATCTGTAGTATCCATGTTACGGGATCCTTGCCATCAAACTTCCTCATATCGATATTTGGAACATGGTGAGTCTTAAATCCTACATTAGAATCTATGAAATCATGATTTACATTTCTTTTGTTCTCATCATGAGTTTCCTTTACTACCCTTTCACCATTAGTAAGCATTTCTTGTAGCAACTTAGTCAAATCTATCTTCAAATCTTCCATGTCACCTTTCAGTTTTTCTTCTATACCATCCATCTTAGCATCCATGCCATTCATCTTATCTTTCATGCCATCCATATTAACTTCCACGCCATTCATCTTAGCTTCCACACCATTTATCTTAGCTTCCATGCCTTTCTTTAAACCATCAATTTTAGCCTTTGTTACCTTTTGTGAGAGTGAAATTTGTTGCACTTGATTTTGTAATTTTGATATATCATGTTGCATTTCTTCCCCTTCTTCATGAGTCATGCTAGAGATTTCAGGTCGCTTATTAGGTTTTTCCATTTTCTTTCTTTGGGGCATCAATTAATGATAATTATGCTTCACTATGCCCTTTCAAATTCAACTAATTTTTCAACCCAAACTTATGAAAAATTTTAAAAAAACTACACATCTTTTTTCACTTTGTAAAAGCTCAATATTGAATCTGTTGTATCTTTGTAATTACAGATCTCCAAGGCCTGAAATTTCTTCCTATGGTATCCCTCTGAGTCCTCTTTCTAGTGGCACCAGTCTTATCAAAATTGGATCCTGCAAGAAAGAGTTATGCCCAATCTCCCAAGATGACCTAATTATATAATTTTTCAGTAGAGCGAATTTGTACGACGTGCCACATGTCACTGTTTCAACCTTTAGATCTAAAAACAATACACACAAAACTAAAGTCTGTCATCTTTCTGTAACTTATTACGAAATTTTAATCTCATGATCAAAGAGAAAGTTATAACGATTTTCCCAAGGTCACCTGTTTGGAATGTAATTCAAGAGTCTGCAAAAACCCTAACTTCCTCGAATCATATCTCCAAAAATATAGTGAGACAATATCTGAAATTAGGACCCAAGGTTTAGAATGATTTAGGCTCAAATGGGTTTCTTTTTTAGCTTCTGAAACTTCGTAGAGAAAAAGTTATAGCAAAAATTCCACGATGACCTGTTTGGAGCAGTGAAACCCTATAATCCAAATCTCTGATACCAAATGTTAAGAAACCAACTCACAAAAAGATTGAAAAAATAGATCAACGACTTCAGAATCATCCTCTTCAAGGGGGGAACTTCCTTTACATTACACAATTTAACAATTCTTGAATGATACAAATGACAAAACCTCATTTCTATTTATAGGAGTCTAAGGGGTCACAATATAATCAAAGTTGACATAACAATAATAATATAAGGGCACAACAATAACAATAAGGGCTACAATGACAATAGTAATGGGGGAATCACTAGTATTATAGGGACCTAACACCGAGTCAACGATGGTAATAATTATTTTTGTATAATGTAATTTCAACAAACCAATTGCATTGTGCTTATTAACATCATTGATGTACTAATGCTCAATATTTTTTGAAATTAGTGTTATAGACATTTTTGTGCCTTACAGCATTGAGCATGAAATGTCCATAATCTAAGGGATCCAAAGTCCCTAAACATGTTGTTCCTACCCCTAGAGGAACAAGGCTAACAAACCACAGCAATTCACAGAAGTTCTCCACCAGAAACTGCTCAAAAACAAGTCAATTCAGGATCATTTCAGTGGCTACACTAGCTGTTTGCGCTGAATGTCAAAGCCAACACTGGCTACCTGCGTTGAATGTCAACTGGAACACTGGCTACCTGCGCTGAACGAGAGTGGACATGTGGCAGGCTCATTTCTCAAGGTGTCAAAACCCAGGAAGCTTCCAAAATGACACTTGCCTCAGGGAATTCGACTGGTGATGAGTAAGAGGTTCCAAATCTCCAAGTGGAAGCAAGAACCTCCAAGCGGACTCAAGAACTGACAGAGGGAGAGGACACTAGTCAGATCTCAAGCTGACTCATCCTCTCTCCAAACATCTATATATGGATCTCTCCTCCATGAGATCTAGAGGCTGGAATTTTGTTATTGCAAAGAATTGTTGTTGGTTTGAGATTGGAATCACTGGGTGCTTAATGCTTTGAAGGGGGTGAAGATAGGAATTCCATTTGCTGGGAAGGAGATGCTGGATTGGAGCCCTCTGGGTTGTATCTCTTCTTGAACCTTGTTATTCATCAATAAAGCTATCTTGGTTTCTCCTATATGCTGATGTATTTTTGATGTATGAATGCATTAGTATGTTTAATTTATTTCTAATCCTAAACTAGTTATGAATAAGAATATCTGTCTTTGTGTAGTGTTCTTCTCTTGTCGCAAGTAGTTGTTCTCTTGTCGCAAGTAGCTGTTCTCTTGTGATCTTGCAGGAACCCGTTGAAGCTGGACAAGCAAGAAGGCAAGTAGCTGTGAACTCCCAAAGAGAAGAGAGACCGGATCGAGGGACAAACGGAAGACACCGGTAAGTCTATTGATCTCTCTTCTTTCACATTTCATAAAGGAAGAAACCAGAATAGCTGTACTCATTTGTTGCTAAGGCATTGTCACACCTTAGGTGGATAGGATCATCCTGCATAGGCATTTTTCCCCACAACAAATTGGCGACTCCACTGGGGAGATTTGTTTAGTCATTTTATTTGTGTTTCTATCATTGTTTGTTTCATAGACTTGACAGCAACAATCGAACTGTATCTTTCCCGGATGCAAAGTAGACAGTTGCTGCTTTGATCCAGTTACTGGACTTGTCTATGATCTGAACAATGGACTCACAAATGATTTGATGATCTTTTGTGATAGATCTTAGTAGCCCCTAAAAGCATCCCTTTGATTACACCTTGCTTGTTGCTTTTATTTGGCCTAAAACAGTGAATTAAATAGCAATCTGTGACCCAGAACCTGAGCGAAACGAGAGTTTCTCCTTCAGCACAGACACAGTGAAGGGATTCTACATTTCAACGCAGGTCCCGTGAAGGTTACTTGCGCTGAATGTCAAAACCCCTGTGTTGAGGTTGCGCTGAACCAATTTGCCCTTGTGCAGCTGGGGTTCTCTGCTCTATTTTTCCTTGTTTTGATCTCTGATTTTTGCAGCTTGTAACCAGCATAGGTACCAATCTGATAACTCCTTTTCTCTGCTTAGATTCCGCCTCCTTTTGTACAAAAAGACTGTGAGTGTTTTTATGTGTTTGTGGCGTCATTTACAGTTTTCCTTTGCATGAGTGAAATAGTCATCCTGTAGCCCTTGATTCAGATCTATTGATTGTGATCTTAGGAGAGAGTTCATTGGCTATTTGCAGATTGATTATACATTTACTCTTGCTTATTGGTTTGAGTTTGTCTCTTTTAAGTGTCAAAACAAGTATTCATTTCGAAAATCTTTAAGTGTTGTAATCTCTTCTATCTTCTCTGATTTCGAAAAAAGTAAACTTGTTTGTATTGATCATTTAAAAGCAAATTCAAAGTTGTACAAAAAGCTTTCTTTGTAGGCATCAATACTAAGAAAGCGGAAAACAAACACCTGCATTGTGCATTTGCATTTTGATAGTTTGCATGATTGATTTAGGAAAAGTGCATTAGAGTGTGCTGATTGCTCTTTGAGAAAAGATGGTGTCTTTCTTTTCCCTTAGTAGCTAGGATTTTCAAATTTGAAAAGATATAAAGCTTGCTTATCATCTTTAGACTGCATTTAGGAATTGTATCATACATCTCGTGGTGAACCTTGAAAGGCAAACTTCTAAAAAGATCAACCTAAAATAAATTGAATGAACTTAACAATGCTTTGCAACATAACGCACAACATAGAGGTCTAGGCTAGAGACGTGTTCCGGCGTCGTTAAGCCTGGTGACTGTCGATCTCGTGGATGGTGGGTGATTCCTCCTGAGGGACGATAGCACCAGTACGGATTGTGCTCCCACGTACCGTCGCGTATATATTGGGAGACCCCTATAGGCATAAAACCTTTATCCTTAGGAAGTCGTGTCGGCCGCCTTACTGATCGCAATGCACTGAACACACATTCAGGAAGATCGACCGCCCGTACCCTAAAAAGTATTCTGCGGTTTTGCGAAAAGTTTGGCACACCCTCTGCCTAGAACTCCAGAGCAGTTCCTTTTGGCCTTTTTCAGACTCTATAACAGAAAAATTCCATCCGAGCATTTGTCACTTCGGGCTCGTTAAAACATCGAAGGAGACTAGAGTCATCTTTAGCTTTTTCTCAACTCTTTAAAACTGAAAAAGCAAGTTGTGTCTAAAGCGTCGTTAAAAATTATTTTAAACAGAACAATCACCCCTATTCCTGCGTTGATCTTTAGGTTGAAAAAAAAATGGAGCACACCAACCAAGGAATTCCCCTTGGTGGAAATCCTAGTCCCTTCTCCTCTTGGGGAGATGTTGGTGCGCCCCACATGGCCACATTGTCGCTTCCAGGACTGACAATTGGCCTGCCAATCTGGCTCTTTTCAACCAGTGTCGTTCAGAACACCACCATTCCTGAACAGTCGAGTCAACAGTTAGACCAGACCAGAGTTGCCCACCAGCCTTCTACTTCATCTTCCTCTCCTCCTTCCTCTTCGCTTGACGGAACTGGTAAAACAAAAAACCAAGTTCCTAAGGAGAAGAAGGAAAAGAAGAAGAAAGAGAAGAAGAAGAAGGAGCCAAAGGCGACTAGGGGCAAACAAGTGTCGTCTGACAGAAATCCACACACAGCACTGACCAGGCCTAAATTGCCATGTGTCATATGCAAGGGAGACCACTTCCACAGAGATTGTCCCTGCATCCCTCAGATACTAAGGGACTGGTCTCCCCGTTTGCACAATTCGGTAGCGTCGACCTCTGATAGCCATGTTGACAGCTCACCGTCGACTAGTGAAAGTGAAGTCCCAAGACAGAGAGGGAAAGCTAGATTTCCCTATAAACTGTGTGAAGGCGACCATGCCATCCACCGTTGTCCCTTCTTAGACGAGGCTAAGAGAGTTCTGGAAGATCGCCCGATTTTACGAGCGCAACTTGCTCCTGGATATCAAAAACTCCTACCAAGTCCTTCACTAGTTGAGAAACCGGCTGGCCCGCCCAGGTGGTCAGCCGAAGCACCTATCATTGAGGATGAACCGTCTGGATCCATGCCTGACGAAAGTCAAAAGTTTGAGACGGCAGTTGACCCGGTTTTGCCTTCAGAGGCTCTATCTTCGAATGATACCATCACAGAGGAGAATGAAGACGACACCGTCCAAATTCTCTTCATCAACACAGACTCCGACGAACAAGGGGGCAATTTTCCCATTCCTTTATCGCAGGAAGGAACTTCGTCAGAGTCATATCCGGCCGTCTATTCGGTCCCACCACCAAGCAACCTGGTTGTGTCCTTTGATTGGAACCAACTAGGCAGACCCCGGTTGCCAGCAAGCATACCATTCAGAATTATCGTTCAAATATACAGAATGGTAATGGCTGGCACTATCATTGATGAGGGGGCATCTGTGAGTATCCTTTCCTCTATTGCTTGGAAAGCGCTTGGTTCGCCAGCGCTTTTGCCTGAAATGAGAAATCTATCAGGCTTTGATAAAGGAACCAGTCGACCTTTAGGGATCCTCCCCAATGCGCTTATAACATTGAAAGGGAAGACCGTTCAAATGAACGTGATGGTCGTTCAAGGACCCTTGGATTATAACCTACTCCTTGGACGAGACTATATATATTGCATGAGAGCTATAGTCTCCTCACTCTTTAGAGTAATGTTTTTTCCGCATGAAGGAAGAATGGTCAAGCTCGTAGACCAACTTTCGTTTCCCGGATCACGCATCGCAAATAGTCATGTACCATCCCTAAATGGTCTATTCACGCAAGAAGTGTCTCAACCCACGGTCTGTCCTCCTGATGAGCGCGAGTAATCCGGGAGGATATGGCTGAAACCCAGGGGGCATGCGTCCTGGTCTGCTTCGGCAGGAAAACTTTGGGTATAAGGTAGGTTTCTGCGGGAGAATATGACTAGTCCGAACCCCGTCCGTTTAGGAAGAGGGGTTGTTCTAGAATAAGATTCTTTTGTCAAAGTTATGTGAGTTGGCGGGCATCGTCACTCACCTTTTTCTATTTCAGTAGATATTGCCGAGGAAGTGTTTTGTTTGAAAGATTAACGAGACAATCTTTGGGTAACCTGAAAGAGGTAAGCCTCTCTCGTTAAAACAAATGTTTTGACGAAAGAGAAGTAGAGGTAACCTTGAAACTCTGTTTTATGCCTGGGGGCATGCAAACCTTTTGGAGTGCAAGCAAGGGGTGGCTATTTATTTTTTAAATTTTTAGGTCCTTCCCTTTAAACCTATAGGTCTAACCCTTTAAACTCGTAGGATTAGCTGTTTCCGAACTTGCATAATGAAAGGATGTGGGGCATAGCTTTGTGAGATGAAGCTCCGTAAAAAAAATAGAATCTCAATGAGACACTCTTATCATATGACTGGGTAATCGAGCAGTTTTAGCACAAAGTTCATGCTCGTTAAAAAATAAACGCAAGATCCGAGCAGTTTTAGCACATAGTTCATGCTCGTTAAAAAATAATCATAAGACCGAGCAAATGTTTCCACCCGCATTTAAGCTCGTTAAAAAATGAACTATCCCGGTAAATAACCATTATGAATGTAATATCATCAGCCATTAAAGCCTTGGTCGTGTTTGCACCGTCACCTCCACTTTTCCATTGGCCGATCGTTCACCTCCATATGTTTGTTTACCCATTTTGAGGAACAGCTGCGAAGAGTTATTTCACCTAGCCATCCTTGTGACACTGTCGTGATTGGAAAATTCCAACCTGTACCTGGAATCAGCTGCTAACCCTGTTTATCACTCGTTCCTCAAAAGACGAGTCTTCTTTAAGCTCTTTTCAACTGACTCGTAAAATATGAAAAGATTTCCGAGTCCTTGGCCTTCCAGCTCGTTAAAAGGACGGGAAGAGCTATCCCTCCTCTAGATTTTAATCTTTTTGGACCTGAGGGATTATTGCACAAAAAGATCGAGCACTTGTTTTGTTCGGCTCGTTAAAACTATCGAAAACTCATCCCTTCTGTATTGTTTTATACTTTTTCGGACTTAAAGGATTAAATGACGAAAAAGGAATTTTGGAGTTAACTTTATGTACCTTTTCAGACTCTCTAAAAATGAAAAGGACCGAGTTATCCTTGTCGTTAGACTCGTTAAAATCATTAAATAGCGGCAAACTTGTCTTTAGACAAGAACGAGTTTCACTATTGCTAGGCTCGTTAAAACATAGCGATGGGCTTGCCCGAAGGGCAGGTTATAGAACAAGCATATGTTATCCTCCTCAAGCTTGACAAAAATAAAGAGGTACTGGTCAGCAATGACTGGGGAAAAATTGGGAGAAACTAAAGAAAACTTTGATGGTAGCAAGTCGCTCTTGAACATGACACTTTTCCTCCGTACCACAATCGGGTTGGGTTGTTTCATTCACCGGTCACATCCATGGTCTCTCCATACCATCCATATTTGGGGTAATGCTACCGATCCATCGTATCAGTGTCGCCACATGTTCAAGAGAAGTCGTTCAGAAAATTCAACCGTGTCCCATCCACTGCCATACATTATCCTTCATCCTTTCATGACTGCCACCCTGAATCATATGTCACAGATCGTTTTCACCTCCATTAAAATCATTAGCTCCGTTCTGTGTCACTGATGTGGGATTCATTAAGGCCCTCCTTTGACGGACCGCTTCTTGTCGACATCAGCTCATTATCCAAGAAGTTGATCTAGGAACAACCCCTTCAGTACTTTGAAGCTTGCATGCCACAATGGCAAGTTTCTCACTTCCGGCGACAGGTATACATCAATGACCTTCGACCGAAAGATTTTGCGTGGTGTTCGATGCCAAGTCCTTTATTCACACCACGTGAATTGTACTGCAGTACCTTGAGGGTCATTATCATTATCGGTGATTCCTCTCGCGCTCGTTAACGGTTTACATCATTGACCGGTAATCAAGCGATGTCTTTCCATGTTCGACTTCAGAACATTTCTCACATGGATCGACTTGTACTTAGAGTGAAGATCGAATGAGTTTGAAGACCCCGGATCTAGTTTCATCCATCCGGGCTGCGATATATATTCAGGAAAAATAAAGACATTGACATGTACATCATTGCAGCAGATAATCATCCTACTCAAAGGATGATAATTTCATCAAACTTATCAGTCTACCATCAGACGATTGTCTGTTCTATGTACAGAAAAATGAATTTATAAAGCTGAGCATGGGAATGCCCGCCTCAGCTAGATCATGAAAGCAGTATGAAAAATAATGTATTGTATTGTATCTTATTACAGGTCTCCTCTCAGCATTGGATGAACTTCGGATCCCCCTGATAAAGCATTTCGCCCGATAAACAGCCTCATACTTTAGGGGGCAACTGTTATAGACATTTTTGTGCCTTACAGCATTGAGCATGAAATGTCCATAATCTAAGGGATCCAAAGTCCCTAAACATGTTGTTCCTACCCCTAGAGGAACAAGGCTAACAAACCACAGCAATTCACAGAAGTTCTCCACCAGAAACTGCTCAAAAATAAGTCAATTCAGGATCATTTCAGTGGCTACACTAGCTGTTTGCGCTGAATGTCAAAGCCAACACTGGCTACCTACGCTGAACGAGAGTGGACATGTGGCAGGCTCATTTCTCAAGGTGTCAAAACCCAGGAAGCTTCCAAAATGACACTTGCCTCAGGGAATTCGACTGGTGATGAGTAAGAGGTTCCAAATCTCCAAGTGGAAGCAAGAACCTCCAAGTGGACTCAAGAACTGACAGAGGGAGAGGACACTAGTCAGATCTCAAGCTGACTCATCCTCTCTCCAAACATCTATATATGGATCTCTCCTCCATGAGATCTAGAGGCTGGAATTTTGTTATTGCAAAGAATTGTTGTTGGTTTGAGATTGGAATCATTGGGTGCTTAATGCTTTGAAGGGGGTGAAGATAGGAATTCCATTTGCTGGGAAGGAGATGCTGGATTGGAGCCCTCTGGGTTGTATCTCTTCCTGAACCTTGTTATTCATCAATAAAGCTATCTTGGTTTCTCCTATATGCTGATGTATTTTTGATGTATGAATGCATTAGTATGTTTAGTTTATTTCTAATCCTAAACTAGTTATGAATGTGAATATCTGTCTTTGTGTAGTGTTCTTCTCTTGTCGCAAGTAGCTGTTCTCTTGTCGCAAGTAGCTGTTCTCTTGTGATCTTGCAAGAACCTGTTGAAGCTGGACAAGCAAGAAGGCAAGTAGCTGTGAACTCCCAAAGAGAAGAGAGACCGGATCGAGGGACAAACGGAAGACACCGGTAAGTCTATTGATCTCTCTTCTTTCACATTTCATAAAGGAAGAAACCAGAATAGCTGTACTCGTTTGTTGCTAAGGCACTGTCACACCTTAGGTGGATAGGATCGTCCTGCATAGGCATTTTTCCCCACAACAATTAGGATTCTAGTGATAATGATTAACCCACCTACCATCTTCTAGTGCACCCCATTACAATTTCAAATCGAGATAAGGATGCACTAAGAGCCAAACTAGGAGAGGAAGCATATAAAGAACGGTTGAATTAGCCACATATTAAATTCCCATTACGTCTAGATTCACCAATTAGGAATGACTACAACAATAGTATTGGTTGAAAATAATGGATTTGAGACTTCTGCTATCTGCATTATGTGTGGTTATATCTTCCGGATCCATCGCATTTTGTTGTTTGTTTCGAACCGTCCTCTGTGGTTCATCATCAGGATTTCAAATCCTGATGATGAACCACAGAGGATGGTTCAACACAAACAACAAAATGCGATGGATCCGGAAGATATAACCACGAACAATAGTATTTCTTTATCACAAGTTGGAAATGGAATCAATCAAATAGAGATTGGTATGGATGATTACTTACGAGATACAACTACTATGAAGAAAATGTTATTAGATGCATTCCAGAATTGTAATGTCCCTTCCTAAATTATTTTGGAACAAGATTTATTTCTACATTTCGGGGGCCAATTTTGGTGAAGACAAGGCCCATTTGATTTTTTATAGAAGACTTAGGAGTTATATGCAAGTTAATTGTATTTTATTTTTTTTGTTAATGATATGTGGGGACCACCCACATAAGAAATACGCACTCCCTAAACCAATGATTCGAAATGCATGAGAGGGAAGAAAAGGCAAGAAGAAAGGCTCTACGAAAGTTATAAAAGGAAGGCAACACACTTCATTTGGCATTCTTGGCTTATTGAATTTGATTCTCTTGCTCAAGATGTTTAGCAAGACTTTTCCAAGCAGAGAACTGACCCTTTCTTTGGGGGACTTCGAGCATCACCTTGAGAGGTTCATCCATTATCATCCGGAGGAGATTTGTAGAGATATTTCCAGCATTTGTATTCAGTTCGCCCTGGCAGTGCGTATTTTTGGAGGACGCAGTAGTGGGTCTAGTGTGGCCATTGCAGCATTCTTATGGAGGGATATTGTCAGGAGAAATTAGGAGAAGAAGGCTCAATATATTTGTTGTTTATTGGGTGAGTTTGAGGGTTGGAAGTGGCAGCAATATTCAGGAGTGATTTTACAGACTCTATGGCCAGCGCAGAAGAGAGAAACTGGGCATACGTGGGAGATAGAGTTTCATCCATTGGGGCTATTGCTTGCTGGGAGAAATAAGGGAAGTATTGGTGGAGTTGATTGCTACATTTAAGAAGTGTCTCGGGAGAATTTTGCTGGTGATTTGACAGGGAGCGTACTTCAACAACTATTGGAAATCATAGGGATTTTGGGGGTCGATTTTGGAAGGTAAAAACCAGGCCAAACCATTTCTAGGATTTTCTCAGTTTTTTACAAGGACCTCAAAAATAATTTTGCATAATTTTATGAGTATCAGAGGTGGGTTTTTTAGCCATATCTTTGCAGCAAAAAATAAACAATTGTTGGGGACTGCGCAATTCCTTTTGGGGGTCGATTTTGGGAGGTTAACATGAGGCCAAACCATTTCGACGTTTTGTGGGTTTTTCCTGAGGAGCCTAGATATAAATTTGCAAAATTTTCTGAGCACGGAGGTGGGGTTTTCAGCCATATCTTTGCAGCAAGTAATGCAGAATCGATGGGGACTGCGCAGTGCGGAAGTTGGTTAGTTGATTGTAGCTCTGAGTTGTCATTGCTTCATCTGGGATTTTCTCCGCTTGCCTTTGAGGCAAGCCCAGGTGCATTCCTTCCATATTTTGTACTCTTGCACCAGTTTATAATAAAATGGCTCAGCCGCTTCCCTATTTCTGATAATTATGGGCTTTTTCTAATTGTTTTGAAATTTCTGTGGTGAAAATTGATATTTTATTTGATATCACTATTTTTCCTATTTTAGAACATTATAGCAGTTGATGAGCCTCGGTATTGCAACAAGAATGCTGCAACTCCCAAGGCTACCAACTTTAATTATCAACCCGGGGTTCATACAAACTTAAGAGATATCGACACTATTTGTGCAGCATACAATGTGCCATTCCCTTGTTGTCATGATGTAATGGAGTGAATGTAATAAAATCATATCCTGAACTAATTGCAGAAAATGAAATGCTCGAAATGGAAACCTTAACCTATTGCAAAAAAGAAAATACAAGGAAAGAAACCTATTCTAATTGCATAAAGTAAAGATCGTGAACTAAATGTACACCATTAAATTTCAAAGAGTTTAGATCCACTAACAGGGTTTAATGGATGTGGCAATCAAGAAAATCATCATTGTATTATCCAATTCATAAATTTGACCATTAACCCAAATCGTTGAAATGTTTTGCATGGGTAAAGAGGCAAGTCCTAAGTGGTCTCTAATCTTCCCTAATCATTGATTTAGATCCTAGGGGTCTTGATTCAACCCTAAGGGATGAAAACCAAGCTTCTGGAGCAAATCTGGGCAAGTATACACCATTGAAGAGTACTACAAGAAACAGCAGATTTATTGCAACAAGCTATAATTCACCAAATGACCAAGAAAATCAACTCAAAATTGGATGGGACAAATTGTTTTATTGACTAGGATGTCTTAGGTCTCCATTCCAAGTGGAATTACTCAAAAATACCTTTCTTAACCCATGCTAAAAAATAACAAAAAATTACTAGTCTAAAATCTAGAAATTTAAGAACTAGTGAGCTAGTAAATCTATCAAATGCCTAACATAATCAAGTGAAAATTCAATGGGATAATTTTTGTTACTAACTAGAATTATTTTGTGATCTAATGCAAGTGGAATCAACTTGATTGAAGCTCGTTAGAATGCTGTAAAAAATAGCATAAATTTACTGTCATTTGCCACAATGGACTTCCAGACATCTAGATTTGGGAATAAGCAAGCTAATCCAAGTAGCTCAATGATTACTATGACCTTCCAAAGTTGTTCCAACAATGAAATGATGCTTTTTATCCTAAAAAAGAACTTAATTCAACCATTTAACCCAATCCTACAATAGGAAATCATCAATACTAAATGCAGAAATAAAAGATAAGAACAAGAGATGCATGTGAATAAGAAGTGAAAGGAAGGAAAGTAAATAATATAAAAGGGCTCTGAGACTCCTAGGATGGCAAAGCCCAAGGAAACTCAGAGTCCTATGAAGGAGATCAAGATTTAGAAGCTGAACATGGCACCAATATTCATTATTTCCATTAATACAATTACATCCCTACAAGAAATGAAAGTGGAGCTGCAAAAATATGAGTTCTCTCCACAAGAAGACTAAGCAAAAACAACACCTAGAGGCAAATTCGACTAGGTACTTATACAAAATGATTAGGAATCATTCCCCATGAAAGGAGGAAGTTTTCCCACCCAAATCCCTTGATTAGTGGATCTGGTTCCCAATACTATGAATCTGCATTAAATGGTAGGGAACACATTCCTATATTTTCTCAATCATTGGAGCTCCACAATATATGCCATAATTCCAGAATATCTTATTGATTTTTTATTTAATATTGATCCTCCTGTAGGAGGGAGTAGGTCCCTAGATTATCTCCTCCTCCAAATCTTCATAATCTGCTCAATATTCTTACAATATTCCACATAAATAAATAATATTAGGCACAAATATGCAATTATCCACAAACCTTCCTAATGAACATATTAAAGTTAAAAATACATTATCTAATGCAATAAGAAAGGTTTAATGTACTGAAGGATGGTCAAATGGGCCTTAATTTATCTGTAATTTAGATGCATGGACCTTAATTTATATATAATTTAGAGGCCCATCATACCCCCCTTCTGAAAGTGTTGCTCATCCTGTGAGCAACTTAGTGACCTCATTGTGCCTGATTCATGGCCCTGGTGGCCTCTCTCTTGTGCATTCCACAGTTCTTTCTCTTAAGAATCTTGGTTGTAAGTTCTGCAAGGACAAGCACAAAAATGTACTTGTTCTTTTCATGATTGTTTAACAGTCTTTCAAGCAAAAAAAATAACTTTACTCTTTGCAAGTGAACTATGTTGGCTTGTAGATCCACTTCATTCATATCCTCTCCCTTGAAACCTTCATTCCATTTTTACTCATTTTTCCAAAATTATTTGTGCATAGAAAACATCACAGTGCTTCTTGAAACCATTAGCCTGCCTTCTTCCCCTTATACAAGATGAGTTCTTGAATATTTTTAAGTTTGGAGAAGTCTTCCACATCATTTTCCAACCTCTTGCTACCTTTTTCCACCATTTGGACACCTCTGAAACCTTCAAAACACCTATAGATGAGAACTAGGACATCATGTAGTAATTCCTGTAGTAACTATAGGAAACCCTATAGCAACCTTTAGTAACTACATGAAACCCGTAGCAGCTTGTTTAGACTTGTTTTCAGCAGAAATGATAGTTTGAGCCTAGCATAGGCCCTCAACTTGACTTCCATGCCTTTATCTCCTTCCTATAACATCTTTGAGGCCTTGGTAAAAAGCTAGAAAGAGATTAGAGACCTCTTGGAAAGCCTCTTTTCATCACTACAGTTTGAGTTCTATTTTGATGGTGAATGCCTTCTTTCCTTTTGTTGCCTTCTTCTTCTCTTTTGTGGCCTAGATGATTGCCTAATGGCCTTGGAGTTCTATGTTTTGATTAGGTCTCTCTTAGGCACTACCATTTTTGTTTTTAGCACAATTTGTCCTTTCTTCCTTCTTGTAGGAGTATTTTGTCTTCCTGTAGGAGTCATTCCTCCTCTTTTAGGATCTTCTAACTGTATGAGAGTGATGAGAAATGAGGTAAAGGGTTTGGAGGATGATGCTAGGGCTCAGAGGGAGTAGTGTAGGTTTGTGAACATGGAGAGGATGTGATGTGTGTGTTTTTTTAAAGAAATTTTCAGGGTGAGACATAGTGTAGGGTTTGTTCTTGAAAAATATTAATTTTTTTATGAAATGGTATGTACAAATGATGGATAGATGGTGGATATGAAGTGGATGGAGGGCTTGGAGTGTTGTGGTGACTTGGACTTTGCATAAATTTCTTCTTTTAAATGTTGTCCCCATTCCTCGAAATCATCACCCTTCCTAATTTGATTTTTCCACATTGCATGGGTGAAGGAGTGAGCTGCAATTAACTAGTTGAAGGTGGCCGAGACTGTTGACCCATCTTTAGCTTATAAAACCTCATCCTTCATGCATTGAGAACAAATTTCTAACTATAATATGCTTAAGAGAAGAGGTCAATAATATTGCATACATGTACCTACCTGATGGTTGTTGGAGAGACATGCATGTTGTTGCTGAGTTGATGATCGATCCATGGTCCTCTGAAGGTGATAATTTCCTTTGTTTGCTTCTGCACAGGTCTTCATAGCTTGGAGATTCTAAACCTTTGTCTTCTAGTTACCATGAGCAAGCTATATTAGCTAAATCCGGCCTTATTGGAGTGTTGAGCTTGGCCATGGGTGATGTTCACCTTCTCTATACCTTATTCCACCATTAGACACCTTTCCCATACTTTATTTCACCTTTCGTACCTTCCTATAGCTTTCAACATGTTTCCTGTAGTAAACTAGGACATCCTGTAGTACTATAAGAAACCTTGTAGCAGTTTGTTCAAACCCATATCTCCCAAATGGTATATTGGATTGAATTGAAATTTTTTGAGCATGTTTCCATCATCCTTATGTACCTCCCCATAAAACAGCTTTGCAATTGGATGCACAAATATAGAGAAAATTCAAAAATGGTTGTAGGTGATGGAGGTTGATTTCTCGAAAACTGTGCACCGGAATTTTCTGAAATTGCTTGGGCATGTTACCATCATCCAGATGCATATCCCCATGAAACAAATTTGCAAATGGATGCACGAATATCAAGAAAATTCAAAAATTGTTGTAGGTGATGGAGGTCGATTCCGCGAAAATTGTGCACTGGAATTTGTTGAAATTTCTTGAGAGTGTTACTATCATCCATATGCATCTCCACCTAAAACAGCTTGGAAAATGGATGCATGGTTTTCAAGATATGACAAAAATAATTTTATGCTCTATGTATTTATGTTTCCTGTAGTAAAATAGAGCATTCATGTAGTATTTTAGGACAGCAAGGAAAATGAATGGGAAAAGCTTGGGAATGATGGGTGGATGGTGTAAATAGATGAGGGTGATGGATTGGCATGGACTTGGCCCTTCTGGAGCATCTAAGAAAAAGAGGAGAAAGTCCAAGTTTGACTTCCTTTGACTATAATTTTGACCAATTTTTTCTTTTTTTGGTGCCAACTTGTTTTTGTTGCTTGCAAATGTTGGAGAGCACCTACATTCATGAGAGAGATACATGGAGCAAAGATTTTGATTTTGTATTCTTTTTTTTCTTCTAGGCCTACTAGCCGCCTCAATGAAGTTTTCAACTAGTAGGTTTGCCTAAGCACCTCAAAGGTGGTTTTCACCTAGGATCTTTTATTTTTCTCTTTTTTCTCTTTTTTCCAACCCATTGACCACCTCATGGAGGTTTTCAATCAATGAGCCAATCTTAGACGCCTCAAAGGAGGTTTTCACTTGACTTTTTTTTTTTTGCCACTGAATTTTAATTTTTTATTTCTTTTCCTATCCTACTGTACTTGAAAAAAACAAAATCATTTTCAAGTGTAGGAATACTTCCAATGAAGCCAAGTGCACATCGAGATGACAAATAAACTGATGTTTAGACTTGAAATATACGCTTTGACAGGTCCCTGCATATGAGAGACCACCTTCTTTGATTGAGATGAGATCAAGCAAAGTTGAAGAAGAGAGTATTGTTGCAACTTACTGATTGTATGGAACCATATTTCAATAGAGTTGTGATGCCTCTTGTTCACTTGTTGATTTGGATCGTCTTGAATGTCTTCTTCTTCCATGAAATTCATATCTTCTTCTTTTTGTTGATTATTCTCTTGAACACATAGAGGCTCTGATGGTGAACATGAGGGAAATTTCTCAATCTCTGATGTTGAAGTCTGATCTTCATCAAGTGCAGTCCATGATCCTTTGGTCTTCTCACTTGAATCTTCTTCTTCTGGATGTGGTCCTTCAATGACATCAATAGAATACCTTTTTTGCATTATCTTTCCTAATCTAAGATGAATATCATTTAGATCAAGAGGAGATGTTTGGAAGTTTTGTACCTCAGGATTATAAGTGGGTTGAGCTACTTCCTTGTGTAGGTTTGGAAATGGTGGTACGGGTAGTTGAGTAGGAGTGGCTATTTGAGATGGATGTGGTTGGGGTTGTGGTTGTGGTGGAGGTGGATGGTAGGGATAACATGGAGTTTAGTATGGAGGATATTAAGGAAAATATTGAGGATATTGTGGATGGCTCCCATAAGTTCACTTAGATGCTAAGAATTTATGTTTTAAAGTTATCAAGCAAATTTCCAAGTTTAGATTGACTTACCAATCTTGATGCTGATTAACTTACTCTTTCCCCTCCTCTTGATATGTGTTTGCATGTTTCACAAATTTCTTCAAATGATAATTGGTATACATCACCTCTACTCATGAGATCAAGAATATCAATCCACTCATCCCTAATTGTTCTAAGTAAGAGGGTTTTTAGTGTGTCAGATCCTAAATGATGTAATTTTCCCCTCTTAACATTGTACATGAACCTCTCTATTAAATCCTCAAGGCTCTTATCTTCTTTTTAATTCATTCTAAATATTTATTCTTTAAGATAATGATCTTTGTATTTTTCTAGAAATATATTTTGCATATCATTCCATGATCTTATTGAATTAGTCTCTAAACTCATGAACCATTTAAGAGCTCTATCCTTTAATGTTGCTGGAAACAATCTCAATTTTTGAGTGTTTAATAAGTAACCATAAGATCTACAAAGGATCTCAAATTCAAAAAGAAAGGTTTATGGATCTTCTGACCTTAAACCATGAAAATTTGGAAGAAAATATGGAGGGATGTTCTTCATATGCACACTGACATCAGTATCTTGAATGGGAAATCCAAGAGGATCTTCTCCATTGTCATCATTTCCATCCATTTCTTCTTCCTTATCTACCATCTCTTCTTCTTCTACCTGCAAAAATGAATGGTGATGTGCCTCTTACTGCACCACATCGTCAAATGGGGGGGTTGGTGTTGGAGAAGCATTTTTAATCATTTTTTTGAATAAGAATGTTAATACAATGCAATTTTTTGTTTTTGAAATGAAATATGCCTAATGATTTTTTTTGTTTATACAGAAAGTAAAAAAAATGAATCAACTAGGGAAGAAGGAAATGCATACTTTAACACCTCCCTGACAACGACGCCAAAAAGTGATGAGCCTCGGTATTGCAACAAGAATGTTGCAATTCCCAAGGCTACCAACTTTAATTATCAACCCGAGGTTTGTAGAAACTTAAGAGTTATCGACACCATATGCGCAACATACAATGTGTCCTTCCCTTGCTATCATGATGTAATGGAGTGAATGTAATAAAATCAAATCCTAAACTAATTGCAGAAAATGAAATGCTCGAAATGGAAACCTTAACATATTGCAAGAAATAAAATACAAGGAAAGAAACATATTCTAATTGCATAAAGTAAATATCATGAGCTAAATGTACATGATTATATTTCAAAGAGTTTATATCCATTAACAAGGTTCATTGGATGTGGCAATCAAGAAAATCATCATTGTATTATCCAATTCATAAATTTGTCTATTAACCCAAATCGTTGAAATGTTTTGCATGGGTAAAGAGGCAAGTCATAAGTGGTCATTAGTCTTCCCTAATCATTTATTTAGAGCCTAGGAGTGCTGATTCAACCCAAAGGGACAATAACCAAGCTTCTTGAGCAAATCTGTGCAAGTATATACACGTTGGAAGTGATCCAAATGGATCCTAGAAAACCCTCTAAGTCTTCTAAAGATCAAAACTATAGCATGAGAAGAACTTTTAGAAAAGTCGGATAACACTATTGGGAGGCAAAAACATAAAGAAAACAATGAAATTAAGCCTATTGGAAGTCAATGGAGCAATGCACAGGAGCCATCGGATCTGGCCGATCAACGGTCCAGATCCGATCGACAAATCGCAATCGTTGATGGCAAGCGGAGTCTATCAGTGGAGACCACATGGAATATGTGACAGCAATTAGTAGGGTCAACAAGGGCTGTGAATCAAGCGCACAGATCAACGGCCCAAGTTGAATCGCAATATCGCTTCGGCAAACCATAGAGGAGTGCTTACAAAAGGCCCGAGGGTATGTGTGATATGTGATTGCGATCAATCGCATCGCAACATCACATCAGAGCATTACAATAGAGCGAGGTCGATATAGACCTAACTCGTGATAGCTGGACCCGATGGAGAAATAGGTGACATTTCATATATTTTGAGATCCAGAAAATGGCATTTTCCTTTGTATTTCCATTTTTCGTTAAATAAACAAAATACGAAGGAAATGTGCCGATGCAATGGAACCAGACTCGAAAGGGTTTATGAATGTAAATATATAATATTTCAAGTCTGTCTAAAGCCATTTTTCTAGGTTTTTCAATGTTTTCATGTATTTTTAAAATACAAAGGGAAATCACGAAACAAGCTGGATTTCAGGCGGGCCGTAGGCGGTAAGTGCTTTTGGTCGGGCTTCGCCCCAGCCCATACACTGGTTGCCACGTGTCCAAGCCCTGGAGAGAGAAAACCACCCTTTTCGGGCAGTTAACTCCCATATGCATGAGCCACCCGAAATGAAACTCAGTCGTTGGATCAAGATCTCTTAGATCAACGGTGGAGATGTGATAAGCGACATAAGTAGACCCAATAGGAGTTATAAGGTGGAATTTATAATATTGCAAATCCGATAAACAGCATATTGGCAAATTTTCACAATTTTACGTGTGTTTCTCTGTGTAAACAGAGAACGACCATTCTTGGGATTTCAAAGGCATCGATGGACCATTCCGTTATAGAACAGGTGGCCACCATCCCTGAAGGCGTTTAGCAATGATTGCTAACGCTCAGAGGGAGATTCAAGCAGCCAGAGGCCGAAAGCCAGAGAGCCTAAGAAGGGGAAACAAACAGACAGCGCTGATTGGCTTTAAAGCCACAGAAGACAGAGACAAACAATGTTGAGACAGAGAGAAAATAGAGATAGAGAGTCAGTGAGGAGAGTCTGTGTACTCAGAAATACTTGGGGGATCCAAGTGAAGCCTTGTTGTTTTGTATCTATTGTGTGAGACTCAAATTGAGCTCACTTTTGTAAAAACTCTGCTTCTGAAGACATAATAGAGAGGTCACCACTGAAGGTTGAACCAGGAGACGTAGCCCAGTAGTGTTGGGTGAAATCCTTATTAAACTTGTTGTGTTTATGTGTGTTTGTCTATTATGTTCTTTAACTGCTTCATTGTCTATGTATTTCACAATCTTATCGATCCATTGCACAAAGTAACATAGGCAAATCCATGCACATGAGTCTGTAATACCTTAATAATTGTCTAATATCTCATTATCAGATCAAGTGGTATCAGAGCTTTAGGTTTGCTAAGGTTAGACAAGCTTGTGCTGGATTGTTGAATGCTAACTAGGTCAAAGCTCAAATTAGGAGAAGGAGAACTGGTTGAGTCTAATCTAGAAATTGGAAGAGTCTATCCTCGGAAGGAAATGGCAGAAGAAATTCCCTTGGAATTAGACTCTTAGTTCATGGACAGATTCATGACCATGCAAGCCATGGTAGAAGAGATGTATCAAGAATTTAAGAAAGGTCGAGGTGAAAGTACTTCAACCTCCAAACAAGACAAAGGAACATAGGAACCTCTTCTATATGGCCATTTAGAAAGCAAAGGGAAAATGGAAGAGCCTCCTCTATCAACACCTCCTTCTAGCCCTGAAAATAAAAAGAAGAAAACATCTTTGATTAAATTAGATGTAGAATTTGATTTTCCAATATATGATGGAGAATTAAACGTAGAAAAGCTAGATAATTGGATTAGACATATTGATGTATATTGCAGGGTGCAGAACATCTATTCAGAAAGGAGAAAGATTCATCTGGCCAGCCTTCGCCTTGGAGGAACTGCCCTAGTGTGGTGGGAAGGCAGGACACAAGCTGATTTGAAGAAGCATGGTAAAATTCTTTCTACCTAGAGTGAATTTGTTTCTGCCATTCAAAAATAATTCTATCCACTAGCTTATATGCAACAAGCAATGATGAGTTGGCAAACTCTTCGCCAATTAAAGGGGCAAAGTGTACCAAGCTATACCCAGGAATTTAAAAAAAGAGCTTTAATTCTAGGCATTTCTCTAGAATCACCTAAAACTTTGTTGAAGTATATAGGTGATCTACATAGCTATTTGAGGCACACCATTCTCATGTTTAACCCTACTAGCATAGATGAGGTATCAGTTTAGGCTACACATCTAGAGGCTAGAGGCAAGAATGTGAACCCAGAGATTGGGGGATCATCAAAACCCACTACAACCAAGAACAAGGAAAAGAAGAAGCAAAAATGGAAACAAAGGAAGGAAAACATTGTACAAAAAGGCAAACCTTCATGCACTCACTGCAAGAAGGATGGACATGTTGATGCACATTGCTGGTCTTTGCACTCGAAGCTGAAACCCAAGAAGTTTGATGGAAAGAAGAAGAAGACTAATGCTGCTATTCAGAAATATTTGGGTTCGGACTCAGGTGATGAAACAACAGTCACAGCCACAGCTATAAAAGGTTATCTGCTTTAGAGAATGTAGAGATCAAGAAGCAGGTACAGGATTTGCTCGATAAAGGGTTCATAAGACCAAGCACATCACCATGCAGATCTCCAATTGTGTTGGTGAGGAAGAAAGATGGTTCGTAGAGAATGTGCATTGATTACAGAGCACTGAATAAAATAACGATCAAGAATCGTTATCCTCTTCCTCGCATTGATGATCTATTAGATCAGCTGAAAGAAGTTGTTTACTTTTCCAAGTTGGACTTGCATAGTGGCTATCATCAGGTCAGAGTAGCAGAACAAGATGCATGTAAGACTGCTTTTAAGACAAAGCAAGGGCTATATGAATGGCTATTTATGCCTTTTGGCTTAACTAATGCTCATGCCACTTTCATGAGAGTTATGAATGATGTACTCCGACCTTTTATTGATGATTTTGTAATTGTATATTTAGATGACATTCTTATTTTCAGTAAAACATGGGAAGAACATTTGAAGCATGTAAAGAAGACTCTAGATGTTTTGAAAAAAGAAAATCTCTATGTGAAGTTATCAAAATGTGAATTCAGCAAAACATCTTTAAATTATTTGGGTCATATTGTAGGGGGTGGTGAATTGAATATAGATCCCTCTAAGGTTGAAGTCAATGTGAACTAGCCTAAACCCAAATCTGCTACAGAAGTTAGGAGCTTCCTAGAAGCAGCACAATATTGGAGAAAGTTTATTGCTAACTTTTCCTTGATTGCAGCTCCCTTATATGCTTTAACAAGATTGAACAAGGTGTTTCAGTGGGGAGGCAAACAGCATAAAGCCTTCAACACCTTGAAAGAAAAAATTAGTACAGCACCAATACTAGCATTGCCAGATCTTCAAAGACCATTTGAGATTGAAACAGATGCCAGTGACTATGCCATGGGAGCAATGTTGATGCAACACGGTAAACCCATATGTTATCATTCTGAGACATTTAATTCTGTAGTAGTTAATTATCCCACGTATGATAAAGAATTGTATGCATTAGTGCAAAGTGTGAAAAGGTGGAAACATTACCTATTGGGCAAAGAAATAATTATACATAAAGATCATCAACCACTTCAATATTTGCACTCACAAACTAAATTGCAGCAATCAAGACACTATAGGTGGATGGGTTTTCTACAACAGTTTCATCTTGTCATCAGATATAAGAAATGCATACACAATAAGGTTGCAGATATGTTATCCAGACCAATCATAAATGCATCTATTATACTTAAGCATAACTCAGTATTGCATGAAAGCTACATGGAACAATATGCTCAAGATGTAAATTTTAAAGATGTATATGCAACTTTAAGTCATGGCAAACAAATAGAAGAATTGGATTATCATGTTAAGGATCAACTCTTATATAATTTTGGAAAGTTATGCATTCCTCAAACTGAAAGAGTTAACATAATCCAAGAAGCGCATCCTTCTCTAATATCAGGTCATTTTGGTGTAAGTAAAACAGTTGCATAGTTGCAAAGGTTCTGTTATTGGCCAAGAATGCATGAAACAGATTCTAGATATATTAAAGGGTGTACCATATGTGCTAAAAGAAATCCCAACAATAGAAAACTAGGCTTGTACACTCCACTTCCAGTTCCCTCTCATCCTTGGGAAAGTGTTTCCATGGACTTTGTTGGGGGATTGCCAAAATCTAGAAAAGGTCATGATTATTTATATGTTATTGTGGACAGGTTCAGCAAAATGTGTATTTTAATACCTTGTAACAAGCAGATTACATCTGAGCAAACAGCAAAGTTGTTCTTTCAGCATGTATGGGTTCATTTTGGGTTACCCACTTCTATTGTATCTGATCAAGATTCTCGTTTTGTTGGGAATTTTTGGTCAAGACTATGGGAGTTTATGGACACCAGATTGAAGAAAAGCACAGCGTTTCATCCACAAACAAATGGCCAAACAGAGGTGGTCAATAGGACAGTGATCCAGTTGCTCAGAAGATATTTTAGCAAGCATCCCAAGCTTTGGGATGAACATTTGTGTTATGTGCCACATGCTTACAACCGTCCCAAGCACTCTTCTACACACAGATCTCCTTTTGAGACTTGTTTTGGTTTTATACCAAGGTCTCCCTTGGATTTTGTCTTTAGTAAAGACATAGCAGTTGATGGACACAGTGATGTGGACAAAGCAACCAAGTTCATTGAACATATCCAAGAAATTCACCTGGCAGTGCAGGAATAGCTGGAAAGAAGCCAGACCAAGTATAAGGCAAGGCATCACAAGAATCAAATTGAGCATAGCTTCCAAGTTGGTGATCAAGTCTGGCTGTACATCAGCAAAGACAAAATGCAAGGTGAAGGTAAGAAGCTGAAGCTAATAAGGTATGGGCCTTTCAAGATACTTGAGAAAATTGGTGAGAACACTTTTCGACTTGATTTGCCAGGTTATATGCATATCTATTCAGTCATTAATGCAGAGAACTTGAGACTATATGAACCTTCATTGATTGAAGATCCCGAAGAACAAAGTCATATTCCTTCTATTGATGATCTGTTGCTTGAATATCTCAATGAGTTGCAGGAAGATACAGTTCTGGACAGGAAGGTGAGAACTACGCATAGAGGGGATGTTGAGTACCTAAGAATCAGACTCAAGGGTTCAAAACCAAGCAATGCAAGATGGATAGAGATTGGACAAGTGAGGAAGTTGTATCCTCACTTGGTTGATGCTTAAAAACCAATTTTTGGTGGTCCAAGAGCTTTTTCAATGGGAAGGCGTGATCCAAATGGATCCTAGAAAACCCTCTAAGTCTTCTAAAGATCAAAACTATCGCATGAGAAAAACTTTTATAAAAATCGAATAAGACTATCGGGAGGAAAAAACATAAAGAAAATAGTGAAATGAAGCCTATTAGAGGTCAACAGAGCAATGCACAAGAACCGTCGGATCTAGCCGATCAATGGTCCATATCCGATCAGAAAATCACAATCGGCGGTGGTAAGTGGAGGCTATCGGCAGAGACCACATGGAATATGTGACAGTGATCAGCGGGGTCAATGAGGACCATCGATCAAGCATGCAGATCGACAGACCAAGTTGAATCGAAATATCGTGTCGGCAAACCACAGAGGAGCACTTACAAACGGCCCGGGGGTATGTGCGATATGCGATTGAGATAAATCGCATCGCAACATCGCATCGGAGCATTACAATGGAGTGGGGCCAATATAGACCTAACTCGTGATAGCCAGACTCGATGGAGAAATGGGTGACATTTCATATATTTGAGATCGGGAAAACGGCATTTTCCTTTGTATTTTTGTTTTTCGTTAAATAAATGAAATACGAAGGAAATGTTCTGATGCGATGGAACCGGACCTAAAAGGGTTTATGAATGCAAATATATAATATTTTAAGTCCGTCTAAAGCCATTTTTTGAGGTTTTTCAATGTTTACATGTATTTTTAAAATACAAAGGGAAATCATGAAACAAGCGGGATTTCGGGCAGGCCGTAGGCGGTAAGTGGTTTTGGTCGGGTTTTTCCTGAGCCCATACACTCGCTGCCACGTGTCTAGGCCCTGTAGAGAGAAAACCACCCTTTTCAGGTGGTTAAATCCCATACGCATGAGCCGCCTTAAATGAACCTCAGTCGTTGGATCAAGATCTCTCAGATCAACAGTGGAGATGCGATAAGCAACATAAAGGCTGACCCGATAGGAGTTATAAGGCAGAATTTATAATATTGAAAATCCGATAAATAGCAGATTGGCATATTTTCAATCTTTTACATGTGTTTCTCTGTGTAAATAGAGAACGACCATTCTTGGGATTTCAAAGGCATCGATGGACCATTCTGTTACAAAACAGGTGGCCACCATCCCTGAAGGCATTTAGCAATGATTGCTAATGCTCAGAGGGGGATTCGAGCGGACAGAGGCCGGGAGCCAGAGAGCCCAAGAAGGGGAAACAAATAGACAGTACTGATTGGATTTAAAGCCATAGAAGACAGAAGATAGAGACAAGTAGTGCTGAGACAAAGAGAAAACAGAGACAGAGAGTCAGTGAGGAGAGTCTGTGTACTCAGAAAGACTTGGGGGATCCAAGTGAAGCCTTGTTGTTTTGTATCTATTGTGTGAGACTCAAATTGAGCTCACTTCTGTAAAAACTCTACTTCTGAAGACATAATAGAGAGGTCACCACTGAAGGCTGGACCAGGAGACGTACTCCAGGAGTGTTGGGTGAACTCCTTATTAAACTTGTTGTGTTTATGTGTGTTGATCTATTATGTTCTTTAACTGCTTCATTGTCTATGTATTTCGCAATCTTATCGATCCATTGCACAAAGTAACATAGGAAAATCCATGCACATGAGTCTGTAATACCTTAATAATTGTCTAAGATCTCATTATCAAATCAAAAAGAGTACTACAGAAAACAACAGATTTACTACAGGAAACTATAATTCACTGAATGACCAAGAAAATCAAATCCAAATTAGATGGGACAAATTTTAATATTGACTAGGATGTCTTAGGTCTCCATTCCAAGTGGAATCACTCAAAAATACCTCTATTAACCCATGCTAAAATATAACAGAAAATTACTAGTTTAAAATCTAGAAATTTGAGAACTAGTGTGCTAGTAAATCTATCAAATGCCTAACCTAATCAAGTGAAAATTCAATGGGGTAATTTTTGTTATTAACTAGAATGTTTTTGTGATCTAATGCAAGTGGAATCAAATTGATTGAAGCTCATTAGCATGATATAAAAATAGCAGAAATTTACTTTTATTTGCCACAATGGACTTCTAGAAATCTAGATTTAGGAATAAGCAAGCTAATCCAAGTAGCTCAATGATTATTATGACCTTCCAAAGTTGTTCCAAGGATGAAATTATGCTTGTGGTCCTGAAAAAGAACTTACTTTAACCATTTATCCCATTCCTACAATAGTAAATCATCAATACTAAATGCAGAAATAAAAAACAAGAACAAGATATGCATGTGAATAAGAAGTGAAAGGAAGAAAAGTAAATAATACAAAAGGGCTCTATTATGTTCTTTAATTGCTTCATTGTCTATGTATTTCGCAATCTTATCGATCCATTGCACAAAGTAACATAGGAAAATCCATGCACATGAGTCTGTAATACCTTAATAATTGTCTAAGATCTCATTATCAGATCAGGAAGAGTACTACAGAAAACAACAGATTTACTACAACAAATTATAATTCACTGAATGACCAAGAAAATCAAATCCAAATTAGATGGGACAAATTTTAATATTGACTAGGATATCTTAGGTCTCCATTCCAAGTGGAATCACTCAAAAATACCTCTATTAACCCATGCT
This sequence comes from Pinus tabuliformis, assembly GCA_031772625.1. NCBI lineage: Eukaryota > Viridiplantae > Streptophyta > Pinopsida > Pinales > Pinaceae > Pinus > Pinus tabuliformis. Next base: position 1,843,391,836 of record CM062817.1, on the reverse strand, counting down.
AAAATATAACAGAAAATTACTAGTTTAAAATCTAGAAATTTGAGAACTAGTGTGCTAGTAAATCTATCAAATGCCTAACCTAATCAAGTGAAAATTCAATGGGGTAATTTTTGTTATTAACTAGAATGTTTTTGTGATCTAGTGCAAGTGGAATCAAATTGATTGAAGCTCGTTAGCATGATATAAAAATAGCATAAATTTACTTTTATTTGCCACAATGGACTTCTAGAAATCTAGATTTGGGAATAAGCAAGCTAATCCAAGTAGCTCAATGATTATTATGACCTTCCAAAGTTGTTCCAAGGATGAAATTATGCTTGTGGTCCTGAAAAATAACTTACTTTAACCATTTAACCCATTCCTACAACAGTAAATCATCAATACTAAATGCAGAAATAAAAAACAAGAACAAGATATGCATGTGAATAAGAAGTGAAAGGAAGAAAAGTAAATAATACAAAAGGGCTCTATTATGTTCTTTAACTGCTTCATTGTCTATGTATTTCACAATCTTATCGATCCATTGCACAAAGTAACATAGGAAAATCCATGCACATGAGTCTGTAATACCTTAATAATTGTCTAAGATCTCATTATCAAATCAGGAAGAGTACTATAGAAAACAACAGATTTACTACAGGAAATTATAATTCACTGAATGACCAAGAAAATCAAATCCAAATTAGATGGGACAAATTTTAATATTGACTAGGATGTCTTAGGTCTCCATTCCAAGTGGAACCACTCAAAAATACCTCTATTAACCCATGCTAAAATATAACAGAAAATTACTAGTTTAAAATCTAGAAATTTGAGAACTAGTGTGCTAGTAAATCTATCAAATTCCTAACCTAATCAAGTGAAAATTCAATGGGGTAATTTTTGTTATTAACTAGAATGTTTTTGTGATCTAATGCAAGTGGAATCAAATTGATTGAAGCTCGTTAGCATGATATAAAAATAGCAGAAATTTACTTTTATTTGCCATAATGGACTTCTAGAAATCTATTTGGGAATAAGCAAGCTAATCCAAGTAGCTCAATGATTATTATGACCTTCCAAAGTTGTTCCAAGGATGAAATTATGCTTGTGGTCCTGAAAAAGAACTTACTTTAACCATTTAACCCGTTCCTACAACAGTAAATCATCAATACTAAATGCAGAAATAAAAAACAAGAACAAGATATGCATGTGAATAAGAAGTGAAAGGAAGAAAAGTAAATAATACAAAAGGGCTCTGAGGGTCTTGGGATGGCCAAGCCCAAGGAAACTCAAATTCATATGAAGGAAACCAATATTTAGAAGTTGAACATAGCTCCAATCTTCAATATTTCCATCAATACAATTACATCCCTGCAAGAAATGAAAGTGGAGCTGCAAAAATATGAGTTCTCTCCACAAAAAGACTAAGAACAAATAAACCCTGTAGAGTCTCCACTTTACACTTGGTTATCCATCATTTCCTACAGTTTTCCCTCACTCATCTCTCCCTTTTGCTCTATTTTGCTGCATAAACTCACCCAGATCATTACATATGATGGCATTAAGCATGATTTAGGGATTTTGCTAATGTGTGACTGTTTTGTTTAGATTTTGACATACTTACAGGCATTCCGTAGCCATCTGCTGATTCCGCAGCCATCTGATGATCCCGCGGCCTTTTTGTTAATCTCAAGGTTCCACGTGTCATTTTGCCAAATGAGCCACATGGGCACTTAGGAATCAAGGTGCTCGAGGTTCCTGTGCTATCAGTTCAGCCAGCCACGTCATTTGTACCTCCGGTCAAAGGGGGTCAAGTTACGGTCAAATAAAGGCAGCTTAACGTTGATGCATAAGCTGTTGGGTCACGTCGGTGGAAAAGGTGACTTGTCAGTGTTTTGCAAGCTGTGGGGAACATGATCCAACGCTGGATTCATTGCCCATAACGACCAGGACCTCCAGCTCGACCATGAAACATATGACGTGTTAACTGCACCTTTAATACGCATGATATTCAGTTTATTTTCCGTTTTATGCTTTACGCATTAGGCCATCTTGCAGATGCCTATAAATACTTGCGTCTGCGTACGCTTATGTTACTTTTTAGTTGCTGCATTTTATAAACTTGTTGTTATTTTAGAGCATTCGAAGACTCTGTTTTTATAGTGCTGTTCTAGCACTCTGGACTGTATTTTTCTGCATATGGAGTAATAGAAACAGTGCTGTTTTGAAGTTTCCAATTCCTTGAGTCTCTTTTGGATGATATGAATGGAGGGCCCCTGTTCATGTTAGCCTTGTAAAGTATTTTATGTGCATCATTTCCTTATTTCTATTCAGCATTTCTTTTAGTTGAAACATGTACAGCGTAATTTACTTTCTTGTTATTTCATTTCCAGCCTTTCTTTTTAGCTGATCAGAATTGTTCTTTTGCAGGTTTTTGAGCCCGGGATTGATTTTGTGTTTGTGTATTTGCTTAAATATCTAGTGGTAGTTTCAGTTGACAGATTCAAGTTGCTGCCTTTACTTTATTTTCATAGTTGATTTTTAGTTTTATTTCTCACAGTTGTCTGCTAACATATGAATGATCTCTTTATCCTAAATTGACTATCTTTTAGAGATCAGAATATTAATAACTTGCAGTTGGCTTTGGGTGCTTTTTAGACTAATCTTTAACTACTTTCTAATCGTGTCTTACACAGTACTATGTGTTAGAGGCAGAGAGTTAGAAAGAGCAAAACATTATAACTAGTCTTTAAAGTAGATTTTTCTCATTTGTTATCATTTCTTAGACTTATCTTTAGCTACTTCCTAATCGTGTCTTACACAGTACTATGTGTTAGAGGCAGAGAGTTAGGAAGAGATAAACATTATCATTGGTCTTTTAAGTGATTTTCTTACCTTTATTTGCAGCAGCAGGAATGGTGTCTAATGCCATTAGAAAGTGGTTCTTTGCTTTCAGTTCATTTTAATTTATTTATTTCCTTCAAGCTTTTCCTTTTCAGCAAGTAGTTAGAAACCACTAATCACACACTCTCACTCATCTAGAATTCACCTTACACACACTTTCACTCATCTGTTTATAATCATCACTCCATCTTAGGAAGATAAATTAACCACAAACAACACCCCCAAAACGACAAAAAGCTCTAAGAGGTTGCTTAAGTACATATAGTACACCTTCACTTCATCAGCTTACGAGCCCCGGGTTGACAATTAATGACATCAATTTAGAAACACTAAATTGACTAAACATTTTAGCGTCGTTGCCGGGGAAGTGAAATTAAGTAGCCATATTCTTAGAAAAAAAAACATAAAAATTTCAAGAAAAGAAGTTGATAACCTATCAAAGTATGCTCTCCTCTTGCACTTCAAAGTGATCTGGAGGATCAGAAAAGAGAAAGTTATTGATTTAGTAGTTTCTTGAGTATGCTCTCTTCTTGCACCTAGAGTGACCTGGAAGATCAGAAAAAGAACTATTAACTTGACTTGAAGAAAAATAAAAAAATGACATGCATAGAGCTAGAGATTCTAGGGGAAGGTTTTTAGCTAGAGCTCGAAGTTCAATTTTTACAAGTCCATCTGCTTCAAGGGATAGACAAGAGACACCTCCCTTATCTCCAACCGAAACTCCTAGTCCTAGAATTCCTGGAATTCAAGAGCCAAGAGTTGACTCTCCTACACCTTCTATTGAGTTTGAACCAGGAAGAGACTCTTCTCTTTCTCCCACAGGAAGACCAATTGTAATTGAGGAAGTAGAATCACCTGAAGAAGAAGGAGAAATATCTTCTCATTCACCCTTTGTAGAGGAACCAGAAGATTTTGAAATCCCTAGGAGAATCATCATGGCAGAGGAAGAAGGAGGTGGTAGAGGTAGAGGTAGAGGAGGAGGAGGAAATAACAATAATAATGGAGGAGGTAGAGGTCCCATTGGAGGAGGAAATAGAGATGGGGATAGTTCATTTGGGTTTCCCATTGTTAATGAGGATTCCCGAGCCACCATGAAAAACATATCACCATATGTCCTCCCTAACTTCCATGGGTTAAGGACTGAGGACCCTGAAACATTCTTATTTGAGTTTGAAGTTGTGTGTCGAACTTATGACTATCTGGATGATACTCAGAAACTCAAATTGTTCCCCTCAACATTAAAAGATCAAGCTTTAAAATGGTTCATGGGGTTACTCACTCAATCCATTAGGACTTGGGATGAAATGAAACAAACCTTTTTGGATAGGTATTTGGACTATTGTATGCCTACTAATCACAAGGACGAGGTATTTAAAATGATGCAAAGAGAAGATGAGAGCTTAGAAGATTTACTTGAAAGATTTCAATATAACTTGAAGAGAGCAAAAATGAGTACCTTGGATGAAGAGACCTTAAAAGCCCTCTTATTAAAAGCCATTAGGGATGAATGGATAGACATCTTAAACATGATGGGGAAAGGGGATATTTCTCAACTTTCTCTCAATGATATAGCAGAACTTTGTATCCATCTCTCAAGGGGCAAATCAAAAACTCAAAAAGGGCCTAGAGATCCTTCTCTCCTTAGGGCAAATAAATCTGCAACAGGATCAGTGAGTAGGGGTGAAATTGGCAGTATGCTTGATGAATTTAAAACTGACATCTTAGGGAGTCTTAGTGAACAACTTGATACCCTTAAGATTCACAATAAACAAAAAGCAGAAGCTGAGGCTTTGGCTATCTTTTGCCCGAAGTGTAGAAAGAAACATGCTTTAAGGGAATGTCCCTTAGATGCACACGTTGTAGAAACATGTGTAATTTGCTCAGAAACTCATGAGACCAAGGATTGTCCTTCAATTCCTGGCCTCAAAGCAGTCTTTCAAGAAGATCCAGATACACTTGAATCTCTCTGTTTTATTGCAAGGAGACCTTGGCAAGGACAACAGAATCAAGGGTTTAACAACTCTATGAATTCTCAATCCCAACCAAATTGGAATCCTTGGCAACAACCTTGGCCTCAACCTCAAAATGCTTTTCAAGCATGGATGCAAAGCATGCAAAATCCTTATGCGAGACTTGCTCAATTCTATCAATATCCTCCATCATTTCAGAATCAGCAAGCTCCACAACTTCCAAATCAAGGTCAACAACTATCATTGCCATACCCTCAACAACAACAACCTCCTCCACAAAATCAAAATTCTCAACTCTCCCAGCAGAAATCAAATCAACTTCCCTCTAAGCCATTACCAAATCCAAATAATAGGAACCCTCAAAATTCTTACATGATGGAAGGTCAACCATTCCCTACCTATATGGTTGTTCCTCTCAATGAAGTACAACTCAGATCAGGTAGAATCTTAGATCAACCTTCTACAAGTGCCCAAAAACCAAGCATTTCTGAGGAAGAATCTCTCAAAGTCAATAAAGGTTCTGAAGTATCACTTCAAAACCAAAATATCCAAAAAGAAAAAGAATCAATCTCTACAACTCCCATAGTTGAGCAACCTACATCTTTAGCTACACCTCCTTTTCCTGAAAGATTGCAAATTGACAAAGGGGTGGAAAAGCAAATTTGGTTGCCTGACTATAGCTTTCTAGATGAATTGAAGAATGTCTGTATCAAGATCCCCTTGTTACAAGCCATTAAGGAAATTCCCATTCTAGCAAAGACAATAAAAGAGTTGAGTTTGAAGAAAACAGTAAAAAGAACCAGAGATACCAAAAGGATACATCTAGTTGGAAAAATTGCAGACATTATGATGGGTAAGATTACCATGCAAAAGTATGTGGATCCCAGTAGTCCTATTGTCAAAACTCATATTAATGGGGTTGAAATCCCAAATACTTTGATTGACTTAGGAGCCGCGATCAACATCATGAGTAGACAGACCATGGATCAGTTAAAGCTTCCTAACCTTCTCTTTACACCTACTTTGCTGCAACTTGCAGATAGATCAATCATTAAACCTGATGGTGTATTGGAAGACATTCCAGTCTCTCTAGATTCTTGGGAATATCCAGTTGATTTTATGATTTTAACTCCCAAGAACAATCTAGGAGGACATCCTCTTATCTTAGGAAGACCTTGGCTAGCAACAGCTGATGCCTTCATCAGTTGTAGGTCTGGAGACATGTATATATCAGATGGTAATTCTACCAAGAAATTCAACTTGTTCCCTCCAGCAAAGGCAATAACAGAAATAGGAGAAGATGAATGGGTAGAGGATGAAGATACTATTCAACCTGTTCTAACCATCTCTGAGATTAGTGAGGACAGTCAAATTCTAAATACATTAGAAAATTTTGAAGTATCTTTAGAATATGACTCTGCACATTTTCAGATAGATTCAGACATTGAATATCTCTCCTCTAGACAGATGTCTCTCTTCTCAATGGAAGAGTTTGGTAGTTCTACAGTTGAAATCCTTCGAGGAAAAACATTGAACATCAACAAAAACTTGGAAAGACCACAACAAGAAGAATTAACCAAACTGTTGCAAAAACATTCCACTGCCTTTGCATGGGAATACACTGACATGAAAGGAATCGATCCTAAGACTTGTATTCATCACATCTATATTGAAGAAAACAGCAGACCTATTAGGCAACCACAAAGACGGATGAATCCAAACCTTAGGGAAATCGTGAAAGAAGAACTTCAGAAATTGCTCAAGGTAAACTTCATTTACCCCATTTCAGATAGCCAATGGGTTTCTCCCTTGGTTATAGTGCCCAAAAAGAATGGTAAATGGAGAGTTTGCATTGATTATCGAGAATTGAACAAGGCAACCTTAAAGGATCATTTCCCTCTACCTTTTATTGATCAGGTACTAGACACTTTAGCAGGTAAAAAGTATTTCTCATTCTTGGATGGTTTTAGTGGGTATAACCAAATTCAGGTAGCACCTGAAGATCAAGACAAAACCACATTTACTTGTCCTTGGGGAACTTTTGCCTACCGAGTACTCCCTTTTGGATTATGCAATGCACCCGCTACATTTCAAAGGGTTGTACCAGGAATCTTTTCAGATCTGATTCATGATTGTGTAGAGGTATACATGGACGATTTCACAGTTTATGGTAATACATTTGAAGAAGCTTTGGAAAATTTGGAAAAAGTACTGGTAAGATGTAAGGAAACAAATCTTTCTTTAAGTCATGAAAAGTGTTTTATGATGTTTACTGAAGGGATTGTTTTAGGACATCATATTTCAAGAGATGGGATTAAGGTTGATAGATCCAAAGTTGAAGTCATCTCTAAGTTACCTATTCCGAATTGCCAGAAGGATGTTAGAAGTTTTCTTGGGTTTACTGGGTATTACAGAAGATTTATTGAAAACTTCACTAAGATAGCATCCCCTCTTTTCAAATTGCTTACCAAGGACTGTGAGTTCAAGTGGGATCCTGAGTGTCAATCTGCTTTTGAAGCTTTAAAGACTAGAATATCTGAAGCACCCATCTTAAGGGGGCCAAATTGGAAACTCCCTTTCCACATTTCTACTGATGCTTCAGATACAGCTCTAGGAGCTGTTTTGGGACAAAAGGATTTGATCCCTTATGCCATTTATTACACAAGTAAGAATTTGACTCCCACTGAGTTAAATTATACTGTTACAGAAAAAGAATTCCTAGCTGTGGTACATGCGATTAATAAGTTTAGACACTACATAACCGGCTATGAAACCTTTGTCCATACTGATCACTCTGCCATAAGATATTTAATGAACAAACCTGTCACTAATGGTAGAGTTACAAGATGGCTTTTACTTTTACAAGAATTCAACATTACTGTGTTAGACAGACCTGGAAAGCAAAACACAGTAGCTGATTTCTTGTCTAGAATCCAAAACACTAATGAAGATTCTCCAGTAGAAGATAAGTTTCCAGATGAATACTTGTTTGCAGTGACTACCAAGACTCCTTGGTATGCAGATATGGCTAATTATCTTGTTACAAGGAAGCTTCCTCTACACTTATTTCCTAATGAGAAAAAGAAAATCATTCAGGAGAGTGCACATTATTCTTGGATTTCTAATGAATTGTTCAAAACAGGGCCAGATTGTATAATCAGAAGGTGTGTTCGGGAAGATGAAATGCCTGACATCCTTAAGGCATGTCATGATAAACCATGCGGCGGGCACTTTGTTGACAAGAGGACAGCCTATAAAATCCTTTCTCTAGGATATTATTGGCCTTCTCTCTTTAAAGATGCAAAGCAGTATGTTAGAAGGTGTGATAGCTGCCAAAGAGTTGGGAAACCAACTCCTTCAAATGAAATGCCTCTACAGCCTCAGGTATGCATCGAACCCTTTGAGAAATGGGCTCTAGATTTCGTTGGACCAATTAATCCACCATCAAAGCAAAAGAAGTATATACTGGTTTGTACTGACTATGTTACTAAGTGGGTGGAAGCGAAAGCATTACCTTCTGCCACTGAAAATTCAGTTGTTCAATTTCTTTTTGAGGATATTTTCACTCGTTTTGGTGTCCCAAGGGAAATTGTGACAGATCAGGGCAGCCAGTTTACATCTAAATTGATGGAGAAGCTGATGGAGGAATATAAGATCAAGCACAGAACATCTACTCCATACCATCCGCAATCCAATGGCCAAGTGGAATCTACCAATAAAGTTCTTGAAGGCATTATCACCAAGACTGTTCATCTTCATAGAAGAGATTGGGCGGAAAGGCTCCCTGAAGCCTTATGGGCCTATAGAACTACATGGAAGAACACAACAGGACATTCTCCCTATGAACTTGTTTATGGGAAGGAAGTCCTGCTTCCTATTGAGTTCCAAATCAAGACCTTCAAGATGGCAGTCCAATTGGGAATGAGCCTCTCAGAAGCTCAAAGACACAGAATGGACCAGCTAAATGAGCTAGATGAAATAAGACAAGATGCAATTCTAAGGACCGATCTAGTTCAGCACCAAAGATCTAAATGGCATGATCGTCATATCAAAGAAAGAAAGTTTTAGAAAGGAGATTGGGCTCTATTGTTTGATTCAAAGTTCAAAGACTTCAAAGGAAAGTTTCAAACTCATTGGCTTGGACCATATGAGATTGATGAAGTCTTTAGCAATGGAGCAGTTCGAGTGAAAACTATTGATGAATTTCATACTCCTCTTATTGTGAATGGCCATCGCTTGAAGATCTATCAAAAGCCATTCTCAAAAGAAGAGTTTATCAAGTTGTTTAAAGAAGATTCTGCAATCAGGTTGGTGGAGAAGGATTCTTCTCCTCCATCAGCCTAATCTTTGGTTTTTGAAAAAAAAAAAAAAAAGAATAAATGTATGAGCCTGAAAACCAATCTCTGATTGGCAGTCTCATGCAGAAAACCTGAGGTGAAAATCAGGGTCACCTGACACCTCATGTTTTCTAAAAAAAAAAAATCTCTCTTTCTTCCCTTATTCCATTTCATTTTCATCATTACCACCATTTCATTCATTTTCACTCCACTTCATTTTTTTCATCCATCCATCCATTCACTACATTCCATTCCATCAATAAAGTCATTTTTAGATAGCTAAAGTTGTTTTTGTGCAGCCGGAGGTTACCATTGCAGATTCCGCAGCTGTTTGACGATTCTGCAGCCATTCAGCCATTCCGCAGCCCTCTGCACCTGCATAAAAAAAAAACACACAGTCTGTTTGAAATTTCTTTACAGCTCAGTAGTCATCAATAATAAATGGAAAATAGTCATGCAACAGCCATAAATCAGTGAAGGGTTAGTGGCAAGTCATCAAAGGCAAATCCAAGCGGGAATCTGAGGTATGGTTTAAATTCTAAACTTACGGTTATTTCATTATGCAAAGTTTTCTAGGTTATGTTTCTTGCCACTAAATGTAATGATTACCAGTCATGCGACCATATTCCCACGTATCTCCCAAGTCTATCAGTCCTTGATTACCACGATTTTGAATTTCGCTTGCGGCTGCTTCTTCCATTAAGGTTTCGTACCTAAGTGACGTAGCCTAATGTACTACGTCTCTATATGACATAATCCCGCAGCCAAGTGTAACTCTGAAACCGAAACCTAAGGACATAGCCGTTTCCATTTATTATTCCATAACCCTTCTACCCTCCTACGCTCATATCATTCCATTCACACTGTTTCATTTCCACGCTGTTTCATTCCATTCACGCTGTGCTCACTACGCTGCCACCATTAACCATACTCTGTTTTATTCCCCTCTGCTAATTCTGATTACCAGTGAAAGTCTGTTACGACTGTATCAAAAGGCCGTAATCCTCTGTGTTAAGGCCGTAAACCCACTGTGTTAAGGCCGTAAATCCACTGTGTTAAAACTATTGCTGAAGCCGTGTAACCTCCTTTTCCACAAAGTTCTAGAACAGAGCCGTGAATTTACTGTGTTAAAGCCATTATTGAAGCCGTGTTTTAGAACAGAGCCGTAGAGCCAATGGGGAAACTCTTAAGGGCAGAACCCGAAGGTTCAAAGTTTCTGGAGGGATATCCTCAGGTTAAAGAAGCATTGCAAAAGGCAAATTGGTTACAATGCATCCAGAAGTTTAGAGGCTACCACAAGGAGGTTACGAAGGCCTTTGCACGGTCCTTCAGAGAAAAAGATAATCACGTGGAGATAGGGGATTTACAGTTCACAGTCACTGAGAGCAGCATAGCACAAGCTACCTCACTTCCACAGACTGGAGAAAGGTGGTTTAAGAACCGGTTAGTTCAAGATCAACAGTGGAAGCAAATCTTAAAGAACCCAGGTATGGATACCAGCATCTTTACAAAAGGGATTCCTGTTTCCTATGTTAAGGAGGAATGGACAACTTTACTCTTATTAGTGCAAAAATTTTTCACTTGTGAGGGAAGATTTGGAGTCTTATATGTTTACCATGCAAAGGTCATGATGCATTTCTTAGGAGATGATATTAACCTCCCATACTTTCTACTCTCAAGTCTTAATAAAATGTGTTCAATGGCCCAAAAGAACCCAAGAAATATTGAATCACATCTATGTCATCATGGTCTTGTTAAGATGCTAGTAGAGGAACAGTTGAAAACAAAAAGAGATACCTGGGAGAGATTCCTTGTGAGAAACCATTTTGAAGAAGCAGGAGAAACCTCTGTGCCTAGAAAGAGTAGAAGGAAAAGAAAAGAGGCTACCCCTGAAACTGTTGTCCAAGAGAAAACTGTCCAAGAACAGATTGAAGAAGAAACTGATGTACATCATTCTGAACATGATATTGATCCTGAGCCTGCTATGGACACTGATCAAACAGCTCAAGCAATCATCACAGAAACTCTTTCAGAACTTGCCCAAGAAATTGCTCAAAGGAGAAAAGAGAGTAAGAAGAAACAAAAGAGAGATAAAGGGAAATCCATAGCTCAAGAAACTTACCTCACTCCTGAGAATTCTAGTGAGGAAGACACTCAGCCCTTAGCACAAAGATTGGCTCAACTCCATGAAACTGCCCTTCCCAAAAAGGTGGGAAAACAAAAGCAAAAAGTACCAAAAGAAAAACATAATACCACCTCTGTGAGAAGGAGCAGCAGATTACAAAACAGAAAAGTAGGGGCCACAAAAGGTAAACAGTCATTCTTTATTGACTTGAGCACACCTCAAAAAGGTGCTACAAGTCCTGACTTGGAGAAAAGTCCTTCACACGCTGAGAATGTTGAGACCAGTCCTCCACGTGAGGAAAGTCCATTTGAGCATGAGCCTGAATTTGAACAAGGATCCGAATTTCAGTATGAGCATAGCCCAAGGCGGTCACCTGAGGTTGACCCGGATCAACAAAAAGTTTATAATTACCTGGAGACGCTGGAACAAGCAGTGGCTGGGCCAAGCACTGCTCAACCCTTGGAGCAACAAGTCCAATCACTGAAGCAGGAAATATTTGAACTAGAGGTACTAAATCGCCACATCAAACAAGAAAATGAAAAACTGAAGATACAGAGCAATGTGGACAAGATGGTCCAAGATAACACCATGCTTCATATGGGCTTGTGGCAAAAGGAAAACAAAAAGCTCAAGAAGAGATGCAGAAAATTAAACAGAGCTTTAATCAATCTGAAATTCAGGTGTTTGATGAAAAGACCAAGGGTCAATGTAGCCACACAGAGAAAGAAGAGAAGGCTGGATGTCCTAGCAGAGGCATCCCAGCAGGTGGACTGAACCATGTTTTTGATTGCATGAGGACATGCAATACCCTTGCAGTGAGGGTATGTAGAGTCTCCACTTTACACTTGGTTATCCATCATTTCCTACAGTTTTCCCTCACTCATCTCTCCCTTTTGCTCTATTTTGCTGCATAAACTCACCCAGATCATTACATATGATGGCATTAAGCATGATTTAGGGATTTTGCTAATGTGTGACTGTTTTGTTTAGATTTTGACATACTTACAGGCATTCCGCAGCCATCTGCTGATTCCGCAGCCATCTGATGATCCCGCAGCCTTTTTGTTAATCTCGAGGTTCTACGTGTCATTTTGCCAAATGAGCCACATGGGCACTTAGGAATCAAGGTGCTCGAGGTTCCTGTGCTATCAGTTCAGCCAGCCACGTCATTTGTACCTCCGGTCAAAGGGGGTCAAGTTACGGTCAAATAAAGGCAGCTTAACGTTGATGCGTAAGCTGTTGGGTCACGTCGGTGGAAAAGGTGACTTGTCAGTGTTTTGCAAGCTGTGGGGAACATGATCCAACGCTGGATTCATTGCCCATAACAACCAGGACCTCCAGCTCGACCATGAAACATATGACGTGTTAACTGCACCTTTAATACGCATGATATTCAGTTTATTTTCCGTTTTATGCTTTACGCATTAGGCCATCTTGCAGATGCCTATAAATACTTGCGTCTGCGTACGCTTATGTTACTTTTTAGTTGCTGCATTTTATAAACTTGTTGTTATTTTAGAGCATTCGAAGACTCTGTTTTTATAGTGCTGTTCTAGCACTCTGGACTGTATTTTTCTGCATATGGAGTAATAGAAACAGTGATGTTTTGAAGTTTCCAATTCCTTGAGTATCTTTTGGATGATATGAATGGAGGGCCCCTGTTCATGTTAGCCTTGTAAAGTATTTTATGTGCAGCATTTCCTTATTTCTATTCAGCATTTCTTTTAGTTGAAACATGTACAGCGTAATTTACTTTCTTGTTATTTCATTTCCAGCCTTTCTTTTTAGCTGATCAGCATTGTTCTTTTGCAGGTTTTTGAGCCCGGGATTGATTTTGTGTTTGTGTATTTGCTTAAATATCTAGTGGTAGTTTCAGTTGACAGATTCAAGTTGCTGCCTTTACTTTATTTTCATAGTTGATTTTTAGTTTTATTTCTCACAGTTGTCTGCTAACATATGAATGATCTCTTTATCCTAAATTGACTATCTTTTAGAGATCAGAATATTAATAACTTGCAGTTGGCTTTGGGTGCTTTTTAGACTAATCTTTAACTACTTTCTAATCGTGTCTTACACAGTACTATGTGTTAGAGGCAGAGAGTTAGAAAGAGCAAAACATTATAACTAGTCTTTAAAGTAGATTTTTCTCATTTGTTATCATTTCTTAGACTTATCTTTAGCTACTTCCTAATCGTGTCTTACACAGTACTATGTGTTAGAGGCAGAGAGTTAGGAAGAGATAAACATTATCATTGGTCTTTTAAGTGATTTTCTTACCTTTATTTGCAGCAGCATGAATGGTGTCTAATGCCATTAGAAAGTGGTTCTTTGCTTTCAGTTCATTTTAATTTATTTATTTCCTTCAAGCTTTTCCTTTTCAGCAAGTAGTTAGAAACCACTAATCACACACTCTCACTCATCTAGAATTCACCTTACACACACTTTCACTCATCTGTTTATAATCATCACTCCATCTTAGGAAGATAAATTAACCACAAACAACACCCCCAAAACGACAAAAAGCTCTAAGAGGTTGCTTAAGTACATATAGTACACCTTCACTTCATCAGCTTACGAGCCCCGGGTTGACAATTAATGACATCAATTTAGAAACACTAAATTGACTAAACATTTTGGCGCCGTTGCCAGGGAAGTGAAATTAAGTAGCCATATTCTTAGAAAAAAAAAACATAAAAATTTCAAGGAAAGAAGTTGATAACCTATCATAGTATGCTCTCCTCTTGCACTTCAAAGTGATCTGGAGGATCAGAAAAGAGAAAGTTATTGATTTAGTAGTTTCTTGAGTATGCTCTCTTCTTGCACCTAGAGTGACCTGGAAGATCAGAAAAAGAACTATTAACTTGACTTGAAGAAAAATAAAAAAATGACATGCATAGAGCTAGAGATTCTAGGGGAAGGTTTTTAGCTAGAGCTCGAAGTTCAATTTTTACAAGTCCATCTGCTTCAAGGGATAGACAAGAGACACCTCCCTTATCTCCAACCGAAACTCCTAGTCCTAGAATTCCTGGAATTCAAGAGCCAAGAGTTGACTCTCCTACACCTTCTATGGGGTTGGACGGGTGAGAGATTATGATTTGATACCTAGTGGAGTTAGCTAGACTCATGGAGATGGTCGGAGTCCGGAGTGAAGCTCAGTGGGAACTCTCAGACATCGAATGTACTGGAGGCCCAGGTTGGCATTGGGATCTAGACTAGGCTTCCTATCTGATATCATACATGTGGGATGGCTATGGAATTGATGAGCTATTCAATCCAATGCCTAAGCACATGCATTCCTTAGGGGAGTTACAGTTGACGCTAGTGGCCAGGTGGTTTGTGAGTAGACTCCATTGGTTTATTTTGGCTTGTTGGTTGCACAAGGGGGCGCAGGATGATTCACATTCTCTAGCAGGAGTTAGTTGGAGGAGGTGGCATGGATAGGCCACCAGACCGAATATTGTATGGAGGCAATGTTCTCACATTGAGACTTAGGACTTAGGGGTCACAAAGGATCAACACAATAGAAATATCCCCTCTAGCAGGGGTGGAATTAGGGTGCTTAGGTCTACTAGTATGGACGAGGGGACATGACTCGTGTCATGGTGAGGTCAATAGCAGAGTGGTGGATACTTTGGAACATGCAGGATACCATATGTTATAGGGTGGTATGACAGTAGTCAGTGGTACATGAGACTACATGGAGTCAGGTCGTAGTGTCTAATGTTATATAAGGGGATGTGGCCTGATGCATACATACCCAATTCTAGGCCATAGCACCCAGTGGTGTTCAAGGCTATGCAATGAGGAGAAGTGGCCTGCAGAGGAGCATTAAGATGCATGGTGGTATACCACAGCATGTCGATTTATATAGTGGGGAAGGAGGAGTCTCTCGCATCGCATTGAGGACGTGCGGGGAGTAACAGGTGCAGTGGCACAGGTAGGACACAGGATGATACATGATGTTATAGTAGTAGTCGGGGTATCCAGTGGTGTACAAGGACAAGTTGCAGCGTACAATGGCATGTCGAGGAGGGCGGTGGTACTTGGTGGTATGCAGTGACACATGATGCAGCGCAGCGAGCTGTTGGAGCGTTGCCTCCGGGGTGACTTATGGATAGGGATAGTAGGTGTACCATTGGATACAACTCACCTAGGACCAATGAAGACATTGTTGAGCATCTGGGGACACCATGTTTAGTGGAGACAGGGCCTCGAGGGGGTTATCAACAGATCTGAGGCGAAAGAGGGTCATCCATAGGATTGCTCTTGAGCATTCTGGTAGACTCTTAATCATACTCTTTGGGACATACCCACCCATCATCCTCCAATGTTTCTTACAACCGCAGAGGGTTTGGTTGTTACCCTTTGACACTCTCCATTCGGGAAGTAAGGCATGGGAGGCTCACCCTAGGCAGTTTGATGAGACACCACGTGCCATGGACCGAGAGGAGCCCCTCCGGTTGAGACACTTGATAGGTGCACGAGTTGACGGTTACAGGCTTAGGGATGGCATGGTTGATTGTCGAGGTAGCATATGTTCCACCCCTAGGCTCACACTTTGGGAGGTGACCGAGAGGGAGTTACATGGTGCTCTTTCACCTAGACAGGTCAAGGCATTAAGTGACAATGAGGTGTGGATGACGGTAGTCCTTGTTAGCAGGATGATGCCTAGGCTTCCGGCAGTACCTGGGCACATCATTAGGAGTTGGGATAGAAAATCTCATTGTGTGATTTGGCAAGCACAGAGAAGTTGGATATTCGCGGCATGGGTTCTTGATGCTCAATGCCTACCTATTGGATACCTATAAGAGAAAGAGACAAGGCATAGAGTGGTCCCAATAGCTAGCAACATATCACAGTGCCAAGCAAAGAGGATTGGGGGTTGTGGACCTCCATTATGGTTATGGGGTCAAAGGATCCAGTGGATTGGTGGGATACTCCACTCCTTAGTGAGAATGGTCGGGATAATAGGCAGACTCATTCATTCACAGGGGACCACACGGGGGATCACTGAAGCCCTCACCATTGGAAGAGGTAGATTGTTTCTTAGGATTGGGGCTAGCCATGGAGTGATAGGCGTTGGCACTGTTGGGTCGCTTTGGCAAGATTGGCCTAGCCTCAATCATCCCATAGATTATGAACAAGAGTTATGGGAGACGAGGCTTTGGTACGAGCATGTTAGGCAGCCAGTCATGATGTCAGCATGATAGGTTCCTTCTACAACGAGGAGGGGATTCTGGCATAACAGGGTTGAGCAGTTCAACTACCCATAGAGGTGAGTTGGTTTCCACAGGGGAGGGTCATCTAGATCTTCCATTTGGTTTTACTAATCCGTTGATGGTGTGGGGAACTACACCAGTGTGGTAGGGTGATCGACGGGAGGATATCAGGGGAGGCTTGGGTAGATGAGGGTCCAATCCCACCAGGTTTGGATTGTATCTTCAAAAGTTTACTCTTGTAGTGCATGAGATGAACTTCTCAGTAGGGAAATTTCAGGGGGAGTTGGGCAGAGTCCTACATTATCATGATGCTCTACTTATTGCTAGTATGAAGAGGGATTCTGGTACCTGTATCTCATTGGATAGTGAGTGGAGTAAGGTGTTATTCACATTGATTAGGATGGCTTGGGATTCTGGTATCGAGGGATTCCTTCATGTCGATACAGTGCTAAGATTGGGGATGACTCAACGATGCATTTAGGACCCTGGTATTATTGGTGGTTACAATGGTGATCAACATTCAGAGAAGGCACTTGTTCAGGGATTTCTTGAGGACAAGTATTTTTTGGTGGGAAGGACTGTAATGTTCCTTCCTAAATTATTTTGGAACGGGATTTATTTCTACATTTTGGGGGCCAATTTCGGTGAAGATGGGACCCATTTGATTTTTTATAGAAGACTCAAGAGTTATATGCAAGTTAATTTTATTTTATTTTGTTTTGTTTTGTTAATGATATGTGGGGACCACCGACATAAGAAATACACACTCCCTAATACAATGATTCGAAATGCATAAGAGGGAAGAAAAGGCAGGAATAAAGGCTCCACGAAAGTTATAAAATGAAGGCAGCACACTTCATTTGGCATTCTTGGCTTATCGAATTTGATTATGTTGCTCCAGTTATTTAGTCAGGTCACTTGTTGTTTAGAAAGATTTTTCCAAGTGGAGAACTCACCCTTTCTTTGGGGGAGTTCGAGTGCCACCCTAGAGAGTTTCATCCATTATCATTCGGAAGATATTTGTAGAGATATTTCCAACATTTGTATTCAGTTCGCCCCAACAGTGCGTATTTCTAGAGGATGCAGTAGTGGATCTAGTGTGGCCATTGCAGCATTCTTCCGGAGGACTATTTCCAAGAGAAATTAGGAGAAGAAGGTTCAATGGATTTTTTGGTTATTGGGTAAGTCTGAGGGTTGGAAGTGGAAACAATATTTAGGAGTGATTTTTCAAACTTTATGGCCAGCGCAGAAGAGAGGCATTGAGCATACGTGGGAGATAGAGTTTCAATATCTTCTATTGGTTCTTCAATATCTTCTACTGGGCCTTCGACTTCCTCCACTGGTTCCTCAGTATGTTCTGTTGTTTCTATAATCCTTTCAGGTCCCACTACTTCCTCCATTTGATGGTCCGTTTGGAAAGAGTGTTGAGTCTGTGGCCTCTGAGAGCTTAACCTCTGGGATGTCTCAGCTTTTGAAATAATATCATCAATGAAAGCTTTCCTTCCTCCTCTTCCTTTGCCCTTGCCACCTGTAGGATTAGTTTTCTTGCATCCTCTCATGCATCCTATATATCTAAAATAAAATCATCAGTACTTCTAAAATCTATAATTGCCATCCCCGGCAACGGCACCAAAATGTTGGTCACTTTAATTGCTTATTGAATTAAACAACAAAGTGCGACATTAATTGTCAAACCAGGGAAGTCTTGTTATTTCAAAGGCAACTGCGTACTATATGCACTCGATTTTAAAAGCAATAAAAGTTGTAGTACAAACAAATCACGCCTTAAATTAACAAACTGAAGCTCCACTCTGCATTACAGCAATTACACTCTGTTGCAGATAGCTATCAGAGAATGCTTAATTCCACTCAAAGAATCAGATAATGAAAAAGAATCAATCTGCAAAAGAAAACAATGGTTGTGCTGTAACAGAGAGTCAGGACCCTATCCCCAGAGCGGGAATCTCCAACACCTGCCTCTGATTAACTAGCTTGCCAATTCACTCTGTAACTTAATCACCAATGAAACACTCATAAATTAACTTTGAATAACGCAGCAATCAATTGAGAAAGAAACAGAGTTTCAGCAAAGGTATTATAAACAATATTCAGCAAACAGTACTTGTTATCAAGGCATGAATAAAAGACACACTTGACAAACTGCGGAAATATAATGGTGAATCTTGTGATGAAGGTGGGCCCTGTCCTTCTCACAAGATTCCCCAGGAAACAAGAACTAGAAAATGATGTTCAAAACAAAATTTTATTCATCCATCAATATGTCATATTACAAAAAGAATTCCAGTCTTGTTCCTTCAGCTAAGCCTTTTTCCACAGTCTCTTCATCCCCCTCTAATGTAAATGTCTCCTCTTTATAAAGAGGAGACATCTATTATAAAAGATTTACATTGTTTTAACCCATTATACAAAAATAGGGAAATCATTTCCCTGTCAACAAAATGTTGTTACAGTAATGTTGTCTTTAGATTATAAGCGTTACATCCAGTGTAACAGCTTCCTTGGTGATCAGTTCTGGTTCCTTTGCTGCTGTCAAATTTAGAACGCAAATCTCAATTGTTTCAGCATCACAATTCGCGTGTTGTTTCTACTGTTTCAGCAACTGCAAAAATAGTCTTCCAGGCTGTTTCAGCAACACGGACTGCACATCATTCTTTAACTGTTTAGCACTTAATAATTCAAAGATTAACTATGAAGATGTCGTGATTATATGCTAAATAATTAAACGTATAGTGATGAGAAGAATCATTACATACCTTTGAGATAATTGGGTTAAAACACTAACAAAGGCTTTTAAATGTAAGTTGAAAGGGATGATATCATAACAAAATGTATGGTCAAAAAGGGACAATATGAGGTCCTAACATCCCCCCCAACTGAAGCAGTTGCATGTCCCCATGAAACATCTACTCTGAGTCTGAATTGGAGTACTGGGATGTATAGTGGAAATTACTTATATAGTAAGTATAGAAGGTGCTATCGGTCGAATCTTTGAAACCCTAGACGCTCTGTAATCTTTGCCATGCTGCAAGCTCCTCCTTTTTGGACACCTTGAAGTAGGCCTTATATTTCTGTACTGGCAACCAGAGAAGCGGGAAATGAAAATGATAACCCAACCATTTGTCACCACACTGCTGAACACATTTAACATAATTAGGCACTCGTGAAATTGCTGCATGAAGATTAAGAGGGTTAAAAGGATGTTATTCCCTTCTCTCTTTAGGGCAATGTTCCCAGAACAAATTGTTTGCCTGTAAGGAAAGAGGTCCTTTCTTTTTTATATACTGTTGACATTCTTCTAATACTGTTGCCTGTAATTCCCTGATATGCTCAGTCATTCCTGGTTCTCTTATAACCCGATGATGTTCAGCAATGAAAATAGTAGCATTCTGTGGTTCAGCTCGGATCCACAGAAGGCGATTTTCTTCGTTATGTTTTGCTGAAAGAAAAGCATTTTTCCATGTGAGCTGATTGGCCATAAAAGAGACCAAGGCTCTAATCTGAATGTCACCAGCCACAGGAATCAAATTAAGCTTTCTATCTTCCAGCATGGCCTCATTATGGAGATAGAGTTCACATAAGAGATTATGTTCACTGACTGACGTTGCTGCAAAGGTTTCAATAAACTACTGGGGTGTAGACACTTCATGAGGTCGTCCATCTCTGACTGCTTTTACCTGAAGGAATGCTAGGCATTCTGCTAGGAACACAGAATAATTAAAGGATGGTTTCCTAGTAGCCAGAAGTCTTTGGACTAACTCAAAGATAAGAGACAGTCTAGTTTTTAACTTTTTATTTTCCTTCTGCTGTGCATGGAACTGTTCCAGGACTTCCCAATTTCTATATACATGATTCTGCCATAATGATTTATGTTCCTGCAATGCCTTTTCTTGCGTCAGGCATATTCTTTCTTCCATATATTACTGAGTTCTTGAATGCTTAGGGTCTGAGTAAAGACAGTCTCTGCACACGGAGGTTCAGTCTGGGTAAATACCGTCTTTGCAGACTTTGGTGCAGGATTTTCAGCTTTGACAACTAGGGTAGGCCGGGGTATTTGCGGTTTCTCCTCTTCTTCAGAAATCTTTGAAGGCCCTGCTGGTTCTTGTGTAACAGCAGGGCATTCCTTTTTAGCTACAACAGGAGTAAATGCAGGAGTGGGTCCAGACAATGGGACTTCGATTACCTTATAACCAGCTCGAGAATAGAGGTCACCACATTGGCTGCACATGTATTCATCATACCGATCCTTATCTGCACTTTTCTCGGCTGCAGATGCTACCTGAGCTAAAGTATACAAGTTAAGTTCTTTTTCATAAGCTTCCCTTGCTATTATTAACTCCTGCTTATAAGCCTGAATCTCAGCTTTCAGAAACTCATTCTCTTGTTGAAGGGAAGCTAACGTGACAGGGCCTTCTGTAGCAATTGCAGTCTCTGTAGCTGGTTCAAGTGGATGGGAGGATGGTTGTTTGGTGGCAGCTTTATTATTTATATTTCCAGCAGGTGGTTCTTGTGTATCAACAGTTGATTCAGTAGCAGCCAAGTATTTCTCTGTTTCCTGATCATGGTCATCAGCAGGTGGTTCTTGTGTAACACTTGCTGAGACAGTAGCTGATATGTCTTGATGTGTTTCCTGATCATGGTCATCAGCAGGTGGTTCTTGTGTAACACTTGCTGAGACAATAGCTGATATGTCCTGATGTGTTTCCTGATCATGACCGTCAGCAGGTGGTTCTTGTGTAGCACCTGCTGGACTAGTAGTTGGTACTTGTGGGACAGCTTCCTTTAGGTCATCTATGTTTTGCTCCTCAACACCTGTTGAGTCAGTAGCTAGTTCTTGTGGGGCAGCTACCTGTAAGTCATCTATCTTTTGTTCCTCGGCAGATGGTTCTTGTGTGGCACCTGTTGAGGCAGTAGCTGGTTCTTGTGGGGCAACTACTTCTAGGTCGTCTATCTTTAGCTCCTCAGTAGGTGGTTCTTGTGTAACACCTGTTGAGTCGGTAGCTGGTTCTTGTGTAACAGCTACATGTTGTACATCGTCTTGGGTGTCTACTTTTGATAAATTAGTAGCTGGTTCTTGTGGAGCAGCTGCGTCTTCTGAAAGGAATGATGTCACAAAATCCTAGACATTTTGCATTTCGGTACCCAAGGGTGAGGAAGGTAAGGATTCGGGGTTTGGTGGGGTATGGGGTTTTAGGATAATGGGTGGTGAATTTGGGGTGGGGGTCTCTGTTGCTGCTGCGGAAGACATCCTCCTTCGTCTTCAAGGTAAGGAGGCAGGAAAAACAGTGGTTGTCCTTTTATGAATGGCCTTCTCTGGGGTAGGAGGAACATCAGAGGTAATAGCTTGTTTAATTGAGGCCTTTGTTTGTCTTTTTGATGAAAGAAAATCCGTTTCTTGGCTTTTCCTTTTCCTTCTCAGCTTAGCCAGAGGAATGTCGTCGTCTGAATCACCACTGGGGATATGGACAGTGGGAATGGATGATTTAGGTAAATTATGGGACGGGGTTGATGCAATAGCGGGGTCAATTGGACTAGCTGTCACGGATGGCTGAGGATTTTCAGCATTCACTTGGGGAGTCTCGGCTGCTGCTTGAGAAATTTCAGCAGTTTCTTGAGGGTTTTCGGCTACTGGTTGAGTAACTTCAGCAGCTTCCTGGGGGTTTTCAGCTGCTGGTTGAGGGATTTCAGCAGCTTCTTGGGGTGGGTTGTTAAGGGGAGGAGGGTTCTGCAGGGCAAAGCCCCTCAGGATTAAAAGTTGAACCAGGCAATGGTGAGTAAGGGAGAGGAGTGGGTACTTTGCATCCTTGGAATAATGTGACATATTCTTTAGACACCCAAGCAGATAGTATGGCATATTTAATAAACAACCATGTCTTAAATGATTCAACAACACAAAGTCATGTTGGTACATTACCTGGTAACTTCCTTCGCAAGTGAGATAGTGCTTGAAAAACTCTGCAACCTTTGGCCATGGAGGTGGTAATGAATGTAGTGCAACACCTCTGCCTTTAGGTTCGACCCGCTCCCCAGGTAGAAGAAAATCTTGTTGTGCGTTCAGAATTATGTGTTTACGGTTGAACCAACGGATGCCATTGGCTGGTAATCCTGAAACCTGCGCTATATCCTCCTCTGTTACTGGAATTCGCACTCCCCGAACAGTAGAATAATCTTCCTTTAAATTACGTGCGAATTCCAAGACTTGCTGAGAATCAAATTCCTGGAGCCTCCAGAAGTAATCCACCCAGCCCGCTTGCAGAAAAATTTGATATGCTTCTGGGTATAGTTCCAATAGGGCCATTGAACCAGGTTCATTTCGGACAGCGTTATCTCCCATAGTTACTAGTTCGGTAAAATGCACAATACAGAGTCGAGTTACCGCAGCCGAGACAGAGTAAGATATTGCAAATGGGGTTATGACATAATAAAACAGAGACGGGGTGACAAGACTCGATCGTGATAAAAAACGACAGTGATTGGCATATCGGGTAATGATTGCAAAACTTTGATATTCCCCCCAACTGTGGCTAAAATGATAAGTTTTGAATGTACGGCGATTTCGGCAATCATATCAGAATCTTCTCATTAACTATAGTTTAATATTTACACATAAACATGCATACCTCACGTTTTACCTTTGATTGTTGTGCTGAAAGTATATTTTCGTCGTTTAGTAGATCACCAATGGTTATTGGAAAGGGTTGTAAGATATGAGGGTATTTATATAAAAGGATTTCTCTATTCACAGGAGGTAATGGTGAAGGAACACAATTATCAGGATGAATGGCTGATTCTCTCAAATGGAAAGTGTTATGTATTGATCGTTTTTTAGAGAAGTTGATGCCTCAATTACGGAAAAATGGGAAAATTGACGCTTTTTCGGAAAGATGGAAAAAGTCGGTGTTTCAGCAATGGAGAAATCAGTGTATCAGCAATGGAGAGAATGGGGAAAAGTTGGTGTTTCAGCAACGGGGAAAATGGGCAAAGATTGGTGTTTCAACAATGGGGAAAATGGGCAAAGATTGGTGTTTCAGCAACGGTCGAAACTGGTGTTTCAGCAACGGGAAAAAGAGATGTTGCTGTTAAAGAGGAATAGGAAAATGTTGTTGAAGGGTAGTATGAGGGGATGGATCATGAATTAAAGTGGAATGGCCATGTTTCCCAAACTGAAACCTGATCCTGCTTGTAATGCAATTATTCCTTCAACCAGCCTTCGAATCTAAGACCTGCAAAATAAATTGTAATGTGGCAGCCCTTGACAGGGATTATTAGTTAAGTAATCTAATCTAATACTAATACAAAAATAATTCAGAGATTAAGTGCAATGAGGGGCAAGAGGCTCCCCCAAAAAGATGTAATGTGAATCTACCATGCAAGTGGCCTTAAAATCCTCCTTAGAAATTGGTTGCTGGTACAGACGAAGCCGATACCCATTTACTAACAATGGAGTTCTAGAACCATCAATTGTTAGGAGCCTTACTGTTCCATTGGGAAAAACAGTATCTATCTCGTAAGGTCCCAGCCACCTTGTTTGTAGTTTTCCTTGAAAAATTTCAAACCTGGAATCATATAGTAAAGCCCAATTACCTTTTTCGAACTGCTTATGCTTAATAGTTTTGTCATGCCACCTGGTTCTTTGTTGCTGAATCATAGTTGTTTGATGGATGGCATCCAACCTTTTTTCATCCAATTCCTGCAGCTGCTGCAACCTAGCTGTCTATGCATCAGTCAAATCAAGGTTAACAGCTAAAGCAGTTCTTAAGGTTTTAATTTCAAATTCCACAGGAAAAACAGCACTTTTACCATAAACCAATTCATAGGGTGAAAAACCTGTAGTGTTCCTCCAAGTAGTTCTGTAAGCCCATAATGCCTCAGGCAGTCTTTGAGACCAATCTTTCCTATTCTCCTTCACAGTTTTTGTTAAAATATCTTCTATGACTTTATTTGTACTTTCCACCTGACCATTAGCTTGGGTGTGGTAGGGTGTAGTCATTTTATGATTGATATGATATTTTTGAAGCATATCTTTGAAACCATGTGAATTGAAAGGAGGTCCTCCATCTATGATTAATTATCTAGGCACCCCAAATCTAACGAAGATTTCTTCAAATAAAAAGGTTAAAACATATTCTTCATTAGCTTTAATAAGTGCCTTAGCTTCCACCCATTTAGTCATATAATCTATACAAACCAATATATAAACTTTTTGGTTGGATGGAGGATTAATGGGCCCTACAAAATCTAGAGCCCATCTTTCAAAGGGTTCGAGTATTACCTGAGGGTTCATTGGAATTTCATCTCTATGATTGGGTTGGCCCATTCTTTGACAACTGTCGCAGGCCCTGACATATTTCTTTGCATCTTTGAAAAGTGAGGGCCAATAATAACCCATCCTGAGAATTTTATGTGTTGTTCTCTTATCAGCAAAATGCCCACCACAAGGGCCATCATGACAAGCCTTCAATATATCATAAACCCCATCTTCTCTAATGCATCTTCGGATCTCCTGATCAAGTCTTGTATGAAAAAGGCACCCACTTATCCAACTATACCTAGCACTTTGTTGAATGATCCTTCTTTTCTCCCTATGTGATAGGTGTGATGGTAGCTTCCCTGCAACTAGATAATTGGCAATGTCTGCATACCATGGTGAGTGAGCAGATACTGCAAACAAATATTCATCAGGAAAGGAATCATCTACTGGAGTATTATCATCAGTTTTTATCCGAGAAAGGAAATCAGCAACTACATTTTCTTTACCTGGTCGATCCACAATTGTAATATCAAATTCTTGTAGTAACAATAACCACCTGGTAACTCAAGAATTTGTAACAGATTTATTCATTAAATACTTGATAGCCGAGTGGTTAATATGAAAAAAAGTAGGATAACCAGTAATATAATGTCGAAATTTATTAATAGCATAAATAACTGCTAAAAATTCTTTCTCGATAACTGTGTAATTAAGCTTAGCAGGGGTCATATTCTTACTAATGAAGTAGATATCATAAGGGAGATTGTTTTCTTCTTGACCCAAGACAGCTCCAATTGCAGTATCCGAAGCATCAGAGGATATATGAAAGGGAAGTGCCCAATCAGGTCCCCTCAGAATAGGAGTTGTAGACAACTGATGCTTAAGTTCATCAAATGCTTTCTGACAGGCATCAGTCCACTTAAATTCAGAATTTTTCATAAGTAACACAAACAAAGGAGAAGTTATTTTAGAAAAAAAATTGATAAATCTTCTGTAGTATCCAGCATGTCCTAAAAAACTTCTTACATCAGTTTTTGTTTTAGGAATAGAAAGGGTCTGAATAACCTGTACTTTGGATGGATCCACTTGAATCCCAAGGAATGAAATGAAGTGTCCTAGTACAATTCCTTCGTTCATCATCATATGACATTTTTCGGTACTCAAGGAAAGATTAGCTTGTATGCATCTTTTAAGTACTTTCTCAAGGTTTTGTAGCGCAACTTCAAAAGTCACACCATAGGGAGTGAAATCATCCATAAATATCTCCAAAGAATCATTAAGCATATCAGAAAATATTCCTATTATTGCTCTTTGAAATGTTGCTGGAGCATTACATAGTCCAAATGGGAGAACTCTATAAGCAAAAGTTCCCCAAGGACTAGTAAAAGTGGTCTTGTCTTGGTCTTGGGGTGCAATTCTGATTTGGTTATATCCACTAAAACCATCTAAAAAGGAAAAGAATTTCTTCCCTGACAAACTGTCCAACACCTGATCAATAAATGGCAAGGGGAAATGATCTTTTTGGGTAGCTTTATTTAAGGCTCTATAATCTACACACACTCTCCATTTCCCATTTTTCTTCGGTACTATTACCAATGGAGAAACCCATTCACTGTCAGATATGGGGTATATAAACCCTGCATCAAGCAACTTTTGAAGTTCTTCCTTAACAATTTCCCTCAAATTGGGATTCATTCACTGCTGGGGTTGACAGACTGGTCGGGCTCCCTCCTTAATATAGATACGATGAGTACATAATTCAGGAGAGATCCCCTTCATGTCTATGTAGTCCCATGCGAATGCTTCCTTGTTCTCACGGAGCAACTTCATTAGCTGTTGTGTTTCAACATCTGATAAATTGGGGTTTATGTTCAATGTTTTGCCAGGTTCAATTTCTACTGTTATGCTTTTAGAGGAGATAGCAGTTGATGTTTGAGGTAAATCTTCAGATTTAAGCTTTTGCTGTGTTTCAGGATCCAAAATTGCAGTTAACTGATTATGTGCTTCAGAAGTAACTGAGGAAGGTTCAGAACTAAATTGCTAATTACTTCATCTTCTGTGGTATCTTTGAGAGTTAAGGCTTGTCCAATGGTCAAAATGGGTGGAGTATCATTATCCTCATAATCCAACCATACAGAATCATCATTATTAATCATAGGTGTAGCATCAGGGTACAGCGTAAGCTGCTTAGTTTCACAACCATTAGAAATTGTCATTGAACCCGATCTCAAGCTGATAAAAGCATCTGCTGTAGCCGGCCAGGGTCTCCCCAAAATCAAAGGATGCCCCCCCAACTTTTCTTTAGTCTGCAATACAACAAAGTCAGCTAGGTAATTCCAAGATTCAACTGAAATGATCAGGTCTTCAATAACCCCTTCTGGTTTGATTGTGGAACGATCAGCTAATTCCAGGATAGTTGGTGTTTCTCTAATTACAATTTTCAATTGTAACAGTTGTGCAGTTTCAAGGGTCACAATATTTATAGCAGCACCTAGGTCTACCAGAACTCGCGAAACAATAGTTTTTCCGACCTGCACTGTGACCGTAGGGTGACCAGGATCACCATATTTTACAAGAGGAACTTTTCCAGACATTAAAGCAGCTAGATCACCCATCACATGAACTGTAAGGGGATCTTTAGCCTTCCTACCAGGTTTCTTGATACAAATGTCTCTGACAATTCTGGCATCGATTGGTACATCTCTGAGTGCTTGTAAAAGTGGAATTTTAACATACATATTCTGCAATTCCCCTAAAAGGTTAAAAGTAGGGGGCTCAGGTGTCTTAGTGAGAACCAAGCGCTCAGGGAATGGTGGTTCTACTATTTCAGCAGTTCCATTAGAGGATGGCTTGACTGTTTCAGCAGTTTTATTAGAGGGTGGCTTGACTGTTTCAGCATCCTTATTGGATGATTTACTCTGTTCTGTCTCTTCTTTATCAGATTCGGAAGAGGTAATATCATCTATAATTGGCTCGACTACTCTCCCAGATCGTAAATGAATATCATTACATTGCACAGGAGATGTAGGCAGGTTCTGAATGTCGATGACTTGCATAGCTTTATTATTATTAGGGTTAGGGTTCGGTTGTACAGGCAGCTGAGGCTTCATGGTCTGATTATTCGGTGGGGTACCTGACGGGAGAGAAAGTTGTTGCTGGAACTGAGGAAATTGGTTTGTGAATGGAGTTTGTTGAGCTCTCCAGTTTGGGTTCCATTGGTTAAAATAGGATTGTTATAGAAGCCAGGGAGTCCACATTGCAGGGTCTATAAAGGGAGGGTTTGTTTGCTGCATGGGTGGGAAATTCATTTGATTAAAGGGTGGGTATTGCATTTGGTTAAAGGGCGGGTAATTTTCTTGATTAAAAGAAGGATAATTATTCCAACGATTAAATGGCATACTAGAGTTTGTACCTTGTCCTCGTGGTTGCCATTGCCTCCTTTGTGTCAGCAGATAAACTGCTTCAGCTTCCTCCTTATTTGGTTGTAACGCTGCCTTTATCCCTAGTAAAGAGGGGCATTGTTGAGTTTCATGGTCCTTTTCACAAATGGTACAGATTGGCACCTTGTCCAGTGGGCATTCCCTCAATGGGTGTTTTTCTCTGCATTTAGAGCAGAAGATGGCCAAAGCGGCTTCTGCCTCTGCCTGCTTCTTTTTAACCTGTAAGGTATCAATCTGTGAAGCAAAAGAACTTAACATTTCAATCTTGAATTCCTCAAGTAGATTACCTATTTCAGCTCTTGTTGCTCCTCCACTGGCTGATTTCTGGAACCTTGAATAAGTACTATCCCTGCTCTTTGATTTATTTTCAGCTTTTCTTGAACATCTCTTGCAGAAGTTAACGATTTCATCATATGATTCTTTAGATATATCCCCTTTACCAAGCATATTTAACATATCCAAACAATCATCCCTTACCCCTTTCAATAATATTGTTTTGAGAATATCTTTACTTACATCAGGGTACTCAGATCTCTGCAGATTATACTGGAGTCTTTCCACAAAGTCCTCCAGATTTTCATCCTCCTTCTGAACCATCTTGAATAATTCCTCCCTTTTTTCTCTCGTCTGGCAATAGTCTTGGTATTTGGCCAGAAATTTCTCCTTCATCTGATCCCATGTTGTGATCACATGACCTCCCAAGCTCATAAACCATCTTAGTGCATTTCCTTTTAATGTTGCTGGAAACAAATTCAATTTCTGAGCATTATTAACATAATCATAGCTTCTACACAATATATCAAATTCGAAAAGAAACTCATCAGGGTCTTCAGAGGATAAACCATGGAAGTTGGGTAATGCTGAAAGTGGGATATTCTTCATAGGAGTTGTTCCTCTGGGGAGTTCCCCAATAGGGAATTCCAAGGTGGAGAGGGAATTTTCTCCTCTTCCTTCTCCTCTATGACCCCCACCAAAGAGTCCTTCATTGTTTTCCTCCATTGGTTGTTTTCCTGATGCACTTGCCCGGTCTTCAGTGTTTTCTGTTGGACTCTCAATGTCCTGAACTGGTTCCTCAACTTCAATATCTTCTACTGGTCCTTCGACTTCCTCCACTGGTTCCTCAGTATGTTCTGTTGTTTCTATAATCCTTTTAGGTCCCACTACTTCCTCCGTTTGATGGTCTGTTTGGAAAGAGTGCTGAGTTGTGGCCTCCGAAAGCTTAACCTCTGGGATGTCTCAGCTTTTGAAATAATATCATCAATGAAAGTTTTCCTTCCTCCTCTTCCTTTGCCCTTGCCTTTTGTAGGATTAGTTTTCTTGCGTCCTTTCATGCATCCTGTATATCTAAAAGAAAATCATCAGTATTCTAAAATCTATAATTGCCTTCCCCAGCAACGGCGCCAAAATGTTGGTCACTTTAATTGCTTATTGAATTAAACAACAAAGTGCAACATTAATTATCAACCCAGGGAAGTCTTGTTATTTCAAAGGCAACTGCGTACTATATGCACTCAATTTTAAAAGCAATAAAAGTTGTATTACAAACAAATCACACCTTAAATTAACAAACTGAAGCTCCACTCTGCATTACAGCAATTACACTCTATTGCAGATAGCTATCAGAGAATGCTTAATTCCACTCAAAGAATCAGATAATGAAAAAGAATCAATATGCAAAAGAAAACAATGGCTGTGTTGTAATAGAGAGTCAGGACCCTATCCCCAGAGCGGGAATCTCCAGCACCTGCCTCTGATTAACTAGCTTGCCAATTCACTCTGTAACTTAATCACCGGTGAAACACTCATAAATTAACTTTGAATAACGCAGCAATCAATTGAGAAAGAAACAGAGTTTCAGCAAAGGTATTATAAACAATATTCAGCAAACAGTACTTGTTAACAAGGCATGAATAAAAGACACACTTGACACACCGCAGAAATATAATGGGTGAATCTTGTGATGAATATGGGCCCTGTCCTTCTCACAAGATTCCCCAGGAAACAAGAACTAGAAAATGATGTTCAGAACAAAATTTTATTCATCCATCAATATGTCATATTACAAAAAGAATTCCAGTCATGTTCCTTCAGCTAAGCCTTTTTCCATAGTCTCTTCATCCCCCTCTAATGTAGATGTCTCCTCTTTATAAAGAGGAGACATCTATTACAAAAGATTTACATTGTTTTAACCCATTATACAAAAATAGGGAAATCAATTCCCTGTCAACAAAATGTTGTTACAGTAATGTTGTCTTTAGATTATAAGCGTTACATCCAGTGTAACAGCTTCCTCGGTGATCAGTTCTGGTTCCTTTGCTGCTGTCAAATTTAGAATGCAAATCTCAACTGTTTCAGCATCACGATTCGCGTGTCGTTTCTACTGTTTCAGCAACTGCAAAAATAGTCTTCCAGGTTGTTTCAGCAACGTGGACTGCACATCATTCTTTAACTATTTAGCACTTAATAATTCAAAGATTAACTATGAAGATGTCGTGATTATATGCTAAATAATTAAACATATAGTGATGAGAAGAATCATTACATACCTTTGAGATAATTGGGTTAAAACACTAACAAAGGCTTTTAAATGTAAGTTGAAAGGGATGATATCATAACAAAATGTATGGTCAAAAAGGGACAATATGAGGTCCTAACAACCATGATCAAGTCCCTTATATTTTGAGAAATTTTCTCACAATCAACATTAAAAAAGGTTGATTTTATGAATGTTTAATATTAGCATTGTACATTTATATTGCCCACCAACTTCGAGTTATTCAAAGATAAGGTTCTTCTGAGTGATAATGTCTTTCCTACTAGTTGCGAATAGCATGTACAGTACATATCATATCATGCATGTTTGAATGATTGTATTCTATATAGAGGAGAATATGCAGACAAGGAGATATGTCTGAAATGTGGGCATGACAGGTACCATAGAAAAAGGGAAAATTGCATGGTCCTCCTCATAATATATTGAGGCAAATTCCTATTATCCCAAGGATTCAAAGGCTCTTTATATGTGTTGGAGAGGTAAATCCCCTCTGCGGACAGAGGCGATCCCACTAGCCCAAAATGGGTCTAGCAACAATCAAATCATGCTACTATGAAAGTTCCTAGTTGCATACTGAAAGTGGATTACGAGAACCAACCTGGATCCAACGCTAATGTCGAAGAAGAGTTGATACTCCCGTTCCCTTGCTCCGGCAAGTCACAATCCTTGCGATCCTCGCGTATGGATACCTGCACATGCAAAGAACAAAACGAGAACAAGCATAAAATCCACTAAAACACAACTATATTTCAGTCAGAAAGGAAATAAATCAAACATTATCATGATGAACAATGAGATTGGAACCATAACAGTAGTCGTTTATTAATGAATCATAAGCAAAGAAAGATACAACCAAGGTTCTGACGTTGAACCTATCCTCTGGCTGGGAGAACAGCTATGTATGTCTTGCAATAGACCTTCTCTCTCTCAGACTTCCGGCAGCATAACCTCCCTATACTTCAAGACTCTTACTATCACTCAAGACAAGCATAATCACAACTAGCATTACTCAAAAACTAGCTTGTCTAATGCATGAGGACAGACTTTTATAGATGGAGAAGGGAGGAAGATACAATGCATCAGGACACCCATTGTGGATTGGCATTATCCCCGAAAAACCTCTGTGGATAGATGTCAAGGATAGATGATGACTCTCGACCTCTATCAGATAAACTTTATCCTCAAAAGACTTCGTGATCTGAAGGGAAAAAACATCTGGGCGCGCGTTTGTCAAAAATCATTACCAAACTTGGTTGGCGCGGGTGTTGTTCTAAGACAGAGCGCCAATGGTCGCACCCTCCTTTGAGGATTTCAGTGATTGGCGTGGGTAAGACATGGTGGACCCGCGCTAATGGAAAAAGGGCACTTTTCAGGGATAATTTGCAGAAGGTGTCTTCAGGGAACATGAAGTACATACTCAGGGGAACATAATGCAAGTGTTTTCAGGTTATGTCACTGCTCACAGGTCCCAAAATGTGTCCTCCAACGTACGGAAACAGGGGTAACAGGGACGGTGACCAATGGTGACAAATTACTGTGTAACAAATTGCAAAGAATTAGCTATGTTGCAAGGATGGCATACCTCACACAGAAGTCAGTCGGGATTTATGTGAATCCCAACAAATTCAATAGCCATGAAGCATATAGAGGATACATGGCCAGAAAAATTCAAGGATGGAGTATGAAGTCGACAACTCAAAATAGCCATGGATGGCGTCAACCCATATTTGCTCCAAAACACCAACTATTATGTTTGGCCTATAATGGTGATCAATAACAACATCCCCCGTGGTTTTCTGTGATAAATGAACATCTTATGTTGGCTCTCATAGTCCTTGGTAGAAGACAAGTGAACAATATGGATCTCTACTTACAACCATTGGTAGATGAATTAAAAGAATTATGGGAAGGGATACATGTATCAAGACCCATCACAATAGAGAGGATTTTTATGTTGTATGGCATATATGCTTACATCACACATGATTATCCAAGGTTAGGAGTTTGCTCTGGTAAATTACATGTTTATTTATTTGTTTATATGCATAATAATATTGTTTTGAATATTAATTTAATTCATGCAATTGTTCATATCTTCACGATTGCTAACATGCCATGTATACAATAATTTTGCGGGTCATGTTATCATGGATGTAAATGTTGTGGACCTTCTCTGAAGTCTAGGTGGTCCAATCACCTATGAAAATCAATGTATGACTACTCTAGTGTATTCCTCCTAGAAGAACACCCTTACAGAAAAGCAACATCCTCTTTCAATGGTAAACTATAGAGAACCCAAAGGCCTGCAATAATGACACCATCTACAATGGCTTAGAGCATATGAGAGAGAGAAGGAGAAGGATATTACATCAATTTTTTATTCAAACGAGGAGCCTATGTTCGATGATCCATAATTCTTCAACATCTATGTTGAGAAATTGCCCATTAGGATAAAAAGGAATTTTGTCTTTTATGAGATACCATATTGGGAGCATCTTAAGATTGCCCACTTACTAGGTCCCATGCATATATTTAAAAATGTTTCATCTTCTTTATGGAGGCATATATCAAGCAAAGAAAATGACACATTGATTTTTAGGAGAGATATTTTTTCTTCAAAAACTAAAAAGAAA
The DNA here is from genome assembly GCA_031772625.1 of Pinus tabuliformis. Lineage (NCBI taxonomy): Eukaryota > Viridiplantae > Streptophyta > Pinopsida > Pinales > Pinaceae > Pinus > Pinus tabuliformis. The sequence goes on along the minus strand of CM062817.1, from coordinate 1,843,358,403 downwards.
CGTTGGCCAAGACAAGAAAGTAGAGGAGAGGCTAGTCCCTCTTGGTCTTCCAAAGAAGGTGATGTCCTGTGGATTTTAAATAAAGAAAATCTTTCTTTGGAAAAGGAAGTTATAATGGGTGTGATGGTTCCTTCTTTATATGGGTCTTCACTACAGCGTTGCTTCATTGTGGAAGACCACTTGTTGGGGTTGAAATTGTGTGACCATTTGAACCTTCTAAGAGTAAGTTTGTCAAAAACAAGATTTTATTATTTGTTATTATTTTTATGTCATGGGATAAAATATAATTAATTTTTGTATTACAGTGTCGCTATCATTTGCACGTGCGTGGGTGTGTGAACCATGACTTTCCCCAAGACCTACGATGTGCCATATCTAAATTATCTGCATTTGTATGTTGGATCACATCAAAGGAGATTCATATGGCTATCATTCCACAGTGGCATCAACAGATAGTTGAGATTGTCTGTATGTTTGAGAAGGAATTGTCGATGAGTTTCATGGACTTTCATGTTCACCTTCTAATTCACATAGTAGATGAGGTTGAATTACTTGGAGTGGTTTCGTGTTGTTGGATGTACTTCTTGGAGAGGTACATTAAGAAATTGAAAGGTTTTGTTCGAAAAAGGGAAAAACTCGAGGGGTCTTTGGCATAGGGGTACATATCATATGAGTCTTTCTATTATGCCAATGAGTACATCAAGTAGATCGAAAACATACCAAGTGCGATGATTTGGGACAACGAAAGGGATGAATACAAAAGAGACAGGGAACTTCTCGAAACAAATGGAAAAAGGCGCATGACAAAGAGTAAGTGACTTATCATTTGTAAAATTTCTACACATTAACTATTCACACTAAACTTCATAATGTATAATTTGATCTCGTACGTACTATATATGTCGGTTTGATTTCATCAGCGAATTTAGAAATTGAAGCCATTAACAAATTCATCCTTTACCATTCGGAAGCGAAACAACCATGGGTCATATTGTATGAACAGAAGAGGAGGAAATGGGACAGTGACTGGAAATAATTCAGACAGTTAAATGGTAGAAGTGTGCCTTATCCTAATCATTTAAAATCAAATATGCCAATGATATGCCCCAATAGTTGGGTTGCTGAAAAATTTAGAGAGAAATACGTTGCATATGGTCATTCCCTGTGTGCTAAGGAGGATGTGCTAAACATAGGGATTGGGTGCATCAACTTGGTACTAATCTATTACTGTACATTTTTTAACTTCATAATGCACCATTGAATTGTAACATCTATATTTTATATTTTAATTATGTTCGAGTGATTAGACACTTGACACTGTGATTTTTTTCACTTTTTTATAGGTGAATTTGTTCCCATCTATGTGGGAATATGGACATCATTTTCACACAGAGGATGTCAATGATGGATGCATGACACAAGACTATGGAGTGGAAATCGAGTTCAACCAATCTAGTTGTGCTAGCCACTGTGATCAAAACCTAATATAGGGGAAGTTAGGTTACGTTAGAAAGATACAAGAGATCATTGAAATGAACTTATTTTCATTCCAATGCGTTATTTTTAAATGCAAGTGGCAGGACACCTTTGATCGGAATAATGTAAAGGAAGATCATAATAGTGGTTTGATATCTATCAACTCTAGAAAGATGTGGCATAAAGCTAGGGCCTTATGTTTTCTCCAAACACTGCAACTAGGTTTTTTTTACCCAGATGTGTTGGATAGGGAATGGTGGTTTGTATTAAGACACGACCTTAGATCAAAAGATATTTTTGAGATTAATAGTGTTGTCATGTCAAGCGAGGAAAATAATCAGGGTGATGACAACAGAGAGTGATATGTACTTGTGTTATTTCATTATTTATATTATTGTTGTATGTTTTCTTTCTTTATTTTGTTAATTATATTGGTTTTTATTCTTCTTCTTAACATTTTATATAATTCATGGTAAGATTCACAAATGTTTTTACACATTTTATTTTTTTCAATGGAAACTTTTGTACACTCAAAACTAATTATTTCCAATTGTGTAATTCATAATTTAAAAAATAAAATTTTAACATATTTGTTTAATTCTAAGTTTGTGATAAGTTTAATTTGGGATTTGTGATAATTTGGTTTTCAACTTGATTGTTTTTTAGTTTACATATTTTATTATCGCTTTTGGAAATATTTAAATTAGCAATTGCCCCTAAAGGTGCAAAGATACACTGAAGGAATACAAGATTTGGGAAGTTCATCTCGCCACCAAGTAGGATTTTGATTATTTTTAATTAGGTGTGTACAGCATGAGGTGGATGGCGAGAGGCTATCTTACAAGTTCATATTATCAATCCACAAGTGAAATAATCTATGGATCGTTGATCATGAAGTCTTGAGTTGACTTTTAAACATGTTGATCTCAAAGGTTAATTCTTCAAGATTATGTTCTAAGCAACATTGGGTTATTAAATTTGCCTGAACCATGCAAGGTTAAATTGAACTCTATTTCTATAATTATTTTTCTATATAGTTGTTGGAATTATTTATTAAATATTGTCTAACCTAAAGAATTTTCATTTGCATGCAAGTGGCTATAGATTGCTTGAAATCAAAGTCATTCATGAATAAAGTTGGAAGTGGAGGGCACACACCTACCATTAAATTATGTCAACTTTAGTTAAGACACCAATTATTGAAGCACAAAACCTTTAAACAATGAAGATGACTATTTTCATGCTTTGTTTAGTGGTAAGGTATGTGCCATCATAGACGAACGTCCATACATGGAATCCCTAGTAACAAAAAATTGCGGTATCCTCACCTTTGCTGGAAAAACGTTCACCACACAAAACTAGGGATTTGTAAGTGATTCATATTTTCCACTGTAATTTGATTTCAGTTAAAACCACTCAAACATCCACCAAACTTACTATTCATGATCTTCAGTCCATTTTTTTTGGTTTTTATGTAATCTCATTTAGATTGACGACTTTTTTGCAGGCATTTAGCTGCCCTAATGGGAAATTGGCGGAGAAGATTTCTAATATAATACTCGAATTAGCAGACAATGACACACTCCAAGTCTTACGAAAAAAATGGTTGCCATATTACCATGAGGATTGCAGTGGATATACTCAGTCGGAATCTGACCAAATTCAAATTGACAATTTGTGGGGTCTTTTTGTCGTATCAGGATTAGTTACAGTTATAGTATTATTGATTTACCTGGTGCGATGGAAATGGAATGCTTCAAAAGTAGCCCCACAAACTGTCCTCCAAGACTCATCTGGCCATGGTGAAGGCTTCGAACTTTAACATAAATATGTGGCTATGTGACACATCCACCTTAATCTCTCTTTTGGAGCGATCGTGTTCTATTGCATGAGAGTCATTTTCTCTTTCACACCACCTTACCACCTGCAACTCAATCCCTCCCTTTCCAACACTTGCATTCAACAGATACTCCTAGTTTGTAATCCTTTCCAATATAATTCGTAATCCTTCCCAACATATTGATATGCCTGAGAGGATGGATTATGATGCAAATGCGAAGCATAGCATGTTAAGCTCTTTGTTAAATAGCTAGGCAAAGGATAATTTTGAGTTGAATGCAAAGACATGGAAATCAGGAGGGTGCGTTATCAGCGGGATGATATAAGGATCGTGATCTATAAAACTTTTGATTTTCGCTATAATTAGTATTGTCTACCATTTTCTATGGTCGCTTGCACCAGAGATTGCCGTATAGGAAAGAGTAAAGTAAGAAATCCAAGAAAACCCTCGTCTACAAAGAAAATCACTCCAAATTCTTTCTGTAATAAACACTCCCCTTGGAGGAAATCCAAGAAAAGGGAGAGCCTCATCCCAGCTAATATCAACAGAAAGGTCAGAGAAAGAGTTGTTGTGGTGAAAATCTCAGAGGATCCCTACCATGATTTCAGAGATTCAATCCTCGAAATGATTCTAAAGAAGCTGATTTTCCAGGGCAAAGATTTGGAGAATATTTTGCAGTGTTTTCTCTCATTAATTTCTCACCAACATTACAGGTAATCGTCAAGGCCTTTATAGAGATCTGGGGAGCCATCTACCATGGCACCAAAAATCCGTCGACCCCTGATTTCTAATGCATATGGAAGGTGCCTTAAAAAATTCTAAGAGCAATAAATTTATGTTTAAATGATTCAAGTTATTCTAAGATTCAACTTCAATTTGAAAACAACTTTATTCTGTTTTCTTAATATAGATTTAGGTGGAAGCAGAATTGGGGATTCTCGAGTAGAATGCATTGAGAATCAAACTCAAGCCAATGAAATCTTGATGTGGTGCTATATATCTCATTTATTTTAGTGCTATATAGCCTGTTGTATATAATATATAACACATTCAAAATGAATAAGAGGGGGCGTGGCAGACAACAGCGGAAATCCTTATAGGGGTGAGGGAAGTGGGATTAGTACAACAAAAATTACAGGAACACATCAGGGGAAAAAAACAAGAAGTATATCCTTCAAAAACATTCTTCAGGGGAAAAATACAGTCGAAGCAACACCAAATCAAACAGGTATGGAAGCAAGGCCATATATCGTGGAACAGCTGAATCATACCCCAGAATTTAGCATAGATATACCAGAAATAGATGAGCACTGCACTATATATGAAAGACAAGCAATAATATGTAGATTCAACTGTTTTTGGCCCAAACCTGTTGATCTATTTCATTGGATCTTCACAAATTGGACTACACAATGTGAAATACATCTCTGTTCCAAGGGGTTCTTCATAGTGAACTTTCCTACAGCAGAGGCTAGAGACTTTGTAATACAGGAAGGACCTTGGTTCTGGGGGTCCACAGGACTCTTCATCACACCATGGTTCCCAGATTTTGATGCAAATACAATGGTTGTCTCTAAGATGCCAGTTTGGGTTCACCTGCACAATCTCCCAATACACCTCTGGAGTCAACAAGTACTTGCAGGAATCGGTAATACTATTGGGCGTTACATCAAAATGGACACCCAAAGACTGGAGGAAAGAATCTACACTTTTGCACGAATATGTGTGGAAGTAGACCTCAGCAAAGGCTTGCCAGATCAAATTCAACTGAAGCATAGATAGAGGTGCTGGATACAGGTTTTAGATTATGAAAATACAGCATTCAGATGCAGAACCTGCCGACAAACAGGACACCTACAAAGCACGTGTCCAACAGCCAAAAAAGACACTCGTAGGAAGAAGAAAATGGGGAAACAAGCCAAGGGATGGCAATTTCCTCCACCACTCTCGGATGACGAGGAGGAAGAAGAGGTGGAACATGTCACTCCCAATGAGACCAATTAGATGAACAAAGAACCAGAAGTAGAAGACATAAATCCACAAGAACCTATAGACTCACAGTCGACAAGGATACCAGAAACAATGGATATCAGCAGATCCAAACGACAACACATATCAGACACATCAGATTCTGATAAAGACAACCCCCAACCTGTGGCTGATACAACGCTAGCACTTATATCTCCAACAGAGACTCGGGGGGGTGGAGAAAGGTTGAGAAGAAAAAAGGGCGAAAAGATTGACTTCCCCCCATCTATACTTTTTTACTTGCTTCTTTTCATGATCTTTGATTAGCAGCCACATTGCTGATGTAATGCATCATAGCATCTGCAACATGTAATTTTGTTTCAATTAATAAAATTACGATTTTTCCCTGGGAAAAAAATATAACACATTTAAAATAAAAACAACACAATGTGTGCTAACAAATCTAGATTTCTCTATTCAGCACTGGCTTTTGGCATATGATTTAAATTTTGGCCTGATAAAATATATGAACATTTTTTTATGTCAGTAATAGTATAGTAGTTGGCTTTGAGTATTTCAATTACGATTTCAAGGGGCCCTACTTACAACGCATTAACCCTTGGACTAATGGTAGCGGTAGAAGGGAGGACGAATGGTAATGGTAGAAGGGAGTACTAGGCGATGAATGGCATGAGCGGGTGATGATGGTGTGTTCAAATATGGCAGGTTCTAGCTACGTGTCATATTTTTATTGGGAGGAGGACGAAATTAGAACACGGGGATTGGTTGGGGTGAACAGTATCTACTCACCCCAACCCCATAGAGATAAACGCCTTCAGCGTAATTATGCCCCCAATGTTGACTAAAATCACAAGTAATGAATTAATTTAAAATTTTAATAGCAATCAACTTACAAAATAATGACAAAAATAACAAATATAGGAATATTTGCATCTATAGAATTGTAGGGCCATTAGAATGTTTATGATTGGAGATAATTATTTTTTATAATAACAATTTTTAGGGTAGAAGAGTCTATTCAAAAAGAGTAAATAATACAATTGAAAATAACATTTATTCATATGTAATTGTTTTTGAAACGGAATTTAGTTAGAATTAAGATGTATGAACTATCCATACAATAGAAAAATATTTATGGTAATTTTACAATTATAGTTTCAGCAATATTAAAATTTTTAATTTATAAAAATATCTTTACATTTTGTATTTAAAGTAAGTGTTTTTGCATGTAATTTCATATATAAAATTTTGATATAAGTTCACCAAATATAATCTATAATAAATATATATCATTTCATAAAAATAAGCATCATGGTGATAACCATCTAAAAAACATAAACATAATCTAAAATACACATTCAAATTCACTAACATCATCTAATTATATACATCTCTATTACATATAAACGTCACAAACTGGCACACAAATCTAATAACTTAATAGGGCATCATCATCGTGATCACATCTAACAATATCCCATGCTAATTATATGTTTTTTATTCGTCTTGTTGGCATTTTATATAATTGGTAATATATTAAATTTAAATTTGTAAGTTTGCAATAAATATTAAATTTAAAAAGCTTGAAACTCTAATAACTTTAGTGATAAATTAAATTTTATTAAAAAAATTATATTAAATCTTAATTAATTATAAAAAATCAGACTTAAGTTTTTTAAATTTAACAATAGATTGAATGTTATAAATATACTTAAAATATTTTTTTTATATTTTTTAAATAAATATTATTGAGAATTGTTTATTGATTGCATTTTCTTATTTATTAATTTAAACATTAGAAATTAAAAACATAATAATTAGAATTTAAAAAATATATATTTTAAATAATATTTATAATTAATAAATATATTTTTAACGATGCTTCATTCATCATTATTATTAATAAATAAACTTTAATTTATTAAATTTATTAAATCAAATTAATTGTATTGTTATTTTTATAATTCAGTATTTTATGAACAAAAGCTTTTAATTAGAGTTGATTTTATAGACCAATAAGTTATATATTTTTATTTTTATTTCTTTTTTGTAAGCTTGGCATGACCTTTTTCATTCTTTTTCATCAAAAAACAAGCAGGTTAAATCCATATCCATATAGTTAGGTGGCCTCAACCTGCCCATTGGGAAACCAGGTCTATTGGCCACCTTACCGCATTTTAAGCCATCCAAAAACAAAAGAGTTTGAGATTTTTTATCATATCTATATAGGTTTGATTATCCTTAATTCTCATAATTTACTAGATAACTAAAGCAAAATATCAAAGTCTGCAGAATCTTCATCTACACAAAGCAAAAGTAAAAAAACCAAACTATGTAAGTCATGCTACAAGTCACCGGATGAGTCCATAGGTGTTGGGTCTTTTGCACTAGAACCTGGTGTTATCACAAAACCTAACCCTGACAAGCTGTTGATCAGGTAGACCTTGTAACTGTTTCAAACCAACTTTTGGTTGAGGCTTAGCCTCCTCAACCTAAGAGGGCTCTCTCACTAGGTTAAAGATTTTTATAATGGATTAGATGGCTAACTCTATGAAACAAATAAAGGAGTGTAAATGGTTGAAACAAAGTCAGTAAACATCCATTGGGCTTATGGAGTCGGAAAATGCTTAGTATGACAACAATATCAGCTGAACATGGAAGTCAGGGCATCAAAAGTTCAATATATCAGATAACACATAGAAACATGTAGGAAACACAGTCTATAAATGTATGAAGGAAGTCAGAGCATAACCAATGAGTTCTAAGTATCAGACATTCATACTACTACAAGTAAGGAAGTGAGGACAAACATAAAACAAGCCACCATTGAACTCTTTCTGAATCCTGAGAAGTAAAGCCAAAGTCTGTATTCATAAAAAACATAGTCCTCTATAATGACACAATATGAGTGTTTTCTCTGAAAATTTCCAACCCCTGGTGCATTACAACTATTGTCATATATAGAGTTTCCTTACAAGCTTGAATTCCTTCCTCCAGCAAGAGGGGAATTCAAATTTCTCTAGACCTGACACCTATTGTACTTTAAACAAACTATTAATTACAACTGACTGTAAACTGACAGTCTAAGGGACCTAATTTGACTAGGAGTGTTACTCCTTATCTATGCTGGCAACAACCTTACCTAAAACAAATTCGTTCTTTGACATCTGCCCCTCTTCATATTTGGCTTGAGTGATGACTTTAAACCTCATGTTGGCCTTTGATAGTTTTTCCTTTAACTGTCCCTGAATACTAGGAAAACTGCCCCTGTTTTTTCTGCTTTGGTCTCCAAAGTGGTTCCTCGAATTCTGCTAACCATTTTATCTCCTTTCATAACAAGTGATGCCCTTGAATTAATCCAAAGATCCTTCTTATATGTTCGTGCTAAGACAAACCCCTTATATGTTGACTGAAGCATGACAGCTGTCTGAGCTATGAAATAACTGTTGTTTTAGTAGTGCAGAGTTTGGAGTTATTAAATGCCTCTCATTCTTTGAATTTTCCTTTGCTTGGTTTTCAAAACCTCTGAAATGACCCTTTTGTGTCTTCTGCAGTAGCATTCTTTCATAATAGTTTCGCCCTTTCATTTCAAAATTGATTCAAAAAAAAAAAAAAAGCAAAACTGGCATCTTCAGCAGTTTCATAGCGCGCTATGAAACTGTTGTGCATTATATGTCATTTTTAGCAGTTTCGTTGCGCGATACAAAACTGCTGTGTGAGTCAAAAACACAATTTTTTGTCTTTCTGGGACTTTTAATGACTTTTCCATATGCTAATGAGCCAACCAAAACTGACCTTGTCCATTCAAAAATAATCTTCAATAAATAAGTTTTGTATCAAAATTGTGTCAAAATTCCTTCACTTACTATCGGGTTTATTTATGATGAGGCTGTTCTGCTGGTTCATTTAGCTGAATCTTCAAATCTTCAATCTGTCTTTTCATCATTCGAGTTCCAGTTCTCAATTTTTGATTGACTCTTCTGATATATCTTTTCTCTTTTATTGCAGGGACCGTCCAAGTGTAATATTGAGCATGACAGCCAACTATTTCAGGTATTGAAACTATTTTATCTTCCCATAGAGGCTCCATTCTGTTGAAATTGGCTTCCTTAATTGCATGTTTCCTTGCTTTTTTTCCTCAATTTTGAAATCTCAAGTTTGGCAGGATTCAATTCCTTTTTTATCTCTTCAAAACTACATTCCTCCCGCTGAGTGATACTTGCCTTACCTCTGTCATCTTTGTGCAGTTGTGATGATGTTTCTGATGGAACCACAGGTTCTTCATGTAATTCTGCTACATCCCCTGTCTCACTTGCTTCTGGCTGTGCCTCTTGTATCTTTCTTGAATGCCTTGTCACAGGTCTTCTCGGCTTGAACACAAACTCTGAGACCTGATCATCAAATTGAAGCTTTTTGGAAGATTTAACTCTTTTGGTTTTGTTCTTGCTGGCTTCAAGTAGGTCTGCTTGGACCAGAGGAGTCTCTTCTATGTCAATGGCCTGGAGGAGATCTTTCAAACTTCCCTTTGAAACTGGGCTTTCATCAACTATCCCAGTCTTCCCTTTTTCCTTAGCTAATTGACTTCTTGTTACCCTTCTTTGGACAATTTTCTCAATAGATTGCTCCTATACCACCTCATTGATCTGAACCTTCTTCCTCTTTGACTATTTAGGGGTGTCTTGAACTTCTAGTGGTGTCATAGGCTCCTTCACTTGCTTTCTGGCTTTCAATTTCCCAAATCTTCTTGATCTTGTTTCCTCTTAATGACTTACTACTGGCGTAGAGATCTCCTTAGCCTTAGGGCTAAGTCCTGTTTCAGCTTTAAAACCTGTCATGAATAAGAAAGCAGACCATTCTCTTCTAATCTTTTGAAGCTCATGTAAAACCATTAACTTAATCAACCCATGATGGAACAAGGAAGTCTCACAAGCTTCTTTCTTCAATTGAGCCTTATCAGACATTTTGCCTAAGCTATGAAACAGATAGAAAGGTAAATCAAGAGATATTTTTCTAGTGAAATGTAAGAGGAGCTTAAAATGGTAAGAGTACACCTTCTGGTATCTCCCCTCACAGGTGAAATATCTTTGGATGCATGTCAATAGGTTAGCATATGAATCCTTTACATAGCTTCTAGGCATTGATTTGGTTAAGTCCAAGCCTATGAATTCTGGCTTTAAAATTTCTTGGCAGGGTTCCATTTCGAATTTAAAGTTCTTGAACCATCTTTCCCGTCCTCTTGGTATCTCGGTGACTACAAATATGACCTCAGGAGAAACTGGAATTTCTAGCACTCCAACTCTTGAATTCAAACCAGAGAAATTGAAAGCAAATTCTTTGGTGACTTGAACATGACCTCCTTGGAGTTTTTCGCAGAATCTCCAACAGCCTACCTGTTTGAATGCCTGTTCAACCTCTCTACTTCTCATGAGCACATCTAAACCTTCATGTTCAGCTCTAAGACACCGGCTTGATCTGTGTTTTTTCCTTTCTTCAGACATGTCTATGAAATCCCTGCAAGAAAACTTGAACATAACTCTACATTGTATTGGTTTTAGCACTGCCTCGCTTGAATTTCAAATTGAGAACTGCCTCGCTTGAGCTTTCAAAAAGTTCTGATGAATGTCGTCATTAAGCTTGCCAATTGTCTTCTTATGTATGTAAGGAACATGGGAAAAACCAAGACAAATGTGTACAAGACAACTAACGAACCTAATGATGAGAATGAATGGCTGTATGTGATAGGCATGGTTCAAGGACTGACACATGGTGATGAAACATTAACAGATTTTGATGGAAAAGACAGCTAGATGAAATCTGGCATGAATCCTAGATTTCGTAGCGTAGCCAATGCAAATTCTGGGTTTTGTGCTATGAAATCTCCTAGTTGATTTCGTAGCGCATGCCAACTTTAAAACAGTCTTAACACATGACACCTATGAACCAATATGGAACTAATGGTAGTTAAAAACAAGACTGTTGACCTTATTTAACAATGGAAACAAGACTTTATCCTATGTTTTATACTCCCTAAACAAAACAATAGAAATGACTTGATCAAGACTGACTTAGAACTTTGAAACCATACAAGTTGTCCAAAAAAAATTTACAGTGATAACACCTGGAAATTCCATCTGAGGGAGACATGGAATATGCTTCTATGTGTGGATGAGATGGGCATTCTGTTGTTGAATATGGAATTTTACAAGCTGAAATTCCTTATGTATTTCCTGGAATTTTGTAACAATCTTGGAGGAACCAGTTGAGGGAGTCGCCAAGGCTCTAACCACAATATTCTTCATCGACTAATAAAGATAAACAGTTTGTTTCCGGGCTGCGATATATATTCAGAAAAGATAAAGACATTGACATGTACATCATTGCAGCAGATAATCATCCTACTCAAAGGATGATAATTTCATCAAAATTATCAGTCTACCATCAGACGATTATCTGTTCTATGTACAGAAAAATGAATTTATAAAGCTGAGCATGGGAATGCCCGCCTCAGCTAGATCATGAAAGCAGTATGAAAAATAATGTATTGTATTGTATCTTATTACAGGTCTCCTCTCAGCATTGGATGAACTTCGGATCCCCCTGATAAAGCATTTCACCCGTTAAACAGCCTCATACTTTAGGGGGCAACTGTTATAGACATTTTTGTGCCTTACAGCATTGAGCATGAAATGTCCATAATCTAAGGGATCCAAAGTCCCTAAAAATGTTGTTCCTACCCCTAGAGGAACAAGGCTAACAAACCACAGCAATTCACAGAAGTTCTCCACCAGAAACTGCTCAAAAACAAGTCAATTCAGGATCATTTCAGTGGCTACACTAGCTGTTTGCGCTGAATGTCAAAGCCAACACTGGCTACCTGTGTTGAATGTCAACTGGAACACTAGCTACCTGCGCTGAACGAGAGTGGACAAGTGGCAGGCTCATTTCTCAAGGTGTCAAAACCCAGGAAGCTTCCAAAATGACACTTGCCTCAGGGAATTCGACTGGTGATGAGTAAGAGGTTCCAAATCTCCAAGTGGAAGCAAGAACCTCCAAGTGGACTCAAGAACTGACAGAGGGAGAGGACACAAGTCAGATCTCAAGCTGACTCATCCTCTCTCCAAACATCTATATATGGATCTCTCCTCCATGAGATCTACAGGCTGGAATTTTGTTATTGCAATTGTTGTTGGTTTGAGACTGGAATCATTGGGTGCTTAATGCTTTGAAAGGGGTGAATATAGGAATTCCATTTGCTGGGAAGGAGATGCTGGATTGGAGCCCTCTGGGTTGTATCTCTTCCTGAACCTTGTTATTCATCAATAAAGCTATCTTGGTTTCTCCTATATGCTGATGTATTTTGATGTATGAATGCTTTAGTGTATTTGGTTTATTTCTAATCCTAAACTAGTTATGAATGTGAATATTTGTCTTTGTGTAGTGTTCTTCTCTTGTCGCAAGTAGCTGTTCTCTTGTGATCTTGCAGGAACCCTTTGGAGCTGGACAAGCAAGAAGGCAAGTAGCTGTGAACACCCAAAGAGAAGAGAGACCGGATCGAGGGACAAACGGAAGACACCGGTAAGTCTATTGATCTCTCTTCATTCACATTTCATAAAGGAAGAAACCGGAATAGCTGTACTCGTTTGTTGCTAAGGCACTGTCACACCTTAGGTGGATAGGATAGTCCTACATAGGCATTTTTCCCCACAAAAAATTGGTGACTCCACTGGGGAGATCTGTTTAGTCATTTTATTTGTGTTTCTATCATTGTTTGCATCATAGACTTGACAGCAACAATCGAACTGCATCTTTCCCGGATGCAAAGTAGAATGTTGCTGCTTTGATCCAATTGCTGGACTTGTCTATGATTTGAACAATGGACTCACAAATGATTTGATGATCCTTGTGATAGATCTTAGTAGCCCTTCAAAGCATCCCTTTGATTACACCTTGCTTGTTGCTTTTATTTGGCCTAAAACAGTGAATTAAATAGCAATCTGTGACCCAAAACCTGAGGGAAACGAGAGTTTCTCCTTCAGCACAGACCCAGTGAAGGGATTCTACATTTCAACGCAGGTCCCGTGAAGGCTACCTGCACTGAATGTCAAAACCCCTGTGTTGAGGTTGCGCTGAACCAGTTTGTCCTTGTGCAGCTCGGGTTCTCTGCTCTGTTTTGCCTTGTTTTGATCTCTGATTTTTGCAGCCTGTAACCAGCATAGGTACCAGTCTGATAACTCCTTTTCTCTGCTTAGATTCTGCCTCCTTTTGTACAAAAAGACTGTGAGTGTTTTTATGTGTTTGTGGCGTCATTTACAGTTTTCCTTTGCATGAGTGAAATAGTCATCATGTAGCCCTTGATTCAGATCTGTTGATTGTGATCTTAGAAGAGAGTTCATTGGCTGTTTGCAGATTGATTATACATTTACTTTTGCTTATTGGTTTGAATTTGTCTCTTTTAAGTGTCGAAACAAGTCTTTATTTCGAAAATCGTTAAGTGTTGTAATCTCTTCTACCCTCTCTGATTTCGAAAAAGTAAACTTGTTTGGATTGATCATTTAAAAGCAAATTCAAATTTGTACAAAAAGCTTTCTTTGTAGGCATCAATACTAAGAAAGCGGAAAACAAACACCTGCATTGTGCATTTGCATTTGATAGTTTGCATGTTGGATTTAGGAAAAGTGCATTAGAGTGTGTTGTTTGCTCTTTGAGAAAAGATGGTGTCTTTCTTTTCCCTTAGTAGCTAGGATTTTCAAAGTTGAAAAGATATAAAGCTTGCTTATCATCTTTAGACTGCATTTAGGAATTTGTATCATACATCTCGTGGTGAACCTTGAAAGGCAAACTTTTAAAAAGATCAACCTAAAATAAATCGAATGAACTTAACAACGCTTTGCAACATAACGCACAACATAGAGGTCTAGGCTAGAGACGTGTTCCGGTGTCGTTAAGCCTGGTGACTTTCGATCTCGTGGAAGGTGGGTGATTCCTCCTGACGGACGATAGCACCAGTACGGATTGTGCTCCCATGTACCGTCGCGTATATATTGGGAGACCCCTATAGGCATAAAACCTTTATCCTTAGGAAGCCGTGTCGGCCGCCCTACTGATCGCAATGCACTAAACACAGCATTCAGGAAGATCGACCGCCCGTACCCTAAAAAGTATTATGCGGTTTTGCGAAAAGTTTGGCACACCCTCTGCCTAGAACTCCAGAGCAGTTCCTTTTGGCCTTTTTCAGACTCTATAACGGAAAAAGTCCATCCGAGCATTTGTCACTTCGGGCTCGTTAAAACATCGAAGGAGACTAGAGTCATCTTTAGCTTTTTCTCGACTCTTTAAAATTGAAAAAGCAAGTTGTGTCTAAAGCGTCATTAAAATTTATTTTAAACGGAACAATCACCCTTTAATTCCTGCGTTGATCTTTAGGTTGAAAAAATGGAGCACACCAACCAAGGAATTCCCCTTGGTGGAAATCCTAGTCCCTTCTCCTCTTGGGGAGATGTTGGTGCGCCCCACATGGCCACATTGTCGCTTCCAGGACTGACAATTGGCCTGCCTGTCTGGCTCTTTTCAACCAATGTCGTTCAGAACACCACCATTCCTGAACAGTCGAGTCAACAGTTAGACCAGACCAGAGTTGCCAACCAGCCTTCTACTTCATCTAACTCTTCCTCTCCTCCTTCCTCTTCGCTTGACGAAACTGGTAAAACAAAAAACCAAGTTCCTAAGGAGAAGAAGGAAAAGAAGAAGAAAGAGAAGAAGAAGAAGGAGCCAAAGGCGACTGGGGGCAAACAAGTGTCGTCTGACAAAAATCCACACACAGCACTGACCAGGCCTAAATCGCCATGTGTCATATGCAAGGGAGACCACTTCCACAGAGATTGTCCCTGTATCCCTCGAATACTAAGGGACTGGTCTCCCCGTTTGCACAATTCGGTAGCATCAACCTCTGATAGCCATGTTGACTGCTCACCGTCAACTAGTGAAAGTGAAGTCCCAGGACAGAGAGGGAAAGCTAGATTTCCCTGTAAACTGTGTGAAGGCGACCATGCCATCCACCGTTGTCCCTTCTTAGACGAGGCTAAAAGAGTTCTGGAAGATCGCCCGATTTTACGAGCACAACTTCCTCCTGGATATCAAAAACTCCTGCCGAGTCCTTCGCTAGTTGAGAACCCGGCTGGCCCGCCCAGGTGGTCAGCCGAAGCACCTATCATTGAAGATGAACCGTCTGGATCCATGCCTGACGAAAGTCAAAAGGTTGAGACAGCAGTCGACCCAGTTTTGCCTTCAGAGGCTCTATCTTCGAATGATACCATCACAGAGGAGAATAAAGACGACACCGTCCAAATTCTCTTCATCAACACTGACTCTGATGAACAAGGGGACAATACCCCCATTCCTTTATCGCAGGAAGGAAGTTCGTCAGAGCGATATCCGGCCGTCTATTCGGTCCCACCACCAAGCAACCTGGTTGTGTCCTTCGACTGGAACCAACTAGGCAGACCTCGGTTGCCAGCAAGCATATCATTCAGAATTATCGTTCAAATATATAGAATGGTAATGGCTGGCACTATCATTGATGAGGGGGCATCTGTGAGTATCCTTTCCTCTATTGCTTGGAAAGCGCTTGGTTCGCCAGCGCGTTTACCTGAAATGAGAAATCTGTCAGGTTTTGATAATGGAACAAGTCGACCTTTAGGTATCCTCCCCAATGTGCCCATAACATTGAAAGGGAAGATCGTTCAAATGAAAGTGATGGTTGTTCAAGGACCCTTGGATTATAACCTACTCCTTGGACGAGACTATATATATTGCATGGGAGCCATCATCTCCTCACTCTTTAGAGTAATGTGTTTTCCGCATGAAGGAAGAATGGTCAAGCTCGTGGACCAACTTTCATTTCCCGGATCACGCATTGCAAATAGTCATGTACCATCCCTAAATGGTCTATTCACGCAAGAAGTGTCTCAACCCACGGTCCGTCCTCCTAATGAGCGCAAGTAATCCGGGAGGATATGACTGGAACCCAGGGGGCATGCGTCCTGGTCTGCTTCGGCAGGGAAACTTTGGGTATAGATTAGGTTTCCGCGGGAGAATATGACTAGTCTGTACCCTGTCCGTCTAGGAAGAGGGTTATTCTAGAATAAGATTCTTTTGTCAAAGTTATGTGAGTTGGCGGGCTACGTCGCTCACCTTTGTCTATTTCGGTAGACATTGCCGAGGAAGTGTTTTGTTTGAAAGATTAACGAGACAATCTTTGGGTAACCTGAAAGAGGTAAGCCTCTCTCGTTAAAACAAATGTTTTGGCGGAAGAGAAGTAGAGGTAACCTTGAAACTTTGTTTTATACCTGGGGGCATGCAAACCTTTTGGAGTGCAAGCAAGGGGCAGCTATTTATTTTTTAAATTTTTAGGACCTCTAACCCTTTAAACTCGTAGGATTAGTCGTTTCCAAACTTGCATAAAGAAAGGATCCGGAGCAAAGCTTAGTGAGATGAAGCTCCATAAAAAATAGAATCTTGATGAGACACTCTTATCATATGACTGGGTATTCGAGCAGTTTTAGCACAAATTTCATGCTCGTTAAAAAATAAACGCAAGATCCGAGCAGTTTTAACGCTGACTTCATGCTCGTTAAAAAATAAACATAAGCAATGAGCAAGTGTTTCCACCAGCGTTTAAGCTCATTTTAAAATAAAAAATGAACCTGCCCAGTAAATAACCACTGTGAATGTAATATCATCAGCCATTAAAGCCTTGGTCGTGTTTGCACCATCACCTCCACTTTTCATTTGGCCGATCGTTCACCTCCATATGATTGTTTACCCATTTTGAGGAACAGCTGCGAAGAGTGATTTCACCTAGCCATCCTTGTGACACTGCCATGATTGGAAAATTCCAACCTGTACCTGGAATCGGCTGCTAACCCTGTTTATCACTCGTTCCTCAAAAGACGAGTCTTCTTTAAGCTCTTTTCAACTGACTCGTAAAATATGAAAAGATTGCCGAGTCCTTGGCCTTCCAGCTCGTTAAAGGGACAGGAAGAGCTATCCCTCCTCTAGATTTTAATCTTTTTGGACCTGAGGGATTATTGCACAAAAAGATCGAGCGCTTGTTTTATTCGGCTCGTTAAAACTATCGAAAACTCATCCCTTCTGTATTGTTTTATACTTTTTCGGACTTAAGGGATTAGATGACGAAAAAGGAATTTTGGAGTTGACTTTATGTACCTTTTCAGACTCTCTAAAAATGAAAAGGACCGAGTTATCCTTGTCGTTAGACTCGTTAAAATCATTAAATAGCGACAAACTTGTCTTTAGACGAGAACGAGTTTCACTATCGCTAGGCTCGTTAAAACATAGCGATGGGCTTGCCCGAAGGGTAGGTTATAGAACAAGCATATGTTATCCTCCTCAAGCTTGACAAAAATAAAGAGGTACTGGTCAGCAATGACTGGGGAAAAATTGGGAGAAACTAAAGAAAACTTTGATGGTAGCAAGTCGCTCTTGAACATGACACTTTTCCTCCGTGCCACAATCGGGTTGGGTTGTTTCATTCACCAGTCACATCCATGGTCTCGCCATACCATCCATATTTGGGGTAATGCTACCGATCCATCGTATCAGTGTCGCCACATGTTCAAGAGAAGTCGTTTAGAAAAGTCAACCGTGTCCCATCCACTGCCATACATTATCCTTCATCCTTTCATGACCGCCACCCTGAATCATATGTCACAGATCGTTTTCACCTCCATTAAAATCATTAGCTCCGTTCCGTGTCACTGATGTGGGATTCATTAAGGCCCTCCTGTGACGGATCAGTTCTTGTCGACATCAGCTCATTATCCAAGAAGTTGATCTAGGAACAACCCCTTCAGTACTTTGAAGCTTGCATGCCACAATGGCAAGTTTCTCACTTCCGGCGACAGGTATACATCAATGACCTTCGACCGAAAGATTTTGTGTGGTGTTCGATGCCAAGTCCTTTATTCACACCACGTGAATTGTACTGCAGTACCTTGAGGATCATTATCATTATCGATGACTCCTCTCGCGCTTGTTAACGGTTTTCATCATTGACCGGTAATCAAGCGATGTCTTTCCATGTTCGACTTCAGAACATTTCTCACATGGATCGACTTGTACTTAGAGTGAAGATCGAACGAGTTTGAAGACCCCGGATCTAGTTTCATCCATCCGGGCTGCGATATATATTCAGAAAAGATAAAGACATTGACATGTACATCATTGCAGCAGATAATCATCCTACTCAAAGGATGATAATTTCATCAAAATTGTCAGTCTACCATCAGACGATTGTCTGTTCTATGTACAGAAAAATGAATTTATAAAGCTGAGCAGGGGAATGCCCGCCTCAGCTAGATCATGAAAGCAGTATGAAAAATAATGTATTGTATTGTATCTTATTACATGTCTCCTCTCAGCATTGGATGAACTTCGGATCCCCCTGATAAAGCATTTCACCCGATAAACAGCCTCATACTTTAGGGGGCAACTGTTATAGACATTTTTGTGCCTTACAGCATTAAGCATGAAATTTCCATAATCTAAGGGATCCAAAGTCCCTAAACATGTTGTTCCTACCCCTAGAGGAACAAGGCTAACAAACCACAGCAATTCACAGAAGTTCTCCGCCAGAAACTGCTCAAAAACAAGTCAATTCAGGATCATTTCAGTGGCTACACTAGTTGTTTGCGCTGAATGTCAAAGCCAACACTGGCTACCTGCGTTGAATGTCAACTGGAACACTAGCTACCTGCGTTGAATGAGAGTGGACAAGTGGCAGGCTCATTTCTCAAGGTGTCAAAACCCAGGAAGCTTCCAAAATGACACTTGCCTCAGGGAATTCGACTGGTGATGAGTAAGAGGTTCCAAATCTCCAAGTGGACTCAAGAACTGACAGAGGGAGAGGACACAAGTCAGATCTCAAGATGACTCATCCTCTCTCCAAACATCTATATATGGATCTCTCCTCCATGAGATCTACAGGCTGGAATTTTTTTATTGCAAAGAATTGTTGTTGGTTTGAGACTGGAATCATTGGGTGCTTAATGCTTTGAAAGGGGTGAAGATAGGAATTCCATTTGCTGGGAAGGAGATGCTGGATTGGAGCCCTCTGGGTTGTATCTCTTCCTGAACCTTGTTATTCATCAATAAAGCTATCTTGGTTTCTCCTATATGCTGATGTATTTTGATGTATGAATGCTTTAGTGTATTTGGTTTATTTCTAATCCTAAACTAGTTATGAATGTGAATATCTGTCTTTGTGTAGTGTTCTTCTCTTGTCGCAAGTAGTTGTTCTCTTGTGATCTTGCAGGAACCCTTTGGAGCTGGACAAGCAAGAAGGCAAGTAGCTGTGAACACCCAAAGAGAAGAGAGACTGGATCGAGGGACAAACGGAAGACACTGGTAAGTCTATTGATCTCTCTTCTTTCACATTTCATAAAGGAAGAAACCGGAATAGTTGTACTCGTTTGTTGCTAAGGCACTGTCACACCTTAGGTGGATAGGATCGTCCTGCATAGGCATTTTTCCCCACAACATGCATGGGCGTCATCCCGAGGAGGTGGAGTACTACTAGAAGGATCACCACACTAATCATAATGATCCAATGGAGTAGTATTGCATGAAGATTTTGTATCTGCTGCATGGAAGAAATCCCTCCTCAATGTCAGTATAAATGTGCTAGCTCTGATGATATGACGCATAAGACTCACAATATTGCTTGGCAAGTTCATCTAGAGCTCCATGAGCCTAGGATCTACCCTAATGTCTTGATTCATCGCAAGGTGAACTCTCGTCTCAATCAAAATTCTAGAGATTCAGTCGCCTAACTCCACCCTAAATCCAATATCAGGCCTACATCGTGGTTGCATGCCCGCGTGAATGTAATCAAGATGTCCCTCACCCCCCGCAGCCTCAGCCAAATTTGAATCTCCAACTGGTGGGGGAAGAGGCATGTCCCCAACGAATGTGTCGATGTCTACAAAATATATAGTACACAAAAATAATTAGACAATTTCATTAAACAAGTTAAAGAGTGTGCTAGAATAAATTTTATTCTAATTAATTAAAACAATAAAATGAAACTAGATTGAGTTAAATAAAACTGTAATTTTACCTCTATCATTTGTTGGCTCGTCTTTTTTGAAGATGATGTGGAGATGCTATCACCAATCCATCCCTGCGTAAGGACACGACACCACGACAAATGGGTGGTTGGCCTCACTACCCAATAGCCCCAGTGCGTCGGCAGAAATCCTGGTCGGATACTCTGGCTGACCCCTCTTAAGCATCATCTTGCCCCACATTCACCTTTGTACCTCAATCATCAACCTAGGAGGGTGACGATCAAAAGTAGGCCTCATCTCCGAAAACCTCTCAAAAAATAAACAAAACAACATTGAAGCAGTTAGGCCCCTATACCAATAGGTTTCATATATCATGATTGACTTGGCTTAGTTCTAAAATATATTCATACCTTTACTTGTTGCAAAGGTTTTCTATATTTAATAAATAAATAAAAAATGTAAAGAGGGTATACCCTAAAAGAAAGATAAAAGGGTAAAAAGAAACAAAGAAAAGGTCAAAAAAATGAAACAAAATGAACCCCAACAAAAAGAAAAGACCATGAAAGTGTGCAAGTCCAAATGCCACTGCTTTTTTACTTTGTGTACAAAAAAATAATTGTATGCAAATTGTCATCTATGCCACAATCCATGGTAACCAAACAGTTTAAACTTGGTTATCCATGTTTTCAATTTCATGTTTTAGAAATAGAGAATAAATATCTGACCAAACAATATAAACTTGGTAGATAGTAGATAGGTAGAGTGAATAAAAGGAGCTCAACAGTATAATCTGAGCCCTTGGATGTAATAAGTGTAGATTTAGATAGGATTTCATATGTAAAAGAAAAGAAAGCTTGATAAGGGTTTGCCAGTCTGAGTGCACCCTAATAGAGAAGTGAAAATGCTAGGATTAAATAGGTAGGGTAAGTAGATGATGGTTGCAGAATAAATGTGTGGTGAATGTTAAGTTTGAATGCTTAAATCTTTTACTTTCAACACTAAGCAAAGGCATGTATCACATGGAAGGCACATCAAAATTCAAAGTCACATTAATTAACTTCCCCACTCACTTCCCCTAAGCTTTTACTAATTTCCCCCAAGTGCTAAAGGCAAACAAGTTAGAGGGGCTCAGAGCATTTCTCTGACTTTTGGAGGGACTGGACCCTCGGCCCAATAATTGGAAATTCCTAAAGTACTTAAACCCCTTCATCAATATTTATCCCTCCACAAACTCATTCATTCCCTTGATAAAACTTTTCCTAAGTAAAATCCTATTTTACTTAGGGAAATTATAATAATTTCTCTATGAAAACCCTATTATGAATTTTAGCCTAAGTTAATATGTTGTATGATGAAATATTTTTGGAAAACATTAGACTTAGCGCTTTCAATTCATTTGGTCATGATTACTACTATCGTTATTATTTAATTCCCAAAATAAAACAACATTGCCCATACCCGTATTATTATTATATATATAAAGCCCCAAATTTTACATATCCCGCCCGGATGGTTTAATATAACCATAAAGTCAATAAACGGGATTAATTAACCAAACTATGGTTAATTGAGAACCCGAAACCCCCGCCATATTAAACGAGGATTAATTAGTCACCAGGTCTAATTAATAACTCGACGACCAATCAAATCACCCCCAATAACATTAAGCCTTTTAATTAATATCGAGCCCGCCCTCCATATCCATCAGTGACCTCAATGCCCTGACTACCGTCCGATCGGATCCCTCAGATTCGATGGTCATCGCGCATATCGCACGGGCCATTTGGTCGAATTTTAACGTGCGATATGAGGCAGTTTTGTGAACAGTGTCGATGCTACGTGTCATAATATGTATGGCATCGTGCGGCTCCTCCCATATACCACTTACCCTCCATAAGCGGTGCGATGAAACTCGCTTACCATTTTCCTGAAAACGACAAAAACAGTCAAATCACTCCCGCTGACGCCACCCATCTGTATCACAAACCCGCCAAAATAAAAACTTTGCATAAAAAACAAAGTAAAATCCTTTTGGTCCTTTATTCTGAAAAACCCATGCATGCAACCAATACGTAGAAAACTACTAGCGCGTACCCTAAACGGACAACTACCCTGAAAATTTGTTGTCCGACGCCGCTCCAATCCACAGTGCACTTCAGTCAACCAGTTGCCATTGCCAATCGCTTAATAAACAGGCATTTACCAGTTTTTCCCAAAAAACCCTGTTTAATATTAAATTTCCGCTGCAACTGAGTTAAAACCCAAAATTCCAATACATTTTAGTTGCCAAACTTAAAATTAAAAGATTCCCAAGACCTCTGTTACACCTATTTTGCACTCAAAAGCCCCATTTTCATTCCTGAATCCACAAGAACCAGAAATGGAAACCCCCATGGCCCTCAATGTGGCTCCAGTCTCCACTCCTCACAGGGACTTGGACCACCTTCCCTTGGCTGATAGAGACTTCCAAATCAAAGACCTCACATTTGATGATTCTCCCTTGAGGCTGCATTGTAAATATCGGGACCTTTACCTCAATAATGTTGACAATATTGGCCTATGGGAATCAAATCTCCCAAAGTATCAATTCCCTTATGTGCACATTTTCCCAAACATTGTCCACTAGTGCCATGCCAATTACAACCCTAATCTCAGAGCTGTAATGTCTCCCGACCAGCAAATCCTTTTTACCATTACAGCAGACTCCATCAATGAAATGTTGCAGTTGCAACCTAGTCAGAACCTTACCCCTCTGAATATTGCTGATTTACTTGAGAAATATTCCAAACTTTCCAGCTCGGAGATCGCCAGAGTTTGTCAAATGTTCATGTTAAAACAATACATTTCAGAAAACCATCCTCCCTACATGAAAGGCTTTTACAAGCTTAGGAAGAGATATTATTACCATGATTGCGTGTATTCTTGGTTTCACAACTAATGAATATGTGGATGAAGTGACCTTTGCTTATATGACTATCTTCACCCCTGGCCAGCCCCCTGCTGCCAAGTATGACTATGTTGCATTCATAGATGAAAAAATCCATGACCAATTTATGAGATTGGAAAATGAGAGAGTATTCAAGTATTCCACAGTCTTGTATCGCCTCTTCTTGTATTATCAAACTGAAAAATTCTCATTCTCTGTGAATAAGCTTGATACTAGAGGTAATCCCAGATCAGTCATTTTTTGGACTTCCATCACTCATACAATTCTCCCTATTCATACAATGAGTTCATAGATCAATTTGTTCATCCTGTCACCACCATGCTAACAGGACACCCTCCCCCCAGAATCAGTGATGACATCAAGAGAATCCTGCAACTGTCAAAGCAATACAAAATAGGTGACTGGTACTTATACCAGAATCACACTGAGATCCGAATCTATGGTTGTGAGCTCCCTCCTTTCAAGCTGCCAAAGTATGTCCCTATGAGGTTGTTTGCCTTGGAATATTACAGACAAATGATAAATTCTGACCAAATTCATTTCATCAAGGCAAAGAAGAAAGCCCAATTAAGGATCAGAGACCACTTAGGCCCATTTGTGTGCAACAACAAAGAAGCAAGAAAAGAAGCAGAAGAAATCATGGAAACAACAATGAAACTAAAGAAAAGCTTTATTTGGCGGCCATATGACCCTCACAGTTTCATCTGTGATAGAAGAATGAAACACAAGTTGTCACCTTGCTTCCATCACAGAATCCTTGAAATAGAACAATATGCTAATTTAGATGAATGGGTGGAAGGAACATTAATAGCACAAGATAGTGATCAGGTTGAGGTTGATAATGTGATGAAAGATTTGGAGGAAAGACTTGACCTGGACTCTTTTGCACAGGTGCCAGCTGAAACTTCTCAAAAGCAAACACCAGAATCTAGTGCCTCCAAAGCAGAAACTTCTCAAAAACAAAACCAGGAAACAAGTGCTCCAGCACTAGAACAGCCCGAATTATCAGAGTAGCCTGAAATTTCTGAAGAACTAGCTCCACCACAGCAACATCCAGCTCAAACTAGTATGGGAAATCCTCCAGTACTACAGACTCCTCTAAATGAGGAGAGGAATTTGAAAAGAGACAAGGAGGTAGGCACACCTCCAAGCATACCCACCGATAAACCCTTTGCTAAGAGGCAAAGGTTGAATCCATACTCAGAGGAAGAATACATTGAGGAAACAACTTAAAGCATGGGGAAAAGGGATAGTGCACATACATTCCCAACAGGTGGAACAGGGGATGCACCCTCAAGCTCACAAAGGCAGGAGTTAGAGAGACAACATAGCATAGAGGTGTCATCCCTCAGATCTTCTTCTGAAAAGATTACAGACATAAAGGAGAAATTCAAAGAAATCAAGGCAAGGAATGAGCAACTGAAGGTCCAAGCCTATAATCAATACTTCAAGATGGCTCCCACAAATCAAACCAGATTGATGTCAGCCTTTGACATCAAAGAAGGTAAAATGCAAATGAGTTTTATGAAGCCTACAGTACAGCAGCCAAAATCCTTGGCAGACTTCCTCAAAACTGACTTCGAGGTCTTGGCTAAAGACATCCACCCTATAGATCAGATTGAACTACACAAGAAAACAGGTGAGATGGTGTATTCTACACTGACCAGCAAAGCAATGATGGCACATAGATTGCAAAATTCATTGAGCAATACTACAGCCCAATTGCAACTGGAGAAAGCTTCTTCACAAGCAAAGGACAACAGAATAAAATCATTGGAAGAGTTAGTGATTGAACTGGGTCATGACCCAAAAGATGTTAAGGCAGCAGAAAGCTTAATCAAGAAAAAGAATGATGACATAGTTGCACTTAGAAAACAATTGAAGCTGCCACCACTCATTCACCCTCAGACTGCTGAGGTCATAGAGAAGAAAAATGAAGAACAACTTATGGACTTGGTCCTTAAGTTAAATGAGCAATTGAAGGAAACAAAGTAGGAATTGGAGAAAGCATTACATTCAAAGCCAAGTGAGTCGACCATCGAGCCCCAGACTATAATACCCATAGTATCAACAGTGGTCTCTTCCACAGGGGCAGCAACACTAACACCAAATATTCCAATGGCAATAGCTTCAACAGTGGAAGCAACAGGTTCAACACAGGCAGGAACATTAACACCAAATACAGAGAACTTGATCAAGTCCATGGAGGAAATGAAACTTCAGGTTTCAGAGCTGCAAAAGGTAAAAGAAAAATGCACTTCCTTAGAGCAAAAATATGATATATCCAAGATCAATTATGCAGAGGAGGTAAGGAAAAACAAAGGCATGGCCCAGCAAATCAAAGCATTAGAGAAGGACCTGACATTTGACAGGCCTTTAGGAGAAATTAGGAAGATATTTTGGACCAATATCATTGATTCCATCAATGATATTTGGTCATCAATTCAAATCATTTTTGAACAGATTGATTTAGTGAAGGTTGCTCTTGAAGCAATAGAGAAAACAAGAATAGAGCTAGGTCAAAAACCTGAGGAAGAAACCAGATTAATCAATTTCCTAAATAGTAAAAGCAGGCAACAGTTAGAATAGCTGGACATTCAAGATAGGACTGCTACCATCCTGGAAGTAAAGAAAGTATTGACAAAAATAAATCTGATGCAAGGCCTAGAACGTAGATGTCAAAGCATGCAAGAAGATATAGATGCATTTATGGAAAAGTTTGACATCCTACAGGCTAAAGGACTCCCTAGTCCTTTAGTCATCAATGATAAACTAATAGTTCAAATTGATTACATTAATAAGTTACATCACCTAGCTGACAGTCAGGCTAGTTCATCTGCAGCCAAGGCATTGCCCATAGGGAAATTTCTCTATGATGGTTTAGAAAACCTTTTCTTCATTGAACATGAGGTAAAGCACTTATTCCCAATAGAACCCAATTTTGTGAAATATACTAAAGCAGATGAAATATACAGGAAGCTGATAAGAACGAAAATACCAACTGATCAGTGGTGGACTGACATCACTGACATCTTATAAATTACCATGACTTAAGCAAGGTAAATAGAGATAATTACCACAGTAAAGTTTGGTAAAAATATGAATGATGGTAAACAGGTAAAGTGTATCAGAATAGGAAAAAGAGTATCAGTTGAAAGATCAAATCAGAGGTCCAGCACAGAGTTACTAGCACGACAGCAAGATGCACATTCATAGGACCTACCTCCAACTCCTTCAATGAAAACAGGGACAGCAGCAATCAGTTCACTTTCTGTTTCTATATTCGAGACCATCTGTCTCTATATTTATGTAAAAAGATATTTAGTTTCCCTAGAATAAATCTCATGTAGTTGTGAGATATTTTGATGTAAATTTTGTATAAATACTTCTTTATTCGAAGTATTAAGGGTGGCTTCTTAGACATTTGTGTAGACAATTTACTTTGGAAGTGAAGTGTTGTTGAACAACTTTTGTATGGCTGGCTGGAACAAAGTAATAAAGCAAAGGACTTTTACAGGATACATGTGTCAAACGAGAAACGAATAAGCATTCTATATCCTGTGTTTTTACAGTTTTCTGGTTTAATAATAATTCATATGTGTTTCATATCTGAATGATAAACGAAAATTTATATTTCAGAAAGAGCTTTACTACATTTTGTCTTTAAAATTGTTTATATTCTTAATGTTTTCTTCCAGGCTATTATAGGTAGGGAATTCTTAACTGCTCCCTGCTTTCATAGTTTATCATTGTGACCATTTAACAAAGAATACTTAATTGCTTTTTGTTAATGAGCACCCACTTTCCCTCATCTTGGACCCTATTGAAGGATTCTTAGTTTCCCTTCCTCCCTGTTCAAGACCATTTCACCCATTTTAAGCTATCATTTGTCTTTGAGCTATCTTGCCCTGTGAAACTCTCCTTTGTTAAATCAACCTGATCCAGTTAAGCCATCTTCAGTTGAATCCATAGCCCAATGGCCCGAAATACCTTGTTCTATCCATATGCTCTCGAATTCCACCACCAAACAAAATCAAAAGCCCCCAAGCTTTCATAACTAGCCTAATATCTCACAAAACAAAGCTAAATCATAAAGAGATAGCCCTCTTTGAGTACAGATTGGCTAGATTCTATACTTAAAAGATTGGTTTGTGGTTACCTCGGAGTGTCCCTTCTTTTGATAACTTCTAAGGGAAAATATGAGTGATAACAGAAGCAAAAGGGAAGTTCTCCCTCCCATGTATCATAACACAACATCTATCTAAATCTATACAAAACTGCTGCAAAAAATAGTAGACCATTTGTCAATACACTGTGGCATTTGTACCAAAGATTCGACATAAGACAAAAGAGGACAACTAATGTGCTTCCCATCACTAATATAGTGTGCAATGGTACTCATTAATAGTGAGAGGCACCTAACCTCCTCTGCACCAAAAGAAGTGATTCGTAGTTGTCCACTAAACACCTGAAAATATGTTGGATAAACTACATGATCCCCAACATATCTTTGAGAGTATACAAGTTGACTCTTTGTTGCAACACCATGAGGGATATCAAGGAAATGGGGAAAATCCTCCCCTCTCCTAGATAGGCTAGTGATAAAATAAATGTCCTCCTGAGTTGGCCGAAACTATATGTCACGACCGACATGGAAAGCTTGTCAGTGGAAATCCCACCAACAGATTAGTTGTGCCAACAACTCGGAGTGCCCCTTCAAGGATGTAGCCTCCTCATATTACATAAGGAGGCCTACATTCCTCAAGGGGCCTTGATTCGTTGCAGTAATAGGGTGAGGGTGAAAATTCCTCTCCCTCTCTCGTGCCTCCTGTTAGTGTCCTATGTCTAGGAATCTTAGTCTTGTTAGTTTCGCTATGTATCTAAGGTCAAAATTGTAAATATTAGTGATGAGCCTAGGTGTTGCAGCAAGAACGCTGCAACTGCGAGGGCTACCAGCTTTACTTATCAACCGGGGGTTCTTACAAACTTGGAGGTGACTGTGCTATATACACAAGTAGAAGTGAAGGTATCGCTTGTTGTCACCGCTCATCTCACAAGAGACCCCAAGGGTTCCAAGACAGACTTCTATAGGGTCAGAAGAAGCTTGATTTCGTTGGAACGAGAGAAAACCTAGTCTAAGGGAGAGATATTCTACTGCGGAAATGAAGAAAACAACTAGCAAACCTAAATCACCATAACCTAATTAATCATGAAAACAGCGAGACTAAGCAGAATTGTTAAACGACACTAATCTAATGTTAACTATCTAAATTGCAGAAGTAAAAGAGCATAAAACTATCCTAAGTTGCAAGTAAAGGAAACTAGGAAAAGCCTGGGTTGAAGCAGAAAAATGGTCGGAGATCAAAATGGTGAAAAGAGGACGTAATGAGCAACAGTGCATGAGGACCATTGGATCAGGCGGGTGGAAGGCGAATGAATGGCTGAGATCAGATCGCAGGAGGGTACGTAGGTAGATGGGTGAATAGGGTCAACTAACAGGTTAGATGGCTGAGATTATATTGCGGAGGCAATCGGCAGATGGACGACAGAGATCACGGGCAAAAGGAACGTGCGGGAATGGTATCGGGTGATGCGATGGCCGTCAAATCTAGCAAGGTAGATCGACGGTGGAGATTGGAGCGTGAGAAGAAAACGTGCAGAAATGATGAGCGGGTTTGGAGGGCAGTAAGTTGTATATCGCGTGCCCTCAAAGCGGTAAGTGGTTTCCCAAAATTTTACGCGATTATCCTCCCCGGCCAACACGTAGCATGGGGAAACCACCCATATCGTGTGCCCTCGAGCGGATAACGGTCGGACCGAAATCCATGCGATATGGCGCAATGGCCATTGGATCTGGCAAGGCAGATCTACGGCGGAGATGTGACCGAGCAGGTTGGTGAGCAGGTGTGCGACAACCGTCAGATCTGACAAGGCAGATCGACGGTTGGGATTTAAAGAGCAAAAAGTCAAATGCGAAAAGGAATTTGAGCGGTGATTGGTCGGTTTTTGCTGTGTAAAGTGATTGACAGTTTAAAAACCGTTTGAATGTGGATCAACAATTTCGCTGAGCTTTTTGTGCTTAAGGAGGATGACATGGGAATGTAAGTGAGATCAAATGACAGGGAGAAAGTGAAGGAGCAGATGATTGTTAAAGGAACAAAGCACTATGAAATGAAATTAGTGACTGCATCAAACAACAAACCCTCTGTGAAAACCAAAACCCTGTGTTTTTGGGGTTGTTGCAGGGTTTCTTCCTCACATCATCGTCCCAAAGGGAGGAGGTGAGGCCGAGACACCTGTGAGAAACCTTGTGGGCCTTTTCCTTGCTACCAGGCTAATTAAAAGCATAAATGAAGCAAATTGGAACACAACTAATCTGCTCTGCACTACTGTAATGAATCTATAACTATTCAAGCAAATGAACAGAAAACAGGAAGCTACTTAAGTCAATGAGCAGGAAAGCCATGAATCTGTGTTGAATCACTGTAATGAAAATGCACCTATTTAACTAGATGAACAATCAAACCATGCATCTATGCTACTGTTGTAATGGAAATGAACTACTTAAGTAAATGAACAGAAAGCAAGAATCTACGCTAGAATACAATACAAGAAAGAGGAGCTTTGGCTGCTAGGGTTGGGCCCTAACCCAAGAGCTTCAGCCCTCTAAGTTAACTCAGTGTTGGCTCAAATCAAAACTCATCTTCATTATAAATCAAAAATTGTATTACATCAAAATTGTTACAAGTTTGCAACTGGACAAAAAGTCTGAATACTTGCTAACTGACTGACTGGTGACTGCCTAGCTGACTAACTAAAAAAAATTGAGGTCCTAAGCCTCTTTATTTATACATTTGAAGTCTCAGTGACTTCCCTCAAAATCAGGGAGGTATAGCTCCCAACTTAATGTAACTTGTCCTTTCACTTTCACTAGCTCAGTTGCCTTCTAGTAGGGAGGCTGCTTGTACTTCCACTTGCTTGGTTGTCTCTTAGTACTCCTGATTTGGTTGTTTGTACTTTTAGCTAATGGAGGGATATTCGAATGGATGGGCAGTAAATGAGGAGGATTTACCTCCTGTAATTCCTCCCCCTTGTCCCATCTGAGTTTTTACCAAGGTCTTTTACCATAGTTCCTTACGTTTACCTTTTATCCCTGCATTTCCTTTGCTTTTATCCTTTATTCGTGCATTACATGCACATTAGACCACAAAGCAAAATATCCAACTCTGACTCATCTCATAAGCAAAATATAATCAAAAGTATGCAATAAGTTATGAGAATAGTTGGTTTGACTAAGCTAGGAAGTGAATTAAGGCCAATTAAGGCCCATATAATTACTCAATGATGAGGCTCATCATCACCCCCCTACTGAAAGTGTTGCTCATCCTCTGAGAAACTTAGTGGCTCTAGTAGCCTCTATGACATCTCATTATTTTGTTGTGATCTTTTCTTCTTGTTTATAGCAGCCTGCTTTCCTTTCTTTTTCTTCCCACTGGTCTTCTCTGATCTTCAAGCTATGTGGCAGTGTTTCATCTCTTTTAGTAGGCATGTATATTATCATTTCTTATCAGCCTAAACACATCCTCAAAATGTGTACTTGTTTGCCCTTGGGCAGCAAGATATCTGAGTATGAGTTGAGGATCATTTGCAAATAAATTATGGGTGTTGATTAAGGCCATGGGATTTTGATCGTTCAGCTGCTTCTCTGTCCCTGAAGCCACTAAGCTCTTTTGTTTCTTGCTGCTTGTTCTTCTTTGTTTTAATGCCTTCTTCCTCTTTTGTTTCAGCATCATGTTCCTTTGTATTAGTGTTCAGCATCATTATTTTGCTGTGATCTTTTCTTCTTGTTTATAGCAGCCTGCTTTCCTTTCTTTTTCTTCCCACTGATCTTCTCTTGTCTTCAAGCTATGTGGCAGTGTTTCATCTCTTTTAGCAAGCATGTATATTATCATTTCTTATCAGCCTAAACACATCCTCAAAATGTGTTCTTTTTTGCCCTTGGGCAGCAAGATATCTGAGTATGAGTTGAGGATCATTTGCAATTAAATTATGGGTGTTGATTAAGGCCATGGGATTTTGATTGTTCAGCTGCTTCTCTGTCCCTGAAGCCACTTAGCTCTTTTGTTTCTTGCTGCTTGTTCTTCTTTGTTTCAATGCCTTCTTCCTCTTCTGTTTCAGCATCATGTTCCTTTGTATTAGTGTCTTCTTTATCCATCTCATCCCCATCTAGCTCTGTATCTGTTGTTTCTTGTTTTGTCTCCTCCTTACTGACAGAAGGACTAACACCATAGATGAAGGTTTTGATGTCATCCTCTGCTGGTAAGTCATTGAAGACTGTCCATGTTATAGGGATCCTGAGGTTTTGGAGGGCATAGCATTTTTAGAGGAAACTGGCCACCTCTTTACTTACAAACCAACTACCTCTTAACCTTTACAACTTTTGATCACATGATGCAAATGAGTGAGTGATTAGGATACTTACCTGTTGCCTTAATGCCGCGCTACAAGTGTCAAGGATCAGAGGTGCTTTTGATGATCATTCTTCTTCCTCCCTTGCTGTCTGTTGATGGTTTCTTGACTGCAGATCGGGTGCTACTATTGTTGTGTAGTGCTTTCTTCCTCCTTTGTTGTCTGTTGATGGTGTCTGTGACTGCAGATCAGATGTTGTTGATGCTGCCGTATGGTCATCTTTCTATCTCTTCTGTTGTCTGTTGATGCTGTCGTATGGTCATCTTTCTATCTCTTCTGTTGTCTGTTGATGATGTTGGTGACTGCAGATTAGATGTTGTTGCATGTACAGAGGGATTAGGAGTGTGTGTGAAGGCAGGGATGATGGTAATGGATGAGGTGATGTTGTGGAAAACACAATCTTCTCCTGAATTGAAGTAGTGAAGTGAAAAACAATGGAATTTATGGAGGGGTGCATGGTAAGGAGTGGAAGAGATGAACGTATGTGAGGTAGGGCCCCCTTTGGATCTTCTCTTTGCTCCTTGATTGTCTTTCTCATTCTCCTACAACAACAATTATGTTTTTTTCTTTTTATTTTATTATTATATTTTTTGAAAAACACCTAGGCTACCTTAGAGAGGTTTTCACCCTAGGTATCTACCCTGAGTGCCTCAAGGAAGGTTTTCACTCAGGGATCTTCTTTTTCTTTCCTTTTTTTCTCATCCTTGGGCTACCTCATGGAGGTTTTCAACCCAAAGATGGGACTCGTGTGCCTCATGGAGGTTTTCACCTGAATCCTTATTCTATTTTTTTTCTTTCTTTTTCAGTGACCTGATGAGGGAGGAGATGAAACTTGCTTCACCATCATCATTGTCTTATTGATGTTGTAAATGAACTCTTGTTTATACAAAGGCCTCTTGTATGATTTCAATCTGTGTCCATTAACTAGCAATGGAATGGCTTCTTCATCTATAGTCCTGATTCGCACTGAACCATTGTCATGGCATCTTTCCACCACATATGGTCTGAGCCATCTTGTTCTTAGCTTGCCCTTGAAGTCCTTGTACCTTGAATCATATAATAGTGCCCAGTCTCCTTCTTGAAATAGCTTCTCCTTGATATGCTTGTCATGCCAGATCTTTCTCTGGAGCTGAATTATCTCTGTATGGAGGAGGGCCTACATTCTAAATTCATTTAGGCCATTCAAATTGAACAACCTTTATTTTTGTGCATGAATGAGATCTAGATCTCGTTGGGTTGCCATCCTCAATCTGTTATATTCAAATTCAATGGACAACAAAGCCTTTTTCCATAGACCAACTCATAGGGTGTAAACCCAGTGGTGGTCTTCCATGTTGTATTATAGGCCCAGGTGGCCTCAACTAGTCTCTCAGCCCAGTCCTTTCTGCTACTGTTCACTACCTTGGTCAGGATGTTCTCTAGTGCTCTGTTGGTCACCTCCACTTGCCCATTAGCTTGTGGATGATAAGGATTGGAGGTCCTATGTTTGATCTTGTGATGCTTGAGCAATCCTTCGATCATGCTGGAGGTGAACTAGCTACTTTGGTCTGTGACTAGTTCTCTAGGGTACCCAAAATTGTAGAATGTGTTCTCCCTTAGGAACTCAACCACCTTTTCTTCTGTTGTTGTCTTGATTGCTTTGGTTTCTGCCCACTTGGCCAGATAATTAATGCACACAATGATGTGTTGTTTTTGCTTTGAAGGAGGGTTGATAGGCCTAATAAAGTCCATGCCCCACTTGTCAAATGGCTCGAAAGTCACTTGAGGCTGTAGGGGCATTTTATCCCTTGGAGTCGGCTTCCCCATCCTCTGGCACCGATCACACTGACTAACATATTTCTTCACATCCTGATGAAGAGTATGCCAATAATAGACTGCTTGCAACACCTTGAATGATGTCCTTTTTGCTGCAAAGTGACCGCCACAAGGCCCATCATGACAGGTCAGAAAGATGTAAAGGACCTCCTCTTCCCTTACACATTGTCTCAAGATTTGATCTGGGCCAAGTTTGAATAGATTGCCCCCAATCCAGGTGAAGGGGGCACTCTTCCTGATTATCTTTCTCTTCTCCATGGAGGGCAAGTTTGGTGGGAACTGTACTGACACCAGATAGTTTGCTATATCAGCAAACCATGGGGAGAAAACCGAAATAGCAAACAAATGCTCATCTGGTAACGATCATCCACCATTCCTTCTTCACCTACAGGCAAATTTATTCTAGACAGAAAGTCAACAACAACATTTTCTTTACCAGGCTTATCAACAATAGTTAAATCAAACTGCTGCAATAAAAGTAACCACCTTATGATTCTAGCATTTACATCTAGTTTGTTCATTAAATATTTAATTGCAACATGATTAGTATGCACAAATGTCTGATAACCTGTAACGTAATGCCTAAACTTGTTCAATGAATGCATAACATCCAGTAGTTCTTTTTCTGTCACGATATAGTTTAGTTTAGCCTTTTACAGGTTTTTACTGGTGAAGTAGATGGCATAAGGTAATTTCTTCTACCTGACCTAAGGTTGCTCCTATGGATTTATGTGAGGCATCAACATGAATGTGAAAAGGGAGGGCCCATTTTGGGCCTCTAAGGATTGGTGCAGTGGTTACCTTACCCTTTAGAATGTCTAGGGCCTCTTGACAACTCTTTGACCATATAAATTCAGAGTCTTTGGCCAGTAATCCAAACAAAGGAGAGGCTAACTTGCTGAGGTCTTTTATGAATCTTCTGTAATATCTAGCTAGCCCTAAGAAACTCCTAACATATCTCTACCTTTGTGGAGGTGGGACCCTTTGAATGATTGTTACTTTGTTTGGGTCCACCTATAGTCCCTGCTGAGATATGGAATGACCTAACGTAGTCCCTTCAGTCATTAAGAATTCACATTTTTCTGGACCGAGGGATAGGTTCATCTCAATGAATTTACGTAATACTTTACCTAGGTTAGTCAGGGCCTCTTGAAAATCATAGCCATAAGGTGTAAAATCATCCATATAGATCTCCACAGTGTCATGAACTAATTCAGCAAAAATACTTAGGATTGCTCTCTGGAAAGTGGCAAGAGCATTGTACAGGCCAAAAGGAAGGACCCTATAGGCAAAGGTACCCCAAGGATAGGTGAAAGTGGTCTTATCCTGGTCTTCTGGACAGATTTGGATCTGGTTGTACCCATTGAATCCATCTAGGGAAGAAAAGAACTTCTTCCCTACCAGGCCATCTAACACTTGGTCAATGAAGGGTAAGGGGAAATGATCCTTCTTTGTGGCTTTATTCAGCTCCCTATAATCGACACAAATCCTCCACTTCCCATTCTTCTTGGGAACTAACACCAAAGGGGAGACCCACTCACTGTCAGAGATAGGGTAAATGAACCCTACATCTAACAGTTTTTG
This sequence comes from Pinus tabuliformis, assembly GCA_031772625.1. NCBI lineage: Eukaryota > Viridiplantae > Streptophyta > Pinopsida > Pinales > Pinaceae > Pinus > Pinus tabuliformis. Next base: position 1,843,323,197 of record CM062817.1, on the reverse strand, counting down.
CAGTTCTTCCTTGACTATGTCTTTGAGGGTTGGATTCGTCCTTCTTTGGGGTTGTCTGACTGGCTTGCAACCTTCCTTGATGTATATGTGGTGAGTACACACTGAGGGGTGTACTCCCTTCATTTCCTTGTAGCTCCAAGCAAAGGTTTCTAGGTTCTCTTTCAACAAGTTGCATAGTTGTTCCTCCTCTAAAGTAGAAAGAGATGGATTAATCTTCAAGGTTCTTTATGGGCCAAATTCTATGGTTTTGACTCGGATTGGGTTGGAATTGGCCAAGCATAAGTCAATTGGATGATTTTTTAGTGTTTCTTCTACTTCTTCTTCTAGGGGTAATGAACTAGGAGTTGGACTTTGGAGCAGGTGTTCAATTAAATCATCCTCATCTTGTTGTCCTCCTTCTATGATGGCTTCCAAAGTATACAGTTCGGTAGAATAAAGCTCATATTCATCCTCCTCCTCCAACCATAAAGGTAAGTCATGTTAGAGGGAGGGTTGAGCAGGAGGGTGTAGGACTAATTGTTTGGACATGTGCCCATTCTTGATGGTCATATTCCTAGCTCTGCAGCTAATGTAGGCATCAGTTGTGGCCAACCATGGCCTCCCAAGGATGAGAGAGAAACTAGTAAGCTTAGCCTTAGGTTGGAGAACTAGGAAATCTGTTGGGTACTCCCAAGAATCAATGTAGACCATCACATCCTCCACAATTCCCTTAGGGGTGACTGTGGAACGGTCTGCAAGTTGAAGCACTGTTTTGGTCTTCCTTAATGACCCTTGGAGGTTAAGCTTGAGCATGGTGTCCTTGGTCATCACATTAATGGCAGCCCCAAGATCAATTAGAGTGTGTGGGACAATGGTGCCATTGATGTGGACATCAACTACTGGGCTTCCAGGGTCTAAGTATTTTGGACATATTGCCTACCCCAGCATTAAGTCAGATAACTGCCTAATGACATTAATGGTAGGGGCATCCCTTTTTCTTCTTCCTGGATTCTTAAAGCACTTCTTAATCAATTTATTGTAAATAGGCACATCTTTAATTACCTGGAGAAGGGGGATATTTACACACAGATTCTGCAATTCTCCCAGAAGTTCAATTTCTTCTGGGGTAGGCTGGTGTAGTTGGGCTAATCTTTCAGGAAAGGGTGGATTTGCTTTAAGGTTGCTTTCCTCTCTTTTCTCCTCAACCTCCTTATGTGGAGAGGGAGGTTGGTTATCTGGGAGAATTCTCCCAGATCTCAGGTTGATCTCCTGAATTTCAACAACATAAGCTAGGTATGATGTCTCTCCACCATATGTTTGTTGGGCCTTCCTATTGTTTGGGTTTGGATTTGGCTGGGCAGGCATCTTGGTTGCCTAGGTGGAGTAGAGTGCAAGAGTTGCGGTTGGGTAGGTGATGGAGGCAATAGAGCTGGAACATTGTTAAATTGGGGCCCCCACCCCTGTGATGGGGGATTCCACTAATGTTGTGGATGATTGTAGGTTTGAAATGACTGGCTGGCTAGCTGGGAATGCTATTGAGATGCATAGGCCCAAGGAGGGGGTATAGACTGGGAAATATTGGCAAGGGGTCCCCAAGAAGGTGTAGTTGTGTTTTGATTGGGGTTGTAATATGCATAGGATGATCCTTGCATACCCTGCTGGAATGGTCTAGGCCCAGGATGTCTCCTTTGGTTAATGTAGCAAATCTGCTCAGTGACCCCTTCAGCTCCTTGCTATACAGATTTGAGTCCAGGTAAGGAAGGGCACTTGTGTGTGGAATGGTTTTCTTCACAGACTGAGCAAACCTCAATACAATTTAATGGGCATTCATTCCTAGGATGCCTTCTGGTGCACCTAGGACAGAAGATGGCCAAGGCTCCAATTGTAAGGCAAGGGTTTGCAGCATCTCACTTTTGAAGTCCTCCAACATATTTCCAATTTCACCCTTGATGGATGAGTTGGAAGACGAGGTACTGGCCATAGGTTGACTACTTCTACCCTTGTTTCTGGTTGCCCTAGAATGGTTTCTAAAGATAGTCTTGATGTCCTCATAGGGTAGTTGGTAGATATCTCCTCCTGATAACATATGTAATGTATCTAGGATATCCTCCCTTACTCCTCCAAGTAGGACCAGCTTCAATGACTCAGCGTCAAGTGTGCACCTGGCCCTTTTGTAGCTGAGCTGGAATCTTTATTCGTAGTCTTCTAGGGATTCATCATGGCCTATGGTCATCCTGAAAATTTCATCTTTAGTGTCCTTTGACCTACAGTAGTCCCTATATTTGTTGTTAAAGGCCTGCTACATCTGAGCCCAAGTTGTTATGTTATCTCCAGGTAAACCCATGAACCAACACAATGTTGCCTCCTTGAGGGTAGATGGAAATAGTTTCAACTTCTACTCATCATCTGTGTAGTCATAGGTTCGATAGACAACAACAAACTCAAATAGGAAAGTGCCAGGGTCCTCTGTGGTCAAGCCATGGAAATGAGGTAGAGCAGAGGGGCTTATGTTCTTCATTTTAGTGTCCCCATTGGTTTCCCTAATGGGGAAGGCACTCCCAATTCTCCCTCTATCTCCTTTGTCATTTAAGTGTTCAGTCATTGGTTCAGTAGGAATGGATTATTCCTCTTCTTCTTCCCCTATATGTTCCTCAAATATATCAGGTTGCTCACCTAAAGGGGCTTCCAATTCACCGTCAGTGAAGAAGAAAGAGGGTTGACTGTTGGATGAGGTGGGGGTATTCGGAAAGAATTTTTATGAATTATCCCTAATCCTAGAAGGCATGAAAGGAAATGTTTTTAAGTTTTTGTGAGATTTTATTTAAAGCTGGAAAGTACTCTGCAAAAAGGAAATTGCTAATTAAATCAAAGACAACTAGCAGAATGGAAACTTCTTGCAGAATGAAATTGTTGAATTGAATGAAAACCACTAACAAAAAGAAACTACTTGCTGAATTGAAATTGTTGAATGAAAGACTACTGACAGAAAGAGAACTACTTACTGAATTGAAATTCTATTTGCAGGAAAGGAAACTATATTAACTTGCAGAATGGAAAGGAAAGCAGATAAATGACAAAATTAAAGAAAGAAACTAGATTACTTTTGCATAAATAAACTAATGGAAGAAAGTTGGAAACTAGGAAATAGAAGAAAAGAATAGTAATCACTACTACTCTGACACTTCCCCGGAAACAACGCCAAAAAGTGATGAGCCTAGGTATTGCAGCAAGAATGCTGCAACTCCCAGGGCTACCAGCTTTACTTATCAACCCGGGGTTTGTACAAACTTGGAGGTGACTGTGCTATATAGACAAGTAGAAGTGAAGGTACTGCCTATTGTCACTGCTCATCTAGAAAGAGACCCCAGGGGTTCCAAGCCAAACTTCTATAGGGTCAGAAGAAGCTTGATTTCGCTGGAAGGAGAGCAAACCTAGTCTAGGGGAGAGCTATTCTACTGCAAAAATGAAGAAAACAACATGCAAACCTAAACAACACTAATCTAATGCTAACTATCTAAATTGCATAAGTAAAAGAGCATAAAACTATCCTAAGGTGCAGGCAAAGGCAACTAGGCTAAGTCTAGGTTGAAGCGGAAAAACGGTTAGAGATCAAAATGGTGAAAAGAGGACATAATGAGCAACAGTGCATGAGGACCGTTGGATCAGGCGGGTGGAAGGCGAATGAACAGTTGAGATCAGATCGTAGGAGGTGTTGGGCATGGGATCCCCCGCAGCAGGTTTTGGGGCTTAAAGCCTAAGTTTTGGTCAATTGTATTATAAGACTCCGTGAAGTGTGGGCGCGGAGCGCGAATTGTATAATCGAGTCATAGGGTTGTCTGCCCTAAGAATTGTAATTTAATGTAAAGTTGTATCGACCTACCCATGGTCCGTGGACCATGGGATTGTATAAATAGAGCTAGGCTCTAAGTGTAAAATTAGTTAGAGAAGAAAGCAATAGATAGATATGAAGGCATGGTTAGAACATAAGAGAAAGTTGAAGTGTATTGGGTCGTAGTAGTAGGAAGAGGCTCTGCAGCTGAGTGTGCAGAGGCCTAGAAGAGTCCGCAGCTGAGTACGCGGACCCCTGCAGCTGAGTGCGCAGGGCGGAGTCGGGTCTGTAAGAGGGATTGTACTTGAAAAGGAATACTAATAAAGAAAAGTTCGATTCAGAATATTGTGCATCTATGTGTCTGTTTATCCTTATGCATTTACACTTGTATGATTACGCGCACTTACCCAAATGTTGAATAAGTAATAAGAATATTGGGCCCTCACAAGTTAATTTAAGCACCAATATAATAGCACAGTAAGAATAGAGATCAGGGTAGTACTTTCTTCATGCCCTTACAGAGGTGCGTGGAGATAGTGGCACAGGTCGCGAAGGATAGACAGTTGCGCAGAGTAGCGTAAGCGTGCAGGTTCAGACCGCAAACCTCTAGAAACCTCATCAAAACATCCCTAGGGTGCGGAAACCTAGTTCCAACACCCTACCATACTACTTCGGTGAGACCTCAGTCCGCGCTCGGTGGACTATTGCTGAAACGGCCAGTAGTACAGGATTTGCTTGGTTAAATCACTTCCGAGCCCGGGTCAGACCCCACTAACCCAACAAATGGTTCCGTTGTCGGGACCTGGATCTGCATAAGGGACGTCTGATGTCGTGCCACTAGAACCCAACAAAGAAAGAAATTGAAGAATGGTTGGATAAGAAGATTCACGAGTTCGTGACACAGGGAAACCGAACTCCGCAAGTATCTAACAAAAGGTGGTTGTATCGCTACGTGTATATAGAAATCCACGAGATTTTCTTTGCATCCATTCTGTTTGAGCTATATGGGTGGATCGCGAGGTTAGCCGACGGTCAGGGAAGGTGTAGGCTCGACCAACCGATAGTGTGGACCCCGAAGCTAGTGCTCAGACTAGAAACCTCAGAGGATAAGATAACGCGAGCTGTGGACCACTGGCTCGACCGAATAATAGGAGGATTTATCACTGTGTTCGCAGTGGACACGACCATCAATTACAGCAAAGCAGAGCGATGTTTTCTCTAAGGGACCGTGAGGTAAGTATATTAAATCTTTGAATACCTGGATTAAGATGTTGTTATGTGAAAAGCAGGTTATGCGAATAAATTAATGTTTGGGACTACGCGGAGCGGAAGAATCTACTGAAGCAGAAGTAGCGGAGAATTAGAAAACAGTCCCTTAATTTCACCCTCGTGGGAGAGCGAGGATGGGCTCGCGAAGGTTTCTCCAAGAAGCGCGGTCAATTTGATAAGGCAACGGATTCCGCAGTTACCACCCACACCGCCACCCACTTCACCTCCTTCACCTCCATCTCCACCCACTCCACCTCCACTACCTCCACAGTTCAGTATGGTGAGCGCGATCAAACTACCAGTGTTCATAGGAGTAGGGAATGAGGATCCAGACCAATTCTGGTTCGTGGTAAGAGCAGTATGGGAAGCACAAGGTGTCATGAATGACAATATTAAGAAGGCTACATTGGTAAGCGTGCTACGGGATCGCGCATTAACGTGGTACATCAAGCGCTCTAAAGACCACCCAAACACAGGGATAGCAGAGATCCAAAATGCATTGACCAAGAATTTAGCAGGCCAAAATCAGAGACACAGTCAATCATTGGGTTTAAAGAGATCGTGATGCTTCTAGGTGAGACCCCCAGGATTTGAACCAAAGGCTGAAGAGTACGATCCGTGAGGCCAATATGATGCTAACTGATGCACAACATCGCGCATGGTTTGTAGCATCTTTGACACCACACTTAAGGATGGCGTTGTCACAGTAGAAACTATCTACCCAGGCCAAATCGTTGGAGATGGCTATGAGATTACATGAAACCCCGATACAAGACCCTGGGTTGGGAGTTCAAAAAATCCACGCGCAACTACAGAATCTATGTTTGAAAATGAAAAGCTTGAAGCAAGATAGGGCACCACAGCCAGAGGCGCGTGAGGAAGTATGGTGCATAAAATGCAAAGGCCAGGGTCATGAAAAGGATCACTTTCCAGTGTTCGTGAACTACTTGGCAGGAGGAGGGACAATGGCGTTAAGACTGGAGGCGCAGGAAGAGCCGAGTGCGGCACCCGCTTTATGGTGCGCGATCTATCAGATAGGATGGAAACATAAGATGGACAATTGTCATTTGCTGCAGAAGTATACACAGACACCCCAGCAATTGTTTTGTAATTTCTGCAAGTCGGTAGGCCACGATGAGCGCACTTTCCGCAGTTACGAGCTAATGATGGATCGGACCCCAGCCTATAGAATGCAGAGCGAAACGCAATCCCTCGACCTAGATTCAAGGATGGGGCGCACTGGATTTCAGGGGCGAGGTCGAGGACGAGGAGGAAAGGGACCAGGAAGGGGTCGCGAATAGTTAATTTGTTACAATTGCGGAGGACCAGGGCACTATGCCTTGTGACAGTACCAACCCGACGAGGATATCCTGTACATATTGTGCTCAGTTTGATCATGAAACAATAGACTGTCCTACATTGATCACAAAGATGCGCGAAAAAGGGGTATTCCGGCCTCCCCCGACTCAAAATATACAAATGATGAGATCTAAGCCACGCAAAGAGGACTCGAATGTAAACATGATGCTCATAAGTGGCACGACCACGGGAGAGGATAAGGGAAAGTAGCCAAAGGAAAGTACGTGGGTTCGCAAGGCTCCTGCAAAGGAACCCGTTGTTTGACTTAGAATGCACAAAGGAGACATTCATGGAAGCTAAGAAGAGTTTCGTGGAGGCCTCCACTTCAGGTAGTAAGGATCAACCAGAGCCAGGAATGGATCCTTCAATGCTTACTACCTTCCTGGAGACATGCATGAAACTGTTGCGCAACAACAAGGTAGTTAAAGGACTATAGGAACTGATCACCAGGTGTGCAGGATCAGGGGAACCGTGCGTAGTCCAGAAATTGGGAAAGAATGCATTGCGTACGGGAAGACAAATGAGGTTGACTACACAGATTGGGGAATATGAAATGGATCAAGTAATCCTAGATCTGGGTTCGGACGCGAATGTATTACCAAAGCAAACATGGGAACGCATGGGTAGGCCCGCGTTATAGTGGTCCCCTATTCAATTACGAATGGCGAACCAACAGAAGATTTTGCCCATGGGAAGGTTGCAAGGGGTAACAGTTGATATTGAAGGCACGAGCACACAGATAGATTTTGAAGTGATAGAGATTGTCGATGATAGCAATCCCTATCCTGCATTGTTAGGAATAGACTGGGCCACCGATATGAACAGATTCATCAATCTGAAGAAGCGCAAAATGATCTTCGAGAAAAAGTCACTACGCGTAGTAGTCCCACTGGACCCAGCCGAAGGAGTGCGCTACACTGAACCAGTGCACGACGATGAAAGCAACGATGATCTTGATTGTATTTACAAGATAACTGCGCGAGACTAGGATTGGGTGAATCTGACTGCAGATGGGAGGATCTCGTGGGAGCACGAAAGCTCTTGCACTTCAGATTCAGACGAAGAAGTAGAGCGTTGGAAGAATCCTTTGCACGAAGTGACAACGCTGAATTGCAACATGATGGTTAGATCATTGCGTTGCATGACGACTGAGGCAAGAGCACTGCCGACATATGATGGATTGACAGAGGCAGATGAATTCCTGAACAAATTTGAAAGCGCAGTACCAAAATAGTAGCCGTTCGATGTGTTGAAGCAGGCACTGCGCGCAACACCCGCACAATGGTGGGGTACACATCAAGGAAATTTTGAGGACTGGCACGGATGTAGAAGGATGATGCACCTATGGTTTTGAAGACCTAGTTTCGAACGAGAGTCGGGCAGCTAGGACAGAGCAGCTTGCGCACCCACCTGTGTCGATGGGTACAGACGTGTGCTCTACAATCCACACAAGCACACCCCAAACAAAGGATCGAAAATCGAAACAAGATGCAGCAGTAGGCAAGGAGACACACACCAAAAAAGTTCCACGTAGAAGCATTGAATAAAATACTGGAGACTGCGTTGACCAAAATATGTAACACGCAACGGAATGACTGGGACCTCTGCGTACCCGTTGTGTTATGGGTGTACAGGACAACGTGCAAGAAATTGACGGGACAGACACCATTCCAGTTGTTCTATGGTACGGAAGCAGTCATGCCAATGGAATACATCATACCTAGTCTGTGAATAGCAGCGCTCACAGGCATGTTGAACCGCGAAGCTCTGGAAGAAAGGATCGCGTAATTAGAACTCGAGGAAGAACTATTTCTAGCCGGGTTTCACCAGCAGGTACAAAAGTAGTGTGAGAAAGCCTGGCACGACCACCATATCAAGTTGCGCACCTTCAAGGTAAATGACTTAGTGCTGTTGTATGAGAGCAAGTTCGAAAAATTTCCTGGCAAATTCAGAATGCACTAGTTGGGACCATATGTGGTAAAAGAGGTCACAGACGGAGGCGCGATCCAACTAGTCAAACTTAATGGAGAACCCTTCCTAGGAAAAGTAAATGGTAGTCGCTTGAAGCCCTACACGGGTGGGTCGGCTATTTAACTAACCGACCAAAGCACAGTCTTCACGACCCGAGGAGCCGGACAGGGGCGCAGGACTATAAACACAAGCACCAGAAGCCGGTACCAAAGAAGAGATACAAGTCAGATGCAGATGATTCAGAAGCAGGACTAGAGCAGATTCAGTAGACAGTAGAGCAGTACGCTGTGGACCTTCGCGCAACACAGGCACAGTTGGAGGGGATCTGTGCCAAGATCACCGCACCAGCAGAGTGACTCAGGACGAGTCACAATGATTGTGTTGGGGGCCTGTTGGGCATGGGATCCCCTACAGTAGGTTTTGGGGCTTAAAGCCCAAGTTTTGGTCAATTGTATTATAAGACTCTGAAGTGTGGGCGTGAAGCGTGAATTGTATAATCGAGTCATAGGGTTGTCTGCCCTAAGAATTGTAATTTACTGTAAAGTTGTGTCGGCCTTGCCATAGTCCGCAGACCATGGGATTGTATAAATAGAGCGAGGCTCTAAGTGTAAAAGTAGTCAGAGAAGCAAGTAATAGATAGATACGAAGGCATGGTTAGAACATAAGAGAAAGTTGAAGCGTATTGGGTCGTAGTAGTAGGAAGAGGCTCTGCAGCTGAGTGTGCGGACCCCTGCAGCTGAGTGAACAGGGCGAAATAGGGTCTATAAGAGGGATTTTACTTGAAAAGGAATGCTAATAAATATAATTTCGATTCAGAATATTGTGCATCTATGTGTCTGTTTAGCCTTATGCATTTATATTGTTTATGATTACGCGCACTTACCTGAATGTTGAATGAAGTAAAAAGAATATTAGGCCCTCACAAGTTAGTTTAAACACTAATATAATGGTGCAGTAAGAATAGAGATCAGGGTAGTACTTTCTTCGTGCTCTTACAGAAGTGTGCGAAGATAGTGGCACAGGTCGTGAAGGATTGACAATTGCGCAGAGTAGTGCAAGTGCACAGGTTCGGACCGCGAACCTCCAGAAACCTCATCAAGACATCCCTAGGGTGCGGAAACCTGGTTCCAACACCCTCCCATACTACTTCGGGTGAGACCTCAGTCCGCGCTCCACAGACTGTTGTCGAAAGGGCCAGTAGTACCGGGATTTTCTTGGCTAAATCACTTCCGAACCTGGGTCAAGCCCCACTAACCCAACAGGAGGGTACGTAGGTATATGGGTGAACAGGCTAGATGACTGAGATAATGTCATAGAGGCAATCGATAGATGGACGGCAAAGATCGCGGGAAAAGGAATTTGTGGGAATGGTATCGGGTGATGTGATGGCCGTCAGATCTGGCAAGGCAGATTGACGATGGAGATTGGAGCGCGAGAATAAAACGTGTGGAAATGACGAGCGGGTTTGGAGGGCGTTAAGTTGTATATCGCGTGCCCTCAAAGTGGTAAGTGGTTTCCCAAAATTTTACACGATTAGCCTCCCGGTCGACACGTAGCACGAGGAAACCACCCATATCGCGTGCCCTCGAGTGGATAACAGTCGGACCGAAATCCACGCGATATGGCGCGATGGCCGTCAGATCTGGCAAGGCAGATCTATGGCAGAGATGTGACCGAGTAGGTTGGTGAGCGGGTGTGCGACAGTCGTTGGATCTGACAAGGCAGATCGACGGTTGGGATTTAAAGAGAGAAAATTCAAACGCAAAAAGGAATTCGAGCGGTGATTGGTCGGGTTTTGTTGTGTAAAGCGATCGACGGTTTAAAAATCGTTTGAACGTGGATCAACAACTTTCGCTGAGCTTTTTGTGCTGAAGGAGGATGACATGGGAACGTGAGTGAGATCAAATGACAGGGAGAGAGTGAAGGAGCAGATGACCGTTAAAGGAACAGAGCAATATGAAATGAACTTAGTGACTGCATCAAACAACAAACCCTCTGTGAAAACCAAAACCCTGTGTTTTTGGGGTTGTTGCAGGGTTTCTTCCTCACATCATGGTCCCATAGGGAGGAGGTGAGGCCGAGACACCTATGAGCAACCTTGTGGACCTTTTCTTTGCTACCAGGCTAATTGAAAGCATAAATGAAGCAAACTAGAACACAACTAATCTGCTCTGCACTACTGTAATGAATCTGTAACTATTTAAGCAAATGAACAGAAAACAGAAAACTACTTAAGTCAATGAACAAGAAATCCATGGATCTGTGTTGAACCACTATAATGAAAATGCGCCTATTTAACCAGATGAACAATCAAACCATGCATCTATGCTACTGCTGTAATGGAAATGAACTACTTAAGTAAATGAACAAAAAGCAGGAATCTATGCTAGAATACAATACAAGAAAGAGGAGCTTTGGCTGCTAGGGTTGGGCCCTAACCCAAGAGCTTTAGCCCTATGAGTTAACTCAGTGTTGGCTCAAATCAAAACTCATATTCATTATAAATTAAAAATTGTATTACATCAGAACTGTTACAAGTCTGCAACTGGACAAAAACTCTAAATACTTGCTAACTGACTGACTGGTGACTGCCTAGCTGACTAACTAAAAAAATCTGAGGTCCTAAGCCTCTTTATTTATACATCTGAAGTCTCAACAACTTCCCTCAAAATCAGGGAGGTACAGCTCCCAACTTAATGGTAACTTGTCCTTTCACTTTCACTAGCTCGGTTGCCTTCCAGTAGGGAGGCTGCTTCTACTTCCATTTGCTCGGTTGTCTCTTAGTACTCTTGATTTGGTTGTTTGTACTTTTAGCTGATGGAGGGATATTTGAATGGATGGGCAGTAAATGAGGAGGATTTACCTCCTGTAATTCCTCCCCCTTGTCCCATCTGAGTTTTTACCAAGGTATTTTACCATAGTTCCTTACTTTTACCTTTTATCCCTACATTTCCTTTGCTTTTATCCTTTATTCCTGCATTACATGCACATTAGACCACAAAGCAAAATATCCAACTCTGACTCATCTCATAAGCAAAACACAATCAAAATTATGCAATAAGTTATGAGAATAGTTGGTTTGACTAAGCTAGGAGGTGAATTAAGGCCAATTAAGGCCCATATAATTACTTAATGATGAGGCTCATCAATTAGTCATGAATCAATTGATTATTATTGTTTAAAAGGTCTAGGTCTAGATTAAGTATCATGTAAGGCTTTTCATTTTGATTAAGAGGCTAATGTTTAAAGTTGTTTTTTTCCTTGCAAATGGCCACCATGAAATGTATTTGGTTACTTGTAAAAGGGTACAAAAACCACGTTACAAGTCTTTAGTTAGTGTGAGTGGATTAGTCCCATCTTAGGTCATAATTAGTAGGCCACGTAAGTTTGGTAATTATGTCTTCATCAAAGCAATCATGTAATGATCATGAAAAAGATTTCGAGGCTTTCTTATATCAGTTTGGATGTCATTTCAAAGAAAACTTATGAGATCAGTGGGGATAATGGTTAGAAGGCATTCATTTCAAATCCCAATGCATTGTGTTTTCAGAAGAAGAAAAAATGTTGCTCATTCATGATGCTTCTCTCCTAACCACGATCAGCACGTTCACTCTCACTCTAAGCCATTCAAGGTGATCATTTGAACCTGCCTTATTATCCCTTAGCACCCATTTCTTCATTATCGGCATCAGAAAGCTCAAGAGGTCCTGTTCTTTCCTTGCGAAAGGGAGGCAGGGGAGATGCAAGTCCACACAGTGCTCAATTTATCGCATATCGAAGATCAAAATCCCATCACAGGTGCAAATTTGGTTTTCCCTTTTTCCTTCATACCAACCTGCTACAAATCCACACAGTGAGATATTTCCCTCTTTTCTCGTTGCCATTTGCCTTTTCACTATTAGAGCCTCTCCATGTAAATTGTGCCTTGGTCTAAAGACTGTAACCAAGTATTTTCCCTTAAAATTTATGCTCAAAGGTGTTTAGAGGTTGAATTTTCTTTTGCAATGTGTTTCTGGATTATGCACTGCGACTATCCCTAGTTTAATCTTTTGTCAACAATTACAAACTTATGAGTACTATAAGGTTTGCCTGAGAATTTTTGCGGTTGTGATTCTTGGTGAAATTGTTGGATTATGTTTTAAGATATTATCACGAGATTTAAAAGCCATAACACCTCCATTATTTCCTGAACAAGTTGTTCATAAATTCAAAATATCCATTGCTGAAAAAGTGCAACTATGTCAACACCAGAAGACAAAAAACACAAAGGGGGGGTCATTGTACATTTTGAACCATAGGACATCCAACCATTAATGGATACCCAACCATTAGGATGGCTTTTGAACAAGTAGGGTGTGTGATTTTCTGTGAGAGAATTCAGGGATATCATTGCAATTGACAAAGGAATTTGCTAGAGGTTTTGATGGTGTACAAGCAAAGGTGGGAAGTATGACTTTTCCAGTCTCAACTCAATCAATAGTTAAGGCCACTGAGATACCTTTGAGTGGATAGGAATGGATTTTGATTTGGTTGCTTTTAAGGACTTTCTCAAGCCAAAACATAGGAAAGGGTATGGTTCATATGTTCCAAGTAGTTGTTTACAAGATCATCATAGCAAACTATTGGAGGTCATCCAAATGTACTTCACATGTGAGGGGAGATTTAGTAGGGTGTATCACTATCACATTAGGCTCTTAATGCATTTTACTGGAAAGCAACATTTGAATCTTCCCTATTATTTATTTAGGATTTTATGTAAAATGGCTGACCAGATTCAAAGTAAAGGAAGTCAAGTTGAGGCCAATTTGTTTCATTTTTCATTAACTAAATTACTGGTAGTGGAGGAGCTTGAGAAGAAAGAGCAGTCATGGCAGTAGTTCTGTTTCTTCAGGATGGGCAGCCCAATCTTCAAATAATCAAAAGACTAAGAAATACACTACTTCAATTGTGATTAAAGAAGCTTCACCTGCAGCAGCAAGCTCAGTCAAGAAGCCTTTGAATAAAAGAAAATTGATTGGTAAGAAAGTGCTAAGAAGCTACAGTTTTCCCCTGAGGTAGAAAAGGTGGTAAGGGTGTCAAGAACAAGAGTTACAACCAAGATATTACCCGTGGTTCCTCCATCATCACCAATTCAAGTCATGGAATCAAAGAGCACACAAAGAGAAGTGGGAATTGATAAAAAGAACCAGAAAATTGGGGAGTTACAAGATCAGTTGGACGGCCCATGTGACAATAGCTTACTTGCAGTGAGAGAATAGGGAGCTCAGGAATAAAGTGTCTCAAGAATCTATCCAGCCTAGAAGAGAAGAGCCATAAAAGGAAACATTGGCACATGTTGCCAAAGGCAAAGGTAAAATTTTCATTGATGTCAAGAAGCTGAAGGAGCTAGTTGAGCATTCTAGGAGACCTATGACTAGGTCTGCTGCTAAGGTGCATATGCAAGAAAAGGATATTGTTCAGACTATGATTTTTGATGAACAAAAAGAATTCTAGAAGCTACTAGAACAACTTGAAGGGATAGAGAGGTAGAGGTTGTTATACTAGTCCTTGACAAAGCTAAGTTAAATTGAAGTGGAACTTACCTCTACATAGGCAAGTGAAAATTTTATATGTACAAAACCGTGCCTAAAAAGAAGACTCGGGTTGGTGAAGAAGAAGCTTACTGAAGTCAAAGAAGTTGGAAGGAAGAGGAAGAGAGGTAAGTTGGACTTACTTGAAGAGGCTAGTACAAAGGTGAATCTCCAACAGGAAACCTTAACCCAACTCTGAAACCTTGTTTTTGGCTCAGGAGATCAGAAAAGGTAAAAATTTTATGAAAATTACAAAAGCGCAGCGAGGGCTTCCTACGCTTTTCATATATAAATTTTGACAATTGTAGGATAGTGAAGTTGGAAGCTTTGTTGTCATGAGGGATTTCTATGAAGGTTACAACACCCATTTTGATTTTTGCAACATTTCACATTAAGGAAAAGTCATCATGTGTTCAGTTTTTGGAGGCGTTGCAAAAACAGACAAGTGTGTTGTAAAAGTGGGATACAAGTCAAAGGGATTTCTACATGCGTTTTGAATCTGGTTTAGGGGGGCCAACTCCATCACAGGGGTATTTGAAGCATACCCATTTGCTTCTTTTTGACAGATAGGGGCCGCAACCGTTCAAAGCATGGAAGCTACTTCAATGTGTTGCGAGTCTGCCTAATGCACTACGAGTATGGACAATAAACTCTATTTTGTTTCAAATTTCAAATTTTGGCTCCTAGAGGTAGTTAGATCATATGAATAGGTGGCATACTATTTTAGAAGGTGTAATTAAAGCTTAATTTCAAATATTCCAAGTCAATGATGTATTAGGCAGTGATTGGTAGTAGGTGAAACTAATCCTATTTTTCAGTATATGCACTAGTTTTTGGATGTATCTAGCTAAAGTAAGTTTTGGTCAGTGAATTTGACCACCTAAGGTAGGAGATCAAATCTTTAATGATGTATAAATACATCAAAAACATTGTTAGTGGTTATGTTGGTTGAGATTAGAGGAAAAGACTTGGTGCACTAAATTTTTCAAGACCTTTTTCCAGTGAATGAATGAAATACATGGAATTTGCAGGGATTCCTGAGTTAGGATTTTGGTGGTTTTTTGCTCCTTTAGTCTTATAAGTTATCTATGTGTTTACATCTCTTTAATGTGCATCTTCTTTCTTGGAAAACAAAATGATTATTTCAGAATTCATCTTTAATGAATGCTCTGTTTTAGTTTGCCAAGTTATCAATGTTTTCATCTAAAAGCAACACTTTAGAATTCATCCATGATTGTATGCTCTAATATGTTTATTTTTCACCCTTTCTACATTCACATCTACAAAAATTTGATCTAAGTCCACCACCAAAGTTGCCTACCTTTCCCCTGTGGAGAAACCTTCTCTTCCATCATCTCACTGGATAAAATTGAATTGACATGACTCCATGCCCAATGGATCTACCCCTTTTCTCATCAACATACCTCTAAAAATAAAAATTTGTTGAGCTTATTACCTAGCCTAAAATCCTATTTGTTGAGTAACCTAAGTGAGAGTGCCCTCTTGAGGCTAGATTCTGGCCTAAAGTGGTTTGTGGTTACCTCTAGAAATCCTTTCTCAACCTAGGGAAATCACAAAGTGGTAACACCTCTCACCCTTGTACCATATTGTACTGGTCAACTCTCTACTCTTGTTGTTGTAGCTCCTCTCTCCTCTGAAATATCTGCATGATTGAAATATAAAATACATTAGCCTCATACATAAAACATTGAAAAAAAACTATGTTTATAAATATGGACATATAACTTTCAATTTAAAAAAAAAATCAACCTAGGTGCTCAAAAAAAACAGGAGTGCATCAGACACAATGCACTGAAAACGGTGCATGCATCAACTTGACACACCGCTTTCGGTTTGCATACATACATAACATTAGTTATTTATGTTTTTTCAGTGTGGGGCATTGATATAACATTTTGCACTGGTATGTTAATTTTACGTCGATGCACCGCACTGGAACATTCAAGTTAACGAACGCACCGAGTTATAGTTTTTTAAATATTGGGCGGTGTGTTGGAAAAAAACGCATCGGGAACTTAATTTTACTAGACACATCATTGTAAAAATTATAATTTTTAAAGTGTGTCATGGAATTTAATGGCCAGTGCATTTCAATTTACCTAAGACATCGAACCACTAATGGTGTGTTAATGTTACGCACCGATTTGTGGTGTACCCTATAAATTTACAGGGTGCACAGTGAAGGATGTGAGTCAAACGTTTCGAACACACCGAGAAGAAAAATAAAATAAAAAATAATGAATTTTTTAACTTAATTTTCAATTATAATATTCTAAAAACTAAGTTAGGGATAAACATAGACATTACTTGGATATTTTCTCATCAAGGAGGCATGGTTGCCAAGTAAACGAAAAAAACAAATTTCACCATTGTTTCATAAAATTTGAAAGGCACGTAGTGAGCAACGAATGAAAGGATGGCAAGCAAGGGAAGCACCGATGGCAGGGTGCTTCATGGAGAAAAAGGTTGCACCGATGCTTTAGAGCTCTACAACACTGCAAATGGTAAAAATAAATTTTATAGCTGGTAAGTTTTTTTTATTTAACCTTGTTCTGGTGCGCACGCGTAACCGCATCAGTGCGAATTATTTACGAAGCGCACCATGATTTCTTTAGATTAAAAACCCTACCACGGTGCACCTTGTTATTTACACACCGGGGGATTTCAAAACAGGGATAAAATCAATGCTTTGTTGGAGTATAGGACCAAAATGGTGAAAATGAATTTTACGACTAATATTTTTTAAATTACACCTTTGTGTGATGTTATCGAACATTATATGCACTGGTGTTGCGGTTTACCTAGCACACCGCTATTTTTAAATCAAAAAACCTGCAACGGTGCACCATGTATTATATGCATAGGGGCATTCTAAAAATGTTAAAGCACTGAGGCTTTATGGGAGTATAGCACTAGAAATGTGAAAATGAATTTTACGACCGACGCTTTTTTAAATTTATACTAGTCTGGTGCTATCGAGTAGTATACGCATCGCTGCTCTAGAGTTACTAAGCACACCATTATTTTTATTTTTATTTTTATTTATTTATTTTTTTTAAATTACCCTCGAACAATGCACCATTGTCTATAAAGCATAGGGATGTATAGTTCTTTTTATCACACTGATGCTTATTATATGAGTAGCGCACTATTTTTTTTTAAATTAAAAACCTTGCCCTAGTGCATGATGTTTTTACGCACTAGGGCTTTCGTAAAATGGGAAAGCATTGGTGTTTTATGTGAGTATAGCACCGAAATGGTGAAATTGAATCTTACGACTATCATTTTTTTAAATTTCACCCTTGTCCAGTGTTATCAAATAGTATATCGAATATTATCTAGATTTGTGTATCTGCCCAATTTAGCTATTTGATTTCTTTTTTTAATTTTGAAAATATAATTTACAATAAAATTATGTCTTTTAATATAATTTTAATATATAAAAAAAATATTTAACACCTTCGAAAACACACAAATTATACCCAATTACAATTTAGACAATTTCCTCACAAATTTAAAACAAAATTCATTGAAAAGAAACCATCAAATAGTTAGAGTACGTGATTCAACATATTTTTCAAATTTGGAGGACGTCGTCGCTGGCCTCACAATAAGATTCCACTGCAAGTTGAATACGATCATGGTGAAATTCAACAACTTTTTCAAATTTTGAGGACATTGTTTCCAGTCTCACAATAATATTCCAGGATTCCAAATTAATTAACCATTTGCATGTCAAACCATAAAATCTAAAGTGATTTGAAAATTTAGAAAAGAGTGCAATTGAACTTTTTGTGGTTTTGAGTTTTTATATAAATAGTTTTCAATTAATATTTAGCGTAGTGTTTACAAGAATATATCATACAAAATTTTGGTAATAATAAGCGATAAGGCTACATGATAAGGAATTATTTTAACAATGCATACATATAGCATCCACAAGGTATAAATTATGAATTTTTTAACCCATATAAATTATAAATTAAGAATAACCCTACCACAGTGTGCTATTGTCTGTTATCGAGCATATAGTTCTATTAACTGCACCAATGCTTATTTTATATGAAGTGTGTCGCCATTTGTAAATTAAAAACTCTTCCATGTGAACCATGTTGTTTATGCATCGGGGCTTTTGTAAATAGGGATAGCACCGCTGGTTCATGACAGTATATTGTATGCACTGGTGTGCATTATAAACGTAGTGCATTGTTGGTTTTATTTGTATAAAAAACAATCATGCAACAATGCACCATTTTTTATTAAGCATTGGGGCCTTCAATTCAATTAATGACATCAGTGCATATAATATAATACATGCACCGTATTTTTAAATTAAAAACCCCACAACAGTGTGCCATATTATTTATGCACTGGGACATTCATATACCGGTTTAGCACCAAGGCGTCGTGAGATTATAGCAATAGACCGGGAAAAAATAATTTTATGACTGACATATTTTTTTAAATTTAACTCTTTTCCTGGTTATCAAGTAGTATACACATTTATGTGCCTTATTTACTTACCGCGCCACTATTTTTTATTTCTATAAAAAAGATAACTCTGTCACGGTGCACCATATGCTATTAAGCATCGGTGCGTCTATTTATAATAACGCACTGGTGCGTTAGTGTATTATATATGCACCATTAAAAAACATTTGCCGGCCCAACTCCGCTAGTGACCTCTGCTACAAACGGATTTCTGGGCTATTTTTATAGGAGCTTCCGCAAATACCTCCGCTAAAGGGTCTTTTCCTTCTAGTGAAAATAAATTTAAAAAAAAAAAATCAACCAATTGAGAAGAATCATTTGTTGTTTATCCTTAAAAATAATAAATTAGCGAAGGGAATCCCCTATCTATGCTCAAAATTGTGCTTAATGCCTACTACATAATTAGTATAATTAATCAACAACAATATTGACTTCCCATAAAGTGACTTGACCATGATCTCAAATCTTGCAGGGATTTCAAGAATCTCTCTATATAGCTCCACCCTTGAGGAGATATTAATAATATGTCCATACTAAAAAATAGGATAGACCAACATTTATACAAATAGTTTGTGATCTAATGTTTCAATAAACACTTGATAAATATCCCCAAATACCATAAACGCTTTGTCACAATGCCTTCCAATTGCTAAATAAGGTGGTAAAAGGCCATGGAATCCTTATGCACATTATCCCAGGCCTCTAAGGCCATAATGAAGGCATGGAGAACTTCTAAGATCATTTATGCAAAAACCCCCACAACGACACCTCTTAAAGAATTTACATCAAGATGAAAATCATCAATATTACCTATCGTTGTAGAAACCCTAATCAAAATGACCATGAAATCCCTTGACATTAGAGTTAGGATTGAAACAAAAATATAGTGGGCTAATCTTAGCACCAAATCTCCCAATCTTCAACAAACTTGCTTTGGATTCTACAAGGCTAACAACCATTGTAAAAGCCAAAAACCTAGCACCATACCTCGATTTATATACCCTAGGATACAACAATATAGTTGAAACAATCTCATGTGATATGGATAATCCTATGCACAAGGTCAGCCATTCCTTGACTTGGGTGTAAGACAAACAAAAACCAAAGAGGTGTTATAGCTAGGGACGCCAAAACAAAAAAATGTGCTAGCCAAAGACTCCATCACTTCTTCTTCCCAATTAGTTGACTGAATCAAGGAGTGTTATAAAATTGTTGTTGAGTTAAATATGTTTCCATGTATGTCATTTTTATTTCCACACCTAATATTCAACAAAAAATGAAGTGTTGGTTTGGGCATTGGCACCCTAAATGATAATCACATAATCATCTTTCCATCAAACATATTTTGATGAATTTTTTAGAGACATGTTTTTCTATGTTTGTCAGGGTGTGTTTTCTCTATACTTTAACCACGCATCCTAAAATATTAAATTTTGCGTTGGATATTCTACATTTGACACTATATCTAATTTTATAGAACTAATCAATGATATTTTGCTCGCAAGAGGCCATCCACTCACTTCGCTTGTTTATGATTTGATGAGGAGCAACATATCATTGGCTTCCTTAATCGAGGATTATTCTTATGGGTGAGTTCCATTTCTTCCCTTTTTTCTTCTTTTGAATTTCAATCCATCTAGCACATTGAATAGGGTTTGTTGGTTAATAAGAATAATTGTAGTGCATTTTCATGCTTAATTATAGGGATTGACTCCCTTTCATAATGTGAGTTTCTCAATTCATGCCTATACTTTGTCCTTCAAGATTAACATTCTAGCGGGGATTCTAGCAATGGCAGATTCTAGTCCTTGGATATTTTAACATTAGTATTTTCTTTTCTACGTCAAAACACTTGTTAAAGCTCACTGTGTGATAGACTTCTTCTCCACACATTTTTTAGTAGTGCTTTCTAACCTAGTCTTTTAAATAGGAATCCCAATGTTATTAGCCTCTAGTTTGTGTTCCCCATTACAACCTCATTAAACATACCTTGGAGAAATCCATTATACATGCCTATATCAACACAGTAAGAAAAAAATAAGGCACGCCAATGCCATAAATAAACTAAACATCCTCTAAAACATAACATAACATTATCTTCTGCCTCGCTTCGGTTATAAGTAATACTCTCCTTTTTTAGGATGTCGTAAAAAGGGTTCTCCTCTATTTCCATCAAAGAACTCAGGCCCCTCTTTTTCTATGGCTGTTACGTAAAAAAGATAATACTAAGGTCATTTCAGGCTTTTTTGTTGGTCCTTGTGTCGGGCTCTCTCCCCCGCACAACCCAAAATTTGTAATTTTCAAGTTTTTTTTTAGTAATACATAATATCTTATTTACAACAACAACAAAAAACATAACATTATCTTGATAAATATATATTTCACAACTTATCATTTTGTTTTTTTACTTTTGAAAAATAATTACAAATCTTAAACTAAATATGATCCTCTCCATAACCAAATAAACCAAAATAACACCTTATATATTATTATTTCCTTTAAATAAAATATTCAAACTATTATTCAAATTACGTATGATTAAAAAAAAAATACAGTATAACAAAGCAACTTGGAATGAATTTCATAGTATCTCATTAAGTGGAAGAACTTACCTACTAAAGACTCCACATGGGGCGGAGACAGGGCAGAGGAGGGCTCTACGCGCGAGGAACCAAATAGAGGGAGTCTGGTGCAGCCTCTGAGGTCAGTAGGAGGAAGCTCGGGGAGCGTGTGAGGAGCCGCAGTCAACCACGAGATTGCATGCAGCTCCATAGACATGGCCTTAGGAGGGGGTCGCGAAATGGATCCACCCTTTCCACCTGAGCTAGCTGCATTCTGGGATCTAGTTGCGGCATGCAATAAATGGCTAGCAACCGAAAATCAGCAGAAGTTTGTTAAAAAAAAATGGAATCCATCCCCACAATTGCTCTGTCGACTGAAAAACCCTGCAAAGTGGCATTAAACCTAGCAGAACGAGGGATTATTGGATAGTTCACAGGCTTATGGCCCTCGCCCAAAGCTGTTGATGCCTAGGTGCAAAGGAACTGGCAATCTTTGGTCAAGGAAGGAATAAAAATCCATTTCGTCGGCAAAGGCTTCTTTGTATTCGTATTTGAAGCAACAAAAGACAAGAACCTCATATTCAAAAACAACCCATATTTCATGGGGCCTCAGGGTCTGTATCTGAATCAATGGACACCAAACTTCGATCCGACTCAGGATGTGCCCTCGGCTGTTCCGATCTGGGTGTGCTTGCCCCATCTACCTTTGCACTACTTGAAGCCTAAATCCTTAGAAACCATAGGAAACAAACTTGGTAAATACATCGATCAAGAAGAAAGAAGAGATCAGTACTCACGTGCGAGAATTTGCGTAGAAGTAGACCTCGAGGAAGATCTCCTTAAAGCTATTAAACTCACGGTAGCTGACTGGACACACATACAAGTGCTAGATTATGAGCAACTCCCATTTAAATGTCGGCATTGCCATGGCTATGGGAATTTTTCCAAGCACTGTAAAAAGAAATTAAAGGATGGAGCTAAGAAGGAGAAAGGAGATCAATGGACTCAGGTTCAGAAACCAGGAACAACTAAGCAGAGCAACAGGAACAAAGGGAAAGCCTTGTCCACTAGGAGGGGTGCTCCTCCCGAAGCCCAAGCAGAAGGAAGCTCAGTCCCACCAAGGGCAAACATACCCACAAACTCCTTTGAAATACTCAGCACACCAGAAAAACTACAAGATCCAGTAGATAAAGAGGTTGAACAATAGGCTAACAACATGGAAGAAAACAAAAAGCAAGTGGAAATTTTTCTTCCATGTTGTTAGCCTGTTGTTCAACCTCTTTATCTGCAAAAAAGAGTTATAGTGAAAATTCCACGATGACCTGTTTGGAGTAGCAAAACCCTAGAATCCAAAGCTCTGATTTCAAATGTTATGAAACCAGCTCACAAAAAGATAGAAAGGATAGATCAACGCCTTAGAATTCAGCCTCTTCGAGGGGGAAACCTCCTTTACATTACACAAATGAATGATTCCTTGATGATTCAAATGAAAAAACCTCCTTTCTATATATAGGAGTCTAAGGAGTCACAATATAACCTAGCCCACCTATCAATAATAATATAAAGCCACAAAAATAACAATAGAGGGATTCTATGGGGCACAGTAATAACAATATGGGGGCAATAGGGGCACAACAATATTAATAAGGGATATAACTACAATAGTAATGGGGTAATCACTAGTATTATAGGGACCTAACATGCCCCTCTCCTTCAAAAAAGTGTCGTCCTCAACGCTTGAGTAGTTCTGGATGCTTCTGTATAAAATTCTCATCCTCCCATGTGGAATCTTCAGCCAATAAGTTCTTCCACTTGATGATATACTCCGAAATTGATCGATTTTGTAGCTGTCAAGTTCTTGTTTCTGTGACTGCTTCCGGTTCCAATATAATTTTTCTTTCCTCGTCAAGTTCTGGCAATATTGTTTGAACTGGGAGCTTGTCGCCTATAACCTTCTTTAAACATGAAACATGGAAAACTGGGTGCACTCGAGAAGCTGCAGGAAGCTCCAATTTGTATGCCATCATACCAATCTTTTGCAACACCTTGTACGGACCATAATACTTTGGTGATAATTTATTATCCTTCTTAGCTTGCTTGAGGGACATTTGTTTATATGGTTGTAGCCGTAGGAATACCCAATCACCTACATCAAAACTTCTTTCACTGCGATGTTGATCTACCTGTTGTTTCATTCTATTCTGTGCCAACACGAGGTTATCCTTTCAGAGTTGGAGGACTTGTTGTTGATGCTCGATGTGATTTTCCACTGCTTGAACCTTAGAATTTTCTCTTAAATATGATGTGATGGATGGTGGCCGATATCCATAAAGTGCCATAAATGGGGTCATTTTTGTTGTTGTATGGAAGGAAGTGTTATACCACCATTCAGCCAAAGGCAACCATTTGACCCATTGTGTCTGTTTATCAGATACAAAGCAACGAAGGTATCCTTCCAAACATTTGTTTACTATCTCAGTTTGCCCATCAGATTGAGGATGATAAGATGAGCTATGAGCTAATTGAGTACCGAGACAAGAAAATAATTATGTCCAAAAATTTCCAGTGAAAATGGGATCTCTGTCACTTACAATAATCTTTGGGTTTCCGTGTAGCTTTTGAATTGTTTCCATAAATGCAATAGAAACTGTACTGGCTTTAAATGGATGTGATAATGCACAAAAGTGTGCATACTTGGTAAGTCTGTCAACTACCACCATGATGACACTCTTTCCCTCAGACTTGGGTAAACCTGTGATAAAATCCATTGAAACCTCCTCCCAACGTTGGCTTGGAATGGATAAAGGTTGTAATAGACCCGGGGTCTTAATTGTTTCAACTTTATTTTGTTGGCAAACCAAACATTCCGCCACAAACTTTTGAATATCTTATTTAAGGCCATCCCAAAAAAATTCCTTCTTAACCCTGTGGTAAGTTTTTAAAAATCCTAAGTGCCCTCCTAAGGGAGAAGTGTGCAATTCCATAAGAATCTTTTGTTTGAGTTGGGAATTCTTACAGAGGTATAAGCGATCTTTGTACCATAACGAATCATTTTGCCAGCTAAATGTATCAGATGTACTGGAATCTTGTTGTAACTTTTGAATAAGTGCCCACACTTCTTCATTCTTCCATTCCTCCCTTGCTTCGTTTATCCAATCTGGTTGGATAATAGAAATGGCACACAACAATGCTTCCACATCCTCATCCTTTCTTGAGAGTGCATCTGCCACCACATTTTGCTTCCCTTTTTTGTAGATGATTTCAAAGTCATAACCCAACATCTTTGTGACCCACTTTTGTTGCTCTTCAGATGATAATCTTTGTTCTAAAAAGTATTTAAGGCTATCATGATCCATTTTTAACTTGAAGTGTCTTCCCATTAGGTAGGGTCGCCATTTCTTAAGTGCATGTAGTATTGCCAACATTTCTTTCTCATAAATAGCTTTGTGTAAAAACTTTCCCTTGATTGGACGACTTTCAAAAGCAATGGGTCTTTCATCTTGCATTAAAACAGCACCAATTCCATTTCCTGAAGCATCACATTCCACAATAAAGGTTTTTGTGAAGTCCGGTGTAGCTAAGGCTGGTGCTTGGCATTGCCTCTTTAAGATGTTCGAAGGCCTTTGTTGCTTCTGGAGTCCATGAAAATGCATCTTTCTTCAATAATGTTGTTAGAGGTGCTGCTATTCTCCCATAATTCTTAACAAACTTGCGATAATACCCTGTCAACCCGAGAAATCCTCGCAGATGCTTTATGGATGTGGGGATTTTCCATTCCTTAATGGATTTTATTTTGTTAGGGTCTACCTTAACTCCTTCATGAGATACAATATGACCCAGATATTCCACCTCTTGTACTCCAAAGAAACATTTGGATCTTTTTGCATATAATTGTTTCTCCTCCAATAGTTGTAGTACCCTGTCAACATGTTCAACATGATCCTTCCACGACTTGCTGTAGATTAGTATATCATCAAAAAATACTAACACAAACTTTCTAAGGAAGGGTTTGAAAATGGAATTCATCAAACCTTGAAATGTAGAAGGTGCATTGGTAAGGCCAAAGGCATGACCAAAAATTCATAATGACCCTCATGAGTTCTAAATGTTGTTTTCGGAATGTCTTCAGTCTTCATTCTGATTTGGTGATATCCTGAACAAAGATCCAACTTGGTGAAGTAAATTGATCCATGCAATTCATCTAGTAATTCATCAATGACAGGAATGGGAAACTTATCTTTAATAGTGAGCTTGTTGAGCTCCCTATAATCCGGACACATCCGCCATGATCCATCCTTCTTGTGCACCAATACTACTGGAGCAGAGAAAGAACTTTGACTAGGTTGAATTATACCAGCCTCTAGCATTTCTACAACCATACGTTCAATTTCACTCTTTTGGGCATAGGGATATCTGTACGGCCTGATGTTTGGAGGAACACTTCCTGGAATCAGATGAATAGCATGATCATAATCACGAATAGGTGGGAGACCTTTGGGAGTCTCAAATACCTTGGAATGATTGTCCAAGACTTTTTGGAGATCTGGAGAAATAGATGATTTCGATGTGGAAACATCTAGCGAACATAATTGTGCAATTACACCTCTTTGTTCCTTTTTTAGAAGCTTTGTCATACCGTTAGAGCTGATTATCTTTCCCGGTTTCCCTGCAATACCCCTTAATTCAACTTCCTTTCCTTCCGCATAAAATTTCGTGAAAAGTTCTTGAAAATTAAAAGCTATTATACCCAAGGATTGTAGCCATTGGACTCCTAGTACAACATCAGCACCTCCCATTGGAATGGAAAGCATTGGGCTAGTCAATACATATTCTCCCATGGATAGCTTGATATTATGGCACTTTCCAGAGCAATTTATTGTTCCTCCATTTGCAACCATCACTTGACACTCTGATGCTGGATATAGGAAGCAATTCAATTCTTTTGCTACCTTACAATGAATAAAATTGTGGGTACTTCCTGAATCAATCAACACTATTACCTTTTTCTTCTTGATTTGTCCTTCTATCTTGATGGTTTGAGGAGTGGTAATTCCAACCAATGCATTACAAGATATGGTCGGATTCATTTCTTCTTTATCTAGACTTTGTTCCTAGAGTATATCCTCTTCTTTTGACCTTTCTTGCTCCTTTTCTTCTTCCTCTTCACAATCTATGTAGAATAATTTCTTCTCAGCACACTTATGACCTTTAGTGTATTTTCTATCACAACTGTAACAAAGCCCTTTTGCTCTTTTTTCTTCCAATTGTTGTGGTGTCAACCTTATAGGTTGTGGAAGACTAGGGGCAACAACACTTCCATCTTTATAGTTGTGAGTGGTATGCTTCCTGGTTGCCATAATTTTGCTTTCCATTTTTCTTGCTAACCTGAATGCCTTCTCTAATGAATCAGGTTCCCAAAGGCGAACATCATGTTGGATATTATCCTTTAAAGTCCCTATGAACAAATCAATCCTATGCTCCTCTGGAATATTTTTTACCCTTATGTTCAATTTTTGGAACTCCTCAATGTGCTCCATTATTGAACCCTTTTGTTTGAGACTTATCAATTGGCTAAAAAAAGTGTTGCTTTTTGTATCCTCGTAATGTGCTGTCAATTCTTCCGTAAAAATTGCCCAAGTGATAATTTGTTTACGAGAGCAAAGCCATTGATACCATACAAATTGATTTGGTTCCAAATATAAAGTTGCAATACGTACCTTTTGTGTGTTTTGCACATTATTGAGATCGAAAAATTGCTCCATCTGTAATATCCATGTCGTGGGATCCTTGCCATCAAACTTCTTCATATCGATTTTTGGAATATGGTGGGTCTTCGATCCAACATTAGAGTCTATGAAATCATGATTAACATTTCTTTTTTCGCATCATGAGTTTCCTTTACTACCCTTTCACCATTAGTAAGTATTTCTTGTATAAAATTTGTCAAATCTGCCTTCAAATCTATCTTCAAATCGTCAATCTTAGCTTCCACGCCCTTTCTCTTAGATCCCACGCCATTTATCTTAGCTTCTATTAGCTTTTGTGAGAGTGAAATTTGTTGCACTTGGTCTTGTAATTTTGATATATCATGTAGCATTTCTTCCTCTTCTTCATGAGTCATGCTAGAGCTTTCAGGTTGCTTACTAGGTGTTTGCATTTTCTTTCCTCAGGGCATCAGTTACCGATAATAATGCTCTACTATGCCCTTTGAATTCCTTCAAAATAATTTTTCAAACCAAGCTTAAGCAAAAATTTAAAAAAAAAATCTACACACCTTTTTTCACTTTGTAGGAGCTCAATATTACCTCTGATGTATCTCTATAATTTCAGATCATCTGTTATGAAACCAGCTCAAGAAAAGATAGAAAAGATAGATCAACGCCTTATAATTCAGCTTCTTCGAGGGGGCAACCTCCTTTACATTACATAAATGAACAATTCTTGGATGATACAAATGAAAAGACCTCCTTTCTATATATAGGAGTCTAAGGGGTCATAACATAATGAGAGACGACATAACAATAATAATGTAAGGGCACAATAATAACAATAATGGGTTTCTATGGGGCACAATAGTAACAATATGGGCACTACATGGGTACATCAATATAATAAGTGGGTTATACTAATAACAATAAGGGGTTACACTAGTAGTATAGGGGCCTAACATGCCCCTCTCCTTCAAAAAGCGTTGTCCTCAACGCTTGAGTAGTTCTTGATGCTTCTGTATAAAATTCTTGTCCTCCCATGTGGAATCTTCAGCGGGTAAGTTCTTCCACTTGATGAGATACTCTGAAATTGATCGATTTAGTAGCTGTCGGGTTCTTGTTTCTGTGACTGCTCCAGGTTCCAATATGATTTTTCCTTCCTCTTCAATTTCTCGCAATATTGTTTGAATTGGGATCTTTTGCAACTTTTGAATAAGTGGCCATACTTCTTTGTCCTTCTTCCATTCATCCCTTGCTTCGTTTATCCAATCTGGTTGGATAATAGAAATAGCACAAAACAATGCTTCCACATCCTCATCCTTGAAGAGTCTTCCCATTCGGTAAGGTCGCCATTTTTTAAGTGCATGTAGTATTGCCAACATTTCCTTCTCATAAATAGCTTGCTTGAGATGTAGCAGTAAAAATACCCAATCACCTACATCAAAACATTTTTCACTACGATGTTTATCTACCTGTTGTTTCGTTTGATTTTGCACCGAAGTGGTGTTATCCTTTAAAAGTTGGAGAACTTGTTGTTGACGCTCGATGTGATCTTTCGCTGCTTGAACCTTTTTCTTCTTGATATGTCCTTCTATCTCTAGAGTTTGAGGAGTGGTAATTTCTTCCAATCATTTACAAGATATGGTCGGATTCATTTCTTGATGCTCGATGTGATCTTTCACTTCTTAAACATTTTTCTTCTTGATATGTCCTTCTATCTTAATAGTTTGAGGAGTGGTAATTTCGAACAATGAATTACAAGATATGGTTGGATTCATTTCTTCTTTCTGGATGTGATCTTTCTCTTCTTGCACATTTTTCTTCTTGATATGTCCTTCTATCTTGAGAGTTTGAGGAGTGGTAATTCTTGCCAATGCTTTACAAGATATGGTCTGATTCATTTCTTCTTTCTCTGGGGTGGGGTCCTGGCGTATATCTTCTTCTTTTGATGTTTCTTGATCATTTTCTTCCTCCTCTTCATATTCTATGTAAAATAATTTCTTCTCAACACACTTATGACCTTTAGTGCATTTGCTATCACAATTGTAACAAAGCCCTTTTTCTCTTTTTCCTTCCAATTGTTGTGGTGTAACCCATGTAGGTTGTGGAAGGCTAGGAGAAACAACACTTCCATATTTATAGTTGTGAGGGGTACGCTTCCTGGTTTCCATAATTTTTCTTTCCACTATGTCACAAAGCCCTTTTACTCTTTCCAATTGTTGCGGTGTGGCTCTAAAGAAGATGTTGCTCTTTGTATCCTCATAATGTGCTATCATTTCCTCCGTGAAAATTGACCACGTAACAAGTTGTTTACGAGAACAAAGCCCTTCGTACCATAAAAATTGATCTGGTTCTAAATATTAAGATGCAATACATACCTTTTGTAACAGTTGTACACCATGTAGATCAAAGTATTGCTCCATCTGAAGTATCCAATTTACTGGATCCTTGCCATTAAACTTCCTCATCTTGCTTTTTCTTGATTTTAGGAGCTCGACCTTGAAACGACTGTAACTCTGTACTTTCAGATCTTTAAGTTCTGAAATTGTGACCTATAGTAGCCCTCTGTGTCCTCTTTCCAATTCCACCAGTCTGATCCAAATTGGATTCTCTAAGAAAGAGTTATGCACAATCTCCCAAGAGGACCTGATTATAGACCTTTCCAGAAGAGTGAACTTGTATGAAGTTCCACGTGTCATTGTTTCAACCTTTGGATTTGAAAAAGATATACAAAAAACTACAGTCCGTCCTCTTTCTGTACCTTCTTACGAAATTTCAATCCGATCCCCAGAGAGAAAGTTATGACAAATTTCCCCGGGTCACCTATTTGGAATGTAATTCAGGAGTCTGCAAAAAGACCAACTTCCTCAGATCATATCTCTGCAAATATAGCGCGAAAAGCTCTGAAATTTGGACCCAAGTTTCAACGCGATTTCTTCTCAAATGGGTTTTTTTTGCAACTTCTGAAATGTCGCAGAAAAAAGTTATAGCGAAAATGCCACGATGACCTGTTTAGAGCAGCGAAACCCTAGAATCCAAAGCTCTGATACCAAATGTTATGAAACCAGCTCAAGAAAAGATAAAAAAGATAGATCAACGCCTTATAATTCAGCCTCTTCGAGGGGGCAACCTCCTTTACATTACATAAATGAACAATTCTTGAATGATACAAATGAAAAGACCTCCTTTCTATATTTAGGAGTCTAAGGGGTCATAACATAATCAGAGCCGACATAACAATAATAATGTAAGGGCACAATAATAACAATAATGGGTTTCTATGGGGCACAATAGTAACAATATGGGCACTACATGGGTACATCAATATAATAAGTGGGTTATATTAATAACAATAAGGGGTTTATCCCAATTGGATTCTCCAAAGAAGAGTTATGCCAAATCTCCCACAGTGACCTGATTATAGACTAGTTCAGTAGAGCGAACTTGTATGACGTGCCACGTGTCCCTGTTTCAACCTTTGGCTCTGAAAAATATATACAACAGCCTGTCCTCTTTCTGTACCTTCTTACGAATTTTCAATCCGATGCCCAAAGAGAAAGTTATGATGATTTTCCCCAGGTCACCTATTTGGAATGTAATTCAGGAGTCTGCAAAAAGACCAACTTCCTCAGATCATATCTCCGCAACTATAGCGCAAAAAGCTCTGAAATTCGGACTCGAGCTTCAATGTGATCTCGTCTCAAATGGGTTTTTTTTTTAGCTTTTGAAACATCGCAAAAAAAAAAAAAAAATTATAGCGAAAATTCCACGATGACCTGTTTGGAGCAGTGAAACCCTAGAATCCAAAGCTCTGATACCAAATGTTATGAAACCAACTCACAAAAAGATAGAAAGGATAGATCAACGCCTTAGAATTCAGCCTCTTCGAGGGGGCAACCTCCTTTACATTACACAAATGAATGATTCCTTGATGATTCAAATGACAAAACCTCCTTTCTATATATAGGAGTCTAAGGAGTCACAATATAACCCAGCCGACCTATCAATAATAATATAAAGCCACAAAAATAACAATAGGGGGATTCTATGGGGCACAGTAATAACAATATGGGGGCAATAGGGGCACAACAATATTAATAAGTGATACAACTACAATAGTAATGGGGTAATCACTAGTATTATAGGGACCTAACACATTCCCTCTCTAAATCGAAACCCCAAAAGGTGCCTCTAGCTCCCCAACCTATGCAAATATGACAAGGAAGGAGACCCCAGAGATATCGAGATCCTTGGAAGATGAACAACTGAGAGGCCCTCGAAAAGGATGGGGAGGAAAACTCACAAAGAGGCCAGAGAAGAAGAAGCAGACATACAAAAAATGCAAGGCAGACAGGGCACTATAGAGATGTCTATCGGCAGAAATACTAGAACTAGGCCTCCCAAGGGAGGTGTTCCCCCAACCTTTGCCAGTAAATAATGCAATTAATCTCTTGGAATTGCAGAGGACTAGGGAATCCATCAAAAGTTGAAGCATTCAAGAGCCTATGAAAATCAGAACCCCCCAAGATCCTCATGCTCCAAGAGACTAAAATAGAAGGCGAAGCCCTTCTGGAACTCAGCAAAGAAAAATGGAAAAAAAAAGCTGCAAAAGCGTTAAGTGCTAGAGGTACATGCAGCGGGATAGCCACTCTCTGGGAGGCTGACAAGTTTCAACTTGAGAGCTCCTTTCAAACGCAAAACTGGATTTATACCGAACTCCTACACCTCTCAAGTAAGATAAACTTTGCTCTCTTTAATCTCTATGTACCTGTCCTCTATGCAGAAAAGGAAAAATGTTGTCAAACTCTGACTGATTTTCTGGAAGTACACTCCCTCAAGAATATAATTATTACGGGAGACTTCAATCTAATCCTCGACCTAAAGGAAAAAAGAGGAGGAACCAGCAGTAGGGACCGCTTTCTTCCCCTAGTGGAAAACATGATTCAACAATGGGATTTATTGGATTTCAAGCCAAAAAAAAGGCTTTACACATGGACAAATAATATAATAGGGGAGGACCACATATTAGATAGGCTGGACAGATTCCTTCTTCAGAGTACCTTCCTCTCGAGAAGAAGATCATTTCCACAAAAATTCTGCCAAAGTGGAATTCAGACCATAAACCCATCCTCCTTCTGCTGGAAGAAGAAGAAAACCTAGGGCCAATCCCCTTCCGGTTCAGCCCACTATGGGCAAACAGAGAAGGGTTTATGGATACAGTGAATAAGGCATGGTCCATCCATGTTCTTGGATTGCCCAGCTATGTTTGGGAGCAAAAGATAAAAGCCACCAAAACATCTCTAAAACAATGGATAAAAAAGCCCACAGATTCTCCCACTACCCAACGAAAACAGAGCACAAAGCAACTGCTAGATCTGCAAATGGGCCTGGAGATGCAAGACATTACCAGCTCATAAATTCATAGCGAGAAAGAACACCAAATCAGCACCCTCCATACATTCAAAGAGGAGGAAGAATACTTGAGGCTCAAGTCACGCAATCTTTGGCTTGCATCTGGAGACAAAAATACAGACTTCTTCCACAAGAAAATTCGAACCCGTCTTTCTAGAAACCACATTACTGAAATCACCTCGCCAGATGGGGCTATTCTCAAAGGCACAACTCTGATAAAAGAGGCAGAAACCTCTCATTTTCAGCATTTGTTCAAAGAAGAAGGCGCGAAGGATGATGAGGAAGCTCATGATTTCCTCAAGCACGTTCCAAGGATGGTTAATGAGGAGGACAACACAACACTCCTGAAGCCATTCACTGAAGATGAAATCAACAATGTCATATGGAAGATGGAACCAGACAAAGCCCCAGGACCTGATGGATTCTCCATACACTTCTATAGAATATGTTGGGACATCATCAAGGCTGATTTGTACCGAATGATCAAAGGCTTCCTTCGAAAAGCCAATGTGGGAGGAAGCACAAACTCCACTTTCCTAGCTCTAATCCCTAAAGAAGCCAACCCGGACGCGTTCGACAGATTTAGACCAATATCGCTATGTAATGCGTCCTACCAAATTTTCACCAAGTTACTTGCAAATAGAATAAAGCCTCTGCTGGAAAAACTCATCTTACCCAACCAAGGAGGGTTTGTCAAAGGCAGACATATCCTGGATAATATGATATTGGTGCAGGAAATCATCCATTCCAACCATCAGCGCAAAGAGCGAGGTATGCTCATCAAACTGGACATGGCAAATGCCTTCGATCGAGTAAGGCACTATTTCCTCCTCCAAGTTCTTTCTGCATTTGGTTTCAGTTCTGAATTTGTAAAGTTAATTAAATCATGCATTGGAGAACCTTGGCTAGCCCCTCTAGTAAATGGCAGGCTGGCAAAATACTTCAAAGCTTCGAGGGGAATCAGGCAATGTTGCCCTCTGTCCCCCTTCCTGTATATTCTGATGGCAGACTCTCTAAGCTAAAATCTCACAGCTGAGAAGCTCAATGGGACTCTTCCTAGCATCAGGGCGATAGCCAGAACAACCCCAATCAATCATTCCTTGTTCATCGATGACTTTATCCTTATGGGAGGAGCCTCCATTAAAATAGCAAGGGCCTTCAATGGAGTAATCCAAAGCTTTTGCAGAATCTCTGGAGCTATGGTCAACAAGAGGAAAAGTGCAGTGTACGGATGGGCGGTAGACCAGCGAACTATTCTCAGGATTTCCCAAGCCCTGGGCTTCACCAGCTATGTCTCTTGGGAAAAATTCAAGTATCTTGACATGCCTTTAACCTTGGGTACCAGTGAGGCCCCTCATTGGATGGAAATTATCAGCAAAATCAAGGAAAAAATGACTGCTTGGGGCGGTCAGTGGCTTACCACAGCCTAGAAGATCACTCTCGTCAAGTCAGTTCTCTCATCCCTTCCTATCTACCAGGCTTCATTCCTTTTGGCTCCAAAAATGATCACCGAACAGCTATTAAAGCTGATTTAAAATTTTCTATGGCAAGGAGGAAAGGGGAACCGAAAAAAATTTCATCTAGTAAGCTAGGACATAGTGAAAAGGCCAATATCTGAAGGTGGACTACAGGTAAGAGATCCTGGGTTGGCCAATTTGGCAATGGGAGGTAAGATCCTCTGGAAAATCTTCTCAAATCAAAGACACCCTGTAAGTCAAGTTCTAATTAAAAAATATATGCACAGACTCTCAATAAAGAATATGGAAGGAGTTTCCCACAAAGGAACCATGTTGTGGAAGTTGTGCAGCCAAGGTTGGAAGTTCTTTAAAGACCAACTTTACAGAATACCAGGAAACGGGAAAAGAATTAGACTGTGGGAAGACAAGATCATGGGCCTCCAACCCCTAAATCTTGCACTGGAAATAGCAGACTTGCGTAACTGGCTCATCCAAAAAGGTATCCACAAACTTGTTGACATATGCACTTGGGATTCAACAAGGAACTGGAGTAATTGGGCCCTCCATTGCCCCCCTAACTGGATGCTCCCTAAATTCCATTATCTTCTAGCTAAATTCTATGGTTTGTTGGGTTGTGTTATATTCTTTCCACGTAGTTAACAAGGGGTTTGAGGGGCACCCGTAACCCCACTTTATGGGGTCATGTTAGTATGGGCGGACCCACCTATGGTTTTGTGAATGATTTTCGCACATGTTTTTTGGACGCAATGGTTTTCGGTCCATGGTATTGGATGCTTCGGCATGTATAAGTATGTATTATAACATTGAAAGGAACATAATGAAAAATCAAGTTGGTAGTCCTGGTTTTGGGATCTAGGGGAAAATCTTTGTGTATATGTGTTTTATGTGTTCTGCTCTCGCATTATTTATCTTCTGTGTTTTATAATTTGTATGCAGAATTCGTATGCAGGTAATTTTTTACAGGGTTAAAACTTACATTTGGTATCAGAGCAAATTTGGCTTCAAGGGGACGCCTTTGTTGCTGAGGGGTTTCGCTCGGGCCTGTGGTAGAC
The DNA here is from genome assembly GCA_031772625.1 of Pinus tabuliformis. Lineage (NCBI taxonomy): Eukaryota > Viridiplantae > Streptophyta > Pinopsida > Pinales > Pinaceae > Pinus > Pinus tabuliformis. Next base: position 1,843,288,497 of record CM062817.1, on the reverse strand, counting down.
CCTGTTCAGTGGGATATCTACGAGATCGATTATGGTGGTGAAAGAAGATGGCAAGCAGTGGAAAGATAGAGATCAAGAAATTTAATGGTCAGAGTTTTGAGTTGTGGAAACTCAAGGTGGAGGATCTATTGGTGGATAAAGATCAGTGGATGGCGGTAGATCCGGGTACTAAACCAACGGGAGTGTCCGATGAAGAATGGAAGAAGTTGGATCGAAAGGCAAAGAGCACAATACGATTGTGTGTCTCAGATTCAGTATTGCTGAATGTATCAGGGGAAGCTATAGCAAAGGCTTTGTGGGACAAGTTAGGGACTTTGTACCAATCTAAGTCTCTGGTGAATAAACTGTTCCTGCAGAAAAAGCTGTATAACCTGAGGATGAAAGATGGAGACTCAGTGACAGAGCATCTGAACGCATTTAATACTGTGGTAAGTCAGTTAGCATCTGTTGATATTAAAATTTCAGATGAAGATAATACCAAATTCGTGGGATAGTCTAGTTATTGCAATAGGTAGCAATGAAACTGCCTTGCAGTTTGATGAAATAGTCTTAGCCTTGCTGACGGAGGAGATGAGACGGAAAAATATGGAGAGCCAAAATGGTGATGCCTTGTCTCTACGAGGACGGTCCCATAACAGAAACAAAAATAAGTCATCGAGTGGAAGATCTAAATCTAGAGGGAGATCTAAATCTCCAGGAAAACCTGTAAAGGTGGTGTGCTGGAAATGCGGAAAGGAAGGACACTTCAAAAGGGACTGTAAATCTAAAGCTCCTGACAAAGGAAAGGGATCTGATGAGGCTCCTTCTGCAGAGGTGAAAACCACCTCAGATGAAAGTGGGGATGTGTACTTGGCTTCTTCAAGTACACATGTAGATCATGAGGCATGGTTGATTGACTCAGGTGCATCTTTTCACTTCACTCCCCATAGAGAGTGGTTCTATGAGTATGAGAAATATGATGGTGGTGATGTCTTCTTGGGGGATGACAGGAAGGCTAGAATCATTGGTCGTGGAAAAGTAAAGTTGAAGCTGCAAGGTGGAAGGGTTAGAACACTTTCGGGTGTTCTGCATATTCCTGCATTAGCCAGAAATCTGATTTCTGTTAGTAAGCTGGATGATGCAGGTGTAAAAACAGTGTTCGAGAAGGATACCTACAAGATGGTTCGGGGAACACTAGTATTGATGCGGGGAGTTCGGATTGGAACTCTGTACAAGCCGCAAGGTAGCACTGTTGTTGATGGGTGCAACAGTTCCGTGGTTCCTGAAAGTGGAGCAGAAAATCTAGTGGTCTCTAGAGAAAAGAGCATGTTGTGGCATCAAAGGCTTGGACATATTGGAGAGAATGGCCTTCGAATACTTCATGATAAGGGTATGGTAGAAGGTATGAGTAATAGCTCTCTAGATTTTGATTTCTGTGAAAATTGTGTATACGGGAAGCAGAATCGGGTGAGTTTCCCCTTTGGTGGTAAGAGGGCGAAACATATATTAGAGCTTATGCACAGTGATGTGTTTGGACATGTGAAGGTTCCATCACTGGGTAAGTCTGTGCACTATGTATCATTTATAGATGACTTCTCAAGGAGTACATGGATATATTTCCTTAAGAAGAAATCTGAAGTCTTTAATAGGTTTAAAGAATTTAAGGCTCTAGTGGAAAACCAGACAGAGAAGAAGATAAAGGTGCTGAGGAAAGATAATGGTGGAGAGTTTTGCAGTAAGGAATTTGAAGAATTCTGCAAGAAGTGTGGTATAGCACGGCAGAAGACTACTCCATATACACCTCAGCAAAATGGAGTTGTAGAAAGAATGAACAAGACGTTGATGGAAAGGGCAAGAAGCATGCTCAGTGGTGCTGGGTTAGGACAGGAATTTTGGGCAGAGGCGGTGGATACTGCATGTTACCTGGTCAACAGGTCACCTTCATCAGCGTTGGAGGATAAGACTCCACAATAGGTATGGACTGGTAAGAAACCCTCTCTTTCACATCTAAGGGTATTTGGATGTGATGCATATGTACATGTTCCAAAGGAGAAAATAACAAAGTTGGATAGTAAATCTGAAAAGTGCATCTTTATTGGGTATAAGGATGGTTTAAAAGGTTATAAGCTTTGGAACCCAGTAACACGGAAGGTTATGTAGAGCCGAGATGTGGTGTTCAGAGAGGTGAAAGATGTTATTAAACATGAAATCCAACCAAAGGAACCTGAGAAGATAGAGTTTGAGCTAAAGGAGGAAGAATCAGACTCTACAGTAGAGGAGGAATCAGAAGATGAAGAGACACAAACTCCGGCTATGAGAAGATCAGTTCAAGAAAGAAGGCAGCCAGAAAGGTATAGTCCATCTGCTTTCTATTCAAATTTTGCTTCGTTTGTTACTGATGATGATCCTAGAACTGTGAAGGAAGCTGTGGATTCAGAGGATGGAAAACTCTGGAAAGAGGCCATGGTTGATGAAATGGCATCTTTGCACAAAAATGAGGCTTGGGATATGGTGGAGTTGCTGGCTGGAAGGAAACCCATTGGTAGCAAATGGGTGTTCAAAAAGAAGACAAATGCAGAAGGAAAAGTGGAGAAATACAAAGCTCGGTTGGTAGCAAAAGGTTATTCCCAGGTGTCGAGAATTGATTTTGGTGATATTTTTTCTCCTGTTGCCAAGGTAACTTCTATTAGATTACTTTTATCTGTTGTTGTTGCTTTTGACTTTGAGGTAGAACAGATGGATGTGAAGACAGCATTTCTTCACGGGGATTTGGAAGAGGAGATCTACATGAAGCAACCTGAAGGCTTTGCGGTGAAGGGTAAGAAAGAACTGGTATGTAAGTTAAAGAAGTCTCTATATGGGTTAAAACAGTCACCAAGGATGTGGTATCAGAAATTTGATACATTTATACGGGGACTTCGCTTCACCAGAAGCAAAGCAGATCAATGTGTGTATTTTAAATTAATTGGTGACTGTGTTATTTATCTGGTCTTGTATGTGGATGATATGTTGTTGGTTGGAAATGACAAAGAAGTTATCCAGGATTTGAAGACCCAATTGTCCTCCAAATTCGACATGAAAGATCTTGGTGCTGCAAACTATATTTTGGGCATGGAAATTAAAAGAGATCGGGCAAAGAGGAAGCTTTGGTTAAACCAGAGGAAGTATGTCGAGACAATATTGCAGAGGTTTAATATGCAGGATAGTAAATCGGTGAAGGTTCCTATTCCTGTAGGTGTGAGGTTATCTACTGAACGGTGTCCCAAGACACAAGAAGAGGAAGAGGACATGTCCCGTGTTCCATATGCAAGTGCAATCGGTAGCCTGATGTATGCAATGGTCTGTACTAGACCAAACATTGCACATGCAGTGGGAGTATTGAGTAGGTTTATGTCAAAACCAGGGAAGGAGCACTAGACAGCAGTGAAGCGGGTTTTCAGGTATTTGCGTGGCACTAGTGATTATGGTTTATGCTACCAAGGAAGACCAGGATTGGAAAGAGTGTTGGATATTCATGGCTTTGTTGATGCAAACTGGGCTGGAGATCTGGATCAGAGAAGATCTACAAGTGGGTATGTGTTTAACCTATTTAGAGGTGCAGTCAGTTGGATGAGTAAGAAACAATCTGTAGTAGCATTGTCAACTACAGAGGCAGAATACATGGCAGCTACTCATGCAAGCAAGGAAGCAGTTTGGTTGTAGAGATTGTGTTCAAGTATGGGGTTAGTACAGGAAGCTATAAGGATAGACTGTGACAGCCAAAGTGCAATTTTCTTGGCAAAGAACCCCGCATATCATTCAAAGACAAAGCACATTGATGTTCAGTATCACTTTGTGAGGGATATGATAGAAGACAAAAAGGTGTTGCTGGTAAAGGTGGATACTTTGAAGAATACTGCAGATGCATTGACAAAATCTGTGAGCTCTAAGAAGTTCTCTTGGTGTAGAGAGACAATGGGCATTTCAGGGCTGGAAAAATGACTAAGCTCTCTTGTGGCCCCCTGTGGAAAGAAAACAACAAGTGGGAGAATGTTGGGTTGTGTTATATTCTTTCTGCATAGTTAACAAGGGGTTTGAGGGGCACCTGTAACCTCACTTTATGGGGTCTGGGGCAGTGCCTTGAAAAATTTTGGTTTTGGACCCCATTTTAGGTTGGGCAGACCCACCTATGGTTTTGTGCATGATTTTCGCACATGTTTTTTGGATGCAATGGTTTTCGTTCCATGGTATTGGACGCGATGGTTTTTGGTCCATGGTATTGGATGCTTCGGCATGTATAAATATGTATTATAACATTGAAAGGAACATAATTAAAAATCAAGCTGGTATTCTCGGTTTTGGGATCCATGGGAAAATCGATGTGTATATGTGTTTTATGTGTTCTGCTCTCGCATTATTTATTTTTTGTGTTTTAGAATTCGTATGCAGGTAATTTTCTGTACTGGGTTAAAACCTACATGGTCTGGCAACTATGCATCTCATCTCGAGGGACAAGTGGGGTTGGGGGAAGACCGTAGCTTACTCAGCACGACTAGGCTTTGTAGCTATACAAGAACAACAACATCAGATCCACACTACAAAGCTTTGGCAGCATGTTTGGGACCCATTTGGACTCCCAAAAATCAACTTCTTATGTTGGATTCTCATGCACAAAAGGATCCTCATTGGAGATAACTTAGAGAAAAGAGGAATCATTGGTCCACACAGATGCCCTCTCTGCTGTAAGGCTCAGGAAACGATCAAACACTTGCTCATAGACTGCCCCTTTTCTTAAGAAGTCTGGTTGCAAGCAATGATGGGGCTCAACGCCCAAATCCCTGAGCAGACATCAGTTGTTAGTCTCTTCGCCACATGGAAAGAACACTATCCTCACACTTTGAAAAGAAAATTAACATGGACTAAAATCTGGAATGCAATCCCAAAATATATATGCTAGGGAATCTGGTTGGCAAGGAATGAAGCCATCTTCAACAACAGACTTCAATCCACCAACATAATGACTACCAAGGCCAAAGCTTTGCTACTTGAAACTTTTGAAAATAGACCTCATAAGTCTGACAATTCCCTACTCCCTGAAGAGCTCAGCTGGCTAGGGAGATCCCTGAGACGGGCCAGCATCAAAAAGAATCTCTCCCTGCCTAGCCACAATCCAGAGTGGTAGCTCCAGATCTTTGAGGCAGACTTTAAAAAGTGGTGGAAAAATCAGGGCAAAGTCATGATATTCTTCGACGGAGCCTCCAAAGGAAACCCGGGGATATCAGGGGTAAGAGGAACAATTTACTCCAAACAGGGGTGCAAAAAGGACAGCTTCAGTTGGGGCCTAGGACAGAGCACTAACAACCAGGCCGAGATTCTCGGACTGCTCAAAGCATGTCAGCTAGCTCAGAGGAACAGAGGGGAAAACCTCCAAATCTTCAGGGACTCCGAAATCCTGATTAAAATTCTTAACATTGGCGACCAACTCAATAGCTTTGCACTAAACAAGACCCTTGAAAGAATAAGAAAGATGACTCAAAATTTCACTTCCTGCTCATTCTACCATGTCCTACAAACTCTGAACAAGGAAGCTGATATAATGGCTAACAAAAGATGTCTTCTAGCTCAAGGTATGCTGGAAAAGAACGACGAAGAAGCAGAAAGGCACCCAATTCCTTAACAGAAAAGGAGAGTTGACCAAGGAAAGGTAAGACAAGGCAATGGAACTGAATCCCTATGCATAAGTCCTGTCTCCATGAAATTACAAATCTTAGTGACCATAGCAACCACTAAATCCGCATATGAATGTAGAAGAAATACGCAAAACCAAGGCTCTAGCACATGCAGACATTCACTGATGGGAAAGTTAAGCATCGCATCCCTGCAGGTAAGTCCCAACGCTGCTCCATCATTCCAAAAATAAATTCACAATGGCCTGCTTAGCTCACGCGACAGTCACTGGTTAAAGGCATGATTCGTTGTCATTAAACATTGTATTATCGCTCAGCTCTCGTGATCTTCACTGCTAGAAAGTTAGAGTTGCTCCATCAGCCCAAATCGTTGCTCAATGTAATCTCTACTGACTCAACAACACAAATCAGTCTTGTATCGAGCCTTGCCACATCTAATGCATTCAAATAGAAAGATAGAAGACATAGATTTGAGTTGCTAGAAATGAGATGGGTAAGTCAAGCAAGTTTCAAACCATCAAAGAGAAGCGGAAATGTAAGACAAGATATTCAGAAACCAAAATCAAAGCAAGGATCATTTAGCCATTCCAAAAGAATTAAAAGCAACAGCTAACCTCTGATACAAAAGCCAGAATAGGAGGATTCTAAAAAGCCAGAAATCTCTCAATTGACTATAATAGAGGTTATTTGGCCCATGCCCAAACTCGTCTTATAAATAAAACTCAATTATTTATGTAAAAAAAAAACAAAGCAACCTGGAACAAAATGTTAAACCACCCCACAAAAGAAATTCCATGAAAATAAAATAGTTCTCCAACTAATTAGATTCCCTTGAGAGTACCCTCCCTTGCAAGGAAAACGGTACCTTTGAGCTGTGCACTTATTCAAAAACATTGTTAAAGGAGGAGAAATGCGTACCGAAATCTTAGTGGATTCTGCAAATATGTTTTATCATTCACAAAATTGATAAATACAATGGAAATAGATCACACATTTTCCAATCTAGTATTCAAACTCAATTGATCTCCTCTTACTTATATGTTAAAGATATCAAAATTGTAACTAAAAACATATTTTAAAAAGTGAAAATAGTAGAAAGAATTTTATTCATGTTTATATTATAATTATGTAGGAGGGAAAAATATATTTGTGATTAAATTATTGATTAAAAATATATATATATATACTTTATAGCTTTGGTATGGGAAAGATGTTGTTTCTTCACATTGTTTTTAAAAATTAATAAAATATTATTTATATTAATAAATATTGAAATAATAATGATAATAATAAAGTATAATATTAATTATAAATAAAATATTTTCATTTTTATTTTTATTTTAAAATATTTTAATTTTCATTTTAATTTTAAAATAATTAAACTTACTTTCATTTTATATGTTAAAGGACAATAGTTTGAATGGTAGCTAGCATGTTTAATTTCCACTCTATAGTGATTATAATTTTTCGAGACATGTTAGCTTGTGTGGCAAAAATTTGAACATGTTGGAAAAAAAATTATATTAACTTTATATAGAGAAATATAGTAAATGAAAGTGAAAATCTTTTAATTTAGTTTATAATTGTTTTCAACATTTAGTATGAGAGAGATATGTAATTTTTTCACGACTCGATATGGAGTTGACATGTAGCATTTAAAAATAATATTTGTGCTTAAAGACACATGTTGTAGTGATATGTGAGATGAATTGTTATATCAAAAAACTAATAATAATAAAACATAATGTCAACTCAATTAAAAACGTAATAAAAATAAAAATGGATTCAATTCAATTGGTTACATTGTAATTTTGTTAAAATTAAAAACATTTTAAAAACATAGTATGCATATCATATTCAAATAATTTTAAATAATAACTTTAAGAAAATATAATTATTAAACATATAAAAGTTATTGATTTGAGGCATCTGCGATATATATTTTGTGTAAGTTATTTTATGGATCCATCGCATTTAATATTGTTAGAATCGACGTTTCGAACCATTCTCTATGGTTCATCATCAGGATAGATCAATATGTGTACAAGTCAGATCTCAATCAAGTGTATAAATAAATGTATGAGAATGTGATTGGATGGAAATCGTAGGGAGCCGACATGACCTATAAGAAGGAGAGTGAATATTAGGTTAAAATTATTTAATTTTGACAATTAATAATTAAAATTTTAAAATCGACAATTAATAATTATTAACCATTAATACTAATTATTAATAATTACTAAGAATTTAATAATTGTTAAAATTAAAAGGTATTAATTATTAAAAGTAAAAGTTATTAATTTGTTATTTAAAATTAAATTACATTAGCTTAAAATTAATAATTATTAACCATTAAGAAAAAAAAATTTCCTTTTTTTTCACATGTGGTTCATGGACACTTGTGGTCAGTGGGTGGCCACTACATCCACGTACAGAGCTGAGCTGATCTCTAGGATCCTGCCCCTCGGCCGTCGCAGACCTGACCCCAAGGGCTTCGGGGAGAATTGACCCTGTGACCTCCCGAACGACGAGGCACTGATTTGACCAGTTGGGCTAACCCTTGGGACTATTAACAATTAAGAATTATTAATAATTATTAATTATTAAAATCAAAATTATTGAACAGATTTCCAAACTCCTTCGGGACTTCCTATGGAACGGGGGCAAGGGCAACCAGAGCAAGTTACATTTGGTAAGAAGGGATATCCTTAATAGACCTCTCCAGCAAGGTGGATTACAGATTCGGGATCCAGGCTTGGCAAATTTGGCTCTCGGTGGAAAAATCATATGGCAATTGTACGCAGACAAAAATCATCTAGTCAACAAGATCCTCTAGAAGAAATACCTTAAGGGAGGACCTTGAGAAATCTCACAACTGCTTCTACTCCAACAGGGACAACAATATGGAATCTAGTAAGAAGAAGCATCGATCATTTTCAGCAGCATTTATACAGAATTCCAGGTAATGGACAGAGAACACTACTGTGGGAGGATACCATTCAAGGGAATGCCCCATTGGCCACCCTAAACTCCTGCAACGATTTAAAGATCTGGCTAGTGAACAAAGGCCACCTCCGTCTTGCAGACATATGTTCTTGGGACAGCAAAGGGAATTGGGCAAGATGGACTTTTCCAGGGGTCCCTGACCCTCTGGAATCACAAAAAAACTTGCTCTGCGCAGCTCTCTCTGGCCTCGCCCCTGTCCATCGTTCATCCAAAGATAAATGGGGATGGGGAAGAACCGGAAGTTATACAGCAGCTCAAGGATTTGCTCTCTCCAAGTTACACATGCTTCAGTCCTGACTCCGAAGCTCTCGAAATCAGTCTGGTCCCCCTTTTGCCTTCCAAAGGTGAATTTCTTCACTTGGATAGTCATGCATAAAAATGCACTAACAGGAGAAAATTTGAATAAAAGAGGGTTCCACGGTCCCTTTAGATGTTGCCTATGCACTTCTGCAATAGAAACTTCTGATCACTTATTGGTTGATTGCGTTTTCACAAAAAAGTCTGGAAGATGATCCTCTACCAACTTAGCGTACCCACCCCCTCCCAGATATCAGTCGTTTCTCTATACACCTTTTGGGCAGATCAAAACCCTGAGAAAAATTCAAAAAGTGCAAGCTGGAAAAACATTTGGCAAGCCATCCCAAAATGCCTTTGGTGGAAAGTGTGGTTGGCTAGAAATGAGTGTGTTTTCAACAACAGGATTCCGAATGCAGTGGAATTTTCTACCAAAGTAAAAGCCCTATTGTTGGAAATAGTAAATACTTAAACTTCAGCCTACATTTTATCTACAGAAGTCTTAGTGTGGTTAGGTCCCTTTGTGAGAGAAGAAATGAAAGATACAATCAGTAAACCGATGAAAGCTCCTACTTGGCGCCTATGTCTCTCAGAAGGCGACTTTCTTTGTGGTGGCAAGAGACCTCAAAAGCCACTAGCTTCTTTGATGGAGCACCCAAGGGGAATCCAGGCATTGCAGGAGCAGGAGGATTGATTCTTTCCCCAGATAGATCGAATGAAACTATCTTCAGCTGGGGCCTAGGTATAAGCTCGAACAATCATGCAGAGAGTTACAGCCTCTTAAAAGCTTGCCAGATTGCGAATGAGCTTGGTTATAAAATAATCCAAATTTTCAAAGACTCGGAGCTTCTGATTAATCTCTTAAACTCCGAAGATTATTTTCGTAACCCAACTTTAAACAAAACCTGGCAGAGAATTCAGAACATACTGAAAGACTTTGTTTCAGTTGAATCATACCACATTCTTTGGGATTTAAACAAGCAAGTAGACTTGCTGGCCAATAAAGTCTGCCTACTGCCTCAAGGAAAACTTAGCCTTAATGAAGGACCCTGCTCGAATCATCCTTTGACATAGGCACTCTTCAGAGGGCAGATCAGCATTCAAGGCCCCAATACTCAATTTGAGAGTGGTATGTGGAACTTTGAAAGTCACATTCAAGATCGCCAAGTAGCAACCAGATGGAACAGCAAATAGAAAGAAAATCAAGAAAAAGGAACAGCACCAGAAGGAACAGCAGCAGACAGTAGAAGGAACAGCACCAGAAGGAACTGTAGTAGACAGTAGAAGGAACAGCATCAAAAGGAACAACAAGCAGAAGGAACAACAGCAGAAGAAATAACAAGTAGTTGAAGGAACAACAACAGAAGGAACAGCAACAAAAGGAACAACAAGTAGATGAAGGAACAGCAGCAGAAGGAACAACAACTTGAAGGAACAACAGCAAAAGGATCATCACCAGAAGGAACAACAAGCAGAAGGAACATCAGTAGCAGGAACAACACCCGAAGGAACAGCAGGCCAAAGGAACAACACCTGAAGGAACAGCAGGCCGAAGGAACAACAAACTTAAGGAACAGCAAAATGCAAAAGGCAAAACATAAGGAAAAAGTCACAGAATTTGCTCTCTCATAGACAATATGTAAGATAGAAAACAAGAATAGTCAAAGAACTCAATGAATTATTGAATACGAGCTCAGGAGGAGGGACCACATCCTTACCACATCCTCACTGCTCAGCTTTTAAAAGCTTATGTCGATTGTAACAGGGCATGCTCCACTTTTGGCAATAAAAACATTAACCGTTCTTGTTAAAAAAAAACATATATATATATATATCTATATATATATATATATATATATATATATATATATTTATATTTATATTTATATTTATATTTATAATTATTAATTATTAATTTTTTATTTAGAATTAAATTAAATTAAAATTATTCACTCTCCTTCCTATAAGTCATGTCGGCTCCCTATCATTTCTATCCAATCACATTCTCATACCTTTATTTATACAATTGATTGAGATCTCACTTATACACATATTGATCTATCTTGATGATGAACCACAGAGGATGGTTCGAAACGTCGATTCTAACAATATTAAATGCGATAGATCTAGAAAATAACTCTACATATAAAAATTATATTGGGAGACCCAAATTTAGCAAACTATCATGAAAATGATGAACTATAAGTAAGTGGAGTTAGAACTAATTAATAACTTTTGCTTGCAAAATATTAATCAATTAAACTCCAAAATAGGACTAAAAGTCAAGTAACAAGGGGAGGAGAGAGAAAAATGGTGGTTAATTTTTACAAAGTAGGGAGGAAGTATGTACTCACTCAAGGAAGGCCTATGCATGAAGTAGTAAGAATTGATGGAGTGGAAATAGCCATGTCATCCTCCAACTAGTGTCCATTCAGAGCCACATTTCATCCTAGGTAGCACCCTCGCTAAAAATAGAAAACCCTACAAATAGAAAATGTGCCAAATGATAGGGAATGGCTAGTAGTGAATGGAAAGTGTCATATGTGCCCCTAATAATGTATGGAAAAAGGTCTAATGATGGCCAGAGTGTAGGCCCTAATGAGTTCCTGATGAAGAATTGAGTGCCATGTATCCCAACAATAACTAGAATTGAGATGTATCGAATATCAACGACCAAGCATTTAATTAGTTGATAAATTTTATCATATTTGATCAAATATTTAAATAACTCTGTGAAAGAGAGTTGAGAAACAAAATAAAAGGACGTGACTTTTTGGAGACGAATCTTAGAAGACAATTAAAGAGAACAATTCTTCACCACTTTGTGTTCAACAATCTATGCAAGAGAGAGAAAACAATGTGAGGAAACCTTTGTAGTGTAAATGTTTGGCTCATGTGTTCAAGGATTTGCAATATTCATATGTAATTAGTGAAATAAAACAATTTTGTTGAGTTTTTCCCTAGGGTAAATTAATAGTGTTATTTTTTCTAAGGAAAAAAAATGCAATTTATATTCATCAATGCGAATTGAACTACATACTTTAACTACATACCACATAACACATAATGCTCCAAGAACGTCCATAAATATTGACAACGAAGTAAAACATTTTAAATTGAGGAAAAAAAACCCACAAAAGGTGAACAATGTCAATAAGAGGCGTTAACTTCAATATGACTTTTTTCCCTTTCTTTTCTAAACTTTGATCCATCCCCCTAAAGATGGTCCTCCAATAATCACTTGTAGTTTAGAATTAAATATATTTGGATTTGCAATCAAATAGAGGTCCTTATCAAAATTTAAAATTTTGGACACATGTGGTCTCTTCATTCCTCTTATTGGAACTTCATTTAGAATTGTCTTCTAGGAGGAAAGAACCCTCTAATTCATCACTTGTTCTTGTATCTTTGATGGTTGATTTGAAGGTTTAGTATTTTATTCTATTCCTTCATTAATATCTTTCTCTACCTTTATTGGGTGCATACCTTTTGCAATTTGATCATCTTTGTCATTTGAAAGTGGGGTTCCATATGGTTGCCAACTTTTATATTTGGAAGGTTGTCCCTTTTTCCCTTTTGAATAAACTTTTGCTTGAGACATGATTCTTGTAAGTGGCCTATTCAATTACATAGCCGACACCTAAATGTTGTGTTTTCATAATTTGATATCCAAGTCCATACAAAATTTCCTCATTTTAGAATCATCATGTATGTGAGATTTTTTACTAAGATCAATCTCCACGCATATCCAAGCATAATAAGAGGACTCCATTGAGTTTAACATCAACATTTAAATATATGTCAAAGGAGTTTCCGATATCTTTAAGAATAAAAAATGCCAAAAAGGGAAATGCGAGTTTGGGAGACAAGCCCAAACTAGAATTTTTGTTACTACCATAGTAGAGTGGTCAAATTATGGAATTCATGTGGTAATGAAGAGCCTTGATCTTCCCTAAAACCAAGGCCCCTACTTATTTTTTTTTTAAATGACCATGAATGTAAAATTGAACTATGAAAAACCCTTAGGAGCACAAATGTGCATCACAATGTTTGGTCTAGTTGGGGTAAATCCACTAGTACATCTATGTCGATCAAAGCAACAACCCATTAAAATGACAAATTAGAATAGATGAGTTACAAGAAGGAAATAATCCATTGACTTGCAAATAATTAACCTTTGTCATTGACACCTATTTTGATTACTATATAATATATAGACTTGGCAAGACAAGGGATTGAACTATTAAAGGAGATGGCTTGGATCAAGTTGCATCCTTGAAAGATATTAGTTTTGATGAAGAAGGCACCCTATATCCCACTACTTCTCCACATAATTATAGACTTAAGATAAAAGTGGAATCCTTACATATTATAATCAACTAATTGAGAAGAATCCTTTGGTTGTTTTCCCTAAAAAAAAGAAGTTATTGAGCAAAGGGAATCCCATATCTGTGCTCATAATTGGTATAATTATCCCGAAACAATATTAACTTCCCATGAAGGGATTTGTCCATGATCTCAAATCTTGTAGGGATTTCAAGACTCTCCCAATATAACTCCACCTCGAGGAGATATTAATAATATGTCCAAACCAAAAAATAGGATAGACTAACATTTATACAAATAGTTTATGATTTAACATTTCATTACACACTTGGCAAATATCCCCTATACCATAAATGCATTGTCGCAATACCTCCAAATTGATAAATAAATTGATAAAAAGGCCATTGAATCCTTATGGAGATTATCCTAGGTCTCTAGAGCCATAATGAAGGCATGGAGAATCTAAGATCATTTATGCGAAAACCTCCAAGAGGACGCCTCTTTGAGAGTTTACATCAAGATGTAAATCAACATTCCCTACCATTGTAGAAATCCCAATCAAAACGACCATGAAATTCCTTGACATTAGAATTAGGATTGAAACAAACATATTTTGGAGCTAATCTTAGCACCAAATATCCCAATCCTCAATCAACTTGCCTTGGACTCCACAAGGCACCCAACCGTTGTAAAAGCCAAAACCTTAGCACCATACCCCACTTTATATACCTTAGGATACAACAATATAGTCAAAACAACCTCATGTGATATGGATAAGCTTACACACAAGGTCAACCACTTCTTGACATGGGCATAAAGCAAGCAACAACCAAAGAGGTGTTATAGCTAGGGACTCCAAAGTAAATAAATGTGTCAACCAAAGACTCTATCACTTCTTCCTCCCAATCAACCCATTGAATTAAGGAGTGTTATCAATTTGTTATTGAGTTAAATATTTTTCCATGGATGTCCTTTTTGTTTCTATACCTAATATTCAACAACAAATGAAGTGAGGAAGTGTTGGTTTGGGCATTGACACTTGAAATGATAATTGCATAATCATCTTTCCATTAAATACATTTTGATGAATTTCTAAGGGACATATTTTTCTATGCTTGTTAGGGTGTGTTTTCTCTATACTTTAACCCTACATCCCAAAATATTAAATTATAGGTTGTAAATTCTATGTTTGACACTACATCCAATTCTATGGAACCAAGTAAGATATTTGCTTGTGAGAGGTCATTTACTGGCATTGCTTGTTTATGATTTGATGAGAAGCAACATATGTTTGACTCCCTTAATCATATATTATTCTTGTGGATGAGTTCCCCTTTCTTCCTTTTTTACTTCTTTTGAATTTGAATTTCAATCCATCTGGCACATTGAATAGGGTCTATTGGATTTTTTTTATAAGAATAATTATTGTGTATTTTCATGCTTAATTATAGGGATTAGCTTCCATCCATGATGTGAGTTGTTCAATTCATGCCCACACTTTGTACTTCAAGTTTAACATTCCAATGAGGACATTAATAATGGAAGGTTATAGTCCTTAGATATTTTAATGTCAGCATTTACATTTCCACATCAGAACACTTATTAAAGCTCAAAGTATGATAGACTTATTCTCAACACATCATTGAGTGGTGATTTCCAACCAATTCTTTTAATTAAGAATCCAAGTATTGTTAGCCTCTAGTTTTAATTCTCCATTACAACCTCATTAAACGTACTCTGGAAAAAATCCATCATACATGTCTTTCCGACACAATAACAAAAAGACAAGACATTTCTATGTTATAAATAAACGTCCTCTAAAGCATATCATAACAAAATCTTAAAGAATATATATTTTTACAAATTGTTATTATTTATTTAATTTTGAAAAATAATTATAAATTTTAAACCAAATATAATCCTTTCCAAAATGAAACAACCAAAACTAAATTTTACCCATATTATTACCTTTAAATAAAATATTCAAACTATTATTTAAATAATAATTTATAATTAAAAATAAAAATAAAAAATAAATTAAATTAAAAAATCACTATTAACCTAAAAACAATGTGAGAAACCTAAAACAAAATTTTAAACCACTTCACATAGGAAATTCCAAGAAAGAAAATAAAATCTCTCTCAAACTAATTAGATTCAAGGTTTAGATTCCCTTGAGAGTACCCTCCCTTAAAGGGAAAACATGTAAAACATGTTTTTTAAATTCCAAGAAAGAAAATAAAATCTCTCTCAAACTATTTGGATTCAAGGTTTAGATTCCCTTGAGAGTACCCTCCTTTACAAGGAAAACATGTAAAACATGGTCAAAGAGAGATTATTTGTACTTGTTAGAAAATATAGTTAGAGGAGAGATGTGTACCGCCCCGTTATATCACTCATAAAATTAATGAATATAATGGGAGTAGAAGGCAGATTTTCCAATCTAGTAATCAATCATTAGGGATACAATTAGCGCGTAGAGAGATTTTACTTATATGATCTTTACTTAGATGTAGGTTATCAAAATTGCAAGTCAAATAAATAATTTGATTAAGGTTTTATTTGGGTTAGTCAGGAAAAAAGGAAGAAGGAAGAAGGTATAATGGTTATTAAGGTATAATGGTTATTAAATTATTGATGTTTTAATAAAAATAAATTTATTTATAAAAAAAATATTGTAGTTAGGGGTGATTTACAATTAAGTAGGAAATATAGGTTATTTTGTGAAATTATTTTAAAGATAATAAAATAGTATATATATATAATTAGAATGAGTGGATTTTTTATATAAATATATTGTGTCTGTTCGCAAACAAAATTGGGATTTTATAACAAAAAAATTAAACTTTCAAAGGGTTAATGATATATCATTTGGTCTGCAAACCTGCTATTTAAGCGATCTTTGATCTGCTCACAAAAATTCCCCATTCCAGAGCTTCTACAACTATAAATTTGATAAAACTGAAGCATTAAATATTTACATTTATATTGTGTCATTTAGAAACTGAGAAAAAACATATGAAAACTAAATATCCATTGGCGTTGGATTGTTAAGGTCCATGCCAATGGAGACTTCTTTGGTGCCTTTGTTCAGCTCCTACTCGATAGAGTCCTCCTCGTTTTCCATGTTGCTCTCATCCACTTTGAGTTTCAACTGCTCAATTTGTTGCTGCAGTGCATCAACTTCATCTTCGAGCTGACGAATACGCTCCCTCTTTTCTAGCTGTCTCTCTTGCATCGTCAGGTTCTCTTGTAGTTTTTGATGTATGTTGCGTTGCAATTCAACTAGGGCTTCTCTAAGCTCCAAGTGGTCCTATACACAGTTGATGTAGGATGGTTGATTTCTCCTACCCACCAGAGAAATTCCCACCCGCGGCCCCCCTGACCTCGGCCTGCAACTGCCCCAAGAGCTCGACCAGGAGTTGTCCTCTGCACTCTACACACTCGAATTCATTTTCCTACTACCCGAAATGTCCCAAAACCTTGTATCACTCCCACTCAATTCCAGGATACGCTTGACCCTTTCCACCTCACTGGCCTCCAACCAGGCTCGATGGATCTGACCTAGGACACCCTCACAGACCCAAGGATTATAATCCTTCTCACCAACAGTCATGTTCAAGCAAACTTCCCTCCATGGGTCGACTAACATTTCTTCCCCGAGGTTTTGGACCCGAACCTCCTCCCAATTCAGAAAAATAATGACTCCCAGCCCAGTAACAACACTCAGACCCTCAATTGCACTTAGACCCACGACCCCCTGAAGCTTCCCACTCGAAATCTCAGGAACATCCAACTCCTTGAGTTTCAGCCCATCAACCCAGACCCAACAAAAGACACACAACGACCTCAGCTTCAGCCGCTAGGCCTTCGCAGAGGCCACCTAAGCAAAATATAACCTTAAACCATAAAAATTGAACATATCATTATTCCATTTATAGCAGCTGTAGGAATGTGTGGTGATGTTGTATTGTGCGAAGAAGATGATGCAGTTGAGATCCCAATGAGTTTTCATTGTTTCCTAGTCGTCTGCCATTAAATCAGCACACTACTCCTAGTCCATCCTTCCCATCCAAAGCATCCTCCCACGAGTGAACAGGGTTGTTCTGTGCACTGGACTTAAATTTTTCTCTGAAATCCCTATAATCTTGTAATCTCCTGAGGAGGTGCGTCACCCTTTGCACCTTAAACCAGAGCATGGGAACTGAAAACTCTCGCAGAGGTCTCTTTCGTAAATAAGTTTAGTACCGAGGTGACAAAATGTTAGGGTCCCACCCTAACCCCCTTATTTATGGAGTAGGATCGAGTCATAGTTATAGTTAAGTAAAGAGTCAATAAAGCCCATATTAATAATTGTAAGTGGTTAACCCGCAATTAATGACGAGACCGCAGTTAGTTGCAAATGGGCCATGGTATTAGATAGATGGTATTAATAGGAACCATGGTATTGATCCATGGTATTGCATGTATGAGTCATATATAAAGGATAGAAACTCCCTGCGAGGAGCATCGTGTCTTATTTTGTAATCGAGCTCTGCTCTATTGGAGGTTGCCCCCTCGAAGAGGCAAGTGAACATTGCTTTCTGAATAATAAAAGACTTGCTCTTGTTTCTCACTATTCTATGTTCTGGGTATATTTCTTCGCATATTTGGTATTCTGGTAATCGTCTTGCAGGTTAAGAGCATAACAAGTGGTATCAGAGCACTTTCTAGGGCAGGTGGGATATCCATTTCTTAGCAAAAAAAAAAAATTGGTTAGAGACGTGTTCCGGCGTCTTTAAACCACGGGATCTGTCGTTGAGCGCATAAACCTGCGGATTTGGGGAGGCATGCACGCAGGAAATACAAGAGGTGGTCACGCTTGTTGGACTCCCTTGTAACCCCTGTGGGTACCCCTTCGAGTAGTAGTGCATTAGACAGAACCGCGCACGGACTGTCTTCCAAGTACCCTCTGGGTATATCGAAAGCCCCCTAGCTCCTTTGAAACCTCACCATAGATAAACCGTCGGCCGTCTTGCTGCTACAGTACACCGAGAACAACACTCGGAGAGATTACTCGCCCGTACGATAGGGTAGTCGGATTGTACGGATAAGGGTACAGTTGATCCTCCTTAGTTAGAACCCTGAAACATTGGGCCGAGTACCACTGTCAGACCCTTATGTATATTGCTAACTGTAGCACCTGACACTCCTCGAGACCATAGTTCCCTTTTCTATCTTGGGATCACACATAATCTCTGCCAGATCAGATTTTGCAAGGGGGTTTTCAGTAGCAGCAGACATCAGTCCCGCAGTTCCGAGTTAGTAGACCAGTCTTTCCGATCTATTAGATCCATCAGATCTGCAGCAGCAATCTGTTTGTCGATCAGAGCTATCTGATCAGCCATTCAGATCTCTCAAATCCACCATATCTGAGTAGTTGTATGGGGTTCCTATACCGGGGCGTGATTTTCACAGGACTTTTGGGAGCATTGACATTTTGAGGATTCGGCTACTGCAGTATTCCTAAGCAAGGAGTAAAACTTCGTTAGGAGTTTTCAAAAAAAAAAGTCTGAGACCCCCCGGGGCGCTTATTGGTGATCTAGCCCATAAGAATCAAGACGACGAGCTGAGCAAGGTGGTACCATTCAATTGTTAGTGAAAAAAATTTGGGCGGTCCCAAATTTCAAGTACATCGGATCGGTGCATGGTAGCAACTAGAGCTCAAGCTATGGCCAATGAGAAGATCGACAAACTTGAACAATCCTTGCAAGCCATCCAAGCTCAGCTTGACAAACTAACTGACGCACTCTCTAAAGGCAAGGAGGAAGCCCATGAGGAGGCGTATATTGGCAATGGACACAGTGAGGGTGAGTCTAGCCACTCTCTTCACCTCTGGGGCACCCACCAACAATCCCGTCCGCGACCTCCCAAGCTGGATATGCATAAATTTGATGGTTCTCACCCGCCGCATGGGTAGCACAAATGGAGCAGTATTTCAATCTGAATAACATCTTAGATAATGAGACTTAGCTTATGGTGGGGAGCATTTACTTGGACAATGAAAGATGGCAATGGTGGGAATGGCATCAACGTTGCAATGGAAGTTTTTTTACTTGGGCCACCTTCAAAAAAGCTCTTACAAAGCGCTTTGACCAGGAATCTGCTTTTTTAGGTCGTCTCACTAAGCTCTGACAGACTGGCACAGTGGATGAATATGTTACAGCCTTTGAAGCCTTAGCTTTCTGCACTAGGGATCTCCTAGATGCGTTCTACATGGAATGTTTTATCAGCGGTCTTAAAGAGGCCATACAAGCCCACGTCCAACTACACCACCCTCCCACATGGTCAGAGGCTTGCAAGGTAGCTCATAACGTGGAATGTGCGTTAGCAGCCCAGTCCATTCACCCAAATTTCACCGCCAAGGGTCGCCCCCCACAGGCTCACAGCACGACTCAAACACTTAAGGTTCAAAAGGTGTCACCCGCAGAAATGGCCGAAAGAAGAAAGCAGGGATTATGTTACTACTGTGATGAAAAATACTCCCCAGGTCATAAATGCAAGGAGCCCAAATTTTTTCAAATCGATGCCACTGATTACAGCTCATTGGAGGAAGCCCCACCACTTGAGGAACCGGAGGAGGTAGAAGAGGACAACCAGAAGGACAATGTCCCTGACGAATCAATTATTTCGCTGCATGCTTTGGCAGGGATTTCTTTACCTCAAACTCTCAAAATCAAAGGTTTCATTAAACATTGCCCAGTAGTAGTCTTGATTGATAGTGGAAGTACACATAATTTCATCCATCAAAAAGTCGTGGAAGCAGTGCATTGTTTTGTACGAGCAGTTTCTAACTTCCAAGTCCAAATTGCGGATGGGGGAACAATGAAATGTGAAGGCCGCTGTGAAAATGTCAAACTTCAAATGGGGGATTATCAGTTGAAGACCCACATGTTTTCCATACACATGGGAGGGTGCGACATTATCCTCAGTGCTGAATGGATTCGCACTCTTGGGCCAATCACAATGGATTTCCAGGAGTTATATATGAGCTTTAAGCAAGTCAACTCCACACATACCCTCCGTGGACTCCAGGCGGGAGCTCCCTCTATCATCAGCTCACATAGGATGGAAAAATTGCTAAAAAAGGGCCATCATGGAGTTATAGCTTAATTTAATGCCATCCAGGCCGTTGAACCCAATTCTCTGCCGATTCATCCTGAGATGCAACCGATTTTAAATAACCATCTGCCAGTATTTGACAAGCCTCATGAGCTTCCACCCTCGAGAGGAGAACATGATCATAGCATCACCTTGGTTCCAGGGGCCCAACCACCAAATGTGCGCCCATACAGATATCCGTTCACCCAAAAGAATGAAATAGAAAAAATAATCAAGGAACTTTTGGAAGCAAGTGTCATTCGTCCCAGCATTAGTCCTTATTCATCACCGGTGGTCATGGTGCTCAAGAAAGATGGGGAATGGCATATGTGTCCAGACTTCAGGGCCCTCAATAAGTTGACAGTCAAAGATAAATTTCCCATCCCGGTTGTTGATGATTTGTTGGATGAACTCAATGGGGCTCAATTCTTCACTAAGCTGGATCTTCGCTCAGGCTACCACCAAATTCACATGAAGGAAGTCGACATTCCAAAGACTACTTTCAGAACTCATGAAGGCCATTATGAGTTCGTGGTCATGCCATTCGGTCTTTGTAATGCCCCATCTACTTTTCAGAGCCTTATGAACCACCTTCTCAAACCATATCTCAGGAAATTTGTCCTTGTCTTCTTTGATGACATCCTCATCTATAGTTGCACTTGGGCCACACATCTTCAGCATGTAGATCTTCTCTTGCAACTGCTCCGCAAGCATAAATTATTTGTTAAGATGTCCAAATGTTCTTTTAGCATGGAATAAGTTGAGTATTTGGGCCACATTGTGGGGCGTGAAGGTGTTAAGGTGGGCGCCAAAAATATCCAAGCAATGCAGGATTGGCCTCAACCTAAGACCTTGAAGAGCCTGAGAGGATTTTTGGGTCTCACAGGCTATTATCGCAAATTTGTCCGCAATTATGGTCGCATTGCGAAGCCCCTCACTCAACTCTTCAAGAAAAATTCATTCTTCTAGAATGATGACGCACAACAGGCATTTACAGATCTCAAAAATGCCATGTGTTCCACTCTAGTCTTAGCACTACCTGATTTCACCAAATCTTTTGTCATTGAATGTGATGCTTCGGGTATGGGTATTGGGGCGGTCTTAATGCAGGAAGGTCGACGCTTGGCCTTCACAAGCCAACAACTAAGTGGGAAGAATTTGGGACAATCTACCTATGAGAAGGAAATGATGGCCATCTTACATGCAGTAGATACCTGGCAACCTTACTTACTGGGGCGACGTTTCCAAATCCGCACAGACCATCACAGTCTGAAATATTTTTTGGAGCAACGCCTATCCTCCCCACAACAAAATAAATGCCTCGCCAAAATGCTGGGATATGATTATGAGATCATTTACAACAAAGGGCGTGAAAATAATGTAGCAGATGCATTATCTCGCCAATTTGAGGAGGAAAGTACCCTGCTCGCAATTTCCCTTCCCATTCCAAAATGGATTGAAGAGGCTTGCAGGGAATGGTTTTCACATCCCTGGCTCTCCCAACTCATTACTCAATTGTAGGCAGATCCAAATTCCACCAAGGGATACTCGTGGCAGGATGAGATTCTTCGCTACAAGGACAGAGTCGTAATATCACCAACATCCACCCTCAAAAGCCGCATTTTGGCATAATTGCACTCATCCCCCATTGCAGGACATTTAGGCTTTCAAAAGACATATGTTCGCACTAGAAGATCATTTTTTTGGACAGGCATGAAAAAGGACATCCTTACTTTTGTAGCAGAATGTGATGTCTGTTAACGCCACAAAGGGGAGATAGTCAAAGCACCAGGCACATTACAACCGTTGCCCATCCCGGCATCTATATGGACAGAGGTTTCTATGGATTTCATTACAGGTCTTCCAAAGTCAGGAAATAAGTCAGTCATCATGGTGGTTGTGGACCGACTTTCTAAGTATGCTCATTTCTGCGCCCTACCCCACCCGTTTACACCGACTTTCGTTGCTCAATCTTTCATGGATCAGATCTTCAAATTGCATGGCATGCCCACTTCTATTGTGTCTGATCGTGACCTGATCTTCACCAGTAATTTTTGGCAGGAACTCTTCAGGCTACAAGGCACCCAACTAAAACTCAGTACTTCCTATCATCCACAAACGGATGGTCAAACTGAAGCCGTCAACAAATGTCTGGAAACCTACCTTAGGTGTTTCACTTCAGAAAAGCAACATCTATGGGTACAGTGGTTGCCTCTAGCTGAATGGTGGTATAACACCAACTATCATGCCACCACCAAAGTGACTCCCTATGAAGCAGTTTATGGTCAACTCCCTCCTTCCCCTACTTCTTATATCAAGGGGTGCTCAAAGGTACAAGCAGTGGATCAACTCCTACAAAACCGCACAACCATGCTCGCCCATCTTAGAGAGAATCTTCATCAAGCTCAAAACCGCATGAAGCAACAGGTAGATCAGCATCGCTCAGAGCGCCAATTTCAAGAAGGGGATCAGGTATTTTTGAGGCTGCAACCATATAAGCAAACTTCACTCAAAGACAAGGGTTGTCATAAACTATCTCCAAAATTCTACGGACCATATCAAGTACTTCAGCGCATTGGAGAAGTGGCCTACAAGCTAGCTTTGCCACCCATTGCAACAATCCATCCAGTTTTCCATGTCTCATTCCTCAAGAAAGTGATTGGGAACAATTGTAGAATCCAAACCAGTCTACCTGAATTTGATGAAGAAGGGTCAATCTGGCTCCAACCTGAACAGGTCCTAGACACACGAGAACGGCACCTATGCGGCCGCATGATCAGGGAAGTCCTTGTCAAGTGGAAAGACACCTATCCGGAAGATGCAACCTGGGAACCAGCCACTATTCTTCAGCAGTTTCCGTAGCTTCAGCCTTGAGGACAAGGCTATTCTTAAGGGGGAGGGCATGTTAGGGTCCCACCCTAACCCCCTTATTGATGTAGTAGGATTGAGTCATAGTTATAGTTAAGTAAAGAGTCAATAAAGCCCATATTAATAATTGTAAGTGGTTAACCCGCAATTAATGACGGGACCACCGTTAGTTGCAAATAGGCCATGGTATTAGATAGATGGTATTAATAAGAACCATGGTATTGATCCATGGTATTGCATGTATGAGTCATATATAAAGGATAGAGACTCCCTGCAAGGAGCATCGTGTCTTATTTTGTAATCGAGCTCTGCTCTGTTGGAGGTTGCCCCCTCGAAGAAGCAAGTGAACATTGCTTTCTGAATAATAAAAGACTTGCTCTTGTTTCTCACTATTATATGTTCTGGGTATATTTATTCGCATATTTGGTATTCTAGTAATCATCTTGCAGGTTAAGAGCATAACACGAAATATAACACGTCGCAAATGAAAGTTGAGGATGCTCTTGCCACGAGGCTCCATGACAAGCCAGGGCTCCCATGAAATGATGCGACAGGGCCTAAGGGACAAGGGGATGAGGTGGGTAGGGGTAGAGAACATGGCGAGGAGGCAGGGGGGCGGGACTAGATGGGAGACGGGGACGCCAGGGAAAATGAGAGGAGAATGGCAGAGGGAAGAGATGGGGGGGATAAGTAGGGAGGAGGTGAGGCGAAGGGAAGGGAATGGGATGGAAAGGAAAGGGGGAGGGTGGAGGGGCCAAATAACAACCCTCAGCAATTTGTAAACAATATCTCCAATACCCAATTTTTTTAACTTCCTTGCAAGGCTTCGAGCAACCCTCACAGTCCAAAATTTGTATCTCATCAACACACTTATGGGATGTTAGTCATGCTCATGACCTCATTCATAATGCATCTTTCTTCTCTCAATTGGCCTGCATGATTAGCCTGTTTGTTAGCTTCTTGGTTATTTCCTCTGAGAATATGAAGAAAGACACAAATTCGAAGGATGGGATCAACCCCTGGGATCTCTTGATAATTTGGTTCAAGGTAGTGTTTTTAGTTGATGAAACATAGACCATATGCCTAATAATTATCATGGAATCACCTAAAACATATATTGTTTTTATGCCCTTCTTTTGAGCCAGTGTGAGGCCCAGGAACAAGCCATACGCTTTTGCTTGGTTGTTGGTCTTCCATCCAAGCCCCCAAGCATATCTATATTCAATAATTCCTTCGGGATTAGTGAGAATCCCTCCCCCTCCTACCACCCCAAGGTTACCTTTTGACGCACCATCAAATTGAAGGGTTCATTTATTTGTGGATATGAGCCAATCCACCAGAGCTTCCGAGGTCAACCACATAATCCACTTGGCCTGAGAGGGATAACTGTGCCCCGGAACCTGAGAGGCTGGGGAGCACACCATGGAGCCAACCAAGCGGATTCTAGCTGATCCAAGGAAGGGTCTATAACTGGTTTATGCAGTTCCATACAAGTTGAAAGGGCAGTCATGGCTATTACCCTAGCCGAGGCCTGAGTCTTTTAAAATATTACCTTGTTCCTTGATACTCATATTTGCCAACAAACATACTTAGGAAGAGCATACCAGTTATATTTAAAGTTACTTTTGGCTTTAAAGGAGCCCAAATAAGATTTGGGCCAAGAGCTAAAGAAGATCAGAATGTCTGAAGGCCATACAGTTATGTAGTATAGAGGCCCAAGGACTACAGACCAAACTTCTTTTGTCACATGACAATGGAGAAAGAGGTGAGGGATAGATTCCTTCATAGATTCACAAAGCGAGCATCTTGAGGGGTCGATTTTTTCCTCTCCTACGAAGATTTTCCGTAGCAAGTATTTTTTTATGCGATAGCAACCAGTAGAAGAAAAAAAAAATTGACATTTGGGATGGCATTATTTTTCCAGATTTTTCCCCAAATAGAGTTTTTAGGAGGTAATTGGGAGCTTGAGAGCATGTGCAAATACCCTTCTTTGACAGTATAGCTGGCATTCTTCCATCCCCACTTGTCTGCCTCTGAAAGGGCTATGGGGGCACAACCTCTTAGCTTCTTTAGAAGATTTTCTCTTTGGAGGAGAAGAGCCTCCGGGATATTTTCTAGTTTCCAGCCCTTCCAACCACCTTGCTGGTTCCACTCAACGATCTCACCCAGATTTTCCTCCCCCCATATCTTAAGAAAAATTTTAGATCCACCAAGGAAAGGTCAGACTCCAAGGGAAGAGATGTTATAAAGTTATGTTATGTTATGTAAACATTTTGACTCGGTCAAATTACATAAAAATTAAATAAAAAATAAAAAATAAAATAAAATTATTATTTATTATTAATAAGTAATAATTATAATTATTAATAAGTAATCATTATAATTATTAATTATTAATAAATATAATAAGGAGATGGACAAAGTTCTACAAACCCTCGAGATGGCTAAGTTTTCACCCTAACTGACCAATCTATGCTTAGTTTGCATGAATATCTTGCATATCTCTTTTGTAATGACGGATTCCAATGATTCAACAAAAAAAGCAGTTTCTATAGTAGGTATGGTTATAGGTCTAACAAACTCTTCCTTGGTTTTGTACAGATCCATGTTGAAATTTGGTTTTGGTCTTCTTGTGGTTCAAGAAATTCCTTCCCTCAATGTTCCTATGTATGAGGAATCTAGCAGTGTTGATTTTTTTTTAGAGCAAGGTTTGGTTTGCAAATTTAATGGGTTCTAGCCACAGCTAGCTGATATGCACAAATGGATCTTTGAGACACGAAAGCCCTTTTGACGGATGAATTAAATATTTACCCTTTGGTACAAGGTTTTTTCGTTGTGGTTTTTGATAATATAGAGGACAATAAGGTCATTTGTGAAGTTGGGTCATGGTTTTCGGGTAGTGTTGGTCTCTTCATCCAGCCTTGGACTCCCACTTTTGATTTGGTAATGACATCAATCTCTACGACTCTAGTTTGGGTAAGGCATATGAACCTTCCCTTGCAATTTTGGAATCTTCCATTGTTTTCCTCTATTGAGAATGCATTGGGAAATTTTTATTATCATTGTCATGAAACTGCAAATTTTTTTAAGAGTACTTATGCCTCAATATGTGTGCAGATGGACTTCAACAAGGGTCTTCCCATGAAAATGAATCCGACGGCTCCAAAATATGTTTGGGTCCAAAATCTCGACTATGAGAATCTTTTTTCCCAATGTAATGCATGTTATAAAACGAGGCATGTGATTACAAATTGTCCCAAGCATTTACAAAACAACAAAGATCGGGAAAAAAACTCGAAGGCCCAAATGGTGGGAAGGAGCTCATGGTACTCACTATACAATATTTAAATAGGAAGTGCTTCAGGATAAGAAGGATCCAAAAGAAATGAAGTGAGGAAGTGTTGGTTTGGGCATTGACACTTGAAATGATAATCACATAATCATCTTTCCATTAAATACATTTTGATGAATTGTTTAGGGACATATTTTCTATGCTTGTTAGGGTGTGTTTTCTCTATACTTTAACCCTATATCCCAAAATATTAAATTATAGGTTGGATATTCTATGTTTGACACTATATCCAATTCTATGGAACCAAGTATGACATTTGCTTGTGAAAGACCATTTACTGGCATTGTTTGTTTATGATTTGATGAGAAGAAACATATGTTTGACTCCCTTAATGAGAGATTATTCTTGTGGATGGGTTCCCATTTCTTCCTTTTTTACTTCTTTTGAATTTCAATCCATTTGGCACATCGAATGCGGGGAAATTTTAAGGATGGAAATTTATTTTAATTTTTAGAAACCTTGGCGAATCTCACTAGCTAATAATATGCAACATGTAAAATGTCTAGCAATATTTTTGTAAAATTATTCAAATTTATAATAATTTTATGCAATCTCTATATAAAATTTTAGCGATTTTTGTAGTAAAAAAAAAGTATACTATAAATTTTGGGCGAATAATTTTTAGAAAAAATGGAAATTAGCAAATCTTTTTTTTGGAAAAAGCATGGAAAATTAGCCCACTTGCGAATATTAGCCCCTACCCTAAAATTTTCCCTGAGATTCAAATGGGGTCTATTGGATTTTTCGATAAAAATAATTATAGTGTATTTTCATGCTTAATTATAGGGATTAACTTCCATCCATGATGTGAGTTGTTTAATTCATGCCCACACTTTGTACTTTAAGTTTAGCATTCCAACGAGGACATTAGTAACGAAAGGTTCTAGTCCTTAGATATTTTAATGTCAACGTTTTCATTTTCACATCAGAACGCTTATTAAAGCTCAAAGTATGATAAACTTAGTCTCAACACATCATTGAGTGGTGTTTTCTAACCAATTCTTTTAATTATGAATCCGAGTATTATTAGCCTCTAGATTTAGTTGCCCATTACAACCTCATTAAACATACCCTTGAGAAATCCATCATACATATCCTTCCAACACTAACAAAAAGATAAAGCATTTCTATGTTATAAATAAACCTCCTCTAAAACATAACATTTTTTTTTTGCATGTGGTTCACGAGCACCCTGGTCAGTGAGTGATCGCTACGTCCACGGAAAAATCTAGGCGATAGCTAGGCTAAATCGCCCCTTGGCCTACTACAAGACCTGACCCCAAGTGGCTTCGGGTGGATTCGACCCTGTGACCTCCCGATGGCGAGGCACGGTTTTTGACCAACTGAGCTAACCCTTGGGGCTAGCCTCTAAAACATAACATAACAAGATCTTAAAAAACATATATTTTTACAAATTATCATTTTATTTATTTAGTTTCAAAAATAATTATAAATCTTAAACCAAATATAATCCTCTACGAAAACAAAACAACCAAAACTAAAATTTACATATATTATTACCTTTAAATAAAATATTCAAAACTATTATTTAAATAATAATTTATAATTAAAAATAAAAATAAAAATAAATTAAATTAAAAATTCATTATTAACATTAAACAATGTGAGAAACTTAAAACAAAATTTTAAACCACTTCATAAAGGAAATTCCAAGAAATAAAAGAAAATCTGAGTTGTTTTTAGTGCGACTTTTTAGACTTTCTAGTGCTGGAATCCCGTGGAAAAAATTGAGGTGAAATGTTGATTTGTGTTATTTAAACTAGTTTTTTTCAGTGTCTATATGGATTCAACACCCTGGAAAACCCCTAGGGCACTTCGATTGCACACGATTACCCATAAGCTTGTGATTTCAATAAATTCCTGATTACACCGGAAAAACCAACCATAAAAACTTCCAAAAAATCGCACTAAAGACAATTCCAATAAAATCTTTCTCAAACTAATTAGATTCAAGGTTTAGATTCCTTGAGAGTACCATCCATTACAAGGAAAACATGTAAAACATGGTCAAAGAAAGGGAGATTTGTACATGTTAGAAAATATAGTTAAAGGAGGAGAGATACGTACTGCCCCGAAATCTTAGTGGCTTCTTCAAATCCGTTATATCACTAATAAATTAATGAATAGATTTTCCAATCTAGTAACCAATCATTAGGGATACAATCCAGCGTGTGGAGAGAATTTACTTATATGATCTTTACTTAGATGTCAGGTTATCAAAATTGTAATTAAAAACATATTTTAAAAAGTGAAATAAATAATTTGATTATATTGTTATTAAATTATTGATGTTTTAGAAAGTGGAAGGAGCGCGCGCGGAGCTGGAGCGAGGGTTTGGAGAATCGCAGCAGCAGCAGCTTCGCCTTGGCCTGGGCCGCGAGGCCTGTTTTGGGGCCTGGCCTCCGCCATGGCCCATTCTGATCCATCTTCTGGGGATGCAGAGAAAGCTTTCTCTGATTTGGTAAAATCTCTGCCCCCTGTCCGTCCGAAGCCAGCAACATCCAAATTTGTTAAGAAACTTGATACACTCCAAGAAGTTCAGTTACCTCCTTCTCTTCCACGAATGGCAGCTTTATCTCTAGCAGAAAAAGGGCTCATTGGGCAGTTCACAGGCTTATGGCCCTCACCAAAGACAGTCCAGAGATGGGTGGAAAGGAACTGGTCTGATAAAACTCAAGGAAAGATTTCGATTCGATTCTGCGGCAAAGGCTATTATACCTTCCATTTTGAAACCAAAGCAGATAAGGATCTGATATTTAGAAACGGGCCCTATTTTATGGACTCTCGAGGGTTATATCTGAATAAATGGACCCCTGATTTCGACCCTGAACTCGATATTCCGAATGCGGTTCCGGTTTGGGTCCGTCTTCCCCATCTCCCCCTGCACTGCTGGGGAGATGACTCGGTAAAAGCAATAGGGAATGCAGTCGGCAAGTACATCGACAGAAGCGAGCCTAAAGATAACATGCAAGCGTGTGCAAGGATTTGCGTAGAAGTGGACCTTGGGAAAGGCCTTCCAGAAGCCATCAAGCTGAAGGTGGATGACTGGAGCTACATACAGCAGCTGGACTACGAGCAAATTCCATTCAAATGTAAGGTATGTCATGAATACGGCCATTTTGCCAATAGATGCTCTAAAAATACTAATCTTGACTCTGAAGATCAAGGAGATTAGTGGGAAACTGTGAAAAAAAAGAAAGCAGCACCTCAGGCAAAACAAGATCCACCTCCTGAACAACCGGGACCCTCCTCTCCTCGCCCCACCTCTCCATCTTTTAACCCTCCTGGACCTTCCCTTGACTCTTCCTTCCCCTCCTCTTCCAACCCTTTCCTTATTTTATCCTCTGATGATCCTCTGACTGATCAGCCATCTACGAATCTGATTGAGCCCCCCTTGATTTCTTCGACCCCCTCTCAGCCCGTCATTGATCCTCCCCCCCTCAGAACCACCAGAAGTTCCTCCAAAGACTTTGGCTCCTCCGGTGATATCCACAAGAAACCTGGACCAGGCAGAAAGTCAGCCAAGCAGCATCGGGAAGAAAGCACGCAAAAGGACATAGCCCTAGGGATCCAAACTCCTATGGAATCTTTCATTACAGGTTCACAAGAGAAAGAAACAGCAGGTAAAGAACATGAGAGGCGAGCACCTCCTCGCTCGAACGCCTCATGATGAAGCTTTTATCTTGGAACAGCAGGGGTATGGGGCACCCCTCCAAATCAGCTGCCCTACGAGATCTTCTTCAAACAGAAAGACCTGAAATTGTTCTGATACAGGAAACCAAGCAAAGTCAGAACGAAATGCAAATAATTATAGAAGCCCAAAAAAATTTCTCAGGGGCCAGTAGCAACTCCAGAGGAGCCTCTGGAGGAATCACAACCATGTGGAATAAGCAGTACTGGGACTGCAATTCCTTTGTCCTCAATCAAAACTGGGTTAGGACCAACCTTACCAACAAGGAAGAGAGCTGTGACTTAATCATTTATAATGTCTATATCCCCAACCATTACCGGGAAAAGGAACAATGTTGGAAGGAATTGAAGGAAGAAATAGACAAGGAGCAGAACCCAAATGTTATTCTTGCTGGAGACTTCAATTTAATTCTTCATGCGAATGAGAAAAGGGGGGCACCTTCACCCCCGACCCCTCCAGAAGACAGCTGGAAATGATAATGGCTGAACATGAACTGATGGATATCATTCCAAAAAATAGGAAATATACTTGGAACAACAGAAGATTGGGGCCAGGCAACATTATGGAAAGGTTGGACAGAATACTGGTCAATGTTTCCCTTCTCTCCTCCTTTGCCGCAGGCCACACCAAAATTCTCAGTGCCACAGCCTCAGATCACTTCCCCATTCTCTTAACGCTGGACTCCCATGCTCATTTGGGACCAATTCCGTTCAGGTACAATCCCTTGTGGAGAGACAGCGCTGAGGCCGAGGCTATCATAGAAGAAACTTGGAAGCAACATGTTGAAGGTTCCCCAAATCATATTTGGGAAACAAAACTTCGAAACATAAGGAAGGCACTCAAGGATTGGGCAAAAGCCAGCTATCAAGAGCCAGAAAAAATAAGGAAAAAAATACAGCAGGATTTGGAAGAGATCTACAAACAAATAGAGGACCATGGATTCACTCATCAGCTGAAAAGTAAGGAATGGGAGGTTCAGGGACAGCTAATTCAAATAAAGAGAGCGGAAGAGATCAAATGGAGGATCAAGTCAAGAGAATTATGGTTAAAGGAAGGTGATAAAAATACGGCATACTTTCATAAGCAGGCCACAGCAAAAAAAACAAGGAACAATGTTACTACTATTACTGATAGTCAAGGCAGCCAGCATAATGACCAAGAATCTATAAAAAGAGCTGCCTTCCTCCATTACAATTGTCTCCTCACAGAAAATCAAGGAGACGCTGACTATTCGGCCTTCCTTAAGCATCTTCCGGAAAAAATCTCTGTTGAGGAGAATGACAGGTTAAACAGTGAAATTACAGAGGAGGAGATCAGAA
This sequence comes from Pinus tabuliformis, assembly GCA_031772625.1. Taxonomy (NCBI): domain Eukaryota; kingdom Viridiplantae; phylum Streptophyta; class Pinopsida; order Pinales; family Pinaceae; genus Pinus; species Pinus tabuliformis. The sequence goes on along the minus strand of CM062817.1, from coordinate 1,843,256,835 downwards.
AAGCCATCTGGACTTTACAACCAGACAAGTCCCCTGGTCCAGACGGTTTCCCAATAAATTTTTACAGGGACCATTGGCACTTGATAAAAAAAGATCTTGTTAAAATGATGAAAGGAATCCAAAGGAAAAAGAAAATGGGGGGCTTCACAAATTCAACTTTTCTCTCCCTCATTCCTAAGGAAAACCGCCCCACTTCTTTCTCCAGATTTAGACCTATTTCTTTGTGTAACACTTCTTACAAGATCTTTGCAAAAATTATAGCAGCCAGGCTCCAGCCACTTCTCCCTTCCCTTATATCTGAAAATCAAGGAGGCTTCATGACCAACAGGCAAATTCATGATACCATCACCTTGGTTCAAGAAGCTATCCACTCCAGCACATCTAGGCAGGAGAAAGGCTTCGTTCTTAAGCTAGATCTAGCTAACGCATTCGATCGAGTAAGACACTCCTTCTTGTTCGCTGTCTTGAGGAAAATGGGATTTAATTCTGCCTTCATCAGCACCATTGCCGCTTGTATCTCTGGCCCCTGGATCTCGCCTCTCATAAACGGCCGCCCCTGCGATGCTTTTCAATCCTCAAGAGGGCTAAGGCAAGGTTGCCCTCTTTCCCCCTATCTTTTCATCTTGATGGCTGAATCCTTTAGCAGCACCCTTGAACACAACAGAAGAGTTGGTCTCATCTCTGGTATCAAGTTTGGAAACGGAGTGAAAAATATCAATCACTCTCAATTTGCTGACGACACTCTGCTTATTGGTGGGGCATCCACTACTATAGCAAGGCGCTTCAAAATCCTCCTCGATCAATTTATGGCGTGCTCAGGAGGAGAAGTCAACTTCCAAAAAAGTTGCATCTATGGATGGAACATCTCCAATCAAACAGCCCACAGTATTGCTAACATCTTTGGAGTTGCCTTCAAAGCAACCTGGGACCACTTTACCTACCTTGGGATGCCGGTCACCATGGGCCCTCTAAAAGCCACCACCTGGAATGAAATAATAGACAAAGTCAAAAGGAAGGTTCAGCTATGGGGAACTCAATGGCTTAACCCAGCTGGCAGATTAATTTTGCTCAAATCAGGTATCTCCTCCTTACCTTTATACCGATTCACTCTTTATCAAGCTCCTGCTTCTTTTCACTATAAGCTGGAAACCGCCCTCCGCTATTTTTTATGGCAAGGAGGGAAAAAAGAAAAAAATAGATTCAATTTGGTCAATTGGAAAACTGTAATTCAATCTCCAGATAGAGGTGGGTTGGGAATCAGAGCTCCTAAAATTCTAAATCTCGCATTTGGGATTAAAATGGCTTGGAGGCTAATTAATGAACCAAAAGCCTGGTGGAAACAGGTCATTGAATGCAAATATCTCTCTGACAATAGACAAAGACTCCTTGAAACTGATATTCCCAATAGAGATTCTACCAAAATCTGGCACCTCTGTAAGAAAGCAATCCCCACTCTCATTCAAAACACCTCAAAGATTCCGGGGGAAGGGAGCAGTATAAATTATGCCACTGATAAAATTATGGGTTTCCAACCTCTAAATACTGTTGAAGAAACCATTCCCTTCATCCTCTATCTTAACAACAAAGGCATTCAGAGGCTGGACCAAATTTCAAAATGGGATGCTGATACTGGAGCTTGGACTAGCTGGGACTTTCCAGTTATTCCCCCACACTTGGAATCAAGCTATCAAGCCCTCCATAAAAATCTTCAGAACAGAGCCCCCATTAAAAAAGGAGCAGCAGATGGGTTTAGATGGGACCCCACGGGCTCAAGCTATACCATCAAATCTGGCTATCAATTCATTTGCAACAACACTTACCAGACTCCCGTCTGGAATCAATGGAGAACAATATGGAAATCTGAGGCCATCCCCAAGGTCAAATTCTTCATCTGGTTGCTGTTAAAGGGCAGAATCCTCACTTCGGAAAACCTAAGAAAGAGAGGGATACATGGACCTTCAATCTGCCCTAATTGTTGCTCTGAGGAGGAAACCATCCACCATCTATTCCTTGATTGCATCTTCGCGAAGAAATGCTGGACCATCATGTCCAACTTGGGCAATATAACATGGCAACCTCAGCAAAACATTGCAGAGACAATCCAAGATTGGAGAAGGAATTGCCCTTGGAAAGATAAAAGGAGCAAGATAGTCAAAAGAACTTGGGATATCATACCTCACAACCTTCTTTGGAAAATCTGGCTCACAAGAAACAAGAAAATCTTTCAAAACAAAGAGGGCAATGTTTGGAAGACATGCAACAAGGCTCACCTCTTGGCGCAGGAGACGATGGCAGCCAAATACTCAGGAACAATTAAAGCAACAGACTATTCAGTTGAGGAGAGGCTCATGATCAAGCATATTCTAGGTCGTTCAGGTCATCAACAGAGTATTCAGAGAACTGACAGACAGCATCAACACCAGACCAGGGATTGGGAAATTAGACTACCAACCCAGGATTACAAGAGGTGGATCCAGAGTAACAACTGCCCAATTTTATACTTTGATGGCGCCTCAAAGTCCAACCCAGGACCAGCAGGCGCAGGAGGTGTTATCATTGATGAATTAGGAGAAGAAATCTGCAACTACGAATGGAGTTTGGGGGAAAAAACAAATAATAATGCAGAGGCTCTAGCACTGTATCAAGGGTTGTTGCAATTAAAAAGCATGGGGATTAGAAAAGCTCTTGTTTTAGGAGACTTCTCCATAGTCATTGGCCTTATGAACCATCACCGGAGATCTCCAAACAGTAATCTTCAGCAACATATCCAACGCATCAATCTCCTCACCAAACACTTTGAAAAAATCAGATTCTGCCATATCCTTCGCACACTCAATGGGGAAGCGGATAAACATGCGAATAACGCAGTTGGACATCCGGAAGGTGCATTGAGGCACAATCACAGAGATTTTTTCTAGCCTCTGCCATGAAGCAGGCCGACCCTGAAATTGCCCAGGCACGCAGATCCAGCAAGCGTGTGACGGGCAAGGTTACAACAGTCCCAGGACACTTGACAGAGAGTATGAAGCGCATAAACAGTCTCATTCAGGCCTTGATTCAAAGAATAACTGACATCCCGAGAAAAAACAATCACCTCAGTGAAGGACGGAAGAACGATTGCACTGCTCCAGCAAATCGACTTAGAGATTTAGGAAAATATCTTAATAATACAGAGGATCCGACTTCTGCAATGCATTCAGGCCATGGTTGGTTCCGTTCCATAAATACGGGCAGAGGAAAGCAAAGACTTGTCATACATTGCTATGAGCAAGAGCAGCTTCGCTGGAATGAAGAAGGCGCACTTGTCCAGAGTCGAAGACGAAATCAATCTCTGGTATCGCCATTCCTTGCTTTGATTATCTCTTCTCTAATCTTTATCATGGTGCTTTTCAGGAATAGTTTCAGTGGGAAGGCGAGAACTACTGCTCCATTCTTTCAACAATCTCTGTTTTATTTACTTCACCTCTGCGGGCCGTCCTCCATTTTTCAAACTTGCCCCTTTAGTACGCCCCTCTCTGGTTCATTCTCTCTAATCTCCAGTATTTCCCCTTCAAGTTTGCGCGCTATCATCCAGACTCTCTTTTATTTCCCTTCTCTCACTCAGAAAGTGAGAGCTGTTAGCACGACCCCCTTTTGTTTATTCTCCCTAACCTTCAGTACTCCTCCTTCAACCCTGCGCATCATCATCCGGCCCTTCTTATTCTTCTCCCGCAGCAAAGAGGAGTTAGCAGCCCACCACAGTGAAACCGCCCCTCAGAGAATCCAAGCCCAAGTAGTGATGGAACGTCCTGAGCAATGCTTTCATTGCCGCGATCTTCAGGCCGAATTCGAAGAGGTCAGAGCTCAACAAAGGGTATTGGAAGATCAAGTTCGGAACATGGAAGCCAGGCACGCTGAACAGATCCGGAGCCTGGAAGCCAAATTTGACGAGCAGTTCAGAATTTTACACAGCAAATACCGCACAGAAATGAACCTGTTTCTCCACCGAGTTCATTCACTTCATGAGCAGTTCAACGGACTCAGCAATAGATGCATTCACGCTGAGGAATCGCTGGCAATCTTAAGGGAAATCATGGAAGCAAAGCAGAAAGATAAATCAACATCCTCAAGTGCAAAGCCAATGGAAGCAGACCAGAACCCAGAGGATTCCACAGCGAGAAAGATCAGTCGTATTGACATTGATTAACTATGTGCTGTAAATGCAAGTTTTGGTGCCACCAGTAAGTCCGAATTTATAGTAGCAATAGATGTTTTTTAGCTAGAAGTTATAGAAATCAATTCAAGGACAGGAACCTCATGCTTTCTCCTTGGATTTGTAATGCTCTCGAAGCAATCTATGTATGGCTTCATGCCTTATTCCCTTTTTCAATCAATATATAGCAGCCGATCTTGTCAAAAAAAAAAATTATTGATGTTTTAAAAAAAATAAATTTATTTATAAAAAATATTGTAGTCAGAAGCGCTTTATAATTAAGTAGAAAGATATGTTATTTTGTGAAATTAATTGTAAAGATAATAAAATAGAATTAGGTTAATAAATAAATAAAATAGTAATAAAATAATTTAATATTAACTATAAATAGAATATTTTTATTTTAATTTTAATTTTATTTCAATTTTATATAGAGAAATAAAATAATCTAGATTGATTTTTTTTGAGTTATGGAAGAAGATGTTATAAGGTTATGTTATGTTATGTAAATATTTTGATTTGGCCAATTACATAAGAATAAAAAAATAAAATGGTTAAAAAAAATAAAATTATTATTGATGATTAATAATTAATAATTATGGTTATTAATAATTAATAATTTTAGTTATTAATAATTAATAATTATGAATTTTACAAGTTCGTTGGCTCGCTGTAGCTCCCGCGCGCGCCTTCCTTGATCTCTCGGCGATCTGCTAGCGGCTGCCTGGGCCTTGGCCCCAGCCATGGCCCCTGTCTTGGACCCTTCGGATCCCCCTTCGGAAGGGATGGATCCTCAAAGCGCTTTCTCTGCCCTGGTGAAATCGCTGCCTCCGCAACGCCCCAGGCCTGCCCTCTCAAAATTTGTGAAGAAGTTGGATGGGCTCCAAGAGGTTCAGTTACCCCCAGTCTTGCCCCGCATGGCCGCTCTGTCTCTGGCTGAAAAAGGCCTCATAGGTCAATTCACAGGCCTCTGGCCTTCTCCTAGAACCGTACAAAGATGGGTGGAGAGAAATTGGACTGATAAAATTCAAGGGAAGATCTCCATAAGGTTTTGTGGGAAAGGATATTTCACATTCCACTTCGAATCTAAAGAGGACAAGGATTTAATTTTCAGAAATGGGCCCTATTTCATGGACTCCAGGGGCCTGTGCCTCAACAAATGGACTCTAGATTTTGACCCTGAATTGGACGTCCCCAGTGCTGTTCCGGTTTAGGTCCGTCTTCCCCATCTCCCACTCCACTGCTGGGGAGATGAATTTGTTCATGTCATCGGGAATGTAGCTGGAAAATACATCGACCGTAGCGAACCGAAAGAGAACATGCAGGCCTGTGCGAGGATTTGCGTCGAAGTGGACCTTGGCAAAGGACTCCCCGAAGCGATAAAACTGAAGGTGGACGAGTGGAGCCATATCCAGCAGCTCGATTACGAGCAGATCCCCTTTAAATGCAAGGTATGTCACGAATACGGCCATTTTTCCAATCGATGTGCTAAACTTGTTGATGCAGAGAGCGGTGATCAAGAAGGCCAATGGGAACCTGTCAAAAAGAAGAAGTCCACCCCGGCATCCAAAGCTCCTCTGGAATCTGACCCTCTTGTTCCCTCTGCTCCCCGTCCCTCCTCATCCTCCCCTCCCCCTTCTACCCATCCCCCTCCTGATCCGCCCCTCCCTTCCTCTTCTAACCCTTTTTTTGTTTTATCTTCCCTCGATCCTCCCCCCGAGGATCCTTCTCAGCCCCCCTCACTCCCCTCCGATCCTTCAGATCCTTCTCCCCTCCTGATCATCCCTTCGCAGGCTTCTCTCAATCCCCCCCTTCCTAGGCTTACAAGAAGCTCGTCCAAAGACCATGGATCCTCCTGCGACTCCTTCAAGAAATCAGGTCCTGGTAGAAAATCTGCCAAGCAGCATAGAGACGAGAACGCTCAGAAAGACATAGCCATGGGCACTCAAACTCCTATAGAAGGTTTCATCCTGGGCAACATGAGAAGGAGATAACTCAAGAGAGGCGAGCACCTCTCTGTAAGCCAAACATCCAATGATGAAAATGATGTCTTGGAACAGTAGGGGTCTAGGGCACCCCTCCAAAGTTTTAGCCCTCAGAGAACTTATACACAGTGAAAAGCCAGAAATTATTTTGATTCAGGAGACAAAGCTAGAGCAGCAAGAAATAAGAGGAATAATAGATCAGCAGAAACACTATAAAGGTTGTACCAGTGACTCAAGAGGAGCTTCCGGAGGTATTGCCACCCTTTGGGATCATAGCAAATGAAACTGCACTTCAGAAAATCTACACCAGCATTGGATCAGAACGGTTTTGGAAAATAAAATAGACAATCAAACTGCAGTTATCTATAATGTATACGCTCCCAATCAATACAAAGAAAAGGAAAGTTGTTGGGACGATTTGAAGGCAAGCATCGATGGTGAAACAACTACAGATATTATAGTGGCTAGCGATTTTAATCTGATTCTTCATGCAAATGAAAAAGGGGAGGATGCTTTTCGCCTAATCCCTTCAGAGGTCGTTTGGAAGCTATCATTAGGGACCATGAATTTGTGGACATTGTTCCAAAAAATTGTAGGTACACCTGAAGCAACCGCAGGCTTGGCATTGGCAACATAATGGAAAGGCTGGACAGGTTCTTAATAAATGTTTCGTTCCTCTCCTCCTTTTCTGTGGGGTACGCTAACATTCTATCCACCTCAGCCTCGGATCATTACCCCATAATGCTCACGTTGGAAACTCACTGCCCTCTTGGGCCAATTCCGTTTAAATACAGTCCTCTCTGGAGTTGGGATCCGGCTGTCAGAGAAATTGTTCAGGGATCCTGGAACCAGCACGTTGAAGGCTCACCAGGTTTCATTTGGGAAACTAAACTAAAGAGAATCAAACAGGCCATCAAAGAGTGGGCAAGAGCCAATTACAAAGAACCTGAAGAGACCAAAAAAAAAATTAAAAATGAACTTGAATGCATCCAAAGAACGATAGAGGTTCATGGTCTCTCTCAACAGAATAAGGAGCAAGAAGGTGCCCTCTACGCACAGCTGAGTCACATAAACAGAGAAGAAGAGATAAAATGGAGACTAAAGTCAAGGCAGCTCTGGCTGCAAGATGGTGACAAAAATACAGCTTTTTTCCACAAACAGGCCACGGCTCGAAAAATCAGGAACAATGTTAGCTCAATTTTGGACAATGAAGGCAATCAGCAAAACACCCAAGAGGCCATCAGAAGAGCTGCCACTGATTATTACAGAGAGCTTCTAACTGAAACCAAAGGAGAAGAGGATTACGCTGATTTTCTTCAATACTTGCCCAAGGGAGTTACCAAAGAAATGAATGACAGCCTGGTAAAAGAAATAGAAGAGGAGGAAATCAGAAGAACGATCTGGTCTATGAATCCTGATAAGGCTCCCGGGCCTGATGGATTCCCCATTTGTTTCTATAAGGCTTTTTGGGGTTTAATAAAAAAAGACTTGACTAAGATGATCAGATGGATTCAGAGAAAGGGCAAAATAGGAGGATATACTAATGCCACTTTTTTGGCTCTCATCCCTAAAGAAAACAGGCCCACTTCCTTTGCTCGGTTTAGACCCATTTCCCTCTGCAACTCCTCATACAAAATTTTGTCTAAAATCCTTGTTGCTTGCCTTAAACCCCTCCTCCCCTCTTTGATTTCAGACAACCAAGGAGGATTCTTGGCCAACAGACAAATTACTGACTCCATTCTTTTAGTTCAAGAAGCCATCCACTCAAGCCTCTCTAGGAAGGAGAAAGGGTTTATCCTTAAACTCGACCTCGCCAACGCCTTTGACAGAGTTAGACACTCTTTCCTTACAGCTGTTTTAAAAAAGATGGGTTTTGAGTTGCCCTTCATCAGCCTCATCACTGCTTGCATCTCTGGGCCTTGGATTTCCCCCTTGGTTAATGGTAGACCGGGTGAAGCCTTTTAATCCTCCAGGGGTCTCAGACAGGGTTGTCCCCTTTCCCCGTATCTATTTATCCTTATGGCTGAATCTTTTAGCCAAGCTCTGGACTACAACAGAAGAATGGGCCTCATCACTGGAATCAAATTTGGGAATGGAGCCAAGAACATCAATCACTCTCAGTTCGCCGATGACACCTTGCTTATTGGAGGAGCCTCCACCACTATAGCAAGGAGGTTCAAGACTCTTCTCGACAAATTTATGGGGTACTCAGGAGGTTTGGTTAACCAGTTAAAAAGCTGTATTTTTGGATGGAATGCATCAAATCAGGTCATCCATAATATCGCTAATATCTTTGGCGTCACTTGCAACCTCGAGTGGACGCATTTCTCCTATTTGGGCATGCCTGTGAGCCTAAAACCTCTGAAGGCAGGAACTTGGGACATCATCATTGACAAGGTGAAGCGGAAAGTACAGCAGTGGGGTTCAGTTTGGCTTAATCCAGCAGGCTGACTCATCCTCCTTAAATCTGGTATTTCTTCTCTCCCCCTTTATCGATTCTCTCTGTATCAAGCCCCTTCCTCCTTTCATAACAAAATGGAAGTTATCCTCTGTCACTTCCTTTGGCAAGGAGGGAAAACCGATAAAAAGAAATTCAATTTAGTAAGCTGGAAACATGTCATTCAAACCCAGGACAGAGGAGGTCTCGGCGTCAGATCCCCCAAATTTCAAAATCTTGCCTTCGGAGGGAAGATAGTTTGGAGGCTTATCACTGGTCCTTCAACATGGTGGAAAAGGGTTTTGGAAACCAAATATCTGAACTGCCCGAGACAGCAATTGCTTGATTCTGCTATACCCATTAGAGATTCTTCAAAAATCTGGAGCCTTTGTAAAAAAGCTATTCCGTTCATTGCCCAGAACATATCCAAAGTGCCCAAGGGAGGAGACAGTATTAAGATTGGAGCTGATAAAATTCTGGGACAGCAACCTATAAAAAGTCATGAAGAAACCATCCCAATTCTCTCCTTTCTCAGCAGCAAGGGTATTCATTATCTGGATCAGATTTCTAGCTGGGATCCTCTATCCCACCTTTGGCTGGGATGGTCTTTCCCTGATGTTCCCATTGCTCTCAATCCTAGCCTTGCCTTTCTGCAGTCTCTCCTCCACAGCAAAGCTCCCATCAAAAAGAATGAGATGGATGGCTTTCGATGGGACCCAACTGGCTCTGATTACTCAGTTCAAGCAGCCCACCAGCAAATTTTCCACAACACTTTCCCTATGCCAATATGGAACTCCTGGAGAATGGTTTGGAAGTCAGAGGCTCTCCCAAAAATTAAATTTTTTATCTGGACCTTGCTAAAAGGGAAAATCCTAACAGTAGAGAATTTACAAAAGAGAGGTATCAACGGTCCATCTTGCTGCCCCAACTGCTATGCTGCGGAAGAATCTATGCAACACCTCTTTGTAGACTGTTCTTTTGCTATTGACTGCTGGAAAGAATTGTATCCCATTGATAATTTCCCTTGGGTCACCCAGCATTCCATAGGTGAAGTGATACAATACTGGAAAAAGAATTGTCCTTGGAAAAATAAGAACAACAATTTAGTGCAGAGGGTCTGGAACACTCTCCCATACACCATGTTATGGAGTATCTGGCTGGTTAGAAATAGAAAAATCTTTAAGGATAAGAATTCGACTTCAAGATCCGCCTGCAACAAGGCAAAAACTCTAGCTCTTGAAACTATCTCTGTCAAAACTCATAGCAACATTGATGCAACTGAGTACAGTGTTGAAGAAAGGAGCTTCATCAGCTACATCTTGGACAAAAATCACAGCACTCAGAATGGCAATACAATGAGAGCTCAGCGCAGTCAGGAAACCCACAGTTGGAAGATAAGGCTCAAAGAGGAGGAGTTCGCAATTTGGTTGCAAAAATGTAACAGTTTCTACCTTTTCTTCGATGGAGCATCCAAGTCAAACCCAGGTATCGCAGGAGCAGGGGGTGTGATCTACAACGCCAATGGGGACTGTGTCCTCTTCTATGAATGGGGCTTAGGGAATATCTCCAATAACAGGGCAGAGGCGTTGGCCCTATATCAAGGTCTAAAACAACTCATCAAACTTGGTATAAGATCAACAAAAGTCTTTGGAGATTCTTCTATAGTCATTAGTTTAATGGCTCAAAAAAAAAATTCTCCGAATGCTCTCCTACAGCAGGTCATTCAGCGCTGCCAATTCCTGCATCAGACAATGGGAATACTGCAGTTCCACCACATCCTCCACTCTTTAAATAAGCAAGCAGACAGGCATGCCAACAAGGCCTGCGACAGGACAATCGACAATCTGATATGCAATACAGAGGAGTCTCTACAGCCTTTGCCATGATTCGATTCAGTCCTCCCAGCATTAATCCAGACAACTCTATCAAGTGGAAACGGTTTCAGATCTTCCAGGCTTGCAACAGGATCATTAACAACGCTCGAATATGGCATAGAATCGTTCCATATATTAATCTGCTATCTCTAACCAATTCTACTCATCCCTACCAGAACCGTTTCTTCTCGTCCTTTGTTTGCGTAGGTTCCAGGCTTCAATGTGACCTGGATGAATCTATTATCTCATCCTTTGCCCAAACTCAGCTGATGATCCTTGTCGCCCCTCTCTGTAAACAGCGGCACCCAATGTGGACTGCCTCCCCGCTTCTGTTAACATAACTCAGATGCATTGCAAATGTCAGTTCTTATTGCTTCAATTTGTCAGAATTTATCCCAGTTTAGTCTCTCTCAAACCCGGAACAAGCAGGACTAAGGAGAAAATTTCTTTCTGTAACTCCTTTGATCCAGAGCCTCCACGGCTTTTCATGTATCTCAGGAACCCATGTTCCCGTTTTTTTTTTTTTTTTTTTTTTTTTTTTTTTTTTTTTTTTTTTTAATATAGCAGCCGATTCTGTCAAAAAAAATAATAATTAATAATTATAATTAATAATAATTAATCAATATAATAAGGAGATGGACGGAGTTCTGCAAACCTTGGTGATGGCTAGGGTTTCACCCTCGCTGACCAATCCATGCTTAGTTTGCATGAATACCTTGCAAATCTCTTAGTTTCCATGAATAATGTTTACAAAACAACAAAGATCGGGAAAAAAACTCAAAGGCCCAAATGGTGGGAAAGAGCTCAGTGTATTCACTATAAAACAACAAAGACCGGGAAAAAAACTCAAAGACCTAAATGGTGGGAAAGAGCTCAGGGTATTCACTATATAGTATTTAAAGAGGAAGTGTTTCACGATAAGAAGTGTTGAAAATAGCAACAAGAAAAGTTAAAAATAACATCTAGAAATTCTAATTTAATTTGTCCTTGAATTAAATTATAATTCTATTCTCATAGCAACTTGTAATAGTTAATTAAGATAAATTGACTTAGGAAATTCGAGTTGGAAGTCTATCTAGAGTCATGTAGAGTAATCCCTAAAATTTAGGGGCCCACATTGAGTTCTTTTGAGTTGTAACTAGATAACTCAAACTAACTGAGTTATAGTCAGTTAAACTAGTTCCAACTCTTGGAGGAACTAGTAGAGGTCTAGTAGTGGAGTAGTACATCACTAGTACCACACCAGTTAACTGAAAATTCACTCATAAATAACTCATACATGTCAGTTCAGAGGAAGAACCAGTTGAGATTAGAGTTTAGGGACATTGTACTATCACTTGTATAATTTTCTGTGTTGTACAGATGGTGCATGCAATAAGTTGAGGACCTATGTTTGGATTGCGCACTTATGGAGAATGGATTTCCCAATTAAACATGGGTTAATTCCTCTAGGGATTGCGCAAGGAAGTAGGGACTTGGGAGGCTAGTAAATTGGCTAGTGTTGGCCAGAGTCGGCCTAGGAAGCAGAGAGTTACATTGTACTAGTGCAGGAATTGTTCAGGTTGAACAAGCATTTTATTTTCTTCTCATATCTTCTGGTTAATGCAATATAGATAGTCAGGGTTTTTAGCAGTTGCTTTCCCCAGAGAAATATTGTGTTATGTGTGATTGATATTCTTCCTTTTCTACTTATTGTTTTCATCGATCAATTTTGGCTTTCGCTAAAGAGTAGAGTATATTCTTGTCTTGTGTTTTAGTAAATCACATAAGTTGTTGAATCTACAAGTAAAAATCTACATGGTATCAGAGCTGAAGACAGTATAGAAGAGGAGAATTCGAGTTTGTTGTGTAGGTGAAAATCAAATTTGCAAGTTCATACTTCAGAGTAGCAATATGTCATTCTACAGTTTGCGACTTGAATATGCCTTGGAGGGAAGCTTGAATTACATAGCTTGGAAGGACAAGATGAAGGCAGTGCTGGAAGACAATGGCCTCAAGGATTCATAGATCATGACATTCCTAAGCTTCAAGCATTAGATGATAAAGATTTGGCTGAATGGAGAAAGTGTGTGGCAAGAGCAAAAAGAATTATCCTGGAAGGAGTTCGAGACCACATTGTCTCGAGTCTCCACGACAAGGATACTCCATAATCAATGTGGAAGGCATTGGCGAACCTGTTTCAAAATAGCAGTGAACAGTGGAAGTTGGCACTGAAGGAAAAACTCAGAAAGATCAAGATGGAGAAGGGCAACTCAATTCTAAATTACTTGACTAAGTTCACCCATTGTCGGGATGAGCTTGGAAGTGTCAGGATTACCGTTGTCGAAGACAATATGGTGAGCCTAGCTCTGTAGGACTTCTCGAGAGCTGGCATAGTTACCAGGACTCTGTTAATGGGATGGAGAAGCTACCATATTGGGAGCGGTTGTGGTCAGATTTGGTACAGGAAGATATTCGGTGGAACACCAGAGATGGAACCTCTTCCAAATAAATGGAGGAGGAATTTGCATTAGTGAGAAAAGAAAAGAAAGCCAAGGGAAAGAAGTCCCAAAGCGAGGCGGGCGGCAAGAAGAAGGACTTGTTGAAAGTCAAGTGTTTTCACTGTCATGAGTACAGGCACTATGCCACGAATTTCCCACAGAAGAAAGAAACCAAGAAGGATCCAATAGTAGCGGCAGTAGGTGAAGCTCTAGCTTCATAATTCGAACTTGATTTCACTCTCATTGCATGCATGACCAACACTATAATGGGAAGCGTGTGGTATCTCGACAACGGTGCCTCATTCCATATGATGGGGAATAAAGATCTCTTTAGTGACTTTGAGGAGAAATACCTCAAGCAGAACATAGAGTTTGGAGATGACAAGAGGTATAGCGCTACCGGGATCAATACAGTTACCTTTCAAAGGGATTCTGTATCCCCTCTCAGAATCATAGATGTGATGTATGTTCCAGGACTAAAGAAGAATCTTGTTTCCATCACGGTATTGGAAGATTGTGGCTATGATGTGACTTTTAGTAATGGAAAGGTTTTCTTTAGACACATCACTATGAAAATTCCTATCCTCAAGGATCCCCTATTGCAACAAAACTGGATTTACTTCCCCTACTTGATTTTAATATACATTATCAAGTTATTTTCCAATTATTGAAGTAATTACTTTTGAAGCCTACACTACTTTAAATTTGATTACATGAAACAAGAAAGTGAGCAAAGAACAAGATACATAAGACACAATTATTTTTCGACAAAATTGTCCCCGAAAAAACCCAATTTGGGAAAATCAGTGCAACAGTTCTAAGGGTTTATTATTATGCAGGAGAAATATTTGAATACAAATCTAAGATTTTCATCTAGCAATCCTTTACAGAGAAAAATCTAAATGAGTTTTACCTCACTTCACCCAAGAAAATTACGGTTGATCTAGCGACAGGACTGGCTAACCCCTGTTGTTTCTGCACTGGCCCTGTGTAGGCCATGCGTCAGCTATCCTGGTTGTTATGGCAGTTCTGGCTTCTGCGTGACAAGAAACTTTCTCCTCTGCACAGGCCTTTCTGGCTCCGCGTCAAGGCTACATGGGCCCAGACTGGCCCAGCATCAAGTCTCCTGGCTATTGCGCTACCTCCACAAGCTCTCTTCACCTCTCTGTCAGTATTCTCCAAAAAGTCCTTCTCTCGGATTCTCTCTGCTACTAAATGATCACCTAGTTTAGATTTCTCAGCTTCCTAGCCCCATAAATCGAACTCTAAATCAATTTGTTCTCTCCATGTGTGTTTCCAAATGAACCCCAACCCTCCATCTTATACTTTTCCTATTGATTCTTCAACGATCGAGATTAAGTCTCTAATCAACGGCTAAGATTAAAAAATGACTTGATCTATATTCTAGATCATTCTTGAACTCCATTAAAAATATTAATTATTTTAATAAAATACAATCCTGGTGGAATTTCATCAAACGGTTTATGGGTTCTTTAGAACTCATGTTCCTTAGCCTCTCCACTAATTTTCAAGGCTAGAGCACTTTCGATGCTACCAAAAACTAACACTCCCTCTTAGCGAAGAAAGTGCTCTAGAAACAATGTCCACCTGCATGTTGCTCTGTTTATGAAGCACCCCCTTTCTGCATTGTTGATGCCACCAACACTCTATTGTTGTTGCTTTTGTATTTCTTCCCGTGACACTACCACTGCCACTGTTGCATCTGTACTAACAACTCCCTCTCAAACGTTGCATCTGCTTTGCTGCTAACACTGCATCCGTACTGCAACTCAGTTGCTGAGAGAAGCAATTGAAAAACATCCAAAATTAGCTAAACTTAACTATGTTGAGCATAATATAATGAACGTTGGAATCTGACTGCTACTAGTCTCTGACCCTCTGAATCTTCTGCGCTACTACTAACTCCTGCATTGTGCCAACTGCACTACTTCCAACAATGTTATGTGTTGATCAATTTCTGGTCCCAAGCTATTGCATCTATCCTCCAAACAATCCACCGCATCATCTGACACTAAGTCCATATCGCTACTCTTGAATCTTGGGCTCCCGTAGCAAGGAATTGATCTAAGAGGTCGACTCCTCAAGGATCCCACCCACATCTATTCCTCCCAACTACAATTCAATATCACCCCATCTCCCTCCTGGAGATGCATGGGAACTCATGGCATACTCTTCCTGATCTATCTTCACGGATGCAACCTTTGAATCATGCTTCTCATCTTTATCATTTTTCTTCAAAGGACACTGAGATGCAAAGTGACACATCTCGCCACATATGAAACATTTCACCTTCGAAATGTCCTCTTCCACTTCTGCTTTTGTTGTCCCTTCGATGCTAGAGTTGTGTTCTCCTCCTCCTTCGTCTTTGTACCACTCCCACTTCTGCCATTGAGGTTTACCTTCACTAGGTCCCTCCTTAACTCCTATTGAAGAGTTGCCCACATCTCCTCCCATGAAGGTAGTCTTTCCCTGCCCAATATACTTTGGACAAAGACTTTCCATTCATCCAAGACTCCATTCAAGGCTATCCTCACCATCGCGGTTGACTAAGTGGATCCCACTGCAACAAGCTGGTCTCTAGTGTCCTGAAGACGTTAGAGATAAAGGTTCATCCCTTCTCCTTTCTGCGTCAAAGTCTGCTGCAACTTTTGCTCCAAATACATCTTCCATTGTTGGGAAGAGCCTTCATATAGAGATGACAAGGCTTCCCACATCTTCCGGGTTGTATCCTTGCCCTGCACGTGTGAGACCACATAATCTCGAACTCCATCGAGAATGAGCCTATTTCCCTTCCCTTTCTCGGCCTTGTACTTCTTCTTTTGATCATTGTCAGCAGTAATAGCTACAACACTTTTGACGTGGGCCTCGAGATCATATTCCTCAAGAACATCTAAGTTTATGGTATTCCATATGAAAGTTGGAGGTTCTGTCCAACCTATCTTGATCTCTGAGGCCATGCGATGCCATCTCACCCAACTGTCGAATTGACTCCTCTAGTCACTGCTTAGCACTGCTCAGAAAGTGAGAAATTTGAATTTTTTGGCAGAAAGTTCTCTAAGGATAAAGTTCCCCTTCTACACGTCTTCGTTCTTTTCCAATGGCTTTCTGCCCCGGCAAAAACTGCGCCCTTCAAGCACTGTGTTGAGGCTTTGCGTTGCTCCCTCTACCTCTGCAAACTCACGAACTAGAAATCGTACCTTTGTCGTCTCACTCAGAGAGAGATTTCCTCATATCTGCTCCCTGGCAAGGACAATGCAATCCCTTCAAGGGGATTTGAATTGCTGCCAAGTGCAGCTTTCGGCCTCACTGCTCAGCATTGGATCTGCTCTTCCTATTTCAAAATCAATGCTCTGGTACCATGTGAAAATTCCTATCCTAAAGGAACCCCTATTGCAGCAAAACTGAATTTACTTCTCCTACTTGATTTTAATATACATTATCAAGTTATTTTCTGAATACTGAAGTAAATTACTTCTACATCATACACTACTTTGAATTTGATTACATGAAACAAGAAACTGAGCAAAGAACAAGATACATAGGATACAATTAATTTTGGACAAAATAGTCCTCGGAAAAACCCAATGTGGGAAATCCGGTGCAACAGTTCTGAGGGTTTATTATTATGCAGGAGAAATATTTGAATACAAATCTAGGATGCTCATTTAGTAATCCTTTACAGAGAAAATACTGGCGGAAAATCTAAGTGAGTTTTACCTCACTTCACTCAACAAAATTCTGGTTGATTTGGCGACAGGACTAGCTAACTCTAGTTGTTTTTGCGCTAGCCCTGCGTCATCCTTTCAGGCTCTGCGTAAACTCTTATTCCCTCTGTGTCATCTATCTCGGTTGTTCTGGCTTCTGTGTGACAGGCAACTTTCTCTTCTGCGCAGACCTTTCTGGCTCTACGTCAAGGCTGCATGGGCCCAGACTGGCCCAACGTCTGCTCTCCCGGCTACTGCGCTGCCTCCACAAGCTCTCTCTGCCTCTTTGTCAGTATTCTCCGAAAAGTCCTTCTCCCAGGTTCTCTCTACCCCTCTATTGCTGAATGATCACCTCATTCGAATTTCTCAGCTTCCTAGCCCCAAAAATTGAACTCTAGATCAATTCATTCTCTCCGTGTGTGTTTCCAAATGAACCCCAAGCCTCCATCTTATACTTTTCATGTCGAGTCTTTAATGGCCGAGATTAAGTTTGTAATCAACGACTAAGATTAAAACATGACTTGATCCAACTTCTAGATCTTTCTCACCCATATTTTGATTAATACCCATTATTATTTTAATTTCCCTAAGTTAGACTTAGGAACTCCATTAAAAATATTAATTATTTTAATAAAATACAATTTGGGTGGAATTTCACCAAATAGTTTTTGGGTTCTTCAGAACTCACGTGCCTTAGCCTCTCCACTAATTTTCAAGGCTAGAGCACTTTCGATGCTACCAAAAACTAACAATCACCACGGGACAGGTGAAACAGATTGATGTGCAAGTCAAGAACCTGTATGCTCTCGAGGTCGAAGATGCATGCAAAGCCTTGAGGAGCAAGGCAAAGGTTAGAGATTTGGTGGTTGAGAGGGAGCATGAATTACATCTTAACATGCAGACCCAAAAGCGACCTCATAAGCAATCTTAGTAAGTTGTGGAGCAAAGGAGACCGAGTGGAAAGATCCACTCAAGCAAAGAAGAAGTAGCCTCAGAAATTTGTGGAGAAATCTGCTCAAGCAGAGACCTCCAGTAGGGGAAATTTCGAGCCAAATGGGCAGAGGGAGCACATGTAGCCATACTTCGAGGTGAGAGGTGGGGCAATGTGAAGTAATAGTCCCAAGAGTGTAGAAATTTGGTAGGGTCCATTGAGATGTTTTGTCTCATGGATCATTACCTTACTACGGGAGCCCACAATACATAATAGCAGGATGTGTTAGTGGCAGTTGATGCAGTTAGATATTAGAGGGACAAATGCAGAGGTTAGCAACAGCCAAATACTGGGGAGCACAAAGAAAAGTTGACAACAGTGCAAATGGCACAGAGAGAGAGTCAGCAGAAGCGCAAAGTTTTCAGTCAACAGAGGCAAAGCTAGTAGCAGTCAGAGACTTTGGTGACAAATGCATCATACTGATTCAGGTTGGATGCTTTTTGGTTGCAGATATTGCAGTAGCAATAACAACAGTGATAAGAGTTACATGCAGAACATTCTAAAGGTACCGGATCAGGATAGAGTTGAATTCCTTTTTTGTTGAGAGGGAGTGTTGAAAATAGCAACAAGAAATGTTAAAAATAGCATCTAGAAATTCTAATTTAATTTTTCCTTGAATTAAATTGTCATTTTATTCTCATAGTAACTTGTAATAGTTAATTAAGTTAAATTGACTTAATTGACTTAGGAAATTCAAGTTGGAAGTCTATCTAGAGTCATGTAGAGTGATCCCTAAATTTTAGGGGCCCATGTTGAGTTCTTTTGAGTTGTAACTAGATAACTCAGTGTAACTGAGTTATAGTCAGTTAAACTAGTTCTAGCTGTTGGAGGAGCTAGTAGAGGTCTAGCAGTGGAGTAGTGCACTAGTGCATCACCAGTACCACGCCAGTTAACTAAAGATTCACTCACAAATTACTCATGCATGTCAGTGCAGAGGAAGACCCAGTTGAGATTAGAGTTCAGGGACAGTGTACTATCAGTTGTATAATTTTCCGAGTTGTACAAATGATGCATGCAATCAGTTGAGGACCTATGTTTGGATTATGAAATTATGAAGAGTGGATTTCCCAATTAAACATGGGTTAATTCCTCTAGGGATTGCGTAAGGAAGTAGGGGCTTGGAAGGCTAGTAAATTGGCTAAGTGTTGGCCAAAGTTAGCCTAGGAAGTAGAGAGTTAGATTGTACTAGTGCAAGAATTGTTTAGGTTGAACGAGCATTGTATTTTCTTCTCAATCTTCTAGTTAATGCAATATAGATAGTCAGGGTTTTTAGCAGTTGCTTTCCCCAGAGAAATATTGTGTTATGTGCGATTGATATTCTTCCTTTTCTACTTATTGTTTTCATCACATAAGTCGTTGAATCTACAAGAAGGAGCCAAAAGAAATGAAGCGAGGAAGTGTTGGTTTGGGCATTGACACTTGAAATGATAATTGCATAATTATCTTTCCATTAAATACATTTTGATGAATTGTTTAGGGACAAATTTTTCTATGCTTGTTAGGGTGTGTTTTCTCTACTTTAACCTTACATCCCAAAATATTAAATTACAGGTTGGATATTTTATGTTTGACACTATATCCAATTATATGGAACCAAGTATGATATTTGCTTGTGAGAGACCATTTACTGGCATTGTGTGTTTATGATTTGATGAGAAGAAACATGTGTTTGACTCCCTTAATCAAAGATTATTCTTGTGGATGAGTTCCCCTTTCTTCCTCTTTTACTTCATTTGAATTTCAATCCATCTAGCACATCAAATAGGGTCTGTTGGATTTTTTGATAAGAATAATTATAGTGTATTTTCATGCTTAATTATAGGGATTAGCTCCCATCCATGATGTGAGTTGTTCAATTCATGCCCACACTTTGTACTTCAAGTTTAACATTCCAATGAGGACATTAATAATGGAAGGTTATAGTCCTTAGACATTTTAATGTCAGCGTTTGCATTTCCACATCAGAACACTTATTAAAGCTCAAAGTATGATAGACTTATTCTCAACACATTATTGAGTGGTGATTTCCAACCAATTCTTTTAATTAAGAATCCAAGTATTGTTAACCTCTAGTTTTAGTTCCCCATTACAACCTCATTAAACATACTCTAGAAAAATCCATCATACATGCCTTTCCGACACAATAACAAAAAAACAATGCATTTGTATGTTATAAATAAACGTCCTCTAAAACATAACATAACAAGATCTTAAAGAGTATATATTTTTACAAATTATTATTTTATTTATTTAATTTTGAAAAATAATTATAAATCTTAAACCAAATATAATCTTCTCCGAAACAAAACAACCAAAACTAAACTTTACCTATATTATTACCTCTAAATAAAATATTCAAACTATTATTTAAATAATAATGTTTAATTAAAAATCACTATTAACCTAAAACAAAATTTTAAACCACTTCACAAAGGAAATTCCAAGAAAGAACATAAAATCTTTCTTTCTCAAACTAATTAGATTCAAGGTTTAGATTCCCTCCCTTAAAGGGAAAACATGTAAAACATGGTCAAAGAAGGAGAGATTTGTACTTGTTAGAAAATATAGTAGGAGAGATCTTCAAATCCGTTATATCACTCATAAAATTGATGAATATAATGGGAATAGAAGGCAGATTTTCCAATCTAGTAACAATCCACCGTGTAGAGAGATTTTACTTATATGTCAGGTTATCCAAATTGTAATTAAAAACATAATTGAAAAAGTGAAATAAATAATTTGATTAACGTTTTATTGGGTTAGTTAGGAAAGAAAAAATATAGTTGTGATTAATTTATTTGGGTGGGTTAGGAAAGAAAAAGTATAATTGTGATTAAATTATTGATGTTCGGAAAAAAAATATTTATAAAAAAATATTGTGGTTAGAAGTGCTTTATAATTAAGTATGAAGTTATTTTGTGAAATTATTTTTAAAGATAAAATACTACTCATGTTATTATATTAATAAATAAATTGATAATAATATTAATTATAAATAGAATATTTTAATTTTCAATTTAATTTATATTAATTATATAGAGAAATAAAATAGTCGAAAGCTATTTTTTTTTAATTTAGTTTATAATTATTATTTATTTATTTATTTTTTATTTTTAAAGTAGTATAAGGAAGATGCGCAATTTTTTCACTACTTGATATGGAGTTGTTAATTATAAATAGAATATTTTAATTTATATCTTAATTTTATTTCAATTTTATATAGAGAAATAAAGTAATCGATAGTGAATTTTTTGAGCTAAAAGTGCTCTCAATATGGAAGAGATGTTATAAGGTTATGTTATGTAAACATTTTAACTTAGTCTTACATAAAAATAAATTAAAATTAAAAATTAAATAAAAGTACTTATTATTAATAAAGTAATAATTGTAACTATTAATAATTAATAAATATAATAAGGAGATGGACGGAGTTATGCAAATCTTTGTAAAGGCTAGGGTTTCACCTTAGTTGACCAGTCTATGCTTATTTTGCATGAATATCTTGCAGATCTCTTATGTAATGGCGAATTCCAATGATTCGATGAAAAATACAATTTCTTTTGTAGGTATTGTTGTAGGTCTAGCAAGCTCTTTCTTGCTTTTGTAGAGTTCCGTGCTCAAATTTGGTCTTGGTCTTCATGTGGTTCAAGAAATTTCTTCCCTCAATCTTTCTATGTATGAGGAATATACTAGTGTTGAATTTTTTTTTTTTTAAGCAAGGTTTGGTTTGCAGATTTAATGGGTTCTAGTCACAACTCGCTGATATGCACAAATGGATCTTTGAGAGATGGAAGCCCTTTTGACGAATGAATTAAATATTTACCCTTTGGTATAAGGTTTTTGATAATATAGAGGACAATAAGGTCATTTGCAAAGCTTGGTCGTGGTTTTGGGGTAGTGTTGGTCTCTTCTTCCAGCCCTTGACTCCCACTTTTGATCTAGTAATGACATCAATCTCTATGACTCTAGTTTGGGTAAGGTTTCCGAACCTTCCCTTGCAATTTTGGAATCTTCCATTGTTTTCCTCTATTGGGAATGCATTAGGAATTTTTTATTATCGTTGTCTTGAAACTGCAATTTTTTTTTAAGACTACTTATGCCCGAATATGTGTGGAGAAGGACTTCAACAAGGGTTTTTCCACGAAAATTATTCTGATGGCTCCAAAATATATTTGAGTCCAAAATCTCGACTATGAGAATATTTTTTTCCAATGTAGAGCATGTTTTTTTTTTTTGACAGAAACGGTTAGTTTGATATATTGATTCTCGGCAGAAATGCCTCATTTCAGGTTACAAAGAAATAGGCAGAGCTCAGATTTCTCCTCGGATAGGAACCAAATGGCTTCCCCCTTAGTGAGCCTGCGAATTCTGTAAACTATATTTCGAGTGATCTTCTCTATCTTTCCTGATTTACAGATACAAACAAACTGCTCCAATAAAAGACAGTAAAACATTTTAAACTAACAGTTAAGGGATGGGATCCCAGCCTTCGTCTCCGTCTCTTAGAAGGACTCCGAGAGGGAGGAGAACCGCTTTGTTGGCTTCAGCATCAGCTTCTTTATTGTTGTCTCTCTTTACATGAAGAAATTCCAGATTCTGAAAGGAATTTATCAGGGATCTAATTCTGCTCATCAATCTTGATAACCTTAAATCTGAAGGAGAAGAATTGTCCACAATGGCCTTTATGATAGACTGGGAGTCCCCAAATACAGTTTCCTCTTTGATACCCAGAGAAATGAGCTGCTTGAGACCCTGGAGAAGAGCCAGAGCTTCGGCTTGAATGCTGGTATTGAAGCCCACTCCCCAGGCATATCTTAATTCAGTTCTGCCCTCTGCACTTTTGACTACTCCACCTGCACCGGATATACCAGGATTACCTTTTGCTACCCCGTCAAAAAAGAGAGCATTTCTTGCCTTCTTGATGCAAAACTCAGAGAATTCTGTAGCCTCAAGGCATATTTGCCATTTTTTTAGAGGAGAGGGATGCCTGGCAATATCAGTGAATTGGAGATCAAGATAAGCGCCCCATACAGCTTCTTGTCCGCTTAGATCTGCCCCGTCAAGCTGATCTCCCAAACAGTCTTTTAGGTGGCTTTTGGTTTTTACCCAGATAATCTTGAGATCGCTCTTCTTGTCTCTGAATATCCTCTGATTTCTTTCCAGCCATATATGCCAGCAGATTAATTTGGGAAGGGCGAGCCAGGCTTCTTTGATGTGAGCGTTCTGAGGAGTGCCACCTGGGTACCTTAACTTCCAGTTTGAAAACAAATCAGAGCAGCGATTAGGGAGGGCGAAGTCTACGCTCCACGGGCTTAAGGCTTCTTTCCATAGTTCAGTAGTAAACTTACAGCGGAGCATTAGATGGGAGGCGTTTTCTTCGTCATCCCCACATAGCGAGCATCGGGATGGCCCTATGTAGCCTCTTTTTCGAAGCCTGTCGTCAGTCAAGATTCTCTGGTGGCAAAGAAGCCAGCAGAATGAGTCTATTTTAGGGATCGTTGTCTGAGACCAAATTCCTTGCCAGGGCTTCGGATCAGGGGGAACATGAGGTTGCAGAGAGATCTGTCTATAACCTTGCGCGACTGAGTAGCGCCCAGGGGTCGGACCCCATCCCCGAGTGTCAAGTTTCCTGTTGTTCATTGGAGCTTTGCTTGTTAAGAGGGATCAGAAGATGGCGTAGTCTCTGGAAAGGTTCTGAGGCACCTCTAGATTAACCCAACTCTACCATTCGTCGTTCTCCCAGTGTGATATGTCCCACAGAGTTTTAAGACCCACTCTGTCCATCCATTCTCTCAACAGAACCAGAGAGCGATCTTCAGATAGGGGATCACTACCCATGATACGGTCATCCCAGATTTTGATGCGCTTGCCATTTCCAGGGATCCAGTGCGCATGGAGGTTAATTAAGGAGGAAGCTTTGGTGCACAATTTATGGATCATCGTTCCGGATATTGATTTGGGATTGTCCAGACAGCGTGTTCTCTGCCCACAGAAGTATTTTTTCCACAACGCTAGCTGAGCCCAACCCGGATTTGGGGCAATTATCCTCCATAGTAGTTTTGCACCCAATGCGATATTTTGCTTACTGATGTTCTTGAAATTCAAGCCACCTTCCATTCTGGGCAAGGAGATTATGTCCCAGTTTAATAGAGGAATTTTTTTCTCATTTGCTTTGCCGCCTTTCCAGAAGAAATTCCTTATGTAATCCTCCATTTTCCTCATGATGCCAATAGGGGCCATCATGACTGCAGATTGGTATATGGGAAGACTGTTCAAGACAGCTTTGACAAGCACTGTCTTGCCAGCCAGATTGAGCCAATTGAAGCCCCAGGAATGGATTTTGAGCTTAAATTTTTCCAACAGAGGCAACCAGTCTCTGCTGAGGGCCCTTTTTTGGAAAACAGGGAGCCCCAAATACTTGAAAGATGACCATGAAGAGGAGGCTGCGAAGCCGAAACAGCTGGAGATAGCTTGGAGGGATCTGGCAGTAGAATTCCAACAGTAGATGTGACATTTGCCTTTGTTGAGGCTGCTTCCAGAGTCTTCACAGTAAGCATCCACCACATCTTTGAATTGTTTAGCCGTGGGCAAGGAGGCAGCACCCAGCAAAAGGGAGTCATCCGCAAATAGCGCATGGTTTATATTTTTGACACCTCTTGCGATGTTCAATCCCATTATTTCTTGATCAGTCTGCTTTTTATTTAGGAGGAAGCTGAGAACAGAAGCTTGGAGGACAAAGAGCAAGGGGGAGAGAGGACACCCTTGTCTCAGCCCTCTAGAGGCTTTGAAGAAGTCAGTAGCCCTCCCATTCACCAAAGGGGCAATCCAGGGCTCACTAATACATGCCTTGATCCAATTGATAAATTTGAGTCCAAAACCAAATTTGTGGAGGACATCGAACAGAAATCTATGTCTCACCCTGTCAAAAGCGCTTTCAAGATCTAGCTTGATAACCATTCCTTTCTCTTTCCGGTTCAAGTTTGAATGAATCACCTCTTGGACCAGGATAAAATTGTCCACAATCTGTCTTCCCTGAATAAAACCTCCCTGGTTCTCAGGAATAATGTATAGAAGGATGATTTTCAGTCTGTTTGCGATCACTTTTATTATCAGCTTATAGCCTATATTGCAAAGGGAAATAGGACGAAATCTGGTGAAGGAATTGGCGCCTTTTTCCTTGGGAATAAGGGCCAGGAAAGCCGAGTTGGTGCTTCCCCCAATTTTCTGACAAGCTTGAGATTTCCGAACCATTCTGCATAAGTATTTTTCCACAATCTACCAACAGTTCTGCAAGAATCTGGTAGTAAAGCCATCTGGGCCCGGGGCCTTATCTGGCTCCATTGCAAAGAGAGCAGTTTTTATTTCATTATTGGTGACTTCTGCTTCCAAAAGATGATTCTTTCTGGTAGTAATCAGAGAGGGTACCTCGTTCACTAAAGTTGATGCGTGCCCCAGGCCCTCTTTTTCACTATACAAATTTTTGAAGTGGAGGAAGGCAGCCTTTTTTATACTTTGTATGTCTCTGTGGTTTATGTTCTCTTCCTTGATTTCTGAGATGGAGTTGAAACTTTTCCGGGCTTGGGCTTGCTTGTGGAAGAAGGAAGAGTTCCTATCTCCAGCCTTGAGCCAAAGCCTACGGGATTTAATCCTCCAATACTCTTCCTCGGCCAGACTTGCCTTGAGAAATTTTTCCTGAAGTTCAGCTTCCTTATCTAGAGTTTATTTTGTGATCTCTTCATTTTCTGAATTCAGTTGATGAATCTCGAGACATTCTTGGATCTTTTTCCTTTCCACTGCTGGGTTAGGAAGGGATTTTACCCAAGATTTCAATGTAGCTTTCACTCTCCTGAGCTTTTCCTCCCAAACAAAGAAGGCAGAGCCATTGACTGGTTGCTTCCAAGTATCTTTTACTAATTGCATAAAGGACTGTTCTTTAACCCAAAGGGGACTGAATTTAAAAGGGATAGGACCTTGATCCATATGAGCCAGAAGATCAAGTTTAATGGGTCTGTGATCGGAGACACTACAAGGGAGGATATGCATTCTAGATTCTAATCCAAGAAGAAGGAAAGTACTTTGAACAAAAAAATGATCTAACCTTGCAGCGATGTGTCTCGAGCCGAGTCTTTTATTGGACCAAGTGTACTTGCCCGACGAAGGTTTTATATCAATCAAGTCCCAGTCCTGAAGCAGGTCCTCAACCCATTCTCGCGCTGGATCCCTTACAACACTTCCTCCTCGCTTTTCAGCCAGAGAAAGGGTAAGATTAAGGTCCCCTGCAATGATGATATTCACTAAATCTTCCGAATCTGCCATGCTTCTAATGGATTCCCAACAGCTCTTTTTCTCACCTGCGCTGGCTGGAGCATACACATTGAAGAGACAGAGAGTCTCATCTGAATCGACGTGTTGCAGCTTAGAGAGCAGCCAATGGGTGTTGGTGACCTCTTTGATTTTTGAAAATTTGTTTGCGTTCCAAAGGGTGCCCAGGCCTCCTGAGGCACCATGAGCTAAAATAGCTTGCCCTTCACTTCTCTTCCACAATTTTCTGGCGATATGGAGGAAGGCCTTGTCCTCCATTTTAGTCTCCTGGATGAGGAGTATATCAGGAGATTCAGTTCTTATCAGGCTTTTGACGGCTTCTTCTTTTATTCTGCTCCCCATACCCCTACAGTTCCAGGAGACAATCTTCATCACTTGCTTTTTGAATGGAGAGCTCCTTTAGAGCTTTGGGACTGGTTTCTAGTCGTCTTCAGAGTTTTTGCCAAGAGTTTCTCGAGGGTTGGTTGGCTTCCTTGAAGTTTGTCTTTATAAGTCTCCTGTTCTCTTTTTTCACGGGCAGATTTTCGGCCTCTCAATGATCTTCTAGCCGAGGTTTGCGAATCCCCTATTTCACCTTCTTCTTCTGAATCCTCCGATCCTTGCACTTCCTCAGCCTCTTCTGTGGGTATCTCTTTCGGTCTGTCTGCATTGGTTTCAACTTGCTTTGATCCCGAGGGGGGCTCTTTGTGGGGCGATACTTCATTCTGCATCTCTATTTCTTGAGGGTCTTCTATTGCTGAGCTTAACAGCGTGTATTTGTTTCCTTGTTCTTCCATGAGGGGTGTTTGAAGCCCAGAGCCTGCCTGGGGGACTTTGCCATTTGTATTGCCAGTTCTAGGGGCTTTGTGAGTGGATTTGGTCCTTTTGACCTGAGTCCATCCTTCCTCCTTGCCTTTCTCCCCTTCACTATTCTTTGGGCAGCCTCTAGCAAAATGGCCATAGACATGGCATTTTCTGCACTTGAACGGAAGCTGCTCATAGTCCAACTTTTGGAGATGCATCCAATTTCCAACCTTAATCTTTATTGCCTCGGGCAAACCAACCTCAAGATCCACTTCAACGCAGATTCTAGCACAGTCGTATTGGTCTTTGTTGTTTGCTCGATCAATGAACTTGCCCAATGTGTTTCTGATGTGCTTAAGAGACTCCCAATTCCAATAATGCACTGGCAGGTTGGGCAATCTAACCCACACAAGGATGGTTGTGGGAACGTCAACTGCTGGGTCAAAATCAGGCGTCCACTTATTGAGATAAAGCCCTTGAGGGCCCATGAAATAGGGTCCGTTGCGGAATATCAGGTCCTTATCCTCCTTTTTAGAGAATTCAAATAGGAAGAAACCCTTCCCTAGAAAATAGGAAGTGACTCTGCTTTTGATCAGCGGTGCCCAATTCCTTGCTACCCAGCTCTCCGTGGTTTTGGGGGAGGGCCAGAGTCCAGTGAACTGTCCAACCAAAGCCCGCTCTGCCAATGAGAGGGCGACCTGTATCGGCCCCTCAGGAGGGAGCTCAATCTCAGGGATGTCATCCAGGCGCTTGACAAACTTCGCAGCCTCAGTCACTTTCTTCTTTGGGAGAGAATCCAGCAGTTTTATAAAAGCCTCAGCATCAGAGAGGGGAGGCGGCGGCGATTCCACTGAAACGACGTCTTAGCTCGATCGAAGCGAGCGCACCCAAATTCCAGTGATCATAAACTTATCAGGGGTCAACTTACAACCCGACTGATATAGCCATGGAGTCAAATTTCTCATTCTGGATAACCCAGGTAAAACAAATGTTGCGAAAAAATGGAATTTCTTGAAACTAAAAGCAACAAGCTTCGTTCAGAAATACACACCATCTATGCCAGAGTTTTAGAGGTGGAAGGGGATAATTTATCCCTTAGGAAGATATTACAAGAAAGCAGAGAGAAGGAAATTCTCCATCCTCCAAATGATGCGTTGCATGCAAAAATTCTTGACCTTAAAAGCAAGCAGGAAGAAATCTGATTCCAATAGGCCACCTTCAAACAAGAAATTGATACATACATAAACTCTTAGGCACAGGTGGTTCGGGGGAAGGACAAAACTAAATATCCTATCCCTCTTGCAGTAGTTGAGGAGGTGGTGCAAGCAAAACTTGTGGAAGAACACACCAGAACGGCAAGAGAATTGAATCTCAAGGTGAGAGGTCTCCCCTTACCTCATCTCTCTTCAGATCCTATGGAAGTGGGGGCTAGGTTCCTTTGGGATACCCTTAGCCTCCCCGATATAGCTTTGCACAGAGCCTGGATGGGCTACGGTTCCACTCTCTTCCTCAGGTTCCAGACTACATCCGATCGACTTCGCGCCCTTAGGGATAAGCGGAAGTTGTTTTCTCTTCCCAACAAGATTTTTTTGGACAAGGACCTCACTCGAGCACATGTTTTAGAACTTAAACAATCCAAAGAACTGGTTATGGCATCATTGCAGGTGGGGAAATGGGTAGTTATAAGGAACCTTCGGATAGTCATTTGGGACTCCTTCCCACCTGGGTAGGAACCCCGAACTGGAGGTTCCAAATGACGAGTCCGCTTAGGGAGACGACAAGGTACAACCATTTCTATCTGTTGTTGGAATGGTAATGGATCTTTCTAATCATCACTGGGACTCTTGTATGATGCTCTCGAATCAACAGACATCCTCTTTGTGAGCGAGATTCATGCGAGGCTTGTTCGACCTCTCCCAGATATTGTAGGTTACCATTAGTTCTCAGTTTGTGATCCAGGTGGATATTGGTGGCCACCAGCCTATTCCACTTGGACCCCCACCATTGTTCCTTTCAGTTTTTTTAGTTTCCTTATTTGTAGCACAATTTACTATTTTTGGTAGTTTTCGGGTCCTGAGCTTCTGTAGTCATTTTGAGGCCCTAAATGACGTTTTTTTGGAAAAAGTAGGATCAACATATGTTGGTAATTCAAAAGTTGTAGTCCTCGGATAGGTCTTTCTAACGAGGTATTGTGCACATCAAACATAGATCGTATGCCAAAGTTACGACCCCAGGAAGTTGATGTACAAATTTACCCAAATGGGGCCCATAGTTTGGCGCTTCATCTCCTAGGGTTAGGTTTTTGGATGTTTAGGGTTTTCCATTGTTTCTCAATAATAAATAGGCCTTTGAGCATCATTGTAACACAATATTTGATATGAATGAAATGAAGTGTTATTTCTACTGCATATTTGTATTTGTGGTTATATTTGTAATTTGTTGCATTCCTGTTTAAATCTGGATCAGTTTGCAGGCAGGAGACGAGGAGCTCGGGAGTAGTCAACGGATCAGGTGGAGTTTATTGTTTGGCTAGTGACTCACTCCGAAACGGGGTATCTATGGTGGTCGAAGATGAGTTTTGTAGGTTTATGTGGATTCAGATTAGCACCAAAGTCTCTCCTCTGAGGGACATGCAGTTTGTTACTTTACCCCAACCTCTTCACCATTTTCCATCCATAATGGCTTAAATGGGGACCCCTTTATAGACTTGTACACTAGCATCACCCAGTACTCTGTTGATGGGTAAGTCATCCTCCTAGGTGACTTCAATGCCCGTACTAGAGATCTCCATATCCCCCTCCATAATTGATCAGAGTATGTGTTTTGTACCAAGGGGATAAATCCATATTTAGTAGGGTTTCACCAAATGTTAGATGATGCTTTGGGGCCTACTACAGTTTATGGTAAGCATATATTGCAGTTGGGGGAATCCTAAGAGTTATTGATTTTAAATGTTCTCCCTTGTTTCCCAGACTCTCGCTTTTTCACATGTCGCCCATATGGCGGGGGTACGAGTGTAGTTGATTATGTCCTCGCTAGCTAGAACTTGCTCCCTTTTAGTTTCCATCTCTCAGTCTCCCCCATCCCCATTTCCGATCATGCACTTCTTTCCTTCTCTCTCTAGTTTGACCCTCGCCTTCCACCCCACCCTTCCCCTCCGGGCCCACCCTGAACCACCTTTCAATTTGACAAGGGCGACCTTGACATATTCTCCTCTACCCTACACAAGATGCTCTTATCGGAGACCCAATTATCCTTGATTGATTCTGCTTCCACTAAATACACATGTCTTTCATCTGCCATTTGGGAAGCAACACTTGAATCCTTCCCCCACTCCCCTCATTCCACTTCCATCTCCCCAAAAGTTGGATCTTGTCCCATGAACAAATGGTACGATGACGAATATAAGACTCTTCATCGAGAACTTCGATATGGTTTCACCCACTCTCAACCCTTCTACTCTGACCTCAATGATTCTTATCATCATCTCCTTCATCACAAGAAATGTCTCTTTATCTCTCATTGAAGACGATAACTTTCTTCTCTCCTTTCCCACTCCCCTAAACAATTCTGGTGTATCATCCTTCCCCGACACTCCCCTCTTCAATCTAAAATCGACCCTACATCCATGTTCTCTCACACTTCCAACCTCTATGATATTCCTAAGAAGGCCCAAATTCATTTCATCTCCCCACCCTCTTTCTGTTACCTATTCTCAGACATAGATATTAGAGAGGCCATTTGGGTGATGAACAACAACAAAGTAACCGATGAGGAAGGCTACTAAGTAGAGTTCTTTAAGCACGATTTTAATGTTTTGGTTAGCTACTTGGTTGATCTCTTCAACCATGTTGTACGTGAAGGTTTTCCACCGACATGGTCACACCACATCATCCATTCGATCCACAAATTAGGTTCCAAATCAAATCCCAATAACTATAGAACAATCATGGTGGGCCACACGTTCTCGAAGTTGTATTCTACTGTTCTGCATAGGAATCTCTCTAGTGACCTTGAGTAGAGACAACTTAGAGCTAGGGGTCAGACAGTTTTTTGAACGACTCATCAAATCATAGACCACATCTTCACCCTCTGTGTCGTGATTGAGGAGGCACGACACCGCTCTTTGAAAGTCTACTGTTGTTTTGTAGATTTTTGGAAAGATTTTGACTTTTTTCTGAGAGAAGCCTTACTCTAGAGACTCAGGGATATTGGCATCTCTGCGACCCTATTGACAACTATTAAGTGCCTATATGAGTCCTTCCTTAGTCATATTCGTACGACTCATGGGATGCCTTATTTCATCTGAAGCACTATTAGGGTTAAATAGGATTATCCATTGTCCCCTACCCTGTTTGGGATCTATATTGATGAGTTAGAGACATTTCTACATGAGCATATTCGGGTCACTGATGGTTGCATTCTTCACCAGGTTTTGATATATTTTCTACCCTTTAATGACTACGTGGTGCTCCTTTCCTCATCTCTAGAAGGATTACAAAGGAAATTGGGTGCCTTAACTCTGTTTTGTGATCTTTGACAATTGACGATCAACCTGGGTAAAACCAAGGTTATGATCTTCAATGGGGTGAATAAAAATTTAGACCTTCACTTCCTATCCAAAGGGGAGGACGTTGAGATCACCAACACATATACTTACTTGGGGGTGCAATTCTCATCTCCCCACTTCATTTTGCAACTAGCGCTTCAACCTTAGATCAACAAAGGATATGGATCCTTAGCCCTTCTCGAGAGACAGTGCTTTCGACATCACCTCCAGGACATCTCATCCAAGATGAGCCTCATGGACACCTTGATCCATCCCACTATTCTATATGGCTCAGAGATTTGGGGACCGTCTTTACTTGAGTCAGATTGAGCTTCAACTAAGAGAGTCTAGATTCTTCTTCTCCACCGCATTATTAGATGCAAACAAACAATACCTTAGCACATCATCATTGCAGAGTTTGGAGCTTAGTGCTTTCAGCTTGAGACGGTCTTCAGATTGGTTTCATTCTTGCACCATGTCCAGGGCTTTGTAGAATCGATAAAGAGTAGGGACCGATATCCTTACTTGGCATAGTGCTCTTCTAATACTATTGCTTGTTCTACTTCATCGAGGTCGGCTAGATGTTGGTTTACAATAGTTTCAGATCTCTTAGAGTCAGTGGGCATTCAGTTGGATTGTCTCCCTCCTTTATGATATTCCTTAGATGCTCCTGGTCACCTTTTACCTACTAGACAGGAGCTTAACAAGATCATTATGGAGGACATCTACAAGAAGCTCATCCAAGTCACTTGGGTTAATCCTCCAGGAGGGTTACACCCAAAGATGGCTTTCTACGTTGAGCACTTCTTGGAGTCGAGAGACGGGCTCATTGTTCAACCCTAGTATACGTTTCACCACTGGATGCATGCTCTTCACATTCCTCTAGGCCAATTTAGAGTAGGTTCTCATAGACTTCAATTAGAGATGAACCACCAGATTGATAAACCATATAGAATCTGCCATGTATGTCATTTACATGAAGTGGAGACTGATGTACACTTCATTTTCGTTTGGATGCCTGTCTACTAGGCGATCAAAGGAAGGTTCCATTGCTTGTTCACAGATTCTCGGACCCTCATCGACTTTTTCAAGTATCCTAACCAGAGATGTTTGACCCTATATATGTAGGAGGCTCTCGGGTTCTGAGCGCATATTCTTCAACCTCCCATCAAACCAGACCCCACACAAAGGATCACAACATTTTCAGGGTACTACCTTCAGACAAGAGCACCAAGAGACCGATTGATACTAGTATATATCCAGAGTCTAGATCAGTGAGGATATGTGGGACCTCACCCCACCACACGAGATCTCACAAAAAATCCGTCTCAGATTCGTTCCTGGGAGACGGACTAGGTCCTCCAAACCTCAACAAAACGCAAACTCCCCCAGGCAATGACTTAGTGGACATTCCACACTCTCCAACCACTCTTCATCGGGCCAACAGAGTTTGTTGAGTTTTCTTCAGTGTTCTTCATTCGACCTCGGATGTTAGGAGAGATGGGTTTGATCCTCAAACCCATTAGCTCCTGGATCTTCTCTGTCAGGGTAGTTCATGCATTATATCTTTTATGCTCATGCATTGTATCTTTTATACTTCATGCATTGTATCTTTTATATTCATGTATTATATATTTTATAAGAGACTGTTTGGTTCTCTCACATTATATGGACATCATTGTACTCAACAATCCCTTTGACTTACTTTGTGGTCAATAGTTGGACATAAATATAATTATTTTATCTCATCTTATCTTATCTCTCGAAGAATTAACGTGGTATTGGAGCATGGGTTGACTTTGATTTTCTCATGAGAGTGGTGAGATGTTGGGAGCATGGAAGAGACCAAATGAAAAATGGTTCATGGGTATATGAAGCATGGGAAGATAACACATGGAGATGCACTGCAAACATTAATATGGAGCATTAGCAAAAACATGTCGAGGAAGAAATAATATGTTAAAAGAGTGTTTGATTTTGTCATTGTATTTGGAGTCGAGGGGATGCAATAAAGAAGTACGCAGACTCTTATTGCAACACTTGCCCATGTATATAATGTAGGTATTTTTATGGATTTGCATCCAATCACAATACCCTTGTTTTTATGGTTCACCAATAAAATATAGACATAGACCTAGGTGATCAGGAGGTGGGGTAGGGTTGAGGTGGGAGGATGCTGTATAGGCTCAAGATTCTTCATTACAAGATGCCTTAATCTTCCTCATGTTTGAATGTCTTGGATAATGTCAATAGAGATATATATCCTGAGTGTTGGCTTTTTCGACTGAGGGTTTCTTGAATAAATATTGGTTTTATGTGCTCATTGTATTTATAGGTACATGCATTTGTGTTGTATTTAATACTTTTATCTCCAAGATAAACCTAACATCTCATCATTTCAAACATGAAGATTAAAATATGTCATCCAAAGTGAATTAATAAATACAACATATTAACATGTGAGTAAAATTATTTTATAATAAAAAATAAAATTTAAAACCACAATTAAATGGCATATTAATTGATGCATGAGAATTTTGTGTTTATGGGATAAGGGTTCCCTTTACATAATGATTTGACTAGGTGGTTTATAAAGGTGTATATGCCCTACCTCTTCTCGATTAGTTAGTCACCCCTAAGGAGGAAACACATGTTTTTAATTGTTAGACCCACTCAAGTTTTGTAGATATACTGAATGCAAGTAGATGAAGGTTCATGAGACCTCCTTCTTGGCTATCACACCTCTCTCAAATTAAAGCCTCTTACTCATATCAAGCCCAATTTTATACAAGTCTAAGCTAGTTGCATTCCCTAATAGAGTTATATATACTCATTTTGGCATTATTAATATAACTAATGAGACTTCTAACCCTCACTTGAATGCATTCTACAATATGGGTTAAGATGTTAAGAAGAGGTTAAGATCATAACTCTAAAACTAAAATGATTTGTTGGAATGTTTTGATTGCTTATAAGCGCTGCTCAAAGATGAAATGTAAAAAAGAGGTAAGTAGGAGTGGTTTATTTGGGGTGCTTGGTTTTAGGAGCTAAAAGCTAACTTTTACACACAGACACAAATGTTCTTATTTATTTATTCATTTTTTTTAATTATATATATATGGAAAAATGCTCTAGTAAAGTTATATAATCCATTTTCGACATGTTAATATAATTAATGAGACTTTAACCATTGCATGATTATATCAACAAAAATGGGGTGCATTTTGTAGTATGGGTTAAGATGTTAAGAGGAGATTAAGACGGTAACAAATATTTGTGGACTCAAAGTAGATAAAGTCCAATTGACTTTATAATTGCACCGAGAGTAACGAGGTGCTTTACTTTCGGTGCTTTAGAACCCAATATGGGAGAGACATCATCATGAATGAACATAACATCATATTAAAAACTAAAATAAATAAAATAAGAATTAAATAACTACACATATGTATGTTGCAACATTA
This sequence comes from Pinus tabuliformis, assembly GCA_031772625.1. Lineage (NCBI taxonomy): Eukaryota > Viridiplantae > Streptophyta > Pinopsida > Pinales > Pinaceae > Pinus > Pinus tabuliformis. The sequence continues at coordinate 1,843,222,033 of CM062817.1, read as the reverse complement.
AAATTAAATAAACCAATGTATGTCCCTCCCAAACAACAAAAAATCAAACTAAATAGAAAATAAATAACCACATACACAATATGTGACAACATCTAAAAGATTAATCCACGATGGATCCTTAAACTTGGATCTATCAAACACCACGAGGGATAAAATTCCTTAATGTGTATTTTTTAATCATTTAATATGAAGGAATTTCTGTATGGCATGGAATTAAATAATAAAAAAACTACACATCAAGAAATGTTATTACTCTCGATGCTTGATAAATCCAATATAAATTTAGGCTAGTTAGGTTTTAAGCATCCTCCATATTGATGTCTATCAATTGATATTATGCCCAAGTTTATATGCATATGAGCTAGTTGTATTCTCTACTAAAGTTATATCAACTGACTTTGGTTGCTCAAATAAAATTGACGGGCTTTTCAACTCTCACATAATTTCATAGAGAAGAGCAAGGTACATTTTATATTTCAAATCAAGATATTAACGAGAGATTAAAATCATATGACAAACATAGACAAACCAATTTCGAAAGGTCAAACACCTTTGCTCACATTGAATATGCACAACAACAAAGTTCTTGAGGTTGTGAAGGTTAATGCATATATGAATAAGCTAATATTGTACCAAAAGGACTTGCTTTCCAGCCAAAATATTAAAAGTCTAAAAAATATACAGAGTTCCACCATGATCTAAGTTTTGTGCATGATGGATTGTTATCCTTAAAGAGATTGCCCAATTTTGAATTTTAACTAAATCCTCAAAATTTCGCTCAAAACTCTAGACTAGTGAGAACATTGACATTCTCTATATTTGAACAAGAAAAGTAGAATTTTCTACAAAATTAAATGGCTTATATACATTTTTTTTCAATTGAAGAAATCATGTCTCGAGCAGCTCTTAGACATACATAGTGCTGCCTGGGATTGGACCATGACACCTATGATGACTAAACCTCCCCACTTAACCATTGGACCATATCATCAAAACTTAAATGACTTATATACATATCTCCACACAAAGCTAAATAACACATTCAAATTATATATCTATATATATATGTATATATATATAATGTGTTCTTTCCCTAATATATATATATATATAATGTGTTCTTTCCCTAATATATATATATATAATGTGTTCTTTCCCTAATATATATATATATAATGTGTTCTTTCCCTAATATATATATATATATATATATAATAATGTGTTCTTTCCCTAATATATATATATATATATATAATGTGTTTTTTCCCATATATATATATATATATATAGGGAAAGAACACATTATATATATATCTATATATATATTTAGGGAAAGAAATCAACCTCCCTCTCATCTCGTGGGCTATAATGAGGTTGCTGATACTAGTCCAACTCACAAGTATACTCAATTAAGAGTTCACAAGACTTGAAGCCAATACAACATTACAACAATATTTATCAAGACATTGTAAGTCATCATGTCATTAGTAGAGATCTGAACCGAACTTGAGTGGAGAAGATAAAAAACATTCCACCCAACCATCGAACTTGAGCGGAGAAGATAAAAAACATTCCACCCAACCATTCAAAATAATCTCAATTGAAATCACGTATAAAAATAATATCTAATTTACAATCATAAATTAAACTTATTTATAAGACCTCTTATTCATAACATGAGAGACACTATCTAATTTACAATAATAGATTAACTAAAAATTAAACTATATAAAAAAACATCTTATTTATTTGCTTATGGACCTTCCCATTCACTGACTTTACTATTTAGTATATACACATATATTTCCCACTTTCAATTACTAAAAAACCATATATTTTTAACCATTCAAAATACTTATATATTCCTGCAAATTATTAAATTAATGAACTATAAAAAAATTAAAATAATATATATAGTATATAAAGGTATATATATCCTTTATTTAATTTCAAACTTTCAGTAAATATCTCGTTTTTACCCTTATGACAACTCATAACTCTATGCAATTATTAAACTTATGAAATATAAAAAAATAAAAACATACGAACTTCCAGTGAACCATCTCAACCTCAGGTCTATCGTAACAATAAATAAATCGCTATGAGAACACCATTCTCATCTCCAACATTTGAGCCATTGTGTGATAGTAAGTCTTGGACTTGCTACTGATATTAAAGAGGGGCAAGGACTTTTTTGGCGAAAGGAATTCCATGAAGGAGAGAGCTTTCCATGTCCCACTTTTTAATTGAATTCCTCAAATAGCTTCTTCTGTCGCTCATTCGTTCGTTCCAAATTGCCGCTTTTTGGCTGAAGTCCGTGAGCCCCCATTGCCATTATTGTTTATAAATACCTCATCACTCAAAAATTCAGGCTCGTACTGACTTCTTCCCCCAAAAATTCCTAACCCGATTTGTCCGTGCCGACTTTCTCCAGGTGTGGTGTGGTTTGCGACGAGATAACCGCGCGGCCCTTTTCGCCAAATTGCCCGCTTCTGGTTGGGCGGTTCACCACTGGCGGGGTTCGAACTCTGCACCTCGTCATGCCGCCGCTGCGTGTTACTTTTAATTTAATTTAATCAATCATATATGTAGCTTTATGGATTTCATGGGGATTTTGGATCTGCGTGGGGACGCCCGTTCAATCGTGGATTCCTGGCGGAAGCCGTAGCTCGTGTAGGCATAAGGGTTTCTGATCGGATGTCGATTACTTCAAATTTTTACAAATTATCGGGTATCTCTGCCGACCAGAGGTAAGGTGTTTTTTTAATCCTTCTGGGTGTACTTCGTTTGATGGGGCAATCGCGGGTATTTCAATAGCCATTTAATTCCCTATGTTTTGCCCCAATTTAAAAATTTTGTTTCTCAAATTGGGATTTCACCATTGTGGTCTGCATAATTTTTTTTCCTAGATCGGATGTTGGGTCAGGCATGAATTTTCAGTATTCAATGTGCAATTATCATCGGTAAGCTCAGTGTTTTGCCCTGTTGCGGTGCAAGTAAAATTAGTCCATAGGATTTGAAATGGTGATCATATTAGGGTACATCCTGGTTTCTCGTAAATATGATAGATGCCCACGTTGGCCGTAGCCAGACATTCCCACTTTTTATGCAAACTATACACATTCCTTGTATCTGCATTGGAAGAGTTGATCAGGATCTCACTGCATTGATCAGCACAGCACCAATTTTCAGGAATGCTATACTTAGGATGCAAACTGTAGATGCCCTAGTTTTTCCGCATTAGAATCGGCACCTTACTTGATTGACCCTTTTTAAGAAGGCAAGGCCCTGAAAGGTTTTACCGGAGCGTATCAATTTTTGGTTTCTAGGATTGTTTGTTTTGAGTGGAAGTGATCCACTGAATTTGAATGCACAACTGCTAATTTGGCATGGAAGTGAAGACTTTGTTTTACGCTTAACTGAAATTGATCCATTGGAAAACGAGTTGCAACATTTAGTTCTCAGACATAAGAATTCTTTATTTATTCATATTTACTGGAAACCTGACCAGGAGATCCTTTTCTCATTATTGTTCCCATTTCGTCTTAGCCTTGCATCAGTAGATTTCTAATCACTACTATGTGCGTAATATACCCAGATCGGTGGGGCAGGGGGCAATGCACATGGCCGGTGTAACACCAGTTTCTGGTTTCTCATTTCTGGTAACACGGAGTTGCGATACTTTGTGCTTAGTTATGCTAGAGCATATATACTTATGTTCAAGGTCACAGTTGTCATGGTTTTCCATTGTTCGTACAACCGTTTATTTTAGAGGTGATGGATTCTTGGGGTCACATTTTTTTAATGTTTTTTGTCGGGCTGAATGTAATAGTCACACATTGGCAACAATTGTGAGACAAGGGTGATTTATGCAGTGTTACACATTAAAGAATTTGTCAACCAGGAATTTGCTTTCAGTTGCTAGTCACACCGGGTTCACGTGACAGCATCCTCCCTCACTCTGGTAGAATCATCGCTTAGAGGTGCCTGTGTGCTTTGTGGGTCCCCTTGTGATAACTGTCTTTGTGATGCTTTCTTAATGGTAAACTTCTGAAAATTCAAAATGGCATACCGCTTGTTGAGGATTTTGTTCGATGTTAATTTGACAATCTATCTATGCCTATCTGTGTTGGTGAATAAATTTATAAGACTTGCAGTTGTGACTATTGTTTAGGTTCTTTTGACTTTACTTCCAGCTTTGGTACCAGGGTGCCTTTTGTGTTTTCAACAAAAATGATTTCGAGATTTTTTATCTTAGCTACCTGCTGTTTTTTTTCCAGGTGATATTCTTGATTAATGGACAGCTTTAGTATGAAGTCCATGCAGTGGCAGAATTTGACAATTTGAAGTAAAGCGGTGGCTTTTGAATATTTGAAGAAGGGTCATTGAATTCTTTAATATGGGTGTATGCTATAGTGACACCAATCATGGTTTGCCTATTTCATTTGTTGGAAGGCTTCACTAGATTCAGGCTGTTAGAGATGAGTAGTGATTTGGGTGTTGTATTGTGTGATGATGACGACACAATTGGTATGGCAATAAGTCGAAGATGAGAGCATGTTTTTCAGGGTATTATATCAGATTATGTTTCTGGGTGTGATAAATGTGCTCCCTACACCAGTTGTTATGTCATACAAGTAACAGAGAAGTAGATGGCAGAATGCATTTTGTTCAAAATTTAGCGTGAAAAGTACTTCAGGTGTCAAAACACAGCGACACAAGATGCAGGCTCAGGCACAAATTTCAGGTCAATTGACTGGTCAAGCTGGAGGACAGCTGGCTGATTTGACACAACAGAATGGAAGCAACTTATCTTCACAAACATCAAATCTGGGAAGTATACGAAGGCCATGGCATAATGACCCTGATTTATATCAAGCACGGCAATTTATCAGAGAGCAAATGTAGGTTTTGAAAAGGCCTTATAATCTTGATTCTTTACAGCAGTAACATCTCAGATTGTTTGAGCCAAGAAAATCAAATTTTTGCTTTATGTAGATAATCTAGTCAAGCATCAATCAGTTATCATGCAACACAGCTGCTAGTAGCTACTGTAAAACCCAGTATTATTACCGTTTATCTAATAGTATGCTTGGTTGAATAATATTTGTCCAACAAATGAATGTGTTTTAGGTTTTACTCCGTACCATGGACAGTAGTGTCTATGGTACAATTTGGACAGTCAGGAACTTTCTTGTATGCTTTCCTTTTTCTTTTTTGCTAAAGATATTTTGGGTAAGAGCCAAAACAAGTTTGGTTTTAGGGTATGAATGCCCCACACAACACTTCCCATAACTGCTTGATTTCTAGTTGTGATGAATGCACTGTTATATGATAATTTTTTCATTTCTTCGGATTCCGTAAACTTTCTATTCAAAAGGTAGTTTTGTAAGTACATATCAGTTCATCAGTTTAATTTTTATTTTTATTTGTCTTGTCAGCTTGCATGTATTTCATGGGCCAATTTCTTCTGAATGGCAACAGCGGTTGCCCAACCTTGTGAAGCGCTTGGAGGAAGCTCTATTCAAGGAGGCTGTTTCAAAGGTATAGAATACTTGGAAGCCATTCTGTAAATCAATTGCTGGAGAATGTGCTCAGTATTCAACTTAAATTTTTTCCAATTCTATATTTGGTCATTTCACAGCTAGACAAATGTTCTGCATGAGCTACATAAGGATTTATGCTGATTTACTATCATCTCTACTTATAGTTGAAATTGAGAGTGTACGATTTTTTAGTTGTGGAGGCAAATTTCTTTCACCGAACTAAAAGTTATTAAATTGTTGAACTCAAGTTTGTGACAATTTTTTGAATTATGTTATTTAGTTTAGAGAAATATTTTTTTTCTCCTATCAGGAAGACTACATGAACTTGAATACCTTGGAGCGGCGTTTGCAATCCTTGATGAAACGGCTTCAACATAATAATCGTAACCAGAATCTTAGTCATCACAATTCTCATGTTGGAACAATGATACCAACTCCAGGATTGCAACAAAGTGGACATGTAAATGCAATGATTCCTACTCCAGGTACTGATATTTCTACGGTTAATGGTCCTGGCACAAGCACTGTGGTACCCAACACAGTTGGTATGGGAAATGTGATATCAAATAGTAATGAGAATGCTAGTTTATTACTGGGAACAGATAATAATTCAAGCAAAATGGTGCCTACTCCCGGCCTAAGCAGCAATGGTTTTCCTATTTCTGGTGACAATATGTCCTCCCTGCCAGGACCTTTAAATAATGCATTCCAGTCCCAGCAAAGTATTTCCACAGGGGCAGGCAGCATGATGCCTGCAATAGGTTTGGCAAGAGTGCAAAGTCAGATGATTCCAACACCTGGACTAAATACTCCACATTCTATGCCCATGAGTTCTGCTAGCTCTGTTGGATTAGGTCACTCTAATGTTGATTCTCTGACAGCTGCTCAACACCAGTTGCAACAGAAGAAACAACTGCAGCAGCAGCAACATCTGCAACAGCAACATCTGCAGCAGCAACAACTTCGTCAGCAACAGCAACAGCTGCAATTTAGTGGAGGACAAAACAGCCGTATTTATCATAACATGAATGGTCAGATGGGTGGTACAATTGGCATCAACATGCCACAGAAAAATTCTTCTTACGGGCTATTAAATGGAAGTATGAATAATGGGATGCCGCTTATGAGTGACAATCAACATTTTATGAATGGAACTACCACACATCCTAACACAGGAAGCTACGTTACTGCTTCCCGATATGGCACTTCACAAGTGCCTTCTCAACAGCAACTAAATCAAAGGCAGAGACATTTAATGCAACGTGAGTGTGTCTTTGTGGTGTCTGATAGTTTTCTGCATATATTTCATTTTCAGTCAAATTATTTTAACTTCATCAAACTTTTTAAGTTTTTGGTTTCCTATTTTCTGTAATACTGTTATAAAGGCATCTTTTTATTGTTGTTCACATGCAGCTTTGTCTCATCAAATGAATCCCTTAGTGAGTGATGGATATGCGATGAATGCGGCTGATCTTGCTGGGCCTGGCAACTTATATAATCCTGTGACATCTGGTGCAGTTGCAGCTGCAAGCAACTTTAATTCAAACTCTTTAGGGTTACAACCAAAAATGATTCCTGTCCCAGGTTTATCCCCTCAGCAATCAAATCTGCACACACAGCAGCAGGTTCAACCGCATAAGTCTCAGGGTCTTGATCATTCTCTGCAAAGAAATTTTCAATTGCCAAAGGTCCTTCAGCAATATTCACAGCAACTGCAACAGGTACATCAGCAAAACATGCAACATCAACCTCAGCAACAACAGCAGTATCAACAGCAACATCACAATCATCAACAAAACCAACAGAGCCAACATCAGCAACAGTTATTATTAAAGAGTGAGGATGCACAGCAGGTCCAGTTGACTTCAAGTTCAAAATTGTCTGGCCAGAAACATTTGGGCATTTGTTTGCAGCCCCAAAATGAAGCTTTGCAGCATCATGTTTCACAAGCCTCAAATGAGCAGTTGCAGCCACAGGCCACGAGTACAGAAATCCAGCCATCTCAGTCTGGAGGACTGCTGATGCATCAGGACTCTCCTAATATGAATAGTCAGCAGTTGTGTCATCAACTATCTCAAAAATCACAGCAGCAGCAGGTACCATCACCACAACAGCAACAGCAAAGCCAGTCGCAAAATGATTCAAACAGTTTTCCTATTGAATTACAGCCAGAATCTATGTTGCAAGGACTGCAGGAGTCACAGTCTCAGGAGAAATTTCACGTTCCAGAGCAGGTTGCACACTCAGATGACTGCCAACAGCTACAACAAGAAGTTGAACAGAATATGGCAATTCATAATGTTCAAAACGCTGAGCAGCCACACCAATCATCTGTAAGTGGAACACTGTCCACTATAACAAACCAAACCAGAGTTGAAACGTCATCCGGAGTCACTGGATCAACTGGACAACCAAGTGCTGTTGCGGAGTCACGACAACAACAATATATCAAACAACAACGTTGGTTGCTGTTTCTGCGTCATGCTAGCAAATGTACAGTTCCTGAAGGCCAATGCCCAACAATACATTGTCCAACTGCACGGCTGTTATGGGCACACATTACACAGTGTCGTGATCCTGAATGTACTTATCCTAAGTGTCAAGCATCTAGGACTCTTCTACGGCACCATCAAAATTGTCGTGACTTACGTTGCCCTGTTTGTGGTCCTGTTCGTCAACATATAATGCAACAGAGACTGGGACATGTACAATCATCAGACCCAAGGGAGACAGGTCTTACAAATGGCGTGAGAAGGTCTGCCAATGCTAATAATAGGGTTGAGACCGATGAATCTCTGGCATCAAGATCTGGGAATGCCGTGGAAGAAGAAGATCAAATTCAGCAACCTCCTCTCAAGAAAGCAAAGATTGAGCCTTCCTCACATAGTTGCCTGTCGCCACAAGTTGAAACTCCACAGGCATCTACGCCAACTTCAAGCAAGACACAGATAGCCTCCCAGGTGCAGCCTCAAGTCTCACAGCAAGTTGGACCGTGCCCAGCTCCAATAAAATCTGAAGTCCCTTCTGCAAAAGTAGATTCCACACCTGTGAAAACAGAGCCACCTAGGAGTTTAATCCAAAGTATTTCTCAGAAATCATCTGAATTAAAGAAAGATGCCACTGTTGAGCACGATCAATCATCATGTCAAGCAATGAAGCCTGAGCTTTCTGTCATGTCTACAGCTAAAATACCTGTGCAAGTTAAGCAAGAGATTGTGTCAGTTAAAAAAGAATCTGCTATGCAGGTCAAACCTGAATCTGGACAACTCAAGCCAGAAGTCACAACAACAGTACTCCCGCCTGATAATTCAGCGGCATCAAAATTAGGAAAACCAAAAATCAAAGGTGTTTCGCTGACTGAATTGTTCACACCAGAGCAAATTAGGGAGCATATAACAGGGCTGCGTCAATGGGTTGGTCAGGTCAGTTTACAGCTCTTTCGGGATGTTGCAGTCGTGCTTTCAAAATTTCTTTGCATTTGTAGAGTAACATTCCATCTTTTTATGTTTAAAATAATGTGCATGTGGAACAGATTCACCTTTACATAAACAATGAATGGTATAAAATATTAAATATAATTCTTTTCTGGAGGCAGTGGTACTGTTAACTGATGTTTGACTGCTGCATTTGCCTGTGATCTTGATTGGTGTTTGGCTGGTTTGTGCTGCACTTATTTATGTATTTTTTGGCAGGCGGGGTTCTTCTCATCCCACTTTCTCCTGGCTCTTTTCTTTCATCTTCTTCAATATGCTTCACATTTTTCCACATTTTTCACCATCTTCAAAATTTGATAGGATTTGTTATTAGTTTCTAAGATTGGTTTCTGACTGTTGTCTCTGCTCCTAATTGGTTGTGTTCTTTTCGCCACCTCCAGTTTACGTTCAATTCTTTTCCTTACCCCTCCTTTCTTCTTACTTTGATAGGATCTATCTCTAGTTTATAAGATCATATTGATATATTGCTTAGCTGAAATTTTTGGTGAATTGTATGACGTAGTCTGATGAAACCAAAAGAACCTAAAAATCATACTAGATGTTGGAAAATAGCAAATACAAACAGTCCTACAGCGTTGCATGGGAGTTTACAAGTATGTCATCTTATTTTGAGCCTTGGAAAGCAAAATTAGTCATGGTCTAAACAGGTTCCACTTGTTATATCAAAAGCAGCTAAGCTCACGTTGAAGTCTGCAAATGACATAATGATCAGCAGATACACATCTAGATCAAGAATGATGCCCTAAAATATAGAGTCAACTAAGTTTATGTGTGGCTTCTGTAAAGCTAATGGCATAGCAGGTAATGCTTGCTGATGTATTTAAGTTGAAACGTGATTCATGTTGTATGGATATATCATTGTCTCCTTCATAACGTTATTTTTTTAAAAATGATGCTTTGATTAACTACGAATATTAACAGCTCTCAAACATAAAGTTTCCCCTGAGGTCCTGTGGTGCTTACACCTTTAATATATACGAAAGAGAGCCACATGCTTAAAATCCTAATTCACTGATTAATGGAGTCAACAAACATTGATGAAATGGACCCTTTTAAAAATCATTGTACAAAGGTACATGAAAATGGGGCTGAAGTCCCAAGTCCAAGATTTCAAGATCATCAAACAAATTTAAGCCCCTTTAGAGTAACTGACTATTTTGCATATAACAATCAATCATGTAGGGGACAAGTGATTTTCTATATTGGGTGCTTCGGTATGTCATCCTACCACTACATCTCTACCTGTGTTTGCACCTGAATCTCCCTGATTACTCTGGTTTCCTACCAATTTTAGTGAGGTGGGCCAATTTTTAACACTTCATAATTTGGGCCTTGGTGTCAATTGTAAGCTTGTTGTAACTCCCCATTTATCCAGATGCAGGGATTCAAGAATTTTGCTATTAGAGTTCTTGCTCGGGGATTCACCCTTTGTTGTTCTATGATTTGTTCTGTTATTTGGGTGGGGACTCTTTGCTTATGGTATGGTGGATGATACCTAATGCTTTAGCAGCTTCACTAAATGGTTGAGCTCCTCTGTTACTTTGTTGTCATGTGCACATATTTGTAGAAGGAAAGAATGTATTGATATCTTTTGAAATGGGAAGAAAAAGTCAGCTAAGGACAATCAGGTAACAAACAGTGTTTAATGTCTCACTATAGAGCTACCAACCGTTTTGGAATATACAGGAGGGGGGCTTTGCAAGCATGGAGACCCATGGCTAGGAGGTTTGGAATGGGGATACAACTAGAACAAATGTAGAGTTGTTTCCTCCTTGTGAGATAACAATTATATTGGGATATTGAAACCCATTTTATACTTTGTTCTTGGTTGTCAAATCGATTTAGGAGAAATGGGCTTATAGTTTGGGGAATGGTTAATGTAGTTATATCAACCTTGACTAACATTGGCTTCCCTAACATCTAAGGCTGAAGGGAGAAAATTTTGAATATCATGTTGTTTGGAAGATGAGTTGGAAGATAATTTGGACTATGCGTTGTGTTTTTGCTTGGACAAAGTTATCTACCATTGAGGTGTTGGCTGGCCTCATCTGACTGCTGGTAAAGGATCTATGATAACAATGACGTTGGGGTCTCTAGGAAATAGGGATGGTCACCTGAGTCATTGTTGATCTAGAGTCTGTGGGTCATGTTGCTCATGTTCTATCTTTTGGCACCCTTGGTAGAAAGGAACACCAGAAAGAAGGATGTGATGAATTGAGTGGAGGTTGGTCTAGGGGCCAGAGAATCTAGGAGTAGAGTTTGATGGCCTCCTGCATTTATAGAGCAAGGCAATGTTGGTTGGGATACCAAAAGAAACTATAAATGATTTGTGACTCCTTAAATAGAGAGTGGAGTTGCTCTTGGATAGGACAAGTACTTAATAATTGATCAATGTACATGATAGGATGATTGATACAATGCCACATGATGGTAATATTTATACGCATTGACTAGTCATAGTGGTTGATGGGTCATATCCCTTGTTAATGTCACATTACTTAGGATGTGTCACTTCATTATTATTAATTTACTTGATGTTTATGTATGCGTGTGTAAGTGTGTTCATTACATTGTCCATCCCTTTAAGATGCTCTCTCCCCAAAGTATTTTATGGAAAATCTTATGTCTTTGTTTTGGCTTGTAATGCCTTCTCGCGATTCTATTTTCTTGAAGTTGTGATGGTTGACGATAAAATACAATATGGGTTATGAAGCATTGAGTAGAATTGTCTTATTGTGAAAGGGTTAGACCACCCTAATTCAATTTTTGGTAGAATTCTGTGGCAACAACTTTTGTGATTTGTGGAATGGTAAGATTCCTTGTTTGAGCTTCTCTTCAATATAATAGGATCTTCTATCAGTTTCTGATATTGATTTTTTCTTTGGTTTGTGGAATAAATGATGAAAAGGCATCCTTGTATCTTGTGTCTTGTTTTTGGAACCTTCGTTTTCTGATATCAATATAATCATCTTTTTGGTTTTGGTTTTTGTTGGATTTGTATTGGTTTCTTTATCCAAGATTTGGATATTTACATCTATTGTCTTATCTATTTCAATAGGGTTGGTCATTGTTTCTTTTTAGATCACTGATTCCTTTTGGTAAGTTGCTCCAGTGTTTCTTGTTACGACTTCTTTTTCACTCTTTTACTTCTTAATTTGTGTGATCAAGCTTTGAATATGATTCCCACGGATAGAAATTTCTTCATATTTACCTTTGATAACTTTGTCAAATTCTTTTTTTGTATCTCTTGTATCGACTTCTAATTATCCTGAGGGTTCACCTTCGAGACATCTTTAAAGTCTTTTGGTGCTGGAGCTTCTATGAATGACTTCATTGTAAATATTTGTGAGATTATCTTCTTCTTCTCATAACAAAATGTCAAAAACTTGTTCTTCATATTTAAGATGAATGAACCCAAAGTTTCCATCAAAGCTGAACAGAAAATTAGATATATAGTTGTAACATTGACATTGGATATGAATTTATAATCATCAATTGTTAATTGTAAGCCTCTAATTCCATATTGCTTCTTGTTAAAGTGTTTTTCTTTTCAATCATACTTGGTTCTGGATCTAATAATTGCGTATTGCTTCTTGTTAAGTGTTTTTCTTTTCAATCATACTTGGTTCTAATTGACTTGCAAAGTCCATGTTCAGGTGAATTTTCTCCTTGTTCAGACGTAGCATACTTTCCTTGAATAATCCCTATAAGTTTTAATAGAGCATAAGTGCCTTTTGTAAAAGCATGAGGAGATCTTCCCTTTTTTCATTGCTAAGCTTCATTTTGTTTTCAAAGGAACTTTTGATTAAAGATACCATGATTATGAAAACTTTTGCATGAGTGTAAGGGACCCCACTTTTTCAATGTGAAATTGGGTTATGGAGGGTTTAAAACTCCTTAAAATATCCCTTAGAACACCAATGTATCAATTTTATATTTCTTTTTTTATTCTAATACTTATAGCAAACTTTTTCATAGGTTCCTTTTGTTGGTGTTAATTCCTTGATTTACTTTCTCAACTCAAAAGTGCCCTTGGGATGCACTTTATAACCTCACCTTTATTTATGTTTCAACTGTATGATTATTTCGAAGGGTTGTTCTTTATACTATTCAATCACTTTATATGCACCACATCTTTAAGTTATACTCTTTCTTTTATTTTGTAATGGCATCCTCAATCACTTTATACAACATCATTTTTCTATATATAAATTGGGTTGATTGCATTGTTTATACCTTAGAAATATTGATATTCAATATGTTGTTTGACCTTATTTTATCACTTTGAAACAATATATCAACTTAAGTATTAATTGTTTAACTTTTTCAATAGTTGTGATTTTTTGACAAAATTTAAAAATATAATTGGAATGAATTCATTAAGTTTGACCAGCTTCGTTTATTCTGATGGCATTTATGAATTTTGTTTTGTCTACAAATTCATATAAGTCAAATTTAGAGAGTATATCTTGCTACTAAAACATTGATTACCTCTTTAATGGCACAAATTTCTTTGCGTAATTGTGTAAATCTGACTTCTAGTGATTAGTGAAATAATCTTATTGCGATGCTTTAAGCTTTATAAAAGAATTCTTGTCTATAGCATTTACCATTGAATGATTTCTTAGGTGAATGTGCTTACAAAATTCTCCTTCATTCTTACTATCACAAATTCTTCCTTTTGGTGGCTGTAGATGATACTCGTGATTTAGATGGGTGGCCCATGTACTAGATACCAATTGGAATCACAGATTTATTCACCCGTTGTCTTTATAAATTTGCATGGTTTTGGTAATTTTTTTTCCAATTTGTGGTGGAGTACTCTTTATTTATTGGAATTTCTCAATTGAAAATGGCCAAGGTTCATATTTTTTGGGTCAAAGACCCAAGGGTTAGAGAAAATTTGATAAATTTGGTAAATGTGTGGCAAAGAATGAGATTAGATAGGGTTTAAGGGAATGTTCCCAGAAGTTGGAATTGGAATGTGTTTATAATACTGAATGAAATGAACAATAGTTCATTTACTGAGGAATATCCAACATAATAAGGACAATAGATTAAAATCCCTATAGGACCAATATTTAATAATTGAATAATTTAGGTGATAGAATGATGATATACTTATCTATGCATTGACTAGTCATGATGGTTAATGGGTCATGCCTCTTTGTAAGGTCATGTGTGTGCGTGATTGTGTTAATTTTCATGTTGAGTGGTTGGCTAGGGACGTGCATCGATCCCAACTTCTTGCTGATTCAACTTAGCCCTAAATATGATGTAGGCATGAGACTGCACTAAAGACAATATTAAGATGTAGGCATGAGTCTTCACAAGGATAATTAGCGTGCACACTGTTTGCTTGTGTTTGACGAGGCATTGATGGAGAAGACTTTGTTCCCTCTCTTAGCTTCAGCCTAGTGAAAGTTTAACAAACATGCCACCCAAATCTTCGAATCTTAGAGGTCTATAGGTTGGAAATGGAATCCCTGAGAGACAACCTTGACAAGATAGTACGTGAAGATGGTTAATTTTGTCTAACCATCTAACTAACCTTAACATATTATCTTTAACGTCATGCTATATTTCTAATATGTTATTGCAACCATGGTCACTTCAATATGTAAGATGTTAGCAGTGAAGCTCGCTGTTTGCTCTTCCAATAAACCATAGTTGGAATATGGTTTTGTATGTTCTTCCTTTTCTTTTGCATGCAAAATCACATCTGGAATATGGTTTTGTAAGATTTGAGGATTATAAACTTTCATGCCTAGTTGCTTGATTCAGATGAGTTGAGCTTTTAGAAAAATCCAAGTTTAAATGCAGCATTTTCTGAGATCATTTTTGCAGAAGTTGCCCAGAGTGGCAGTATCATATTCTATAGTTATGAAAGAATTTCTTTTTCTAGTAGGCAACTTTTGATTTGTCTTTATGTTTTTGGGTAATATCGTTCCTTGTTGTTTCAACTTATTTGACAAGACAACGTATGATATGTGTACGTGCCACTGCAAATGGGTATGCTATATTTACTGATAGAATCTTGTCGATATTTACTGGCAGAGCAAAGCAAAGGTTGAAAAGAACCAGGCTATGGAAAATCAAATGAGTGAGAACTCATGTCAATTGTGTGCAGTGGAGAAACTTACATTTGAGCCACCTCCTATTTATTGCACACCATGTGGGGCTCGCATTAAAAGAAATGCCATGTATTATACCATGGGCAGTGGTGACACACGTCACTATTTTTGCATACCATGTTATAATGAAGTTCGAGGTGACACAGTTGAGGTAGATGGATTAACTTTTTTGAAGTCGAGGTTAGAGAAGAGGAAGAATGATGAAGAAACAGAAGAGGCGGTAAGCACATGAATATGTATGGCAGAACTTAACAAAAACAGTTTGTTTTGAAGAAGATGCTTATACTGATTGTTTCTGAATTTTAATTTGCAGTGGGTCCAGTGTGATAAATGTGAGGCATGGCAACATCAAATCTGTACTCTTTTCAATGGTAGAAGGAATGAAGGTGGGCAAGCAGAGTATACCTGTCCAAATTGTTATGTAGCTGAGGTGGAAAGAGGTGAGCGAAAACCCTTACCTCAAAGTGCTGTCCTTGGTGCAAAAGATTTACCAAGGACACATTTGAGTGACCACATTGAGCAGAGGTTATTTCGACGATTGAAACACGAAAGACAAGAAAGGGCAAGAGGTCTTGGCAAGAGCTATGAAGAGGTAACAATGTGTGCCTCTTGGTTAATACAGGATTTGGACCTAGGAATAATTGGTTTTTATTGTTTCAAGGAAAAATTTGTATTGCTTCATGTTTGCAGAAGAACTAAGAAGTGACTGGTAATTCTCTCTAATCAGGGTGTGTTTGTGATGTTGTAAATATTAGACTGGATAAAGAATTTAGCTTGGAGTGTGTGAAAGCCATGCAAAATGTTAGGGACCATCACGTGGAGACAGATAGTTACAGTGATACTCTTTGCATTCTTCAACTTTATGGTTAGGTTTTAACTTTTGGATAAACAACACCACCTTATTTCTATTGAATAAAAATCATGAAGCTGAAACATAGGTTTTAACATGCAGTGCTATTTAAATCTGGGAAATAGTGTTTAGAAAAGAGAGATATTATGGTGAAAACATGGTAACAAAAACGTGATTTGAGCAATGTCCAATGTAGGAGATTGCACGTGATCATATCTGGCCAAGAAGACATTGAATTAATTCTCCAATGAACATTTCATTCTAGTTTTAATCTGGCAGAATGTATGTGTTGGACGGCACACCAGGATTAAAGATGAGCGTGAGTTACATTACCATAAAAATGATACACACATAAATACATTTTATGGCCGTTGGTTTCATATTCCAAGGTCTTTTGGACTTACCCTTACAGATGAGGCTTCTGGAATTCCTTCCCCCCAAAAAATCCGAAGGGCTTCTTGTGAGTCCAAATGGAGAGATGAGGACACTGCTACTGTTTAAATGTGCCCTCTGAATCTGGTAGTTTTGGGATGACCACAAACCCAATGGCTATCAGAAGTCAAAACCTTCTACTAATTGGTGGTTTAAGGTTGACCACCAACTCTAGAACTCAGCTCTAAGGCTCAGCATTAAATTGGCTAGAAGTTGATGTCTTCTGCTGATTGGAAGTGCTCGCGAATGGTGATTTGAAGATGACTGCAAACTGATGGTGTTTTGAACATGACCACAAAATGTGGAACTCGGCTTTAAGGCTTAGCAATTCCTGGGACATTTCCTGATTTAGCTGCAAGTTGGTGTCTTCTGCCAACTGGAAGTGCTCGCAAATGGCGATTTGTAGATGACAGCAAACTGATGGTGGTTTGAAAATGACCACAAACTGAATCACACTCATGGCTTTAATTCTAGTTCCAACTTTGATTCTGGTTCAATCTTGAGTCCCTGGTTCTAGATGTTTCTCAGGCTTGCTTGATTGATAGGGCTTCAAAACAAGAAACCTCACTGTCAATCATTTATATTATTTCCTCCCTGTTAGATACAAGGTGAGAAGATGAATATCTTTCCATAATGCTCACATGGCTAAAGATAAATAATTATGATCCTCCATGAGGTCAACTTGATGAGGGTGTTGGTTTACAATTATTCTGATGTTCCTTCCCAAACCAGCTACTGCAACTCAAAAACTCAATAAAGAACATTGATGCATCCAAAATTCCAAATACCCCCAGAGTGTTGCTGAAGATGAAGAGAATGCCTCCACTGCCTTCCAATCCAATAGGTACTATCAATAGATGCTTTATCTCAACCTCTGGTACTTGACCCCAAGGAGGTTTGTAACATGATTTTTAAATAACCTGAACTTAGGTTCCAATGACTTAGCTGCTGTTTCTCCATCAGCACCAAAGTCATTTATCTTTTGCCAAGCTGCGAGGATGAATATGGATGAGAACAGCACTCGACCGATGAACGAAATGAAACCCATCTATTAAAGCTCTTGGAAAATATAAGCCTACCAGCACAAATCTGACAATGAAAAATCTGTTCAGAAGCTTCCAACATGCAGAACTGTGATTTGAGAGCTTGCGGACTGGAATCAGGTTGATTTAATGCTAAAATAGATGGATTGACCCCTGGAAAAACAACCCTCGAAAGAAAAAGCCTCCCGCTGCACAGTAGGCAAAATGAGACACAAAATCCTTTGCATTGAGAGTGTGGTTTACATGGGGTAAATGGTCAAAGAGTACTTGTGATTATGACCTGGTTGTGCCGAGAGGTGCTCTCCAGCCCAGTATGGAAGCAATGTTGTCCTGTCCTGTTATATTATGCAAGCATTTTGACTTGGTCAAATTACGCAAATAAAAATAATAATAATAGTTATTATTAATAAAATAAAATGAAAAATAAAAAATAAAATAAAATTTAAAAATAAATAAAATACAATTAAAAATAATAATTATAATTATAATTAATAATTAAACCAGTCTAGATCCGTCTTAACTCTGGATCTACCAATTTCTAAGAGGGATCAAATCCCTTTTCACTCTTAAAGAGGTTTTCACCTCAAGAGATTTGATCCCTCTCAGTGCTTGGTAGATTTCTTAAGATGGATCTAGGCTGGTTTTGTATGATGTGCAGTTCTCTTGCCGCCTAAATGTGACTGAAACCTCGGTGGAAGATGTAATATCCTATGGAAATTTTTGCCCTAGGACCCTTAAACAACCAGATTTTTACAACAAAAATTCTTTTCTTTTCAGGAAATGACACAGAGCCTTTCCAGTGCAGATATAATCTTCAGTAAATAATACTACTCTTTCAATAACACCATAAACCACTCAATGCAACACATCAAATTCAAATAGTACTGGTATTGACTGAATTCAACAGTCCTGCATAATTCATCTATTTCCAGTACAGTGCCAAAAAGTTTTATAACAGTGCCTGATTTTTAAACTAGTGCACCCCTATAAATTTATCTAGGCTATGCTATGCTTGTGTAAGGAATCCTAACCAAAGAAAGACTGCCCGACTAGCCTCTGGTCGAGGTCCTTATTTTGTTACAAGAGCTGCCCGGAAGCAACAACACTTAGAAAAAGAAAGCCGAGTCACTTTATAGAGACAGCGAGATGCCTGAGTTAATTGTTTGAACTCTAGTCCTTAGAATTCCTCCAAAAATCTGCCTCAGGATGACTGTGATTGCTCCAGAAGCTTTGGATCTGTACCTGGTTTCTGTCTAACTTCATGAAACAACACTTAGAAAAAGAAAGCCGAGTCACTTTATAGAGACAGCGAGATGCCTGAGTTAATTGTTTGAACTCTAGTCCTTAGAATTCCTCCAAAAATCTGCCTCAGGATGACTGTGATTGCTCCAGAAGCTTTGGATCTGTACCTGGTTTCTGTCTAACTTCATGAAAACTTGGATTTGCTTTGAAACTCCACAGAAAACTTGGATTTGCTTTGAAACTCCACAGAAAACTTGGATGGTTACAGGAGGGCTGCTAATGTATATGTCCAGGATAAGCAATGACATTCAACCTCAGACGAGGCTTCAGACTTCTTAGATGACTCTCACAGAATTTAGATTACTCGTCTCTTTCAGGAATTAACCCTTAATTTTGCCTCAGGTCAGACTCGCATGCCTCAGCCTCTGATTGCAGAAACCCTTAAATCAAATCTCAGAATTGGTTTGTCCTGCCTCTGAAGTTTAGGAGATTCGTTCCTGTTGTTTTCAGATAGACACTCTGGCCTACAAGAATTAGGTCAATTTGCCTCAGGATCTCCACAAAGACTCCCTGCTTCGTCAGATGGGTAATTTCCTGTGTCCAGAACAAGTAAACAAAATGCAATAGGTGGAAAGACTTTGCTGCTTCCTCAGATGTTTCCTGTGCCAGAAAAAAGGCAGGGTGACTAGGTAGGGTGCGATCACCTCCACCAAAACTAGTCCAAGAGAAAATGGGGGCTTAAACCCTCAGAGCCTCAGGCTCAAAGAAAAACAGTGACAAATGATCCAATCCAATGATGCCTCAAATGAATCCAACCCCTTATATTTACATATTTCCTTGAGTGGATTTTTCTCCTTAATTGATTGAGTGAAATTCACATCAAACCCCAACTTTGGGTAGTTTGGGGTTTTCCCCTTTATCGAGGACTAGAGTCTATGGGGATAGATAGACTACTTTGTCACTTGGGCCAATTAATCCCTCGGGGACATTACAGAAGAACCGTTGAGGAATTAAACCCTTGTTGGCCATCGCAGCTGTACTTAGCACCTCGACGAGCTTTGGGCACACAGTAAGATGGGCACCAAGGAAATGGCTGATAGTGGAAATGGGTGCAAATACCAGAGGAAATCTGCCTGGAGATCCAACAGAGGATAGGCACAGAGAATGACAGAGCTGACAGGCTTTGGAAAGCGCCCAGGCTCTGATACCACTGATGGGCTGCACACCAGGAATAAAGATAAGTTTGAGTTGCATTACTATAAAAATGATACACATAAATACATTTTATGACTGTTTGGATTCATATTTCAAGGTCCTTTTGACTCCCAATGATGGTTCACATTCCTCACCATAACCCTTACGGATTAGGCTTCCAACAGTAAGAGTTTAATTTAAAAATGGCCAAATTTTGAAATGAAGTCGATTTTCAATTAAATTTCATTGCTTCACTTCTTGTGAAGTCAATGCATATCCTTTTTTTTCCGCTCCTTGGAACAGAATCTCTAGATTCCAATGTACTGCCAAACAAATACAGGATTATTTCGTTTCCAAAGATTAGCCAAATTAGTTTCTCATGGTAGTTGGATATAATTCATCTTTAGGAAATTGTAGTTCTATCTAGAATGGAAATCCCTATATTTTAGTGCCATCGTGGGAATTTACGTAGCTGACAGATATGGGTTAAAGAAATTACATGTTTGTGAATGCCAGGTCCCAGGAGCAGAAGCTCTTGTTGTGAGAGTTGTGTCTTCAGTTGACAAGAAATTGGAAGTCAAGCAGCGTTTCTTGGAGATTTTTCAAGAGGAAGATTACCCCACTGAATATCCCTACAAGTCGAAGGTTGAAATATGCTTTGTGTGTTCATCCATTTTCTTCCTTTTTTGATGCACAGAGACATCTATTGACAAACATAATGAAACAAATGCAAGACATTTTGTTTTCTGGCAATTACCTGTCTAATGGATATATAATATTTTGTGTTCCAGGTTCTGTTGTTGTTCCAGAAAATTGAAGGTGTAGAGGTCTGCCTTTTTGGCATGTATGTTCAGGAATTTGGGTCAGAGTGTGCTCATCCAAATCAGCGACGTGTTTATCTTTCTTACTTGGATTCTGTGAAGTACTTCAGGCCTGATGTGAAAACTGCGTCTGGAGAGGCACTTCGCACCTTTGTTTACCACGAAATCTTGGTAATGCATTTTCTGCTGCAGAGAAACTGAAATGATGTCTGAAGATAATGGTTTGAGGGAGTTTTATTTTAAGATGTCCAATGAGTTATAACAAATGAAGGGTGGAAAATTCCCAAATAATTCATGCCCTTTTATTCTTCCATACTGCGTGCTTTCTTATTTGTTAAGGATGCTGAACTCAACATATTATATCTTCTGAACAGATTGGGTATCTCGAATACTGCAAGAAACGAGGTTTGACAAGCTGTTATATATGGGCCTGTCCTCCATTGAAGGGAGAGGATTATATTCTTTATTGCCACCCAGAGATACAGAAGACACCGAAATCTGATAAGCTCCGTGAATGGTTGGTGGCTGTACATTTATATTTTCTGGGTGGAGAAGATGCTGCAACATTATGTAGGAATATTTCTGTGTGTTTGTTGAATACGGGCTAATACAAATATTTTACCTTTGCAGGTATCTTGCAATGTTGCGGAAGGCCACAAAAGAGAACATTGTTGTGGAGCTCACTAATCTATATGATCAATTTTTTGTGTCCACTGGTGAATGCAAGGCTAAGGTAACTGCAGCTCGCTTGCCATATTTTGATGGTGACTATTGGCCAGGCGCTGCAGAAGATATGATAATGCAACTTCAACAAGCAGAAGAAGATGGCCGGAAACACCAAAAAAAAGGAAAGACCAAGAAAACCGCAACCAAAAGAGCATCAAAAGCTGCATCACAAGCTGAACTTGCAAGCAATGCCTCAAAGGATGCTTTATTAATGCAGAAAGTAAAGTTCTGACATATTGTTTTCTTTACTTTCACATATGTCCAACTTACTCATCTGTTGTCTTTGTCATACATTATGTTATTCTTCATCTCTGGCAGTAACCTTACTGCTCATGATTTTCTTGTGGTGATGCTGTGTACAGCTTGGGGAGTCCATATCTCCAA
Organism: Pinus tabuliformis; assembly: GCA_031772625.1. Taxonomy (NCBI): domain Eukaryota; kingdom Viridiplantae; phylum Streptophyta; class Pinopsida; order Pinales; family Pinaceae; genus Pinus; species Pinus tabuliformis. The sequence continues at coordinate 1,843,200,167 of CM062817.1, read as the reverse complement.
TGAAAGAAGACTTTATTATGGTTCATTTGCAATATGCGTGTTCTCATTGTTGTCACTTCATTGTTTCTGGCAAACGCTGGGCTTGCAGCCAGTGTAAGAATTTTCAATTATGTGATATGTAAGTATTTTATTTTACAATCCCATTTCATCTGTTTTGATTTCACGTTCTTAAAGTTTAGTTGCAATTATGTAGATGTTATTGCAAGCATCGTTGGGATAAGGATTGTCGATAGTTTCTGGCTTCAATGCAGAATCCCTAGGGAATGCTGTTTAACAGGATGCCAGAAGCATGGACTTATTGTATTGTTTTGAATGTTGCTCTAGATTTGAATATAATATTTTAAAGTGTAATGTTTGTATTTAAAAAATAATATAATATTCTTTTATATGTTACTTCTTATTTTTTAAATAAAATTATTCATTTTTGAACCTAGGGAAAATAAAATAAAAATAAAATAACCCTTACGTGAAAACATTTTTACTCGGTCAAAATAGGGTCAAAATAAAATTTAATAAAAGAATAACGTTAAATTAAAAATAACTTCATGGTATTCATGTGGAATATAGCCTATTTAAAGGAGGGAATTAAACCAAATCTTAACTCTGGATCTACCTAGCACTGAGAGGGATCAAAACTCTTGAGATGTCAACCTCTTTTAGAAGAAAAGAGATTTGATCCCTCTCCGCGCTTGGTAGATCCAGAGTTAAGATGGATCTATGCTGGTGATATGAACAATGAGGTTTTGAAACAGTTTTGACATGCTTTCAAATGGGCACAGTAACCTGGTCTCAGATATCCTCCAAGCTTGTACAAGATATACAGACTGTTGATGTAGATGCCAAACCCACTGGAAGAAACTCCATGGAAACTCTCTTAATGGCAGCTCTGAAATCTCCAAATGCTCACAAATTATCACTGGCAAATGTGTGAAGCAAATGGGTGGGGGGGGTTAATAAATGATGATAGATTGGATATGATGGGGACACTATTTTTTCCCTCTTCTACCTGCATTGTGTGTGGGCCCAACCAAATGAGAGTTGGTCCAGAATGGAACGGGCTTTTTGGTTTGGTTAGTCACTTGTCTGAACCAGCAGGTTCTGATACTTTGTTAATGCCATCCTTCATGTCATGAGGGAACAGTTGGGTGAGTGACACCCATGTTTCCTCTAGCTTCCCCTTTCCAATTGCTACTAGTCAAACCATAGCCCCTCTAAATCCGACAGAAGGCATTTGTGTGGTCACTTTATATTAATTGTTTTTGAGTGATTGCATCGTGCTTGACACATAGCTTTATGTCTAACATAGGAAAAACGAGAGAGCCTACAGAGTGTTCAGATTCACTAGCCTTGTGCTTCCTACCAGAAGTTTATATAGGCATACAATCTGGCGTAAATACGCACAGATTTTCATCCGGAGGTACCTAAGCAGAATAGAAATTCGCATGCTATGTACACATTAAGCCATGTCCAGGAGGGTGTTAAAACAGGTTATTGCGAAGTCTCACAATGTTTTCTACACAGATTTTCATCAGGAGGTACCTTTCATTTGCATATAAGCAAAATAGAAATTTACGTGCTATGTAGTATGTACACATTAAGCCACGTCCAAGAGGGTGTTAAAAGAGGGTACTGCTAAGTCCCACAATGTTTTCTATATCATGAAACAATAGCTCATGTCATGGGAGATGCAAAACAACGATCCTAAAACACTTTTAACTATCATTTCCCCTTAGTATTCTACAAAGCATCTTTGGGAGAACTGAAGTGCAAGTGGGGTTATTTAGCTTCTCTTTGCAGCAATTGTTGAATGTTCTTATAAGATTAGTACTATCCTTTACCCACAAGGATAAAGAAATTCTGAGATAAATAATATGCAAAATATTGCGAAGTATGAGCAGAAAAATTCACTAGTAGAAGATGTTAAGCTCCAGAAAATTCCTTAGCAGAATTGCATTTTGTAAATAAATAATAATAATAATAACAACAACTAAAAAATTAAGAGAATGCTGATATATATATATATATATATATATATATATATATATATATAACAGTAGGACCCACAAATAAACCTTTTCTTTTTAATCTGAGCATGCAGTTAACAAACAAAAAGTACAGAAGTCATTTGCTTCCTAATAGTGGCCAAATAAACAAGGTGGATAAAATATTGGAACCTGGTTGCCGTGCTTACCTTGCAGCCTGTCTATCTCTTCAAATTCGGTTTATTTACACTAGCAATCTGCCCAGAATTTATCTCTGAGGTAACATGCAGCCCCAAGAAAGCAAACTCAGTCCAGAAGCAGTTTCAGAGTGGTGTACGACTCTCGTGCTATTACTTTCAGAACCGTGGCTAGCTCAGAACTGGAGATTCGATCATAGGAAGTAAATCTGGCCATGTTCAGCTGATGCACTCAGTCTTATGCATTCCCAGCAAACTCAGCCCTCCTCAACAGCACTTCGAATTCAGGGACTCAGGTGTGAACTTGTCTTCAGGTGGCAGAAAATCAACTTGGGTAGGAGATATCTCATACAGCAGCAAAAATGAGTGGGTTTCATTTCACCTTCCTCAAGAAACCCGTCCAGCCAATGAAAGGAAAGCTCCAGACTCAGCGTAAGCTCCAGAAATCAACCTCTGGTGCAAAAGAAAGATGTTTACCAATACCCAGAAATTACTCCTTGCTCTTTCATTCAAAATCAACCTCTGTAATTTTCTGAACTCGTCCTTGCTGAGAGACATGACCCAGCAATTAGAAATGAGTCCAGCCACCAAAGGATAGGAAACATGCTGCCTTGATGCTTCAATCTTAGTTACATCATCCAGTTTCTTGGAGAAATATTTGGTCTGGCCCCACCATAAAGTATGCAGCTCTTTTTCAACAACTTGTGGGGCCTAGGAAGCTGAAATATTAAATGTCCTGCACTCAAACTCCCTTCACTGATTTATATTTGTGTCTGGTCCTTCATTCTCCACGAAAATCTTCAGGATGTCATACAAATAGAAAAATACTACGTAAGGATGCAAAACCAACAGATATAACTTGAATAACTCAATATTCCTCTGAAATTTTATACTCCATTGACACTCAGAGGTGAAATATGGGTGATTTCACTCACAAACACAAACTAGGGTGTCTAGTTTCAACCTGAAGTCTGCTATGGCGGCTAGGGTTCCAAAGACCTAAGCTTCTCTTTCAACTCTCTCCAAGAGCTCTCTCTCTCCAAACTCACAAATGCACGAATGAATGAGGAGAGATCCCCCCATTATCCTTTTTATAACTCACCTTTTCCCTCCAATTAAATATTTAAAAGCACTTCTCATTTCTTTATTTAATAAAGTGACTTTTATAAACTAATTAAAGTCACTTTTAATGCTGAAAAATGCATAATTCACCTCTGTGGTCACACTGGCCACCCAAAGCCCTTTTTTATCATCCTGCCCTGTAGATCTTTTCGCCTTTAACGAGCTATTACACTAAGCTGTTTCTCCAAGTAATCGGCCTGAAACAACACCTTAAGCGTATTTAATTAAAATATCCCTGTTAATAACTCCGTTTTATGAAAATCGTTGGAATGCAATAGAACCAAGAGCAAACTGTGTGGAATTGATCCTGATGATGAAATATGGTAAACTATCCCAGTGGCACCCATAAAATCGCACTAAAGCCCTCCATGCTCACCAATGGAGTAATCCAGCTCCTGTGACTTGGCTGACATAAGCTCTGGAGACTCCTAATCTCATCACAAGATAATGTAAAAACTGGGGACATTACAAAATCTAACAAAATACTAATCTCAGATGTAATTAGCCTGAAACCACTAAGAGGATAATTCTCCTGACTACATACAGAATATTCTAATAAACTATTTTTAACTTATAATTAACTCTTTGATTTGGATTTGATGCAAACAGGTTGTATCTGCTTGCTGTCCTCTAGGGGCATACTATTTAGTATTCACCTCCAAAGCAAGTCAATACTAAACATTGGGCTTTACTGTGAGAGTCATCAAGGATCAGATCAGAGGACTCCTCTCCACGTTCTTCTAAAAACCAGAATTTTGTAATCAGTTAATTTCATTATATTAATTACCAATTAGCTTTTTATGTTCTTTTACTTAAGCTAAACTTTTTCGAATAGCTTTACATATTTTATGAATATGTATTTCCTGTGGCTGATTGGGAAGCCAGTTGGCTTTATTGTTGTAACCCCTCTTCATCTTATAATCTTTTATGCTAAAAAGTAGTTTTATATATTATGGATGTTAGATAATGCTTATGATTTGTTTGATAATAATTGGTGTGAGATATTTGTGTTATGTAGATGTTACGAGGCACAACAAAAGCTTGATGAAAGGGAGTGGCATCCTGTCAACAGTAGGGAAAAACATTTATTTAATTCTGTACGTATTTAACACCTTTGTCTCTGATTTGGCAATTTTTGGTGGTCATTTAAAAATGTTATGTAAATTTGAGAGCTTTATATCATTAGGATTCAGGGACTTATGGCTGGACTAGATTAATGTATGCTACTTGTTTTAATTTTTTAGTTTGTTCTTCTGTCAGTGTGTGTAGTTATGACTAAGAAATCACTGTTGTTTCTTTAGGTTGAAGTGACAGATGTTCCTGCAGATACTAGGGATAAAGATGAAATTTTGGAGAGCGAATTCTTTGATACCCGTCAGGCCTTTCTTAGCCTTTGTCAAGGAAATCACTACCAATATGATACTTTGCGACGTGCCAAGCATTCTTCCATGATGGTTCTTTATCACTTACATAATCCTACAGCACCTGCATTTGTAACCACATGCAATACGTGTCATCATGATATTGAGACAGGGCAGGGATGGCGTTGTGAAACATGTCCCGATTTTGACATATGTAATGCTTGCTATCAAAAGGATGGCAGTGCAGCTCATCCTCATAAGCTGACAACCCACCCGTCTACGGCTGATCGTGATGCACAAAATAAAGAAGCTCGGCAGCAACGTGTACTTCAGGTATGGTTTAGATCTTATAGAAATCATCATTAAAAAATCCCAGATAATCATAGTTCTAATAAGTGCATTCTATGTAATCGTTTTCTACCCGGCCTAAAATTTTTCCATCCTCCTATTAAAATTGTTTGATATTCCCTAGAAATCTTAAGGATTTTTTTATAAGATTTGTGGTTCTGATGTTATTATCCCACCCTCATTTAAGCAGTTGGTGTGTTGTTTGCACTGTGAAGAGTGTCTGCGATGAGGAGAAAGGCCAATAATCTTAATATAAAATTTCTGTGCAGGCTTCTATGCATTATAACCAGTAATGGAAGCAATGACAATGTAGACGGACTCCTGTCTATCATGTATTAAGAAAAAAGAACACTTAAATCCTATCAGTACTAGTAATAAAGCCTCCTTACAGTTGTGTAGCCTCCCAAAGATGAGAATTTTGTCCTTATGCCATGATAAGATAGGCTGATCCTAAGCTTGAAATTCTATAGAGATTATGGCCTTGTACATGGTGTTGGATCAAACTGTTTATGTTATGATTCCATTCCTCTTAGACCAGGTAAGTGGGGTTTTCTAGAAAATATTGGATGGGGTTGTGCTTGTAATTTAGGGCTTGTACGTAGTGTTGGATTGAACTATTGGTGCTATGTATTAATTCCTGGTTGAGCCAGTTATTTGGGGTGTGTTAGGAAATGGTGGTTGCAATGGAGGGGCTCTCTTGTAATTCAGGGAAATCCTTAGCACAAAATCCTATATAGAGATCATGGGCTTGTACAACATTTTGGATTGAGCTGTTGGTGCTACATTTTCTTTCCTCATTGAAAACTATTAAATACGTGGAAGTAATGGAGGGGTGCCATTGTAATTTGGGCTATTGACAGATAATGTTGTATATGAACGAATTTACAAAACTGATGGTTTTGTAAATGGAGTTCCACTTGTTTTGTAGTGGTGATTGTATCAAGTGGGCTATGGGGAAATTGTTACGGGCTTCTGAAACAGGCACGTGTTGGAAACACGACACACCAAAATCGGGAAACAGGGAAATACAATAGTAAAAATACTATATGTATATTATGTTACTTTTTATATAGCACATTATCTTGAAAGAAAAGAAAATGAGCAAAGACTCTCCCTTCTTTCATGGCCATTTAGATCTAATATTATAAACATATCTAATATATGGCTGGTATTATGTTACTTTTTATATAGCACATTATCTTGAAAGAAAGAAAAATGAGCAAAGACTTTCCCTTCTTTCATGGCCATTTAGATCTAATATTATAAGCATATCTAATACATGGCTGGTGCATTAATCTTCTACATATAATATTGGAAAGCTATGTTCATTCATTTATATATTAATATTTATATAAATCAAATTATTCAGTTAGACTCTGTCGGCCATTTAGGGTTTTGGAATGGGGCATCTTACACTTCAATATTTATTACCTGACATGCTCTTCACCTATCCTCAAGTCTTGAAGATGGATGCGGCTGGCGGTTCTGAAATATTGACTGAAATCCTTAAACCTGTGGATCTTCCTTCATCAATCACCCTTATTCATGCATTGTCCTCTCAATTGGATTTTCTCTAGCATTACAACTGTCAACAATGGATTCCCCTTGTCCCAAAAGGTGTGATCTCACATTTGACAACAGCTTTTGTAGGTTCCATGACATAGATTGCACTTCCATTACCATGGACCTTCATTGGGAATTCGTACAAGTTTGTAACTTTGTTAGCATGCCTCCAAATAGGATAGTAGTCATTGTGCGTGTTGGAGATAGGTTTTGGGGAGGAAGAGAACCACTATTTTCAAAAGCTTTTGCTGCTGCAAAGTCGAGAAACAAATTTGTGAAATGAAGAATATATCAATATAGACCCTAGGTGCTACATTTCATTCTCTCGTAGGTGGCATGGTTGGAAAACCCTCCTTGCCTATTGGAAGTGGTGATTAGTCTGAATTCAAAGTTTGTGGGAGCCCACTCAAAGTTGACCAAGGGGGTTCCTATATGCATGCATATGATGTCATTGTTCTGTGAGGGTTAGATGATAAGGTCATCTGCTAGCTTGAGGAATTGCTTGCAGTAAAAGGCCATCTTCATATCGAGATCCTCTAGAGGTACGATCTAGGTGACCTGGATATTCTGCCTACAAATATCCTCTTTGATAGGAGGTGACCAACATATCTATGGGGTACCTGAAATGGGAGAGATAGTTTGGAGATATGACCATTGATTGGAATAATTTTGGGACCTATGAATACCAGCATAGAGGCATGCCTTGGGTGGCCAACCAAGGCAATGGTCTATGAGGAAAAAAGTGCTGAGTAGGTTTACTTATCCCTCGAGGTTGAATTCTTGGAAATGTGAACTGCATGAAGGAACAAGACCAGCTGGGAAATGGCCTCTGGAACAAGACTGATGATGGCATTGGCACCAATGATGCCAAAGAAATGCTGCATTGTATGAAAGCAGGAGACTAAGAACAAGCAGTTGAAGCCTGGCTACTGGTCTGCTTTTCACATTTTTTGCTTTAATCTCTTTTGTCATACACTTCGTGTGAGATGATGATTTATAAATATATCATTTTATGTAGGGATGATTCATCTAATTTGATTTTGCATTAATAAGACAATAGAAGATAAGATAAATTTATTAATGTCCAACAAATGACCTCAAACGGGTCTCAATGGTACAGTTAAGTACCATAGTATCAATGCTCTGTGGGTGTGTAAAGAACTCCCAGACCTAAACTCTACCATCTGGATGAGAAATTGCTAATGTGAACATGTGCATTGTGTTTATCTGTTATTAATGATGATTTGATAAAAAAATTAAAATTATATTTGTAAAATTTTTTTCTCATATTTTGTGCATGTATTTTCGTTTGGCCCAGACCCTGCTGCTCTTATGAAATTTCCAAGGTCTGTTGAGCTGTTCCTCTACCCCTGTACCCAAACTTTTGTGAGGCATAGATATGCACAAACAGAGACCGTGAAACACAAATTATGTTCAGATTGTAGTTGAGAAATTTCTCTTAGAACATCTTAGTTAGAGATTATGCCTCTCAGAGATGCTCAGTATCCTCAAGCTAAAATGCCACACTATTCTGTTATTGCAACTTCAAAACAGCCATGGTAGATGAAAGAACATTTTCCTGGTCCCTAAAAGTTACAAAGCTATGGTGATATGCAGTCAAGAAGACTATTATAGATAAAGAAAGTTAGAGGCAAGACTACCTTAATGGGCACGACTCTATGTAATAATCATAAATGTTACTATTAGTCATTAGATACATTACTCAGACAAGTGACTAACAAGAGCATTATAACACAAAACCCCCAACTTAGTCCAAATCATGCAGACAGGACATTGGGGTGCTTGAGGCCATATATTTGTGGCAAGAAAAGAGCCTGAGCAATTCTTGTGTCTCAGATAACTTTAAATAATATGCTGGAACCATTAACTAGCTAGTTCAATTAAATATAAATGCTGAAATAATGATATTGCAACAACCCTGAATAAAGGAGCTGTATATTAAATGACACATATTGTTTATATGGCAAATGTAGTGGTTGCAAGTAACCATGGATTTATAGCATTCGATTGAAGTTTGTATTGGAACTAGAAGTTGCCTAAGGCTTTCAATGCGCGTTCACCTGCCTTACTACAAACTGTGCCATCCCACAATACTGATTTTCTAGGTAGTTGGGTGTGAATTGGCTCCCTGATCTCTAGGCATTCTGTCCTGCTTTTTTAAGGTTCTCCATGAGCTTTTATATTAGTACACCAAGGTAACTTACAAACAAATTATTCGTTGTTCTCATTGTTTGCAGCCTGTACTTAGCATAGAAGAACTTGCATACAGTAGGTTTTATAGAAAATGTACCATATCTTTAAAGATACTTCTGAAATGCACTATGACGTTGAAAGATTCATGTTTTGTAATTTTATTGTGGCATAATTATGCAGATCTGTGGAAGATCTATGAAACTTGCACGGAACAATTAATCAGTGGAGTTTAATGCTTGTTTGCTTTAGTTAAACAGGAAATTCAGTTTTCTCTGAGTCTGTTGTCTGCTTACATGATGATTATTGCATTGTTTTGTTGCAGTTACGGATAATGTTGGATCTACTGGTGCATGCGTCTCAGTGTTGCTCTTCTAATTGCCAATATCCAAATTGTCGGAAAGTGAAAGGACTATTTAGACATGGAATGCAGTGTAGAGTTCGTGCTTCAGGAGGCTGTCATCTTTGCAAGAAGATGTGGTACCTCTTACAATTGCATGCTCGAGCTTGCAAGGAATCTGAATGCCGGGTTCCTCGCTGCCGGTAGGGTACTCTATACCAAGCCTATGCATTTCTTTATACCTATGTGAGTAGTACCATACTAAATCAGGTTGTCGCAGAGCTATAACATTTCTTCATCCAATTTCAACTCTATTAAGAATTTATCTAGATTTCATAAAAGGAAAGTCAGCGATATGGTGATACCTAGAAACTATTTCTGGTCATCCAGTAATGCTTTTTGTGGGTTTCAAAACATTTCTGTGTGCCAAACACCAACTTAGAAATGTTTTGGTAACTTGCAGAAATTGCTGAAACGTTTGCAGCAGTTCCTGGCAATGTTTCAACTGTTTCTTGACAAAGTCCCAAAAGTATCCAGTGATTTTTAATAGTTTGTTTCAAAGCTAAAAAGAAACAGGGATTTGTTGGTCTCGTTGGTGGCCTCCAAACCCTAAAATGAAAAAGAGGAAAACAAAGAGAGAAATAGGGTTGGGGTATTTGTCTATTTATGCTTTTTATCTTTTGTTTTAAAGCTGGAAACGAATAGAGGAGTTTGGTGGTTCCATGCTGGCTACCAATCCCTAAAATGAAAAAGAGAAGGAAAATAAACAGATAATGAGGGTTTGGGAATTTTCCATTTCATTTTGACAGTACAATTTCTAGACAGGTGAACAGTACAAGGTAAGCGTGGTCTAACTAATAGATGAAATAGCCCTTTTCCAGGCATTTTCCCAGTCAATTTTGCTGTAGAGTTTGAGTGCCACATGGGTTTCTCAGGGTGCTGAATCTATTTATGCATTCAAAAACACATTTTAAAGAACAAGAAATCACAATCTCGCCTGAAATTGTATCACTGGATTCCAGGGAAAAAGACAGTTTCGTCTATTAGTTAGACTGTGCGCCATACCAGATATCTTTAGACTTCTATTGTTTAGTGAATTTGCTATTAGTGTTTCCATTGATTTTTCATGATTTACGAGGCATTTTGATATTTAAAGTTGTAATTTTGTTCCTTATGAATTATGAAGTACGCTATGTTCATCATCTATGTTGTATTATGGTATGCAATAAGAAATTAATAGTTGGGAAGATCTAAATTATCATTTAAAGTTGACACTAATGGAATTGATTCATGTTTTTTTTTTGAGTTTTTCTAATTTATTATTCCGAGTAATTTGTTAAAGGAATCTTCATCATGTTTCTGGAAACCATTTCCTAGCATTTCTCAAGTTTCTCATTATTTCCTTGTGAAACTTTCATTGCCATTTTCCATATTTTGGGCTCTCACCCTTTCTGTTTCCAGAAACTTGTGTCCTCTTGTTTGCTGTTTCCATTTTCCGGAAACTTGTGGAACATAGGGAAAGATTTATATAGGATGTCAATTAATCCATTTGGATACACTGTTCTAAGGCATCTCTTAATGCCTATCTATATTTGTCAGGGATTTGAAAGAGCACTTGCGAAGGTTGCAACAACAGATGGAATCACGGCGTAGAGCTGCAGTTATGGAAATGATGAGACAGCGTGCTGCAGAGGTTGCTAGCAATGCTTGATTGAATGCATGCACGTGCAGTTTAAAGTTCATATAGAAGCAAAATGCTTCTCAACTTCTAATGCCGGCCAAAATAATATTGAAAGGATGGGATTGATCTGGCTCTTCTTCTCAAAATTTAAGATAGCACGGGCCTCACTGGTTTCACATGAAATTTGCAAGAGCATATCCATGAGTTGGAAAGATTTCACATCGAGCATTTCCTGTCTCGTATCTCCAAATCAGATTAGAGTTTGTATCATGTCCTTTATATTTCGGCATGTATGATTATGGACTCTAATGTTAACATATCCTTGTAGAATTACACCTAATGGTTTTCCGCCCGAAACAATCTGGGTAGAGTAATTCATTAATTTTTGCAGTTTACAGGATGGTTAATGATATATGTAGGACAGGAGGTACAGAAAATCATATTCATTATTTTTTTGGGGTTAAGCGTTGGCCCCTCTGGAAATTCTTGATTTTGTACTATTTTCCAAGCATGTTCGTTGACTAGCCTAAAATTAAAACAGCATATGATCGCCCATAAAAATTCCGAAGTTCTTTGGAGACTGACAAGTTGGAGTGAATAAACTGTTGATAATGTCTAAAAGTCACTCCACTCCATTTCTATATTTTTAAATTCTCACAGCCCATCATTGGGTTTCAACTTTCAACCAATATCCCAAGCACATTTGGAATAGACAAATATGTAGAGGGATGCCATCCCAACAGAGGCAAGTCTAAATTTGCTATTGAAAGAACAGCTGTTCTGGCTGGTCCTTGCTGGGACAATCATCAGGAGCTATTTTTCAGCCTGCCTTTTGAAAATTAACCGTCAATGATTTGTAACAGGTAAGAAATGGATTTATTTCCTTTGTTTCATAGTTCTTTATTTAGCAGTTTGTTTATTTTGTATCTAACTTGTGTTGACGTTTATATACAGCAGGGAGGTACCAGTGGGCAGATCAGATTTCCATTCTTTATGGGCATCGAGCGGCTTCCAGTTAATGCAAGGGGCAAACCTGGTCAAGCATGGTGGCATTATAATCAATCTGGCTTATCTGGATCAGAGTTGTACAGTGATTGGGTGATGTCCTTGACAAATTAGTGGTCTCTTGCCCAATATTGGAACTCCAAACTGTAATGAAATGTTTCAGTAAGCCCATCACAAAATAAAGGTTTGTAAATATAATGAAAATTCAGTCAATAATCCTATTTCTTCTCCCAATTTCAATTCAAGAACTTTTTGCCTTTTAAGCGACTGTTGGGCACAGTTCCACTTTTAACTTGAAAATTTGTGGGTAAAGGATGGAAATATTAGAAGTATGGAAAATTTATTTAGTAAGAAATATAGCCTTGATTGGTCCATCTTCCCATATGAACTGCAGGAATGTGTAATAATTTATTTAATTTTCCTGTGAAGTTGAAATTTATTGATATAAATTTAATAAAATTACTGGCAGCTCGGTTTCTTTAATAAAGAGACTAGCTGCTTATCACTGCTAGATCAGTGAGTTAGGCCATGCTGAACTGGGACGAAGAACGTAGTAAAGATGAGAAGCAAAAAAATGATTTTGGTGCTCACACCAGACCAAAAGTTGATGGGACTTCAGAGTACCACGAGCAATAGTAGTAATAGTTATTTAGCGCATTTGTAAAACGTAACAAATCTAGAATTACAATAGTACATGAAGTAAAATAGACCGGGAAAACAGAATGGATTATCCAAGCAAGGAGACCTTATACATTGTATAAAAACATTCGGGAAGATTGGAAACCCATTGAAGAATCTGAAGCATGATTTTCCCTATTGAAAGAGACAAAAAGTGGCTCTTGTAGGACAGGTGGATGTGGTTTCTCTTGGAAAATACAGAGACTGACTGGCTAGCTGAGAATGTCACATAATAGGTAAGTGTATTAGTGTAGACTGCTGATAATGTCATGTAAGAGTTTGTGTATTGTGATGTAAGCAAAGCATAAAGTAGTTTAAAAATAATTATCCTGGGAAAACTTACATTCAGATGGGTTTATTTAGGGTTGAGTGACATGGATGGGAGCGCCTTTCCTGTTAATTAACGTGTTAGCAATCTGATAAAAACTTCCACAAAGTTCCCTTGATGGGGGAGATGTTGGAAAATTGGAAATGAGCCTTCCGGGGATGTATGTGGAGATCTAAGGATTGTCTCATGGAATGTAGGGATTCCAATGCAATTCATTTATGTTAAATATTAAAAATTAAATGTGAAAAAGGCAACAGAAATAATATATATCATTAATTAATAATCGAGTGCATCACAAATCTGATATATATCAAAATGATACATTGATACACGACATAACATGCAAGACAATGAATATACACAATAAATGATTCATAATATAATATTACATTTGCAGTGGTAAGGTGTCGGTTGTCTTAGTTCAGTGTTGTAGTAGCAGTGGTATGGTGTGGGTTGTCCTCGTTCAGTGTTGCAGTGGCAGTGATATGGTGTGGGTTGTAAATAAAAAATGAATGTTATGGTGTGGGTTGCCCTCGTTCAGTGTTGCAGTGGCAGTGGTATTGTGTGGGTTGTAAATAAAAAATGAATGTTGGTTGTTTATACGCTTTTATGGGTTGCGAGTTTTTTGGAAAGATATGGTGTAAGGGTTTTTAAGAAAAGCAATAATCATTGAATTAATAGTATATCTTCATGCATAATATGATGATACATTGATACATATACGCACACAATAATGATCAACACATTATATTTGCTGTTCACATAATATTCATCCTATTCATATCTCAACATGGGTATCATAGGGGAAGGTGAATCATTTATTCTGTACATCGCGCACCATTAGGGGAAGGTAAGGTGAACTACTCACCTATGGTTGTTCATAGCTCCAAGAAGTACCCCAAGCCCCTCGGATCTCCCAGACTCAATATCCATCTCATATGTGACCCTTATAAGAGGGGTCTCTCCACGACTCCAAGTCGTTCATAGAAGGCTAAGAATTTGACTTTCCCCAAGGGCTTTGTAAGAATAGGTTAAGAATTTGACTTTCCCCAAGGGCTTCGTAAGAATATCTGCGACCTGATCATTAGTCCCAATATGGCGAAGCCTTATTGCTCATTGCTGTACCATATCTCCTCTCTCCAAGGGTCTTCACAATTCTAGCGCCTTATAGCTCAAGGTTATTTTGGATAGCAGAACTGTCCTCAGACAGGCGGCCCAGTAGGCTTCAATATTATTAAAAGCAAACAGAGTACAATAAGCTTATTACAACAGAAAGTCTCAGAGTTCTCTCAGGCAATGCTCTCTTGCAATCGATGCCTTGAACTTCTGCAAACCTTTTCTTTTATAGAGCTATACAAAATCTAATCCTATCTAAGCAATGGCATAAAAGTGGAAATTATTGAGGGTCCTGTCGGTATTTCTTTCACCGACGGTGTTTACTCAATCTTTTCCAGTACAAATATTCTTGCTACAACATGTGACCAATTTGTCACATTGCTAACAAAGATTCTACCAGGGTCCCATCGGACTCCTGTTCTCCACACGTATTCTTCTGATGATCCTGGAGATGGTTCATACTCATCAACTATCCTTTTGAGGTCGCTGTCCATCAAGCAATTGTACTCTTCGTCGATTCCTTTTTCGGGATCCTGAGCATCTGTAAATTCATCTTTTTCTTTCGGTGGCATTATTGTCCTGTTAGATGCCTTTGATGATGATTCTCCCTTTTCAATATTCGTTTTTATTTTATGGAGACCCAGCTGTTGAGGTGTATGCATCAATTCTTGCTTTTCCTACTTGTTCAAAAAAGGTAGTGCGCTTATTTTAATGTCAAGGAAAGAATCTTTAAAAGCGTTCTGGGTTGCAGGTGATCTCTGTACTGCCAGCTCAATGCCATCTAACAGTTCCCATTTGAATATTTGGAACATGTTGGTGGAACTTTCAATTGCATGCTGAATCCATGATCTATAGTTTTCATTTAAGAAATCTCTATGCTGCCAACCGAGTTCAAAAATCATGGATATGCACATTTTCTTGGAAATCATTAGGCTTATTATATGGATGACATTATTATTCCAGTTTGGAGAAAGAACTGAAATAGTGATTAATGCCTTTTGATTAATTGCAAACTTTAAAACCTTAGGCTGTCCTTGTAAACCATCCATTTTGTTGAGAATTTGGAGCTTTTCATCTAACCTTAGATTCCCAAACTCATGGAACCATTCGGCACGCTGCTTAATTAATTCCTGATTGTTACCCGTTTTCAATTCGTCGATCTGTTCATTGCTGAATACTTGAGCAAATGGATTTGGTTCTATGCTTTCTCTCAACCTTAGGTATGAAAATCTCAAGGAAACGCAAATGTTCTGAAGTATTGTAATGATCTTTGAATACATTGAGATACTCTGGTAACCTGTATCTTTCTACACATTCCTCCTCTGATTTCTCAATCTGCAAATTTTTCGAAGATCTCATACTATGGGAACGTATCAGTAACATGATAATTTTCATCAATTCTTTGTAAGAAGGATGCTTCAAGTTCTTCAAAAATGTCTGGAATCTTTAAAGAGACTAGGAACTTTATTAATTCTTTTATGGGGATTTCTTCGAGATCCAAAATCCTTGCACTTGTATAGATACTGAATGCAAACTCAACACTTCCAATGATCTGATAATAATTCAAAACTCTAAGTGTCCAGATCATTTTTCAGTAAACACACTAGACCATAGATCACAGACTCTAAAATAAGAGTTTTACTTTCATGTTTGGTAAAGAGAATTTTTACCAAGTTTTCATCTAGGCCTAGGGAGATGTCCAATTTTTTGATTGCCAGGCTTTGCACTTTTTTATCCACATCTTCCTTCTTAATCTCAATCTCAATCCCACCAGTGTTTTAATTTCTTCCACAACAGTTTCTGCATGATTTTCAAGAATTCGAAATCTATCTACAAAAGTGGCAAAATTATCATCTTTAGCAGTTTTGCCGGGAATTTCAAAAACTGAATATTTACAAGTTATAAACATTTTATTCATGTCTCTAGTCAAAGAGTCTGTCAAGAAATTAGAATTGCCTGGTATCCACTCAACCTGAAAATCAAACTACTGAAACCAGATTTTCCAGGCTAAAATGCCCCTTGCAATTTGTCTTGAAATCTTTGTAGACAAAAAATATTTGAAATTTCTGGAGTCTGTTCTAATTAAAAATTTCAGTGGGGTGAGATATATCTCAAAACGCTGAATTCCATTAAATATAGCCAAAGTCTCCTTTTCAGCGATGAAGTAATTTTTCTGACTTGGTGTGAATTCTTCAGAAGCATATCCACACAGTGTCTCTTCAGTTTCACCTTCGCTGTTCTTTCTTTGTTCTAGAAGTACAGCTGCCCAAAAATCAAGTGAAGCATCAGCCTGTAAAATTAATAAACCGTCACCTGGGGGCTGAAGTTTCGGCAGATGCTGACATTCTTCTTTTAGCTTCTTTACTGCTTTAGTTGCTTCTTGAGACCAACCTTGATTGATGTGTCTTCTTATTGGGGCTGTTTTTTCTGACAACTTTGGAATATATTTGTGAAGATAATTTAAGACTCCCAAAAATCTCTGAATTGTCTGTGTCCTTCAATTCATCAGGGAATTGTGTTAATTTGGTTAGCACATGGGGTTGCATCTGAATAACACCATTAGCAACATTAATCCCCAAGAAATCAATACTATCCTGAAACAAACACATTTTTCTTTCTGACAGAACAATCCCGTGCTGTTTTCTCCTCAAGAAAAATCTCTAGATGTTTTAAATGAATATGTACATCTGGGCTATGAATTAATATATCATCTATATATGCGACTATAAAATCATATTTTGCAAAAATATAATCCATTCTTCTTTGGAAGAATGTCGGGGCATTTTTCAGACCAAACGAAACAACTTTCCATTGAAAAAACCCTGCCGGACAGATGAATGCTGTTTTGTGCCGGTCTTCTAGCTGGATCTGGATTTGATAATATCTTGACTTCATGTCAAACTTGCTGAACACCTTATTATGCTGAATCTTTTGCATAATTGTTTCTGGCCTTGGCAATGGATAATTGAAATTCTGAGTTATGGTATTAAGAGGTTTATAATTTATAACCATCTTTGGTTTTCCTCTTACAATCTCAGAATGATTTCTTACTAGAAATGCAGAACAAGCATGATGAGATTCACTTGGTTCAATTCACTGCATTTTTAGTAGCTCTTCTATCTGATTCCTTATTTCTTGTTCATCAGCTGGTGTACAAGGGATCAACTTACTTTTTACTCCATTGTCGTGTAAGGTGACAATCTCTTGCATCGGACTCTTGGTTTCCCAAAATTGCTGTGGGTTGTCCGAGCAACTCTTTAGAAGTCTTTGATGGATATCCTGCTGTTCTGTCGACCAGTTGGGATTAATACATGCCAGTTGTTTTGACTTGTTTTTTGCGCTCACCTCATAAATTTGCAGAACTTCTTTCCAATCATCTGAATCTTTTGATGGGCTTCTAGTTTTTGCTCTTTTTTGACTATTCTCATACCTAGCTTCTGAATTTGCAAGAGACAATCTAGGTACAGAGATTGCTTTCTTTTTTCAGATTAATAATCAGCTTATCCTGGCTGATTGTAACAGGTAGCACAGAGTTTATAAACGACATTCCCAACATTAGGCTTGCTGAGGGATCGTAATGCTGAATTGCTGAAATCTTTATAATACTCCCCCAACTTTTAAAGAAACATTGTCGACGTAATGTGTGAGGCTTACAGATCCTCCAATGGTTTCTGAAACTAGTATGTTTTTTAAAGGTTTCCACAGAGGTTTGAACAAAGATGGTCTTGCCAAATTGTTAGAGCCTCCAGTATCAACAAATGCATCTACTGAGATCCATTTATTTTTTACTTGCACTTGAACTGGAATATAAATAAGACTATCAGTTTTGACAATCTTTTTCAACAATGTATTTTGTTCTTTTTGGCTAACCTCTGGTTGTGGCAAACTGGTTGAAGTTGTTGTTCTTTTTTCATATGGACAGAACGAATTCAAATGAGGCAAAGGTGATATTGAGCACTTACCTTTGTCTGTTGTGACTGATATTGCACTTTCAGTGTCGTCATCTGAATCATCTTCTGTTTCACTTGTTAATTCAATGTCTGAATAACTTTCTTCGTCACTATAATGTTCACTAGAAAATTCATTATCTGTACAAGATGGACATATATTCATTTTCTGTACATTATCTTCTTCAACATCTGAAACTTCAGTGAGAATATATACATTTGAAATTTCATCATCTGACTCTATAACTCACCAGTCATCTTGGAATTCTTGAATATCTACACATGCTTTAAGTTCGCTAGATGACTTCTGTGGGCACTTTCTTGCAAAGTGTCCTTCCTTTTTGCAGATGAAACAACAATTGTTGTTTCGGGGCTGTGTTCTTTTCTTCAAAAACTTAAATCTTTTGAAAGGCTTCTTTGGGTTTGATATTCTTTTGGGCTTGAATCTACCATACCTTTTTGTTTTCTTTCTTTTGAAAGGCGTCCATGGTAGCATTGCTCTGCAGACATCTGAGCCTGGAGTGATGTCATGCGCTTTCTTCTGCCAACATAAATATTTAACCTTTTCTGAAACTCTAAACAGAAGATCAACCCAATAAATCTGATCTAGACTTTTGAATTGAATTTCTAGATCTTTCATTACAAGATCTCCCAAATTGCCTGATAGTTTTGACAGGAATGAAATTTTTTGAGCAAGATCATTGGTGAGACTAGCTTTGAATACCTTGGCTATATAATCTTTACTAAATTGATCTAAATATTTTAGATCTTTCAGTTCCATATGGCTAAGATCTGTTATTATCTTCTTTCTCTCATCCACTGGTTCTGCCACAAATTGCGTTTTCAATAATACTTCCAGTGCGGACAGCCCAACGTCCATGACTGCTCTTCTCTCTTCATCTGATGGTCCCATCCACCAATCATAAACAATTCCAGTCATTCTTTTTTTCAGCTAGAATCATAATAGATATGTTATCTAATTTTGTAGTGCCCTGCATCTGGTATAAGGCTCCTATCCAGATTCTGATAGATTCTCCTGGATTTGAAGAATTATCAAGATCTAAAACATAGCCACTAGTATTTGCTGCAAACAGGTCTTCTTCGATTTTAGGATATTTGCTGACTTCTTTTAGAACATGAGCTTTGTTCTGATTTTTTATAGACGGTAGGATGAAGGATGGGAATCTAGTTGTAGCTTGCTCTAATGTCATGACTTCCTTTTTGGACTCGAAAGGTTTATCAACTTTAAATGATTTTGTCTCACTGGTTAATTTCCCAGTGTTTCTCGAAGTCCCTTCTCCTGCACTAGAAGCAACTGTTTCTCTTCTATATTGTTCTTCTTCTTCTTCTTCTTCCAAATCCCAATAATTTGGTGTAGACATATCTACATGAAATTTTGGAATTTGCTTGGCTTTCTTCTCTGTTTTCTTCTCCTCTTTTTTTTTTTTTTGCCTGTTGCTCTTCATATAGCAACTTTAAGTTTTCATTGATCAGCTCTGCTTGTTGTCCTAGATCATCTAGAACACTCTCTGCATGTGAACACCAAGTAGTCAAATAGTTTCCTACTTGATAGACTTGATCCATATCATTCTGGTTCTGAGAGTTGTGTTCTAACAGTGGAGCACAATGTGCTCTTGTAGAGGGCTGCCTAGATTGAGATGAAGAAACACAGAACTTTGTCTTGGTTGGCCATTTTCCTCCTTTTACAAACCTCTTATTTACAAACTGAAATTCTTCAAAAGGTGGATAAATATTTACATGAGTCCTAAACATTTTATTTACTGTGAAGAATGGTTTCTCCTTTGGTATATATAGCTGATTATCAGACCGAGGTGTACTAGTGGAAGCTTCTTCTGGTATGGAGACTTGTCTATAAAAAGACTTTCTTCCACTTTGATGGATTGGTTCTTCAACTGGTAATACATGCTTTTCTGGTAAAACCACTGGCCTCGGGATTCTAGGTTGGCTAGGATTAGGAATTATCTTAACACAATCACCTGCGACAGACATCCTTCTTATCATACTGTTTGCATTGTCTGTGGCAAAAGATTTGTATTGAACATACCAATCATTGGGTAATGATTCTTTATCATAATGCACACCTTCAATTTGTGCATTTCCTACCCCTACTGTGACACAATCCTTTAACACTAGCTGTTTCAGTTTTGGATGCACTGTATTAGTTAGCTGGAAAGATATTTGAACTATTACAGATAAAAACTCACTATCATCAACCATGGATAATCCTTGTACTCCTATCAAGGCTTTCCAACAATCTTTAAGATGAATATCAGTTAGATTGATGGCATAATCAGGGTAAATTGTTCCATGCTGGCATCCTGATGACAAATTTCCCATTATGGTTCCTATGCGGGCATGATCATATATGTTATGCCTTGTGTCAAATACTTCTGCTATACAAGGAGTATTCAACCCATGTCTGAACAATGGCGCTAAACAAATTCTAATTGCTCCAAAATGTAGATAGAAAAATCTTCCTTCAACAACGTATTTTCTAAACTTTTTGATTTCATCTTCTGCAAATAAATTTAGAAAAATCTTCCTTCAACAACGTATTTTCTAAACTTTTTGATCTCATCAATGTTCCATCTTATTCTACAAGTTCTCCTCATGCATAAAGTAGGTAGCTAGCCCATGAAATTTTGTTTTCCTTAGATAATTGAAATTCTTCTTGTTTAATGATTTTTGGGTAAATGTCAATGTTTGATGTAGTGCAGGTGTTTCATAAGTACAAAGAGATTTCATAGTCAACAATCTCATTCCAATTCATCCACCCATGATCATTCTTTTCTTTCAGTAAAACTCTCACCAATTTCATCATTTCACAAGGAAACTTCTCCAAGCTTGTTGAGCAAATCCAACCATCTCCCTACCTTGGTTTTGAGTTCTGAAGTGGTCCTAGGGTCTCCCTTGCCTCATTCCATCCACCAAACACCTTCCCTAAGCCTTCCATCACCTTCAATACCCATCCTTTTGCTCTCGGTTGTATCCTGTAGAAATATAGGGGATCTTGTAGGTTTTCAAGACATCCTGTAGAATGCATTAGGACATCATGTAGGTTTTCTTGTAGTGGCTTGTTTTGAGGCCGAATTGAGGAAAAAGCCTCTAGGAAGCTAGAAAAGGTCCCTTACTAGTCTCCCCAACCTTCTAGCCATTCACCATCATCCCTAATCCACCTGCCACATCATCAAAAGAGATTAGCTTTCACACTTTCACATAAAAAAGACAAAAAAAAAAATAGAATTATTTTATTCATTTACATGCACAACAGTAGAATGTTTGATGATTTTAATTTGCATGCTTAGGACAGTAAAGTTTCATACATGTTAACTTAGCATTCTTTTAAAGCAAAGCCTCTTAGCAGTCATTTGGAAAATGGTGTGTTTTAGCATTTGATTTCAGTGTTTTTCCTTACTGCAGTAGACAAGCTTTCTTTTAGAGTGGATTTCTCTTCCCTCATTGGTAATCAAGATTCTTCTGAATCCATATAAGTCTAGTTTGAAAAACCTTAGCGGTCTATCACAAGCATAGTAGTGACAAAGACCAGGTCCGTCACATTTATTTGTGTATACAACACTGTCACCTCCAAGTTTGTACGAACACCTTGTTGATAAACTAAAGTTGGTAGCCCCAGGAGTTGCAAAATTCTTGCTGTAATACTGATTATCATCAGAAGCCACACAAATTCACTCCTCTGTCTGTCTGTACCATAGTCCAAATTGGGTAGTGCCACTGAGGTGCCGTAAAACATGCTTAGATGCCTTCCAGAATTTTTTGATTGGCCTAACCATAGCTTGAATCAGATGGTTGACTGCATAGCACATATATGGTCATGTTCACAAGATACATCAATGAACCCACTAGCTGCTGATAAATGGTAGCTTCCACTTCCTCACCTAAAGTGGCATCCTCCTTCCTCCAGATGGTCGCTAGAGGTGTCTCCATGGGTTTGTGACTCTCCATGCAGAACTTCTGTAGTATCTCATTTGCATACTTTCTTTGAGAGTCAAACAATTTCCCATCGCCTTGCCATACTTCCAACCTGAGAAAGTAGTGCATGAAACCCATGTCCTTCATTTCAAATTCTCATACAAGGTCCTCCTTGCAAGATCTGATCAACTGCTCATCACTAGTTAAAATTAAGTCCTCAACATATAAGACAATAATAAGCAATTTACCTTCCACCAATATATGATACATGTTTGCATCCACTTCACTTTTGGTGAAGCCCAAACCAGTGAAATAAATGTCGATCCTGGTGTACCAAAGCGAGGGGTGCTTGTTTGAGACCGTACAATGCTCGCTTGAGTCTGCACACTTGAGACTCGCAATAAAATGTCACAAAACATTTTGGTTGTTCGATGTACACCTCCTCCTCAATAAATCCATTGAGAAATGCTGTTTTAACATCCATCTAGTGAATCTTCCACCAGCCAAAGTAAGATTTTCTCTAATGGATGAATGTTGGGTCCCTATAATACTAGTGATTACCCCATTACTATTGTAGTTGCATCCCTTATTAATATTATTGTGCCCCTATTATCCCCATATTGTTATTACTGTGCCCCATAAAATCCCTCTATTGTTATTTTTGTGGCTTTATATTATTATTGTTAGGTTGGCTGGGTTATATTGTGACTCCTTAGACTCCTATATATAGAAAGGAGGTTTTGTCATTTGAATCATCCAAGAATTGTTCATTTATGTAATTTAAAGGAGGTTTCCCCCTCGAAGAGGCTGAATTCTAAGGCGTTGATCTATCTTTTCTATCTTTTCTTGAGCTGGTTTCATAACATTTGGTATCAGAGCTTTGGATTCTAGGGTTTCGCTGCTCCAAATCGGTCATCGTGGAATTTTCGCTATAACATTTTTTTTGCGATGTTTCAAAAGATAAAAAAAAACCCATTTGAGAAGAAATTGCGCTGAACCTCGGATCCGAATTTCAGAGCTTTTCGCGCTATATTTGCAGTGCTATGATCTGAGGAAGTTGGTCTTTTTGCAGACTCGTGAATTACATTCCAAACAGGTGACCTGGGGAAATCATCATAAATTTCTATATGAGCATCAGATTGAAATTTCATAAGAAGGTACAGAAAGAGGACGGACTGTAGTTTTTTGTATATATTTTTCAGAGCCAAAGGTCGAAACAATGACTTGTGGTATGTCGTACAAGTTCACTCTACTGAACTAGTCTATAATCAGGTCACTGTGGGAGATTCCACATAACTCTTCCTTGGAGAATCCAATTTGGATCAGACTGGTAGCATTGGAAAGAGGACATAGAGGGCTACTGTAGGTTGTAAGTTTAGAACTGAATGATCCAAAAGTACAAAGATACATCAGAGGCAATATTGAGCTCCTACAAAGTGAAAATAGGTGTGTAGATTCTTTTCAATTTTTGCTTAAGATTGGTTTGAAAATTTATTTTGAAGGAATTCAAAGGGCATAGTAGAGCATTATTATTGGTAACTGATGCCCTGAGGAAAGAAAATGCAAACACCTAGTAAGCAACCTGAAAGCTCTAGCATGACTCATGAAGAAGAGGAATAAATGGTACATGATATATCAAAATTATAAGAACAAGTGCAACAAATGTCACTCTCACAAAAGCTAACAGAAGCTAAGATAAATGGCATGGAATCTAAGATAAAGGGCATGGAAGCTAAGATGGATGATTTGGATAGATTTGAAGAGAGACTTGGCAGATTTGATGACAGATTTGAAGACAGACATGGCAGATTTGAAGATAGTTTTGACAAATTTTCTACAAGAAATACTTACTAATGGTGAAAAGGTAGTAAAGGAAACTCATGAAGCGAACAAAAGAAATGTTAATAATGATTTCATAGACTCTAATGTGGGATTGAAGACCCACCATATTCCAAAAATAGATATGAGGAAGTTTGATGGCAAGGATCCCGCAACATGGATATTACAGATGGAGCAATTTTTCGATCTCAATAATGTACAAAACACACAAAAGGTACGTATTGTCACTTTATATTTGGAACCAAATCAGTTTGTATGGTATAAATGGCTTTGCTATCGTAAACAAATTATCACTTGGGCAATTTTTACGGAAGAATTGACAGCACATTATGAGGATACAAAAAGCAACACTTTTTTTAGCCAATTGATAAGTCTCAAACAAAAGGGTTCAATAATGGAGCATATTGAGGAGTTCCAAAAATTGAACATAAGGGTAAAAAATATTCCAGAGGAGCATAGGATTGATGTGTTCATAGGGACTTTAAAGGATAATATCCAACATGATGTTCGCCTTTGGGAACCTGATTCATTAGAGAAGGCATTCAGGTTAGCAAGAAAAATGGAAAGCGAAATTATGGCAACCAGGAAGCATACAACTCACAACTATAAAGATGGAAGTGTTGTTGCCCCTAGTCTTCCACAACCTATAAGGTTGACACAACAACAATTGGAAGAAAAAATAGCAAAAGGGCTTTGTTATAGTTGTGATAGCAAATACACTAAAGGTCATAAGTGTGCTGAGAAGAAATTATTCTACATAGATTGCGAAGAGGAAGAAGAAAAGGAGAAAGAAAGGTCAAAAGAAGAGGATATACTCCAGGAACAAAGCCTCGATAAAGAAAAATAAATACGACCATATCTTGTAATGCATTGGCGGGAATTACCACTCCTCAAACCATCAATACAGAAGGACAAATCAAGAAGAAAAATATAATAGTGTTGATTGATTCAGGAAGTACCCACAATTTTATTCATTGTAAGGTAGCAAAAGAATTGAATTGCTTCTTATATCCAGCACCAAAGTGTCAAGTGATGGTTGCAAATGGAGGAACAATAAATTGCTCTGGAAAGTGCCATAATATCAAGCAATCGATGGGAGAATATGTATTGACTAGCCCAATGTTTTCCATTCCAATGGGAGGTGCTGATGTTGTACTAGGAGTCCAATGGCTACAATCCTTGGGTACAATAGTTTTTAATTTTCAAGAACTTTTCATGAAATTTTCTGTGGAAGGAAAGGAAGTTGAATTAAGGGGTATTGCAGGGAAACCGGGAAAGATAATCAACTCTAACGGTATGACAAAGCTTCTGAAAAAGGAACAAAGGGGTGTAATTGCACAATTATGTTCACTAGATGTTTCCACATTGGAATCATCTATTTCTCCAGATCTCCAAAAAGTCTTGGACAATCATTCCAAGATATTTGAGACTCCCAAAGGTCTCCCACCTATTCGTGATCATGATCATGCTATTCATCTGATTCCAGGAAGTGTTCCTCCAAACATCAGGGCCATATAGATATCCCTATGTCCAAAAGAGTGAAATTGAACGTATGGTTGCAGAAATGCTAGAGGTTGGTATAATTCAACTAAGTCAAAGTTCTTTCTTTGATCCAGTAGTATTAGTGCACAAGAAGGATGGATCATGGCGCATGTGTCTGGATTATAGGGAGCTCAACAAGCTCACTATTAAAGATAAGTTTCCCATTCCTGTCATTGATGAATTACTGGATGAATTGCATGGATCAATTTACTTCACCAAGTTGGATTTTCGTTCAGGATATCATCAAATCAGAATGAAAACTGAATACATTCCGAAAACAACATTTAGAACTCATGAGGGTCATTATGAATTTTTGGTCATGCCCTTTGGCCTTACCAATGCACCTTCAACATTTCAAGGTTTGATGAATTCCATTTTCAAACCATTCGTTAGAAAATTTGTGTTAGTATTTTTTGATGATATATTAATCTACAACAAGTCTTGGAAGGATCATGTTGAACATGTTGATAGGGTGCTACAACTATTGGAGGAGAAACAATTATATGCAAAAAGATCCAAATGTTTCTTTGGAGTAAAAGAGGTGGAATATCTGAGTCATATTGTATCTCATGAAGGAGTTAAGGTAGACCCAAGCAAAATTAAAGCCATTAAGGAATGGAAAATCCCCACATTCATAAAGCATTTGTGAGGATTTCTCGGGTTGACAGGGTATTATCGCAAGTTTGTTAAGAATTATGGGAGAATAGTAGCACCTCTAACAATATTATTGAAGAAAGATGCATTTTCATGGACTCCAGAAGCAATAAAGGCCTTTGAACATCTTAAAGAGGCAATGTGCCAAGCACCGGTCTTAGCTACACCGAACTTCACAAAACCTTTATTGTGGAATGTGATGCTTCAGGAAATGGAATTGGTGCTGTTTTAATGCAAGATGAAAGACCCATTGCTTTTGAAAGTCGTCCAATCAAGGGAATTTTTTTACACAAAGCTATTTATGAGAAGGAAACGTTGGCAATACTCCATGCACTTAAGAAATGGAAACCCTACCTAATGGGAAGACACTTCAAGGTAAAAATGGATCATGATAGCCTTAAACACTTTTTAGAACAAAGATTATCCTCTGAAGAGCAACAAAAGTGGGTCACAAAGATGTTGGGTTATGATTTTGAAATCATCTACAAAAAAGGGAAGCAAAATGTGGTGGCAGATGCACTATCAAGAAAGGATGAGGATGTGGAAGCATTGTTGTGCGCCATTTCTATTATCCAACCAGATTGGATAAACGAAGCAAGGGAGGAATGGAAGAATGACGAAGAAGTGTGGGCACTTATTCGAAAGTTACAACAAGATTCCAGTACGTCTGATACATTTAGTTGGAAAAATGATTCTTTATGGTACAAAGATCGCTTATACCTCTGTAAGAATTCCCAAATAAAACAAAAGATTCTTATGGAATTGCACACTTCTCCCTTAGGAGGGCACTCAGGATTTTTAAAACTTACCACAGGGTTAGGAAGGAATTTTTTTGGGATGGCCTTAAATCGGATATTCAAAAATTTGTGGTGGAATGTTTGGTTTGCCAACAAAATAAAGTTGAAACAATTAAGACACCGGGTCTATTACAACCTTTATCCATTCCAAGCCAACGTTGGGAGGAGGTTTCAATGGATTTTATCACAGGTTTACCCAAGTTTGAGGGAAAGAGTGTCATCATGGTGGTAGTTGACAGACTTACCAAATATGGACACTTTTTTGCATTATCACATCCATTTAAAGCCAGTATAGTTTCTACTGCATTTATGGAAACAATTCAAAAGTTACATGGAAACCCAAAGATTATTGTAAGTGACAGAGATCCCATTTTCACTGGAAATTTTTGGACAGAATTATTTTCTTGTCTTGGTACTCAGTTAGCTTATATCTCATCTTATCATCCTCAATATGATGGGAAAACTGAGATAGTAAACAAATGTTTAGAAGGATATCTTCATTGCTTTGTATCTGATAAACAGACACAATGGGTCAAATGGTTGCCTCTGGCTGAATGGTGGTATAACACTTCCTTCCATATATCAACAAAAATGACCCCATTTATGGCACTTTATGGATATCAGCCACCATCCATCACATCATATTTAAGAGAAAATTCTAAGGTTCAAGTAGTGGAACATCACATCGAACATCAACAACAAGTTCTCCAACTCTTAAAGGATAACCTCGTGTTGGCACAGAATAGAATGAAACAACAGGCAGATCAACATCGCAGTGAAAGAAGTTTTGATGTAGGTGATTGGGTATTCCTACGGCTACAACCATATAAGCAAATGTCCCTCAAGCAAGCTAAGAAGGATAATAAATTATCACCAAAGTATTATGGTCCGTACAAGGTGTTGCAAAAGATTGGTACTATGGTATACAAATTGGAGCTTCCTGCAGCTTCTCGATTGCGCCTAGTTTTCCATGTTTCATGTTTAAAGAAGGTTATAGGCGACAAGCTCCCAGTTCAAACAATATTGCCAGAACTTGACGAGGAAGGAAAAATTATATTGGAATCGGAAGCAGTCACAGAAATAAGAACTCGACAGCTACGAAATCGATCAATTTCGGAGTATCTTATCAAGTGGAAGAACTTATCCGCTGAAGATTCCACACGGGAGGATGAAAATTTTATACAGAAGCTTCCAGAACTACTCAAGCGTTGAGGACAACACTTTTTTGAAGGAGAGGGGCATGTTGGGTCTCTATAATACTAGTGATTACCCCATTACTACTGTAGTTGCATCCCTTATTAATATTGTTGTGCCCCTATTATCCCCATATTGTTATTACTGTGCCCCATAAAATCCCTCTATTGTTATTTTGGTGGCTTTATATTATTATTGTTAGGTCAGCGGGGTTATATTGTGACTCCTTAGACTCCTATATATAGAAACGAAGTTTTTTCATTTGAATCATCCAAGAATTGTTCATTTATGTAATGTAAAGGAGGTTGCCCCCCCGAAGAGGCTGAATTCTAAGGCGTTGATCTATCTTTTCTATCTTTTCTTGAGCTGGTTTCATAACAATGAATACCTTGCTACAGGAGAAAAGATCTCCTCATAGTCAATTCCCTCAACTTAATAGAATCCTTTGGCCACAAATATGGCCTTATAATTCTCTATCCTTTTTTACGCTGCATGCTTAACCTTGAAGATCCATCTCAAACCAACAACTAATCTATCTACCGGTATTGGAACTTCTTCCTAAACATTTTTCTTTACAATGGATTCATATTCCTCGACCATTGCATCAACCCAGACAGGTACTCAACTGCTTCCTCAAAAGAATATGGGTCAGTCTCTAGAAGCTTTCATTAGAGCCATGTAGCCAGTGTACCAATCAAGTGACCTTTTCCTGCGCAAATTTGAGTGAGCCCCCACATTCTCCCTTACATCCTGCACAATTATATCAGCTTCCCTGGTCATTTCACTGCCTTCTCTAGATGGTTATGCTTGAGTGGATGTATCCACTATATACTCCTATACTTGTGGCTACTCCACAAATTCCTGAGGCTCCTCCTTTAGAGCTAAAATCTCCTCTTTTGGTGGGATCTAAAGCTCCCTCTCAAGAAATCACCGCATCGCTTTCTCCTCATCAAAATTTACATCCCTTCGCACAACTGTCATCTTGAGGGATGAAAAGTACACACTGTAGTTGTGTGGATTTTCTGTGTAATCCACAAATACCCCCTGTTATGTTAGGCCCCTATACTACTAGTGTAACCCCTTATTGTTATTAGTACAACCCCCTTATTATATTTTTGTACCCATGTAGTCCCCATATTGTTACTATTGTGCCCCATAGAAGCCCACTATTGTTATTATTGTGCCCTTACATTATTATTGTTATGTCAGCTCTGATTATATTATGACTCCTTAGACTCCTATATATAGAAAGGAGGTCCTATCATTTGTATCATCCAAGAATTGTTCATTTGTGTAATGTAAAGGAGGTTTCCCACTCGAAGAGGCTTATTTCTAAGGCATTCATCTATCTTTTCTATCTTTTTGTGAGCTGGTTTCATAACATTTGGTATCAGAGCTTTGGATTCTAGGGTTTCGCTACTCCAAACAGGTCATCGTGGAATTTTTGCTATAACTTTTTACTATAGCCAGAGCTTTTCGTGGGTCCAAATTTCAGAGCTTTTCGTGCTATATTTGCAGAAATATGATATGAGAAAGTTGGTATTTTTGCAGACCCCTGAATTACATTCCAAACAGGTGACTTGGGGAAAATCGTCATAACTTTCTCTCTGAGCATTGGATTGAAATTTTGTAAGAAGGTACAGAAAGAGGACAGACTGTAGTTTTTTGTATACATTTTTCAGATCCAAAGGTTTAAACAGTGACACGTGGCACATCGCACAAGTTCTCTCTACTGAACTAGTCTATAATCAGGTCACCGTGTGAGATTTGGCATAACTCTTCCTTGGAGAATCCAATTTGGATCAAATTGATAGCACTGGAAAGAGGACACAAAGGGTTACTGCAAGTCGCAATTTCAGAACTGGAAGAACTGAAATTACAGAGTTATAGTCGTTTCAAGATCGAGCTCCTAAAATCAAGAAAAGGCGATATGAGGAACTTTGATGGAAAGGATCCGGTAAATTGGATAATTCATATGAAGCAATATTTTGATCTACATGGTGTACCACTGTTACAAAAGGTATGTATTTCATCTTCATATTTAGAACCAGATCATTTTTTATGGTATAAAGGGATTTGTTCTCATAAACAACTTGTTACGTGGTCAATTTTCACGGAGGAAATGATAACACATTATGAGGATACAAAGAGCAACACCTTCTTTAGAGCAGCACCACAACAATTGGAAAGAGTAAAAGGGCTTTGTTACATAGTGGAAAGTAAAATTATGGCAACAAGGAAGTCTACCCTCACAACTATAATAATGGAAGTGTTGTTTCTCCTAGCCTTCCACAACCTACAAGGGTTGCACCACAACAATTGGAAGAGAAAAGAGAAAAAGGGCTTTGTTACAATTGTGATAGCAAATGCACTAAAGGTCATAATTGTGCTGAGAAGAAATTAATTTACATAGATTATGAAGAAGACGAAGAAAAGGATCAAGAAACATCAAAAGAATATATACACCAGGAACCAACCCCAGAGAAAGAAGAAATGAATCCGACCATATCTTGTAAAGCATTGGCAAGAATTACCACTCCTCAAACTCTCAAGATAGAAGGACATATCAAGAAAAAAAGGTTCAAGAAGTAAAAGATCACATCGAGAAAGAAGAAATGAATCCAACCATATCTTATAATGCATTGGCCAAAGTTACCACTCCTCAAATTATCAAGATAGAAGGACATATCAAGAAGAAAAATGTTCAAGAAGTGAAAGATCACATCGAGCATGAAGAAATGAATCCAACCATATCTTGTAAAGCATTGGAAGAAATTACCACTCCTCAAACTCTCAAGATAGAAAGACATATCAAGAAGAAAAAGGTTTAAGCAGTGAAAGATCACATCGAGCATCAACAACAAGTTCTCCAACTTTTAAAGGATAATGCCACTTTGGTGCAAAATAGAATGAAACAATAGGTAGATCAACATTGTAGTGAAAAATGTTTTGATGTAGGCGATTGGGTATTTTTACTGCTACATCTCAAGCAAGCTATTTATGAGAAGGAAATGTTGGAAATACTACATGCACTTAAGAAATGGCGACCTTACCAAATGGGAAGACACTTCAAAGTAAAAATGGATCATGATAGTCTTAAATACTTTTTAGAACAAATATTATCTATAGAAGAACAGAAAAAATGGATCACAAATATATTGGGATATGAGTTTGACATCATCTATAGAAAAGGGAAGAAAAATTTGTTGCAGATGCACTCTCAAGAAAGGACGAGGATGTGGAAGCATTGTTTTGTGCTATTTCTATTATCCAACTAGATTGGATAAACGAAGCAAGGGATGAATGGAAGAAGGAGGAAGAAGTGTGGCCACTCATTCAAAAGCTGCAGAAGATCCAAATTCAAACAATATTGCCAGAACTAGAAGAGGAAGGAAAAATCATATTTGAACCTAGAGTAGTCACAGAAACAAGAACCCGATAGCTACGGAATCGATCAATTTCAGAGTATCTCTTCAAGTGGAAGAACTTACCCGCTGAAGATTCCACATGGGAGGACAAGAATATTCTACAGAAGCATCAAGAACTACTCAAGCGTTGAGGACAACACTTTTTGAAGGAGAGGGGCATGTTAGGCCCCTATACTACTAGTGTAACCCCTTATTGTTATTAGTACAACCCCCTTATTGTATTTTTGTACCCATGTAGTCCCCATATTGTTACTAATGTGCCCCATAGAAGCCCAATATTGTTATTATTGTGCTCTTACATTATTATTGTTATGTCGGCTCTGATTATATTATGACTCCTTAGACTCCTATATATAGAAAGGAGGTCTTGTCATTTGTATCCTCCAAGAATTGTTCATTTGTGTAATGTAAAGGAGGTTGCCCCCTCGAAGAAGCTTATTTCTAAGGCGTTCATCTATCTTTTCTATATTTTTGTGAGTTGGTTTCATAACATGTTAGCACTCCGTAATTCCTCCAGGCTAAGGAGAGGAACCCAAAGGTAACCACAAACCTCTTTTGGTTGAATGAATCATCTTCTTCAACCTGAGGGGACTTCCTCACTAAGCAGACTCAAAGATAAAAATTTTGAATATGTTTTTTTGAGAGAGACCAATTATGAAAATGTTTGATTTTTGGTATAGGGGTAGTAGAGGGTTCTAGGAAAACACTAGTGATGTGATCATGACCTTCCTGGTCCAATATGATGATGTATCTCCAACCAATTTCATGTACGAAGGCTCAATTAATATGATTTTTAGATTGAATGACAAATTGTAGTATAGTGAAGATGGGGATATCAAGACATTCATCAGAAATAGCAGAATAACTAACAGTTCATTACTGCAACTTAGACAAATGACTATCAAGAAGAAAACACAAAACTGTCAAAGGCATTATTTCATTTGCAAATAGAAATATTTGGCACAACTAGACATGAGCATATAAAATTTATTCAAGTGTAACTGCTCCATACACCTTCAAATCAGTTTAACACGATAACACAACAAGGATAATATATAACTAAGAAGAAACAAAATCTGAAACATCCATACCATAAGTATCTCTGTAAATCCACTAGAATCTCTTCAACATTTAAGCACATGCATTAACATAGATCACAACAACAAACTGCAATAGTTTCCCCAATAATAATGAAAACCATCAACAACCTTTTCCATATGTATTCATCATCTTATATAGTTCATACATAGGATAACATCATGTCTAAATTCAATGCACATTCGATCCAACAGAGGACCGATCTCAAAACTGCAAGGAGGAAAACTATTGTTTTTCCAAATACTTTTCCTCAAAAGCATAAAACATAAAAGTGTTTTTGTCTCTAAAAACAAACTTTGTCCTAAATAGAAAACCAACATATCTCCGAACATGATCAACATGAAGTAAATTAGTAAAAAGCACAAAGTTGTTTTCTGAGTGTGCAAAAGGCTGCGTATCATCCAAACTTTGGGCTTTTGAAACTGGCACGTGGCAGGTTGCTGAGGAGGTGAGTTGGATGCCACACGTTCTCCATGCTAGCCCCTTGAAAACTTGACAGGTGGCTTCCCTCCAGCATGCGTGTAGTAGTGTGGGCATGGACTGCGTAGCAGATTTTTAATGGGCCATATATCCAAAACAATAATACTTGTGTAAAAAATAAATGAGTTTATTGTAGATGATAGTTTTGTGAAGATAAAAGTCTCCCGATTTCTCTAAATTCTTTCCCAGCTTCCTAGAAAATACTCTGCAAAAAATGACTTAAAACAAAGTATCTGTGTAGTCCAAAAAATGGGATTTGAATATGAAATAAAATTCCTCGATCCATGACACATGTGTATAAACTAGAATAGGTTATTGTTATCTGACCTGTTCTTCATAAAAACCTCTTTAAGTTTCTCTAAAATCGGCTCCATTTGGTCAGAAACTGTTTTGAAAAATGGTGACTAAAACAGAGCTTGCGCAAAAAATTCCCACTGTGAATGTGACCTCAATTTCTCATCAAATGCTAGCTGGGAATTGTTCTATGGTATTCTGGAGGGATGATATGTGCTCGAGTTAGGCAGAGTTTGCATGAATGTACAATGGCATGAGGATATGGCAGGATTTTTTTTTTGAATTACCCCCTATCTTTTGTCTTGTAGTGCAATGAAGATTTGAACTAATGAGTTAGAGTGCTCCACTTGATTTGGCATGAGCATAAAGCATGGGAAATCATTAAAGTTGAGAGTATGATGTCTCTTAGGTAATTTGGGGCGGGGAGGGGGGCGGCGTTGCATGTTATACATGAGGATTGCACATGTGATGAGTATAGGGAAGTGGTAGTGGTGTCATGGGGAAATAGGGTAGGAAATAGGGAAACATAGGGTAGATATGAATAGGGTATAATAATTTAAAATACATTTAATGAATATACCTTATGACTATCAGAACTTTATACTGACTCAAATTCATTTCAGATGGTTTTGATCAATGAACACTTGACACATAACCCCTTTTGACTTTGACCTCATGACACCCATTGACTGAGACCCTTCACAACTCTAATGATGTCAAAGAATAACTTTGAGGCTATGACAGTAACAGTAGTCATAGGCTAAACTACTAATCAAAAACTTAAAATGAATGAATAAGGCAGAGACATTTGATGTGAAAAATCATAAGACCCTAACACCCCCACTTCAGTGGTCGGCTCAAGCTTCTTCCTTGATTCTTTTGAGACATTGCAGTAAACATAGGTTCCAAAATTTTTGAAGAGTGACACATCCAACTTCCTCCTCGGGAAGGTCTATTATGGTGTAATCATACCGAGAATTTGATGAGGACTTCGGTTTTGTGAGTAGAATGTTGTGTTGCATGCCTATGCTCACAAATGCAGTGGTAGGACTTGGTCATGCAACATCGCCCTCGATACTCCCACAAGGTGATCTGTAATTGAAACTTGAAGGTATTGAACAAATTGCAAGTGATTTTTTTTTATTATTATGTATTTTGGGTAATGGATCAAGTTACAAAACACATAAACAAATGATTTTTAAGCTTGGTTAACAACCAAATTAGAGACAAAATACCATATCAGAAACACATAACAACAAACATGATAAAGGAGCTCACCCCTCTCTTGGGCTATATCTCCTAGTCCAACTTCCAATGTAGGGCCTCTTTCGTTAAGTGCTCAAATTTGTGTTTATATGGCCTTACAATGATCAAAACACAAAATTGTATCTCCAATGGATCCAAAACTGTCAAACCCCCCATATATATCAATATCTCCCTCCATATTTCTTTCTTTGTCTCTCTATCTCAGCCCTGCTAAAACCATCTGGGTTCTTTCTGCACCTTATTTGGCCAAAAACTAAGAAATTTATGTTTGTTACAAGTTTTTCGCAATTTTCATAGCTAACCATCCTCCAATTCGACACAAACCTGGCTTGAGCGTCCCAAACTAGGAACCGATGCGCAAACCTGGCCCACAATCCCGTTTGACGGGTGCAATTATCGGATATTTAACTTGTCCACTAACCCCAAGTTTCTGAATTTTGTGGTCGTATGGGAGCCACATGCCTAGGGGCTGGGGATAACTGCCCGCCCCTCTCAGTCAGGCCCCCTAACACCTGGCGTATGGTC
This sequence comes from Pinus tabuliformis, assembly GCA_031772625.1. Taxonomy (NCBI): domain Eukaryota; kingdom Viridiplantae; phylum Streptophyta; class Pinopsida; order Pinales; family Pinaceae; genus Pinus; species Pinus tabuliformis. The sequence continues at coordinate 1,843,165,220 of CM062817.1, read as the reverse complement.
TTATTAACGCGCATATGACTGCATTGGGTGCCGAAGATTGTGGGTACGTGATAATTGTCGGAGAACTGGTTATATTGCAGGCCATTGGCCCTGGGGTTGGCCCTTGATGCAAGTGCCTAGGGGTTCCCCCCTCCCAACTCCACCTGTGGTTATGTGAAGGGTTTATGTGACCCAGGGTGAAACTTCCACCTCTCTCCATTCACTCTAGTTGTAGTGTTGAGGTATGTGGGTGGTGACCATGGCTCGGGGTTGGGGCTAAGACCTAGCCTATGGTCTTGGCCCTTTAGTCACACAAAGTAATCTTTTTATAATAGTGAGCTAATTTGATTAAGTTTGGAAAGGGGGGATTTTTTTTTTAAATATAACATTATCATTCACTTCCCAACATTCACGTGGTTCATCAACATCTTCAACAACTTTTCTTCAAAAATTCCATAATTTCTTCATTCGGAAGCCGTTTTCAGAGCCGTTTTCTTGAATCGACCTTTTTTTTCGAGATATTTCCATCGGAACAATTAGTTTCAGCATCCACAAGTTTCAGCATCCACAACTTCAGTTTCTTTTAAAATGGAAAGTCCATGCCTAGTTATTCTTGACAACACCAACTACTTTCAATGGCTATCCTACATGGTGGATTTATTTAGAAGTAAAGGTATTTATAGAATAGCTTCAGGCAAAGAATCTAAACCTCAAGATGAAAATAAGAAAACCAAATGAGAAAATAAGAAAGATTAAGCACATGGGTTGATAGGGATGTCGATTTCTCCAGACCATAGATTCCATATCGCAGAAATTGACACCCTCGATGAAGCAATGAAACAACTCAATAAAGTTTTTGGAATTAAAAATGAAATTAGAGCCCATCAAATAGAAAATATTTCTATCTCATTGATTGAGGCCCATGTTTTGGTTATTGTAGGAATTTACAGGGTAAGTTCCTCAGACAGAACACCAAAGGACACCACTCACAAACATATCACAGATCAATACACCAGTACTTTTGACGTGGTTAAAACCCTCAAAGAGGGAAACAGTCCACGGCCTGAGCCAACGCGACCACTTCATGCAATTTATTAATAAAAGAATGAAATTTTACATAAGCTTCTCTCATGAACAGTTAACCTACAAATGACCCTCCATGCTCTTTAAATAGAGATCATGGACCAATCGGGTGTTAAGTCACGGATCAATTGTCGGTAATACTGAGGAGAGAATGAACCGTCAGATCACTACATATCGTGACCATTAGATTGTAAGTTACAAAATGTACATAGTAAAGAAACACACTTTACCTAACTCTATACTAGACCAAGTTATACTTAACTATTTCCTATGTGTCGGAATACCTTAACATCCCCCCTTAAGAGCAACTTCGGATAGGATTGAAGGATTTACAAATATGACACAATAGGAGAAGGAAGGAGGCACTAGAACCTATCCCCCCTTAGTGACAACTTCCTGAACTCCAACCATAAATCGAAGTTTAGTAAACTTCACCTCTATGAGAGCCTTTGTAAAGATGTCTGCAACTTGATCATCTGTTGAACAACACTTCAAGAACATGGTCGTGAATAAGCTTTCTGATGGAGTGCATGTGCAGTTCAATGTGTTTTCTGCACTGATGTTGCACTGGATCTTTGCATAGTTGAATGGCACTTTGATTATCACACCAAAGTGTAGTCGGATGCTGCTGCTGAAAGCCAAACTTTGACAGGATCTAACGAAGCCACAAGGCTTCCTTACTAGCTTCTACGACACCACGATACTCTGCTTCTGCTGAAGAAAAAGAAATGGCACATTGTTTCTTGCAAGCCCATGTAATAGGTCCTGAACCAAGAGTGAACACATAACCTGCAGTAGACTTCCGATCATTAGGGTCACCAACCCAATCGAAATCAGTGAAACCAACCAATAGAGGAGATGCTTCGGCACTGTAATGAATCCCAAACTGAACTGTACCTCGAACATAACGAAGTATTCTTTTAGCTGCTTTCCAATGACTTTCACGTGGGTTTTGCATAGACCGAGCAACAAGGCCAACAACAAAGGAAAGGTCAGGACAAGTATGGGTTAGATACAAAAGTTTCCTACAAGTTGACGGTATAAGGTAGCATCAACTTCAGGAGAAGTACAAGTGACTGAAAGTTTGACTCCAGATTGAAAGGGAGAAGGGGCTGGCTTATAGTCTTCCATGTGAAAATGGCGTAGAATATCACAGGCATACTTGGACTGGGAAAGGGAAATACCTTCCTTGGATTGCAAGACTTGAAGACCAAGAAAATAATGTAAGTGTCCTAAGTCTGTCATTTCAAACTTTCTTTTAAGGCTAGACTTCACATGGTTTATAAGGTTGGGATCACTACCAGTCAGGATAATATCATCAACATAAAGAACAAGAATGATAAGAGACTTACCCACTTTCTTGGTGTAGACAGTATTGTTAGAATGACACCTAGAAAAGCCATTTTCTAAAAGAAAGTTATCCATTTTGGCATACCAAGCTCGAGGAGCTTGCTTGAGACCATAAAGGGATTTCTTAAGCCGACATACAAGGCTGGAGTCTGTTTGTATAAAGCCAATAGTTTGTTCCATATAGATTTCTTCATGCAAGTCCCCATGCAAGAAGGCAGATTTAACATCCATCTGATGGACTTTCCATTTGAAAGAGGCAGCAAGGGAAAGAACAAGGCAGATAGAGTTCATTTTGACAATAGGGGAGAAGGTTTCAGTGTAGTCAATGCCTTCAACTTGTGAAAAACCCTTAGAAACAAGACGAGCTTTATGTTTATCAACTTTCCCATCTGGTCCATACTTGGTTCTGTAAACCCATTTGCATCTAACAAGTTTTCGTCCCTTTGGTAGAGGAACAAGATCCCATGTATCATTTTCCAATAATGAATGATATTCTTCATTCATAGCTACTTCCCAATCTGGATGGCCTGAAGCTTCTACAAAGGTGTCAGGATCATAATTCATTGAAGCTTGAGCCAGTAAAGAAGAGGCTCTATCAAACTGAGAACGTGTACGTCGCTGATCTGTAGGATCACCGACAAGATCACCTGCTGCATCCCGAGTAGCATGGACCCATTTTGGAAGTTGAGGAGCTGAAGGAGGATCCTGAGAAGGTGGGGGAGTATTTTCATCCTCGCTTTCATCATCTGAAGAAGAAATATTTTCAAAAGTAGAAGAGATAGGGAGAGGTGGCACATCCATCGAACTAGGCTTGTAGGCCAATATATTTTCAGCAAACTTTACATCTCTTCTAATCATAACATTTTTGGAATTAAGTGGAATAAGTCTATATCCTTTGACATCTTCAGAATATCCAACAAAAATACATTTTTCACTCTTAGGTTCTAAGGCTTTATGTTTCTCATCTGGAATATGGGCCCATGCTTCACTTCCAAAAACACGAAAGTGACTTACATATGGTTTAATTGAGCTCCATGCTTCTTCTGGAGTGATATTCTTTAAAAACTTAGTAGGAGTACAATTTATTATGTAATTTGCACAGTTCTGCCCAATAATTAAGACTAAGTCCTTTGGATTGAAGCATACAATTAGCCATTTCCTTTAAGGTGCGATTCTTCCTTTCAGCTACACCATTTTGTTGTGGAGTATATGGAACAGTATGTTGCATTTGAATTCCATTCTCAGTGCAAAAGTTGATGAATTTGTTGTTAACATATTCTCCGCCATTATCAGATCTTAGCTTAAGAATTTGATGTCCAGATTGTTTTTCAACAAAGGCCTTAAAGGCCAAGAACATGTTAAATACTTCACTCTTGAGTTTTAAGAAGTATACCCAAGTGCGTCTGGAGAAATCATCAATGAAAGTTAAGAAATACTTGTAGCCAGAAAATGAAACAACTGGAAGTGGACCACATAAATCACTATGCACAAGCTGTAAAGGGGTTGAGGCATGCCAAGAGGCACATTTTTCAAAACTGTCCTGATGATGTTTTCCGAGTACACATCCAGAACAAACACCATCTCTGCAAGATACCATTGGAAGACCTGTCACCATATTTTCTTTACATAGATTCTGAAGAGAGAGATAGTTTAAGTGACCAAATCGCTCATGCCAAAGTTTGCTCACTTTATTGTTATGAGCAACAAATACTGAGGGAATATTTGATGACCCAAAGTTGTGAAACTTACACAACCTTGTAGAATCATCAACAATGCCAGTAGCTAAAATCTGTCTAGGATCTCTTAGGTCCTTAATTACAACATCGTGAGGTGAAAATTCAATGATTTTACCTTCACCTGAATGAGTTATCTGATATACAGATAGAAGGTTGCAGGATATGGTTGGAACACATAATACATCATTAAATTGACCATTGTCTATATGAACAGTTCTAGCCCCTACAACACTAAGAGATCTATCATCACCAACATATATATTTTTGGTGTTACAATCATTTAAAGAAGAAAAAATGGCTTTGTTTTTGGCCATGTGATAAGAAGCTCCAGAATCAATGAGCCACTCATGAGAATGAGAGGAAGAAGATACATTTAGTGCATAGCCAGACCGAGATGCTTGACAACCATATGCAGAAAGTGCCATTCCTGAAGATGAAGTTGAAGTTGAAGAGTGCTCCAAATGGATGTTATGATTCTTCATTGTTGCTTCCAAGGCTTCCATCTTCTTAAAGCATTTGGATTCTAAGTGGCCATCTCGATTACAAAAGTTGCAATGTCTATCGGTCTTCTTCCCTTTGTTTTTATTTGTCTTATCATTTTGTTGAAATGATTTTTCAATTTGTGGCTGAAATTGCTTAGGACCCTTGTTTGGTTTAGGACCATTCCTTTTAGGATACAACTTCTTAGGATTCTTTGAATTTGGTTGCTGCTGGGCGGCTAACGCTTTCTTAGAAGAGTTTCCAAGATGAAGAAGACCAAGGTGTAAGAGTTTTTCTTGTTCTCTTATTAAAGAATCACAAAAAGAATCAAAGGAAGGGGACTTGTAGTCTTGTCCTTGAGAAATGAAGGCTTCTCTTGTAGAATGGAAGGTGGAAACAAACACAGAGTAGGCTGGTCCCAACTTAGTAAGAATGGAATAGATAAGGTTACTATCTTCTTTCTTAACCTTAACACCTTCCAAGAGAAGTCTAAGGGTCTTGAACTTGGACAAAAAATCTTCAATGTAAGAAAAATTATTGGGGTCCAATGTAAGCAATTCATTTTCAAGTTGATGGGCTCTAAGTTCATTTTTGATTCCAAAAACTTTAGTAATCTGTTTCAATGCTTCATCAGGAGTATCAAGTTCTGCAATATGGAATCTAAGATCTGGAGAAATAGACATCCCTATCAACCCACGTGCTTGATCTTGCCTATTTTCCCATTTAGCTACCTTATCTTCATCTTTCGGTTTGGTTTCTTGGACTGACACTATTCTGTAGAGACCTTTACTTCTAAGTAAATCCACAATGTAGGACCACCATTGGAAGTAGTTGGTGCTGTCAAGAATAACTTGGCATGGACTTTCCATTTTTACAGAAATTGAAGCTATAGATGCTGAAACTAAGTGTTCCAATGGAAAGATCTCGAAAAATTAGGCTGTTTAAAAAAAAAAGGGTTCTAAAAACGGCTTCCGGATGAAGAAGTTATGGTTTTTTGAAGAAAATTTGATGAAGATGCTGACGAAGTGCGGGAATGTGCGGAAATTAAAAATCCGCCCCCACAAAAAGGAGACTTGAACTCAAGACCTCTACTCTCATAAATTAGCTTTGGACCAAGTGAGCTATACAAAAAGTTTGAGAGAGAGAGAGGGGGGGGGGGGCTGAAGCTTTGGGTTGCGTGCTTGCTTTGAGAAAGCTCTTTTTCCCTACAAAACAAAAAACACAAAACCCAACACAGACATGAAAAAAATGAACCTTGTGGCTCGAAGTTAGCTTTAGCCGGAAACTAAATATTTTTCTCAATGTTTCTGATTTTCCGAGATCACACTAAGGCGTAGAGGAAAAGAGCATACGCATGAGAAAAATCCTTCCTTTCTGTTTCTGATTTGCCCAGATAGCACAGAGTTGCGGGCAAAGAGCATACGTAGAAACGAAAGGTATATATCCGATAATAAAAAAGGCTAAATAAACCAAAACCGAAATAAACAGAGAGAAAATAACTGTAAACTGCAAATAAACACTGTATACCTCCAGATCTTAAAAATGACGTAGCTAGGGCTACCGGAAACCTTTTCGCGTGAAACGAAAGGGGTTCCTCACTGGAACAGATGCTCCAACACAATAGAGCAGTCCTCTCGGCCCGAAATCAGTCAGAAACAGTAGATCTAGGAAACGGTAGTCGGATGCAGTTATACCGGATTCAGATTTGGATCACCAACGGACGCGGCCCTCAAATAGGTCTGATACCATGTAGGAATTTATAGGGTAAGTTCCTCAGATAGAACACCAAAGGAAACTGCTCACAAACATATCACAAATCAATACACCTGTACTTTTGACGTGGTTAAAACCCTCAAAGAGGGAAATAGTCCACGGCCTGAGCCAACGCGGCCACTTCAGGCAATTTATTAATAAAAGAATGAAATTTTACATAAGCTTCTCTCATGAACAGTTAACCTAAAAATGACCTTCCATGCTCTTTAAATAGAGATCATGGACCAATCAGGTGTTAAGCCACGGATCAAGTTTCGGTAATACCGAGGAGAGAATGAACCGTGGATCACTACATATCGTGACCATCGATTTGTAAGTTTCAAAATGTACATAGTAAAGAAACACACTTTACCTAACTCTATACTAGACCAAGTTATACTTAACTATTTCCTATGTGTTGTAATATCCTAACAGTTATAAGTGTCTTATCTGTCTCTTAATGTAATGGGTATGAAAAGACCCATGTTGTAGTCATTGTAATATTCAATCATGTATGGGCTATTGGGATCAAGTCATGGTATGTAATCCCATTTTGGGACATTGATGTAAAATATGGTTAAAAAATGTAACCCCATTATGTTGGGTGATTTATGTAATGGTTCATGAGTCCTTGGTGATAGGAAAGGTCATAATTGGTTGAGTTATAAATTATTGTACTTCATTTAATATATTTAGAAAGTTCAACATATGCATAATGGGAGCATGGTCAGTATGAAATTTTCATATTCAACAGAGAAAAACTACAACGATCCACTCTACAGTGGTGGAGAGAAGCCTTCATTTAGTATTGATCATCCCTTTTCCCTTGATGTCAAAGGGGGAGAGAAGCTGGGTGTTTGGAGAAGAATACTAGGAGAAGCTTGGTAATAATTATTGGTATTTGCAGGTGTTTACAGGTGGTGACCAAACACCAAAGTGGTTTCCATCAAGTCCACAAGGGGAGATTGTTGGCATTATGGCTAATGTGTTGTCCTTGATGGAAACCTACTTGATTTTGGGTTGTGTCATATTCTTTCCACGACTAGCCACATAGTTAACGGGGGGTTAGAGGGGGGGCTCCATTGCGCCGATTGTGTAGCAGGGGGAGTCACAGGGGGTTTAAGGGGTACAGGTAACCCCACTCTATGGGGTCCGGGGTAGCGCCTCGGAAAATTTTGTTTTTGGACCCTATATTAGGTTGGGCGGACCTATCTATGGTTTTGTGCATGATTTTCACACATGGTTTTGGATGCAATGGTTTTCAGCCCATGTTTTTGGATGCGATGGTTTTTGGTCCATGGTATTGGATGCTTCGGCATGTATAAATATATATTGTAACATTGAAAGGAGCATAATGAAAAATTAAGCTGGTAGTCATGGTTTTGGGATCTAGGGAAAAATCTCTGTGTATATGTGTTTTATGTGTTATGCTCTCCCATTGTTTATTTTCTGTGTTTTAGAATTCATATGCAAGTAATTTATGTACAGGATTAAAACCTACATTTGGTCCTAGAGCTGTTTTTGGCTTCAAGGGGATGCCTTTGTTGTTGAAGGGTTTTGCTCAGGCCTGTGGTAGACCATGTTCAGTGGGAGATCTGCGAGATCAATTCTAGTGGTGAAAGAAGATGGCAAGCAATGGAAAGATAGAGATCGAGAAATTTAATGGTCAAAGTTTTGAGTTGTGGAAACTCAATATGGAGGATCTGTTGGTGGATAAAGATCAGTGGATCGTGGTAGATCCGAGTACTAAACCAACAAGAGTGTCTGATGAAGAATGGAAGAAGTTGGATTAGAAGGCAAAGAGCACAATACGATTGTGTGTCTCAGATTCAGTATTGCTGAATGTATCAGGGGAAGCTACGTGAAGGTTTTGTGGGAAAAGTTAGGGGATTTATACCAATCTAAGTCTCTGGTAAATAAACTGTTCCTACGGAAAAAGCTGTAACCTGAGGATAAAAGATGGAGACTCGGTGACATAGCATCTGAATGCATTTAATACTGTGGTAAGTCAGTTATCATCTATTGATATTAAAATTTCAGATGAAGATAAGTGCATCAGTTTGTTGTGTTCTCTACCAGATTCGTGGGATAGTCTGGTTATTGCAATAGGTAGCAATGCAACTACCTTGCATTTTGATGAAATAGTCTCATCCTTGCTGACAAAGGAGATGAGACAGGAAAATATGGAGAGCCAGAATGGTGATGCCTTGTCTGTACGAGGACGGTCCCAGAACAAAAACAAAAATAAGTCATCGATTGGGAGATATAAATCTAGAGGGAGATCTAAATCTCCAGGAAAACCTGTAAAGGTGGTGTGCTGGAAATGCGGAAAGGAAGGGCACTACAAAAGGGATTGTAAATCTAAAGCTCCTAATAAAGGAAAGGGGTCTGATGATGCTCCTTCTGTAGAGGCGAAAACCACCTCAGATGAAGGTGGGGATGTGTACTTGGCTTCTTCAAGTACACATGTAGATCATGAGGCATGGTTGATTGACTCAGGTGCATCCTTTCACTTCACTACCCATAGAGAATGGTTTTGCGAGTGAGAAATACGATGGTGGTGATGTCTTCTTGGGGGATGATAGGAAGGCTAGAATCGTTGGTCGTGGAAAAGTAAAGTTTAAGTTGCAAGGTGGAAGGGTTAGAACACTTCTAGGTGTTTTGCATATTCCTGCGTTAGCCAAAAATATGATTTCTGTAAGCAAGCTAGATGATGCAGGTGTAAAAACAATGTTCGAGAAAGATACTTGCAATATGGTTCGGGGAGCACTGGTATTGATGCGGGTAGTTTGGATTGGAACTCTGTACAAGTTGCAAGGTAGCACTGTTGTTGATGGGTGCAACAGCTCTGTGGTTCCTGAAAGTGGAGCAGAAAATTTGGTTGTCTCAGAGAGAAGACCATGCTGTGGCAACAAAGGCTTGGACATATTGGAGAGAAGGGCCTTCGAATACTTCATGGTAAAGGTATGGTATAAGGTATGAATAATAGCTCTCTGGATTTTGATTTCTGTGAAAATTGTGTTTATGGGAAGTAGAATCGGGTCATTAGAACTTGTGCACAATGATGTGTTTGGACCTGTGAAGGATCCATCACTAGGTAAGTTTGTATACTACGTACAACTTATAGATGAATTCTCAAGGAATACATGGATATATTTCCTTAAGAAGAAATCTGAAGTCTTTGACAGGTTTAAATAATTTAAGGCTCTAGTGGAAAACCAGACAGAGAAGAAGATAAAGGTGTTGAGGATAGATAATGGTGGAGAGTTTTGCAGTAAGGAATTTGAAGAATTTTGTAAGAAGTGTGGTATAGCACGACATAAGAATACTCCATACACACCTGAGAAAAATTGAGTTGCAGAAAGAATGAACAAGACGTTGATGGAAAGGGCAAGAAGCATGCTCAGTGGTGCCAGGTTAGGACAGGACTTCTAGGCAGAGGCGGTGGAGACAACATGTTACCTAGTCAAAAGATCAAGTTCATCAGCGTTGGAGGATCAGACTCCAGAAGAGCTATGGACTGGTAAGAAACCCTCTCTTTCACATCTGAGGGTATTTGGATGTGATGCATATGTACATGTTACAAAGGAGAAACGAACCAACTTGGATAGTAAATCTGAAAAGTGCATCTTTATTGGGTATAAGGATGGTTTAAAGGGTTATAAGCTTTGGAATCCAGTAACAAGGAGGGTTGTGTACAACTGAGATGTGGTGTTTAGAGAGGTAAAAAATGTTATTAAACATGAAGTCCAACCAAAGGAACCTGAGAAGATAGAGTTTGAGCTTAAGGAGGAAGAATTAGACTCTATAACAGAGGAGGAAACAAAAGATTAAGAGCCACAAACTATGGGTGTGAGAAGATCAGTTCGAGAAAGAAGACAGCCAGAAAGGTATAGTCCATCTAGTTTCTGTTCAAATTTTGCTTTATCTCTTATTGATGATGATCCCATAACTGTGAAGGAAGTAGTAGGTTCAGAGGATGGCACACTCTGGAAAGAGGCCATGGTTAATAAAATGACATCTTTTCACAAAAATGAGGCTTGAGATCTGGTGGAGTTACCGGCTGGAAGGACACCCATTGGCAGCAAATGGGTGTTCAAGAAGAAGATAAATGTAGAATGAAAGGTGGAGAAATACAAAACTTGGTTGGTAGAAAAAGGTTATTTCCAGGTGCTAGGAACTGAATTTGGTGATATTTTTTCTCCTATTGCCAAGGTAGTTTCTATTAGATTACTTTTATCTGTTGCTGCTGCTTTTGATTTTGAGATAGAACAGATGGATGTGAATACAAAATTTCTTCAGAGGGATCTGGAAGAGGAGATCTACATGAAGCAACCTGAAGGCTTTGCGGTGAAGGGTAAGAAAGAACTGGTATGCAAGTTAAAAAAGTCTCTGTATGGGTTAAAACAATCACCAAGGATGTGGTATTAGAAATTTGATACATTTATATGAGGACTTGGCTTCACCAGAAGCAAAGCAAATCACTCTGTGTATTTTAAATTAATTGGTGACCATGTTATTTATCTGGTCTTTTATGTGGATGATATGTTGCTGGTTGGAAATGACAAAGAAATTATCCAGGATTTGAAGACCCAATTGTCCTCCAAATTCGACATGAAATATCTTGGTGTTATAAACTATATTTTGGGCATGGAAATTAAAAGAGATCCGGCAAAGAGGAAGCTATAGTTAAACCAGAGGAAGTATGTCGAGACAATACTAAATCTGAAAAGTGCATCTTTATTGGGTATAAGGATGGTTTAAAGGGTTATAAACTTTGGAACCCAGTAACAAGGAAGGTTGTGTACAACTGAGATGTGGTGTTTAGAGAGGTAAAAAATGTTATTAAACATGAAGTCCAACCAAAGGAACCTGATAAGATAGATTTTGAGCTTAAGGAGGAAGAATCAGACTCTACAATAGAGGAGGAAATAGAAGATGAAGAGCCACAAAATCCGGGTGTGAGAAGATCAGTTCGAGAAAGAAGGCAGCCAGAAAGGTATAGTCCATCTGATTTCTGTTCAAATTTTGCTTTATCTGTTACTGATGATGATCCCAGAACTGTGAAGGAAGCAGTAGATTCAGAAGATGGCAAACTCTGGAAAGAGGCCATGGTTAATGAAATGGCATCTTTGCACAAAAATGAGGCTTGGGATCTGGTGGAGTTACCGGCTGGAAGGACACCCATTGACAACAAATAGGTGTTTAAGAAGAAGATAAATGCAGAAGGAAAGGTGGAGAAATAAAAAGCTTGGTTGGTAGCAAAAGGTTATTCCCAGGTGCCAAGAGTTGATTTTGGTGATATTTTTTCTCCTATTTCCAAGATAGCTTCTATTAGATTACTTTTATTTGTTGCTACTGCTTTTGATTTTGACGTAGAATAGATGGATGTGAATACAACATTTTTTCAGAGGGATCTGGAAGAGGAAATCTACATGAAGCAACCTGAAGTCTTTGCGGTGAAGGGTAAAAAAGAATTGGTATGCAAGTTAAAGAAGTCTTTGTATGGGTTAAAACAATCACCAAGGATGTGGTATTAGAAATTTGATACATTTATACGAGGACTTGGCTTCACCAGAATCCAAGCAAATCACTGTGTGTATTTTAAATTAATTGGTGAACGTGTCATTTATCTGGTCTTTTATGTGGATGATATGTTGCTGGTTGGAAATGACAAAGAAATTATCCAGGATTTGAAGACCCAATTGTCCTCCAAATTCGACATGAAATATCTTGGTGCTGTAAACTATATTTTGGGCATGGAAATTAAAAGAGATCAGGCAAAGAGGAAGCTCTAGTTAAACCAGAGGAAGTATGTCGAGACAATACTACATAGGTTTAATATGCAGGATAGTAAACCGATGAAGGTTCCTATTCCCGTAGGTGTGAATTTATCTGTTGAATAGTGTCCCAAGACACAAGAAGAGGAAGAGGACATGTCCCGTGTTCCATATGCAAGTGCAGTCGGTAGCCTGATGTATGCAATGGTCTGTACTAGACCAGACATTGCACATGCAGTGGGAGTATTGAGCAGGTTTATGTCAAAATTAGGGAAGGAGCACTAGAGAACAATGAAGCGGGTTTTCAGGTATTTGCGTGGCACTAATGATTATGGTTTGTGCTACCAAGGAAGACCAGGATTGGACAAAGTGTTGGATACTCGTGACTTTGTTGATGCAGATTGGGTTGGAGATCTAGATCAGGAAAGATCTACAAGTGGGTATGTGTTTAACCTATTTGGAGGTGTAGTCAGTTGGATGAGTAAGAAACAATCTGTAGTGGCACTATCAACTACAGAGGTAGAATACATGGAAACCACCCATGCAAGCAAGGATGCAGTTTGGTTGCAGAGATTGTGTTCAAGTATGTGGTTAGTACAGGGAGCTATAAGGATAGACTGTGATAGCCAAAGTGCAATTTTATTGGCAAAGAACCCTGCATATCATTCAAAGACCAAGCACATTGATGTTCAATATCACTTTGTGAGGGATATTATAGAAGACAAAAGGGTGTTGCTGGTAAAGGTGGACACTTTGAAGAATACTGCAGATGCATTGACAAAATCTGTGAGCTTTGAGAAGTTCTCTTGGTTTAGAGAAATAATGTGTGTTGCAGGGCTGGATAAATGACTAAGCTCTCTTGTGGCCCCTTGTGGGAAGAAAACAACAAGTGGAAGAATTTTGGGTTCTGTTATATTCATTCCACAACTAGCCCATGTAGTTAACCGAGGGGTTAGAGGGGGGGGGGGGGGGGGGGCAGAGCCCCCCCCTTTGTTGCGTCGATTGCGTAGCGGGGGGAGTCACATGGGGTTTGAGGGGTGCAGGTAACCCCAGTCTATGGGGTTTGGGGCAACGCCCCAGGAAATTTTGTTTTTGGATCCTATATTAGGTTGGGCAGACCTACCTATGGTTTTGTGCCTAATTTTCGCACATGGTTTTGGACGCGATGGTTTTCGGTCCATGGTTTTTGGACGCGATGGTTTTCTGTCCATGGTATTGGATGCTTTGGCATGTATAAATATGTATTGTAACATTGAAAGGAACATAATGAAAAATGAAGCTGGTAGTCCTGGTTTTGGGATCCAGGGGAAAATCTCTGTGTATATGTGTTTTGTGTGTTATGCTCTCGCATTGTTTATTTTCTATGTTTTAGAATTCGTATGCAAGTAATTTTTTTACAGGGTTAAAACCTACACTTGATAAAGATATCAACATGATGGTTATGCAGATGCTACAAACGGTACGAACTAGAAAATGATAGATCAAAGATAGATGAATTTTAAACGTGAAGTTTGAGGAATTATAAGCGGACCCTATGAATAAGGTTCACAGACATACGAGGGTCCTACAAGGGAAATTCACGTAGATAATCACAACATGGTAATTTGAATACCATAGGTATTTACTATGGTATTAGCCCTTAGTAATGGAGTGACAATGTTTATTTGATCCTGTCAATGAATACCAACAACATTACCAAGGGATTTATCTATTATAGATGACTTCTCAAGGAATACATGGATATATTTCCTTAAGAAGAAATCTGAAGTCTGTGACAGGTTTAAATAATTTAAGGCTCTAGTGGAAAACTAGACAGAGAAGAAGATAAAGGTGTTGAGGATAGATAACTGTGGAGAGTTTTGCAGTAAGGAATTTGAAGAATTTTGTAAGAAGTGTGGTATAGCACAACAGAAGACTACTCCATACACACCTGAGAAAAATGGAATTGCAGAAAGAATGAACAAGACGTTGATGGAAAGGGACAGAAGCATGCTCAGTGGTGCCAGGTTAGGACAGGAATTCTAGGTAGAGGTGGTGGAGACCACATGTTACCTAGTCAAAAGATCAAGTTCATCAGTGTTGGAGGATCAGACTCCAGAAGAGCTATGGACTGGTAAGAAACCCTCTCTTTCACATCTGAGGGTATTTGGATGTGATGCATATGTACATGTTCCAAAGGAGAAATGAACCAAGTTGGATAGTAAATTTGAAAAGTGCATCTTTATTGGGTATAAGGATGGTTTAAAGGGTTATAAGCTTTGGAACCCAGTAATAAGGAAGGTTGTGTACAACTGAGATGTGGTGTTTAGAGAGGTAAAAAATGTTATTAAACATGAAGTCCAACCAAAGGAACCTGATAAGATAGATTTTGAGCTTAAGGAGGAAGAATCAGACTCTACAATAGAGGAGGAAATAGAAGATGAAGAGCCACAAACTCCTGGTGTGAGAAGATCAGTTCGAGAAAGAAGGCAGCCAGAAAGGTATAGTCCATTTGATTTCTGTTCAAATTTTGCTTTATCTGTTACTGATGATGATCCCAGAACTGTGAAGGAAGCAGTAGATTCAGAAGATGGAAAACTCTGGAAAGAGGCCATGGTTAATGAAATGGCATCTTTGCACAAAAATGAGGCTTGGTATCTGGTGGAGTTACTAGCTGGAAGGACACCCATTGACAACAAACGGGTGTTCAAGAAGAAGATAAATGCAGAAGGAAAGGTGGAGAAATAAAAAGCTTGGTTGGTAGCAAAAGGTTATTCCCAGGTGCCAAGAGTTGATTTTGGTGATATTTTTTCTCCTATTTCCAAGGTAGCTTCTATTAGATTAATTTTATCTGTTGCTGCTGCTTTTGATTTTGACGTAGAATAGATGGATGTAAATACAACATTTCTTCAGAGAGATCTGGAAGAGGAGATCTACATGAAGCAACCTGAAGGCTTTGCGGTGAAGGGTAAGAAAGAATTGGTATGCAAGTTAAAGAAGTCTTTGTATGGGTTAAATCAGTCACCAAGGATGTGGTATTAGAAATTTGATACATTTATACGAGGACTTGGCTTCACCAGAATCCAAGCAAATCACTGTGTGTATTTTAAATTAATTGGTGAACATGTCATTTATCTGGTCTTTTATGTGGATGATATGTTGCTGGTTGGAAATGACAAAGAAATTATCCAGAATTTGAAGACCCAATTGTCCTCCAAATTCGACATGAAATATCTTGGTGCTGTAAACTATATTTTGGGCATGGAAATTAAAAGAGATCAGGCAAAGAGGAAGCTCTAGTTAAACCAGAGGAAGTATGTCGAGACAATACTACATAGGTTTAATATGCAGGATAGTAAACCGATGAAGGTTCCTATTCCTGTAGGTGTGAATTTATCTGTTGAATAATGTCTCAAGACACAAGAAGAGGAAGAGGACATGTCCCGTGTTCCATATGCAAGTGCAGTCGGTAGCCTGATGTATGCAATGGTCTGTATTAGACCAGACATTGCACATGCAGTGGGAGTATTGAGCAGGTTTATGTCAAAACTAGGGAAGGAGCACTAGAGAACAATGAAGCGGGTTTTCAGGTATTTGCGTGGCACTAATGATTATGGTTTGTGCTACCAAGGAAGACCGGGATTGGACATATTGTTGGATACTCGTGACTTTGTTGATGCAAATTGGGTTGGATATCTGGATGAGAGAAGATCTACAAGTGGGTATGTGTTTAACCTATTTGGAGGTGCAGTCAGTTGGATGAGTAAGTGGCACTATCAACTAAAGGCAATACATGAAACCACCCATGCAAGCAAGGAAGCAGTTTGGTTGCAGAGATTGTGTTCAAGTATGTGGTTAGTACAGGGAGCTATAAGGATAGACTGTGATAGCCAAAGTGCAATTTTATTGGCAAAGAACCCTGCATATCATTTAAAGACCAAGCACATTGATGTTCAATATCACTTTGTGAGGGATATTATAGAAGACAAAAGGGTGTTGCTGGTAAAGGTGGACACTTTGAAGAATACTGCAGATGCATTGACAAAATCTGTGAGCTTTGAGAAGTTCTCTTGGTTTAGAGAAATAATGTGTGTTGCAGGGCTAGATAAATGACTAAGCTCTCTTGTGGCCCCTTGTGGGAAGAAAACAACAAGTGGAAGAATTTTGGGTTATGTTATATTCATTCCATGACTAGCCCATGTAGTTAACCGAGGGGCTAGAGGGGGGGGCGAACCCCCCCCCCTTTGTTGCGTCGATTGCGTAGCAAGGGGAGTCACAGGGGGTTTTAGGGGTTTAGGTAACCCCACTCTATGGGGTCTGGGGCAACCCCCCAGGAAATTTTGTTTTTGAATCCTATATTAGGTTGGGCGGACCTACCTATGGTTTTGTGCCTGATTTTCGCACATGGTTTTGGACGCGATGGTTTTCGATCCATGGTTTTTGGACGCGATGGTTTTCTATCTGTTATCACTCAGGTTGTCCTTAAAGCTCCTTAAAGGATACGACCGAGGTAACCACAAACCAATCTTTGGACTGCAGGTCCTAGCCTACCTGCAATCAGAGAGGGCTCTCTCTTTATAATTTAGATTTGTTTTGGGTTTATTTTAGGCTAGTTATGATTTTCTTGGGTTTTGTTTTTATTTTGGTGGGATGGAGGATTCTTTCAAATAGAGTTGGGATGCATAGTGTGAGAAGTTCAAACCATTGGGCATGGAGTCATGGATTAGGCTTGCTGTTGCGTTTTCTTGGTCACAAGAGGAATACAGAGCAGGATAGCTACACATAAAACAATATCTAGCTAGAATAAAGATGGAACGAAGGTCAGTGAATGAAAGGCAACTAAGTAGCTCTCATTATGCTAACAGAGGGAAGGTGAATGAACATTTATATAGGAGCAATCAAGGATTCCTAAGCAAAATTCATATACGAAGGAACTAGTGTAAATATGAGCAAATCAGTATTCATATTCAGGACTAATTCAGAGGAAAACATAGATAAATCACAGAAATTGAGAACAGAATACAATTAAGTGAGCTCTGAACTATTCTTTCTTTCTGCTATTTAGATAGTGAAACAATGATGGCATAAAACATATAAACTGTAAACAGAGATAAGAAACACTTATTGGGCTATGTAGAAGCGTTAGGATTCCATAGTCACTCTTCAGACATTAAAACACAACAGTCAGTTCATCTCCCAAACATTCCAGTGATCTTTGATTATAGAGACTCTTAGAAAATACAATGCAAGTCTAGAGGAAGTTATTGACCAACCAACCCTTTTTTCATAACAGAGGGTGGTTTAAATAGAAAAAATATCTACAAACAACAGAACTGGGATAGATCTCCTCAAATAAATGCCTTTAACCTAATTTGTATAGAAGTAAATGGCAGAAATATCTATCTAACAACTACGCTGGGGCAACTGGCATCTCAAAAATATCTATTACAGCAGATCTTAGGCAGATCTAAGGAAAATGAGTGCTTTAATCTATTTTATCTTGAAGTAAATGCTTAAAACATTTATCTAAGTGCTGCGCTGGGGCAGCTGCCTCAAAAATGGATCAACATCTGTCCTTATGGCTCTGTGCTGGCTCTTTTAGCCATAAGTGTGCTTAAATTCATTCATCTGCGCCTGCAAGTGGTTCTGCTGCCTTAAGTGGCCAAAACTGTGAGTTGGTGAGCCTTTATGGCTCAGAGCTGCTTTATTGACTTTGCTGGGAGGCTCTTTAATGATTTCCTGCTTTGGGTTCAAAGTTTGCATTGAACACCTTCACTGATACACTTTTCCGCATCCTGATACACTTTGGCACTGAATCTAGGCCTTTTCTTACCGCTGATACTCTTTAAACTGTCCCATCGCCCCCTTTCTGCCTTTTAATGCAAAAATAACTGCTGCTAATGTCCTCCGTGGCCTTTGGAATGCTATCGGCGCTGGCCGATCAAAAATGGTACTAAAAATGATGAACAACTGCTAACTGGCGGAAGACTCGATGCTGGAGGCACGCCGAGGCCAAAATCCTGCAATTTGGAGCTATTTCGGGCCTGGAGCGATCAAATATGGACTAAAGAATGCCATGTTTCTTTTGGAGGCAGGGCGGGCATGGGTGCCGAACTGTTTAAACGAAAATGGCCCTTTTTCCCTCTTATAAGGCAAAAAATGTTTTAAACATGAAAATCCATCAAAATTGGGGCGGGAGAGATTACTGTTCACAAGATTGAATGCTGGCCGTTGGATCCGGCGCGGGCCGATCCAACGGCTAGCGCTAAATCGCATCGGGGCGGACCATTGGTCCCAACACAAAACCTTTGAAATGCCGCGGATCCGAAGTGCTTATATGCCCTTTCTTTATGGAGATCAGGTCCGGTCCGTCGGCGATTTCATATCGGCGGATTTTAACAAAATCAATATGCGGACCCGAAATCCTTTAAAACTGCCCTTTAATATTTTTCGGCTCCGCTGGTCGGAGCCATATAGGAGTGATGCGATTAAATATGGGCCATTGATCTCTGGGCCTGAATGGGCGGCTGAGATTAACGCGGCAATTCGCTATCGGCGGGGTCATGGGGTTGCCACATAGAAACGCCGAAACCCATCGGACCCGATAAGTTATACAGGCCCTCTTTATTTTATTTCGGGTCCGACCCATCAGCGGAACCCAAATCGACGATTTTAACAGTGGAATGGGTCCGCGGACCCGAAAACCCTTAACATTGCATTTGATAACTCATTGGCTCCGCCAAATCGGAGCAGTATATGGGGCGATGCGAAGTGGGGGGCCGCGCGACAAGATCTGGGCCGTCAGATCTGGGGCCCGATCCAACGGTCCTGGGTTCGTCGGCGGATCGGCAGTCGGAGGGACCAGGGGGCGGCACACATAGAATCGCCGAAATATGGCGGACCCGAAATCCTTTGCAAGCCCTTTATTATTTTTGAAATCGGGTCAGGCCCGGGCTTTCGGCAATTCAACATAGAGTTAACACATTATATCGCCCGACCTCCGACAGCGATATCGCGTCGGAGGGAGGGCACATGTCTTCGGAGGGTTTCCAAATATGCTTGTTATATGCCACTTCCCCCTCCCGATAGTGATATCGCATCGGAGGGGGACAAAATAGATCCTTTTCTCATCAGAGCATGCATTTTATTAAAATGCAAAGGAAAAATGAATTCGGAGGGGTAGCCTTTGGTGTTTCATATGGATTCTAAGGCATCGGAAGGGGTTCGATAGCCAAAAAAGGGAGAATTTTATCATTTTGTGAAGGTTTTTCATGGTTTTTGTATTCTTATGCCTTGGAAGGAGTCCAAAGGCACTTAGGAGGAAAGTGCTGTGTTTTGAGAGGGTTTAGTGGCCAAAGAGGGTTTCCTGCCTTATAAAGGCAAACCAAGGCCAAAGGGATGATTTTTATACATATGAAGGTAAACTATGCAAAGGAATGAGTCCTTTTGCATTTGGAAGATGGTTAGAGGGGTCAATGAGGGTTCTTGCTGAGTTTCAGATAAACTTAGCAATTCCCGAGGATATATATGGTTATTTTTCAACCAAGGGAAGGGATAAGTATACAGGGGAGTTATATACATAATTTTAGTAGGGGAAGGGGAAATAGATAGGGAGTTACATAATAAAGTTAGTAGTTAATATGATAGTGATGAGAAAAAGCGCTAAGAATGATGTCTTAGGCTATCAATGGGGGAAAATGACTGATAGAAGAAGTGTGAACATTCCTTGAGTGAAGCAGATCTCCACCAAGGCAAATGATGTGGAGAATGATGAATTTAAGAGGTATCAAGCAGATCTTGACCTCTTTTAGGGAAGTTAGTGAGTGATTTGGGGGAGAGGAGGAAGGGGGAAGTTAGACATGCATTTCTTGAAGTCCTCCAACTGAAAAACCGCCTTCAACTTGTGATATGATAGATATAACACTTGACAATATGAAATGGATCACAAGCCATGATTCTGCAACCACAAAGCTACCTACCCGACCTGCTCACCTAACATTTTCTCTTCTTTTTGGTTTGGGTGCACTTGAACTAGCATACCCAACTTTTCACTCTTTCTTCTTGCTATGCTCCTATCTACTTCTACACTTATTTCAGCCAGGGTCTCAGATTAAACTGTTGAGCACCCTTGTTTCTCTACCTATCTACAAATCTGCCAAGATTAAGCTGTTTGGACAGATATTTATTCTCTATATTCTACAACAAGAAATTGAAACCTAGGGAGACCAAGATTAAGCTGTTTGGACCTCCCTTAGCTGAAAACTCATGAAAATGGATCAACTCATCAAAAATGAAACACAACAGTGGCATTTAGACTAGCACACTCTCATGGATACTTCTCTGGCCATTTGTAGCAAATATGGAGCATTGCAGCAAGCAAAGTATGACATATTTGGCATGTAAAAATGTCGATCATGAAAGATGATTAACCTGCTGCAGCAGGAGGCTAACAGTGGCTCCACTTGGGGATGGATTTTCCTTGTGACAAGCCAAGAACAGCAGGTCAGAATGCCTTGATCCTCTGTAGTTGCTGTTAATTGAAAATTTCTTCTGTGCTAACTGCTGAATGACTAGAACTTTAACTTCTGAATGTAGCACTCCTCCTTAACTGAAACACTGTGAAAAATAAAGCATCACCCGCTTCCTTCTGCGTGCTTGATATTGTATACACTTTTGTTTGAGAACTGCCTTGTAAAATAAACACAAAAAGGGAACAAAACTAGAGCTCTTCTTTTCTTGTCTTTGAAAGGGTGCTGAAGTAAACTGAAAATCCTCCTTTCTTTTTGATACTGTTGACTTGAAGACTACAAGCTGCAAACAACTTCTCTTTAACATAAATCACTGTGATATGACAGCGCTGCTCTTGCTGTTTTGCTGAGATTACTGCAGAGACAGAGATTAAAAATAGAGGACTTGCATTGGCTGTGTCTTCAAAAACTTTGTTGCTGCTCCTCTAACAATCAGACTGTTTATACAAAATAAAAACAAAAGTGCTGATATATACAAATATCAATGTATAAAGAGATATTTACAAAGCTGTGTTATGTTCAAAAAAAGGGATCATGATAATGCTTCAGCATACGGCCATTTACAGGGCCTTCTTCAGCAGTGCTGCCCTCTACAACTTTGAGGAAATATGTGTTATTTCCCTGAACAACAGAAATAACAAATGGCCCTCTCCAAAGGAAATCGAATTTTGCATGTTTTCCCTTGTCTTCTCTTCATGAGTCCCACCTTAGAACTTTGTTGCCAACACAGAAATTCTCAGCCTTAGTTTTCTTATCAAACATCCTTTTGAGTTTTTCTTGCATAATTTGAGCTCTGCCATAGACCTGCTCTCTTGTCTGCTGCAAATGGATTGTTTGGTTTATCCTCCTTTGTATATCATTTCGCTCAGCTTGAATCTCTTGCAGCAGCTTGATAATAGGAATGCCCAGTGATGAAGGAAATCTGGCCTCCATGCCATATACTAGCTCATAAGGGCTCATCCCAATGGATTTCTTGGTTGATAATCTGTCTGCCCATAGGGCATTTGTGAGCTTTCTATGCCAGTTCTTCTTGTTTTCTTCTAAGATGTTCTTGATAATACTGATCAGGATCTTGTTAGATGACTCGGCTAAGCCATTACCTTGAGGGTAATAGGCTGTAGAGTGGCCTAAGGTAATGTGAAATTTATGGCAAAAATTGATCATCCTTTTGGATTTGAAAGCAACGGCATTGTCAGTGATGATCTTCTCAGGGCAGCCAAATCTAGACAGGATATTGCACTCAAGGAATTGGATAATGGTGGTGTCATTGGCCTGCCTGCATGGAATGGCTTCAATCCACTTGGTGAAATAGTCGGTGGCAGTTAGAATCCACTTATGCTGGCCTGAGGAAGAGGGATGGATTTCTCCAATGAAGTCAAGACCCCATTGTTGAAAAGGCTTTTCAATTGAGATGGGTTTCAGAGGCAAGGGGAGCAAATTTCTTTTGCCCTCAAAGATTTGGCATTTGTGACATGAGATAGCAAACTTCTTTACATTTGCAAAAAAAGAGGGCCAATAGAAACCAGCCCTTAAAATTTTATCAGCAGTGGACTTCCAATATAGATGTCCTCCACAGTCCCCTGCATGGAATTCTTTCATGACATTATTAGTTTCATTCATGGTCAAACAATTAAGCAATATGCCTTCATGATTCTTCCAAATAAAGCACCATCTAAGACACAAAGTTTCAAAGCCTTCATTCTTAAAAATCTCTTCTTGGTCCTGGACAATCCTGGGGGAGCAAACAGGTTTAACAATACAAAGCATATATCAACATACCATGGGGATTGCAGAAAGGTGTCACTGATCTGTGGAGTCGCCAGCTCCTGTTCATTGTCCAGTTGGTTGATGTCTAAGGCTTGAAAGTTTGTTTCGGACATCAGTTTGGCTAAACCTTGTCCCTTTATTAGCTTGGTTGGTTTTATTTCTATGTCATACTCAAGAATATTAGCAATCCACTTGCCTCTTTTGCCTTCTAATCCTTCTTGGGTTAATATGTCTTTCACAATGGCATTTGGCACATAAGCAATAACATGAGAATATAGGATATAAATCCTAAAATCTTTGATGGCCTTAACCAGGGCATAAGCCTGCTTTTCCATAATTTGGTACTTCAGGGGTGCATCTCTTAAGGCTCGGCTGAAAAAAGCAATTGGCTTTTCATTTCCTTTGTCATCCTTTTGCAATAGGACAACAGCTATGGTATTATCAGATGCAAATGAAAATATGATAAAGTCCCTATCAAATTGAGGACTTGTGAGGACTGGGGCTTGAGTTAAGGCAACTTTGATACTCTCAAATGCTTGCTTGGTTTCAAGAGACCATTTTACCTTGGCATCCTTCTTTAACATGTTGCTCAACAGTCTTATCAGCTCGGCTAGATTTGGGATATATCTCCTTAGGAAATTGATCTTTCCTAAGAATGCTTGCAGCTCTTTTATGTTTCTTGGATATGGGATTTGGAGAATGGCTTGGATCCTTTTCGGATCAATTCTGATCCCGTCTTTTGAAATGATATGTCCAAGTAATTTGCCTTCTTCAAGGCCAAATAAAGACTTCTTGGGGTTCAAGGAAATGCCATATTTCCTACATGTTAGGAACACTTGTCTCAAATGTCTTAGGTGCTCTTGATCAAATTTGGAGAAAGGGGTAAGATCATCAAGATAGACAACCAAGAAATCATGGATTTCCTTGGAAAATGCAATGTCCGTGGCCCTTTGAAAGGTGGCACCTGCGTTCTTTAGGCCGAAAGGCATTTTCACATATTTGAATGTTCCCCACTGTGTGGTAAAGGCTGTCTTGTCTTGGTCATCTGGGTGAACCAGTATTTGATTAAAACCTGAAAAGCCATCTAGCAAAGAGATTCTAGATGACCCCACTACTCTTTGTAGGATGTGGTCCATTTTGGGCAATGGATAGTGGTCTTTAAGGGAGACTTGGTTTAAGTTTCTCAAATCTACACAAAGCCTAATCTCACCTGTTTTCTTTCTTGTGGGAACAAGATTGGATACCCATTCAGAAAATCTAATGGGTGCTATGATACCTGCTTCAAACATTCTTTTCACTTCTTTCTCAATTAAAGGGAGAAGCACAGGATTGATTCTCCTCAGTTTCTGTTTGAAGGGCTTTTGATTTGGCTTTAAGGGAATGGTATGTTGAATAATTGAGGCGTCATAGGACTTCAAGTCCTCATAACTCCAAGCAAATACATATTGGAATTCTTTGAACAAATCAACATATTTGGGCTTTTGATCGGGTGGAAAATATTGAGATAGTTTGATCATTTTGGGATTCTCTGCTGTCCCAATGTTGTGTTCTTCTATGGCAGTGTTTATAGGCTGCATTTTTGGCTTTTTGGGCACATCATTTGCATCAAACATGTCTTCTAGTGGAGTGAGGCCAACCGGGAGAAAATTTTCCTTTAGATCAATGATTTCGGCCTCTCTTTTGGCTATTTCCTCCAAATGCATCTGTTTCAGATCTTCTATGTTTTCTTCATCAAAGATGGTTGGCTGTAGCAATTTTCTAGCTGTTTCAGCTGTTACAGTTTGCTGGATTTGGTTTATTGCTTGCAGTGGATCATCCATAGCATTCATATCAATGTTTAGGCCTGAAAACTCATGCTGTAAGGTAAGAAAATTGTTGATTTGAGCATCATCCTCACAATAATTCCTTTTTGACTCTAGGCAGATTGACTCTTTTACAATAATGACTCTTCCAATGATGACACTTTTACAAATGACTCTTTTACAACTTTACAATGATGACTATTGGCCTTGACACTTCTTCACAATATATAGATGGCTGTCATGTCTTCAAAGGATGTCCCGCTGCAATGATTCCTTTGATTTGATACTTTTTCTCTTGAATTATTGCTTGAAGTTGTACTTGAATCTTCTTCTACCTGCATGCAAAATTTGCCCCGTGAAACCAATCCCAAAACAAAACAAAATACCCTTCAACTTACCTCTGCCTGCAAAACACATGTAAGTGCATAATAATGAATACATACAAATTAAAATTACAATGTGTACCTGAAGCGTGCTTGTCACTTTTTTTGTTAACTTGTTGCAGCAATAGACAAAGACTCCCACTCTTGATATAGGCCTGGACTATATGAAAGACTATATCTAAAACTGACCTGTTACACAACATTTTGTCACTGTCCCTATACTCCTCGTTCCTTGACCCTGGAGGACCTCTACAGTGAACCCTACATGCTTACCCCTCATGAAGAAACCCCCATTTTGTCCCTCTTCATGAGTAGAACAACTCCCTTTTACACCATTTTCCTAAAATCTTCTGTTTTTTCCAGTTTACAAGACCTGTGCTAATGGCCCTTGTCCTCCTCTCACCGATATGCAGGGATTAACATTGTCCATAGTGCTGACAGGAGTGACTAAGCTTTGTTCCAGTCGCGTTGGTCCTCTTATGGAAAGTTTTTTAAATAAAGAGTTGAAGCTTCCAGCTCTAGAAGCTTTGTAATGGAAGTCTGGTAAATCGTTTGGTCGGATGGGATCGGGGATGTCAGTTTGGGCTCCTTTCCCCTATAATGATGGAACTGCTTCAAGAGATAAGACCTTCTCCCATGAGAAGAGGATCCATATCCCATTTGTTCATCCTATATAAACCTCCCTTTTCCCCAAGCACAAGCTAGTGTTAATGTTGGTGTGCTAGTGCTAATTAAGTTTGGAGTAAATAACAAGCTATTCATAGTTGTAGCTCTCTAGTTGTGTGAGGGAGAAGTGTGAATTTGGTTTAGTGTTGAAGCCTAAAGGGAAGAGCCTTAAAATTATTATTATTGAGGCCATCATGGAATGCTAACAGAAGTGTGTGGGAACCTGGTTTTGTCGGAGGAGAACAAAAACATCAAGACAACGGTTGTAATCTCTTCTTGATTTAATATATATGCAACTATCGATTGATTTCCTACATGATTTATCATATTACAATTCATGGCTTAATGTTTCTTGACTTGTTAAGTAGGTTGAATTACAATTGGTCTATTATCGCGGTTGTTATTTGCTGTTGTTTACTTGTTTCAGGTGTTTGAAGAAGGAAGCGAGAGATAACTAGAGCGAGCAAGCAAGGACATCATCAAATGGGATAAGCGTACTAAGAGGTAGGCCCTCTTAATTGGTTCTAACCTAAGGAAATATTCCATTGAATGTATTAGTTGTGGCTAGACCCATTATCGAGCTAGAGGAATATGTTTGTGTCTGCACTTCTAATTTTACTTCACCACAAATTGGCGACCATACTGGGGAGCCAATCCTTCTGTTTATCTTAGATTTCATGATTTCGTGTGAAATTTTCTAGTTCCACTTTTTCCCTTTGGTTTTGTTTATTTTCTCCTGCTTACTGGTCTGAGTTTGGAATTCATAGTAGTAGATTTGGTTCCTGTTTCAATTTTTTTTTTGGCTCCCTAGCTCAGCGCGCTTAATTCGCTAACAGTTGTGCCGATCAACGTGATATGCTGAGAAACAGTTGCGTCGACTAGCCTCTGGCGCTTGTTGTCAGTTAGGCAGTCGCGTCGATCCTTGTAAGTGAAGATTAAGGTTTGTCCCCAATCTTGGCCAGTGTGTTTTTCTCTCATGATTTCGACCCCGTAAGCCTTTTAGACTATTTTCTCCCTAAGTAGAAAGCTGCTTTTCATTTGGTTTTGTTTGCTTGTTGGCTTATCATATTTCTGCTTAATTTCTTGAGCCATTGGATGGTTAGTGACACTAGGGCATCTACATTGTCATCCATTCAGCTGATTGTGAACTCAGTGAGTCGAGTCGTAGGTGTACTTACTCCTTGCATTTCGTTTGTGGTCCTTTTTTCAACTTTGACCTCCATCACACAAGTTTGAAAAGTTTTCGTTTGCTTGTTTAAACATTTTTTTTTTTTTTGTTTTGTTTTCTGGCATGGATTACTTTCTTGTCTTGTTGTTGGTAAAGTCGGTACTTCATTACTCTGAATGAGTCTCTCTTTTCATGTTTTCATTTTCTTGAAGAGTTGATTGTCTCGAAATTTTTTTCATTGAAGTGTTATATGCAAAAAATTCATTTCGTTGTTTCATGAAAAGTATGAAATTCTAGTTTGTTGCATCATTAGAGACTAAGATTGCATTGGCATTTGAAAAAAGGAAAAGAACTCTTTTTTCTTTTGAAAGAATGTTAGAAATGTGCTTGTCAGGAAATTAGGAATTGGAATGCAATTTTCATTAGTTTATTTTTTCGAAAAGTGAAGTAGTGAAAGATCATTTTGCTTTCAATTTCTTAGTTGTTTGCATTTGATTGTGTAGTTTCTACCCTCTCTAGTGTAGGCAATTCATCGAATTGAAAGGGTCTTGTCTCATTTAGTTGCATTTAAGGTTTTTCGAGTCGCATTGCTAAGGCCTGAAAAACTGAAACATGACTCAAGATAAACTTGAAAATGAATTCAATTAACCTAAGGAACATTTCACATGTAACGATCATATCTAGAAGTTCTAGGCTAGAGACATGTTCCGACGTCTTTAATCCTAGCATCTGTTGTTAGCTTCGGCATTAGACAACGCTAGTACAGTTTTTTGCTCCCCATACCATCGATTATATAACAGGAGACCCCATTAGGCTGCAATCCTTTGTCCTTAGGAATCTGAGTCGTCCACCTTGCAAACATGATACACTGAACACAACATTTGTCGAGATTGCATGCCTGTACTTCTCGATTCGCTGGGAGGTATTCTGTAGTTCACGATTGCCTGGTAATCCTGTTTGCCTAGATCATCCAGAGCAGTCATTTGATCTTTTTGACTCATTAAACTTAAAAGATCATTTGAGAACTTGTCCTTTCAAGGTCATTTCCAATCGAAAGCGATAGAGTCATCTTTTTTTCTTTCTCGACTCTTAAAAAATGAAAGAGCACCAGTCTTTTTATGCATCTTAATAATTGATTGCCCACGATCCGATAACATCATGTTAGTCTTTTCAAAGACCAAATCATGAGTTCCCTTAAAGGAAATTTTAAAGCCTTGAAGTTTATTTGTCTCTTTTCTACTAACTCAGGTAAGGTCATCGTGGCTGAACTATTTGGTTCCCCTAGTTCCTCTTCCTCTCCTCCGTTTGAAAGATTGCCTGAGGAGCCATTTCCTGAGTTACCAGAGTCACTCAAGGACCAAGGTGTTGAAATTGGAATTATTCTGAGCATTCAAACTATGTCATATCGTCCCCCACCTACCTTCGATACTGGGTCATCTATTGATCTTGGCCTGGAATCTCTCGACAATCCCGTTCAAGCTCCTAAGAATTCGCCAACCATTGACAGTCAGCTCAGACTGGTTATCTATCCTCCGAATACTATGTTTGACCTTATTGTGATATCACTGCAGCGTCCTTATAGTCTGTACGACAATCCGGGTGTTACTTTGGAACTATCCCCTCATACTTCTTCGACCATTCGTCATCGTTTGTTCCTGGATATGGAACCTGAAGGCGATGCTCCAATCACCTCTCTGGAGGAGTCAAAAGTTTCTACTCCACATGCTGTCGAGGAGGAAGAAAATCCTTTTCCTCCTAAAGGTTTCCCCTATACAGGGGGTAATATTTCGAGTTTTCCACCTAACTATGTGTCTTTGGCACAGTTGGTTTCAGGTACACCTAGTGCCTCATCACTTTACCATAACCCTATTTGGGCATCAGGCGCCATGCCTGCTCCAGGTCCATTCATTGCGAACACGACCTCCCAATAGGCTATTACCTCAGTCCTAGTGCAACCCACCATTCTGAACCCCCTTGTATTGTCAGTCCCAGTCACCCATCTAGTTCAGCTGATGGTTTCGAAGAATGTCTCTGTCAGTTCCTCCATCTGTCTGGTGAGTGGCCAAGCTGTGCCATCAGCTTGGGGGCAAAACATGTATTTTTCTATGGTGTCAGGCACCATAAATGTGAGTGGCTCACAAGCTTACATGCTTGGTCTGGATTAGCCTTCTTCTAGTGTTATTCACAACCCTGCTAATCCTACTGGATCAAGCAATTTCAAGTACCAATAGGTTCAAAATCCTGTTGGTCCATCTTGGTCGAGTAATGTCTAGTATTACTGGCCCTTTGAGGCTCAGGTCCAATACCAAACTCCTTCCGTTCCATATGTTTCTCAAGGAATGGTTAATAAACCTTACACACTTCAGTCTGGGCAGTACATTCAGCCTGGCTCATCCACCTTCCAGGGTGGCTATGGCCAGATTCAGTTCGGAAATTTTTTGGGCACTGTTAAAGTACCTTTGCAACAACAGGGAAACCTCTACAACAATAAGGACAAACTTTGCTACCACGAGGGAAACCTTTGTTGCAGCAAGGGTTGTTTGCTCAATAGCAAGGGAAAATGATCTTGCACCAAGGTCAGTTGCAACAACCGCAGGGTCAACCCTTGTAACAGTTGCAAAAAATTATGCAGAAGTAGATGCAATATGCTCCACAAAACTCCCAGCCCATGTCCTCGCAAGGCCAACCTCTATAGCCCCAGGGATAAATCTTGCAGCCACAAGGCCAACCCTTGCAGCAACAAAACCAACTCGGGAAGCAGCAACCCTTGTATACATATCAGCAGGGTCAACCCTTGCAAGGGCAAGGCCAGGGTCACGTCCTGTAGTAGCAGGCCCAAAATCCTAAAGTCCTAGGTCAACATGTTCAAAATACTTTTGGTCAAGGGCAGCAGGTACATAATCCCTATGTCTAAGGGAAACTAGTGTATCAAACTTATGCCCAAGGACATCAGGTCCAAAATCCTCTTGTTCAAGGACAACAGGTTCACCACCCGTATGTTCAAGGACAACAGGTCTAGTATCCATATGTCCAAGGTCGATAGGCTCAACAACCTTTTAACCCATATGTTTCTTACCAGCAACCTATGGCTGGATAGTTCCAAGGTATTCAAGGTCAAAATCCTCCCTATGGTCAAGGTAACCCACAATGGGGGCAGTGTTAGATGCCATATGGTCAAAATCCCCCACTGTGGTGCCAAAACCCTTACCAACAGGGATGGGCTCCTTCGTTCAGAATCGCTTACCGACCTCCTATTCATTTTAATACCCAATTGCCATTCTTGGCCACACTCAAGTTTCTAGATGTATCTTGCCTTATGAACATCCAATCCTTCATTCGCCATACTGGTCTCCGTTGCCGTCCAAGATACCAAAAAATTATCCAAAGTTTGATGCGAAAGCAAAAGGAGATCCTCAAGCCCATGTGATGACATATCACCTTTGGTGCTCGTCGAACTCATACATTGACGATTCCATTCATCTCCGTCTTTTCCAATGAACCCTCACAGGTGCTGCAACCAAGTGGTACATCGAGCTTCCTCAAAGTACTTACCATGACTTTAACTCTTTAGTCATGGCTTTCCTCACACATTTTCCGCTGCTGGTTCACTATGAAACTGACACCTATTTTCTCACATCACTTAAGCAAGATACTGCGACACACATCTCCGATCACATCCATGGAGACATAGACGTTGCCTAGAGATTGATGATCATCTTCTCACTGAATGGTTCACTAAATCATTCATGGCCCCAATTTCTTGCGATATAGCTGTGGCTGGATGCGTTACTGAAGAGAAAGCCATTGCTCGTGCCCAGTACTTAGATCTAGTTTACTCTCAGTCTGGCACTTTGTATCAGTTATTAAACGTTGCTTTGCGGCCATCATCTGATCCCGCGGCATAAAAATCACAAGTTGTACCTTCTGCCGATGGAGTTATTGGTTTAGAATCCCAAAACCCTACTAAATCTTCTTCCAAATAGAAGTCGGTCTCAAATGCTTCTCCTAATAGTTCTTTCCAAAATCTGCCTAGCCCTGGTAAAACCTTAGAGGTCCACGCTATCGAGTCTACCGCAACAGACAAATCCTCGAAAGGTAAGAAGAAAGGCAAAGGCAAGGGTAAAGCCGATGCCCCAAAATAGGGTCCTCCCAAATCATCTGCTGGTGAATCTTCACAATGGAAACCTAAGTATCCCTGCCTCATTTGCGAGGAATACCACTACACTAAGGATTTTCCCTGAAGATCTGAAGTTAGTAATTTGCTCAAAGTGACCCCCATTGTCCTCAAAGAGCCATTTCTGTCTCAGCAGACCCAAATGGTAGACCAACCTCAATCATTTTCTTCCTCAATATCTCAAGTGTTCATGATGAGTACGCTTATTAATGTTGCTACTAGATCGAAAGATTAGCAAAACCCTACTCCAACAGCTGGGAAAGAGAAAGAGGCCACCCCTTCTTCTTCTACTCTGATTTCCGGCCCTCTTCATATCAAGCACCTTAACCCTAATTCCAGTATACGGCCACCGTCTTGAGGTGTGCTACATAAATCATTGTATAACCCTAATGCCCGAGCCACTCAGCAATATAATATTGTTGAGGATTTGGTGCCGTCAGCTATGTCGGCTCTCGAGGTGCTCCAAAGCTACCCATCGTAGCGGAAATCTTTGCTTTCAGCTATCGGGGGCATCAATCCCACCGATTCCAACTTGATATGTTTTGATCTATAGAACCATGTTCCATGTCTCCCTCATCAGATTTCCTTTCTCATTCATGTAATCATCAATGAGAAGACCATCCACAGGGCTGCCATCGAAGAAGGTGCTTCCACCTGCATCATGTCAATCACATGCTGGAAGGCTATTGGTTCTCTTGCTTTGAACCAATATTTGAACACTTTGGAAGCTTTTGTTGGGCGTGATTCACAACCCTTTGGTGTCTTACCTAACCTTGCCATTACTCTTGAAGGCAAGACAGTGCAAGTCGAGGTAGAGATTGTTGACGCCAATCATAATTAAAATCTTCTACTCGACTGGAGCTGGACCCATGCTATGCATGCCGTAGCCTACTCCCTATTCCGTGTGATTCGTTTCCCCATCAAAGGAAGATTGTCACTATCGACCAGCTATCCTTTGCCTATTCCTCTTCGGATGGCAATGTTCCATATGTCAAGCACACTGGTGCTCCCTATGAGAGTGTGGGGGTAGGTCCTTTTAAATATTTTTCCTTAATGGGAATTTTTCCGTTCCCACCTCCTCATGTTTCCTTTGTCAAGATGGTCTTAATCAAATATGATCCTTGGGTCATACCTTCACCAGATCTTGTTGATACCTGGGGCAAGGTTATGCGCTTAGTCCCACCAAAGTCAATTACGTGGAAATTGTTTCGGCTTCAAGGTCCACATCCTCTATTCTTCCGTTTCGAAGACCTCTCTCGATACATATTCTCAATCCCCGTGGCTTGGTGCTTTGGAATCGCTTGATCCCTTAGCTGAGGCCTTCCTTGCTGACAAAGGTATCATGGAAGTAATCTCTCTCGAGGAACCACCTTGGATCGATACTCATCTTCGTTCCTTGTTCCTACCTATCCCGATGTTCAAGTCTATGTGTCTTGAGTAGTTTTCTTCATAGTCTCCTATTGATGTGTCAGTTTATCCTAGTATGATCAAGATCTTTCAATTGAGGGCACCTTTATCCCATCATGGCTTCAAGATTTTTCTCCCTCCCTGAGTTTGTACCACTTTCCATTATTGCAATTGGGTTGTCAGCTGACTTATAACCCTCACTTGCCCAGGGGGCATGGGGCAAAGCCTTATATGAGTTCTACTCTATGATTTGGTTGAATCAATGCTTACTCGTCATGACAACGGTAAAACTCCAGTGTTCATTTGTGTTGATTATTACTTGAGTCCTAACATGGACTCTCTCAAAAAGTACTATGCTTAGGTCATCTTGCATGGTTACTTGTAAGAGCCCTATCCTAGGGTCTGCTAATAGATCTATTTCTGAAGAATTTAAATGAAATAAGAGGCAATAGTTTTAGTTACTTACAATACTTTTAGGCAAATAAAATTTTACCATTTACATTCTAATAAAATTTACATGAGTAATCTATGGAGGAATATCCGTACCAGTGGCTGGTGGAGATGCCTTTGTCCTGCTGTGCCTGCTGAATGCTCCTCTTGACGAAACCAATTGGATTTACCTCCCAGTCAACTAGGAAATAATCCCTAGCCCAGGAAACCTCCACAGGTTCCCTAGTCCTCCAAGCCCAAGTCCAACTAGATGTAGTGTGTGTGTCTAAGATGAATGATCCAGACCAAGATGAACAATAGTTCCCTCTTGTCAACAACCTAAGAAACCTCCACAGGTTCCTAAGGTCTCCAAAAATCACAAAAAATCCTAAAATCACAATCAGCCCCCAAAATCATAAGCAAGACCCAACATCCCTTTTCTCCCTTCCCCCTTCCATTTTTATACCCTCCCTCTCTTCTCCATCTCAACCACCTCTCATTAATGTCATTAACTTCTCATCCATCCTTACAATTGACTTCTCTTCTCCCAAGTAAAGCTGGGAGTACATTTGGAAATGTGACATGAATATAAAATTGGGAAATTAATGGCAAAGGACCATGTCTTCTCCCAAGTAAATCTGAAAGTACATTTGGGAATGTGAGATGAATATATATATTGATAATTAAATGGAGAGGACTATGTCTTCTCCCAAGTAAATGTGAGGGTACATTGGGGAATGTGAGATGTAATTAAATGGAGAGGACCATGTCTTCTCCCTAGTAAATGTGAGGGTACATTGGGGAATGTGAGATGAATATATATATTGATAATGAGTTGGATAGGACCATGTCTTCTCCGAAGTAATTGTGAGGGTACATTGGAGAATGTGAGATGTAATTAAACGGAGAGGACCATGTCTTCTCCCTAGTAAATGTGAGGGTGCATTGGGGAATGTGAGAAGAATACATATATTATTTGAATAATGGAAGGAGACCATATCCTACCTAAGATTCAATTTGAGAAGGTAAGTTGTGAATTTGAATAATAGAAATCATGAAATTTGTATTAGACCAATATTTCTCAATATTTTCAGATAACATAAACATTAATAAAATTTGTAGGATAATATTTAAGTGGGGCATTACATACACCCCTCCTTCAGAAAACTTCATCCCGAAGTTAGAATGAAAAGATACAAGGAGTTCGAAAGCATAGCAAATCAGAGAGAGTTATAGCAATAAAATTTGATAAGTCAGACAATGACATTAATTCCCATCAAGAGTCTCCAACTGATCTATATCCCCCTATCCATCCTGACCGACTTTCGTTCCCACCCTATCCGTCCTCTTCTACTTTATCAGTGGCAACGACCATACTAACCACTGATAAAACTGACATGGTGGAAGCGTCGACTATGTCGACCCAACTTCCCCAGCAGGCAACTGGAAATTGTCATCACATGTCTAGGGGAGCATGTCCACTGCTGCCCTCCCATGATTCCAGGTTTTGGAGGATACACGGTGGGAAATATCTCCACCCCTCCTTCAGAACTAGGGTCCACACCCTAATACGGACCACACTAGAAAGCTGGTTGGACTTGTCATCGAATAATCCAGTCAGGTCGTCTTGCCACCTGTCATTTGCATTTTACTCGTGTCATAAGAGTGCATATCAAGTAGATACCAAATGTAGTGGAATAATGTACATTATACCTTTCTCATGAGATGTCTCTTCCTCCCCTCAATGGAAGAGTAGATCTCCGCTATCATATAGTTCTCTCCCCCTGCGGGTTAGCTCTCATTCATGCATTTATATAACAACAAGTCATATAATCATCACATTATTAAGTCTAGTATCCATGTGTCAATCTTGGGATTCTCACTGGAAATAAATCATAAATTCGCTAAGTCATTCATTTAAATAAATCATATCCACTTGAGCTATATATGAACCAAATAATTCTGATAAGTTACACACTAGATAATCCATCACTAAGTGAGTCATACATGTAGGCCATACATCAACCATTTCTATCATCAATATCAAATGATAAATCTATCAATTGATTCATATAAGTAGTTTTATGTGTCAAACCCAATTCATCAATATTACATAATGTTCATAAATAAATAACATGGAACTGCAAAATAGAACCTTAACATAGGTAGCTGTCTAAGTCAAAATAGGAATCACAGATGCTCAAAAAGTGAGGGGTAGTTACGATGCATAGTCTCTACATCCTCCCAGGTAGCAGATCCTAGGCTATACTTGTCACATTGGACCTTAAATTGGTTCGCTGTGTGACGTCTGAGCTGTCGAACCCTACGGTCCAATATGCGTAATGGTTCTACCATTATGGTTCCCATGTCCGAGACCTGCAAGTCCCACCAATCTATTTTGTGAGATTCATCAGAAACATAATGTCATAAAATAGGTACATGAAAAACATCATGAGTTTTATGCAAATGGGGTGGCAGTACAAGATGATAGGAAACTGGTACAATCTTCTCTTTGATCCTAAAAGGTCCTACGAACTGAGGTGACAATTTCGTCCCCTTCCCAAACCGGATGGTGGTTTTGTTGGGCTGGATATGAATAAAAACTTGGTCCCTACTTCATAACTGTGATCAACCCTATGTGAATCAACATAACTCTTCTGTCTATCCTGTGCTTCCTTTAACCTTTTCCGAACTTGCTTTACATGTTCCTCCATTTCTTGAACTAATTCTGGGCCAACTATCACTTGGTCCTCCAACTTTTCCCAACTCAACGGTGTCCTGCAAGGCCTTCCATATAGAGCTTGATAAGGAGGCATCCTGATTGAACTGTGATAACTGTTATTATAGGCAAACTGTACCAAGGGTAAGTACCTTTCCCACTGAGTCGGATTATCCATGACGTACATCCTAAGCATGTCCTCTAGAACCTAGTTTACTCTTTCAGTCTGCCCATCTGTTTCTGGATGATATGCAGTGCTCAGGTTCAAATGAGTCCCTAATGCTGACTGCAAACTTGTCCAAAACATAGATGTAAATCAGGAGTTTCTATCAGAAATGATCTTTGTGGGCAATCCGTGTAGTCGAATAACTTCATTGACAAACACTCGCACCACATCCATAACATCGTAAGTGTCCCTTACTGGGATGAAATGGGCACTTTTGGTCAATTTATCAACTATAACCAATATATCATTGTGCCTCTGGGAAGTGAACGACAAACCCACCACAAAATCCATGGAAATTACTTCCCATTTAGATGTAGGGATGTGATGAGGTTGTAGGAGTCCTGCGGGATGGCGATGATTAGCCTTCACTCACTAACATTCAATACATTTGGTGACGAATTGTATTATGTCATGCTTCATGCCTGCCTAAAAGAAGAGTTTCCTTATGTCTGTATACATCTTCTTTACCCCAGGATGTGCACAATAGAGTGCTCTATGAGACTCTTCGAGGATGGTTTCTCTTATACCCCCTTCCTTAGGTACGTACATTCTCCCTTGGAATCTCAATAGCCCATCTGGTTCAAGGACATATCCTTCAAACTTTGGTTCTATCTGTTTCCCATTTTGGATGGATGAGATGAATTTTAGATACCAACTATCTTCAAAGAGTTTCTCCAATATCCGCTCCCTTAAATTTACCTTTAAGGCTACTAGGGAGAAGGTTCATGGCCTCTTGCTTAGTGCATCCGCCACTACATTCTCCTTTCCCTTGATGTATGAGATTTCAAAATCATACTCACTCATGAATTCGCTCCATCGCCTTTGTCTGGCGTTCAAATCCCTTTGAGTGAAGAGATGCTTCAGGCTTTGATGATCCGTTCTTAACTCAAATCTTCTCCCAATGAGGTAGTGTCTCCATAGCTTCAAGGCTAACATCACTGCTGCCAATTCTAAGTCGTGGGTAGCATATAACTCTTCATGCTTCTTCAATTTTCTAGAAGCGTAAACTATTACCCCACCTTCTTGCATCAATACCGCACCCAATCCTTGCGTCGAAGCATCAGTGCAGACAGTGAAGTCTTTTCTCATGTCTGGTACTTGGAGGATCAGTGCACTATTTAGTAACCTCTTCAACTCTGTGAATGCAATGTCACATTCATTTGTCCATTCATACCTAACCCCCTTTCGCTGTAATGTGGTGATGGGTTTTGCAATCCTTGAAAACCCTTCCACAAACTTGCGATAATACCCAGCTAGCCCCATAAAACTATGCACCTCATGGGAATTTTTTGGTATTGGCCAATACATTATGGTCTTCACCTTTTCTGGGTCAACTGAAATCCCTTCTCCTAAAATGATGTGCCCAAGGCAATGGACTTTCTTCTGAAAGAAGGAACATTTTAACAATTTCCCATACAATTGATTTTCCCTTAAACAAGTCAATACCACCCTTAGGTGCTTTTCATACTCCTTTTCATTCTTGGAATACATAAGAATGTCATCAAGGAAGACTTGCACGAATTGGTCCAAATACTTCCTGAACACACCATTCATGAGGCTCATGAATACTATTGGTGCATTGGTTAAACCAAATGGAACAACTACAAACTCATAGTGCCCAAACTGAGTTCGAAATGCAATTTTTGAGATGTCCTCCTCCTTTCTCCTCAATTGGTGGTACCCAGATCGTAGATCGATTTTTGAGAAGACCGTTACCCCCTTCATTTGATCAAATAAGTCATCTATTCAAGGTATTGGGTACCTATTCTTTATCGTGGATTTGTTTAAGTCTCTACAATCTATGCATAGCCGCAAGGAACCATCCTTCTTCTTGGGAAAAATTGATGGTGCACCCTAAGGTGAAATACTAGGTCTGATCAATCCCAAGTCTAAGAGCTACTTCAAATACATCTGCAACTCACAAAAATTTGGAGTTGTCATCTTATAGGGTGTCTTAGATATTGGTTCTGCACCTGGCTTCAGATCAGTGGTGAAATCAATCTCTCTTACAGGAGGTAATCCAGGCAATTCCTCTGGAAAAACATCCTTGAATTCTGTCAAAACTGGATGTTGATCTAGGGAAGGTCCTTTCTGGTCACTTACATTCTTGACCAAATATAGTTTGCAACCTTGTCTGAGACAACGTTTTACCTTCATCATGGATATGAATCATAGGGACACTCCCCTTTTGATTGCAAAAATCTCAATTGGCCTACCTTCATCATCTAAAAAAATCACCTTCTTCTTGAAATAGTCTACCAAATCTCGATGAACTTCTAGCCAGTCCATCCCAATAATTACATCATACGTCCCCAATGCTGTGATGTATGCCTTCAACTTAGTCATACACACCCCGAGGTTTACCTGACATTGGTCAACACGAGGCCCTACTGCTTGTTTTATTCCAGAAGCCATCTCAACTTGAATAAAGTCATCATGCTCATAGGCTGCCAACCAACATTTTTCTAATGCAACTGGTGAAATGAAACTATCTGTAGCACCATAGTCAAACAAAATTTTAACTTTTACTTTGTTTATCATACCTGAGGTTTCTACCATGACATACTGGTGTTCAACTTGCTAATTGTCAACTGCTGCATAGATTTGGTGGTGGCTACCTGCTCTCCCCATTGGTTCTTTTCCCTCTCTTCTGTTGTTACCGGTTCGAAACTCAGGTAGTCTAGCTGCTAATGAGGTCCTCCGCATCCCCAACAAGTGATGCGTGGTGGACCTTGAACCAAATGTTGTGGAGTTCTTTGGAAAGAGTTTCTTCCCCTGGAACCCCTGCCCCCACTTGCTGCTCCTCGCGTATGACTTTGATTGGTACGCGCCCTTGAAGCTGCACTAGAAACCATTGAAATCCCTACTGTCGGTGTTCTAGGTGTAACCCTGTTTCCATATGGTGGTGGCCTCAAACTTCCTCCCCTTTGGAAGGTACAAGGGGCCTTCCCTATAAACCCTGTTTGACATGGAAAGATGGCCTTGTCTTCACCCTTTAAATCTAAGTGTTATTTGACATAACAGGCATGTTCTATAGCTTCTGCAATTGAGGATGGTTTCCACATCCACACCATTTCCCTAATCTTAGGTCTTAATCCATACATAAAACGATCCGCTTGGTGTTGGTAAGTATCCATGTAGGAGACATACTTAAACAATTCCATAAATCAAATTTCATATTCTTCTACTGTACGACCTCCCTGTAGCAGGGTATGGAAGGCTCCTACCTGCTGTTCTTCATAATACGTTGGCAGGTACTTCTTCCTGAACCTCTCCTCAAATAATTCCCAAGTAACTGTGTCTGGAGTGAGGTGCAGTTGATGCTCCAAGTTACCCCACCAATTCAGAGCACTATCTCTAACTTGGAATATTGCTATTTTGCTTTGGAGTTGGAATTGTAATCCCTTAGTGCAAAACACCTTCCCATCCCTTCTAACTAGGCTTCTGCACACTCGCTGGCACAAACTCCTGCAAACTCTGGGAGCTTAATCTTCTGGAGCTCCCTAGTAATGTCCTCAACTGGAGGTCTTCTATCATAGTCTTTAGATCCCTCGGGGTTCCCTAACCCTGATGAAGGTTGTTCCCCTTCCATTTCATTTGTTTGGCACCCTCTTAAGGTCTCATTAATTACTTCTAGG
The DNA here is from genome assembly GCA_031772625.1 of Pinus tabuliformis. Taxonomy (NCBI): domain Eukaryota; kingdom Viridiplantae; phylum Streptophyta; class Pinopsida; order Pinales; family Pinaceae; genus Pinus; species Pinus tabuliformis. The sequence goes on along the minus strand of CM062817.1, from coordinate 1,843,126,174 downwards.
GAACGCAGGATGACAGTCAATTCTGGTGAAGGTAATGGGTTATTTGAAGGAGGTCCTTGTGAAGACTCTCCGGGCCCTTGGTTCCTTCATGTCCTTACCATTTTGATTTGTTCAAAATCTGCACAATATCTAAGACTTATCAGCGTTATCCCTAACATTTTCTACCACACTCTAGATAGTCCAAAGATAACCCAAGAAATAGATTGATTCAAGTTATGCCAAGATGAAATATTTATAAAGTATGTTGTATCAATCATGTTGAATATCAACTATCCAAAATATTTGTAGTGATCCACATACCCAATGATATGTGCAGCCTCATGCCTAACATATGGGTGAAGGAGGTGCAAACAAAAGAAGACTATCATCCTTAGGCTGAGTGGTAGGAATAGTAGCAAATTCTCTAGGTAATCAATTACAATAACATCATCTTTCAAGACCATGTTCAAGAGAATTACTCAAGAATAGATCAAGTGTCCCCCATAACCCAAGTGGGATGGGTACTACTCTTCATTTTCACTTTTAACCATTCATTTAAAATTTTTCTCTTTCATTTTTCTTTTATTGGAAATCTAGGGTTTGATCAAGTTAAATTTGTGGATTTAGATTGCAAATTTTCAAGTTACTTAGGATAACAGTTTTCAGATCTAAATTAGGCTTGAAATTTTCTCGCAAATCATTTATGTTTTTTTTTTCATGCTCAAAACATTTTAAACACTTGCATTTCCTTTTTGGATATAAAAAGTTAAACTCTAATGTCTTGCAGATCCTTTCACTAGATGGTTGATTGGACTAAACAACACTTATGGGCTAATAATTTCAAGGTCTTAGATCTATCTGACAATCTCTTGTACTACTGGAAAACTCATCAAAATTTAATCCACACATAGGTATATGCTCTATTAGATGTTTCATGACTTTCGTAATTTATGTGCTCAAGAGTCAAAATCATTTGAAGACACTAGACTAATGCAATAAGAACATAAACATTGTGTTAAAGAGTGTAACGAATTATTATTATTATTATTATTTATTTATTTTTTTTATATGGATAACTTGCGGGTTCATCACTATTCCAGACATATAGATGCTCTCTTTGAATTCTTTATGAAAAAATATGCTTGAATAGTAAATAAATGCTAATTTCGCTTAAGAAAATGTCTAAACGAATTGATCACTAACCCTAATGCATCAGATTTGCATTGCTAGAAGGTTTTGAAACAATGACATTTAATTGTTTGGTTTTTTAACCTTTTAAGGGTTTAAAAATGAAATCTTCCATATGTTTGGAACTTGATCATTTTTTGTTACACTTGATTCACATTCTAACACATGAAAAGTTTCAAATTTAAGTTGATCATGGCACACATAACAACTTCAGATTGTTTGAATTCTGTATGACACTTTTCTATTAAAAATGAGACTCTGTAATATACATACATACATGTATATAAAAGACTCTAGTATAACTATCTATTGACACAAACATTCCTTGGGGTTTTTTTTGACAGGGCATGTGAGGGAGACCCTCCTATGTGTGATATTGGAGTCTGGACTGGTCCTTTTCCTCATTCATAACCACACTGTTCATGTTCAGTACGCTTACAGTAGAGGCATAAACAATAACGCAAAGTTCTTGGGCCTATTTGTATCTTTTGGAAGTGATTAAAGCCAAAGGAATAAAAAAGATGCAGGTATTCAATGATTCTCAGCTTCCTATCATATGGCTAACAAACAGATCACATTGTAAAACCTCCACCTATCCTCACTTCTACAGACCATTCAAGAATCACTACAATGATTTGATTGGCTATAGTTCAAGTTCCTGACATAGTATTGTATTTTTTTGTCAAAGACAGAAGAAATATGGATAATATGTTATTCTGTATTTTGTCAGCAATGAAAAGAACGGGGGAAGCTAGAACTGGCTAAGTCAAGCCTTATGAAAAGCTAGAACATGTATACTTCCATTATATGAAATATAAGGATTATTTTCTTTTTGGGAAAAGATAAATACACACACACATATAAATGACAGTTCTATGTATTCTGGAGGAATATAAAGACATGTATAATGAGCACTTCAGGCATGAGACATGAATATTTTGATGTTTTTGATATAAGTTCAATCCTTGTGATAATATTGATATGCGGGAAGCATATATGGTATGCATATTTACTTCTTTTTGGACTTCTCGTATTTTATAATTTTTATACTTTGGGTTCCTTCCTAGCTGAGTGATTACTTAACTTGAGCATGTTCTAAGCTCATGCAAAAGAACTCAATAGCATGGATCAATAAGAATATTTAAAGGCTCTCTATAATTACTGCGTTTGCACTTGCAGAGAATAAAAAGATTCTGTTAAGCTTCACGGTAATCTTTGCAACATTGCTGCATACTACCTTCATACTGATCATGTATGATAAGGAACCCCTTGCACTTGGGCATATGTTGGGCTAAGGAAACCAAGACAATGCACAGTTATGCTCTGTTCTTAACTCTGCCTTCCTAGCATTATAGATCATGGATGGTGGATTCTCTATAAGAGTCAAAGGAAGAATGAATAATGTTTTAAGGATGCGGATAAAAATGTAGAAATTTTGAATAATTTAACACATATTCAACAGAGATTATCCTGATCATGTACTATTGCGTAATACATAGACAATACATAAGCTCCTCTACGTTGATCATCAATATAGTAGCATCAATAACAATAAAACATCAAGAGCATTCACACATTAACATAATATGTAACCCGGGGAAAACATCTCACTAAAAACCCCAACTATATGTATATTAATGATTGAGACCATGTAAAATTACAAAGTACAATGCTTATCACAAGAAATCCAGTACCAGCTCCACCTATTACACACAATACAACTAAGATCTGATCTCCAAATCTATTCCACCGCTTGCCTGCCTCCACTGCTCAATACCTGCTCAAGAATGAATGAGAATGGTTTACCAAACTCGTATTTCACCTCCAAAGAATCACTCACACTATGTAAGACGTGAGCAGAGGCTATAATACTGGGCAAATACATGAGCAAACTCATTGGCATACTCAATCCCTTGATTGTGCAAATCCTCATGCACAACTATAGTCACAACTGATAGCAATATGATCCTCTAACACCTGTCCCTGTTGAACTGAACATGCACTGACATGCAACTGAGTTAATTGATGTATTCTATAGTTGTATTATGAGTTAATAATTAGTTTAACAACTCATCATTAGTCTATTTGCGGTTAGACTAACTACAACTAGTTTAACCAAGTCAAACTGAACACAACTCCATCAACTCCACAATCAACTCCACCAAACTCAACTGATTGAGTTCTAACTGAAGTCATGCATGCAACAACTCAACTGACTCATAAGAAAAGCGTACTTCCTTCTGACAGCTGCATGGGCCACATCTGTAGCTCAAACTGAAGTGCTCCAAGAGAATAAGATCAAGTTTATAGTCCAAATATTATTATGAGACAATAACATTTGACTTTTCTATTTTGGACAGCCAGTCTAAAAATAGACTTTGATCACTCCTGCTGTGATCAATCCTGCTGTGGTCACTCCTACTGTGATCACTCCTGCTGTGGTCACTCCTGGTGTGATCATCCCTTCTGTGGTCACTCCTGCTGTGATCATCCTTGCTGGGATCCAAAAATAGAACTTGCGCCATAATTTTCCTGTGGGCCCACTTAGTGAAGGCGACTCTTTTCACTAAGCTCCATCATCTTGTTGCAATCTCAACACTCCCTCTTGACAAGATATGGATTATCAGCAACCCCTATCCTACCTTGGTGGTATTCGAATTTTCTCCTGGTGAGAGCCTTCGTCAGAATATCAACATCCTGATCCTCCGTTGGAATGTATGAAAGCAACATGATCCTCCGCTACACACAATCTCTGATATGATGGTACCTGATGTCCTTGCTGCCATATACTCGACCTCTTGAGCTCCCTGCCCAATATGCATCCTCCTGTCTGTACCAAGATCCATATCTCGATGTGCCTCTCAAGTAGCGCAATACATGCTTGCCCGCCTTCCAGAAGAGCTTGGTAGGCTTAACCATAGCTTGTGAAAGCTGGTTAACTGCATAGCATATATCGGGTCGTGTATTGACAAAATACATCAGCGACCCCACCAACTGTCGATAAACAGTGGCATCCACTTCTTCTCCCGAAGTGGCATCCTCCTTCCTCCAACCTGCAGGAAGAGGAGTATTAACAGGCTTGCAGCCATGCATGTTGAACTTCTCCAGTATCTCCCGAGCATACTTTCCCTGAGAAACAAACAATCCACCACTGTGCTGCCATATTTCCAATCCTAGGAAATAGTGAAGGAGGCCCAAATCCTTCATCTCAAACTCTGTAGCAAGATGCTTCTTGCATGACAGTATCAACAGCTCATCACCCGTTAGAATCAAATCATCAACATACAGTACAATGATAAGAAACTTACCCTCCACCACAATCTGGTATAGGTTAGGATCCGCCTCGCTCTTAGAGAATCCATGTCCTGTGAAATAGCTGTCTATCCGTGTGTACCAAGCACGTGGTGCTTGCTTAAACCCATACAACGCTCTCTTGAGCCTACACACATCCGACTCGCTGCTGAAGACCTCAAAGCCTTCAGGTTGCTCAATGTACACCTCCTCCTCAATGACTCCGTTGAGGAACGCAGTCTTCACATCCATCTGATGAATGTGCCATCCCATCTGCGCTGAGAGAGCAAGAATCGTCCGTATGGAAGAATACCTTGCGACAGGTGCAAAGGTCTCCTCATAATCGATCCCCTCTATCTGTGAAAAGCCTCGGGCAAAAAATCTTGCCTTGTACTTCTCTACACTCCCGTCAGCTGCCTGCTTAACTTTGTAGATCCATCTCGAACCCACCACTGATTTCCCTTCCGGTCTAGGAACAATCTCCCATGCACTGTTTCTGACAATAGAATCATACTCTTCCACCATGGCGTCTACCCATGCAGGATTCTCCACAGCTTCCTCGAAAGAGGATGGCTCAGTCACAACACACTTGCTCATAAGAGCCATGTATCTAGTGTACTGATCAGGTGACTGTCTCTGCTTGTGTTGGGCTGTAGGTGGTCCTACAACTTTCTCTGCATCTTGAGCCAGTCGCTCAACTTTTGTCAAGCACTTTCGCCCTCTGATGGTTGGCGCTGCATGAGTGGTCTCTTCCACTCCATGAACCTCGTCCTGTGGCTGATCCACATCCTGAAGCTCATCCTTAGGAACTAATAGATCCTCATCTGCATGCAAGTGTAGCTCCCTCTCAAGCGAACACTTCATGGCTTTCTCCTCCTGAAATTTTATATCCCGTCGCACAACAGTTTTACCACTGTCTGGCAAATACACACGATAGTTGTGGGGCGTATCAGTGTACCCCACAAATATCCCAACCTCTGCAGTCGACTCCAACTTCTTCCTGGCATCCTTCATCACATGCATGTAAACGTTAGCACCAAAAATCCTCAAATGAGAAAGATCAGGCTTCTTACCAGAATAAGCCTCCTTGGGTGTACTCATGCCAAGTATCCTATGAGGACAACGGTTCTGCACATAAACTGCTGTATTGCATGCTTCCGCCCACAAGTGAAGGGGTAGGCCCTGATCATGCAACATTGCCCGTGTAGCACCCACAATCGTTCTGTTCTTCTGCTCAGCTACCCCGTTCTGCTGTGGGTTATGGGGAGCTATGAGCTCTCTTCGAATCCCTTTTGCCTTGCAGAAATCCTTGAACTCGTCCGAGATGTATTCACTACCATTATCGTTCCTAAGAGCCTTCACCTTCTTCCCCGACTCCTTCTCGACCAGTGCTTTGAATTCACAGAACTTTGAATATGTCTCGCTCTTCTTTTGCATGAAGAAGATCCAACACTTATGAGAGAAATCATCATCAAAAATCACATAATACCTATGTTTTGCTGTCAAAGCAACTGAGGAAGGTCCACACACGTCTGTGTGAATTCTCTCAAGGATCGTCGTGGCGCGACTATCCTTCTCGTGAAAGGTGGCTTTCACAAACTTCCCCAAAGTACACCCCTTGCACTGATCTGACTGCGCAAGTGTGACTTTAGGAAGCCCTGTAGTGATCTGCTGTAGTATATTCAAGGCTCCATGGTGAAGGTGACCCAATCTCTTGTGCCACAACTTGCCATCATCCCGGCTCACCAATCCTTCTGCCTTGCCTGCCATTGCTACGCATCCATCTACATGCAACTGATAAAGGTTCCTCACTCGAACCCCTATCTTCCGGGTCTCACCAGTTGTCTTGCTGCGTAGGAAGGCCTTTCCCTCATTGAAAACAACATCATACCCCTTGTCTTCTAACATCGCCACTGAGATAAGATTCTTCGTCAATCCTCAAACATGCAAGACTTCCTTCAATACGAAGGGTTTACCAGACTCCCTCTCAAAGGAAATGGTACCGATATCAGTCGCACTGTATCTACCATCATCACCCATCTCGATGTGCACTCCAAGATCTTTGTCCTCCAGATCAGAGAACAAATCTCTATCTCCCGTCATGTGAAAAGATGCACCACTGTCCAAGAACCACACCGATCCCATCACACTTGAAACTAAGCATGTGATCAATGAAAAATCAAGCTCAAATGGTGAGGCTAGAGCCTCTCTTGCTGAAGATCCAACAACCTGCTTGTTCTTCTTCTTCTGCGGACAATTAGTGGCATAGTGTCCGTGCTGGTGACAATGAAAACACTTCACCTTGGACATATCCTGCTTCTTGCCTTTCGCACAGACTGAGAAGCTTTCTTGTTCTTCCCCTTCTTTGCTTTGGCAGCTAAAGCGCAATTCTCTTCATCATCTCCCTTTAACGAAGATCCGTCCCTCGTACTCCGCCTGATCTCATCCTGCACAAGATCTGACCATAGTCTTTCCTATCCTGGCAATTTCTCCCGACCATTGACAGAGTCCTGATAGGAATGGCAACTCTTCGGAAGACCAAGGAGAGCCAAGCTCACCAAGTCCTCATCATTGACAGTAACCCCCACACTTCCCAACTCATCTCGACACTGAGTGAACTTCGTGAGATACTTGGGCATACTGTCACCCTTCTCGTATTTGATGTTTCTGAGTTTATATTTGAGCGCCAGCTTCCTCTGATCGCTCTTGCTTTCGAATAATTCTGTTAATGATTTCCAAATCAAATATGGAGTAACCTTTCCATGGAGACTGGACACAATGTGATCCTTCACGCCCTCCAACAGAATCCTTCGACATTTTGCGGTCTTCTTTTGCCAAGCATCAGCTTGAGTAACATCAGTAGGCTTTGGGACATCCATATCTATGAACTCCTTCAGCCCGTTATCATCCAATACTGCCTCCATCTTGTCCTTCCATGCAATATAGTTTGAGCTGCCCTCAAGAGCATACTCCAATCACAATCCGTTGAAAGACATTGCTGCGTTGCCACCAAGAAAACACTGTTGCAAATTCGAATTCCACTAGCAACCAACTCAACCGCCTCGGATCTAAGATTCGTGAGAACACAATATTTCTCGTACAGAGATTGACTGTATGGGCATTCACCAGATATCGCACCTTCCAAAGGAAGGATGAATCCAGAGGCTACCTGGCCCGATTACAGACTCTGCCTGAAGAAATAGAATGTAAACACTTCCTAAATAGTAGATCTAATGATCAACAGCTCCGATACCATGTAGAAATTTTGAATAATTTAACACATATTCAACAAAGATTATCTTGATCATGTACTATTGCGGAATACATACACAATACATAAGCTCCTCTACGTTGATCATCAATATAGCAACATCAATAACAATAAAACATCAAGAGCATTCACACATTAACACAGTATGTAACCCGGGGAAAGCATCTCGCTAAAAACCCCAACTATATGTATATTAATGATTGAGACCATGTAACATTAAAAAGTACAATGCTTATCACAAGAAATCCAGTACCAGCTCCACCTGTTACACACAATACAGCTAAAATCTGATCTCCAAATCTATTCCACTGCTTGCTTGCCTCCATTGCTCAATACCTGCTCAAGAATGAATGAGAATGGTTTACCAAACTCGTATTTCCCCTCCAAAGAATCACTCACATTGTGTAAGATGTGAGAAGAGGCTATAATACTGGGCAAATACATGAGAAAACTCATTGGCATACTCAATCCCTTGATTGTGCAAATCCTCATGCACAACTATAGTCACAACTGATAGCAATCTGATCCTCTAACACCTGTCCCTGTTGAACTGAACATGCACTGACATGCAATTGAGTTAACTGATGTATTCTATAGTTGTATTATGAGTTAATAATTAGTTTAACAACTCATCATTAGTCTATTTGCAGTTAGACTAACTACAACTAGTTTAACCAAGTCAAACTGAACACAACTCCATCAACTCCACAATCAACTCCACCAAACTCAACTGATTGAGTTCTAACTGAAGTCATGCATGCAACAACTCAATTGAATCATAAGAAAAGTGTACTTCCTTCTGACAGCTGCATGGGCCACATCTGTAGCTCAAACTGAAGTGCTCCAAGAGAATAAGATCAAGTTTATAGTCCAAATATTATTATGAGACAATAATATTTGACTTTTCTATTTTGGACAGCCAGACTAAAAATAGACTTTGATCACTCTTGCTGTGATCACTCCTGCTGTGGTCACTCCTACTGTGATCACTCCTGCTGTGGTCACTCCTGGTGTGATCATCCCTACTGTGGTCACTCCTGGTGTGATCATCCCTGCTGGGATCCAAAAATAGAACTTGCGCCATAATTTTCCTGCGGGCCCACTTAGTGAAGGCGACTCTTTTCACTAAGCTCCATCATCTTGTTGCAATCTCAACAAAAAAAAATTGTGAATCTCAAGGAGATAGAACATAAACCATAGTTGGAACAGGGGCAAGATAAAATCTCAATCTGGTTCAGTATGCAAGCAAGAGCTAGAAAACCTTGAGCATAATATATGTAAAAGGTACTGTATGATAAATCAATTCAAAGTTTAGTGTTCATACCATGTTATTCAATGTACATAGTGCAAATTCTGTAGTGACAGGTCATTTTAAGTGGCATTATTAGGTAGTTAGCTAAACATTCCTCTTCTCACCTAATTTTCCTGAAATTGTTGCAGATCTCAAATGCTTGGGATGATGAACTACAAAATGTAGTTATATTGGGAGCTGGGTCAATCATTCAAACCCCTTTCAAATCTCAATGTCTCCAGGGTGACTGAGAAAACTTGTGAATTAATAATTAGTTTGTACTCAAACTTCTCAAGTTATTATACAAAAATGATTCACTTTTCTATTTTTGTTTGCAGGACCATTATGTATCAGGCACCCAAATATTGAGAATTCAATCCACTCAGCTATAGGAAGTTGTCTTTGATTTTTACAGTGCTCAGGGTGTATCCCTAAATTACACAGTTAAGAAAGATTTCTATCAGTTATAGAAGTTTCGAATTGTGGGTGTATCGAGTTCATTGTCCATGGATAAGTTCATAAGCTAAACCATCAAATATAAATGGTAATTCTAGCCAAATTGAAGATGATACAAAAGGTATCTCACCTTGGGATTGCCTCTACATCATGCTCAGCATTTCAACTGTACCAATTTGAAACTTTAGACTAACTGATTGTATTCGGTGGTGCAAATGAACACCACTTGCACCATACTAGAGAGGTGCAGGCCATTTGTTAACTACGGTTTGCAACTATTAGTGAGTTTATTATATTGTAGAATGCTGAATTCAACAATATTGTATGGTTCCTCCTATTTTAATGGATGTATGAGAACAACTTGTCAAAGTATTGTGACAATGATTGTAGATTTCACAGCTTTGGGAATTTTTAAGTAATGAAAATATTGGATCAAGCAACAGCATTATGACAATTATTAGGAGGATCAGTAAGTTGGTACTTTATTTCATTTCTTTAATATTACATGCACCAGAATTAAGATGCCCTAATGGGGTTGTTGAGCACCAAACTTAAGATGCTCTGATGGGAAAAGACTGTTAACCACAACAACTTAACAGCTACAAGGTCGGAGGTTCAAGCCCTCCTTCTAGCGGTATTTGGGGTTTAGTGGGCTTTGGGTCCAGATTTTGAACCAAAGCTCTGATACCATGTTTAAGAGCCCTATCCTAGGGTCTGCTAACAGATCTATTTCTGAAGAATTTAAATGCAATAAGAGGCAATAGTTTACTTACTTACAAGACTTTTAAACAAATAAAATTTTACCATTTACATTCTAATAAAATTTACATGAGTAATCTATGGAGGAATACCTGTACCGGTGGCTGGTGGAGATGCCTTTGTCCTGCTGCACCTGCTGAACGCTCCTTTTAATGAACCCAACTGGATTTAACTCCTAGCCAACTAGTGTTGACACCTAATCCTCAGCGGTTGGGTGTACCCGGAATGTGAACAGTCATCAAGTAGATGAACTGATCAGTCACATTCCTGTATATAAACAATAGTTACCTAATGAAATATATCAATCAGTTTTTTCTGCCAAGTCTGGAGTTACCCTGGCCTGACATGGTATCAGAGCATAGGTCCCAGATTCCTTTTTTTCTGGTGTGCCTTGTAACTCCTTTGTTCCATACTCTGCCATAACGCATCTGCCTGACCTGAACGTTTGTCTGGCCTGTACGTTTGACTCTTTGCACGCATAAAGATTCCATGCTCCTGCGCAGGCCGATTTCTTCTGCCTAAACAACTTTAATGCCCTTTGCGTGATAACGCTTTGCATACCCATCGAATATCAATGCTTTAGCATTGATCTCTTTGTTTTTACCGTTTGCTGTATATGCATTAAACCTGTGTGAAAGATTGGGATTCGCTAGAACATCACCGTCCGGAGCTGGAAATGTCAAGGACGAGACATTCATCGAGTTACAAGAAGATGTGAGACCCCAAACCATCACAGTATTCGCGCCCTAGCCCGAGAGCCATTGCTCATTTTCTGAGCCCGAGAGCCATTGCTCATCTTCTGAGCCCAAGAGCCATTGCTCATCCTCCGGTTTTTTTTTGTGCTTGTCTGTATAGGAATCCACGCAGACTAAGACATACAACCTATTGCTCATCCTACGGTTGCTATTCCAGGTTCAATCCTTGTGTGAATACCATTGAACGCTGGGATTGACTGTAGCAAACTTGCAGTTGCCTGAAGCAATGGGTATGACGAAAAATTTATATTGGGATTGACTGTAGCATTAATGTATGACATAGAGCTTATGTAGGATGGTTGGTTCAAGAATAGAGAGCAGAGATGTGGCTTATGCTCTCATACCCTGCGTCATTGCTTACTTGTTTGTCTGCGTGAAAGGCTCTAGAAACCGTGGGCAAAGTGATTACAGTAAGGTGGTAGAATCTCCATGTGAAGTTTAAATATTGCAAAATGCGATCAACGTTCAAAGTTAGGGTCAGGAAGGAATTGATAAAACAATTTACAGTCTCTTGTAATGATAGTTTATGACAACATGATTTATCATTTCTGGCCTATTATTTGCGTGACTGTTTAACCTACGTGTCAGCTACGCTTCTCCCTCCCAACTTTGTGTGCATTGTCACAAGAGAATGCCAGCCGCCGAATACAAGAAGAAGCATTGATCCCGGAGTGAATTAACTGTGTGATTCGCCATAGGTCCCATGATCTCTTCCGCCATGGATTTATGATTATGGGCCTGTTTTTCTTTGGCCATCGAATGTTAGTTCTCATTCTGGTTGAGTCTACACAAGTTTCTGAGAAGTGCTGATGAAAGGATTTAAAATCATCAGCCTTTGATTTGAATGCCTATGATACTGCACAGTTTTGTTCATTCAAAGCAGTTGTAATATTGCACAATTTTTTTTTTTATCATTTGAATGGTAATGCTGCTTTGAAAAGTTAAAGCATTAAAGTGATATCGAAGTGAGGAAGTTTTTTTTTTTATCAGCAGAAGTATTTTTTACAGAATGCATTCAATCATCTCTATGGTAGGGATAGTTCTCATTGGCAAGGAGAACTATCCTGAATGGTCCAGGATGATAAAACACACTCTCATCTTCAATGAGTTGTGGAAAGGAGTGTGTGTCGGAGAAGGAGACAATGACCCAGTGCAGCCTACATCAGACAAAGAGCTCGTCATTTGGGAAAACAAGAACAGCAAAGCCTATGCATTAATCGCAGCACCTGTAAATGAAGAAGTAAGTCGCCATATTTCATCATATTCAACTGCCTTTGAAGCTTTACAAAAGTTGAAAGAACTTTATGACTCACATTCTGCACTTGAAGTTGTTCAGCTCATGATTAAACTCTTCACTCTTGAACTGAAAAATAATGATCCTCTTGCTCTTGCATCTGAAGTAAAATCCATAATGCATGATATCAAATCCACTAAGGTTGAGCTGGATATCCCTCTTATTGGTTTTCTCAAGGCACTCTATCCTACTTACTCCAATTATCTTGAGTCTTTACAAGCAAATGGAAATCTTAAAGATATAAACTTTGATTCTCTTGTGAAAAAGTTTGCTGAAAGAGAGAAAGCCTTTGGAAAGAAGACAGTCCCTAAATCTTCTGAAGAGACTGTTTGCCTTGCTCATAAAGAAAAGCATCCTGCTCAAGATTCTACAAGAGGAAGAGGTGGACGAAGAGGAAGAGGAATACATTTCAGAGGTAGGGGGGGCAGACATTCTCAAGGAGAAAAGGCAGATCTGCATTGCATTCGCTGCAAACGAAATGGATCACATGATGCTTCTACATGCAAGCTACCATGGGACAAAATTGAGCAGAAAAGAAACCAGCAGAAAGGTAAAACTGATGATACAGACAAAGGTAAAGCACCTGAATCTGCTCACTATATTGAGGCACAATGCAACATTGGAGTAAATGAAGATTTGTTTAATGCTTCACTTGCTTCTTCGAAAAATGATTGGTTGCTTGATTTAGGAGCAACCTGTCATATGACTCATAGGAAAGATTTTTTGAAGATTTCACTGAAAATGTTGATGGAGCAGTATACTTTGCAGATCAGTCAAAAATCAAGCCATCAAGGCTTGGCACAATCAGTCTTAAACTGCCTGGTCTTCCAGACTTTCTTCTGGATCATGTTCTATATCTCCCATAGCTCAAGAGAAACTTGCTGTCCTTGGTCCACATCCGTCAGCAAGGTCACTCCATTCATATGTTTGATGGCAAGCTTGAGGTAAGAAAAGCATCTGACCACTCACTTGTCATGAGGGGAATAGAAGAAGAAAGACTTCTCAAACTGCAAGGAACCTCTGCTCATGCACAACATTTCTCATATATTTCTCATCATGAAGAAGGTACACTTTCATCAAGTTTATTATGGCATGCTAGATTTGGACATTTAAACTATGACAGTCTCCGCTTATTGAAGAAAAATGGCGTTGTTGGTTTGCCTACAATTCCTAGAAAACATAAGCAATGTGATGCTTGTATTCTAGGAAAGCATAGCAAACAGTGTTTTCATGATTCACATTCAAGAGCACATAGGAAGCTTGAACTCATTCATTCAGATTTATGTGGTCCAATGCCTGTTCCTTCTGCAAATGGAAATAAATATATCATGACATTTATTGATGATTACACCAGAATGTGTTGGGTTTATTTATTGAAGAACAAATCTGATGCTTTTCAAACATTCAAGAATTTTCATAAATGGATTGAAAATGATGCACAATCTCATATTGGGTCTATTCGCACTGATAATGGAAAAGAATATACATCAAATGAATTTGACAACAATCTTCCCCAACATGGAATCAAACATCAAACAACTGTACCTTATAATCCCCAACAGAATGGTGTAGCAGAAAGAATGAATAGAACAATCTTTAATATGGTACGATCCATGCTTTTCTTCAAAAATGTAAAGATAATGTTTTGGGCTGATGCTGTTCTATGTGCTGCATATATAAAGAATAGATGTCCATCTAGTTCTATAAGAAACAAGACTCCTTATGAATTGTGGTATGGACATGTTCCTTCGGTAAAACATCTCAGGATCTTTGGTTCCACCTGTTATGCTTTAATACCAAAGGTACATAGAAACAAACTTGGTGCTAGAAGTCGTAAGTGTTTCTTCCTGGGGTATTCAAACACATCTAAAGCATACCGCCTCTATGATGAACTAAATAAAAAGTTTGTTGTATCTAGAGATGTCATTTTTCTTGAATCATCCAAATCTGACAATGTTGTTGAGCGGCAACTTGATCGCTTGGATAGATTCGCAAAAACAAAATCATTTCAAGAATTTGATAATCAAATTCCACATCTTGAAGGGGGGATTCCTATACTAGAAAAACATGTGGAATCTTCTTCTGAAGAAATTTACTTGGGAGGAGACATTTGTCAAAAGGCATTGCTCTTGACAGTCGAGAGTTGGTGGTCAACGTGGATTCACAGCTTGTCGTCTTTCAACTCAATGGGCAATATTTTGTCAGAAACCCTCAAATATTGAGAATGTATCTCCGTATTCATCTACTAGAAAGACATTTTTATTATATTACATATCATCATATTCCTAGATGCATGAATACATTAACAGATAGATTAGCAAATTATGTGTTGTATAGACATTTACGAAACATGCTAAAAGACAAAACAAACCATTTGTACCATAGTAAGCGAGAAAATACAACATATATATATATATATATATATATATATATATATATATATATATATATATAGATATCTATATATATATGGTGATAATTTTTGATACATCGAAACCCCAAAAATAATACGTGTGTCCAAAATAACATCGACAGCTTGCAGGCCTTATATCCGTGGCACGTAGGCCTCAAAAAATGTAAGTGCTGGACCTAGGAACTAATCAGCATGGCGATCATGGTAGCATGACATGGCTCGCGCAACACGATTCAACAATCAGCAGATACGATTCGACACTCCCACCTTGTGTCTCTGGTACTAGCAAAGCATGTCTCCCACCCAAGCATACTCTGGGATACCACAAGTCAAACCCTTAAAGTTCCTCGTGATCTCCTCCTCGTTGTCACTCCCCTCCTGATAAGGAGCAAAAACATCAATAGGGCAGGTGACACACCTGGCTATTGGCAACATCCCAGTAGGCCGCTCTGGTCCAACGTCTACATTAACAACATAAATGTTATAAGCACATATATACCAAAAATAATTAAAAAATCTCAAAATCTCAAAATCGGGTTTTTACCTTCATCGTCGAAATCCTCTCCATTTGGTAATGGCATGT
Organism: Pinus tabuliformis; assembly: GCA_031772625.1. Lineage (NCBI taxonomy): Eukaryota > Viridiplantae > Streptophyta > Pinopsida > Pinales > Pinaceae > Pinus > Pinus tabuliformis. The sequence continues at coordinate 1,843,110,894 of CM062817.1, read as the reverse complement.
TCAGATCTCCATGGAAGTCAGTGCCACTATATGGCCAGTCCTCCATGACGATCTTCTATCATTGTAGCCATGAAAAGAATGCAAGTCTGTATGACATGTGCTGGCCCCCAGTCATCCTAGGCATCAAACGACTCCAGCGAGCCATCTACGGGTTGCGTGGCATGGGAGGATCTACCTCAGTCAGCTGGTACTAGAACAATGGCACCTATTCCAAGAAAAATGGAAGGAGTACGGATCTGAAGCAAAATCGCTTCAGATTCCCCAACTTAGCTTTGGTCAACTGGAACTTTATGTTGATTTTTATGGCCTATGCCCAGTTGAAGATTGAAGGTTTCGTGCAGTCAATAGCATACAAGAACTTTGACCTATTTGTCTCATGCACTGCTTGGGACCCTACCACTCTGTTGATGGTAAACAAAAGCACTCTCAGTTTCAGATCCTGAATAGTGGAAATCTCAATTTTCCTAGTCTTGGATTTCAGGGCCTCAGGGCAATGTTCAACAAGCAATAAGGATATGCTTGCCCCGATCGGTTGTGGCCAATACAAGTTGACTGGTTCCCCTCTTCGGGACAATCCAGTGATGAAATATACATCTGAAGTTTCCAACTCTAGCTCTTGGTCACCAATGACAAATATTTCCTGATTTATGTCCCAAAGACTAATCAGGTATCAAAGCAAATCATGTTGGGCCCGCATCCCTGGTGTGAGAAAAAATTTGAGGAGCCCACAAGCCCTCAAAAATTCCAGGAAATTTCGATCATTTAGTGCATAGGTGTCCACATCCTCATGTTCCTGTTCTTTCCAATCTACCATTTTCAGTGACTCTTTTCTGCAAAAGCCATTGATTTGAGTCAACAATCATGCTTGGCCCACAAAATTCAAGTTTTAACTATAATTTTGTGAGGAAATAGGCTTTTCCCCTATTCACGGTGTTGGCACACTTGTTTTAACAACAATTGTGCCGACGATGCAATTGGCCGTGTTAATTACCCTCGGCCGGTGCAATTCCGTGCCCGGAAGTTGCGTCGACCAAGGGTGAATTTTTTTTGACAAAACCCCCTCAAAAAACATAAAAATGGTTAAAAATAGGAATACAAGACATGCAAATGGAGCTTAGGACCTTGGCTCTTATCTGTAATTGACGACTCAGTAAAAGACCTCCTAGATCTCCCTCAATCTGCTCCAAAACAATTAGGGAAAAAGTGAGTAAAACGTCTTCACAACGAGGTAAAATGGTAAATGGTAAAAATATATTTACTTTTCTCATTTTTATTCAATTTTTCAAGAAAATATTAGGTTTTTGTAAATATGTTAACCTATTTTTCCTCAAGAACTAGATAATTCACTTTACCTTTTTGCATAGTGACAAGTGATGGATGTTTGACGATGATGACAACTCATGTTTCAACTCTTTTCTCGACTTATTACACTAGTATGAAAAGGTTACCGAGTATTTTTCCCCTTTGACTCGTAAAAGAGAATAAAATGGGGGGTCTGCTTTCAAGCTCTTTTCTGACCCTTTAAAAGAGAAAAGATAGCTGAGCCCTTATCATTTTGAACTCGTTAACGGATGTGAAACATCGTGTACCTAGTATAAGTTTACCCCTTTGTCAGGCTAGGATTCACTATTTATGAAAAAGGTACTCCTTGACTAAAATGGTCAAGCGGTTCTCTCAAGTATTGTTTTCTACCTTTTCAGGCTAGAGAGACACAAACATACGAAAAGGGACCATGTGGAGTTTTCTTTTCTGTGTCTTTTTCAAACTCTCTAAACGTGAAAAATATACCTAGTTACACCTTTTTCGGACTCGTTAAAATATTAAATGACATTGGATTTGTTGTCATGAAAAACATTAGCTTCTCCTTCCTAGGGCTCGTTAAACTTACTAGGTCGGATTCATCTGAAGGATGAACTTACAGTGCAAGCATATGTTATCCCCTTCAAGCTTGCGATTAAAAAATAATTGGGGTACTTGCCAGAAATGGTGGGGGAACATTTGGACATTCAATTAGTTGTGTCAGCAGCTCACTCTTGAACATGACACTTTTTGCTTCGTGTCGGGATGGGATATCATCCTTTGTATTGTTGACCTTCCTAGGTTGGGTTGTTCATTTTTTCTTTCCATTTGATCTCTGACACATCATCATGACCACTGATCTTATGGGTCCAAAAGTTTCCAAACTTCCAATTGTGTCACCGATATGTTCAAGAGTTTTCCTTCTGTAGTTACACTTACCTCTGATTCTCTATATCATCCAAAATCATTTTGCATCCTTTTGTCTCATGTCGATGATGTGGGATACATCATGGCCCTCCTTCGACACAGTCACTTCTTGTCAAATTCAACTCATTATCGGGGAAGTTGACTGAGAGACTCCTTTCTAGTACCTTAGAGCTTGCATGCCCTAATGGCAAGTTCTTCACACTCGACGACAAGTTCATATCATTAGCTTTCGATCGAGAGATTTCATGGGTGTTCGACTTCAGTTCCTCTATTCACATCCCGTGGATTGTGCTGATAGTACCTTGAGGACTATTCTCATTATTGGTGGTTTCTCTCGTGCTTGTTAACAATTTACATCATTGACTGGTAATCACGCGACGTTCTAGCATGTTCAACGTCACCATATCTAATCACATGTTAGAATTTGTACTTTGATTGGATCGTATTGGAGTGCAAGACCCTGGACATAGATCATACAAATCCATGTTGCGAAGTGATGTGACATATTTATGTTGATATGCATGTCTCTTTTAGATGGATGGATGTGACCATACCATGAGCTATCATCCTTCTCATTATTGGATGGCTGCGACCATACCTTGGTTTCATTATGATCCTCTTTAACAGATGGTTGCGCCCATGCTTGGATCCATTTACATGATCATTCTCTGCATGGTTGCATCCATACCATGATTCATGTATCATTTGACAGAGTTTTAAGTTATGTATATGTATCTCTACTTTCTTGCAGGTTTTCTGATGACAGACTATGGTTCCCCGCATTGATTCATAAAGTGTTTCATCCCTCACTCTAGTTCATCCTTCATGCTTTAGGGGGCATATGTTACACAACATTTTGTCAATGTCCCTGTACTCCCCATTCCTTGATACTGGAGGAACTCTACAGTGAACCCTGCATGTGTACCCATCATGAAGAAACCCCCATTATGTCCCTCTTCATGATCATAACAACTCCCTTTTGCACCATTTTCCCAAAATCTTTTGTTTTTCCCAGTTTACAAGATCGACATTAATGTCCCTTGTCCTCCTCGCGCTGATATGGAGGGATTAACACTTTACCTAACGCCGACTGGAGTGATTCGGATTTGTTCCAGTTGCGCTGGTCCTCTTATTGATAGTTTTTTAAAATAAAGAGCCGAAGCTTCCAGCTCTAGAAGCTTCGTAACGAAGTATGGTAAATGGTTTGGCAGGATGGGGTCGGGGATGTTAGTTTGGGCTCCTTTCCCCTATAATGATGGAACTACTTCAAGAGATAAGGCCTTCTCCCATGAGAAGAGGATCCATATCCCATGCATTCATCCTATATAAACCTCCCTTTTTCCCAAGCACATGCTAGTGTTAATGTTGGTGTGCTAGTGCTAATTAAGTTTGGAATAAACAACAAGCTATTCATAGTCGTAGCTCTCTATTTGTGTGAGGGAGAAGTGTTAATTTGGTTTAGTGTTGAAGCCTAAAGGGAAGAGCTTTAAAACTATTATTGTTGAGGCCATCATGGAATGCTAGCAGAAGTGTGTGGGAACCTGGTTTTGTCGGAAGAGAATGGTAACGTCAAGACAACAACTTTAATCTCTTCTTCATTCAATATATATGAAACTATCGATTGATTTACTACATGATTTGTCATCTTACATATTCATGGCTTAATGTTTCTTGACTTTTTAAGTAGGTTGAATTATAATTTGTCTATTATCGCGGTTGTTGTTTGCTGTTGTTTACTTGTTTTAGGTGTTTGAAGAAGGAAGCGAGAGATAGCTAGAGCGAGAAAGCAAGGACATCATCAAACGAGATAAGCATACTAAGAGGTAGGACCTCTTAATTGGTTCTAAACTAAGGAAATCTTCCATAGAATGTATTATTTGTGGCTAGACCCATTATCGGGCTAGAGGAATTTGTTTGTGTCCGCACTTATAATTTTACTTCACCACATGACCTAAAGATATATACAATAAAAACTGATGATAGACCCTATACTTGTGATGGACCAAGTTCTAAGTACAACAACAGAGACCATTCTATCAAATATGACAAGACAAGTAACATGAAATTACAACATCATATACATTTAGCAAACTTGGTGTAGCATCAAGAATATGTAGCATCAAATGTGTAGTATCAAGAATAAGATATCTGAAAAACTAACTGTGACATATAGAGACATAGAGATATAATCGAGACCATGTATATACTTACGTTGGCCAGCAAAAACATATGTCAGAGATGATAATAAAATTCCAATGTAAACACTAATCATTAATACCTTGTTGTAGGAGACTTACCCTTGACTGTTGATGTGTGGTCCTTAATATAGTGATCCTTGAATGCATGCTTTTTCTTTCCTTCTAGGATCTCAATATTGAATATGTTGTATCTATGTAATTTCAGATCTCCAGGGTCTGAAATTTTGTCTTCTGGTAGCCCTCTTAGTCCTCGTTCAAACCCCACAGGTCTGATCAAGACTGGATTATTCAAGAAAGAGTTATGCCCAATATCACACGATGATCGGATTATAGACATGTTCAGTAGAGCGAACTTGTACAAAGTGCCACATGTCACTGTTACAACCTGCAACCCTGAAAACGATATTCAACAAACTAAAACTTGTCCTCTTTCTGTGAATATTTATGAAATTTGAATACAATGCTCAGAGAGAAAGTTATGATGATTTTCCCACTATCACTTGTTTGACATGGAATTCGTGATCCTACAAAAACCCTAACTTTCTTAGACCGTATCTCCGAAACTATAATGAACCAAGATATGAAATTCATTCAAGCACTTCATCAATATTTTGGTTCAAATGGGTTTTAATTTCAGCTTCTGAAGCTTTGTAGAAACAAAGTTATAGCAAAAATTCCACGATGAGCTGTTTGAAGCCACAAAATCCATACTAGAGGAGGACATGAGGGTCACTATCTATATGAATGTCTTGAGTTGAGAGGGTCCTTAACTAGTGAACGTTGGAGGGATTTTATGATTTATTTATTTATTAATTATTTACTATTCCAATTATGAGTGCCATGCCACAACCCCATAGGGTTTTAGCCCACTAACAGGGGTTACTAACTTCAAACATGAATATCTCTCAAACCGTGAAGAATTATTTGGCGTGCCATATATCAAACGAAACATCTTGATGAGTAGAATCCATCTAGAGGATCCTTGAATCATAGTAGAATAAGTTGTCAAGTCAAAATGTACATGCAATATCAGGGTAGCCCCTCTTGCTACTTAGGTTGACATCAATGACAACCACTGATCAACAATCTCCCCCTTTGGCATTGATGGAAACACAAGTACTCCCCCTACGATCATGAAACCTATTCCTAATTCCTTCTCTCCCCCTTTATCATCAATGGAAAAGGGTAACTCCCCCTGACAAACAACCATCCTATGGACATGTACACACCTCCACTCCCCCTTTCTACTCCAGTAGATAAGAGAAAGAGTCTAATGAAAAATTGGGAGAATCTGATTCTTTTGGCGAAGATAATCAAATGCTTCATGAGGTAATGGTTTGGTAAATATGTCAGTAGTTTGTTCCTTTGTGCCAAGTATTCAAGCTTGATATTCGTTTCAATGACCTGCTTTCTAACGAAATGATATTAATCAGAATGTGCTTTGTTTTGGAATGCATCACAGGATTCTTGGAGATACAGATGGCATTGGTGTTATCGTAAAAGATGGGTATAGGCTCATCGAACTTGACGTTACGATCTTGCAAATTTTTCTTCATCCAAATAACTTGAATAGAGCAAGATGCTTCCGCGACATATTCTGCTTTTGATGTGGATAACAACATTGAAGATTGCTTTTTACTTAACTATGAAACAAGACAACCACCTAGATAGAATGCTGCTCCACTGGTACTCTTACGATCATCAACACTTCCTGCCCAATCTGCATCTATAGAGGATTGGATGACTAGATCATTTCCTTTGGGAAACCATAGACCATATTCTGTTGTGCCCTTAAGATACCGAAGAATTCTTTTGACGACAATAATATGATATTCTTTTGGTGCTGCTTGTAATATTGCTACTTGTCCAACTGCCTACATCACATCAGGTTGGGAGGCTGCCACATATAAGAGAATAACAATCATGGATCTATACAACCTTTGGTCCACATCCTTTGACAAATTTTCTAAGCTTAACTTGCAACATGTTACCATGTGGGGAAGGACTGGCTTGCAATCTTCCATCTGTAATTTCTTGAGCATTTCTTTGATGTACGTGGTTTGATATATAAATATTCCTTTATCCTACTGAGAAACCTAAAGCCCTAAAAAGTATGTCAGTTCGCTAATCATGGACATTTCAAACTCGCTTTGTATTTCTCTGGCAAATTCTTTACTTAATCTGTCATCACTACTTCCAAAGATTATATCATCCACATATACTTTGATAATTGTTAGGTTATCTTGATCCACTTTCACATAAAGATTGTTGTCAACACTTCCTTTCTTGAATCCCTGTTGATGTAGATATCCATCAAAATGAGCATAACAAGCCCTAGGAGCTTGCTTGAGACCATATAGAGCCTTCTTTAATTTGCAGATGTAGTCTTCTTTGTCAAAGAGAAGAAAACCTTCAGGTTGTTCAATGTAAAATTCTTCCTCCAATTCACCATTTAGAAAAGCTAACTTAACATCCATTTGGTAGACCTTGATTTTTCTTGAGTAAGCATAAGCGAGAAACATCCTGATAGCTTCCATTCTGGAAATGGGAGAAAATTTTTCTTCAAAATTGATTCCTTCAACCTGTGCATATCCTTTGTAGACTAAACTTGCCTTATTCATGGTAACCTGTAATCCTTCAACTATTTTTCTCCCCTGAACCTGTAATGAAACTGTCATCTTGTTCAAGCTACCTTCCTGTCAATTGTAGACTTGTGCCATATGCTTCTGCATAGAATCCTCCTCTACAAACATTAAGGAGTCAACAAGCTAGATTGTTGAAAATAACGAGTCACCTAATGGGCCATCTTGACTTGAGTGATTATCTGAAGCAACTGCTAATTCCTCATGACCTTTTTCTTTTACAAATCATGAAAGCATAACTACTGAAACCTTGTTATTTGCTTTGTCTTCCTATACCTATTTCCTTTTCCAAACCTTCTTATTCCTGCAATCTCGAGCCATGTGCTCATAGTTATGACACTTCAAGCATTCAGTGTTGTCCATAGGTGATTCCATATGATATCTGCAATCATGAGCGCTATGTCCATAATTATGGCATTTGAAACATTCAATATTTGGACCATCTAGCATGTATGCTCTTTTGAAAAAATCATTGTGAAACCTGTCTCGTGATCCTGTAAACTTGCTTCTAGGATTTTGTAGATAATTATTGTACCTGTCAAAAACTTCACAATCCCTAGCCATATGTCCATAGTTATTTCTAAAAAGCGATAACCATTAAATAAATGTGCGTACTTGAATGGTTCATTTGAATGCGATGGTCCTTGATAGTTGTGGCTGTCAATAACTTTACAATCCTTGGCCATATGTCCATAGTTAGTGCATGAAAGACAATAACCATTAAATAAACGAACATACCTGGAAGATTTTTCATTCTTCTTTGGAGGCGGTATTGTATTTTGTTGTGATCCTTTGTTCTTGATTGCTTTGGTCTTGTTCTTTGGAGTTGTAACATTCTTCTTTGGCTTTTCACTTTGATCAACTTCCTTCTTAGAATCATCCTGCGAAGATGTGGAGCTTGTACCTTCATCAACTGGAGCTTTACCATATTTAATTGCCTTCAATTTTGCTTCTTCATCTGTAAATATTCTTTATTTTGAGCAAGATCTTCTTGAAACCATCTTTTCAAGATCTTCCTTCTTTCTTTTGCCTCCTCAACCTGTAGCTTGAGAAGAGTGGTCTTCACTACTTCTCTGTTGAGGACCTATATCTGTTCCTTTTTCTTCTCATTTTCAATCTTGAGCCTGCTTATTTTTACTGAAGATGTTTCTAATTCCTTTTGCTTTTAGTCAACATCGGATATGTATCTTTGATCAGATTCCTTCCTTTCAATTTTTGCTTCCTGCATCTGTTGTTGAATCTTGTTAATCTCTGCAAATTTTGTGTTGAGTTCTTGTTGCTTCTGTTGGACTTCTCTCTTGAGGTCTCGTGTCATTGTATTCTTGATTTCTTCCAATTGAGTTCTAAGACTACTAATCATCTTCTTAGACTCTTCATTTTCTTTGATGTGTTCTTTTGCTGTCTTCAATTCTACTTCTAAAAGTCTTGTCTTTTCCTTTTGACTTTTGAGTTCCTTTATCACCTTGATCACTTGATTTTGAAACTCGGTTTTACTCATTTCTCCCACTTTTGCATCATAATCATAAGAATATGAATTTTCAATAACATATTGACCTGATTTCTTTTTTTGAATAGAGATAATGAAGCTTTTCCAAAAGAGATTTAGCTGTTGAACATTGACCAGCTTTTGTTTTCACAGAATTTGGCAAAACATTCAAATTTACATTCATGGCCTTTGAATTGTACCTTTTAGCTTCATCAGTAGATGTGTCTCTGGTAACAACTGATTCCCATACTCCATGTGCTTGCAAATATACTTCAACCCTGGATTCCCATATCTAGTAATTATCTGCTCTGATACCAATTGTTGGAAATACTGAGAGGGGGGTGAATCAATATTCCTTAGAAATTAGCACTTTTTATAACTTTCAGAGCATTAGTTAATCTTCAATTATTATTAATGTTTATGCAGTAAAAATAGTAAATAATAAAACACAGCAGGCATAAGAATTTTAGGTGGAAAACCCCCTCCGGGTCAAAAACCACCGAACGCTTTTCTAATAAATTGTTTAATCTTCATCCCCACCTGAAATGAAAGAAAAAACTTCCTATAATTTTAGAAAATCATTCTTCTCCATCTCCCACTCAAAGGACACCTCAACGCCCTGGTTTCTTCAATATTCAACTGAATGGATGCCCCAACATCCTAGCGAGCCCCACCCTACCACCCTAAAGTGTTCACAGGCTCCAACCTATAGGCGACTTCATGCACCTGCCTAGCACCTCCTTGCCACCCTATAAAGACTGAAATGAGACAAGAGTGTGGATTCCTGTATCAGGGACAACGATCCATGATACAACACGATTTACAATTATTTTGACCAAACACCCAATCACACTATGACCCGCAACCCAACCATGACATAATCCCAACAAAAACTCCTATACCTCCCAATAATTCCTTCTCGACTCTAGGCAGATTGACTCTTTTACAATAATGACTCTTCCAATGGTGACACTTTTACAAATCTCTTTTACAACTTTACAATAATGACTCTTGGCCTTGACACTTCTTCACAATATACAGATGGCTATCATGTCTTCAAAGGATTTCTCACTATAATGATTCCATTGATTTGATACTTCTTCTATTGAATTATTTCTTGACATTGTACTTGAATCTTCTTTTACCTGCATGCAAAATTTGCTTGGCCAAACCAATCCCAAAACAAAAAAAAATACCCTTCAACTTACCTCTGCCTACAAAACACATGAAAGTGCATAATAGTGAATAAATACAAATTAAAATTACAATGCATACCTGAAGTGTGGTTGTCACTTTTTTTTTTGATTTGTTGCAGCAGTAGACAAAGACTCCTACTCTTGATACAGACCTGGACTGTATGCAAGACTATATCCAAAACTGACCTAAAGATATATACAATAAAAGCTAATGATAGACCCTAGACTTGTGATGGACCAAGTTCTAAGTACAACAACATAGACCATTCTATCAATTATGACAAGACAAGTAACATGAAATTACAACATCATATACATTTAGCAGACTTGGTGTAGCGTCAAATGTGTAGTATCAAGAATAGGACATCTAAAAAGCTAACTGTGACATATAGAGACATAGAGATATAACTGAGACCCTATATATACTTACGTTGTGAGGTCCCTATAATACTAGTGATTCCCACATTACTATTGTCGTTGTATCCCTTATTGTTATTATTGTGCCCCATAGAATCCCACTATTGTTATTTTTGTGTCTTTATATTATTATTGTTAGGTCGGCTTGGTTATATTGTGACCCCTTAGACTACTATATATAGAAAGGAGGTTTTTTCATTTGTATCATCCAAGAATTGTTCATTTATGTAATGTAAAGAGGTTTCCCCCTTGAAGAGGTTGAATTATAAGGCGTTGATATATCTTTTCTATCTTTTGTGAGCTGGTTTCATAAAATTTGGTATGGGAACTTGGGATTCTAGGGTTTCACTGCTCCAAACAGGTCATCGTGGAATTTTTGCTATAACGTTTTTCTGCGATGTTTCAGAAGCGAGAAAAAAATCATTTGAGATGAAATATTGATGAACCTCGCATCCAAATTTCATATCTTGTCTCGCTATATTTTTGGAGATATGATCTGAGGAAGTTATGGTTTTTGCAAGTTGCAGAATTTAATCTAAAACAGGTCATTGTGGAATGTTCGCTATAACGCTTTCTCTACGAAGTTTCAGAAGCTAACAAAAAATCCATTTGAGAAGAAATCAATATGAACCTTGACTCCAAATTTCAGATCCTGTCTCGCTATATTTTCAGAGATATAATCTGAGGATGTTAGGGCTTTTGTAGACCCCCAAATTACATTCCAAACATGTCACCTTGGGAAAATCGTCATAACTTTCTCTCTGAGCATCAGATTGAATTTTCGTAAGAACTTGCAGAAAGATGACAGACTGTAGTTTTTCGTGTAGCATTTTTAGAACCTAAGGTTGAAACAGTGACCCGCGGCACATCGTACAATTTTGCTCTACTGAACAAGTCCATACTCAGGTCATCGTGGGAGATTTTGCATAACTCTTCAATGGAGAATCCAATCTTGATCAGATCTGTGGGGTTAGAAATATTACTTAGAGGGTTACCAAAGAAAGAAATTTCAAACTTGGGAGATCTAAAATTATAGAGATACATCAGATTCAATATCAAGCTCCTACAAAGTGAAAAAATGTGTGTAGTTTTTTTAAATTTTTGCATAAGCTTGGTATGAAAAATTAGTTTGAAGGAATTCAAAGGGCATAATGAAGCATTTTTATCAGTAATTGATGCCCCGAAGAAAGAAAATGGAAAGATCTAGTAAGAAACCTGAAAGCTCGAGCATGACTCATGAAAAAGAGGAAGAAATGCAACATGATATATTAAAATTACGAGACCAAGTGCAACAAATTTCACTCGCACAAAAAGTAACAGAAAATAAGATGGATGGTTTAAAGAAAGACATAGAAGCTAAGATGGATGGTTTAAAGAAAGGCATGGAAGCTAAGATGGATGGTTTAAAGAAAGGTGTATAAGCTAAGATGAATGACGTGGAAGCTAAGATGGACGGCGTGGAAGCTATTGGGCCTCCAAAATGTCCTCAAAATGACATCCACTTTCACCTTTATCACCACAAATTTCACTTACATGTCACAAGTCCATAACCATATAATCTTTCATTAGCCACCATTTTCATAAATATATGGGTTAGGATCCTTATTTACCAAAGTTATTTATTTTATGTGTTTAAAGTGAATTTATGATTAAAAACTAGGAAATTAACATGGTTGCATGTATCTATATATGTGGCTTGAGTTTCATGACATGTGTCGGTCATTTGGAAGCTTCCAAGGCACCCTTATGTGGCCTCCAATGCTCAAATTCGAATTCCTTTCAAAGGAGATTTGGATAAAGGTCAAAGGAGGATATGTGTCCTATTTGGATTGTAACTCTATGAGGTGTCTCATCATTTCTTATTTGGATTAGAACTCTATGAGACACTTAGGGGATATGTCTCTCATTATGAGCTATTTGGTTGTAACTATATGAGATTTTAGTGGATCCTCATTAAATAGGGTAGATTCTTATGTTTTTGTATAAATAGGAGAGCATTCTCCTTTGAAAGACATGTAAAGTTGGAGAAATTCTCATGTTTTTAATAGAGAATTTGGAGCTTATACTTGGAGATTTGAAGATTTAGTTTTGCTTGCATATGGAGCTTCTTCACTTGCCATCCTCATACACCATTGGAATGGCCATCTAATGATTGTGAGATTTAATTGCTTTTATAGATTAAAGTTTATTTGCTTTCTTAGTATTATTTTTAGAATGACTGTGTAATCTTTGCTTTTCTAAAAACATTTCAATAGGGAATATTTATGTATTTTCTAATTGGATTAAGTTTGAGGTAAGGGCTCATAGTTATTTAGTTTCTTTTCATGTTCTATTATTTACTTTCTTAGATCAAATTATCAATTCATTGTATAATTGAATAAAGGATCAGGCCAAGAAGGTGACTTCAAATTGGGTGATTGAATGTTCAACCTATGAAATCATTGAGCTTTACTTTTTCATGCTTTTATATTTGCTTTTAAGATCCTCATTTAATTGCATTAAATGATATTCCTAAAGATCATTTTAAGAAATTGATTTAATCGTATTTCAAGATTGAATATTTAATACATGCAATTACTGAGTTATTTTCTGCACACTTTACTTGCTTTTCTAGGACATTCGAAGTTAAAGTATAAATAGTTTCTTAAAAATCATCTCAAGAAGGTAACACTTCATAACTGAATGTTGGAGTAACTAAGAATACATTAGTTTTTTTTTTTTATTTCATAGGTTAGTTGAATTTCATTTTCATTATTTGATTTCATAGATTAGATGAACTGGTTTTCATTATTTTGTAGTTAGATTAATCTAAACTGAAAGACAATTTCTAGCACATATAGTGCACACATGCTTCACAAGTTTAGGAAACCCTCGTGTTGACAAATTAAATGACAGGAAATCACTTTGCCCCAACATTTTGGTGCCGTTGCCGGGGAAGTGTGCATAGGAACTAACTTCCAGTTTAGAGTGTGTTTTATTTGTTTTTGTTTTTACTAACCATTTATGGACAAAGGATCTGGAATGCAGCCCAAAGACTACATTGAGGAATGGTATCAAGAAGCAGTGACGCCACAATATTCATCAATTCTTCGAGAGATCCTTGTGGTAAATCTAAAGGTTAAAACGATTTTTCATGTCCTCATACACAATCAGGTACATTTCGCAAATTTGGATATGAACATTTTAGAAAGTTTAATCCATAAATGGCTCCATTGGAAACATTCATATACTTGAAAATTAAAAAAAAATCTTTCAAGTAGGATAAACTAGGAAATAAAATCAAGCTTGATTGCGATTTTTTTAGAGTTCTTGATTGCATTTTTAAAAGTTTTTAGACTTTAAAATCTTCTAGAATTTTATTTATTTACTTGCATTTCTTCACTAACCTCACAAAAATATTTTCAATTAAAAAAAATCATGTTTTGATTCTAAAAAAAGAAAAAAAAAATCATGTTAGATTTTCAATAAAAAAGATAACAAAAAAAAAATCTTCATGTTTTTGAATAAGGGAAATGTAGAACTTTAAATAAAAATGATCAATTGATAATTGGCTCTAATGCGACCTGCAAAGAAAAAAATTGTTAGCTTGGAATCCAAAATTCAAAAATCCATCATAATAAAAAAATCATGCTCGAAGAGGTTGCGGTTTGTGCAACATAGCTCAAAAATAGTTCTAAATTCTAATATTCTTTGCATGTGTTCTGAACTATATCATACAAGCCAACTACTCTGGTCGTTCACACCAAAGAGGAGTCGAATTAGATTGGTATGGTGCTTCTATTATGATCCAACTGCTTTGGTAGGTTCAACCAGCCAAATTGAATGGTTATGGTTTGTAGAGACCTTCAAAACGTTGTGTCCTGTTTATGTTTTTGCTATTTGAATAAGTTTTTGCAAATTAGCTACGGAACACAGCCTATTCTACAACTAACTGTGTGTTCCATAGCTACTTCCATGGTTTAGTAGGTTACAGGTGTCAAACAAAGAAACTAGCCACATGGGCATCTCTGGAATCATCTCGACATGGATTCTGTCCTAGTCACCCAACCCAGATCAATAAAAAAGATAGCTCAAGACTACAATCAAAGCCTTGTTTTCAGGTTCCAGTACATTCAATTTGAAGCCTTAGTTGCCTGAAATTGAGAACCATTAATCATTTCTATAAAAATTCACAATTTCAGAAATAAGAATCGAAGCTACCATAATATGTTTGAAGAATAACAATCGAACCAAATGTTGGGGAGAAGCTGATCAAGCTCTTCACAATGGATCTACTAGATAGTAGTTTCATGGCTTCCACTCATGGCATTGATGAAGTTTTTCATGTGGCCAGTCCTATCGACTTCGTCCCTAAATATCCTAAGGTAAGTAACTTGGCCGCTTCAATTTTCCCAAACAAGATGCCATTCATATATATGCATCTAAGTATTAATACTTAGTAACTTGAAATGATGTCATCTAGCCGGAAGTTGACAAAATGCTAAATGTTCTGAAGGCTTGCACAAAGGCGTCTGTATCCACGCTTATGGAAGAAGTAGAATCAGTGCATTGATGAAATCCATTAGATGTGTATCCCATTAGATGTGTATCTCCTTACTGGACAGATACATAACTAGCCTCGAGAGCCACCACACAACAAATCGAACCTAGAAAGCCCGAGTGCAATACTTGTAGAGGAAATGCGTAACAACTGAAAAACGTCAATTTTTAAATGTGATTTCCGGCCAAATGAAAATGAATTTAGGAAAACCAAGACATGGGTTTTTTTGGGAATAGGGTGAATTAAATAACTTAGAAATGGTTTCCTCAATTTCGTAACCATTTGAGAGAAATATAAGATTCTTCAGGACCCTATTTCGCTGACTGCGTGAGGAAAAATAGTTTTAGTTAATGCACAATTGTGGCCATATTCTGATTTCTTTGAGAAATATCCACCCAGATCCAATTTCCCTAGCTAAATTCTAGCTTGAGACAATTGGAGAAAATGATTTGACTTTGGGTGTCCCAATCACTTGTGCCAAGTCATCCACTGTGCATTGGCATTGTTAATTTCCTCCATTGAAGGAGCCACCATGAAATAGAATGAGAAGGGATTTCAAGAGATCGAATAATGATTCAATGATATTCACTATTTGATACCTCATGCAGTTAAAGAATGAAGGAATTAATTGATAAGAAAGCTGATTCTATTTCATTACAGCCTCAATACACATTTGAACATAAGAAAGAACAGGGATTCTCTAAAGCAGCGATAACGCCTTCCTGTTCTGATCATCCAAGTATCTTGGTTTCATTATCTTGACATTGTATTTTGAAGAAGACAATATGTGAGAGGAACTAGATATCTCGTATCAAGTACTATGGAAGCTTTGATGTATCCCTTGGAAGGTTCTTGCAGAATAAATTATCTAACCAAATTTCTAGCCAACAGATGCACATAACCTTTGCCTTTGCTAGTGGTTTTGTAACCCTTGCTTATGTTGATTGGGTTTGATTGGGTTAATAGCTTTTTTATAAACATGTTTTTATATAAAAATGATCATGTTTATTTGAGTCTTGTAGGTACAAAAGACGAAGGCATTACAAATGAAAAATCTTATGCCATGGCACAGCTAAAGAAGATTGACAAGATTTTAGCTACAGAAACTGTGCATATTCTGCTATTGAACAACGATTCGAAACGAGGTATTATGCTATCCAAATAGAGATCGTATGCCAAAGTTACGACCTCGGGAAGTTGATGTACCAATTTACCCAAACGGGACCCACAGTTTTGGTGCTTCATTTCCTAGGGTTAGGTTTTTGGATATCTAGGGGTTTCCTTTGTTTATCAATAATAAATAGGCCTTTGAGCCTTATTGTAACATAGTTCTGAGAGGCATGTAGCTGCCACATCTCTTCTCAGAGATAAGCTACCATCACCCGAGCTAGTTTATTTCCATTTTGTTTGTAAGCATATTTCAATATTATGATATTAATGAAATGAAGTGTTATTTGTATATTTATGGTTATAGCTATAATTTGTTGCATTCCTGTTTAAGTATAGATCAATGGTATCAAAGCGTTCTTCTCTTTCTCTGTTTTTCTTTTCATGTCCCCATAGAGGTCAGGGTATAAGGAGTTAGGGCTTGATCTGGTTGAACCTTTGCAAGACCAACCTCACAAACCTCGATAGCTTCCCATCGAGGAAGAAAAGAAAGATGAGGGGGAAGGAGATCCTTTCAAAATATTGATTGAGAAAGCCCTCGAGTCACAGAGGAATGCGATGATGGAAAAATTTTCCTAGATCCTTTGATGACTACCCACAGGCGACACATCTTCATCCAACATCCACTCTGGCCACTCCTTGATCCAGGTGGCTCCAGATACACACACAGGAAAAAGAGGGCTTATGAAAGCTCAAAAATAAAAGTGTTTGGATTATGCTTGAACCAAGTTCATGTTAAATATCTCGTCGTCGTGATCACGATGGTGCAAACAGTTCGTCAATCCAAGTCCAGATGAAGAAGATAGAGGGAGTAAAAGTTTTGGTTGACTTTTGTTGGCTGGGTAGGTTAATGGAGACACAATTTGGAATTTTCTGGCGGATGGAGTCCGGCCATCTCTGGCCAGATTCCAGATGAAATTTTTGCCTCGTTAAGATGACTCCTTTGGTAAAAAATTCAGAATTTAAAAAATGCCTTTTAGTATTAAAAATAAAAAAATATAAAAAGGGGGGTAGTGGGCCACCACCCCCACCACCCCATGCCTCTCCTCACCATATATATATATATATATATATATATGTATTAATTTTGGGAGGCCGGCGGGTACCAAGTCCGCGCCAGCCACGTGGCTCGCCCACCACCATGCGGTGGCCCCATGTTATTGTACCATGCCAACCCACGTACAACAACGCCATGTACTATCCATGGTATTTAACACATAAACCAACCACCATATAACCGCGCATCAAAACTGTATGCCATATTAAAAAAAATCATAATCGTGCCCATGTTAAAAAAATTGGTTATGTGTTAAACTTGGTTCCATGGGGATTGAACCCAGAACCACCTCCACCAAATTCAGAGATCTTAACCAATGTGCCAACCAACCCACATGGAAATATCTACCTAGAAGTTGATATAAACCTTCATTTCACCAGTGCACACAGGAAGATGGAGGAACCAGGAGCTGGCACGAAAAAAAGGCATAATAATTTTTTATTAATTTTTAATGTAGGTGGAACCATGACTGAGTAGGATTTCCAGGAGGGTGAAATTTTCGCAGTGTCCAAATTGGACAAACTTTATGTCGATCTTACACCTCTCAATGACACAAACCCGATGGCACAGTCAGTTTCCTGATCTGAGCAGCAGATTTGCAGAGGACTCAGAGGAGGGAATCTTTGAGGAATTTAGGGGGAATCTAAAAGATTCCTTAAGCCCCAGATTTTCATTTTCTCAGAATTCAGAAATTTGACAGTCGATTTTGCACTATTTGATGCCACAAATCTGATGGTGTGTTTAGATTTTCCATTTTCTCATTCTATTTTTCGGTCACTTTTCTAAGTGGAATGCAGGTGTCAGCATTCATGTGCGAGCAGTCATTTCCATGCGATTTGATGCCATGAGATCGATGGTGTGAACAACTTTAGCAGCTTGACATCCACTTCCTCAGATGGCCCCTGGATGTGAGGTATATGCAGTGTGTTCATGTTATTCTTTTGCTATGCATTGTGTTGCACGGATCCCTTTTTGATGCTTGATGTGGGATCTTGTTTCTTACTTGTTTTCATGATTCTTGCTTGATGTGACGCGGAATCATCTGTGTGATGTACTTGTTGTCATGATTCATCATGTTTTATTTGAGATCCCTTTTTCATCATGTTGATGGGATACTCATGTTGTTGTCATGTATGTTTGCATTGAGATCCATTTTATGCCATGTTGGCGGGATGCTCATCGTGCATGAGTTTATGTCATATTGATAGGAGTCTTTTGACTGAGAGTTCCTGTAGCAAAACATCTCTTGGAGCCACTCCTGTGTGAGGGCATTTCTCTTGTATGATAGCAACATCACCTCTTATGTACATCGTCACTATTGACAACACTTAATGCAGCGGCCTACACCATCTTGACACCAGGGCCCAGAGACGTAGTCCCTCTTGGACGAATTTCGTTATCAAAGTCTTGAGTTTATGTTGCTGATGATTGTCATGTTCCTCTTCTTTACAACATGTAGATGTATTCATTAATGTTCTTTTAAAAATGCAATCTAACACATCACGGAAGTAAAAGGTCTTGGAAGGGTCCTTTGTCACACCCAGACCTGGATCAAGTGGTATCAGAGCGGTCTTTGCGTCGATGTGAATTGCAAGCATGAACAATGGAACATGCATCGACAGAGGATGAAAAAGCAATGTACAATACCATGCTCAAAATTTCCAAAAGAGTGGAGATAATGTATGAAACTCTACAGAAAGAGATAGAGGAAAAGGAGCGATTGCAGCTTCAGTTGCGAGCCACAGAAGAGACCCTGGAAGAACTAAAGCACAACAAACATAATATTCAAACAGAGAAAACTGAATTGAAGATGCATCTACATGAAGAGAAATAGGAGAAACATGATTTGCTACGACAGCTGCAATCAAAGGACGAGGCCTTGGAAAAGCTGCAGCGTGACCCATGTGAGGTAAAAAGTAGTTCTCCATCTTCATGTATATTTCCTGATGATGATTTCGCTCTTTTTGAAAATCACACCATAGGAATTGGCTCCAAACTGTTGAAGAAAATGGGGTATGAAGGAAAAGGCTTGGGCATTAATGGTCAAGGCATTATCAACCCCATCAAAGTAGAGGAATTACCATGTTGAACAGGACTTGAGTATGTCAGAAAGGAAGTTGGGGAATGTGCTACGGCAATTAGAGAACCACCAACAATAGATGATGAGTAGCCCTCATCAATTCTTTCCAAATTGGCAAAGGAGGTAAAATATGTTGATTTCCTTTCGGTTTCATCTTCACATAGTATGATTTCTGTTAAAGATTTGGAGATCCCAATTGCAGGGACAAACATGAGGCTCCGTACCAGGACGAGGCATGAGAAGGAAGAAAAGATTGGTATTAATAACCAATGCATAACTCAACCATCGGAGGTTGTGCAGAGACCTCGATTTGTAGGCATGGGATACACCAACGGAGAATGCTCGAAGGTGTCATATGCTTTTGAGACATCATCGAAATCGTCGAGGAGAGAGAATGATGGGAACACATCCCCATCATCCAATGGAAGTTTCCATTGTAGGGAAAGAGCTGAGGCAAGCTATCATCGCCATACTTTCACCAAAGACAACAAGGAAATGTATAGCCACTCTCGACATTCGAATGTTCATTTCGATTATGATCATGTTGTTAATGATGAACGTAAAACATGGCATCGAAATATATGTACCTTTTGTGGATTGCATAACCATGCATTTTCCAAGTGTTGAAAAAGAATGGCAGCACACAAAAAGATGAAGCGTGAAAAACCCCCTCAACAATAGGTAAAGAAACATTTTAAGCAGATATGGAGGAAGAAAATGTATAACAGTCATTGCGATAGAAATGGCCATCAAAGAGCCACTTGTTGGAGGCTCCATCCAGAGCAGTGCCTTAAAGACAAAGTGTCGGTGCATGAACCAGGTGAAACGATTGATCGACAAGCAAGACCATCACAGGGTGACGACCCGTTCACCTTGATAAGTGAAAAATGATTTCTAGACATGTTAGCATTTCATGGTCGTACTTTTGTAAATCATTTGTTGCATAAAATGTAAAAGTGATGATGTGTTTTCCATCACTTGTTCAACAACAATGATGTCTGGTATTTTTTTGAGTAGCATGATAAACTGTGAAAGTGATGTCGTGTTTCCATCACTTGTCGAAAGCAAAAATAGTGTTTGGCCTTATCTTTGTAAATCATGTGTTCCAGTGATGACGTGTTTTCCATCACTTGTTGGAGCAATAATGATATGTTGGCCTTGTCGTCATAGCTGGGGTATTGTTTCCATTTCGATGTAAACTTGACCACAGAGTATGTGTTATAAACTCGTGGCAAGTGTGGGATGCTTGGGTCATTAGTTGGTCATGAAATTCAAGCATGTAATTTGCAAAACAATGTACTACAAGTTGCAGAGGTTGCAGGTGTCAGCTCATCGCTTAAGGCTTCGAAGAACAAAGGTGAAGGAGATGGAAGCAAGACCTTTCAAGATGCTTGTGATGCAGATAAGGTACAGAGAAGTTGCAGATTATTTTTCATGCTTTTGGAGGACCAAAAGCTCCTCAGTGGGGAGGATTGATCCAGGTGGCTCCAGAGACACACACAGGACAAAGAGGGCTTATGAAAGCTAAAAAATAAAAGTGTTTGGATTATTCTCAAACCAAGTTCATGTTAAATATCTCATCATCGTGATGGCGGTGGTGTGAACGGTTCATCAATCCGAGTCCGGATGAGGAAGATAGAGGCAGGTAAAGTTTTGGTTGAATTTTGTTGACTGGGTAGGTTAAAGGAGACACAATTTGGACTTTTCCAGTGGATGGAATCCAGCCAACTCTGGCTAGATTTTGGGCAAAATTTTCGCCTCATTAAGATGACTCTTCCATCAAAAATTCAGAATTTCAAAAATGCTTTTTAGTATTAAAAATTAAAAAAAATATAAAAAGGGCGGTGGTGGGCCACCACCCCCACCACCCCATGCCTCTCCTCACCATATATGTATATCCATATGTATTAATTAGGGAGGCTAGTGGGTACCGAGCCCGCACCACCGATGTTGCTGGCCCACCACCATGCGGCGACCCCATGTTAATGTACCATGCCAACCCACATACAATGACCCCATGTACTATCCACGATATTTAACACATAAACCAACCACCATATAACAGCACACCAAAATCGTATGCCATATTAAAACAAATCATAATCACACCCATGTTAAAAAAATTGGTTGTGTGTTAAACTTGGTTCCGTGGGGATTGAACCCAAAACCACCTCCACCAAATTCGAAGATCTTAACCAATGTGCCAACCAAACCACATGGAAATATCTGCCTAGAAGTTGATATAAACCTTCATTTCACCAGTGTGGCCAGGAAGATGGAGGAACCAAGAGCGGGCACAAAAAACGAGGCAGGATATTTTTTTTATTAATTTTTAATGCAGGTGGAGCCATGACTGAGCAAGATTTCCAGGAGGGTGAAATTTTCACAGTGTCCAAATTGGAACAACTTTATGTCGATATTACACCTCTCGGTGATACGAACCTAATGGCACAATTAGTTTCCTGATCTAAGAAACATATTTGCAGAGGACCTGGAGGAGGGAATATTTGAGGAATCTAAGGGGAATCTAAAAGATTCCTTAAGCCCCAGATTTTCATTTTCTCAGAATTTAGAAATTTGACAGTCGATTTTGCACTATTTGATGCCAAAAATCTGATGGTGTGTTCAGATTTTCTATTTGCTCATTCCATTTTTTAGCCACTTTTCTAAGTGGAATGTAGGTGTTAGCATTCATGTGCGAGTAGTCATTTCCATGTGATTTAATGCTATGAGATCAATGGTAGGAACAACTTCAGCAGCTTGACATTTGCTTCTTCAGATGGCCCCTGGATGTGAGATATATGCAGTGCGTTCATGTACTTCTTTTGCTATCCATTGTACTGCACATATCCCTGTTTGATGCTTGATGTGGGATCTAGTTTCTTGTTTTCATGATTCCTGCTTGATGTGACACAGAATCATCTGTGTGATGTACTTGTTGTCATGATTCGTCATGTTTTATTTGAGATCCCTTTGTCGTCATGTTGATGGGATACTTATGTTGTTTTCATGTATGTTTGCATTGAGATCCCTTTTATGACATGTTGGCGGGATGCTCATCGTGCATGAGTTTATGTCATACTAATAGGAGCTTTTTGACTGAGAGTTCCTTAGTGGAACATATCTTGGAGCCACTCCTGCATGAGGAATTTCCCTTGTGTGATAGTGACATCACCTCTTATGTATATCATCACTATAGATAACACTTAATGTAGTGGCTTACACCATCTTGACACAGGGGCCTGGAGACGTAGTCCCTCTTGGACAAACTCTGTTATCAATGTCT
This sequence comes from Pinus tabuliformis, assembly GCA_031772625.1. Classification (NCBI taxonomy): domain Eukaryota; kingdom Viridiplantae; phylum Streptophyta; class Pinopsida; order Pinales; family Pinaceae; genus Pinus; species Pinus tabuliformis. The sequence goes on along the minus strand of CM062817.1, from coordinate 1,843,088,599 downwards.
TGAGTTTATGTTGCTGATGATTGTCATGTTCCTCTTCTTTACAGCATGTAGATGTATTCGTTAATGTTCTTTTAAAAATGAAATCTAATACATCACAAAAGTAAAAGGTCTTGGAAGGGTCCTTTGTCACATCCGGACCTGGATCACTCCTTTTAAGGTACAGGTTAACTTTGATATTCCCATATTTGAGGGTGAGATAGATGCAGAGCCATAGATAAATGGTTGAATATGTTGGAGGGATATTTTTTAGTTCATGACTTTTCCAATAGGGAAAATATTACTTTTTCACTTCTCAAAGATGCCCCACATGTCAAGGACTGGTGGGAAACCTACTGTGAAAAAAAGGATGACAGGGAATCCTCACTGTTTTTAGCCGCACCCACTTGGGATTCTTTTTGAGATGCCATCAAGGAACAATATTACCCTATCGGGAGCTATGAAAATAAATACATAAAGTGGACCACGTTATGGCAGAGAAGGCACCAAGATGTGTCAGAGTTCACAGATGTTTTCCATACCCTTCACACTAAGTTGGCTATCAAGGATTCTGAGTAGAATTTGGTACTCAAGTACCACGATTGTCTAAACAAGTACATCCAGGATGAGATGGAGTCCAGGAAATATCCTCTCTCGAAACAACATACCGATACGCTATCAAGATTGAGCAGAAGTTTAAACAGAAGAAGAGAGACTTTGGATCTGCGAATCCGAAGCAAGGAAAAGGTGCCCCCAAACCATAGAGCAAAGGCTAAAGACAAGGCAGGGCAACCCAGGACAACCTGTCGAAGCCACAAGAAAATACACCACAAAGACAAAGAAGGACAAGGGAAAATCGTGTGAGTTGCATAAGAGATCCACTCACAACATAAGTGAGTGTTGGGCCAAGCAGTCACTAGTGGCTAAATTGAAGGCTTCTAAATTAGACGCATGTTTCGACTCTGAGTTGGAACCCAATAAGGGGAATGACAAAGGGAAGCAAATAATTGACATGTATCCCAATGCCACCATGGCCACCACCAAGATCTAGAAGAATGAGCCTGAAGATCCAGAGGAGGGGGAACACCTCTTCCACTCATAGATGTGGGTGAAAGTTTCTCTACTTTAGTTCATTGTCGACAGTAGGAGCCAAAAGAACCTCATTTCAGAAGAGGTAGTGAAGCGGCTAGGCCTACTAGTGAAAACACATATGAAGTCGTACACTATCAGGTGGCTTCACCAAGGACGAAATCTTTGCGTCAGTCGATAGTGTCACCTTCCCTATAACATCAAGCCCTTCGCGGATGAGGTACTGTGTGATGTTTCTCCTTTTGATGTTTGTGATGTATTATTAGGACAACCATACTTGTGGAAGCGGCATGCTATATATGAGTCTATGCCTCACTTTGTGATTATTACTTTGGGTAATAAGCTATACGAGATACCAGAGGTAGCCTTGCCTACTGCCATCTCTTTGATCATTGTAAAGAAATGCAGTAAGATCATTTATCAGACCAAAAAAATTGTTTTCCTTATGATTCTCCCCGAGGGCAAGAGAAGTTTGTGGCCATGACTTCTAGACAGTGCTCCTCTACACAAAAACAACATATGGGTAAGGTCATGGAGGAGTATAGGGACATTTTCAGCTCACCTATAGGGGTACCTATGCACTGTCGATATATCGATGCTCTGTTCTAGAGAATGATGAGATCAAGAGATAGATTCATGAGCTATTGCAGAAAGGGCACATCAGGCCAATCTCATTAGCCTGTGTGAGCCCAATTGTATTGGTATAGAAGAAGGATGGGACCTGGAGACTTTGTATTGACTATCAGGCGCTGAACAAGATCATTGTTTGGAATATGTACCTAATCCAATGGTCTGGGGGGCCAAAATTTTAGCAAGATTGACTTGAAGTCTGGTTATCACCAGGTGCCTATCGAACCCTCTGATGTGTTGAAGACTGCCTTCAAATCCAAGGAGGGCCTTTTTGAAAGGTTGGTCATATTCTTCGAGTTGAAGAAAGGCTCGCAACCTTCATGAGATTGATGGACAAAATCGTGGGACCCTTCACCATTGATGGACGAAATCGTGGTGGTGTACTGAGATAAAATATTGATGTTCATCCAAAGTTGGGAAGAGTGCCTCAACCATATTCGAGAGTCCTTAAAACCCCATGACAACATAAGATATGTTGGATTGTGTTATATTCTTTCCACGACTAGCCCACGTAGTTAACCGGGGGGTTAGAGGGGGGGCAAAGCTCCCCTTTCATTGCACCGATTGTGTAGCGGGGGGGTCACAGGGGGTTTGAGGGGTGTAGGTAATCCCATTCTATGGGGTCCAGGGTAGCGCCCTGGAAAATTTTGGTTTTAGAACCTATGTTAGGTTGGGCAGACCCACCTATGGTTTTGTGCATGATTTTTGCACATGTTTTTGGATGCGATGGTTTTCAATCCATGGTTTTGGATGCGATGGTTTTTGGTCCATGGTAGTGGATGCTTCAACATGTATAAATATGTATTGTAACATTGAAAGAACAATAATGAAAAAATCAAGCTGGTAGTCACGATTTTGGGATCTAGGGGAAAATCTTTGTGTATATGTGTTTTATGTGTTATGCTCTCACATTGTTTATTTTATTTGTTTTAGAATTCGTATGCAGGTAATTGCTCTATGGGGTTAAAACCTACATTTGGTATTAGAGCTGTTTTGGCTTCAAGGGGATTCCTTTGTTGCTAAGGGGTTTTTCTCAGGCCTGTGGTAGACCCTATTCAGTGGGAGATCTGCGAGATTGATTCTAGTGGTAAAAGAAGATGGCGAGCAGTGGAAAGATAGAGATCAAGAAATTTAATGGTCGGAGTTTTGAGTTGTGGAAACTCAAGATGGAGGATCCGTTGGTGGATAAAGATCAGTTGATCGCGGTAGATCCGGGTACTAAACCAACGGGAGTGTCTGATGAATAATGGAAGAAGTTGGATCAGAAGGCAAAGAGCACAATACGATTGTGTGTCTCAAATTTAGTATTGCTGAATGTATCAGGGGAAGCTACGGCGAAGGCTTTTTGGGACAAGTTAGGGACTTTGTACCAATCTAAGTCTCTGGTGAATAAACTGTTCCTACAGAAAAAGATGTATAACCTAAGGATGAAAGATGGAGACTCAGTGACAGAGCATTTGAATGCATTTAATACTGTGGTAAGTCAGTTATCATCTATTGATATCGAAATTTCAGATGAAGATAAATGCATTAGTTTGTTGTGTTCTCAACCAAATTCGTGGGATAGTCTGGTTATTGCAATAGGTAGTAATGCAACTGCCTTGCAGTTTGATGAAATAATCTCTTCCTTGCTGATGGAGGAGATGAGACAGAAAAATATGGAGAGCTAGAATGATGATGCCTTGTCTGTACGAGGATAGTCCCATAACAAAAACAAAAAAAGTCATCGAGTGGGAGATCTAAATCTAGAGGGGGGTCTAAATCTCCAAGAAATCCTGTAAAGGTGGTGTGCTGGAAATACAGAAAGGAAGGGCACTACAAAAGGGATTGTAAATGTAAAGCTCTTGACAAAGGAAAGGGATCTGATAATGCTCCTTCTGGAGAGGCGAAAACCACCTCAGATGAAGGTGGGGATGTGTACTTGGCTTCTTCAAGTACACATGTATATAATGAGGCATGGTTGACTGACTCAGGTGCATCCTTTCACTTCACTCCCCATAGAGAGTGGTTCTGCGAGTATGAGAAATATGATGGTGGTGATGTCTTCTTAGGGGATGATAGGAAGGCTAGAATAATTGGTCGTGGAAAAGTAAAGTTGAAGTTGCAAGGTGGAAGGGTTAGAACACTTCTGGGTGTTCTCCATATTCCTGCATTAGCCAGAAATCTGATTTCTGTAAGCAAGTTGGATGATGCAGATGTAAAAACAGTGTTCGAGAAGGATACCTACAAGATGGTTCAGGGAGCACTGGTATTGAAGTGGGGAGTTCAAACTGGAACTATGTACAAGCTACAATGTAGCACTGTTGTTGATGGGTGCAACAGTTTTGTGGTTCCTGAAAGTGGAGCAGAAAATCTAGTGGTCTCTGGAGAGAAGACCATGCTGTGGCATCAAAGGCTTGGACATACTGGAGAGAAGGGCCTTCGAATACTTTATGGTAAAGGTATGGTATAAGGTATGAGTAATCACTCTTTGGATTTTGATTATTGTGAAAATTGTGTATATGGAAAGTAGAATTGGGTGAGTTTCCCCTCTAGTGGTAAGAGGGTGAAACAGATATTAGAGCTTGTGCACAGTGATGTGTTCGGACCTGTGAAGGTTCCATCATTGGGTAAGTCTGTGTACTATGTATCATTTATAGATGACTTCTCAAGGAATACATGGATATATTTCCTTAAGAATAAATCTTTAGTCTTTGACATGTTTAAAGAATTCAAGGCTCTGGTGGAAAACTAGACAGGTAAGAAGATAAAGGTGCTGAGGACAGATAATGGTGGAGATTTTTGTAGTAAGGAATTTGAAGAATTCTGTAAGAAGTGTGGTCTAGCACAGGAGAAGACTACTCCATATACACCTCAGCAAAATAGAGTTGCAGAAAGAATGAACAAGACGTTGATGGAAAGGGCAAGAAGCATGCTCAGTGGTGCCAGGTTAGGACATGAATTCTAGGCAGAGGCGATGGAGACAACATGTTACCTGGTCAATAGATCACCTTCATCAGTGTTGGAAGATAAAACTCCACAAGAGGTATGGAATGGTAAGAAACCCTCTCTTTCACATTTGAGGGTATTTGGATGTGATGCATATGTACATGTTCCAAAGAAGAAACGAACCAAGTTGGATAGTAAATCTGAAAAGTGCATCTTTATTGGGTATAAGGATGGTTTAAAGGGTTATAAGCTTTGGAACCCAGTAACAAGGAAGGTTGTGTACAGCCGAGATGTGGTGTTCAGAGAGGTAAATTATGTTATTAAACATGAAGTCCAACCAAAGGAACCTGAGAAGATAGAGTTTGAGCTAAAGGAGGAAGAATCAAACTCTATAGCAGAGGAGGAATTAGAAGATGAAGAGCCACAAACTTCGGGTGTAAGAAGATCAGTTCGAGAAAGAAGGCAACCAGAAAAGTATAGTCCATTTGCTTTCTGTTCAAATTTTTCTTTAACTATTACTGATGCTGATTAGAACTGTGAAGGAAGCAGTAGATTCAGAGGATGGAAAACTCTGGAAAGAGGCCATGGTTGATGAAATGCATCTTTGCACAAAAATGAGGCTTGGGATTTGATGGAGTTTCCGGCTGGAAGGAAACCCATTGGCAGAAAATGGGTGTTCAAGAAGAAGATAAATGCAGAAGGAAAGGTGGAGAAATACAAAGCTCAGTTGGTAGCAAAAGGTTATTCCCAGGTGTCGGGAATTGATTTTGGTGATATTTTTTCTCCTGTTGCCAAGGTAACTTCTATTAGATTAATTTTATCTGTTGTTGCTGCTTTTGATTTTGAGGTAGAACATATGGATGTGAAGACAACATTTCTTCATGGGGATTTGGAAGAGGAAATCTACATGAAGAAAATTGAAGGCTTTATGGTGAAGGGTAAGAAAGAACTAGTATTCAAGGTAAAGAAGTCTTTGTATGGGTTAAAACCGTCACCAAGGATGTGGTATCAGAAATTTGATACATTTATCCAGGGAATTGGCTTCACCAGAAGCAAAGAAGATCACTGTGTGTTTTTTAAATCAATTGGTGACCATGTTATTTATTTGGTCTTGTATGTGGATGATATGTTGCTGGTTGGAAATGACAAAGAAATTATCCAGGATTTGAAGACCCAATTTTCCTCCAAATTTGACATGAAAGATCTTGGTGCTGCAAACTATATTTTGGGCATGGAAATTAAAAGAGATTGGGCAAAGAGGAAGCTCTACTTAAACCAGAGGAAGTATGTCGAGACAATATTGCAGAGATATAATATGTAGGATAGTAAATCGGTGAAGGTTCCCATTCTTGTAGGTGTAAAGTTATTTGTTGAACAGTGTCCCGAGACACAAGAAGAGGAAGAGGACATGTCCCGTGTTCCATATGCAAGTGCAGTTGGTAGTTTGATGTATGAGATGCTCTATACTAGACCAGACATTGCACATGCAGTGGGAGTATTGAGCAGGTTTATGTCAAAACCAAGGAAGGAGCACTAGATAGCAGTGAAATAGGTTTTCAGGTATTTGCATGGCACTAGTGATTATGGTTTGTGCTAGCAAGGAAGACCAGGATTGGACAGAGTGTTGGATATTCGTGGCTTTGTTGATGTAGACTAGGTTGGATATCTAGATCAGAGAAGATCTACAAGTGGGTATGTGTTTAACCTATTTGGAGGTGTAGTTAGTAGGATGAGTAAGAAACAATCTGTAGTGGCACCATCAACTACAAAGGTAGAATACATGGTAGCCACTCATGCAAGCAAGGAAGCAGTTTGGTTGCAGAGATTGTGTTCAAGTATGGGGTTAGTACAAGGAGCTATAAGGATAGACTGTGGTAGCCAAAGTGCAATTTTCTTGGCAAAGAACCCTGCATATCATTCAAAGACAAAGCACATTGATGTTCAGTATCACTTTGAGAGGGATATGATAGAATACAAAAAGGTGTTGCTGGTAAAGGTGGACACTTTGAAGAACATTGTAGATGCATTGAGAAAATTTGTGAGCTCTGAGAAGTTCTCTTGGTGTAGAGAAACAATGGGTGTTGTAGGGCTAGATAAATGAATAAGCTCTCCTGTGGCCCCCTGTGGAAAGAAAACAACAAGTGGGAGAATGTTGGATTGTGTTATATTCTTTCCATTACTAGCCCACGTAGTTAACCAGGGGGTTAGAGGGGGGGCGAAGCCCCCCCTTCGTTGCGCCGATTGTGTAGCGGGGGGGTCACAGGGGGTTTGAGGGGTGCAGGTAACCCCACTCTATGGGGTCTGGGGCAGCGCCTCAGAAAATTTTGGTTTTGGAACCTATGTTAGGTTGGGCGGACCCACCTATGGTTTTGTGCATGATTTTCGTACATGTTTTTGGATGCAATGGTTTTCGGTCCATGGTTTTGGACGCGATGGTTTTTGTTCCATGGTATTGGATGCTTCAGCATGTATAAATATGTGTTGTAACATCTAAAGGACAATAATGAAAAAAATCAAGCTGGTAGTCCCGGTTTTGGGATCCAGGGGAAAATCTCTTTGTATATGTGTTTTATGTGTTATGCTCTCACATTGTTTATTTTATGTGTTTTAGAATTCGTATGTAGGTAATTTCTCTACGGGGTTAAAATCTACAAGCTATTTGCCAATTTGGAGAAATGCACTTTTGACATGACCCAGGTTCAATATCTGGGGTACATCATTGATGAGAAGGATGTGCATATGGACCCAACCAAGATACAAGTCATTTAGGATTGGCCAACCCCAACCACTCTAATAGAGTTTTGCAACTTTTTGGGTCTTGCCAATTTCTACTGTAGGTTCGCGTTGGGGTTCTTTCATATCACTTGGAATTTAACTCAAGTCACCAAGGGTGGAGCGAAAGAAATTTTTTTTGGACCGAAACCCAACAAAAGGTGTTTACCAAGTTGAAGAATCGTCTCTGCTCTACACCAGTGCTCACATTACCAGACCTACAACAACCATTTGAGATTGAGACAAACACCTCCGACTATGCTATTGGTGCAGTTCTTACTCAGTAGTGGCATCCACTGGCTTACCACAGTGAGACACTTTTAGACACAGTCCAAAAGTATCCCACTTAACAAAAATAAATGTATTCCATTGTGCATTCCTGTCGTCAATGGAAGAATTACATTCCGGGGAAGGAAACAATCATCCTCATAGACCACCGACCCCTACAATTCACACAGACACAAGGGAAGTTATTGAACGACCACATACTTGCAAAAATTCCATTTGAACGTTAAGTAAAAGAAGGGAAACACCAATAATATTGTAGTTTGCCTCAGCTAACCACCAGTCATGATGCTGATCAGTATGCTTGACTCATGTGGGCACGAGACTTCAGGGTGGCCGCATATTTATGAGAGCGATCCAAAATTTGGCAGCACATACTAGACACTCCTCAAAGCTAAGTAAGTTCCAAATTTACACCTCCAAGATGCACTGTTATGACACTTGGGACACATCTGTGTCCCTTGAAGTGAGCATGCCAAGATGATTTGTGAGGCACACTAGATGTGGCTCGCTGGACATTTCAGAATAGAAAAAATAATGGTAGTACTGTAGAAGTATTTTAACTGGCAGAACCTTCATAAGGATGTTGGGAGGTACATTAAATCCTACATTTCCTACACCATTTCCAAAGAAACCATCAAGAAGAAAGGCCTATATACTCTTCTACCTACTCCTAGTTGACCTTGGGAATCCATCTCAATGGATTAAATTTCGGGCCTTCCTTCGACTAAGCATGACAATGATTGCGTTTTTGTGGTCGTCGACAACTTCTCTAAGATGGCCATTATGGCGCCTGCAAGAAGAGTATCACAACAGTGACCACCGCTAAGCTATTCTTTTAGCGAGTCTTGGTACACTTTGGGATCCCACAGTCCATTTTCTTTGATCGACACAATAATTTCCTAAGTGAATTTTGTCAAGTCTCTTGTCGATGTTGGATACCAAACTCACTAAGTCAACAACTTTCCATCCCCAAACTGAAGGCCAAGCTTTACTCATTTACAGGATGATCGTACACATTCTGTGCATGTACAACTCAAATCATCCACACACATGGGATGAAAGCCTCCTCTATGTCCAACACAACTACAATAGAGCTCTCCACAACCTATTTTAGGTAGGGTTGAGATTTTAGCCATTATGTCCCATTGATGTGGCCATACCATTTGCAGCTACTCATGTAGATTCAACTCATGTCTAGTTCAAAGCCGACAGGGCTAACATCTTCATTTAGCACATTCAACACATCCTCCAGTAGGTCCATGATATATTGGATAGAGCTAATGCTAAGTACAAGCAATGCCATGATCAACATCAGATGTCGCACAAGTTCCATGTGGTTGACAAAGTTGGCTACATTTGCAGAAGGAGCACCTTGCTGGACCCCATCGCAAGCTTGGCCCGCTCCGATATGGTCCATACACCATAACTAAGGCTGTAGGGGACAATGCCTTTGAGCTAAGCATTCCAACATTCAATGTAGACCCCCTTTGGCCATACTTTCCACCATTGTTGGACACATCCGACATTGCAGAACAACTCACACCAAAAGAGCTAAATCAACACTACATGGAACATGCCACAACTGATTGGATCACGGAAACATAGATCAAGAACAATCACTAGCATAAATTCTAACTATATCGGGTTGCCAAATCTGGCTAACTCCTGCACCAAGGCAAGTGGTTCACTAGGGACGAAGTTCAGCAGAAGTTTCCCCATCTCATACAGGCACTCAAAACAATAGGGACCATTTCTTCCTGGGGGGAGGAATGATCTAGATGGATATTGGTGTCCACCTGCATATTCCGCTTGGACCCCCAACACTGCCTCTTTAATTTTTTTAGTTTCCTAAATTGTAGCACAATTTACTATTTTTGGCAGTGTTTAAGCTCTTAAAATTTCAGAGCCATTTTAAACAATGTTTTTATGGAAAATGGAGAGACTGAAAAAGTCTTGAAACAATATACTTTTTATTTTTTTTATTTTGGCCTCCTCTTTGAGATCTTCAAAACGAGGTATTATGATATCCAAATGGAGATCATATGCCAATGTTACGACCCGAGAAGTTGATGTACCAATTTACCCAAACGAGGCCCACAATTTTGGTGCTTCGTCTCTTAGGTTTAGGTTTTTGGATGCTTAGGGTTTTCCATTGTTTCTCAATAATAAATAGGCCTTTGAGCCTCATTGTAACATAGTTGAGAGGCATGTAGCCACCACATCTCTTCTCAGAGATAATCTATCATTGCCCGAGCTAGTTTATTTCCATTTTGTTTGTAAGCATATTTCAGTATCTTGGTATTGATGAAATGAAGTGTTATTTCTATTGCATTTCTGTATTTATGGTTATATTTATAATTTTTTGCAATCTTGTATAATTTCGGATCAGTGGTATTAGAGTGATTTGCTCTTTCTCTATTTTTCTTTGCATGTCCCCAATTAGGTGAGGGTATAAGGAGTTAGGGCTCAATCTGGTTGAACTTTTGCAAGACCAACCTTGCAAACCTTGACAACCTCCCTTGGTGGAATAAAAGAATGACGAGGGGGCAGGAGATCTTTTCAAAATATTTCTCGAGGAAGCCCTCGACCGACAGAGGAATGTGATGATGGATACATTTTCCCAGATCCTTCGACGAGTACCAACAGGCGACACATCTTCATCCAACAACCACTTTGGAGGTGCCACTTCTTTTAAGGCACAAGTTAACCTCGATGCTCCCATATTTAAGGGTCAAATAGATGCAGACACGTAGATAAATGGCTGAATATGTTGGAAGCATATTTTTGATTTCATGACTTTTCCAATCAGGAAAAGATTAGCTTTTCACTTCTCAAAGCCACCTCGCATGCCAAGTACCCGTGGGAAACCTACTGTGAACAAAAGGACGAGAGGGAATCCTTACTATTTTTAGCCGCACCCACTTGGGATTCTTTCCGATATGCCATCAAAGAACAATATTACCTTGTTGGGCGATATGAAGATAAATACATAAAGTGGACCATGGTACTGTGAGGAAGGGACCAAGATGTTCCAGAGTTCACAAATGCTTTCCATACCCTCTGCACTAAGTTGGGTATCAAGGATTTTGAGTGGAATTTGGTACTCAAGTACCATGGCTATCTACACAAGTACATCTAGGATGAGATGGAGTTTCTGGACATCTCCTCGCTTACCACGACATACTGATACATTGTGAAGATTGAGTAGAAGTTTAAATAGAAGAAGTGAGACTTTGGATCTGTCAATCTGAAGCAAGGAAAATGCACCCCTAAACCACAAAGAAAATGACAAAGCCAAAGCAGGGCGACCCAGGACAAGCCACTGAAGATGCAAGCAAAGAACAACACCATGAAGACAAAGAAAGACACGGGAAAATGGTTTGAGTTCCATAAGAGCTCCACCAACAAGACAAGTGATTGTCAGGCTAAGCAGTCACTTGTGGCCAAGATGAAGGCTTTCGAATTAGACACATGTTCTGACTCTGAGCCAGAACCCGAGAAGGGGAATGACAAATGGAAGAAAATCATTGATGTAGAGCCCAGTGCCATCGTGGCCACCACCAAGATCCAGAAGAAAGATCCTGAAGATCCAGAGGAGGGGGAACACCTCTTCCACTCACAAATGTGGGTGAAAGGTTCTCCGCTGCAGTTCATTGCCGATAGCAGGAGCCAAAAGAACCTCATTTCAGTAGAGATCATGAAGCGGCTGGGCCTAGTGATGACAATACATCCACAACCACACACCATCGGGTGGATTCACTAAGGAAAAGATCTATGCATCAGCCAACAGTGCCACCTTTCCTAAAAGATCAAGCCCTTCACAGATGAGGTACTATGTGATGTTTCTCCTCTTGAAGTTTCTGATGTATTATTAGGACAACCATACTTGTGGAAGCGACATGTTGTATATGATTCTAGATGTCACTATGTGATTATTACTTTGGGAAATAAGTTGTATAGGATACTGGAGGTAGCCCCGCCTACTGCACTCTCTTTGTTCACTGCAAATAAATGTAGTAAGTTCATTTCCTAGACCAGGAAATTTGTTTTCCTTATGATTTACCCTTAGGGCAAGAAGAAGGTTGTGACAACGACTTCCAGATAGGGCTCCTTCGGATAATAGAAATAGATGCACAAGGTCATGGAGGAATACAAGCACATTTTTGCCTCACTTATAGGGGTACCTCTGTACAGTCAAGTTAAGTACTCCATCGATCTGACCCTGGGTGTGCCGATACCTAATGGACCACTATATCATTGCTTTGTTATGGAGAATGATGAGTTCAAGAGGTAGATTCAAGAGTTGTTGCAGAAAGGGCACATCAATCCAAGCTCATCAACTTGTGGGAGCCTGATTGTATTGGTATAGAAGAAGGACTGGACCTGGAGACTTTGTATTGAGTATCGGGCACTGAAAAATATCACTGTTTGGAATAGATACCCAATCCCATGTATTGGTAACCTCCTGGACTAGCTCAAGGGGGCCAAATATTTCAGTAAGATTGACTTGAAGTCTGGCTATCACCAGGTGCCTATTGAACCCTCTGATGTGTGGAAGGCTACCTTCAAATCTAAGGAGGGCCTTCTCGAATGGTTGGTCATGCTTCAGGTTGACTAATGCACTTGCAACCTTCATGAGATTGATGGATGACATCTTGCAACCCGTCACTAATGAATTCATGGTGGTGTATTTAGATGACATATTGATATTCAACCAGAGTTGGGAAGAACACCTCCACCATATTCGACAGGTCCTTCAAACCCTGCGACAACACAAGCTGTGTGCCAATTTCGAGAAATGCACTTTTGGAATGACTCAGGTTGAATATCTGGGGTACATCATTGATGAGCAGGGTGTGCATGTGGACCCAGCTAAGATACAAGTCATTTGGGATTGGCCAAACCGAGCCACTCTAACAGGGCTTCACAACTTTCTGGGTCTTGCAAATTTCCACCGCAGGTTCGTGTTGGGGTTCTCTCATATCACTTGGCATTTAAGTCAAGTCACCAAGGGTGGAATTTTTTTTTGGTTTGAAACCCAACAGAAGGAATTTTCTGAGTTTGGTCAATTCTTTGGTTGATGTTGGATACCAAACTCACTAAGTCCATGACTTTCCATCCCCAAACTCATGGCCAAACAGAATTCGTCAACAGGATGATCATACACATTCTGCGTATGTACAACTCAAAGAATCCATGCATATGGGATGAAAGCCTCCCCTTTGTCCAAAAAAACTATAATAGAGCTCTCCACAGCTCAATGGGCCACAACCCCTTTAAGGTAGGGCTAGGATTTCAACCATTATGTCCCATTGATGTGGCCATACCATTTGCAGATACTCAGGTAAATTCAACTCATGTCTAGTCCAAATCCGACAAGGCTAACAAATTCATTGAGTGCATTCAAAACATCTACTAGCAAGTCCATGATATATTGGACAGAGCCAATTCTAAGTATAAGCATTGCCATAATCAACATTAGATTTCGAACAAGTTCCATGTGGGCGACAAAGTTTGGCTACATTTGCAGAAGGATCACCTTGCTGGCCTCCATCGCGAGATTCGCCCGCTCTGATATGGGCCATACACCATCACCAAGGTTGTAGGGGATAATGCCTTTGAGCTTAAAATTCAACCATTCCTTGGTTTGCACCATGTGTTTAATTTAGACTGCCTTCGTCCATACTTTCCACCATTTCTGGACACATTTGACGTTACATAACAACTCACACTAACAAAGCTAAACCCACACTACATGAAACATGCCACAAGTGATTAGATCATGGACACATAGATCAAAAACACTCACCAGCAGAAGATCCAACTATATCAAGTTGTCAAAGTTGGCCAACTCTTGCACCAAGGCAAGTGGCTCACCAGGGACCAAGTTCAACAGAAGTTTCCCCATCTCATGGAGGTACGAAAGTAATGGTGACCATTGCTTCCTAAGGGGGGAGGACCGGTCCAGGTGGATATTGGTGGCCACCCGCCTATTCCACTTGGAACCCCAACACTATCTCTTTTAGTTTTTCAGTTTCCTTAATTGTAGCAAAATTTACTATTTTTGGAAAAATTTTGAGTCTCGAACTTCTGGAGCTGTTTTGAGTCCCTAAATTTTTTTTTTTTGGGAAAACTCAGAGCCCTAAATATTTTCAAATTGGTTTGGTTATTTTTTTTTCGACCTTCTCTTCAAGATATTCGAAATGAGGTATTATGATAGCCAAACAGAGATCGTATGCCAAAGTTACGATCCCGAGAAGTTGATGTACCAATTTACCTAAATGGGGCCCACAGTTTTGGCGCTTCATCTCCTAGGGTCATATTTTTGGATGATTAGGGTTTTACATTATTTTTCAATAATAAATAGGCCTTTGAGCCTCATTGTAACATAGTTCATAGGAATGTAGCCACCACATCTCTTCTTAGAGATAAGCTACCATCACTTGAGCTAGTTTATTTCCATTATGTTTGTAAGTATATTTTAGTAATGAAGTTAAGTGTTATTTATGTTGCATTTATGTATTTATGGTTATATTTGTAATTTGTTGCGTTCTTGTTTAAGTTCATATCAAAGTGATAGTCTCTTCGTAATATAAAAACCGCTAAGCCTGATAATGAAGGCTTCCTTGATGACACTTGATTTAGGTGGATATTGCCATGAAAAACCACCCTGTATATACAAGAGAATCTTAGACACTGATTAGTTCATAAATTATTCATTTCAACCCATAGTATATATATGTGTTTGTTTTTTGTAAAATTTTTGATAGAATTGGAACTGCTCAAGAAATTTAATCTAAAATCAAGAGACATAATTCTACTCTACTGATTTGTGGAATGAAATTCACAATTTAGAAAAAGATGCATAAACATGCAATAATAAAAACCACAAATGCAAAATGATTTATAGGGGAACCCAATTGGGAAAAACCTCTCAAGCTTGTTTGCATTAATCAATGAATTGAGAAACTACTAAAATTGCTAGCTCTAGCTTTGAGCTCAACCTACAAAAGAATAAATGTTCTCCTGCTCAATCAACAAGCGATGGCCAATGCTTAGAAAAATATTTTCTCACCGAGGCTTCTATTTCCTTGCACAAATCCCTAGGAAATTTGCCCCTATTCTTTAGGAGTTTCCTCCAAATTTATTGCGTAATCGCCAAGGATTGATCACTGATTGCATGCAACACCTATATAGTCAGCACTAGTTTACAACTGATGTTACACTGCTTTGGAATCTCCACCACATATGAGTAATTCGAATTCCTTGCATGCATGAGCTAATTTTGGTTGATTGATCAGTTAACTGGATGAACTATGAGATAGACTACTGTCCCACTTCACAATTGACCTCCAATTTGTTCTATTAACTGTTAGAACTAGTTTAACTGAGTACAATTGGAAATAACCAAATTAGATTGCTATAAATTAGAAATCACACATGCATAACTAAACTCCAAGCCCTCTAACTTGAATTTACTGAGCTAACCAAGTGAGAAGATCCATGTCACCTTTGTTAACTAACTCCAAGTTGTCTGTTGATGTGGAAATTTTGAATTTTCTCAGTTTAACCAAGGTTAAGCCAAATTGAGCCTTTCTTGCTACACTTCTCAACACTCTTTCTTTGCAAGAAAGGGATTATAAACCACCCCTATCCTGCACCTATGGAATTTGAACTTCCCTCTTGGAAAATCCATCATCAAGATGTCAGCATCTTTTTCCTCAATTAGAATGTATTGTAGCATCATTATCCTCCTCTACACATAGTCCCATAAATCATGATATCGAATATCTATATGATTGGATTGATCATGAAATACTGGATTCTCAGAGAGCTTAATGTAACTCTGATTGTCACAATAGATCACAATTAGATCCATCTCCTGACCAAACATTCCCACTAGTATATTTCTCATCTAGATCATCTGACATGCTTCTTGACTTGCAACCATGTATTCAAATTCCACTGAGCTGAGCGCCATAGACCTCTACTTCCTATTGTACTAGGAAATTGTTGCAGACCCAACACTGAAAATTGCACCTGATGTACTCTTTCGGTCAAATGGACTCCCTGCCTAATTTGCATCTTTGAATCCATGGAACTTCACTCCGTCTACCCATCTGTACCATAATCCATATTGGGTAGCACCTTTGAGGTGTCGTAAAACATGGTTTGCTTCCTTCCAATACAATTTGGTTGGCCTAACCACAACTTGGCTCAACTGATTGATTGCATAGCACACATCAATGAACCCACTATCTATCAGTAAATTGTAGCATCAACCTCTTCACCTGAAGTGGCATTATCCTTCCTCCAATTAGTCGATAGAGGTGTCTCCATGGACTTACGAATCTCCATGTGAAGTCTTTGCAGTATATCAGTGGCATACTTTCCTTAAGACAAAAACAATTCCCCATCACCTTTCCATACTTCCAGATCAAGCCAGTAGTGCATGAGACCCATGTATTTCATCTCAATTTCCCTTGCAAGGTCCTCCTTGCAAGAGCTAATCAAATGCTCATCACTTATAAATATTAAATCATTAACATATGAAACAATGATAAAAAATTTACCTTCTACAAAAATATGATAGAGGTTTGCATCTTCTTCACTTTTGGTGAAGCCTAATCTAGTGAGATAACCATCAATACGAGTGTACCAAGGTCAGGGTGCTTGTTTGAGACTGTATAATGCTCGCCTGAGTATGCACACATGAGAATTTATGTACCTTTTGGTTTCTCTATGTACACTTCCCCTCAATAAAATCATTGAGAAATGTTGTTTTTAGATCCATCTGGTGGATCTTTGACCCCATCTGCAAAACTAGTGCAAGAATTGATATAATGCATGATTACCTTGCTATGGGAGCAAGGGTTTCCTCATAGTTAATTCCCTCAACTTGAGATAATCCTTTGGCCAAAAATATGGCCTTATACTTCTCTATTCTTCTGTCTACTACATGCTTAACCTTGAAGATACATTTTGAACCCACAACTGGTTTTCTATCGGTCTTGGGACCACTTCCCAAACACTGTTCTTTATGATGGATATGTACTTTTACACCATTCAGTCAACCCAAACTAGTTTCTTAACTACTTCCTCAAAAGAGGATGGCTCAGTCATTAGAGCCATGTAGCCAGTCTACCTCTCAACTGACCTCCTTTCTCTGTGCAAATTTGAAGGATCTCCTACATTCTCCTTCGCATCCTGCACCAATTTTTCAACTTCCTTGGTTATTTTTCTACCTTTTCTGGATGGTTATGCTTGAGTGGATTTCTCCAATCTTCCTCCTCTCTACTCCTCCAATTGTGGTTGCTCCATAAATTCCCAAGGCTCCTCCTTTGGAGAAAACATATCCTCTTCTGGTGGGATTTGAAACTCCCTCTTAAGAGAGCATCTCATTGCTTTATCCTCATCAAACTTTACATCCCTTCACATAACTGTCATTTTGAGGGAAGGTAAGTGTACACAATAATTATGTGTAGTTTCAGTGTAACCCACAAAATCTACCAACTATGTTTTTAGCTCAAGTTTCTTCCTCTAATCTTTGGAGACATGGATGTAAACAAAGGCTCCAAAGTTTTTGAAATGAGATACATTCGACTTTCTCCCCAAGAAGGCCTCCTCTAATGTAATCATACCAAGAATCCAATGAGGAATACAATTTTTCAAGTAGACTGTTGTGTTACATGCCTTTTCCCACGAATGCAGTGGCAAGCCTTGGTCATGTATCATAGCTCACACAACTCCCACAATGCTTCGGTTCTTTCTCTCATCTACCCCATTCTGTTGGGGATTGTGAGTAGCTGTCAGTTCTCTTCGAATTTATTCTTTGGCACAAATGTCCTTGAATTCATTTGAAACATACTTACCTCCATTGTCGCTCCTTAGAGCCTTCACCGCCTTGTTGGTATCATTCTCAATTAGTGCCTTGGATTCTCAAAATTTTGAGAATGTCTCATCCTTCTTCCACATGAAGAGGATCCAACACTTTCTTAAGAAATCATCAATAAAAATAATATAGTATTTATTTTTGGCAGTGGAGGCTATCAAAAAGGGTCCACAAACATAAGAGTGCACTCTCTTGAAGACTGCATTTGCTTTGCTGTCTCGATCATGGAATGTGGATTTTACATACTTCCCCAAGGTACAACCCTTGTAGAAATCTTGCTACTCAAGTGATATTTTAAGGAGGGTAGTGGTTATTTGTTGCATGATTTTAAGGGCACCATGGTGCAAATGACCAAGTCTTCTATGCCAGAGTTCACCAACATATCGACTCTACACTTTCTCTGCCTTACTTCTTAATGTAGTGCAATCTTCCACATCAAGTTTGTACATGTTCTTAGCATGAACCCCAATATTCTTAACCTGGCCAGTAGCTATGTTCCTCAAAAAATATTTCCCTTTACTAAAAATAACATCATAACCATGACTGTCAAAAAGTGTTACAGAGATGAGGTTATTCTTCAATCCTGTTACAAACATGACATCTTTGAGGCAAAGAGGGGATCCAAAAGCCTTCTTAAATGTTATTGTACCAATCCAGATAGCATTGTACCTTCCACCATCCCCAAGCTCACTAGAGATATTTCAACTAGTGATATTGCATCTAGATATATTGTATCTAGAGATATTTCCCCTCTAGGTCACTAAAAAAATCTCTACACCCTATTATGTGGAATGAGGCACTTGAGTCTAAGTACCTCACACTGCCCATAAAAATTATGGCCATGCATGTGATCAAGGTGAAGTCTAACTCGAACTGTGAAGCCAATGCTTCACCTACTGCTCCACTTGAGTTCTTCTTGCTAGATGTTTTGTGTGGACACTTTGTAGAATAGTGCGAGAATTCATGACAATTGAAGCATTTGATTTTGGACAAGTATTTCTTCTTGCTCCCTTGGGTGGAATTTGGTTTGGTTTGATATTTATTCCCTTTTCCATTCTTTTCCTTTCCAACCAATGAAAAATTCTTTCCATCCTCTCCGTTGGATGAACCTCCATCTCTGGTATTTCGTGTGATTTTTTCTTGTACCAAATAACACCATAAGAATTCCCAATTTGGTAATTTTTCTCTTCCATTAACAGATTCCTGGTAGCTGTGCCAGGACTAGGCTCACTAGGTTATTTGTTGCAACATTCAAACCAACCCCTCCAAGCTTATCCAAAACTTGTGTAAATATGGTGAGATACTGCGAAATGGTATCATTTTTCTGCACCTTAATGTTTCAAAGTTTATATTTTAGGGCCAATTTTCTATTGTCATTGCTATTTTCTAGTAGCTCAATTAGTTCCTTCCACATGGAAAATGGTGTCTCTTTTCCATAGATATTTGAGACAATGTGGTCTCTCACTCCTTCCAGTATTTTTCTCCTCACCTTGGCTACATATTTCTTCCATTGGGCTAGGTTTTGGACATCAACTGATCCTGGTTTTGGAATGTTTATATTGCAATAATCCAGCAATCCATTTTCATAAAGCACTGCCTCCATGCGATCCTTCCAGACATTGAAATTTGAGTTTCCTTCCAAGGCATATTATAATCTTAGTCCATTGAAGGCCATTCTCCCAACTTTAAGGGAATCCTACTACACTGAACTTGCAAATTCAAACCTCCTGAGGAAAAACTTTGCAATTCTTGTTCTAATGTGAAGCATACTTTGATACCATTTGGAAATTTTGATATAATTGCAATTTCACAAGGAATTTAATCTAAAATTAAGAGACAAAATTCTGCTCTACTGATATGCAAAATGAAATTCACAATTTAAAACAAGATGCATAGACATGCAATAAGAAAAACCATAAATACATAGTGATTTATAGGGGAACCCCACTGGGAAAAGCCCCTATAGCCTATTTTCATTAATCAATGAATTGAGAAACTATTACAATTGCTATCTCTAGCTCTAAGCTCAACCTGCAAAAGAATAATTATTCTCCTACTCAATGACAAAGATTTGGAAAGAACGTAGCCAAATATTTGCTCACCAAGGCCCCTATTTACTTATGCAAATCCTGAGGAAATTAACCCCCATTATTTAGGAATTTCCTCCAAAATGATTGCACAATTCCCAAGGATTGATCACTGATTTCATGCAACACCTATACACTCAACACTAGTTTATAACTGATGTTATGCTGCCTTGGAATCTCGACCACAACTAAGCAATTCGAATTCCTTGCATGCATGAGATATTTTTGGTTGATTGATCAATTAACTAGATGATATCTGAGTTAGACTATTGTCCCACTGCACAATTGACCTTCAGCTAGTCCTATTAACTATTAGAACTAGTTTAACTGAGTTTGGTTGGAAATAACTGGACTGAATTTCTATAAATTAGAAATCACACATGCACAACTGAACTGCAAGCCCTCTAAATGGAGTTTATTGAGCTAATTGAGTGACAAGAGCCATGTCACCTCAGTTAAATGTCTCCAATTTGTCTATTAATTTGGAAATTTTGATTTTTCTCAAATTGACCAAGGCTAAGCCAAATTGAGCCTTTCTTGATACACTAATGAACATATGTGTGTGTAAATACTCTAGGCCATACACCCCAAAAAACCTTCTTAATAGCACTTTAATCTTAACCCAAGAAAAATAAATAAGGCGTGACTTAAATAAATGAATGTATGTATACATGTAGAAATGAACAATGAGAGATATAAGTGATCAGAGATGGAAAATGATGGTTATTTAGAAAAAATAGGTGTTTTAATGAACAAAAAGGATGCCTAATGAGAAAATCATTAGAAGTTTTCCTTAGGACAAGCCTTGTTTAAATATCAAAATTCCATGCATATGTTGATGATCCATTACTTGTTATCCACCATAATAGGATTCAAAGCCCATTTAGTTAGAGGGATTGGGTAGATAAAGCTTGGCTTGAGCATCTTTTTCTGCTTTGACTTTCATCTATGTATTGTTTCTAAGATTAACTAGTTGAAGCTTATTCTTAATAGGATTCACATTTTTTATGGTATTTATCTCATATGCAACAATGCTATGATCAATTCTTGGAATTTCTTCATAAGACCAAGTTAAGATGTCAAAATTCTTTGAAAATATCAATATAAATAGAGACCTCATCGATAGAATAGTCTTCCCATATAAAAGTATTTTCTATGATGTTATGGTTCTTTGAAATTTCAATCAACATAGTTTCAAAAATGTTTCTCATATTCCATTAAGCATAAATAGAGGGGGATACTAAAGAGTTCATGGACTAAATTTCATTTACTAACATGATCGAACAAAATGTGCTTCTTTTAATCCTATTTAATTTTGGGATAAAATATGATCGATGATGCAAATCATCCCATAATATCTCAGGAATTATCATTGCTCCCAAGAGTGCCTCATCATATGGGAGAATAGTATCAAGGAAATCCATCGATAGTTTTGAATTAGTGGCCTAAATGAGCATCATACCAATGTCCAATTCCTCCATATATGATGGGGTTGGATTAATGTATGTAGAGTTATCAACTATGACTTTATAAGTGACTTCAATAGAAAACAAAGGAAAAACTATTCCTTCCCATTGACCTTCTTCAATTATGGTAGAGGGAAAAGAAAATATCCACGGGTCCTCGAAATAATTGGTATTAAAAAAAATATTTCGAGAGGCCAGTAAAAAAGTAGCATAAATGGTGTTAACATAAGTAACAAGAGAAGATAAATTAAAAGTTCCCATGAATGATGGGTACATTCCAACCTCTAGATTCTCCAAAGCCTTTTGGAAGTGATCCACTAATAGAATAATTGAATCAAATGCAACACTAGGGATAAGATGGTAATAAGCCATTTGATCAATCATAACAAACTTCCCTATGAATGAAAGGATACTACATGAAAGACTGTGAATACAATTGCTCGCATTGTGTATACCAAATTGTGCCCCAAAAAATATTATAATTGGGTTTTGTAATAACTGCTTCCACTTCAACATTGACTATTTTTCCTCCTAACTTGACTAGAAATGCAATAATAATCCCACGAGGCTCATGAGAATGACCATTGTACACAACTAGCAATGTTAGTGATGAAACCAACCGGAGAGACCTAGTTTATTTCCAAAATGACATTGAATGGAAAATGTGGAATCTCCTTCATTAACATGTTGAGAAATGGAAACAATAAATTCGAGTTTTTAATTTGTCCTTGAATTAAACTGTGAATTAAAATCGAATTCTATTCTCATAGAAACTTGTAAATAGTTAATTAAGTTTAATTAACTTAATTAGCTTAATAATTTCGAGTTGGAAGTCCTTCTTAAGTCATGTATATGTTCTTCCTAAGTTTTAGGGGTCCACGATGAGTTTAATTGGGAGTTGTAATTAGATAACTCAGTTTACCGAGTTATTTTCAGTTAAATTAGTTCCAAACAATTTGTGGAGCTAATAGAGAGTTAACAGCTAGTTAGTGAACTAGTGCATCCACAAGTGTCACTCTAGTTAATCGAAGATTCCCTCATGAGAAAATCAGGCATGTCCGTTCAAAGAAAGACCCAGTTGAGACTAGAGTGTAGGGACAATGTACTATCAATTGTATGATTTATTAAGTTGTAAATATCATGCATGCAATTAGAGAAGGACCTATGTTTGGATTGCGCAATTTTGGAAACATGAATTCCATTTAGTTACGAGCTATTTATCCTAGGAATTGTGCAAGGAAATAGGAGCTTGGAGAGATGCAAAATTAGCTAATTTTTGGCTAAGAGCTTGCTTGTGAGTTGAGAGAGTTGAGAATACTTGTGCGAAATTGTTCTAGTGAGAACAAGCTTTGAATCTTCACTGGTATTTATGATATATGAAATATAGATACTATGGAATTGTTCTAGTGAGAACAAGCTTTCTATCTTCACTCATATTTATAATATATGAAATATAGATAGCAGGGTTTTGAGAAGTGGATTTCCCTAGATACATCTTCTGTTATGTGCCATTGATTTATATTCGTCTTGTTCATATTGTTTTCATCGATCTATTGGCTTGCACTGGTTGAAAGTAGAAGTAGATTCTTTTCTCGTGCTTTAATAAATTACATGAGCTTGTGAATTTACAATATTTTCTACATGGTTTCAGAGCTTAAGGCAGTATATTAGAGGAGATTTCGAAGTTTTGATTTTTTGGGTTACAGGTGAAATTCGAATTTGCAATACATACTTCAGGATCGACAAATGGTGTTCTACGATTTGCGGCTCAAGTATGCCTTGGAAGCAAACTCAAATTTTATGGCTTGGAGGGATAAAATGGAGGCTATGCCACAGGATAATGGCTTGAAGGAATTTTTTGATCAAGAAACTCCTAAGACAACAACATCGGATGCACAAAATTTGGTCGAATGGAAGCAGTGTGTGTCAAAAGCGAGGTGGAAAATCCTTGAGGGAGTTCGAGACCACATTTTCTCGAGTCTCCATGGCAAGGAAACTCCGCATGCTATGTGGAAAACATTGACAGACTTGTATCAGAATAACAGTGGCCAAAGGAAATTGGCACTGAAGGACAAACTTTGAAAAATCAAAATGGAGAAAGGAGAGACGATTCCAAAATACTTGATCAAGTTCACTTAGTGTTGTGATGAACTTGGAAGTGTTGGAATCATGGTTGTCGAGGATGATATGGTGAGTCTTGCTCTTCTAGGGCTCCCAAGAATTGGCATAGTTATCAAGACTATGTCAACGGGCAGGAGAATCTGTCGAATTGGGAATGACTGTGGTCAGATTTGATGCAAGAGGAGATCAGAAGGAACACCAATGATGGATCTTCATCAAAGAATAATGATTAAGAGAACTGTGCCTTAGCGATTAAGGTGAAGAAGGGGAAATGGAAAACTTCCCATTCCAAATCAAATTCTTATCATGTAGGTAATAAGAAAGACACGAAGAAATTTAACTGCTTTCATTGTCATGAACTGGACCATTTTTCTACAAATTGTCCATTGAAGAAGTCCTCAGGAGGAGTAGAAGGTGAGGCTTTTGCCTCTCAATTCAAATTGGAATTTTCCCTCATTGCATGCATGGTGTCATTAATGATGGGAAGTGTATAGTACTTAGACAGTGGAGCTTCATTCCACATGACTGGCGACAAAGATTTATTCAGTGACCAAGAGGAGAAAGATCTCTAGATGCATATCAAGATGGGTGGCGATGGGAAGTATAGTGTTACTATATTGGGCACGATTACTTTTCAGAGGGAGCATGGGGCTCCAATCACCTTGAAGAATGTTATGTATGTGCCTAGGCTAAAGAATTACTTGGTATGTGTTTCCATTCTTGAGGAGAGAGGCTATGGTGTGATCTTCTCGAAAGTAAAGACGTTCCTTCGACACATAGCCATGGGTCAAGTAAAGAAGATAAGGATTCAGGTGAAGAATCTCTATAAGATGGAGGTAGAGGAGTGTGCTGATTTGAGCACAAAAGCAGAAAGGGTGCAGAGCTGAGACGTTGGTGAGTTGTGGCACAAGTGATTGGGCCACTTACATCATGGGGGTTTGAATATATTGTAGCATATCTCTACTAGTCTTCCCAAAGGTATGCTTGAGAAAGTTGATACATGAAAGGCGTGTACTTTGGGAAAATACACCAAAGATTCCTTTCACGACAGAGACAGTCAAGTAGAGGTTATTCTATATCGAGTCCATTCAAATGTGTGTGGACCATTCTCAACAGCATCCATGACCAAACATAGGTATTATGTTATATTTGTTGATGACTTTTCTCGAAAATGCTGGATATTTTTCATGCAGAAAAATGATCAAACCTTCACAAAGTTTTGTGAGTTTAAAGAATTGGTGGAGAAAGAGTTGGGCAAGAAGGTTAAAGCTATACGGAGTGATAATGGTGGTGACTATGTCTGAAACGAGTTTTAAGAACTTCTATGCAGTGGAAGGGATTAGATGGGAGTTGACGGCACCCCATAACCCTCAGCAGAATGGGGTGGCCAAGAGGAAGAACATAAGCATAGTAGGGGCAGTGAGGGCGATGTTGCATGATCATGGCCTACCACTACAATTGTGGGCTGAGGCATGCGACACATAGATTTATGTTTAGAACTGTAGCCCATATCAGATACTTGAGATGAAGACACCAGAGGAGGTTTATTCTAGAAAGAGGCTAGATGTTGGTCACTTCCGGATTTTTGGGTCATCAGTATATTTCCATGTGACCAAAGATACAAAGAAGAAGATTGAGCCAAAAACAGAGTTGGGGATATTTTTTAGGTATAATGATGCACCTCACAATTATTGGGTGTACTTGTCGACCAAGAGGATGACAATGGTTTGCAGGGATATCATATTCGATGAGCAGAAGGCCATGTGAGTTTCCCTTGAGAGAGAGCTTGAGCTACATGCGGATAAGGATTTTATCTCCTAAGGTTGAGGAGACTCAAATTGATGTGGAGTAGCCACATTCAGAGGATCCGGGAGAGGAAACATCCAGTCAGACAAAGTCTTCTAGAGAGGGAAGAAAGCGCACCAGAGAGGTTGACAGATTGTTAGATGATGCACGGGAGAATATGGGAGCACCAAATTCTTAGTGTAGGCAGAGGAGGTCACCTGAGAGGTACACTGGATACATGGATATTATGGGCGAATGTGTTGTGACAGATCCATCTTCCTTTAAGCAAGTAGTGCAACGACCGGTTTGGGTTGATTCCATGGTGGAGGAGTATGACTCCATAGTTCGTAAGAGTGTTTGGGATGTGGTCTCGACACCAGAGGAAAAGCCAATGGTGAGATCCCATTGGCTTTACAAGGTAAAGAATGTTGCAGATGGTAGTGTGGAAAAGCATAAGGCTAGATTTGTGGCCTGTGGCTTTTCACAGGTAGAGGGGATTGACTATGATGATACCTTTGCTCATGCTGCAAGGTACTTGTCGATGAGATATATATTGGCACTATCAACACAAATGGGTTGGAAGATACATCAGATGGATGTGAAGAAAACATTCCTTAATGGCATGATTGAGGAAGAGGTGTAGATAGAGCAACCTGAAGGTTTTAAGACCTTTGACTGTGAGTTACATGTGTGTTGACTCAAGAGAGAGTTGTATGGGCTGAGCAAGCACCCTGTGCTTGGTGCACCAGGATAGATAGCTACTTCACTGGGTTAGGCTTCATAAAGAGTGAAGTAGATGCAGATCTACACCAGATAGTGTTGGAACGTAAGCTATTGATCATTTTACTTTATGTTGATGATATCATAGTGACAGGTGATGATTAGCTAATCAAATCTTGTAAGGAGCACCTTGCAAAAAAGTTTGAGATGAAGGACATGGGGCTCATGCATTACTTTATTGGCATGGAGGTATGGCAGGGTGATGGGGAGTTGTTTGTGGCTCACGATAAGTATTCCAACGAGATACTTAGGAGATTATGCATGGAGAGCAGCAAACCCATGGAGACTCCTTTAGTAGGTAATAGGAGGAAGGAGGATACTACTTTAAGGGAAGTAGTGGAAGCTACTATTTAGAGGTAGGTTGTGGGTTCACTCATGTACTTGGTGAAAACATGACCAGATATGTGCTATGTAGTTAACCATCTTAGTCAGGCGATGGTTAGGCCTACCAAGATGTATTGGAAGGTGACAAAGAGTGTGTTGAGATACCCCAGGGGCACTTCTCAATATGGATTATGGTACAAACAGATAGAGGAAGTGAATCTTCAAGGCTTCACCGATGAAGATTGGGTATGAGTCCATCTAAATAGAAGAGCACATCAAGAGGGATCTTCAGTATTGGGTCAGTGACCGTTTCTTGGTACATAATGAAACAAAGATCGGTTGCATTCAGTTCGGCAGAGGAAAAGTACATGGCTACGAGTTAGGCAGCATGTGAGGCCATCTGGATGAGGAAGATACTGATTGGTTTGTTTGGTTAGTAAATGGATCCAACTATGATATATTGCGATAATCAGAGTTGTAGGAAACTCTCCGAAAATCAAGTTTTTGATGATCGGTCCAATCATATTGATATTCGATATCATCATCTCATAGATTATGTATTGAGGTTAATTATGTTGTTAGAGTACATTCCCATGGAGGAGGAAGATGCTAACATTTTGAAAAAGGCATTGTCAATATGTAAATTCGAGTTTCATAGAGGCAGGATCAGGGTAACTGATAATCCCTTTCTTGTTGAGAGGGAGCGTTGAGAAATGGCAACAAGAAATTCCAATTTTTAATTTTTCCTTGAATTGAAATGTGAATTAAAATCGAATTCTATTCTCATAGAATCTTGTAAATAGTTAATTAAGTTTAGTTAACTTAACTAGCTTACAAATTTCAATTTGGAAGTCTTTCTGATGTCATGTATATGTTCTCCCTAAGTTTTTGGGGTCCAAGATGAGTTTAATTATGAGTTGTAATTAGATAACTCAGTTTATTGATTTATGTTAAGTTAAATTAGCTCCAGATTGTTTGTGGAACTAATAGAGAGTTAACAGCCAGTTGGTGCACTAGTGCATCCACAAGTGTCACTCTAGTTAACTAAAGATTTCCTCATGAGAAACTCATGTAGGTCAGTTCAGAGAAAGACCCAGTTGAGACTAGAGTGCAGGGACAATGTATTATTAGTTGTATGATTTACTGAGTTGTAAATATCATGCATGCAATCAGAGAAGGACCTATGTTTGGATTGTTGGCATTATGAAGCATGTTTTGTACTTGATGGCAACCCACTTGTAGCAGAACAACTCATTTGTATATGGTAACTAGATGAATCTACAGAATAGATATCAGATGTGACAGAATGCATGACAGTTGTGACAAAACACAGGAATCAGTTCAAAAGTAATGTGCAATGGTAACTCTCTCAGATGACAATTCACAGTGCAACAGGTTAACAACAAAGAATTAAGATCAAACTACAAATAATGAAGAAAGAGAGGTATACATAGGTTCACCTTGACCAAGTTGCATATACACGTAGGTTCACTGACCACAAGTAGCATATACGTACACACGCACTTTCATAGAAGGAAAAGTGTGTATATCTTGGAAAACTAAGTTTTTGGTCCAAGGTATTTGGTCCATGGTATTTTGATCCATGGTATTGGTCCAAGGTATTTGGACCGAGGTATTGACCCTAGGTATTTGGTCCTAGGTATTGGTCCTAAGTGGTTTTGGTCCATGGTATTGAGCAAGGCCTAAAACTATAAAAGGAGGAGAAGATCATTAGGCCAAGGGTGCAAAGTATTGAATATCTGATGAAGTGTGAGATCCAGTATGCAGATTATTGACTTATGGTGCTTTGTTTGGTCTAAAACAAGGATGAACCTTAGTGGTTGATGGAGGATAAGATCTAAAGATGAATCGAGATCTTAAGGCTTGAAATGAAGTATCTTTATATGGTTTGATCATGTTTATTCTAGATCTTAATACTGACGCATGTGTTGTTCTGTAAATGCTATGATCTGGGTACGATTGAAGTCTGGAATAGCTGCAAAATTATGAATTAATATTTACACACATATACATTGGTTGGATTTGGTAAAAGCACTTATACACATGAGTTAAAAACATCTAAGTAGCGTATACCTTATGTAATATGATATTTGAAGTTACAAGTGGATCTTACTGTTGTTGCAGAATTCTGGGTTCTGCTCTGTGTTCTGGTGATTGCAGTTTGATGACAGTATACTGAATGTTCAGATTGATTGATTGTGATTTGCTTCAGTGACAATGGGATTTTAGTGATTTAGTTATGGGTGATTCAGAGATTTATGATTGAGTTTCAATGATTGGTTAATGCAGATGTATTTGATGCTTGTAGTGTAATGGTGATTGATTTTGAGCTTCAATGTTGATAATGGGTCCAGCATGAAAATTAGATGAAACGAGGCATTCATGTGTATTTTTGTGTACCAGGAGCATCCATTCTGAAAATTTATGAAACATGGTCCCTGGAGGAAGAGAGAAGGTTGTAGCCTTCTGTAGGTTGGTGCCTATGTAATAGTAAACATATTGGCTAGTACAAGAGCTAGGGGGTTGTAGCTCCCTTCCAGTAGAAGCTGGAGAATGAGAGAAGGTAGTAACCTTCTGCAGGTAGAAGCCTGCGTACTGGTATGAGTCTACACTAGTACAATGTTGTAAACATATTTTCTTATTATTAAAAGAAGACAGAGATGACAGCAGCAGGTGGTTTTCACCCACATTGGGTTTCCACCTTAAATCTTGGTGTTCATGTGTGTTGCTTATGTGTGATAGTTCTTTCTATTATTAACTACACATGGTTACTATTTAATGTTTAATAAAGTATTGATGCACAGATTAAATTTCAACATATGATGAATTAACTGAATCATTAGTTTGCTGGATATAAGCTTGTTTCCTTTAACACAATTGCATGTACATGCGGGTTACCTTCATTGAAGTAGCATATATGAATTTGAGTATGAAAAGAAAAAGATTATTGACTTGACTAACACTGATTCACCCCCCCTCTCAGTATTATTTCCAACAATTTCTATCAGATTAGGTCCTTTGGTAGAAGCTTGATCACTTGAAGGAGATCCGTAGAACAATGGGAAAGAATCTAAAGAAGAAAGTGTCTAAGAAGAAGAAGAGATCTCAAAGGAACTATGACAGTGGGAGAGTCGATTGAGGATTATGTGGAAGCAACTCTTCAGATTCAGAATCACCTCAGAATGAATATGAACAAACAAAAGAACTATCAGGTATGAATTTGTTATCCTCTGGTTATACATTTCTTTGTCCATTTGAAGATGATGAAAGTGATAGCGAAACAATTGAATTTTATCTTATGGGAGAGAGAGAAAGGTATCAAATAGAGGAAGAATTTAAAAGGCTCACAGACAAAATTAGAGATCAACAAGATCTATTGGACAAAAGGGAGTGTGCCTTCAAAGAAGAAGCTACCAAACTAAAAGCTCAACTAGAGGAAGGAAACAAGGAAAAGGAAGATCAATGTGAAAAGCTATAGGATGAAGTGAAAACATTAAGCAATGAAGTAAATAAAAGAAGCACAACAATCAAGAAACTCAAAGATAGATCTAGTTACAATGAAAGTCTTGAAGCTAAGATCCTCTCTCTAAAAGAAGATTTTGAAAAATCAAATAAGTAGAATGAAGAACTACTCCAAGCTCTTGAAGAATAAGAAAATGAAGTTCTTGAATTAAGGCAACAGATGGAAGAAGGAAGAAAAGTTGAAGAAGTCATGAAGAAACAATATCTTGAAAAGGAAGAGAAATATCAAGTTGAGGTAAATATCCTAAAAGGTAAATTAGGAGAAAAGGATAAGATTTTATGATTTCAAGATAGTACTAAGATTTTGGATGATATTCTCAGTAGTCAAAGGTCTCCTACCATCAAAACTAGTGTTGGTTTTCATGAAGGTGAATCTAGTTCACAAAGTGAGGCAAGGAACTCTAATGCAAAATCTGAAATGCTCAACATGGAGATGAGAGGTCAATCCCATCAACAACGAAGGAAAGAAATTCTTCAAAGAAAATAATTTACTCCTAATTATGGAAGTGATAGTCGGTTATTTCCTCAAATGAATAATGTTGAATGTTTTATATGTCATAATCTTGGACATGTTGCAGCGAGATGCAAAAGTAGAATGGTTCAAGACCATCACACAGAAAGATCATTAGCTTCGAGGTACTTTAAGGGATATTGTTTTTATTGCAATATGTTTGGTCACAAAGCCATTGACTGCTATAGGAGAAATATGAAACATGTAAGATGTTATGCATGTAACAAGTTTGGACATATAGCAATGGAATGCAGGAGAAAATTTCGGGCACCATACCAAAAGGAGAAAACATCATCACACTCGAAGATACGGCAGAAGAAGGAAGTACAGTCAGAAAAATGTGGCATGGCACAATGTACAAACATAACAGACTCAACGGAAGCTGAAAGTATGAAAATTCAATGTTCTAAATCTCATACGCATGTTTCATGAATACAAGTCACGTATATACATGAGTTCGATGATGTACAATCGCGTATATGTAGTTTGAGAAAAATGTTGTGGGACAGTTTCAGAAAAATTGATGTGGTATGATTCAGACAATTATCAGTTATCTTTTCTGTCATAGATGACTACAGTCTGTGGATGTTTTTTTGAAGTGTTTTGATCCTCACAAGTTATTGATAACTTGATGTATATCTGATTGATGATGATGCCTTGATACTTCTTACTGATATATGCAATTATTAGATCTGACAGTGAACAAGTGGAACAAGTTCAGGGGGAGAACATGCTATGCTTCTAATAAAGCATTGTTGGCATTATGTTTAGAAGCCCTTGGTACCTAATCAATGATGATGATGCTTAATGATACATCTTGCTATGTTACGGTTATGAGTTGCACATGATAAAATCTCAGATGATACTTGGGGTCACATAGCTGGTATTCAGATAAGATTTATGGATGATTGTAAATGAATTTTGATAATGCATATAGTACATATATGTTGCTTACATGATGATCTTCATAAGGACAAGGAGAAGTACAAAGCTTGAGTACACAACTTCATTATTTGATGATGAGCCAATTATTTCTTTTATGTTGTTGACATCATGTCTTCAAAGATGCATAAAGTTCATATGGTGTAGATATGATACATGATTCCTATAGTTCTTGGCTCTCACATGGTTGAGGATAGTTGTTGTTGATGATATCAGGAAATCTTGACAAATGACCATGAGCTCATGGTTTTCTAGATACATATTGCTATCTATTTGATGGATATACAGTATGCTGAATACAAGGATGATTACTTAAGTTGCATATTGATAAATATTGTTGGTTGGCCAAGAAAATGGGGTTATTGCAGGTCTCATGAAGACATAGCTATTTGAAGATATGGATATTCAAAGACATGGCTTACTTAGTCACATAATGATGATGAGTTCTTACTTTATGATGATAGGTTGATACTCACATATGTTGATTATCGTGGTTGATACTTATCAGATGTGGGATGTTCCCTAGTGATGATATAGTGAAGGTTCTTGTGGAAAGATCATGCAATTCTTGATAATGATGTTATGATCATGGATGATGTCTATGGTGTTTTCACATACATATGATATGATGTGAATGATTTGGTGCTACCGCTTGGAGATATGACATATGCTTAGTTGATTCATGGAAGGTTATGATAAGGCTCTTTTGACTAAGGAAAC
This sequence comes from Pinus tabuliformis, assembly GCA_031772625.1. Taxonomy (NCBI): domain Eukaryota; kingdom Viridiplantae; phylum Streptophyta; class Pinopsida; order Pinales; family Pinaceae; genus Pinus; species Pinus tabuliformis. Next base: position 1,843,056,745 of record CM062817.1, on the reverse strand, counting down.
GAAGCAAGTTGATCTTGATGAGATCCAGAGGATGAGTGGACATCTATATGCAGACATACTTTGTCACAGGTTGATGATATTTACATTTTCATATCTTGGGAACTAATGATGGACATATACAGGTTGTTGGTTTGGATGCTGTTGACAGATGCTTATGGTGTAGGCCATACATACATGGTTTATGATAGTTGCTGATGACCATCATGGTCTTGTTTAGATATTTGGTCGCTATTATAAATGTCATGTGTTGAGCCCTGAACTTGCATCTTTCCTATACACTTTCCTAGACTCTCTCCATTCACCTGGACCTCCTAAGCTATCAACATCATTGCATATTAATCATAAAAGAGCACTTAAAGTGGTTTTTTAACTATGTTTTGTGTCTGCTATTTGAACTAGATTTTTTCTCATTGAGCTGCGGAATCCTGTCACTTTCCGCAGCTATTTTTGTTAAAGTCTACATTGCAGTTGTCATCAGGAAAAGTGAGCCACATGGGCAAGTTGGAAATGACTTGGACATGGAGTGAGTCCTATTGGCTCAGTCAGATTCATCAGGGGAAGCCATGGTCAATGGTGGTCAAGCAATGGTCAAACAGAAGAGTCCTACGACAACAGGACTCTGTTTCCAAGCACGTGAAATATTTTCGTGGCCGTTTCTAGATCTCTGTAGGCACGCTAACACCTGTAGGCTGCCCACAATGTGAATCCAACAAGCCGTTTTCAATAGATTGCATATCTCAGCAGCATGATGCTAAATCCATGGACACTGTCGTTTATGTGTCCTCTGTCAGTGTAGTTTATAGGAAAACAATTATGTAACCTTTTGTTATAAATAATGCATTTCTATACACATAGGAGTTAGTCTTTTGAATATAATTTTGCTGTTAAAAAAAATCCCACTGTGCCGTGACACTAGTTTCATTGTTGTGACTACATTTTGAAATATATGAGAAGACTCTGATTCTGCATGGTTGCGTGAGCGTAATTCTTGATTGATAGCTATTGCCCGAGGTTGTGCAGAGGGCCCCTGCACATGCCGAGGTTTTGCTTCCTATTGCTGTACAGTTTCATGCTGTGTTTCTTTATGTTTATTATGCCATAGTTATTCACTTATGTATATTTCATTTACTATGGTACTAACGCTTCATTCTTGTTCATAATTTTACATGCTTTGTACATTGCTGTTAACGTTGATCAGTGTGTATGTTCCAGATTACAGTAGGCAGCCCGGGCATTTGCATATAATTTTCACAATGACTAATGACATGGGATTAATTCTCTGCTGACTTTGCTTTTCCTAGTTTTTAATTCCAGTTCTGCTTTGTTGATTTCAATTTTGTTTCCTTGCTTTATTAGTTAGCTTAGATATTAAATTGCTCATATCATTGTCAGTTACCTCCGAAAGCCATAGCTAGACTATTGGCGAGGGATTGAAGTATGAGTGTGTAATTTGATTTTAGTTTTATTTTTCTACAATTAGATATCAGATTGCTCAAGTTGTTGATGATTACCTCCGAAAGCCATAGCTGGACTAACTAGCGAGGGGTCAGACTATGAATTGATGTGATTTGATTTTAGTTTTGCTTTTCTACAATTAGATATCAGATTGCTAAAGTTGTTGATGATTACCTCCGAAAGCCATAGCTGGACTAACTAGCAAGGGGTTAGACTATGAGTTGATGTAATTTGATTTTAGTTTTACTTTAATTGCAATTTTTGGATTTCTTTGAGTGCAGTAGCTTAATTCATTTCTTTTTTATTTAGACAGCAACAGGGATAATGGTTTCATGATCAATAGTTCACTGTTTGTTTGATTAGAATAGTGGCACATTTTCATTTTCTTTTAGGAATTAATTTTATCATTTGTATGTTCTAAGACCCTCTGAAGTTTGAAGTTTTGGAAATCATTATAAAGGACATAATTTCCTTGAAAATTTATATCCATACTTGTCTTTTAGAGTAATCTTAAAACTCAGGGATAGAATTTCCATTTCACATTAGAAGATAAACAAAGATAAAAACCCCCAAAACAAAATAAAAAAAATAAAAAACGACAAAAAGTAAGAAATAGGTTATCTTGCACATATAGTGCGCCACACTTCAACAATTTACGACTCCCGGATTGAAAATTAATATAGCAATTTAGGACACTCTAAACTGACCAAACATCATGTATATCATTTGATGTAAAGGTCATATAAATACCCATGATGTAATAATTTGTCTCTATCTGTCGTAGTCTTTTGATGAGTCCTTTTTGATCATATGATGTAATTTGTAACCCCATTATGCATGGGAAGGATGATGTAATAATTGCTATATTTCGGTCATGTATATCCCCACTTGATTGGGAGGATGAGTCAAATTTAGTATATCCCCACTTGGTTGGGAGATTAATATATGTATGAGTCATTGGTGATAAGAAGGTCAAAGTCACTTAGTTGAGTTATAGAGTGATGCCATTCTTTTGGAAAATATTTTCAGGCTCTGCATGTGCTTAGGGGGATGATATAGTGCATCTCAACATGTACAAAGGGGGAGTTTAATCAGATAATTCAACATATGCTTAGGGGGAGCATGATCAATGTTTATATTCCACTGTTCAAACATGAAAGTCTTCCTTTTGGTCATCCCTTTGCTCTTGATACCAAAGGGGGAGAATATCTTGGTCCGCCCTTTTGCCCTTGATGTCAAAGGGGGAGAGTATTTTGGTGTTGTTTGTTATCTCTAATAGTTTCTATAGCTTGCGGTAATCAACACCAACATGGTTGCCATCAAGTCCAAAGGGGGAGATTGTTGGCATTATGATGCATGTGTTGTACTTGATGGCAACCCACTTGTAGCAAAACAACTCACTTGTATATGGTAACTAGATGAATCTACAGAAGAGATATCAGATGTGATAGAATGCATGACAGTTGTGACAAAATGTAGGAATCAGTTCAGAAGTAATGTACAATGGCAACTCTCTCAGATGACAGTTCACAGTGCAGTAGGTTAACAACAAAGAATTACAGATCAGACTACAAAGAATGAAGAAAGAGAGGTATATGCAGGTTCACCTTAACCAAGATGCGTATACATGCAGGTTCACTGACCACAAGTAGCGTATATGTACACACACACTTTCATAGAAGGAAAAGCGTGTATATCTTGGAAAATTAAGTTTTTGGTCTGAGGTATTTGGTCCATGGTATTTTGTTCCATGGTATTGGTCTAAGGTATCTGGACCAAGGCATTGACCCTAGGTATTTAGTCCAAGGTATTGGTCCTAAGTGGTTTTGGTCCATGGTATTGAGCAAGGCCTAAAACTATAAGAGGAGGAGAAGATCATTAGGCCAAGGTTGCTGTTATAGCTCCAAATCTCACCCTTGATATTTGTGATGCTCCATTGTTTTACTCCCTATACGCGACATTGCCCTGAGCTAAATGCGTGTGTACGTGGGTCAGTATATACCCAACCCGCGTATATGTCTTAAAACACTTAAAAAAATTAAATCTCCTTAATTTCAGGCAGAGATCATGGGTTTTACCTGTTGATTACCTATTAGTGCCCGTGGCCCAACTGTTCCCAACAAATTCCCAACTAAAAAACTACTTTGGGAGAAGTATAAAAAGGCTTCAATGGGAAGGCCTAAGGAGGAGAGAATAGAGAGAAAATTACTCTGCTGAGATTATCCCTGATCAGGTCTGAAGATCCTTGTGCTTCTAACACTCCCCCCATTACAGGAAACCCTTGCTTCCTTGAGCCTTGATGCTATGTCACTAGTTGAGATATCCTTGTATGAGTCATGGAAGGAGCTTTTTGAAGACTTGGGATTGGACGGACTCGGAAGATAGTTCCGTTTGGAGCCAACAAGAGGAAGATTCAGGTGATATCATTCCTTTCTTTGTTTTAGTTATCTGCAATAAAGAAACATTTGTCTTGTTCCCGAAATCAATCTTCTTCATGCATATGATGTTAATGTTATGGTTTACATATGAATAATTGTTTCAATTGTATAACTAACTACCTTTCAATATGTTATGAAGTTGATTTCTATATGATACTTGGTTCATATATTGCTATGCTTCTTTGAATTGGTTGTTTTTCAGGTCTAAGGATCGAAAGGAAATTCAAGAGGGTTTGGGCCCTGGCTAGATCTACCCGAGTGAAGGACCCCCAGGTGCACCTCTCTTCACGTAGTTTTCTTATTTAAGTATCATGGCTGTGTGGAATGCTTATTTTTTACTGTAGATAACCTCCGATCTGCCAGGGTGTTGACCCAAAACCCTAGGGGATTTAATTCCTCAACAAAATTGGCTACTCGATTGGGGACAACAGTATTGTTGTTCCTAGTTTGGGTTATGTTAAGCCAATTAGGGATCAACCGTAGTTTTTCTTGCTGTAACTAGTTTGTCTGTTCCTGTAGGAACATAGACTTTAAGTCTGAGTAGTTTCTTCAAACCTCTTTTTTTGCTTTTTCTTGTGAACTGTCATATACGGAGTTTTGTCAGGTTATAGTCGTGTATGTATGCAAGTTTCCCCATATGAACCTGCGTATACGTAGGTTTCTTTGGGCTGAGTCACGTATGCACGCAACTGTGTATTGACACAGTCACGTATACCCTAATTTTCCAAGATTTTGTCAAGACTTTCTGTTTCTAAATATTTGTTTGCTATCTGAGGGTTTCTTGAGCAGTCAATCTTTGTTGTTAGTCTTTGGTTTTGCAGCAAATACCCGGTTTCGAATTCTCCCTTATTATGGAAAGTTTTGGTCTTGTTTTGTTTTGTCTCAAGTATCATCATTTGTGTTTGAGTACATGAGATTTATTTCTGGGAATCTTGGCTGTTCTGGTCTTCGAGAGTAGAAATATTGGTTTCAATCTTTGTGGCAAACTTTATTTTTGTGATCTCTTTGCTTTGTGTCAAAACTGCATCTTGTGGCCATTTGCTTTTCTCGCTTTTTGGAAGTTGTTGAGTGACGATCTTGAAAGTTGTCTTTCTTGGTCTTTTGATCATTGTCACCAAGCTCTGTTTGCTTCTTTTTGGTCATTAAGAGCATCTTGAAACACCTATTTTGTTGAGTTTTCACCCATTTTGAGTTGATAACTTGCAAAGTGTTTTTGTTGACTATTTTTCGGTCTCAAAGTTTCAATAGTATTTGGAGCACTTTTAAAAAGTTGTTTTTTGTTTTTGCTTTTGAAGAAAACTTCTTGAAAACTTGGTTTTTGATTTCTTTTTCCTTGTTTTGATTTGGTTTCTTTTTGCGAGTGAAAGTGCATTTTGTTTGTCTTGAGATTTGATTTTAGTGTTTGGACGAAAATGAGCATTAACAACTTATATTCTATCTAATAATCTTAAGTGGCTAATTAAAAATGATAAACAAGTTACTTTCATTCTTTGCTTTAGAGCAGTCTTAAGTTTTTGCATCAGCATATACTCATTGCATTAGCATAGCTTGTGCATCTTTTAGGGAATCCATGGTTTTTGTTAGTTTTTGTTGTGAAGCTTGTTAAAAGAAAAGAAAAGAGAAATTTATTGCTTTCTTAGAAGTTCCTTCGAACTTGGTAGATATTTCTTTCATCGAAGAACAAAACAATTGCATTTGCATATAGTTTGGTTTTTATTAATTTCTTTTGCGTTGGAAAACACCACAAGTTTAATTTCCGTTTATCCCTTTTAAGAACAACCCATTTAAGAACAAGCGCTAATTAAAATATACTAGAATTTTTTTATATTATCAATTTAGACACACCAACAAGTTTTAGGATATTTAGGGCCTTGGATTAGGTGAGTGGAGAGAAAAATCTCCCAGGCCACTTTAAATTGTCAAACATAGAAGTCTGAATAGCGAGTGCAAATCCAATAGCATTAGGGAGACCAAGAAAGCTCCAGATATGGGAGTTAAGCACGAGGGTTTTTGAAGATAAGGAAGAGATATACCCCCTCTCCTACTTGTCGGATCTTACCTCAAGACTGTTCCGCCTGGCTTCTGACATGAGTTGGTAACCTTAGTTGATTCTCCGAGGGATCTACACAGGTGGCTGTGGAGGGGAATCCCATGGCACCTGAGGTTGACGTTGTATCACTCTCAGCAGTACTTCTGGAGGAAGCCCTTGTGAAGCTTGGGGGCTTGCACCGGCACAGGCTGTTGTTTGGAGGTCAGCGTAACTTCCTCTGATACCTTTGCTGGTAGGCCTGGGCTGTCATTATCCCAGACTATCTTTGGAAGGCCCCTACTTCACTTTCTTATATTTTGGTGTCTGGTCCTCATCACTTGGAGCAGAAATACTTGAAAGTTGCTTGACTGGCTGACATCTTTTAGGGACTTTTTTAGTGTGTGCTCTATGCTCTTAGTTGGCCTAGATTTTGTTTTTTCTTGAGTCTTTAATTAGATCTTAATAAAAAATTCAAAGCGGCTGACCGATCGCCTAGATGGTCTCAAAGACTTCATGGTCTTTCACCACCAAGTTCAGAGCCTTCTCCTAGAAGGTGCATAGGCAATACTGCCCATGGTTCTCACCCCGTGGCAGCCGATGCTTCGGATCTTGATTCTATGCTTGGGGGTATTAGTGTTTAGGATAGGCATAGTACTTCTACAGAACTAGAGAGGAATACTCCAGTTCTTTCTCAAGTTCTCTTCCAGTCGGAAGATAACATTGAGGTAGAAGAAATTTCAGAGTCATTAGTGCTCCAAATTCTCCTCTACCTTCTAATCATCCAGACATATTATTATACGTTGGGACTCCGACAGATAGACCGTCAAGTCTAGGTTATTACACACACATCTCTTCGATGACCATTGCTGGGAGCATGGCATTTGTCACGAGTGCTACAACCATGTAGACTCCAACATCAGTACAAGGGGGAGGTACTATCTCCATCCCCTCTGCATCTTTATTTGGGTCTATTACTAGCACATCCTTAGTTGGGTCTACCTCCATTCCATCTATGAGTGGAATTTCCCAACCTTATGCATCTAGTTCTAGATTTTTCCCATTTAGCACCCATTCATAAGGTATTCCATCAGCTTTGTTTAATGCCTTCACGTCTACCATGAGTGGATCGACTTCATTTCAGGGTTTTCCTTTTGCAAGTGGTCATATACCACATTCCAACCCGATGATAGGATCTATGCCTTTCTCTTCAATAGGTCAAGGCAGTAATCCCTTTCAAGGTTGGACTAACCCTGCGGTTAGTGGCATAGGAACTGGGAATCCGTTTTTCGGTCAACAAGGGAATAGACCATACTCCACGGTTAGTTTGTTTCGAATTGTTCCTCCTTTGGCTACTGCTTGGAATCCTTATCAGGGGTTATCGACTCCTTATAATGCTTTAGGAGGGAACTTCGCTGGTTTTGGAGGTGTTTCGGCTGGAGTTGGTCAAACTTCAAGTTTTGTTGGACCACAAGGGTCACCTTTTGGTTCAACGGGTTCTGCTAGTTACTTCGGGCAACCTGTTGCCTTTCAAAATCTAGGCTCATATTTTCAGAACTTTGGGAACTCTGCCCAATCTGGGTGGAATCCCCAAGGTCCTCCTAGGCTTCCTTTTCTGGCAATGTTGAATTTGCCAGATCTCACGAAATTAACAAATGATCCAATCAGATACAATCCAGCCTGGCCTCCGGTCCCAACCAAACTCCCTTCAGACTTTCTAAAGTTCGAGGGGAAGGGTGGTGAAGACCCAGGCGACCATGTAACCACATTCCATTTGTGGTGCTCATCAAACTACTTCATCGATGACTAAGTTAGGTTGAGACTTTTTCAACGCACCTTAACTGGCAATGCGGCCAAGTGGTATATAGAGTTGCCAGGGGGCAGCTTCACATCTTTCGCCAATTTGGCTAACATTTTTCTAAACCATTTCCAGTTTTCCGTCTGTTATGATGCCGGAACTGAACTTCTGGACAATTTCCATTAGGATACGACAACTCACATTTCTGATCATATTCAGGAATGGAGACGGAGAATGAGGCTCATTAAAGCGGAAATTCTGCTTGAATACCGTCTCGAATGGTTTTTGAAATTGTTACAACTTGAGATTTCCAAGGATGTCTCTCTGTTCGGAGTCTATTATGAAGAGCAAGGTATTTTTCGGGCCCAATGGTTATAATTGATTTACTCTCAGTCTGGGAAACTTCAAAAAATCTTGCTTAATACTCCTGGGACTAAGGTTGATATAGCCAAATCAAGGCCAGGTCCTCATGCGGATGGTATCGTTGGATCGATAGACACCAATGCGATGAACCTATTGAGCCAATTGTAGCAGTTGTCTTTACAAACTGCTCCTACCAGTCAGGTCACATCGTCTAGCACTGCACCTTCTCAACCTTCTTCCATAAACGCCATTCAAGCTTCTAGCCCCAAAGGAAATCAAAATTCCAATGGGAAGTGTTAACACCCAGGTTGTTCCCTATGACTCCCAAGGGAATACGGCCGGGGTAACCACTAACCAATCTTTGGATCACAGTTCCTAGCCAAACTGTAATCAGAGAGGGCTCTCTCTTTATAATTTGTCTATGTTTGTTAGTATTTTAGGCTAGCTATGTTGTTCAAACCTTTGTTTTGTGTTTGGTTGGGTAATGTTTCAGTCAAGATATGTGTGCTCTCATTAGAATGTTATATGTCATTGGGCAATGGAGTCAGTGGTCCTTTAACTGTTTTGAAGTGCTGTGTGATGCTGTTGTGATGCTGCAGAGCAAGGTTAGTGTCTGAGGAATAAACTTTCATAAAGTGATTGGGTGGGTTGTGTCCAGTTTATGCAAGGCAATTAAGAATCTTACAGTAAACTGTTAGAGAAAGCCAGTGAGAATATTGACCTAGGAGCATTTAAGAATTTCTAGGTGATGTTCATACACATAGAATTAACAGCTACATGAGCAATTAAGAATTCATGTTCGTGGTTAATTCTGAAGACAAACATTCACAGCGGTAAAAATTGAGTACAAGGTGTAGTGAACAAATCCTGCACTATTCTTTTTCTTTACTGCTAGTTTAGTGTAACATGAATATGATTTGATAAACATAAGAAAGAGAAGAACAGAGATTAAGGAAAAAACTTGTTATTTCATCAGACAGCACAGGAATTCTGCATCAACACATGAATCCTCAGCAAAACACCATAGTTCCAGGAAATCACTGAGCTGATTTAGCTCTTTGTATTAAACAATTCTGTAAAACAGTATACATGCCTCAGAGTGAAAAATTACCAACCCCTTATGCGTTACTAAGGGGAGTATATATACAAAGTTTACATAAGAAAATATCTGCATGGAGAGTGAATGCTACATTAATAGCATGCCAACCGCTGGAGTGTAGCAGCTGAGAAAGTTAATGCTGTAATAACTTTTGTTGCCTTAGCTGTCAAAAATTGGTCAGAGCCTGTTGTCTTGGTGGCAGTTGGAGTCGGCTGATGGTACGCTGTCAAAATTTGCGCATTTCTTTCACCTTTTGGGCTAGCCGTTGTTGTCTATGTGCTGAGTCACATTTCAGCTGCTTTTAATGCTGACTTTATTATGCTGTTTGTCTTATAGTGACCTGGAGCCGGCAATGACTGAACAGCTGAAGCTACCGTGGCAGAATTTGAAGCATTGCTTGCCACCAATCCTCTTTGGGCATTTGATGCCTCCTAATCTTTATCAAGGTCTCATCGGCCTCTGTATATCTGTAGAAATTAGGAGGAGTCTCAAAAAGATGATTCACTTCATTCTCAATAAAGAACAGGCCTTCCAATTTGTCATATAAGCTCTGTCCTGAGGGAGGTCCTGTTTGTTCAGATGTACTGCCAGATGCAGTAATCTGATTCTCAATGTATGTTGCCATTCTATTGGCAAATTGATCCCGGGAGACTAGTTTTCCTGCACCAATTAGGAGGCTGGGCAGGCCTTTTGCTTGCAGCACTGCCAACTTAACTTTGAATTCCTCCACATCTGCTGTGATCTCATAGCACTTCCTCTCCACAGTTTGCACATAGCTCCTGAGAGTTAGCAACTTCTTGGCAGTGAGAACAGCCTCTGTTCTGTTGGGAATGCCTATGGCTGCCAGTTCCTCCTTTTCCTGCCTGTTCAGGAAGTCTATCATTCTGTTGGCCTCCTCTGGTTTGTTTTGCAGCAGTGTTTTGGCCTTATTAATCTCTATTTGTGCTTGGCCCAACAAGTCCATCTGTTCATGCATTGTTTTTATTGATCTGCATTGTTGAGTGATAGATTGGCCTATTTTGGCCCACAGAATCCTTTTTATGTCAGCCATGGCTGTTTCTAGATTCAACTCTTTTTCTAAGGCCTTTATCTTGTCCTTGAGGGCCTTTATCTCTCTGCCCTGTTCAGCCACAGTTACCTTTGACTTGTCATATTTGGCATCCAGTTCTGCCAATTTTGCCTTGGCCTTATTTATTTCATTGGCCTGGAGCTCCATTTCTTTGATGGCCGTGGTCAATTCCTCTACACTTTTGCTGGCTTCTGGAGCTGTTGTTGTTCCTGCTGCTTTTGTTGTGGGGGCCACTGCTGCCCCTGAAGTTGCTGCTGTTGTGGAAGTAGTTGGAGGAGCTTGGGAAGTGGATTCTCCCTGTTTATCTTGTAGTGCTCCTTCCATCTCTTTCTCCAATTCCCTGATCCTCTGGTCTTGCTGCATTAGGAGGTCTAGTTGGTCCTCAACCTGTTTTTGCTTTTGAAGTTCTGTTGTTTGAGGGTGCTCTGTGGGCTGCAGCTTCAATCTTTTCTTTAATGCATTGAGGTCATTATCTTTCTTCTTCATGAGGGCCTTCACACCCGTTGGATCACTAGGATCATGTCCTAGATCAATGATGATCTCCTCAAGAGACTTTATTCTATTGTCTTTGGCCTGAGAGGACATTCTCTCAAAATCCAACTGGGTGTTGGTGTTTTTTAGGGACTCTTTCAGCTCATGGGCCATGGTGGCCTTCTCTACCAAGGTTGCATAGACCATCTCCCCAGCTTGCTTATGGAGTTCAATCTGGTCCATGGGATGTATATCTTTGGCTAGGACCTCCACCTTTGTCTTTACAAAATCTGCAGCTGTCTTAGGCTGCGTCCCTTTGGGCTTAAAGTGGCTGAGGAGCAATTTTTCCTGCTGAATGTCATATACCGACATTAGCCTTTCTTGCTGGGCTGGTGTTGCATCTATGAATTGCTTGTAGACCTCAGCCCTTAGCAGCTCATTCTGAGCTTTTATTTGTTTGAAAGAAGCCTTAGTGCTTTTGGGCTTCTTGGTCTGCTGGGAAGAGGAGGACACCTCTAAGCCAAGTTGTAAACCTTGCTCCTGCTGAAAGGAGCTTGTTCCTGTGCGCTGGCTGTCCTCCCTGTTTTTCCTTGAGCTGTCAAGGAATTCTTCAGTGATGTCTTCCACCTCTGGGGAGTCTAGCCTTTGCCTTTTGGCTTCTGTTTGCTGGGAGGATCCACTAAGAGGAGTGGACTCTTCTCTATCTCTTTTTGTACCCCTTTCCTCATGTGCTGGGGTCTGCAAAATTGGGGCAGTCAATGGCTCAGTTTGAGGTGGTGGTGTTTGCATTATTGGAGCTGCTGGCAGCCCAGTTTGTGGTAGGACAGTTTGCTCTTGCTGCTGTTCTATTTGCTGCCCTGTTTGCTGCTCTGTTACAAGGGCAGGCTTTTCTTTCACTGCTTCTTCCTCTGCACCCATTATGCCTTTGCCTTTGTTTGTCGCCGGTGCTGATGTAGAGGGTGCATGTGGTGCAGTCCTTGTGGCCGAGGTCCCTTCTCCTGCTGAGTGAGGCCGTTTGAGGGGTACCTGCTGCACAGAGTCTAGGTCAAAGGTCTTTTCAAGCTCCATCATATTCTTAAGCATTATTTCATCTTCAGTCAGCTTTTCAACTAAAGTACCCTGTAGCCATTCTTGCTGGTTGGCATATTTCTCAATATGTGAGTATTGACAATGCCTATAACCTAGGAGTCTGTATTTGGTTCTTCTTGCAGAGATGATGCCCTCAGGGTCATAAGGGACCCATCGGAAACTGTATGACAGTTTATATTTGTCCTTGAGGATGAGGTCAGCATCTTCCCATCCTTCCTTTTTATTCATGATGAATGGGCCCAACTGGTGTTTGAACTTGAGGTGAGCCTTCTTCCTGGAGTTGTGGAAATGGGTGAGGTCAGACTAAGTCAATTGCCTATAATATTCCAAGGAAAATATCCTCATGGGCACATACTTTGGGAGTCTGAAAGGACAGAGCTCACAGCCATAGATCCTGATGACTGTGTGTTCCTCATATAGGTCCCAATCACCTATTTTACATTTCTTTGAGAGCTGCAGAGCCTTCTGTATCTCTGTTGACATTCTGGGAGGAGGGGACTTCATTAATAGGCAAGAGACTGGATACACAAATTGGTCAACAAACTCACAATAGGAATAGGGCGAGTTTGTGACATTGTGATAGACAGAGGTCCAGAAGATGACAGATCTTCTTTCCCCTCTATAATCCAGCTTTTTGATATAGCATGGAAAAGCTTCAGTCTGATAATACATGAAGAGATGATAAATATAGGCTGAGTACCTGAAGACACCCTGCCTGTCTACTTTGCTCAGCTGATCATGAATTTTATTAGCAATGAACTTGGCAAAGTTGTATTTGCGGGCAGGGGGTTGGCCTGGGCTGTAAACAACCAGCAATACTAGCATGGTTTGATCCACATGCTCACTGGTGCTGTACCCCAGCACATAAGCAATCATGTCCAGGAGTAATCTGCCTACTTTAGTGAAGTGGACATCCAAGTAAGGAGGTGGCCCTGTAGGCTGGCACTCAGGTCTCATGAATGTCCTGGTGACCCTCTGAATCTCCTCACTGGTCATTTTGGTACCAGTGTCCAACAGATAGTTCATAGAGAATGGGAACAACAACTCTGTCTGGTCAAAATGCAGCATTTTGTTGATGGTCTCAGGATTGATGTAGAAAAGGACCCTCCCAGATGGGGTGCTGATTGCCCTGTGGTGCACATCATAGTTCCCAGCACATAGGCGAATGATTTCAGGAAACACATTCACAGAGGGGAGACAATAGTATGGCAGGTTTGACTCCCAGATGCCATATGTGTCATGACCCATCAGATAGTCCTCTCTCAGCTGTCTGAAGGTTTGCAGAAAATCTCTGTTTCCCACATAGTCTTCAATAAGGTAGTCCTGGTCAGCAAGAGCTAAAGACTGCAGGTCTTTATTGGGTGGATTTAGTGGAGCAACACTGAGAGCTGTGGGTACAGGGGCAGCCATTGTATGGTTTGATTTGGAATGATATGAGTGCACTGGTTTGTAAAGCTTTTAAGAGCTTAAGTGTTAGGCCAACTATGGACTAAGTCTGCAATGCTTTTTATAGTGAAAACACAGGCTTGCTTCTGCAGTCTTGGTAGGTTCACAGAGATTGTGAATTGCTAGGGGTGAACTGCAGAGGGTGAGTGAGATTTACTTTGGTGGAAAAAATGCTGTTGGTCCACACCCGGCAAAAGGGAACAATGCCGGGCACCTTGAAGATAATTTCACAGTTTTGGCCCGCGAATTGCCTGTTTGAGTGCTGAATTTCTGGTTCTGAGGGTAAGCAGGTTGACTTGGCTCACCTTAGGTAGTAGGTGCAGAGTTTATATGGAATTCAACAGGTGTTTTAATGGCAATTTACAGAAAGATGGTATGCATGGGCCAAACAGAGGAATTACGATGAATACCTGGATGAAACGCTTGAAAAGTCTGCAGGCCGAACTCTGGAGGTTGAATTGATGAATTTGAGCGGTTGGATTTTGAATTTGGAGGTCTGGAGGTGCTTTGGTAGTTGCAATGGCTATCTCTTCCTTTACGCGAAAATGACATAAAAACTGCCCAAAACATGACTTTAACGACAAAATTCGGAAAATATGGGTAATTGGCGCCTTTCCGCCGATGACGTCATGGCGGGCCTGGGTACGGAGGATGACGTGGCTGCTGAGGTGTAAGCCAGGGTGGCAGGACACGGTGGCGGCTGGGTAAGGTGGCAGGGCTACGTGGAGGATCATATGGCGCGGGGGCGGAGGAGGGCGCTACGTCATGCTGACGTAGTGATGACGTAAGTGAAGGCGGTAAAGGAACGGTGGTAAGCGGGTTCCCCGCACCACCTTTGGGCAAAGGCGGTATCGGGGAGGGGGGCTCCGAACAACCCCACCACCTGCCACGCGTCCCTTGTACGGGGCGGAAAACCACTTTCCCCGGACGCTAAAGGTCGGCAGGTCGGGGAGTGAAAATTACCGCCCACCGTTAGATCTTGAGCGGCGGGGATCGGACGGCTGGCGGGTCCTCCGACGGATCGTGCAGGTTGGGGGGTCCCGCTGGCCTATTAAAATATTCATTTAAATATTTTTGGCGGAAAACCTTAGGGTTAGGGGTTTTTTCATGTATTTTTTCGGGATTTTGGGTTTTTCAAGGGTTTTACAAGGGTTTTATAAGGAAAAAAGAGGTTTAGGAGTGGGTTTAGCAGGGGGAAGGGGCTTTCTGTGGCGTTTTGAGTAGAGGGAAGGTAAGGGTTTAGGGGAAAGGTTGTTGCTCATAACCAGAGGTTAGAACAGCCCCAAGACAGGGTTGACCACAGCCCCTGGTGGACTGAAGTCTCCTTAAACAACTTATTTGGCTATAGTGCCAAGGGGAGGGATATTTATACTATGTTTGGGGTTTATACACCATGGTGTTATACTAGTAGGGAAAAGGGCAGTTTAGGGGATTTAGATAATAGAAGTTAGGGGTTAATGTGAATGAGGAAAGTGAATGAGGAGTGATTTCATCAAGTGTATTTGAAAGTCACTTAGTTTAGGGAGTAGATCAAAATAAAAAGATTTTTAGACAAGAAATGTGGCTTTTAAAGGAACAAGAACCACCATGAAACCTCAGATCTTTTCATCAATCTTCATAGATGAAGGGATGTTAGTAATAAGAGTGAAAGGGGAAATTTGGGAAGTTAGACATGCTTCCTTGCTTTGCTGCAACCTGATGGAGAAGGGGAGCTTCTCCACCATTGATTTTCCTTTGTGGATGTTTCAACACACCTTTTTTTGCAAGGAATGATATTTCTGCAACCCCAACTGCCTACCCATCTACTTGCCTAGCATTTTTTGTTTCTTCTTGGAGGGTGCACTTGGACTTGCAGACCCTTATTTGCCTTTTCTTTTCTTTGGCTTTTTTCTTTTGTTTTTCTATCTACTTCTACCCTTATTTCTTCCAAGGTCCCAGATTAAGCAGTTGGGAGCCTTTCTTCTCTACCTAAACTACTTGTCTGCCAAGATTAAACAGTTTGGACAGACTTCTTTCTCTATTCTACAACTGAAAATTTAAAACATGGCATGATCCAGATTAGGCTGTTGGACCATCCATCAAAGTTTAGACAACATCAAGCTATATACACAGAATGTTTTCTCATGGAAATATGGGATCTTTGCATCATCAAAGCAGAGCATATTTGGACCTTTCCTTGCCAATCATGAAATATGAAACCTATTGGTATAGGTAGCTAACAGTGGCTCCACATGGGGATGGTTTTTCATTTGAAAGACCAAGAACAGCAGGTCAGAATGCCTTGGCCCTTGACTGCTTTTACCAAACTTGAAGTATGCTGCTTTGAAATGCAAAATTGTGCTCTTCTTTCTTGGTAGATCTCTGAACCTATTTACCTTTTGCTGATAGTTAATAAAACTTGAGAAACTGCATTTTTACATCTTAACAGAAAATAATATATACATCTGGATATGTACAAGGGAAACTCAGGCTGCACTTATGGGTAGCAGTCAAAATAGTGCTTCAGCATCCTGCCATTCACAGGACCTTCATCCAAATCAGTTTCATTAAGACTTTTAAGGAATTAAGTGTTGTTTCCTTGTACTGCTTGGACAGCAAAAGGTCCTCTCCAAAGGGAATCAAATTTTCCATGTTTTCCTTTATCTTCCCTTCTTGAATCCCACTTGAGGACTTTGTCACCAATGTTGAAATCTTCTGCCTTGGTTCTTCTGTCAAAGGCCTTCTTTAATTTTTCTTGTAGAATTTGAACTCTGCTGAAAACTTGGTCTCTAGTTCGCTGTAAACATATTATTTGATTGATCCTTCTTTGCATATCATTTGGTTCAGCTTGGCTTTCTTGAAGCAGTTTCATGACAGGAACCCCTAATGATGAAGGAAATTTGGCTTCTAATCCATAAACCAACTCATATGGGCTGGTCCCAATTGATCTCTTGGTTGTTAGTCTATCTGCCCATAGAGCATTCACAAGCTTCTTATGCCAATTCCTTTTGTTCTCTTCTAGCACTTTCTTTATAATGTTTACCAGGCTTTTATTTGATGACTCAGCAAGGCCATTTCCTTGGGGATAGTATGCAGTAGAATGGCCCAAGGTAATGTGAAATTTATGGTAGAAATTCACCATCTTCTTGGATCTGAAAGCAACAACATTGTCTGTTATTATTTTGTCCGGACAACCAAATCTAGCCAATATGTTATTCTCCAAGAACTGAATGATTGTTGAATCATTTGCTTGTCTGCATGGAGCAGCTTCAATCCACTTAGTGAAGTAGTCTGTGGCCGTTAAGATCCATCTATGTTGGCCTGAAGATGAGGGATGAATTTCCCCAATGAAATCCAAGCCCCATTGTTGAAAAGGTCTCTCTGTTGCAATAGGCCTTAAGGGAAGTGGCAGTAATTGTCTCTTTCCCTCAAACACTTGACATTTATGACATGAGGTGGTGAATTTCTTGACATCAGAGAACATGGTGGGCCAGTAGTAACCAGCCCTTAGTATTTTATCCACAGTGGACTTCCAATACAAGTGTCCACCACAGTCACCTGCATGAAATTCTTTTATGATATTGTCAGTTTCATTCTCAATTAGGCAGTTTAGCAATATCCCTTCATGGTTTTTCCAAAATAAATTTCCATCCATAACACAGAATTTAGAAGCTTTCATTTTTAAGAACCTACACTTAGTTTTGGACAGTCCTGGGGGAGCACACAGGTTTTGCAATACATAACATATATCAGAGTACCAAGGTGATTGTTCAAAGGCTACATTGATCTTTGGAGTCGCCAGCTTCGGTTCACTGTCCAGCTGGTTGATGTCTAAGGCTTGGAAGTTTGCTTCTGTCATTAGTTTGGCCAAACCTTGCCCTTTTATTAGTTTTGTAGGTTTTATCTCAATATCAAATTCCAAGATGTTGGCAATCCATTTTCCTCTTCTGCCCTCTAGGTTTTCTTGAGTGAGTATGTCTTTCACAATAGGACTTGGCACATATGCTACAACATGGGAATATAGGATATAGATCCTAAAGTCTTTGATAGCCTTGACCAAAGCATAAGCTTGCTTTTCCATGATTTGGTATTTCAGAGGTGCATCCCTAAGAGCTCTGCTAAAGAAAGCAATTGGCTTCTCATTTCCTTGATCATCTTTCTGTAATAAAACAACAGCAATAGTATGCTGGGAGGCAAAAGAGAAAATGATAAATTCTCTGTCAAATTGAGGATTGGTCAAGACCGGGGTTTGGGTAAGAGCCAACTTTATACCTTCAAAGGATTGATTTGCTTCAACTGTCCATTTCACTTTTGAATCTTTCTTTAGCATGTTATTTAGTAATCTGATTACTTCTGCTAAGTTTGGGATAAACCTTCTCAAGAAATTGATTTTTCCCAAAAATCCTTGCAATTCTTTGATATTTCTTGGGTGGGGCATTTGTAGGATAGCTTGTATCCTGTCTGGATCAATTCTAATGCCATCTTTTGAAATGATATGTCCTAGTAGCTTACCTTCCTCCAAACCAAATAAGGATTTCTTGGGGTTCAAGGAGATTCCATATTTCCTACATGTTAGGAAAATCTGCCTTAAATGTTTCAAATGTTCTTGATCTGATTTTGAGAAAGGTGTAAGGTCATCTAAGTAAATGACAAGGAAGTCATGAATCTCTTTGGCAAAAGCAATATCCATTGCTCTCTGAAAAGTTGCCCCTGCATTTTTCAATCCAAAAGGCATTTTTACATATTTTAAAGTTCCCCATGGGGTTGTGAATGCAGTTTTGTCTTGATCATCGGGGTGTACTAAGATTTGATTAAATCCTGAGAATCCATCAAGTAATGAGATCCTTGAGGCCCATACTACTCTTTGGAGAATGTGATCCATCTTGGGTAAGGGATAGTTGTCTTTGAGGGATACTTGGTTCAAATTTCTTAGATCCACACACAGCCTTATTTCACCAGTTTTCTTTCTTGTAGGGACTAAGT
Organism: Pinus tabuliformis; assembly: GCA_031772625.1. Classification (NCBI taxonomy): domain Eukaryota; kingdom Viridiplantae; phylum Streptophyta; class Pinopsida; order Pinales; family Pinaceae; genus Pinus; species Pinus tabuliformis. The sequence goes on along the minus strand of CM062817.1, from coordinate 1,843,038,529 downwards.
TTGAAATCCATTCAGAGAATCTGATAGGCGCTATGATGCCTGCCTTGAACATTTTCTGTACCTCTTGTTCCATTGCTGGAAGAAGCATAGGATTGATTCTCCTCAATTTTTGTTTAAAGGGTTTTTGATCAGGCTTGAGAGGGATAGTATGCTGGATAACAGAGGTATCATAGGACTTTAGGTCCTCATAACTCCATGCAAAAACATCCTGGAACTCTTTAAAGAGGTCAATGTATTTAGGCTTTTGATCAGGAGGTAGAGATGCAGATAATTTTATTATTTTGGGTTTGTCAATGGTACCAATGTTGCATTCTTCAATGGCTGCATTTAAGGGCTGCATTTTTGGTTTTCTGGGAATATCATTTGAATCAAAGATGTCCTCTAGTGGAGTTAGGCCTGTTGGCAGAAAATTGTCTTTCAGCTCTATGATTTCAGTTTCAGCATTGGCCACTTCTTCACAACTGATTGGTTGAATTTGCTGAATGTTTTCCTTGTTGAAAATAGTTGGATTTAGCATTTGTTTTGCTGTTCTGGGTGATATTGGGTGGTTGATCTGTTCAAACTGTATTTGTGATTGACTTGCTCTGTCAAGTATTTGTGATTGACTTGCTCTGTCAGTGTCAATATTTAATCCTGCAAATTCTTGTTGCAGCGTTAAAAAATTGTTTATTTGCATATCATCCTCAAATACTTGCCAATCTTTAACATTGTTTGGAATGGAGGGTCTGTGTTTTATCTCGGCTGTGAAACAATTGTTAGGTTCCAATGGTAATTTGCAAGTACTAGAAAATGTGGCCAAACTATGAGCATGCAGATTGTGGGTTCTAGGAATTTTAGTGATTTGGAATTCAGCGAAAAAGTTTAGTACTTCAGCAACAGCAGACCTATAAGACCTTAGTCTTTTGTCATTGGTGACAAAATTTCCCTTCACTTGCTGGATAACTAAATCTGAATCTCCCATGATTGAAACCCTGGCCGCTTGTAAGAACTTTACTAACTTAAGGCCTAGTAATAGAGCTTCATATTCTGCCATGTTATTTGTACATTCGAAGTTTAATCTATAGGCTCTGCCTTCTGCATGACTGTTTTCTTTATTGTGTACCCAAACTCCAGCTCCTGCCCCTAATTTGTTGACTGAGCCATCAAATTCAAGGAACCATAGAATATCTTGTTGTGAAGGAGATTTAATGATCTGTTCATGGGCTGGCAATGTAAGTTGAAGTTCTGGTTTTTCATCTGGCTTGTCTTCTAGGACAGTCTCATCATTTGATTGAATATGCTTGACAATTAGAGCAGCAGCAGTGTCTAGTGATTGATTGACCGTTGTTTCATGGGTGGTAATTCTTTCATTAGAGTCTTCCTCTTGTATGAGTATCTTGGTTTCACCATCGTTTTCTGAGAGAGTTGTGCTGTCATTGAAGAGAATGTACGAGTCTATGTCTGAATGGACAGCATATATGGGAAAGTTTTGAGGCTTTTCTTCACTGCTGACCATGTATTTCATGAGTGTTTCTCTGTATAGTCTTTTTGGTTGCCCAAAAACAGAGATGGTGTCATATGACATGTCTAATTGTAGGGAACCTTGGAGTTTATCTCCCCATGATCTTGATAACAGCATCCCATACTTAGGTGGGATATCAGCAACTACAACATCCATTAGAATTGTTTTGTTTGGGTATTGAACCAGAGACACACATAAATCCTTTATGAGACCTAAACACTTGACTTGGCTGGAGTCAAAGGAAAACAGGTCCTTGTATGGTCTTGTTATATCTAGATTCAATCTCTCCATGACTGCTTTTGGCATGAGATTGTGAGAGGCACCTGAGTCAAACATTGCATTATGTAATATTTTATCATGAATATGTAAGCTGACATAAAAAGGTAATACCCCTGTGACTACTGTTTTTCCATCCACTTCTGGGCCAAACAGTAATTCTGGGGTATCATCCAGCACATTAACATCATCTTTGTTGCCAGTGAGTTGTAGGGACTTCTTGATCTGTAGTTTATAAATGTCATGCTTGGCTAGTTCTGAGAGAGGAATTGCTATCTTTAGTTTGCCAATTTCAGTTTCTAGGTCAAAGGGTTTTTCAGATTGGGTCTTAGGGTTGTGGATGACAGTCCTTTCCTTGTTCACTAAATCTTCTTGTTGATTCTTATCTTGATTTTGGGACTTGTCTTTTTTACCCATCTCTTGAGGAGTAACATTTAAATTAGGGTGAGAGGATGAAGTAGCCAGAGGCTGCTGTTTTAAGGAGAATGGTTTAGTGATCTCTTCAATAATTACTTCTTCTGCAGGTGAATCTATTTTGTCATTAGGCTCTGTGACTATGACTTTTTTAGGTTGCTGACTGTCCTTTATCTTTTCAGGCTGATTTACATTCACAGTTCTGCTCCTTAGCTTGTATTGTTTATGGACTTCATAAACAACAGTGTCATAGCCTTGTTTAAAGTCAAAGGATTCACCTGATTTAGTTTGGAACAGTTTCATTTCATCATCCTCATGATCTTCTTGTGTTAAGAAAACTTGACTTTCACCATCTAGACCCATTAAATTAATCTCAGGATCTTCATTGGGTTCAGTTGATGTGGAAGTTTCTGCATAATTTTCTTGGAAAGGGGGTCTAATGTCTTGGTCAGCACTGGGCTTGCCAATGCCTGGGTTTTGAGTTCTCCTAAAATTTGGATTCCTAGGGGGGTTGTTTTGTGGTGCTTCCCATGATGATTTTCTCTCAACCGATTCCACTCTATCACCCAATCTTTTCATTCCATTGAGTATTGCATCCAGCTTTTGATCAAAAGCAGAGGGTTCTTCTTTGAAAACAGTCCTCTTTTCCAACCTTGCTCTGTTTCTTTTGGCAATCAGGTTAGCTTCCACTGTGACAACAACCCTTTGGGCCTCTGCAAGGGTTTGAGGGTCTCTTTCCTTTAACTGATAGGCCATGTCAGGGTCAAAACCATCAGGGAATTTGTACAAAGCTAAATCAGGAGGGGGTCTTAAATTTTGTGGGATTGCGTTATATACATTGTTGAATCTTGCACAATACTCCAAAACAGTTTCTTGGGGACCTCTTTTGATAGTGTCATATTCACCAAGTATGTGCAGAGGATCCTTCTTCTTTTCCCATCTGCTAGTAAAGGCTTGATAAAGCTCATCAGGAGTTGTGATGGAATTTGCATTCAGGGATCTAAACCAGGTTCTTACATCCCCAGTTAGGCTTTGAACAAACATCCTCATTCTCACACTGCCATCATCTATTTCATATGTCTCAAAGTGGTCTTGCATCCTTTTGGCATGCTGAACAACTGTCAAAGGGCCATTGGAGTCAAAATATGAGATTTTGGTTTGGTAATCCTGGGGTAGAGCTGCAGCATTAGCTGGTATCTGCAAGGGTGCATATCTGTTAGCCATATTCACAAGGTTTGGGGGATTTACAGGGGCAACTGGGATAAAAGGAACGGTGTGTACTACAGGGGTAACAGGTGTAGCAGCACCTGGGGTATTGTTCAAAGAGATATGTGCAGTGGGTGAAGATGTACCAGGAGGGCTTTGAGATGTAGATGGTGAACTGGGGGAGACAGGGGTAGAGCGAAAAAGAACCTTAATAGGGGTTGAAACAGGTTCAGGGTGAACTGTCTCAGGACTCAAATCACTAGGATCTTCCTGCCTTTGCTGCTTTCTAATTATTCTAGGGATTATATTAGGATTTTCAAAAACAGCTTGTGGATTTGGGTCAGGGTTTGACCTAGTGTGTCTGGTTTCCTTTTTAGGAGCCAGTTTCTAAACTTCTTTTTGGTATTTTGCAGGATATTTTTGTGTCTACAGAGGCCAGACAAGATTTTGAACTTACTGTATATTTTCCAAAGCTAGCAGCAAAGGGAATGAGCAGCTTTCAAGAGATAAACAGGAATTAGAAAATCTTGAGGAAGTCCCCAACGGAGTCGCCAATTATGTTAACACCCAGGTTGTTCCCTATGACTCCCAATGGAATACGGCCGGGGTAACCACTAACCAATCTTTGGATCACAGTTCCTAGCCAAACTGTAATCAGAGAGGGTTCTCTCTTTATAATTTGTCTCTGTTTGTTAGTAATTTAGGCTACCTATGTTGTTCAAACCTTTGTTTTGTGTTTGGTTGGGTAATGTTTCAGTCAAGATATGTGTGCTCTCATTAGAATGTTATATGTCATTGGGCAATGGAGTCAGTGGTCCTTTAACTGTTTTGAAGTGCTGTGTGATGCTGTTGTGATGCTGCAGAGCAAGGTTAGTGTCTGAGGAATAAACTTTCATAAAGTGATTGGGTGGGTTGTGTCCAGTTTATGCAAGGCAATTAAGAATCTTACAGTAAACTGTTAGAGAAAGACAGTGAGAATATTGACCTAGGAGCATTTAAGAATTTCTAGGTGATGTTCATACACATAGAATTAACAGCTACATGAGCAATTAAGAATTCATGTTCATGGTTAATTCTGAAGACAAACATTCACAGCGGTAAAAATTGAGTACAAGGTGTAGTGAACAAATCCTGCACTATTCTTTTTCTTTACTGCTAGTTTAGTGTAACATGAATATGATTTGATAAACATAAGAAAGAGAAGAACATAGATTAAGGAAAAAACTTGTTATTTCATCAGACAGCACAGGAATTCTGCATCAGCACATGAATCCTCAGCAAAACACCATAGTTCCAGGAAATCACTGAGCTGATTTAGCTCTTTGTATTAAACAATTCTGTAAAACAGTATACATGCCTCAGAGTGAAAAATTACCAACCCCTTATGCGTTACTAAGGGGAGTATATATACAAAGTTTACATAAGAAAATATCTGCATGGAGAGTGAATGCTACATTAATAACATGCCAACCGCTGGAGTGTAGCAGCTGAGAAAGTTAATGCTGTAATAACTTTTGTTGCCTTAGCTATCAAAAATTGGTCAGAGCCTGTTGTCTTGGTGGCAGTTGGAGTCGGCTGATGGTACGCTGTCAAAATTTGCGCATTTCTTTCACCTTTTGGGCTAGCCGTTGTTGTCTATGTGCTGAGTCACATTTCAGCTGCTTTTAATGCTGACTTTATTATGCTGTTTGTCTTGTAGTGACCTGGAGCTGGCAGTGACTGAACAACTGAAGCTACCGTGGCAGAATTTGAAGCATTGCTTGCCACCAATCCTCTTTGGGCATTTGATGCCTCCTAATCTTTATCAAGGTCTCATCGGCCTCTGTATATCTGTAGAAATTAGGAGGAGTCTCAAAAAGATGATTCACTTCATTCTCAATAAAGAACAGGCCTTCCAATTTGTCATATAAGCTCTGTCCTGAGGGAGGTCCTGTTTGTTCAGATGTACTGCCAGATGCAGTAATCTGATTCTCAATGTATGTTGCCATTCTGTTGGCAAATTGATCCCGGGAGACTAGTTTTCCTGCACCAGTTAGGAGGCTGGGCAGGCCTTTTGCTTGCAGCACTGCCAACTTAACTTTGAATTCCTCCACATCTGCTGTGATCTCATAGCACTTCCTCTCCACAGTTTGCACATAGCTCCTGAGAGTTAGCACCTTCTTGGCAGTGAGGACAGCCTCTGTTCTGTTGGGAATGCCTATGGCTGCCAGTTCCTCCTTTTCCTGCCTGTTCAGGAAGTCTATCATTCTGTTGGCCTGCTCTGGTTTGTTTTGCAGCAGTGTTTTGGCCTTATTAATCTCTATTTGTGCTTGGCCCAACAAGTCCATCTGTTCATGCATTGTTTTTATTGATCTCCATTGTTGAGTGATGGATTGGCCTATTTTGGCCCACAGAATCCTTTTTATGTCGGCCATGGCTGTTTCTAGATTCAGCTCTTTTTCTAAGGCCTTTATCTTGTCCTTGAGGGCCTTTATCTCTCTGCCCTGTTCAGCCACAGTTACCTTTGACTTGTCATATTTGGCATCCAGTTCTGCCAATTTTGCCTTGGCCTTATTTATTTCATTGGCCTGGAGCTCCATTTCTTTGATGGCCTTGGTCAATTCCTCTACACTTTTGCTGGCTTCTGGAGCTGTTGTTGTTCCTGCTGCTTCTGTTGTGGGGGCCACTGCTGCCCCTGAAGTTGCTGCTGTTGTGGAAGTAGTTGGAGGAGCTTGGGAAGTGGATTCTCCCTGTTTATCTTGTAGTGCTCCTTCCAGCTCTTTCTCCAATTCCCTGATCCTCTGGTCTTGCTGCATTAGGAGGTCTAGTTGGTCCTCAGCCTGTTTTTGCTTTTGAAGTTCTGCTGTTTGAGGGTGCTCTGTGGGCTGCAACTTCAATCTTTTCTTTAATGCATTGAGGTCATCATCTTTCTTCTTCATGAGGGCCTTCACACCCGTTGGATCACTAGGATCATGTCCTAGATCAATGATGATCTCCTCAAGAGACTTTATTCTATTGTCTTTGGCCTGAGAGGACATTCTCTCAAAATCCAACTGGGTGTTGGTGTTTTTTAGGGACTCTTTCAGCTCATGGGCCATGGTGGCCTTCTCTACCAAGGTTGCATAGACCATCTCCCCAGCTTGCTTATGGAGTTCAATCTGGTCCATGGGATGTATATCTCTGGCTAGGACCTCCACCCTTGTCTTTACAAAATCTGCAGCTGTCTTAGGCTGCGGCCCTTTGGGCTTAAAGTGGCTGAGGAGCAATTTTTCCTGCTGAATGTCATATACCGACATTAGCCTTTCTTGCTGGGCTGGTGTTGCATCTATGAATTGCTTGTAGACCTCAGCCCTTAGCAGCTCATTCTGAGCTTTTATTTGTTTGAAAGAAGCCTTAGTGCTTTTGGGCTTCTTGGTCTGCTGGGAAGAGGAGGACACCTCTAAGCCAAGTTGTAAACCTTGCTCCTGCTGAAAGGAGCTTGTTCCTGTGCGCTGGCTGTCCTCCCTGTTTTTCCTTGAGCTGTCAAGGAATTCTTCAGTGATGTCTTCCACCTCTGGGGAGTCTAGCCTTTGTCTTTTGGCTTCTGTTTGCTGGGAGGATCCACTAAGAGGAGTGGACTCTTCTCTATCTCTTTTTGTATCCCTTTCCTCATGTGCTGGGGTCTGCAAAATTGGGGCAGTCAATGGCTCAGTTTGAGGTGGTGGTGTTTGCATTATTGGAGCTGCTGGCAGCCCAGTTTGTGGTAGGACAATTTGCTCTTGCTGCTGTTCTGTTTGCTGCCCTGTTTGCTGCTCTGTTACAAGGGCAGGCTTTTCTTTCACTGCTTCTTCCTCTGCACCCATTATGCCTTTGCCTTTGTCTGTCGCCGGTGCTGATGTAGAGGGTGCCTGTGGTGCAGTCCTTGTGGCCGAGGTCCCTTCTCCTGCTGAGTGAGGCCGTTTGAGGGGTACCTGCTGCACAGAGTCTAGGTCAAAGGTCTTTTCAAGCTCCATCATATTCTTAAGCATTATTTCATCTTCAGTCAGCTTTTCAACTAAAGTACCCTGTAGCCATTCTTGCTGGTTGGCATATTTCTCAATATGTGAGTATTGACAATGCCTATAACCTAGGAGTCTGTATTTGGTTCTTCTTGTAGAGATGACACCCTCAGGGTCATAAGGGACCCACCGGAAACTGTATGACAGTTTATATTTGTCCTTGAGGATGAGGTCAGCATCTTCCCATCCTTCCTTTTTATTCATGATGAATGGGACCAACTGGTGTTTGAACTTGAGGTGAGCCTTCTTCCTAGAGCTGTGGAAATGGGTGAGGTCAGACTGAATCAATTGCCTATAATATTCCAAGGCAAATATCCTCATGGGCACATACTTTGGGAGTCTGAAAGGACAGAGCTCACAGCCATAGATCCTGATGACTGTGTGTTCCTCATATAGGTACCAATCACCTATTTTACATTTCTTTGAGAGCTGCAGAGCCTTCTGTATCTCTGTTGACATTCTGGGAGGAGGGGACTTCATTAATAGGCAAGAGACTGGATACACAAATTGGTCAACAAACTCACAATAGGAATAGGGCGAGTTTGTGACATTGTGATAGATAGAGGTCCAGAAGATGACAGATCTTCTTTCCCCTCTATAATCCAGCTTTTTGATATAACATGGAAAAGCTTCCGTCTGATAATACATGAAGAGATGATAAATATAGGCTGAGTACTTGAAGACACCCTGCCTGTCTACTTTGCTCAGCTGATCATGAATTTTATTAGCAATGAACTTGGCAAAGTTGTATTTGCGGGCAGGGGGTTGGCCTAGGCTGTAAACAGCCAACAATACTAGCATGGTTTGATCGACATGCTCACTGGTGCTGTACCCCAGCACATAAGCAATCATGTCCAGGAGTAATCTGCCTACTTTAGTGAAGTGGACATCCAAGTAAGGAGGTGGCCCTGTAGGCTGGCACTCAGGTCTCATGAATGTCCTGGTGACCCTCTGAATCTCCTCACTGGTCATTTTGGTACTAGTGTCCAGCAGATAGTTCATAGAGAATGGGAACAACAACTCTGTCTGGTCAAAATTCAGCATTTTGTTGATGGTCTCAGGATTGATGTAGAAAAGGACCCTCCCAGATGGGGTGCTGATTGCCCTGTGGTGCACATCATAGTTCCCAGCACATAGGCGAATGATTTCAGGAAACACATTCACAGAGGGGAGACAATAGTATGGCAGGTTTGACTCCCAGATACCATATGTGTCATAATCCATCAGATAGTCCTCTCTCAGCTGTCTGAAGGTTTGCAGAAAATCTCTGTTTCCCACATAGTCTTCAATAAGGTAGTCCTGGTCAGCAAGAGCTAAAGACTGCAGGTCTTTATTGGGTGGATTTAGTGGAGCAACACTGAGAGCTGTGGGTACAGGGGCAGCCATTATATGGTTTGATTTGGAATGATATGAGTGCACTGGTTTGTAAAGCTTTTAAGAGCTCAAGTGTTAGGCCAACTATGGACTAAGTCTGCAATGCTTTTTATAGTGAAAACACAGGCTTGCTTCTGCAGTCTTGGTAGGTTCACAGAGATTGTGAATTGCTAGGGGTGACCTGCAGAGGGTGAGTGAGATTTACTTTGGTGGAAAAAATGCTGTTGGTCCACACCCGGCAAAAGGGAACAATGCCGGGCACCTTGAAGATAATTTCACAGTTTTGGCCCGCGAATTGCCTGTTTGAGTGCTGAATTTCAGGTTCTGAGGGTAAGCAGGTTGACTTGGCTCACCTTAGGTAGTAGGTGCAGAGTTTATATGGAATTCAACAGGTGTTTTAATGGAAATTTACAGAAAGATGGTATGCATGGGCCAAACAGAGGAATTACGGTGAATACCTGGATGAAACGCTTGAAAATTCTGCAGGCCGAACTTTGGAGGTTGAATTGATGAATTTGAGCGGTTGGATTTTGAATTTGGAGGTCTGGAGGTGCTTTGGCAGTTGCAACGACTATCTCTTCCTTTACGCGAAAATGACATAAAAACTGCCCAAAACATGACTTTAACGACAAAATTCGAAAAATATGGGTAATTGGCGCCTTTCCGCCGATGACGTCAGCATGACGTCATGGCGGGCCCGGGTACGGAGGATGACGTGGCTGCTGAGGTGTAAGCCAGGGTGGCAGGACACGGTGGCGGCTGGGTAAGGTGGCAGGGCTACGTGGAGGATCATATGGCGCGGGGGCGGAGGAGGGCGCTACGTCATGCTGACGTAGTGATGACGTAAGGGAAGGCGGTAAAGGAACGGTGGTAAGCGGGTTCCCCGCACCACCTTTGGGCAAAGGCGGTATCGGGGAGGGGGGCTCCGAACAACCCCACCGCCTGCCACGCGTCCCTTGTACGGGGCGGAAAACCACTTTCCCCGGACGCTAAAGGTCGGCAGGTCGGGGAGTGAAAATTACCGCCCACCGTTAGATCTTGAGCGGCGGGGATCGGACGGCTGGTGGGCCCTCCGACGGATCGTGCAGGTTGGGGGGTCCCACTGGCCTATTAAAATATTCATTTAAATATTTTTGGCGGAAAACCTTAGGGTTAGGGGTTTTTTCATGTATTTTTTCGGGATTTTGGGTTTTTCAAGGGTTTTACAAGGGTTTTATAAGGAAAAAAGAGGTTTAGGAGTGGGTTTAGCAGGGGGAAGGGGCTTTCTGTGGCGTTTTGAGCAGAGGGAAGGTAAGGGTTTAGGGGAAAGGTTGTTGCTCATAACCAGAGGTTAGAACAGCCCCAAGACAGGGTTGACCACAGCCCCTGGTGGACTGAAGTCTCCTTAAACAACTTATTTGGCTATAGTGCCAAGGGGAGGGATATTTATACTATGTTTGGGGTTTGTACACCATGGTGTTATACTAGTAGGGAAAAGGGAAGTTTAGGGGATTTAGATAATAGAAGTTAGGGGTTAATGTGAATGAGGAAGGTGAATGAGGAGTGATTTCATCAAGTGTATTTGAAAGTCACTTAGTTTAGGGAGTAGATCAAAATAAAAAGATTTTTAGACAAGAAATGTGGCTTTTAAAGGAACAAGAACCACCATGAAACCTCAGATCTTTTCATCAATCTTCATAGATGAAGGGATGTTAGTAATAAGAGTGAAAGGGGAAATTTGGGAAGTTAGACATGCTTCCTTGCTTTGCTGCAACCTGATGGAGAAGGGGAGCTTCTCCACCATTGATTTTCCTTTGTGGATGTTTCAGCACACCTTTTTTTGCAAGGAATGATATTTCTGCAACCCCAACTGCCTACCCATCTACTTGCCTAGCATTTTTTGTTTCTTCTTGGAGGGTGCACTTGGACTTGCAGACCCTTATTTTCCTTTTCTTTTCTTTGGCTTTTTTCTTTTGTTTTTCTATCTACTTCTACCCTTATTTCTTCCAAGGTCCCAGATTAAGCAGTTGGGAGCCTTTCTTCTCTACCTAAACTACTTGTCTGCCAAGATTAAACAGTTTGGACAGACTTCTTTCTCTATTCTACAACTGAAAATTTAAAACATGGCATGATCCAGATTAGGCTGTTGGACCATCCATCAAAGTTTAGACAACATCAAGCTATATACACAGAATGTTTTCTCATGGAAATATGGGATCTTTGCATCATCAAAGCAGAGCATATTTGGACCTTTCCTTGCCATTCATGAAATATGAAACCTATTGGTATAGGTAGCTAACAGGAAGAAGAAGGGATGAGGTAAAAAGAAGAATCAGGATGGGAAGGGTAATGTGAACAATCCTGACAATGGTGCTGGTAAGGGTGGAAGGTAGTCCAAAAAGAAAGTTAAGTTTCCATGCAAGTTATGCAATGGAGACCATTTGACTCATCTCTGCCCCAAAATTCAAGGTGCTCAACACTTGTTAGTGCAGTAAGGGTCTTCTAGCTCTCAGGCTATACTAACCAACCCTTTTCCCCAAGGGCAGCAGTTGCTTGCTAGTGCAAATTCAAATCCTGGTACCTCTCCAGGGGGCAACCAGGAAAGGGATAAATCATCGAATATTTTCATGATGGGTTCTCATGTTAATGTGGCCACTCAATCACGTGACTATGGTGAAGTTGAAACATCCAAGGATAAATCTACTCCTGGAACTACTGACCCACTTCATATTGAGCGTCCTTCTGTCAAGAATATACCATGGATACCGAAATGTTCTGCTAAACGTGTGACTATAAACCCCAATGCTAGGGCTGCTTAGAATTACTCCATTGTTGAGGATCTAGCTCAGAGGCCATGAGCTATGTCTACTTTAGAGGTCCTTCAGTCATGTCCAACTCAACGAAGTGCTCTGCTTTCGGTGATAAGGGCAGTTGATCCAAATAATTCATTAGTGCTCACTTTTGACATGTTTAATGTCAAAAAGTGACTTCCTCGTCATATGGATTTTCAAATCAAGTCTACTTATCGAACAACTAATATTTTTTGAACAATTGTAGATGAGGGGACTTCCACATCTATAATGTCTATATCATGCTGGAAGGCCATTGGATCTCCTTCAGTTGTTCCTTCACCTACTCTCCTAACAACATTTGATGGGAATTCTCATAGGCTACATGGGATTATCTCGGCCTTTCCTATATGTGTTGGAGGAAAGGTCATTAACATCGAAGTAGAAGTCATTGATGCTAACCTAGATTACAATCTCCTCTTAGGAAGGAATTGGATCTATGAGATGGATGCCGTTGTTTTGACTCTGTTTCGTGTTATTTGCTTTCCTTATGAGGCGAAAATTGTTAAGGTTGATCAATTGGATCATTCTCTAGTTGATCCTCGAGCAACTTTGGATTCTACTGTTCCCTTAGTGGATAACCCCCGTCCGCCTACTGTGAATCTAGGAGTTGGGATGTATTCTTCATTGATGGGTACATTTGATTTTCCCTCTCCTATTGCTAGAATCAATGTCATTTCATCATCCAAGGAGTCTTCACGGGAAGAGTTCATTCGAATTCATTATTTTTCAGACCCTTGGACCTTGCCTTCGCCTACGACCACATTAGATGAAGGACAAGTCGGTGGAATGGCATTTCCTATGTTTGCAGTAGAGCTTAGATATCATTTTATCGTCAACTCTGTAGACAACCATTCTACTGTTTTCTCTGAAGAAGAGTTAGATGGTGATGTGGCCTCAACATGGACCCTTGATTCTACCTCTGCTATGGACTGATTAGATATAGTTTTACCATCGGTTGAAGCAATCTTAGAAGCAATGACTAGTGTAGATTGACCTTGGGAGACTTACACCATCATTCATATTTTCTTTCCCCATTGCGAGAGGTCGAGTCCAGGTTTTCCAATCTGCTTACTACCGATGTTTGTACGGTTTCAAACCCTTTGGCTCTAGCACACATTCATGCCGAAGGTAACATGTCGGTCATTTCAAAAACCGTATCAGTAAACATCTTTAGGAACCCTAGCGTGATAGAGAATGTCTTCATCGGAGCCGAGTGTTCCCTTGAAGAAATTCAAATTTACACCGACCTCTTCAAACAGTTTTGGGATGTATTTGCTTGGTCTTATGAAGAAATGCCTGGTATTGATCCATCCATTGTTCAACATGAGATCAAGACGTATGAAAATGATAAGCCGATTCATCAAAAGCTTTGGCTGGTTAATCCTAGGAAAGCAGTAGCTATTAAAGCTGAGGTAGAGAAGCTACTAAAGGCAAGTTTCATATACCCTATTCCTCTTACGGATTGGGTTTCTAATCCAGTTCCAGTTGATAAAAAGTAAGGAACAATCCATGTATGCATCGACTTTAGGGATTTGAACAAAGCTTGTCCAAAAGATAATTACCCCACACCGTTTATTGATCAGATAATTAATGAATGTGCGGGTAATGCGATTTTTTCCTTCATGGATGGATTCTCCGGTTATAATCAAATATCTATCCGTCCAGAAGAGCAACACAAGACAACTTTCATATGTCACTGGGGTACCTTTACATACAAAAAGATGCCTTTCGGTCTTAAAAATGCTAGAGCGACCTTTCAACAGGCCATGTCATACACTTTCCATGACATCAAGCACATCATCGAAGCATATTTAGATGATTTAGCTGCTCGTTCTCGAAAGAGAATTGATCATCCTGGTCACCTTCGATTGGTTTTTGAACGACGTCATTTTTACAAGATTTGGTTGAATCCAAATAAATGCGTTTTCGCGATTACATCAAGTCGGTTGCTAGGGTTCATCGTGTCAAATGAAGGGATTCGAGTTGATCCCTTCAAGGTAGAGGCAATAATTCAGTTGCCTCCCCCGTCCTCTATTCGACAACTTCAAAGTCTTCATGGGAAGGCTAATTTCTTAAGAAGGTTTATAGCGAATTACGCCGAGATCACTAAAGGGTTTATGCATTTGCTATGGAAAGGAGTTGCATTCATATGGGATGACTTTTCACAGTGGTCGTTTGATGCCTTGAAAAAGGCATTAGTCTCTGCCTTGCTTTTGAGTCCACTGGATTATGGTAGGGATTTCCTTTTATATCTCACCATTGTAGAATCAACGATAGGTATGGTTCTTATTCAAGAAGATGATGCTCTCATGGAGCATGTGATTTATTACTTGAGCCGAGGCTTGGTAAGTCTGGAACTTCGCTATTCTCCAGTTGAGAAGTTAGCCTTGGCAGTTGTCCATGCTATCCAGCGGCTCCGACATTATATCTTGCTACGCAAAACTTTTTTCTTAGCGGTGGTTAATCTGTTCCAATTTGTCCTCAGTAGGCGAGTGATTGGGGGCAAATACAATCGATGGATTTTCATTTTACAAGAATTCGATCTCAAGTTCTTGTCCGCCAAGTCTAAGAAATCTTTGGTTTTCATGGAGTTAATTTCTGAGCTGCCTTGTGGAGAGGATACTGTTTATGAGGAAAGTTTTCCCGATGAACATCTATTCCTCATCTCTTCACTAGACCCCTGGTATGGAGATATCATTGTTTGTCTCCAGACTTCGAAGTTTCCCTCTACTTTCTATAAGGATGAACATAAAAAATTACGTCACTTGGCTAAGAACTATGTCATCAATGGTGATACATTATATCGCTGAGGGGTTGATTCAATCCTTACGCGTTGTTTAACCTTAGAGGAAGCAAAGTCAATCCTCAATGATTGCCACAATGAAGCTTGTGGTGGTCATCTTTTAGAGCTTGCTACAATCCAGCGTATCTTGCGTGCCAGCTACTTTTGGCCTTCAGTCTTCAAAGATTATGTTGAATCGGTCAAACACTGTCACCCTTGTCAAGTTTATACTCGGAAGATGCGCGCACATCCAGCTCCTCTTTTCCCTGTTGTCACTATCAGTCCTTTTACTAAGTGGGGTATTGATTTTACAACTTGTAATCCACCTTCAGCAGCGAATCACAAGTACATTATCGTGGCTGTAGACTACTTCACGAAGTGGGCTAAGGCCATGCCCACTTATAAAAATGATAGTGAAATAGTGGCATTGTTCCTTTTCAATCAGATTATCTCAAGGTTCGGTATCCCGAGAGAGATTGTCACTGACCATGGCAGTCATTTCCAGAATCAACTAATGTCTGAATTGGCTCTTAAATTGGGTTTCCGTCAGGAGCACTCGTCTCCATATTATCCTTAGGCCAATGGACAGGTTGAGGCTGTAAACAAAACCCTTAATACAATCCTGCAAAGGTTGATCGACAAAAATCGGTCCAGTTGGCATCTTATGTTGTATCCGGCTCTTTGGGCATACCGAACCTCGGTAAAGACTGCCACAGGTTTAACACCTTTTCAGTTAGTTTACGGTCTGGAATCTATCTTTCCGGTTGAATGTGAAATTCCATCTCTTAAACTAGCTGTTGAGCTCCTTCCAGAGACCTCTAGTCTCAAAGAGCACGTCCTTCATTTGGAACATCTCGATGAGTAGCGTCGAGATGCCACGACAGTCAATGAGGCTCATAAGAAAAGGGTTAAAAATCAGTATGATAAATCTATCTGTCCTCGAGTCTTTTCTGAAGGCGACCTTGTATTGGTCTATGAATAAGATAAGGACACCTTGGGGGCAGGCAAGTTCAAGCCTATGTGGTATGGTCCCTTTATAATTAAATGAGATTTAGAAAAAGGGGCATATGAGTTAATCGATTTTGAAGGAAACAAGTTGGAAGAACCCAGAAACGGGCTCTACCTTAAGAAGTACTTTGCTTAAGTAGCAGCTAGGCAATGGCTTCTTTGTACGTTTTGTATTTTTGTACATATCTCATAGGGAGTTTTTGATATCAACACTTTTTGGTTTGTTGTGGCAGGTGTTAATGGATGACTTGGTCTATTTTGGATTCACCGATGGTGCTAGTCGACACACTCGGAATCTCGCTTCCATAGCTTGGGTGATCTACTAACCAACTGGTTAGTTGATGGTATCAAGGGGAGTATGCATTGGTCCTGCGTCAAATAATATGGCTGAGTATACTGTTGTCATTAATTTACTATCTGAAGCTATTTCTTATGGAATCGATTCGTTAGTAATCTATCTTGATTCATAACTGATAGTGTCACAATTGAATAACATTTATCAAGTAAGGGATCCATGTTTATATTGCCAATATTTAGGGGTGAGGTTGTTGCAAAGATCATTTACTTACATTAATTATTTTCACATTCCAAGATCTCATAATTGGTTAGTAGATTCGATCACTAATCAAGCTTTAGACTGGCACATCATTCATTCATCACAATAAAATCAAGCATCAAAAAGTCAAAACTGTATATATATATCATAAAACATCCCGAGTGTACATAGGTGTGTCCAAAATAATATACAAAAATTGGGACTCAAATGCCCATAATCATGTCCAGTACATCTAATGCCCCAGCTCAGGATGAGGGGCTAAGTATGCAACTACTGCTTTGGCCACACGCCTAAGAGTCTGAACCCAGTCTCGTGGCATTCCAACCACGTGACGTTGCATGTCTATAGGGAGATCCTCTATAGCCTCCATTGATACTCGGTGAGTTAGTCTCACCAAGTGCCGCTGAACTGTGTGTAGGAGTCATTCTATATTGGCAGCCGCCTCTTCATCATCTCAGCCGCGACGTTCATGCCATGGGAATCCATCTGGTTGTATTGGCCCAATATCTGAAATATGATCATTACATTAGTCATTTGAATCCCATCAAAAATATTTTTCAAAGTTCATTTTAAATATTTGAAAAATCATAAAAATCATAAAATCAAAAACATTTGTTACCTATATTGCCCCATGTTGCGGCTGGTGGTAATGCTAGATTTGGATCTTCTCGGAAGTCCAAGCCAGCATAAGGGTAATCATCCACTGCGATGATCTGCTGCTCCCACCAGGAGAAGAAATCACCGTCGAAAGCCATCCGTAGTATGTCCTCGCCACCTAGTCGTTTCATCAGATCAGCCCACCTACCCATCCGTGGATCTCATGGGCTACTGATCGGAACTGGTACTCTAGGGCGTAGCATTGGGACCCTCTCAAAAAAGAAGGAGAACGGAATGGTCCCATACCCAAAGTTTTTGGTTTGGCCCTTTTTGATAGATGATAGCTGGCTCTTCAAGTTGGTGAGAAGATGTACACCAGTCAAATACTGTGGTGAGACTGTCTATCGCCAAGCTCATGGCAAGCCATGAATCTTGGTGTAAGAAAGCTAATCCATTCACTCTGGCTATAGTGAACAAGATGATCCTCAATGATAAACTATCCACACGCTTGATTGGAATTTGGCTTCCAATCTTTTCTGGATGACCCGGGCAATATATATGCACATAGTCCTCGATAGAGAGGCTACCTCGTGATTTTACCGTCGAATGTACTACCTCTCCCCTTTGGGAAAGGCCTATGATGAAATAGATATCTTCAATCTCTATCTTCAGTGGCATTTGGTCAATCATGAATGAGTCATCCTCGATGCTCCAGTAATGAATGAGCATTTCAAGCAAGCGAGTGTTTGCCTTCATATTTTGCATTTTGAATAACATTAGCAAACCACATCCTCTTAAGGCATCCAAGGCTTGTGGATCGTTCATAACCTCATCATCCATTGCAGCATGCTCCCCTTCCCTCCAAGTGGCTGGCATCTTGAAGAAAAAACAAGATTGGACCATTAATTTTTTGTTTTAAAGTTTAAACAGTGCATACGCGGGTCTGTTTTATACACAGTTGCATCTAGGGCCTGCGTATACGTAGGTTGCATATAGCCAGCCCGCGCACATGCCACGACAGAATTTTTGACATAAATTCAATGGTGAAACTTGAATTAAAATTCTTAAAACCAATCAAAAATTAATGCAAGACAATTTTAAGGGTTACTAGGTGATTTTGGGAAGATTTGAATGGTCGAATTCGGAAAATGGCAAAGCTTGCTTCTTTTTCTCCACTCCTTGTGCTCTCAACTCAAACAGTAACAATGGTGAGTCAAAAAACTATTTTATAAGCTTTGAAAATGTCAAATTTTTTCAAAACTTGATTTTTTTTTGTCTCATGTAACTTTTAACTTGGGAGCTTGGAATGTCGAGAATGGTTTGATTTTCAGGACATTTTGGACGCTTTTTCGACAGTTTCGAGTCAGTTCCATGACTGCAGACTCGTCATGGAAGGTATCATTTTCTTACTGGCATATAGGTTAGGGAAGCCATTTTTCCGTTGCATTTTGCATACTAGCCTCCATTTGTCAATACACTTGCCATAGGGTCGATCCCATCATGTTATGGTTCGTAGACCATCTTCACTCGCCGATTTTTTAAACCATGGCTCGATGGTAGAGCCATCCTTTTCATGGGCATCAGAGTTAGCACCTCACTGACATTTATTGCCCATGATGCTTCGATTTGAGTAAGCTCGGGAGTCCTTTGTAGTCTCGCCATGACTTATGCGATGAAGACTCATTCCTCTTTACTTCTTCGCTTTGTTCTGGCCTTATACCCTAAAGGCTCATTCGTGTTGAGTTGTACCACTGCATTGCATTTTGACCATTTGCACCTTTTGGCCTTGAGTCAGCTTCAATTGGACTCATGTTTAAGCCACTTTTTGACCATGTCATCTGCAAAATCAAACTTGCAATCCCTTAGCTTCTGCAACTCGACACCTTATGACCCGTGGAAGGAACATACCTTTGAGTGTCTTCGACTAGTTTTTGCCTTCCTGCATTGAACATAGGATTGTTCCAATCCTAGAAACTAGATCATCTGTTTCACTGACACTCATTCTTTCCACTGTACTATAACATTCTTTTATTCTTTTTCCAGCTTAAAGACAAAGACAAAAAAAATTATATATTCCAAAAAGAGAGGGAATGGGACAATATTTCCATTTATTGTTGGCAACTAGAGTCAGTCATGTCACCCTTGCACAAATCACTCAAAACAGAGTCTCCTCCCTTTGGGTGGGATTTAGCTTGACTTAAGTACGCCTTAACCTTGTTATTGAGTCATTTTTCCTCCAATTGGTTATCTCTTCCAATCATATGGAGAGTTCATTCGTGCCTCCTGCATGACGAACTTATACAGAGTCATCATATGCTGCCACATAGTCATCATTGAGTCGTACTTTTGTTCAAGGGAAGTTAGCCTAAGTTGGCATCTCTGCGGTGTCTCTTGACTCATTTTTCAGTCGGCCATCCCTGGTTGTCAGTGTCTTGTCTATCATCACATCAGTTCTATTGGTCCTTTACTCATGCCGGTTTGAGAAGGTCTCCATTGACTTCTTGCTGGAGGGTCTTGTCCTTATCGACGATGACATCTTGCTCTGAGGACAGGCCTAGAGACGCACCCTGGCCCTATTTTCATTATTGATAGGTCACCTTGTGCTCAGCATCGATTAGTATCATGGGTATTTGACTGAGTGGTTTCTGTTGTGTTTGACATTAGCTTACACTACCACACATTGGGATTCGTGCAATACCTTGGTTTCCATTTGACCTTATTAGTGGATACCTCGCCTCTGTGTCAGCTTTCATTATTGGTTGGTTTATATGGTTTCTCCTGTGCGCTAGCCACATCTTGTGTACACCGAAAATGTGCTTCGATTAGGTTGCTACATCTTTTTCATTTGATTCCTTCCACATTATTGGCCTGCGGGTTACACTCGCGCTAGATTGATGAAGGATGCCTTAATGCCTTCCTTCTAGTGGTTCTTTCCCCATCAACTATGACTCATTGCTCTGGGGCAAAGGTCTAGAGTCCATTTGGAAGTACCTTGGGGTTTGTAGTCATTAGTGGTAGATCCTTCACTATCAACAGTGGGAAACCATCATTCTCTCCTGATTGATAGATTCTTACAGGTGTTCAACTCCAGCTCATCTATTCACACTTGTTAGATTGTACTGGGTACCTTGACTCTCGTTATCATTATCGATGAGTAGTCTCACGTTTGTTAATGGTATACATCAATGACCAGTAATCAAATGATTTCTAACATGGTCGACTTCAGATCATTTATTCCCATTTGTAGAAATGTACCACGGTGGTCGGTGAAGACCTCGGGTTGCATCAACATTCATTGGTTCACTTGACAGTTTCTCCTATTGTTGCTAGTTGATA
Source organism: Pinus tabuliformis (assembly GCA_031772625.1). Classification (NCBI taxonomy): domain Eukaryota; kingdom Viridiplantae; phylum Streptophyta; class Pinopsida; order Pinales; family Pinaceae; genus Pinus; species Pinus tabuliformis. Next base: position 1,843,018,632 of record CM062817.1, on the reverse strand, counting down.
CCATTCCACCTTATATGTTGCAGTCATTCATGGCGACATTCTATACGCTGGCACCCGAGTTTGTAGTGTAGTGCCATATTATTCCATCATGTTCATTTGGTACTATTGGGATCAGTCCTTGATGTCAGTGATCAACTTCATCCTTCAACATCATTGACATTCTTATATGTGATATTCAGACATGTACTTGTTCGATCATGATCAGATGATCCATTATGTATTTCCAGTCTTCCATACTTGTATACTTAGTGGATCCGCTTGTACTTGATATGCAACATGCTTTATTTTCTCTGAGCATGGGTATGCCCGCCTCAGACAATGTTTCTTTCTGATCTCCTTTTGTGGCTTTGCAGGTTGAAATCTGGTGAAGTCCTTCTCAGTTTTTGACAGGTTTCCTTTCCATGTACTTAATACATTTCGGCCATCATGTACCCCTTCTGACCTCATATATTAGGGGGTATCTATTATAGCTCCAAATCTCACCCTTGATATTTGTGATGCTCCATTTATGGCCTAGGGAAACCCCTCCTTCTAGCCTTGGTCCAAATACTTAAAAACAATGTTTTACTCCCTATACGCGACATTGCCTTGAGCTAAATGCGTGTGTATGCGGGTCAGTATATACCCAATCCACGTATATGTCTTAAAACACTTAAAAAAATTAAATCTCCTTAATTTCAGGCGGAGATCATGGGTTTTACCTGTTGATTACCTATTAGTGCCCGTGGCCCAACTGTTCCCAACGAATTCCCCACTAAAAAACTACTTTGGGAGAAGTATAAAGAGGCTTCAATGGGAAGGCCTAAGGAGGAGAGAATAGAGGGAAAATTACTCTGCTGAGATTATCCATGATTAGGTCTGAAGATTCTTGTGCTTCCAACATTCCCCCCATTACAGGAAATCATTGTTTCCTTGAGCCTTGCTGTTATTTCACTAGTTGAGATATCCTTGTATGAGTCATGGAAGGAGATTTTTGAAGACTTGGGATTGGACAGACCCGGAGGACAGTTTCGCTTGGAGCTAAGAAGAGGAAGATTCAGGTGATATCATTCCTTGCTTTGTTTTAGTTATCCACAATAAAGAAACATTTGTCTTGTTCCTGAAATCAATCTTATTCATGCATATGATGTTAATGTTATGGTTTACGTATGAATAATTGTTTCAATTGTATAACTAACTACCTTTTAATATGTTATGAATTTTATTTCTATATGATACTTGGTCCATATATTGCTATGATTCTTTGAATTGGTTGTTTTGCAGGTCTAAGGATCGAAAGGAACTTCAAGAGGGTTTGGACCTTGGCTAGATCTACCCGAATGAAGGACCCCCAGGTGCACCTCTCTTCACGTAGTTTGCTTATTTAAGTATTATGGCTGTGTGGAATGATTTTTTTTTATTGTAGATAACCCCCACTCTGCTAGGGTGTTGACTCAAAACCCTAGGGGATTTACTCCCTCAAAAGGTACAAAGTATTGAATATCTGATGAAGTGTGAGATCCAGTATGCAGGTTATCGGCTTATGGTGCTTTGTTTGGTCTAAACCAAGGATGAACCTTAGCAGTTGATGGAGTATACGGTCTAATGATGAATCATGATCTTAAGACTTCAAATGAAGTATCTTTATATGGTTTGATCATGTTTATTCTAGATCTAAATACTGACGTATGTGTTGTTATGTAAATGTTATGATCTGGGTATGACTAAAGTCTAGAATAGCTGTAAAATTATGAATTAATATTTACAGACATATATGCTAGTTGGCTTTGATAAAAGCATTTATACACACGAGTTCAACACATCTATGTAGCGTATACCTTATGTAATATGATATTTGAAGTTACAGGTGGATTTGACTATTGTTGCATAATTCTGGGTTCTGCTCTATGTTCTGGTGACTGCAGTTTGATGACAGCATAATGAATGTTCAGATTGACTGATTGTGATTTGCTTCAGTGACAATGGGCTTTCAGTGATCCAGTTATGGGTGGTTCAGAGATTTATGATTGAGTTTCAATGATTGGTTAATGCAGATGTATTTGATGGTTGTGGTGCAATGGTGATTGATTTTGAGCTTCAATGTTGATAATGGGTCCAGTATGAAAATTAGATGAAACGAGGCCTTCATGTGTATTGTTGTGTACCAGGAGCATCTAGTCTGAAAATTTATGAAACGTGGTCCTTGGAGGAAGAGAGAAGGTTGTAGCCTTCTATAGGTCAATTCCTACGTACTAGTAAACATATTGGCTAGTACAAGAGCAAGGGGGTTGTAGCTCCCTTCCAATAGAAGCTAGAGAACGAGAGATGGTAGTAACCTTCTGCAGGTATAAGCCTACATATTGGTATGAGTCTGCACCAGTACAATGTTGTAAACAAATTTTCTTATTATTAAAAGAAGACAAATACGACAACAACAGGTGGTTTTTAACCACACTGGATTTCCACCTTAAATCTTGGTGTTCATGTGTGTTGCTTATGTGTAATGGTTCTTTCTATTATTAACTGCACATGGTTACTGTTTAATGTTTAATAAAGTATTGATGCATAGATTAAAGTTCAACATATGATGAATTAACTGAATGATTAGTTTGTTGGATATAAGCTTGTTTCCTTTAACACAATTGCATGTACACGCGTGTTACCTTCACTGAAGTAGCGTATATGAATTTGAGTATGAAAAGAAAAATATTATTGACTTGACTAACACTAATTCACCCCCCCCTCTCAGTGTTATTTCCAACATGGATTGCACAGTTTTGGAAGCATGAATTCCCTTTAAATATGGGTTATTCATCCTAGGAATTGTGCAATGAAATAGGGGCTTAGAGAGATGCATAATTGGATAAGTATTCGCCAAGAGCTTGATTGTGAGCTGAGAGAGTTGAGCATACTTTTGCAGAATTGTTATAGTGAGAACAATCTTTGTATCTTCACTCATATGTATGATATATGCAATACAGATAACAAGGCTTTGAGTAGTGGCTTTCCCCAGATACATCTTGTGTTATGTGCCATTGATTTATCTTCTTCTTGTTCATATTGTTTTCATCGATATATTGGCTTCCGTTGGTTGAAAGTATAAGTAGATTCTTGTCCTATGCTTTAGTAAATTACATGAGCTTGTGAATCTACAAGATTTTATACATAACAATCATCCTAAATATGGTATTATCATGGTAAGTCACCTAAATCTAAAAGGAAACATGATGACATAGGTTAAGTTTGAGATTGCTAGTGTCAAATATAATCATTTGAGAATCATTAGGATCCACAACTATAATAAAATTGAGTAATGCGCTCCTTTATGTGGGACATGTCTGGAAAACCTCCAAAGTTGACATAGAAAAAGGTGTCTGGGCCAAAACATTCCACGATAGAATAAGTATGTGTGGCCCTAGAATTAAGATTATTCATTCATTACATGTCATTTTGTCACCATTAGGCAAATGACTACCGATTCATATCTTTCGCTATCCGTCAAAGTATTTAAAAAGCATTCCTTTGTAAGGTTAGAAGCTAAAAAATCCCAGAGAGAATGAGAATTCTAGGTTGCATAGTCCAAAAACCTATTTTTGAGCATCTGCACAGTTCCATAGCTAGATTCTGCACATACACATATTTGACCATTATATCCAACATATATATGTGCTCTATCTTCCACTATGACTTGTGCACATGACTTAACGTAAGTAAAAATAAAAAAGGATTTCTAGAAGCTTTGTTGGGAGCAACTTAAAGCTTCGAGATTATGCTTAATCAAGCCTAATACCTCTGTTCATGGAGCTAATTCCCTCTCTTTGTGGAATCCTAATCCATCCTTTTGAGGATCTCATCCCTTAGGAAGAGGATTTGAAACCTCCTCCTCTTGGCCTATAAATCAAATGTAGACCATAGAGCCAAAGAAGACTGCTGAATGTAAACTTATGTTGTTGGGATAGAGATAGAAGGCTTGTCATCTAAGGAGAAGATTGGAGACCATTGATAGAGGAATACATGATTAAGAATAAGGTTGTATTTCTCCATTCTTGAGATTAATATAAAAAAGTATTTATTTCCCACTGTATTGTTCAATGGAGTTGATGTATTGTGTATTTGTGGAAAATTATCTTCAAGTTTAAAAACATTAGCGAATATCACTAGGCCATAATATGAAAACTATAAAATGTTTATTGATGTATTGGTAAAATTATTGAAATTTATAATGATTTTATATATAATTTCTATATAATGTTGGTGATTTTTATGGTAAAATAATTTTATATTGTAAAATTTTGGGTGAATCATTTTTATAAAAATGGAAATTGGTGAATCCTTTTTTTTGGAAAAATCAGGGAAAATTAGCCCACCTACAAATATTATCCCCTAGAACTTCTATGATTTGCTTCCATTTCTCCATTGATAATGATATTAGGTACTAGTTTCCTGGATCACTAGTATGGGTTTTATTGAGTCATTTATTTATCATATGCTTTTGATATTTGTTGTTACTATGTTTGCAGGGCTGGATTCTGAGCGTTGAGGAGTTGCATCAAACCATAGCAAGGATCTTCATCAGGCATTTCATTTGAAAGGTATGGATCTCTTCTTCCACCAATCTTGCTTATGATTCAATAGGAATGAACTCAAGGAAATATTTACTAGTTTGTTTATTTGTTACTAGATTTAATCATTGAATCTAGGGGGATTGCTTTTCTCCGCATAAGAAATTTGTCCAGTATAACAAATTGGTGACTCCACTGGGGATATTTTTGTTCCTCATCATCTCTTGTTGCAATTTTTTTGAATCTGTTTCTATAGCCTTATCTGACTGAGTACAAGATCTCAAAAGTTTGAATTTTATGGATTCTTGGCTTTGTTTTTAATTTTTCTTAGTTTTTCTCAGATTGTGTGTTTTTCTTTCAGTCATAGTTCACATATCTGTGCACTTACCTTTCAATAACAATGTGTATTCATGCTTAATCAAACTGTTTTCCTGTGCAAATCTTGATTTGTTTTTGACAATTTGAGTTTTTCATTTCCTGAGTCCATGCAATTTTGATTGCAATGTTTAGTTAGATCTATTTACATTCTAGAAAATTCCTCTCTATTTTGAATCGATGTTTTGAGTTTCCTTCTTGAAGAATTCTTTATATTTGCAAATTAGGGTCCAGGGTTTGATCCAGTGAATTGTTAATTAATCAAAAGAAGGATCAATCGTTGTTGAGATAGTTTGATTCTGTCCTTTTTCTGTCAAATGATCATATTAAATACTTTTTTGTGATTGAAAAGGATAATTAGTATTGGTAAAAGTTAGGGTTTTTCTAGGCAACACTGCTGATTTGAAGTTTGTTGTTTTTGTCCAAGTGAATAGTAGCTATTCCTTTTTATAAGACAACACAATTTCTTGCTTATAGTGATTTGTGATTCATTACATTGAGTTGAAATTATGTCTTGTGTATATTGAAGGAGGAATTAATTGTTCGATTTTGGGTATGCCAAATGTTGTTAAGGTTTAAATTTTGCATTTTGTAGCTCGGATTTTAAGGAAATTAGGTTGCATTTTTCAAAAAAATTATGTATTCTGCATTCACTTTGATTTACATTTTGAAAACGATCAATTGATTCTTGCATTGGTGAAAAGTAAATGAAACCTCTTTCCTTACTTTAGTTACAATTCATCAAAGTGAAAATATTACATTATCATGCTCGATTGCATTTAACTTTGAGTCAGGTTATAACACCACTAGTTTCACGTCTATCAACCTACTGAGTAAACAACAAATTAAAAAAACGCTAATAAAATAAATTATACTTTTTATATTTGTAGGCTTAATTACACCTACATTAGATCAGATAGTAGGGCTTTGGAATAGGGAAGTGAGTTAACTTTCCAAAGCTGGAAACAAACACTAGAATCTTGCAGTAGGGAGTAAATCCATTTATTACAATTTGGCTCTGGGAAGCTTCTCTTACAAGGGAGTTAAGCATGACATCATATTGAAGCCAGTGAAGTGATAAACCCCACTTCATTGGTTATGGTAGCATGATTTTCATGACTTAAAAATGGTACCGAAATATGCTTACGAGTCACTTGAAGCATATACCTTAGATTGACCATGCTGAGGAACCTTCAAGGGGATTGAGTTTTTTTACTATGCCCTTGCATGTACGTTTGATTTACTATTTTCCCACCAGGTTAAATTGTTGTATGTGGTAACCTTAGAGACCATTATCTTAGGGTTTCTACCCAAGGTGACGACGAGGGGAAGTACCTGCTATACTTGGAGCGAATGTTGACTAGACTCATGTGGACCTTTTTGGAGGGTATTCTTCACTCGAGATGGCATAAATGAAGTTACTTACACCAGATCGTGGTCATTAACCAGGTTGTCAGCATAATTGATTCTCTAGCTACTTTTCACATTGATCTTTGTGATGTTGGGTTTCATCACCAACTAGTGATTTCGCTGTGAAAAGGTTGTTTGTATGGTTTGAATCCTTATATTGCATGTATTATTTGTTTGTTTTAACTTTTACAGACCGTAGGTGCAGATTGTGAATATTGTTAAAATTATTAATTAAATTCACTAAAATTGAATCTAATGACAACAATTCCGGAATTTACCGATAAATAAACCCCTTTTAACAAGAATCCTAGTCCTTTTCATGGCTTTGGAAATGACGGTCCTCTTTATATAGCTATGTTGTCACTTCCTAGATTCACAATAGGTTTACCAGTGTGGCTGTTTTCAACTTATTTAGTCCCAAATACCCAAACTGTTCCATCTCAACCAAGTTCTTCACATGAACCCAGTTCTTCAATTCAACAACACCAATCAGCTGTTGATCCTTTACCTTCTTCACCCAAAATATCTCTCTCCCTTTCTTCTTCTTCTCTTGGTAAAAGCCTTAATGCTAGTAACCAAGTGAGTAAGAAGAAGAAGAAGAGGAAGCAAGGTAAGAAAGAAGTCAACCAACCAACTATTAATCTGAGTATGGAAAATTTTCAAGAACAATCTAAAGTGCGTTACAAGCCAAAATTCCCTTGCAAGATTTGTAAGGGTGACCACCTTCTTATTGATTGTACTTCTTAATTATGTTGCCACATAATTAACCTGTGGTGGGGTAGGTACCACCTCCATATAAGGAATATTCATGGATTTCGGATGATTGGTAGTCCAATCAAGATCAATGAACAAAATTTGATCAATAGTCACAACTTCCATCAACCAATGATTTCCAAGTTCCTGGGAAACATAGTAAAGTTAGGTTTCCTTGTAGATTATGCAAAGGGAGTCATCAAACTCACCTTTTCCCTCACATAGATGAAGCCTCAAATTAGTTGGAAAATATTACTGTTTCTCAACAACTTCCAAATGGTTACCATATGATTTCGCCCAACCTACTGATAGTTGACAAAATGATTGATCTAATTCCAAGTACAATAAATCCAACTTTTCTATTGGAGGGTCACATGCATATCACTAACGCTGATGAACCCTTGGTTGATCAAGTGGTCAACTCGATTCCACATTTAGTTGGTCCCATTCTCCCTTTAGAGAGTGAAACTAATACAACTCAAGTTCTTTTCGTTACTTCATATTTTTCTACACATGGGGGAATTTCAACTATTCCCATTGAACCCATTTCCTTTGATTGGAGTAGACCGAAAGAGGCTCATATTCCTTCTTCCATCCCTTTCCAAATCATTGTGAAAGATTATGATAAGAATTTTCATCGCACAAAAATCGACGAAGGTGATTTTGTTAGTGTTTTATCCTCAACTTCTTAGCAATATTTGGGTTCCCATCAACTTGTGCCTGTTAGAAAAAATATGTTAGCTTTTAACATAACCATTAGTGAGCCTTTAGGGATCCTTCCTAAGTTACCTATTAATCTAGAAGGAAAAACTGTTTGTATCGATCTTATGGCAGTTCAAGACCCCTTGGATTTCAATTTTCTCCTTGAGCGAGACTATTCCTATGCCATGAAAGATGTCGTGTCCAAACTCTTTCAAGTGATGTCCTTCCCTCACAATGGAAACGTTGTGACTATTGATCAAATTTTGTTCGTTGATCTTGATTGGACTACTAGTCATCCAAAATCCATGAATATTCCTTATATGGAGGTGGTACCTACCCCACCACGGGTTCATTATGTGGCAACATATCCCATGTTTCTAGTTACCGATGTAAGCGAGCCTCTCACTGTTTGCTTGAATTATTTTGACTTAAATTGATAATTGACATGGTGTACCCTATGGGGAAATTTAAACCCTATTTTATTACCCCTATTGATTCCCTTCACATGTGTTCTTTCCAGAGAACTATTCTTCCTTTCGATGAAGACCTCTTGGAAGCCATGATCGAGATATGTCTCGTGACATATGTTTCTTCCTTTTGGAAGCCATGAGCAAGTTTATGTGAGGATGGTTCTTTACTATGTCAACCTCACCAAAAAGAAACAAGGTCTGAGCATAGTTATTTTCATTTCAAGCTTGCATAAAAATGAAACCCACCTATGATATTCATGAGCATATTTCCATCTCAATCTCATTAAAAAATGAAACAAATCCCCCTCTAAATAGAGTCTTTCATTTGATATTTTCAATGAACCTTAATTTCATCTACCTATTAGTAACTTGTCATTTGATTAGGCAGATCAAACAAAGCTCAGGGGGCATGTGCCTCTGCATGGGTACATTGTAAATTGTTGTATCATATTTTACATGTGTGTCAATGTTGCCTACTTTTACAATCTTCTTCTACCTCTCCAACTTATCTTGTGTTACACTTGATTTGCAGATGTCCACACTCCTTCAAACTTACATTGGCTATGTTGATGGTGCTAGTCGTAGTGCTTAGAATTTGTCTTCTGTAGCTTGAGATATTCATCCACTGATGAGTTAGTTAGCCTTCATGGAATATGCCTTGGTCGAAAAACAAATAATATAATATTGCAGAATATAGTGTAGTTATTGAGCTATTATCTGACACTATTTCATTTGATATTTATTTTTTAATCATTAGGTTAGATTATCAACTCATAGCATTACATTTTAAATGGTGTCTATTCAATAATAAGTTCCACCATGTTAAGGATGTTTTTGCGGGTTCATCTCTTGGAGAGAGAATTTGATTACATTGAATATCAATACATTCCAAGACATTTAACACATTAACTGTTGCATTGGCTAATTATGTGTTAAATCGACATTTGCAACATTTTTAAGAAAAAAACAATAGTCATTTACATATTGTACAAGATAAGTTGAGATAATAGTAGTAGTTTCCATTAATCAAAATGTTTGTAAAAAGTTTGGTTTTACAAAATGTCATCCAAAGACATATAAGGCCCCTGGCCTTTATTATCCGAACATGTTGATATATAAAAAAACAAAATCTAGCCCTATGACTAATAACTAAACATGATGATCATGGTAAAAGACTATATCGTGTGCTATTCGTCATAAGAAACGACTGATCGACCCAGGTACTCCCATGGTATGACTTTGATGATGGAGAGGTAGTTCATCAATCCCAATATCCAGGATATCTAGAGTTAATCTCTCTAGGTTATGCTCAAGCTAAAATAAAGCTTCTACTACCTTAGGGTTTTGTGCCACAAGAGATACTAGATGGTCACCACGTCTGTCAAAGAGATGCATTGCTTCTAGTGTGAAAGGGCCAATATATGCATGATTACTTTATATGATTAGTTTTGGATGTCACAAAAAAATATAATTGAAAAAACACAAAACAAAAAAAATGTGAAATTTTACCTATGTCACCCCACTACATTCTTGCGGGAAGTGGGATATCTAGATCACCAGTTTAATCCATGCCCACATACGGGTAATCCTTTATCACGATGATCTGGCATTCTAGCCACCCAAAAAAATCAGGAGTATATCTCACATTTGGAAAATAACCACCTTCGTGGCATGCCATCAACGAAACCTGCTGTAGCATACGAGGAACACGAGGTCCTCCTGCCTCTATAGATAACTGTGGAGAAAGAATAGGAATCCTCTCTAGAGAAAATGAGATAACGATGGCACCATACCCAAAGTTCTTGAGTTTTCCTGTTTTTTCTCTAGTTAATTGCCCTTTAAGATCAACAACAACCCCCTCACACCAGTTGAAAATGGGAGGTTGTAAACGCTCCAGAGGAATATGAATTTCAGCCTTAGTAATAAAATGGAGCACTGAACTTCCACATAATCATGCAATAGTAAAATAAATGGTCCTCAATGGAAGCCTCTCAATAGTTTTGTATCAATTCGTCCATCTTTGAGTTGGGACCCTTAAGAACAATGTTGTCGTAGGTCAATTGTTGTCGTTTCACCATATGGTCTATGCCCATATAATGAATCATCAATCCCATAACGTGGAAGTCCAGTGAAGAAATAGACGTCATTTGCATATATAATAAGCCTTTGGTCTCCAGTCTGTAAACATTGTTCTTGAATGTTCTAAGTTCTCACCAACCATGTCAGCAAATCTAGTTGAGCTTTCATACCCTGGATCATGAAAAATTTGTATAGACCACAATTCCTCAAGGCCTGTAATGTTGCTAGGTTATTTAAAGCTTCCACATCTTGATATTCATGTTCTCTCTCCCTCCATTCCATTTTTTCAATTCAAAACCCTGAAAATAACATTGGAGGATCATTAGAAAAGAATGTGATAAATTTTGCAAGAAATTTTGGCCATTTTATCATTTAAAAAAAAAACCCTCGGTGCTATGCACGACTCTCTTTTAGAGTCAGAGTGATTTGGGTGGCTTTTGTTTGGAAAACCATGTAAATTGCATTTTCCAGTGGTACAAAAAGAGTCGATGTGCATGAACTTGATGAGGAGGAACTGAGCACACTAAGGGCGGAATTTAAACTAATTAAAAGCCCCTAAAATGCTAAATCGTTAGTGAAATAAAAAATGTAAGCTATCAAAATGAAGATAATTGAATGATGTCTTACCTAGAGAAAATGGTTCATGAAATGGTCCACTGGTTTGGTCGAAATCTGCCTCTGAAGTTTCAAGTGAAAATGAACTCTCAATAGCTCTCAAATGGTAAAAACACAAATGGTAAAAGTTTTTTACTTTTTGGACTTTTATAAGCATTTTAAACCCATTAAAATATTTTTTTTTTACTTTAGCTTCTGAAAATTCAAATTTTAATGTTTTTACTATGTTTCTTAAGCAGTTACGATGATTTTTGAGTTCAAATGTGCATCACATGGTTTAATTACGAAAATGAATCCTTTTGGATATGAGTACATTTTTATCACTTTTTCCAGACTCGTTAAAACTTACGAAAAAGAAAAATACTTGAGTTACCTTTAAGCTCTTTTCTGACTCTCGAAACATGAGAATATTTCCAAGTATGCTTGTTTGTTTCGAACTCATTAAAGAAAACAAAAAACTTCTACTTGATATAAGTTTACCCCTTTTATGGATCATGTGGAATATTTACGAAAAAGGTATACATTGATTAATCATGGTCAATAGAGTTCTCCCTTGCATTATTTTATCCTTTTTTAGGCTTGAGGGACTAAATTAATGAAAAATGACATTTTGGTGTCTACTTTAGTTTGTATCTTGACTCCCTAAAAATGAAAAACACCGATCTTTACTTTCTTCGGGCTTGTTAAACTTCACATTGAAAGAGCTAAATGAGTTTTCTTTTCGCATCTTTTCAAACTCTTTAAATATTAGAATGACATCAAGTTACTCCTCCACAAGAATTGTAAAACATAAACAGTGCAGGACTCGTCAATCATGCCGAGGTCGGACCACTCCTTACTAGGGTTCTTTAAAAATACTCTGAAGGAGTCATCCGAAGGATGAGATTACAGGAAAAGCATATGTTATCCTTTATATTGAAGCATACAATTAGCCATTCCCTTTAAGGTGCGACTCTTCCTTTCAGCTACACCATTTTGTTGTGGAGTATATGGAACAATATGTTGCATTTGAATTCCATTCTTAGTGCAAAAGTTGATGAATTTGTTGTTAACATATTCTCCTCCATTATTAGATCTTAGGTTAAGAATTTGATGTCCAGATTGTTTTTCAAAAAAATCCTTAAAGGCCAAGAGCATGTTAAATACTTCACTCTTGAGTTTTAAGAAGTATACCGAAGTGCGTCTGGAGAAATCAGCAATGAAAGTTAAGAAATACTTGTAGCCAGAGAAAGAAACTACTGGAAGTGGACCACATAAATCACTATGCACACGCTGTATAGGGGCTGAGGCGTGCCAAGAGGCACATTTTCAAAACTATCTCGATGATGTTTTCTGAGTACACATCCAGAACAAACACCATCTCTGCAAGATACCTTTGGAAGACTTGTCACCATATTTTCTTTACATAGATTCTGAAGGGAGTGATAGTTTAAGTGACCAAATCTCTCATGCCAAAGTTTGATCACTTCATCATTATGAGCAACAAATACTGAGGGAAGATTTGATGAACCAAAGTTGTTAAACTTATACAACCTTGTAGAATCATCAGCAATGCCAGTAGCTAAAATTTGTCTAGGATCTCTTAGGTCCTTAATTACAACATCGTGAGGTGAAAATTCAACAATTTTACCTTCACCTGAATGAGCTATTTGATATACAGATAGAAGGTTGCAGGATAAGGTTGGAACACATTATACATCATTAATTTGACCATTGTCTATATGAACAGTTCCAGTCCTTACAACACTAAGAGATCTATTATCACCAACATATATATTTTTGGTGTTACAATCATTTAAGGAAGAAAACATGGCTTTGTTTTTGGCCACGCGATAAGAAGCTCCAGAATCAATGAGTCACTCATGAGAATGAGAAGAAGAAGATACATTTAGTACATAACTAGATCGAGATGCTTGACAACCACATGTAGAAAGTACTATTCTTGAAGATGAATTTGAAGTTCAAGAGTGCTCCAAATGGATGTTATGCTTCTTCATTGTTGCTTCCAAGGCTTCCATCTTCTTAAAGCATTTGGATTCTAAGTGGCCATCTCGATTAAAAAAGTGGCAATGTCTATCATCTTCTTCCCTTTGTTTTTATTTGCCTTATCATTTTGTTGAAATGATTTTTCATTTTGAGACTAAAATTGCTTAGGACCCTTGTTTGGTTTAGGACCATTCTTTTTAGGATACTGCTTCTTAGGATTCTTTGACTTTGGTTGCTACTGGGCGGCTAAGGCTTTCTTAGGAGAGTTTCCAAGATTAAGAAGACCAATATATAAGAGATTTTCTTGTCTCTTATTAAAGAATCACAAAAGGCATCAAAAGAGGGGGACTTGTAATCTTGTTCTTGAGAAATAAAGGCTTCTCTAGTAGAATGGAAGGTGTAAACAAACGTAGAGTAGGCTGGTCCCAACTTAGTAAGCTACCATCTTCTTTCTTAACCTTAATACCTTCCAAGAGAAGTCTAAGGGTCTCTAACTTGGACAAAAAATCTTCAATGGAAGAAAAATTATTGGGGTGCAATGTAAGCAACTCATTTTTGAGTTGATGGGCTCTAATTTCATTTTTAATTCCAAAAACTTTAGTGAGCTATTTCATTGCTTCATTAGGAGTATCATGTTCTACGATATGGAATCTAAGGTCTAAAGAAATGGACATCCCTATCAACCCACATGCTTGATCTTGCCTATTTTCCCATTTGGATGCCTTATCTTCATCTGGAGGTTTTGTTTCTTGGCTTGAGGCTATTTTGTAAAGACCTTTACTTCTAAGTAAATCCACAATGTAGGACCACCACTAGAAGTAGTTGGTGATGTCAAGAATAACTTGGCATGGACTTTCCATTTTAACAGAAACTAAAGCTATAGATGTTGAAACTAAGTGTTCCAATGGAAAGATCTTGAAAAATTAGGCTGATTAAAAAAAAACGGCTCTGAAAATGGATTCCAGATGAAGAAATTATGGCTTTTTGAAGAAAAATTGTTGAAGATGCCGACAAAGTGCGTGAAAGTGAGGAAATGAATGATAATGTTATATTTGGAAAAATAAATCTCCCCCATTTCCAAACATAAATCTAATTAGCTCACTTTTCAAAAAAATTATGTGACTCACATTTATAAATAAGTGAAAGTCACTTTTACAATGGTACTTTATGAGCGACCCACTAAATTGTAACTTAAATAAAAGATAAGAGACTTTAGAATTATAAGTGACTCACTTTTTATAATGGGTGAGAACACTTTTACATAAAGTAACTTTAAAACATAAGCTACATGTGCTTTTTGAAAAAGTAACTCAATAAAAAGAAAGACTTGAGCCCAAGACCTCTATTCTCATAAAGTAACTTTGGACCAAGTGAGCTAGTTTAAAATGTTAGTAATTTTTGGAAAAGAGGATGGGTTTTTTTTTAGTCACTGAAGCTTTGGGGTGTGTGCTTACTTGGGAAAGCTCTTTTTTGCCTACAAAACAAAAAACACAAAACCCAACATGGACATACAAAAAAAAAAACAAACATTACGGATTGAAGTTAGCTTTAGCCGGAAACTAAATATTTTCCTCAATGTTTCTGATTTTCTGAGATCACAGTAAGGCACAACGGAAAAACTAAATATTTTCCTCAATGTTTCTGATTTTATGAGATCACACTAAGGCGTAGCGGAAAAGAGCATATGCATGATAAAAATCCTTCCTTTCGGTTTTTGATTTGCCTAGATCGCACAGAGTCACGGGGAAAAGAGCATAAGCAAAAATGAAAGGTATAGATCTAGTAATAAAAAAAGAGAGCTAAATAAACTGAAATAAATAGAGAGAAAATAACTAAAAACTGAAAATAAACACTATATACGTCTAGATCTTAAAAATGACATAGCTAGGGCTACCAGAAACCTTTTCGTGTCAAACGAAAGGGGTTCCTCACTGGAATAGATGCTCCTAACACAATAGAGCAGTCCCCTTGGCCTGAAAATAGTCAGAAACAGTAGATATACTAGGAAATGACAGTTGGATGCAATTCTACCGGGTTCAGATTTGGATCACCAACAGATGCTGCCCTTAAATAGCTTTGATACCATGTAGGCATTTACAGGGTAAGTTCCTCAAACAGAATACCAAAGGACGCCACTCAAAAATAGATCACAGATCAATACACCAATATTCTTGACGTGGTTAAAACCCTCAAACAGGGAAACAGTTTGGAGCCTGAGCTAACACGACCACTTCAGGAAATTTATTAATAAAAGAATCAAAATTTACATGAGCTTCTCTCATGAACGGTTACCCTACAAATGACCCTCCATGCTCTTTAAATAGAGATCATCGACCAATCGGGTGTTAAGCCACGGATCAAGTGTCGGTAATACCGAGGAGAGAATGAACCGTCAGATCACTACATATCGTGACCATCGGATTGTGAGTTACAAAAGTACATAGTAAAGAAACACACTTTACCCAAGTCTACACTAGACCAAGTTATACTTAACTATTTTCTATGTGTCGGAAAATCTTGACAAAAGATAGATCAACGCCTTAGAAATAAGCCTCTTAGAGGGGGCAACCTCCTTTACATTACACAAATGAACAATTCTTAGATGATTCAAATGACAAAACCTCCTTTCTATATATAGGAGTCTAAGGGGTCACAATATAACCAAAGCCGACCTAACAATATTAATATAAAGGCACAAAAATAACAATAGTGGGATTCTATGGGGCACAATAATAACAATATGGGGACAATAGGGGCATAACAATAACAATAAGGGATACAGCGACAATAGTAATGGGGGAATCACTAGTATTATAGGGACCTAACATGCCCCTCTCCTTCAAAAAATTGTTTTCCTCAGCACTTGAGTAGTTCTGGATGCTTCTTAACAAAATTCTCATCCTCCCATGTGGAATCTTCAACTAGTAACTTCTTCCACTTAATGAGATACTCTGAAATTGATCAATTTCGTAGCCATCAAGTTCTTGTTTCTTTGACTGCTTCAGGTTTCAATATGATTTTTCCTTCCTCATCAAGTTCTAGCAATATTGTTTGAACTTTAAGCATGAAACATGGAAAACTGGGTGCACTCGGGAAGCTTCAGAAGCTCCAATTTGTATGCCATAGTACCTATCTTTTACAACACCTTGTACGAACCATAATACTTTGGTGATAATTTATTATCCTTCTTATCTTGCTTGAGGGACATTTGTTTATATGGTTGTAACCATAGGAATACCCACTCACCTATATCAAAACTTCTTTCATTGTGATGTTGATCTGCCTGTTGTTTCATTCTATTCTGCGCCAAGGTAAGGTTATCCTTTAAGAGTTAGAGAACTTGTTGCTGATGCTCGATGTGATCTTCCACTGCTTGAACCTTAGAATTTTCTCTTAAATATGATGTGATGGATGGTGGATGATATCCATAAAGTTCCATAAATGGGGTCATTTTTGTTGCAGTATGGAAGGAAGTGTTATACCACCATTTAGCCAAAGGCAACCATTTGACCCATTGTGTCTATTTATCAGATACAAAGCAACAAAGATATCCTTCCAAACATTTGTTTACTATCTTAGTTTGTCCATCAGATTGAGGACGATAAGATGAGCTATGAGCTAACTGAGTACCAAGACAAGAAATACTTCTATCCAAAAATTTCCAGTGAAAATGGGATCTTTGTCACTTACAATAGTCTTTGGGTTTCCATGTAACTTTTGAATTGTTTCCATAAATGCAATAGAAAATGTACTTGCTTTAAATGGATGAGATAATGAACAAAAGTGTGCATACTTGGTAAGTATGTCAACTACCACCATGATAACACTCTTTCCTTCAAAATTGGGTAAAATTGTGATAAAATCCATTGAAACCTCCTCCCAATGTTGGCTTGGAATGGATAAAGGTTGTAATAGTCCTGGGGTATTAATTGTTTCAACTTTATTTTGTTGGAAAACCAATCATTCTGCCACAAACTTTTGAATATCCGATTTAAGGCCATCCCAAAAAAAATCCTTCTTAACCCTGTGGTAGGCTTTTAGAAATCCTGAGTGCCCTCCTAAGGGAGAGGTGTGAAATTCCCTAATAATCTTTTGTTTGAGTTGTGAATTCTTACATAGGTATAACTGATCCTTGTACCATAATGAATCATTTGTCCAGCTAAATGTATCAGATGTACTGGGATCTTGTTGTATATTTTGAATGAGTGCTCACACTTCATTATCATTCTTCCATTAATCCCTTGCTTCGTTTAACCAATCTGGTTGGATAATAGAAATGGTGCAAAGAAATGCTTCCACATCCTCATCCTTTATTGAGAGTGCATTTGCCACAACATTTTTCTTCCCTTTTTTGTAGATGATGTCGAAGTCATAACCCAACATCTTTGTGACCCATTTTTGCTGGCCTTCTAAAGATAATCTTTATTTTAAAAAGTATTTAAGATTATCATGATCCGCTTTTACCTTGAAGTGTCTTCCCATTAGGTAGGGTTGCCATTTCTTAAGTGCATGTAGTATTGCCAACATTTCCTTCTCATAAATAGCTTGTGTAAATACTTTCCTTTGATTGGACAACTTTCAAAAGCAATGGGTCTTTCTTCTTGCATTAAAATAGCACCAATTCCATTTCCTGAGGCATCACATTCCACAATAAAGGTTTTTCTAAAGTCCGGTGTAGCTAAGGCTGGTGCTTGGCACATTTCCTCTTTAATATATTCAAAGGCCTTCGTTGCTTCTGGAGTCCATGAAAATGCATCTTTCTTCAATAATGTTGTTAGAGGTGCTGCTATTCTCCCATAATTCTTAACAAACTTGTGATAATACCCTGTCAACCCAAGAAATCCTCATAGATGCTTTATTGATGTGGGGATTTTCCATTCCTTAATGGTTTTAATTTTTCTAAGTATTAGTACCTAGATTTACCTCAGGCTGAAAAGGCAAGATCCAGGATCAACATCAAACCATGCTCAGCCTCGTAGCTAGCCCTACGAGGACAGGGGAGGGCTCTCTCCGGGTCAATCTCAGCGAAAAATAATTAGATGGGACTTGAGATGACTGATTTAACAACTAATCTTAGGCTAGGTATGAAGTTCAAGGATTTGACTTGATTTTTTTTTTTGGGGTTTTTTGTTGGAAAAAGGGAAAGTCAAATTTGGGTCCGGGGATGAGGCCAAATTTTTGCAGAGCTTCGGTTGGGGCAAGGTAGGCAGTGTTATAGACATTTTTGGGCATTGCAACCCCAATCATAAATGTCCATAAACCAAGGGCTCTTAAGTCCCTAAAAGTGTTGTTCCAACCCCTAAAAGAACAAGGTCAGCTGATTACATCATCTCCCAGAAATTCTCCATGAAAAACTACTCAGAACTGGTAAAAATTGGACCATCTCACCTGCTCCATGGTCAAAGTGCGCTGCATCCCACCTAAATGCACACGGGAGGTGCGATGCATATTGAAAATCCCTTCTATGGGGTGTGATGGGTGAGAGTGGACAAATGGCAGGGTCAATCTGTGAGGTGGAGGATCATGGAATCTTCCAGAAACTTCTCCTCTGACACTTGCCTCTCTGCATTCGCCCAGGGATGAGTAAGAGATAATCAATCTCTAAGTGGAATCAAGAACTATCAGAGAGAGGACACTAATCAAATCTCAAAAGCTGACTCACCTCCCTTGCAAACATCTATATATGGATCCCTCATCCCAGAGATCCAGAGGCTGGAATTTTGTATCTTGTAAGGAAGTGTTGCTGGTTTCTTGGTGCAACATCATAGTGTTGGGTGATATAAGCTTTTCATGAGGTGAAGAAGGGCTTTCTTGCTGAGAGGATGACGGTGGGTCAGAACAATTGGTTGTAATCCTCTTTGCTATTCTTGATTATTAATAAAGCTATTCAAGTTTTTCTCCACATTCTTGTATGATTGTTGATATATTCATTTGTGTGGTCAATATATATCTGGTCCTATATTGTTTATGATAGTAGATCTCTGTTCTTGTATAGTGTTATGTTGATTTGATTCCACAGGTGCGCTTTGAAGCTGGGTAGACGAGGAAGCGAGTGGCCAAGACCTATCAGAAGGGAGAGGAATCAAGCAAGGAAATAAGCGCAAGACAGAGGTTGGTCTCCTTTGTTCCCCTCTTATCTACTTCTCATAAAGGAAAACGAAAGTAGTTTTAGTTTGTTTGTTTCTAAGATAGCTACCAGTCTTAGTGGGACTAGCAACTCTGCATAGACACTAGATTTCCCGTTAACAGGCAGTAGTTTTGATGCTTTAGATTAAATGAATGGATAGAAAAGACCACTGTGGAGCTGAAGAGGGCAAGAGGCTGCAAGAATCCTCTCCAAACAGATGAAAACATGTAAAACTAAACAAAGTTTAAGGCAGAGCACAACAAACTCATGAATTCTACCTTTGTCACTCAATTTCTCTAATTTGAGAAGCAAAGAGAAGGGAAATGGAATACATAAAACATCAATGAACTTACAATTACATGAAGAAAAACACCATCAAAACACAGAGCCACAAGGATCCCAACAAGTGCTACAAAACCCTGGTCTTTCCTTGTTAGGATATTCCGACACATAGGAAATAGTTAAGTACAACTTGGTCTAGTGTAGAGTTAGGTAAAGTGTATTTCTTTACCGTTGTACATTTTGTAACTTACAATCCGACGGTCACGATATGTAGTGATCTGACGGTTCATTCTCTCCTCGGTATTACCGACACTTGATCCGTGGCTTGACACCCGATTGGTCCATGAATTCTATTTAAAGCACATGGAGGGTCATTTGTAGGGTAATCCGTGCATGAGAGAAACATATGTAAATTTTTATTCTTTTATTAATAAATTGCCTGAAGTGGCCTCGTTGGCTCAGGCCGTGGACTGTTTCCCTCTTTGAGGGTTTTAACCACGTCAAAATACTGGTGTATTGATCTGCGATCTGGTTGTGAGCGGTGTCCTTTTGGTGTTCTATCTGAGGAACTTACCCTGTAAATTCCAACATGGTATCAGAGCTATTTGAGGGCCGCGTCCGTTGGTGATCCAAATCTGAAGCCGGTAGAACTGCATCCGACTGCCGTTTCCTAGATCTGCTGTTTCTGACTGCTTTCGGGCTGAGAGGACTACTCTGTTGTGTTGGGAGCATCTGTTCCAGTGAGGAACCCTTTTCGTTTCACGCGAAAAGGTTTCCGGTAGCCCTAGCTGCGTCATTTTTAAGATCTGGAGGTATATAGTGTTTATTTGCAGTTTATTGTTATTTTCTCTCTGTTTATTTCGGTTTCGGTTTATTTAGCCTTTTTATTACCGGATCTATACCTTTCATTTCTGCGTATGCTCTTTTCCCTGCGACTCTGTGCGATCTGGGCAAATCAGAAACAAAAAGGAAGGATTTTTCTCATGCGTATGCTCTTTTCCCTGCGCCTTAGGGTGATCTCGGAAAATCAGAAACATTGAGGAAAATATTTAGTTTCCGGCAAAAGCTAACTTTGAGCCGCAAGGTTCATTTTTGAAAATATTTAGTTTTTTGGCTAAAGCTAACTTCGAGTCGTAAGGTTTGTTTTCTTTGCATGTCCGTGTTGGGTTTTGTGTTTTTTTGTTTTGTAGGGAAAAAGAGCCTTCTCAAAGCAAGCACGCAACCCAAAGCATCAACCCCCCCCTCTCTCTCTCTCAAATTTTTTGTATAGATCATTTGGTTCAAAGCTATTCTAAGAGAGTAGAGGTCTTGGGTTCAAGTCTCCATTTTTTGGGGGTGGATTTTTTCATTTCCGCACATTCCCGCACTTCGTCGACAACTTCAACAACTTTTTTTCAAAAAGCCATAACTTCTTCATCCGGAAGCCGTTTTCAGAGCCGTTTTTTTTTAAACCAGCCTAATTTTCTGAGATCTATCCATTGGAACACTTATTTTCAGCATCTTTAGCTTCAGTTTCCATTGAAATGGAAATTCAATACCAAGTTACCCTTGACAGCACCAACTACTTCCAATGGTTGGCTTACATTGAGGATTTACTTAGAAGTAAAGGTCTCTACAGAATAGCCTCAGGCCAAGAAAAGAAACCGAAGGATGAAGATAAGGCTGCTAAATGGGAAAATAGGCAAGATCAAGCACGTGGATTGATAGGGATGTTTCTTTCTCTAGATCTTAGATTCCATATTGCAGAAATTGATACTCCTGATGAAGCAATGAAACAAATCAATAAAGTTTTTGGGATTAAAAATGAAATTAGAGCCCATCAACTTGAAAATGAGTTGCTTACATTGGACCCTAATAATTTTTCTTGCATTGAAGATTTCTTGTCCAAGTTCAAGACCCTTAGATATCTTTTGGAAGGTGTTAAAGTTAAGAAAGAAGATAGTAACCTTATCTATTCCATTCTTACAAAGTTGGGACCAGCTTACTCTGTGTTTGTTTCCACCTTCCATTCCACAAGAGAAGCCTTCATTTCTCAAGGAACAGACTACAAGCCCCCTTCCTTTGACTCTTTTTGTGATTCTTTAATAAGAGAACAAGAAAAACTCTTACACCTTGGCCTTCTTAATCTTGGAAACTCTTCCAAGAAAGCGTTAGCCGCCCAGCAACAACCAAATTCAAAGAATCCTAAGAAGTCATATCCTAAAAAGAATGGTCCTAAACCAAACAAGGGTCCTAAGCAATTTCAGCCCCAAAATGAAAAATCATTTCAACAAAATGATAAGACAAATAAAAATAAAGGGAAGAAGACTGATAGACATTGCAATTTTTGTAATCGAGATGGGCACTTAGAATCAAAATGCTTTAAGAAGATGGAAGCCTTGGAAGCAGCAATGAAGAAGCATAACATCCATTTGGGGCAATCTTCAACTTCAACTTCATCTTCAGGAATGGCACTTTCTGCATGTGGTTGTCAAGCATCTCGGTCTGGCTATGCACTAAATGTATCTTCTTCTTCTCATTCTCATGAGTGGCTCATTGATTCTGGAGCTTCTTATCACATGGCCAAAAACAAAGCCATGTTTTCTTCTTTAAATGATTGTAACACCAAAAATATATATGTTGGTGATGATAGATCTCTTAATGTTGTAGGGATTGGAACTGTTCATCTAGACAATGGTCAGTTTAATGATGTATTATGTGTTCCAACCTTATCCTGCAACCTTCTATCTGTATATCAGATAACTCATTCAGGTGAAGGTAAAATCGTTGAATTTTCACCTCATGATGTTGTAATCAAGGACTTAAGAGATCCTAAACAGATTTTGGCTACAGGCATTGCTGATGATTCTACAAGGTTGTATAAGTTTCACAACTTTGGGTCATCAAATCTTCCCTCAGTATTTGTTGCTCATAACGATGAAATGAGCAAACTTTGGCATGAGTGATTTGATCACTTAAACTATCACTCCCTTCAGCATCTATGTAAAGAAAATATGGTGACAGGTCTTCCTATGGTGACAGGTCTTCAGGGAAAATATGGTGCCGGTGATCCTACAGATCAGCGACGCACACGTTCTCAGTTCGAGAGAGCCTCTTCTTTATTGGCTCAAGCTCCAATAAATTATGATCCTGACACCTTTGCAGAAGCTTCAGGCCATCCAGATTGGGAAGCAGCTATGAATGAAGAATATCATTCATTATTGGCAAATGATACATGGGATCTTGTTCCTCTACCAAAGGGACGAAAACTTGTTAGATGCAAATGGGTTTACAGAACCAAGTATGGACCAGATGGGAAAGTTGATAAACATAAAGCTCGTCTTGTTGCTAAAGGTTTTTCACAGGTTGAAGGCATTGACTACACTGAAACCTTCTCCCCTGTTGCCAAAATGAACTCTATCCGCCTTGTTCTTTCCCTTGCTGCCTCTTTCAAATGGGAAGTCCATCAGATGGATGTTAAATCTACCTTCTTGCATGGGGACTTGCATGAAGAAATCTATATGGAACAACCCATTGGCTTCATACAAACAGACTCCAGCCTTGTATGTCGACTTAAGAAATCCCTTTATGGTCTCAAGCAAGCTCCTAGGGCTTGGTATGCCAAAATGGATAGCTTTCTTTTAGAATCTGGCTTTTCTAGGTGTCATTCTGACAATATTGTCTACACCAAGAAAGTGGGCAACTCTCTTATCATCCTTGTTCTTTATGTTGATGATCTTATCCTTACTGGAAGTGATCCCAACCTTATAAAACATGTGAAGTCTAGCCTTAAAAGGAAATTTGAAATGACAGACTTAGGACACTTACACTATTTTCTCGGACTTCAAGTCTTGCAATCCAAGGAGGGTATTTCTCTTTCCCAGTCCAAGTATGCCTGTGATATTCTACGCCATTTTCACATGGAAGACTGTAAGCCAGCCCCTTCTCCCTTTCAGTCTGGAGTCAAACTTTCAGTCACTTGTACTTCTCCTGAAGTTGATGCTACCTTATACCGTCAACTTGTAGGAAAACTTTTGTATCTAACCCATACTCGTCCTGACCTTTCCTTTGCTGTTGGCCTTGTTGCTCGGTTCATGCAAAACCCCCGTGAAAGTCATTGGAAAGCAACTAAAAGAATACTTCGTTATGTTCGAGGTACAGTTCAGTTTGGGATTCATTACAGTGTCGAAGCATCTCCTCTATTGGTTGGTTTCACTGATTCCGATTGGGCTGGTGACCCTGATGATCGGAAGTCTACTGTCGGTTATGTGTTCACTCTTGGTTCAGGACCTATTACATGGGCTTGCAAGAAACAAGGTGCCATTTCTCTTTCATCAGCAGAAGTAGAGTATAGTGGTGCCGTAGAAGCTAGTAAGGAAGCCTTGTGGCTTCGTCAGATCCTGTCAGAATTTGGCTTTGAGCAGCAGCATCCGACTACACTTTGGTGTGATAATCAAAGTTCCATTAAGCTATGCAAAGATCCAGTCCAACATCAGCGCAACAAACACATTGAACTGCACATGCACTTCATTAGAAAGCTCATTCACGACCATGTTCTTGAAGTGCAATATTGTTCAACAGATGATCAAGTTGCAGACATCTTCACAAATGCTATCACAGAGGTGAAGTTCACTAAACTTCGATTTATGGTTGGAGTTCAGGAAGTTGTCACTAAGGGGGGATAGGTTCTAGTGCCTCCTTCCTTCTCCTATTGTGTCATATTTGTCAATCCTTCAATCCTATCCCAAGTTGTTCTTAAGGGGGGATGTTAGGATATTCCGAAACATAGGAAATAGTTAAGTACAACTTGGTCTAGTGTAGAGTTAGGTATAGAGTTAGGTAAAGTGTGTTTCTTTACCATTGTACATTTTGTAACTTACAATCCGACGATCACGATATGTAGTGATCCGACGGTTCATACTCTCCTTGGTATTATCGACACTTGATCCGTGGCTTGACACCCGATTGGTCCATGAATTCTATTTAAAGCGCATGGAGGGTCATTTGTAGGGTAATCTGTGCATGAGAGAAACATATGTAAATTTTCATTCTTTTATTAATAAATTGCCTAAAGTGGCCACGTTGGCTCAGGCCATGGATTGTTTCCCTCTTTAAGGGTTTTAACCATGTCAAAATACTGGTGTATTGATCTGCTATCTGGTTGTGAGCGGTGTCCTTTTGGTGTTCTGTCTGAGGAACTTACCCTGTAAATTCCTACATTCCTTTGCCAAAAATGCAGAAAATGAATGAACAATGAAGTGCCAAGCAATCCCAAGTGTCCAACTCTGAAAATGACTATATAGGCAAGCTTAACTCATTCCCATGCCTCTAGGGGTTGAGCTCATCATTCTAGGAGTTGTTTCAACCATATCTAAACAAGGAACTGAAAAATAGGCAATGAAACAACTTGCCTCTATATGTTAGGAAACTGATTCATTTAGTTGTTTTTCACTTTTTAGTGAATGAATCTACTAAAACAAGTAAATATGTGCCAAAATTACATCATGTTCATGAAATTACATCAAGGTAGATCGAGAGTTACATGAAAAAGTGAAACTAGTCAAAACTGGGCGAAATTCTGAGATGTTGAGTGAAAAATAGGCCAAAATTCTCTATGCGTCGCGCCTAAAATCTGTATGTGTAGCACAACTTTGGAGCTGATTTTGAGGCACTTCTTGAAGTCCAAATTGCGCTCATGATAGCTCGTTGGAAAGCCCTGCCTATCTACTTTCCAACCCAAGTGTAATTTCTAGATTTGGATGTCATTTTCCCTCCAAAACTTCAATCTCCCAAGACTGCTTCCTGTGGGTGCAAAAGGTGGCAGAGAGGTAATTTTTAGGGTGTTTCTGACCCTTTAGGCAACCCAGAACTTGATGAAATCCTTACGTAATCCATAAACATGCATAATTTTTGATGAAAAATCCAAAAATGTAAAGTATTCCTCCAGAGGATCTCCCAATTATAAGCGCGTACCAAGTGGCGCTGCGCATTGGGCAGGAAAATATGTTTTGAAGCCAAAAAATTCAAAATTGACAAAATTTTCTCCAAATTTGTTGAAATTTGGACTGAAGGTCCATCATCAAGTATCATGCTTAGCCAAAGAAGCTTCAGCCAAGATTCAGAGCCTATCATGCCTTTTGCGTCGTTTTATTGCTCTCCTTAGTCTTGCCTTCAGGATTTTGATCCTTACTTTGCAAACATGATTTCGTGCCCAATAATGATTTTTCATGTTCCTGAGCATGTCCTTGTCTTTGTTTTCTTTCACCAACAGCTTCTCAAGATGAATATTGACCCTTTTAAGCCAAGTTTCTCGATCAGCCTCTATCTCCTGCTCCAATGAAGTGAACTCTATCCTCCTCCTTTGGGCAGCTTGGCGGTTTTGCCGAACGTTTTGTAACTCCATGACTGTATGTTGATCCTCCAGTTGTTTGTTTCGTTGCTCCAAATAGTTGATGACCCATTGAGCTCTTTGCAACTTGTTGGTCAATGCATCTATCTCAACTTTCTGCTCCTGAATGACCTCCCTCAGCTTTGAGCTAGGAGAGATCACATCATCATCAATGAGTATGAAATTAGTGTCTTGGCCTCCTGAGGGGCCCTCATCCTGCATAGGCTTCTTGCCTCTGTCATGTACTTGTACCTGTGCTGCTGATGACAGAAACGAGACCCTTTCCGCCCCAGGGGGAGATAGTACTCGTTGGGCTACAACAAACAATCCCCTCGTGCCTCTCTGATAGGTGACATATGCCGAGACACTAGTAGTCTCTGCCTCCTGACCTCCATACCGATGTGAAGGTTCACTCACATCATGGAACACCTCCTGATGAGCTGCTGAAGCTGTAAAGAACTCACGGGAAATGAAGTCTTCCCATGTGATACCCTGCAAGCCAAGCTGATGCACAACAATGATCTTGATGAGTGCATAATGGTAAATGCTGTTGTACTGCTGTTCAGGAGTCTTCTTCTGCACAAGAGTAGTCATCCTCTTGATGTTTCGGCACATGAAATATGGAATTTTCATCACCTTCACTCTTGTGAAATGCATCAATAACCTGATATGGTATGCATAGAGGCGTGAGAAGCGGCCTTCACAACTGAAATATCTGATAATGAGTCTCATCAATGGCGCATAGGATTCTTTCAAAAACTGGAATGGGAACACCCTACTAAGCTATATCACATAGCTAGGCCTGATATATGGTTCATAATGTACTCTTTCCACCTACATTCTTTTGTTCCACTCCTCTCCTACATTCGGTATTCCTGTTGCTTGAGAAATGGTCTCTGGTGTCAAGGTGAAATTTACACCAGCAAGAGTTACCTGACCATCATGCAAATGCAAAGCAAATAACCGAGCCAATTCCTGATGATGCTGAATCTGAGCAATCATCTCACAATACTAAAAGCATGACTGTTTTTCGAAACATGCCATGGCAAGTGGGCAGGGCTACAGTTCAGTCAAAGAGGTGGGCTCTTCTCTAACATGTCTGCCACCCTTACGAGGCCTCCTCGGTGCATGAAGCTCTGTGGTATAATCACTGTCTTGCTCATATGATGAATCAGTGTCTGTCATGGTGTTGCAAAGGTGTATGTCAAGTATGTGTTTGGTTTGGTTTGAAAATGAGAAATAGGTGTTTGTTTTCAATGCCGAATGTACCAAAGGGAAATGAGGGACTGTGAGGAATATGAAACAGTGGGAAAAGTGGAGTTTGTCAAGTGAAATTAAGGTGTGCAATAACAATCACTTGACTATTGGGAATTGGGGATTTAGGGATTTTGCAAATGATATGGGGAAAGGGATAATGATAAGAAATGGTAGTGTTTAGGGATAGGAACAAAAACAAAATGGGGTCAAATGATAGGAATGATTTTAGAATATAGGGGAAAAGGAGAGGGACTGGTATAATGATGTGACAGTGAGGGGAAGAAATCACAGGTAGGAAATGATAGTATGACAGTGAGTATTCAACATGAAAATGACTTTTTAAAACACCATTTGAAACCCTAAGGAGCAGCTTCAACAAAAGGATAGGATTTATGTTTTCACCATTCAAACCTTATATTCTTTTCTCCAAATCACAACAAACACTGTTTAATAGCAATGGCAAAGGCTTCCAAACTTACTTGGATCATAGAAGACTGAGTTGATTTGAATAAATTCGGAAGCAATGATGAAATTTTCGCTTGTCGGCCCTGTGCGCCGCGCCTGGTGAGTGCGCCACACACATTCAAATTTGCACTGTGAATGGCGACTCTATGCGCCTCGACCTCCCGGTGCACCGTGACTACCTCCCAATGCGCCACGCAACATTCCAACACACATTCCCGGCCTCAAACACAAAATTCGCTCCTGCAAAAATCAAGTCGACTTCAATTGATCTCTTGGCATACCAATGGGTGTTTCAAACAATGAAAATATCTTATATAGTGATGGGTTTGATTTTTTTTTCTCAAAAACCCACTTTCTTATGTTTTAGTTTTGGCACTTTTCTCATTTTAATACAAATCTGTTCTTCTTGTTTCCTCTTTGATTTTTGGCTGAAATGATGAAAGTCTTTTGTCAATTTTGCAGGGATGTTTGGCATTGAGTTTTGGCAAAGGATGACCAAGGCTGCATCTAAAATATCCAAGAACTAAAAATTTTCAAATTTACATGCCAATTTATTACAAAGGATGAAATGTCGAATTTTCTTCAAAACAGAGTTTTGAAGAAAAGTCATAGTCCAACAATATGACGATGAAATTTTTGAAATAAAAACTTGTTTAGAACCTCCATCTGGCCTGCTGGCATTATTGGACACTTTGAAGACTGAATTCGCTAAGCCTTAGACCTAATGACTGAAATGACTCTTTGCCCACCAAAAGACCAAACATTGACTGTCATTGATTGGAAAATGATTTTGATGGACCTTGATGTAAAGACCTGAGCCAGTAGGTACAAGACATGAGGGTAATGAGTGAAAAGGCCCTTTTGTCAGATTATGGCATGCCCCTAACGAAATTCAGATGAATGAACTGTATGAGGCACCTAAAAATGAAATGCAATAAAAGAAATGATCTCTGACGGAGGGATGTAAGGACCGACTCTAACATTGGCTCCAATGGGGATGGTAGCTTACGGTAGATCTCTGGGAGAGATAGACAGTGCCTTCGTCCATTGGGCTATGGAGTCCATTATTTTGACAAATTAACACAAGACTCTTGACTTATTTATTGACCGAAACTTGACTCAAACCGACTCAATTATGAAACCAAAATGACTGAAAAACTGATTCGACAAACTGATCCCAAAACTGAAATCTTTCTTCAGAATTATAGCCTTCACTTCGGCCCCGAGACTGAAGAAAATATCACAGTGCACACTTGCAATGAAACTGAAATAAAATGGTATTTACAGTGACAATGTAAACAACATAAACAACTCAAAAAATGATACCGCTTGAGCAGCCAACCATTGACCGGCCCTCCTGGACAATATTCCCCGTTCATCTCCTTCAGAAGAAAAGTATTTTGACCCCAATATGCTGCAATCTTAAAGGGACCTTTCCAAAGATTTTCAAACATACTGTGCTTACCCTTTTCTTCATTCCTTGCATCCCATTTCAGCACAACATCCTCCAACTGGAACTTGTCTGCCTTTGCTTTTCTGTCATAAATTTTCTTAATTCTCTCCTGCAGCTTGAACGTGTTTTGAAAAACCTCTTCTCTTGTTTGCTGCAAATGAATCATTTGATTTAGTCTTCTCTACATATGATCATCTTCACTACCAGCCTCCTGAAGAAGTTTGACTACCAGAGCTGCGAGGGAGGTAGGAAACACTGTATCAATTCCATAAACTAGCTCAAAGGGGGACCTACCAATGGATTTCTTTTGACTCACTCGATCTGTCCAAAGTGCATTGACCAACTTCTTATGCCAACTCTTCTTGTTTACTTCCAGCAAATTTTTAATGATGTTGACCAAAGATTTGTTAGAAGACTCTACCAATCCATTGCCTTGCGGATGATAGGCAGTTGAGTGTCCCAAAATGATTTTATACTTGTTACAAAACTCAATCATCTTTTTTGATTTGAAAGCTGCTGCGTTATCAGTGATTAACTTATTTGGGCAACCAAAACGAGACAAAATGTTATTCTCAAGGAATGAATTTATTACCGCATCCGTAGCTTGTCTCTTGGGAATTGCTTCGATCCATTTCATGAAATAATCTGTCGCCGTGATGATCCATCTATGCTAACCTGAAGAAGCAGGATGAATTTCACTAATGAAATCCAACCCCCACTGCTGAAAGGGGCACTCACCTCAATGGGCTTAAGTGGAAAAGGCTGTAATTTCTGCCTTCCTTCAAAAATCTAACATTTATGACAGCTCTTGACAACCTTATATACATCAGCAAACAATGTCGGCCAATAGTATCCCGCTCTCAGAATTTTATTTGCCGTTGTTTTCCAAAAAAGGTGACCGCCACAATCTCCTTTATGGAAATCCTCCATGATCTGCTTCGCTTCTTCTTCCACCAAACAATTCAACAAAACACCACCAGGATCTTTCCAATAAAGTGCAAAATTCAAAACACAAAACTTAGCACTTTAACTTGAGAGTTCTACCTTTGTTTCTAGCCATGCCGGGTGGTGGTGACAAATTCTGAAGCACATATATGATATCTGAATACCACGGAGAAGGAACAAATATTTCAGATACCTGAATTGACGAACCTTCCTCGTTCTCATCGGACATAGCAGCAATCAGATTTATGTATAAGACATGCAAATTCGATTCAGCCATTAACTTTTCCAATCCCCGTCCTTTAACAAGCTTTGTGGGCTTTATCTTCACATCATACTTCAACAAAGCTACAATCCACTTGCCTCGTCTTCCTTCTGGATCTGTTTGTAACAAAATATCTTTGACAACAACATTAGGAACATAAGCTAGAATATGAGAATGCAGAATATATACCCGAAAATATTTCAATGCTTTTATAAGTGCAAGGGATTGCTTTTCAATAATGTTGTACTTCAAGGCTGCATCTCTTATAGTTCGGCTGAAGAAAGAAATTGGTCTTTCGTGCTCATCCCTTTTCGGCATTAATACAGCTGCCATAGTATGCTCCGAAGCAAATGAAAACAGTATAAAATCTTGAGTGTAATCCGGGCTGATTAGAACCAGAGCTGAAGAAAGAGCCAATTTTACTAGATTGAAAGATTTTACAGCCTCTTCTGTCCACTTCACTTGGCTGTCCTTCTTAAGCATGTTTGTAATCTCTCTTAGGTGTTAAGCAAAAATAGGCACAAAGCGTTGTAAAAAATTCATCTTACCATTAAAAGATTGTATCTCCTTCTTGTTCATGGGAAGGTAAATTTGCTGAATCGCCTCTCCATGTGCTGGATCAATATGAATGCCATCTTTTGAGATAATGTGTCCAAGTAGTTTTCCCTCACCCATGGTGAACAAGCTCTTCTTCAGATTCAGTGACACACCATAATTTCTGCACTTTTGGAAGACAATTTTCAAATGATACATGTGTTTTTCATCTGAATTGGAAAACACCATCAAATAATCAAGGTACACAACCAAAAAGACATACTTCTCATTTGCGAAAGCCATATCCATTGCTCGCTGAAATGGGGCACCTGATTTCTTCAAACCGAAAGGAATTTTAGCATAATGAAAAGTCCCCCACGGAGTGGTGAACGCTGTTTTGTCTCGGTTGTCTTCATGGACCAAAATCTGGTTATATCCCGAATAACCATCGAGTAGTGACATACGAGATGCTCCAACTACTCGCTGAAGTATGTGATCCATTTTTGGCAATGGATAATTGTCCTTCAATGAAACTTTATTGAGATTCCTAAAATCAATGCACAAACGAATCTCACCTGTCTTCTTTCGTACAGGCACCAAATTAGAGATCCAATCAGAAAATATGATGGGAACGATGATTCCTGATTTGTACAATTTGTTTACCTCCTTCTCAATTGATGGCAGCAGTTTTGGATTTAGCCTTCTCAACTTCTGTTTGAAAGGTTTCTGATTAGGCTTAATAGGAATAGTGTGCTGAATTATATTGGTATCATATGTCTTCAAGTCGGAATAGTCCCAAGAAAACACATCAGAAAAGGATGACAAAAATTGATATATTTGGCCTTTACCTTTTGTGGCAATGCTTTGGACAGCTTTACCATCTTTGGATTTTCAGCTGTTCCAATATTCACCTCTTCGACTCCCTTCTTTGTTGGCTGCAATGTTGGTTTGCGGGCTACGTCATCGTGATCAAAGAGTTCTTCTAAAGGTATCAAGCCTTTATGAATAATATTATCCTTAAGCTACAACACTTCCATTTGATTGATCTGCACATCATCTTTACCATCATCATGTTCTACATCAATTGAGGTATCTTTAAACTTACCTTTGTTTTGCAGAAAATCATCAATCTCCTCGTCATCTTGGAAAACTTGCCAATATCTCTGATTGTCCGAGACAGTAGGATGATGTTTCACATGGATTTCAAATTTATTACTTGAGTTCATCGGAATCTTCAAGTTACTCACTGCCTTAGCAAGTGCATCTGCAATGCTATTTTGAATACGGGGCACACACATCAAGGTATAATCTGAAAACTTCAGGATATCTAAAACTGCATTTCGGTAAGCCCACATCCGAGGATGCTTTGCTTGATATTCGCGTTTGACTTGCTTAATCACCAATTCGGAGTTGCCATATACAACAATCCTCTTAGCATTAATCTTTCTTAGAATTTTTAGGCCAGCAATCAAAGCTTCGTACTCAGCCTCATTGTTTGAACAATCAAAAACTAACTTGCAAGAACATACCCGCACATTACTAGGCACTTTGTTCGGAGTAGACAAAGGACTGCGTACCCAAATACCAATTCCAGCACATCATTTCCCACTTTTCCATCGAAATCCATGGTCCACAGA
Organism: Pinus tabuliformis; assembly: GCA_031772625.1. NCBI lineage: Eukaryota > Viridiplantae > Streptophyta > Pinopsida > Pinales > Pinaceae > Pinus > Pinus tabuliformis. Next base: position 1,842,986,372 of record CM062817.1, on the reverse strand, counting down.
CCATCTTCCTCTTCTTCTAAGTGCTGAAACTCTGTTAGCTTTGTTTTTTCTGCTTGCTGTCCATTATCTTTATCTGATTGCTCAATGGTATTTTCCTGTTCTTGTCCTTCTTTCTTCAAAACTTCTCTGAAATTCTCTGTTATTTCTGAAATATCATCTACTACAACTAACTGGATATCGATATCATTGAAACTATCTGAATGAAAAACAAAAGACTCTAAATATGTATGTACATAATTAATCGGATGATTAATCAGTTTCTCCTTGCTTGTAATCATGTATTTCATTTTTTGTTCCCGATACAATTTTCTCATTTGGCCGAACACAGGAATCGTTGCATAGGAGAAATCTAGTTGTAATGTCCCTTGCAATTTTGCTCCCCAGGACCTGGAAAGAAGCATACTGAATCTGGGAGGAATGTCTGCCACAACAACATCCATCAAAACATTCTTCGTTGGAATCTGATCCAAACTTACAACCAAGTCTTTAATGAGCCCAATACATCTCACCCTGCTAGAATCAAATGAATAAAGATCATGGTATTTCCTAGTGATGTCCAAACCCAACTTCTCCATGATAGCCTTCGGCATAAGATTCAAACATGGCATTATGCAACACAAACTCATGCAATCTCAGACTGATATAAAAAGGTGGCACATCACTGTCTGGAGACTCACCATTTAATGCTGGTCCAAAAATCAGTTCAGGTTGATCATCTTCCACACTCTCCATATCGAACATTGGGTCAAAATTCAAAATTTTAGAGACTTGACCTCTATAACTGCTATTCCTCATTAGTTCAGTCAAGGGAATGGATACCTTCAATTTAGAAATTTCATTTTCTAAACTAAAAGTAGAAATATTTTCTACCTCTTTGGCTGGAACATCTTTTCTTTCAGCTTTATCCTTTGATACAATTGGCTGATTTACTCTTTTATTTGTTGGTGGAGACTTGCTAGTAGTAGGATCAACAATTTCTTTTCCTTTCTTTGGTACAACAGGTGACTCAATCTTAGATGCTGGAACTTCCTTTCTCTTCTGGATTGGATTGATGGGGACATTTCTGTTTCTAAGTGAATGCTGATGTTGCTAGGTGGACAAAGCATTCATATAACCTCTTTGATACTCATCCGACTCTTCTTCAAGAGCTGTGTCATTCGCTAAGATAAAATCCTCATCCTTATGTACAGCTAAATTTTCTACATACTCATCATCTTCATTGATAAAGGTTGTCATATCATCAGGAGTAAAGAAGTGATTTTCTTCTCCTATTACATTGTCTTCATCATCAGATTCGGGATGAACAAAATTCTGCTGAAGAGGTGTCTTTACTTGCTGTTGTTGTGGTGCCGATTCTTGTGCTCGCTGCTCACGTTGTTTGATCCTGAATTGTGGTTGCTGCTGGCCACGGAAATTGGGATTCCAAATCTGTGGTTCAGGCTTATCAAGTGTTAACCTTTCAATCATTTTTTCTACCTTGTGGAGTACTTGGTCTGAGGTAGAAGCTTCTTCCTTTATTGAGACTTTCTTCTCGGTTTTCAATCTAGCTCTCTTGTCATTCAAATTTGCCTCAACACTAACGACAATTTTCTGCATTTCTTCTAAGGTAGCCGGATCTCTCTCTCTCAATTGATATGCCATGTCCAGATCAAAACCATCTGGGAACTTAAGCAAAGCTGACTTTCTAGATGGCCTTAAATCATCAGGAATTTCATTATAAACCGCATTGAATCTAATATAGTAGTCTTGCACGGACTCACCGACATTCTGCTTGACCTTGGTATATTCAGAAGTGATTTGAAGAGGATCTTTCTTTACTTCCTAGCGATCCAAGAACTATCTTTGAAGCTTAGCTAATGTGGGAATACTTCTAGCTGCCAAAGCTTTGAACCATTTTCTTACCTCACTGCCGAAAGTTTGCACGAATAATCTCATGGTCACATTCTCGGCATCAATTTCATGGAGATCGAAGAAATCTGCCATTCTGTCTGCATGCTGTTGAGCTAGAACACTCCGAGGAGTGCCATCAAACAATGGAATATTACTCTGATAATCTGCGGGGATATCATCCAAAACTTGAGGCAGCACGAGAGGTGCAAAACAAGCAGCCATCACCCTTGGTGGATTTGGTCTGGGGGATGTTGGGGGAGTGGGTGCAGCTGATGAGTGAGGTGTATGAGGAGGTGTATGCGAAGGTGAAGCAATATTGGCTATTTTAGGAGTAGAAGGAGTAGATGAAGGCGATACGACTGCAAATTTTTGATCAGAAATAGTAGGCTGCGGGGGAAGGGTAGGAATGAAAGGCGGTTCAGTGGGAATTCTTGAACTAGATGCAATTGCGGATGACCCAAGGGTTGCAGAAGTAGTCTCTAAAAAATCAGAGATATTAGAAGCCACAATGGAAGTTTGGAGCCGATTCAGGATATAATCATCAATGGATTTATTGGCCCTTTCAGTTTCAAGATTTCGAACAAACTCGGGATTTAAGATAGTGGAAGCGACAACGCTTTCAGATTTGGTTTCAAACAAAGACAACTCAAACTGCTCATCAAATTCTTGATCCTCAAGATACTCAAAACCAACAGGACACGACTGAGCTTTGAACACGGGAATGATAGAACTTCCTTGGCGAACGATTCTTGGAATAAGATTGGGATTTTCGTAGACAGGAGGAGGATCAGGATCCAGATTTGCTCTGGTATGTCTTCTGGAAGCCAGTGTGTTATTATTTCAAGAAATCAAATGGACATTAACAACTCATTCAGCCTATCAAATCCTAAACTTATCATCCAAAAGCTTAGAATTCTCAGATATACTGGGGTGATCTGTAAGTTAGATACTCCGTTTATAAGACTAGACCGAAGATTGACTGAAGTAGCATTTATCTACTTGCGCTAATGCAAAGCAAAAGCATTTCGAAGGCTACCTGGCTAATCTTCAGGCTTCGTTTGTAGTTTATAAAACAAAGAATACCAACAAACAAATAATTTATTCCCCAGTATGGTTGCCACTATGTTAGTGCCTAGATTTACCTCAAGCTGAAAAGGCAGGATCCAGGACCAACATCAAACCACGCTCAGCCTCGTAGCCAGCCCTACGAGGAAAGGAGATGGCTCTCTCCGGGTCAATATCAGCGAAAAATAATCAGATGGGGCTTGAGATGATTAATTTAACAACTAATCTTAGGCTAGGTATGAAGTGCAAGGATTTGATTTGATTTTTTTTTTTGGGTTTTTTGTTGGAAAAAGGGAAAGGAAAATTTGGGTCTGGGGATGAGGCCAAATTTTTGCAGACTTTTGGTTGGGGCAAGGTAGGCAGTAGTTTTGATGCTTTAGATTAAATGAATGGATATAAAAGACCACTGAGGAGCTGAAGAGGGAAAGAGGCTGCAAGAATCCTCTCCAAACAGATGAAAACATGTAAAACTAAACAAAGTTTAAGGCAGAGCACAACAAACTCATGAATTCTACCTTTGTCACTCAATTTGTTTAATTTCAGAAGCAAAGAGAAGGGAAATGGCATACATAAAACATCAATGAACTTACAATTAAATGAAGAAAAACACCATCAAAACACAGAGCCACAAGGATCCCAACAAGTGCTGCAAAACCCTGGTCTTTCCTTTGCCAAAAATGCAGAAAATGAATGTACAATGAAGTGCCAAGCAATCCCAAGTGTCCAACCCTAAAAATGACTGAGAAATTACATGATATAGGCAAGCTTAACTCATTCCCATGCCTCTAGGGGTCGAGATCATCATTCTAGGAGCTGTTTCAACCATATCTAAACAAGGAACTGAAAAATAGGCAATGAAACAACTTGCCTCTATATGTTAGGAAACTAATTCATTCAGTTGTTTTTCACTTTTTAGTGAATGATTCTACTAAAACAAGTAAATATGTGCCAAAATTACATCATTTTCATGAAATTACATCAAGGTAGATCAAGCGTTACATGAAAAAGTGAAACTAGTCAAAACTGGGCGAAATTCTGAGTTGCTGAGTGAAAAATAGGCCAAAATTCTCTATGTGCCGCGCCCAAAATCTATATGCATAGCACAACTTTGGAGCTGATTTTGAGGCACTTCCCGAAGTCCAAATTGAGCTTATGATAGCTCGTTGGAAAGCCCTACCTGTCTACTTTCCAACCCAAGTGGAATTTTTGGATTTGGATGTCATCTTCCCTTCCAAAATGCAATCTCCCAAGACTGCGTTCTGTGGGTGCAAAAGGTGGCAGAGAGGTCATTTTTAGGGTGTTTTTGACCCTTTAGGCAACCCAGAACTTGATGAAATCCTTACGTAATCCATGAGCATGCATAAATTTTTATGAAAAATCCAAAAATGTAAAGTCTTCCTCCAGAGGATCTCGCAATTATAAGCGCGCGCCAAGTGGTGCTACGCGTTGGGCAGGAAAATCTGTTTTGAAGCCAAAAATTTCAAAATTGACAAACTTTTCTCCAAATTTGTTGAAATTTGGATTGAAGGTCCATCATCAAGTATCATGCTCAGCCAAAGAAGCTTCGGCCAAGTTTTGGAGCCTATCATGCCTTTTGCGTCGTTTTATTGCTCTCCTTAGTCTTGCCTTCAGGATTTTGATCCTTGCTTTGCAAACATGATTTCGTGCTCAATAATGATTTTTCATGTGCCTGAGCATGTCCTTGTTTTTGTTTAATTTCACCAACAGCTTATCAAGATGAATATTGACCCTTTCAAGCCAAGTTTCTCAATCAGCCTCTATCTCCTGCTCCAGTGAAGTGAACTCTATCCTCCTCCTTTGGGCAGCTTGGCGGTTTTGCCGAATGTTTTGTAACTCCATGATTGTATGTTGATCCTACAGTTGTTTGTTTTGCTACTCCAAATAGTTTATGACCCATTGAGCTCTCTGTAACTTGTCGGTCAATGCATCTATCTCGGCTTTCTGCTCCTGAATGACCTCCCTCAGCTTTGAGCTAGGAGAGCTCACATCATCATCAATGAGTATGAAATTAGTGTCTTGGCCTCCTGAAGGGCCCTCATCCTACATAGGCTTCTTGCCTCTGTCCTGTACCTGTACCTGTGCTGCTGATGATGGAAACGAGACCCCTTCCACCCCAGGTGGAGATAGTACTCGTCGGGCTACTGCAAACAATCCCCTCGTGCCTCTCTGATAGGTGACATATGCCGGCACACTAGTAGTCTCTGCCTCTTGACCTCCATACTGATGTGAAGGTTCACTCACATCATGGAAAACCTCCTGATGAGCTTCTGAAGCTGTAAAGAACTCACGGGAAATGAAGTCTTCCCATGTGATACCCAGCAAGCCAAGCTGATGCATAACAATGATCTTGATGAGCGCATAATGGTAAATGCTGTTGTACTGCTGTTCAGGAGTCTTCTTCTGCACAAGAGTAGTCATCCTCTCGATGTTTCGGCACATGAAATATGGAATTTTCATCACCTTCACTCTTGTAAAATGCATCAATAACCTGATATGGTATGCATAGAGGCATGAGAAGCTACCTTCACAACTGAAATATCTGATAATGAGTCTCATCAATGGCGCATAGGATTCTTTCAAAAACCAGAATGGGAACACCCTACTGAGCTGTCTCACATAGCTAGGCCTGATATATGGTTCATAATGTACTCTTTCCACCTGCATTCTTTTGTTCCACTCCTCACCTACATTCGGTATTCCTGTTGCTTGAGAAATGGTCTCTGGTGTCAAGGTGAAATTTACACCAGCAAGAGTTACCTGACCATCATGCAAATGCAAAACAAATAACCGAGCCAATTCCTGATGATGCTGAATCTGAGAAATCATCTCACAATACTGAAAGCATGACTGTTGTTGGAAACATGCCATGGCAAGTGGGCAGGCCTGCAATTCAGTCAAAGAGGTGGGCTCTTCTCTAACATGTCTGCCACCCTTACGAGGCCTCCTCGGTGCATGAAGCTCTGTGGTAGAATCACTATCTTGTTCATATGATGAATCAGTGTTTGTCATGGTGCTGCAAAGGTGTATGTCAAGTATGTGTTTGGTTTGGTTTGAAAATGAGAAATAGGTGTTTGTTTTCAATGCCAAATGTACCAAAGGGAAATGAGGGACTGTGAGGAATATGAAACAATGGGAAAAGTGGAGTTTGTCAAGTGAAATTAAGGTGTGCAATAACAATCACTTGACTGTTGGGAATTGGGGATTTAGGGATTTTGTTACAAATGATATGGGGAAAGGGAAAATGATAAGGAATGGTAGTGTTTAGGGATAGGAACAAAAACAAAATGGGGTCAAATGATAGGAATGATTTTAGAATATAGGGGAAAAGGAGAGGGACTGGTATAATGATGTGACAGTGAGGGGAAGAAATCACAGGTAGGAAATGATAGTATGACAGTGAGTATTCAGCATGAAAATGACTTTTTAAAACACCATTTGAAACCCTAAGGAGCAGCTTCAACAAAAGGATAGGATTTATGTTTTCACCATTCAAACCTTATATTCTTTTCTCCAAATCACAACAAACACCGTTTAATAGCAATGGCAAAGGCTTCCACACTTACTTGGATCATAGAAGACTGAGTTGATTTGAATAAATTCAGAAGCAATGATGAAATTTTCGCTTGTCGGCCCTGTGCGTCGCACCTAGTGAGTGCGCCATGCACGTTCAAATTTTCACTGTGAATGGCGGCTCTATGCACCGCGACCTCCCGGTGCGCCGCGACTACCTCCCAATGCGCCGCGCAACATTCCAACACACAGTCCCGGCCTCAAACACAAAATTCGCTCCTCCAAAACTTAAGTCGACTTCAATTGATCTCTTGGCATACCAATGGGTGTTTCAAACAATGAAAATATCTTATATAGTGATGGGTTTGATTTTTTTTTCTCAAAAACCCACTTTCTTATGTTTTAGTTTTGGCACTTTTCTCATTTTAATACAACTCTGTTCTTCTTGTTTCCTCTTTGATTTTTGGTTGAAATGATTAAACTCTTTTGTCAATTTTGTAGGGATGTTTGGCATTGAGTTTCGGCAAAGGATTACCAGGGCTGCATTTGAAATATCCAAGAACTGAAAATTTTGAAATTTACATGGCAATTTATTACAAAGTATGAAATGTCGAATTTTCTTCAAAACAGAGTTTTGAAGAAAAGTCATAGTCCAACAATATGACGATGAAATTTTTGAAATTAAAACTTGTTTAGAACCTCCCTCTGGCCTGCTGGCATTATTGGACACTTTGAAGACTGAATTCGCTAAGCCCTAGACCTAATGACTGAAATGACTCTTTGCCCACCAAAAGACCAAACATTGACTGTTATTGATTGGAAAATGATTTTGATGGACCTTGATGTAAAGACCTGAGCTAGCAGGTACAAGACATGAGGGGAATGAGTGACAAGGCCCTTTCGTCAGATTATGGCATGCCCCTAACGGAATGATGAATGAACTATATGAGACACCTAAAAATGAAATGCAATAAGAGATATTATCTCTGACGGAGGGATGTAAAGACCGACTCTAACACTAGGGTCTACCTTAATACCTTCATGAGATACAATATGACCCAGATATTCCACCTCTTGTACTCCAAAGAAACATTTGGATATTTTTGCATATAATTGTTTCTCCTCCAATAGTTTGAGCACCATGTCAACATGTTGGACATGATCCTTCCAACACTTGCTATATATTAGTATATCATCAAAAAATACTAACACAAATTTTCTAAGGAAGGGTTTGAAAATGGAATTCATCAAACCTTGAAATGTAGAAGGTGCATTAGCAAGGCCAAAAGGCATGACCAAAAATTCATAATGACCCTCATGAGTTCTAAATGCCGTTTTTGGAATTTCTTCAGTATTCATTCTGATTTGATGATATCTTGAATGAATATCCAACTTGGTGAAGTAAATTGATCCATGCAATTCATCCAGTAATTCATCAATGCCAGGAATGGGAAATTTATCTTTAATAGTGAGCTTGTTGAGCTGCCTATATTCTGGACACATGCGCCATGATCCATACTACTAGAGTAGTGAAAGAACTTTTACTAGGTTGAATTATACCAGCCTCTAGCATTTCTGCAACCATACGTTCAATTTCACTCTTTTGGACATAGAGATATCTATAAGGCCTGATGTTTGGAGGAACACTTCCTGGAATCAGATTAATAGCATGATCATGATCACGAATAGGTGGGAGGCCTTTGGGAGTCTCAAATACCTTGGAATGATTGTCCAAGACTTTTTGGAGATCTAGATAAGTGGATGGTTTTGATGTGGGAACCTCTAGTGAACATAATTGTGCAATTATGCCTCGTTGTTCTTTCTTTAGAAGATTTGTCATTCTGTTAGAGTTGATTATCTTTCCCGGTTTCCTTGCGATACCCCTTAATTCAACTTCCTTTCCTTCTCAAGAGAATTCCATGAAAAGTTCTTGAAAATTAAAAGCTATTGTACCCAAGGATTGTAGCCATTGGACTCCTAGTACAACATCAACACCACCCATTGGAATAGAAAGAAATGGGCTATTCAATACATATTCTCCCATGGATAACTTGATATTATGGCACTTTCCTGAGCAATTTATGGTTCCTCCACTTTCAACCATCGGTTGACTCTCTAGTGCTGGATATAGGAAGCAATTCAATTCCTTGGCTATCTTACAATGATTAAAATTATGGGTACTTCTCGAATCAATGAACACTATTACCTTTTTCTTCTTGACATGCCCTTCTATCTTGATAGTTTAAGGAGTGGTAATTCCAGCCAATGCATTACAAGATATGGTTGGATTCATTTCTTCTTTTTCCAAGGTTTGTTCCTGGTGTATATCCTCTTCTTTTAACGTTTCTTGTTCCTTTTCTTCCTCTTCTTCACCATCTATGTAAAATAATTTCTTCTCGACACACTTATGACCTTTAGTGTATTTTCTATCACAACTGTAACAAAGCCCTTTTGCTCTTTTTTCTTCCAATTGTTGTGGTTTCAATCTTGTAGGTTGTGAATGGCTAGGGGTAGCAACACTTCCATCTTTATGATTGTGAGTGGTAGGCTTCCTTGTTGCCATAGTTTTGCTTTCCATTTTTCTTGCCAACCTGAATGCCTTCTCCAATGAATCTAGTTCCCAAAGGTGAACCTCATGTTGGATGTTATATTTTAAATTCCCTATGAAGACATCAATATTATGCTCCTTTGGAATATATTTTACCCTTATATTCAATTTTTGGAAGTCCTCAATATGCTCCATCATTGAACCCTTTTGTTTGAGATTTATCAATTGGCTAAAAAAAGTGTTGCTTTTTGTATCCTCATAATGTGCTATCATTTCATTCGTAAAAATAGCCCAAGTGACAATTTGTTTACGAGAGTAAAGCCATTGATACCATACAAATTGATTTGGTTCAAAATATAAAGTTGCAATCCATACCTTTTGTGTGTTTTGCACATTATGGAGATCGAAAAATTGCTCCATCTATAGTATCCATGTTTTGGGATACTTGCCATCAAAATTCCTCATATCGATCTTTGGAACATGGTGGTTCTTCGATCCAACTTTAGAGTCTATGAAATCGTGATTAACATTTATTTTGTTCTCATCATGGAGTTTCCTTTACTACCCTTTCGCCATTATTAAGCATTTCTTGTAGAAACTTTGTCAAATCTGTCTTCAAATCTTCCATGCCTTTCTTTAAATCATCCATTTTAGCTTCCATGCCATCCACCTTAGCTTCCATGCCATCCATCTTAGCTTCCAAGCAGTCCATCTTAGCTTCCACGTCATTCATCTTAGCTTCTACGCCTTTCTTTAAATCATCCATCTTAGATTCAACGCCATACATCTTAGCTTATATGTATTTCTTTAAACCATCCATCTTAGCTTCTGTTACTTTTTGTGCGAGTGAAATTTTTTGCACTTGGTCTCTTAATTTTGATATATCATATTTCATTTCTTCCTCTTCTTCATGAGTCATGTTAGAGCTTTCAGGTTGCTTACTAAGTGTTTCCATTTTCTTTCTTCGTGGCATCAATTACTGATAATAATGCTTCACTATGCCCTTTGAATTCCTTCAAACTATTTTTTCAAACCAAGCTTATGCAAAAAAAAAAAAAAAACTACACACCTTTTTTCACTGTGTAGGAGCTTGATATTGAATCTGATGTATCTATGTAATTGTGGATCTCCAAGGTCTGAAATTTCTTCCTGTGGTAACCCTCTGTATAATATTTATAACCCCACAAGTGTTGGAAATAATACTGAGGGGGGGGGTGAATCAGTATTAGAAATTTAACAATTTTTCATTTCCATAAACAAATTGATATACGCTACTTCTGTTAATTAAACCTGCGTATATACGCAACTGTGTTTAGAGAAACCCGCGTATATCTTGCAGACTTCTAATTTAGTTAGCTGATCTTAATCTGTGTATCAGAACCATAAAAATAGTAATCAAGTGCAGTAAATAGTATAGGAAATCACACACATGAACACAAGATATAAGGTGGAAACCCAATGTGGGTGAAAACCACCTGCTGCAATTCGTCTCTATCTTCTTTTAATAAGAAACTTCTTTTTACAATATTTCTGTACTGGTACAGTCTTATACCAGTATGCAAGCTTCTACCTGTAGAAGGCTACAACCTTCTCTCATTTTCCAGCTTCTGCTAAAAGGGAGCTACAACCCCCTTAGCTCTTGTACTAGCTGATGTACTAGTACGTAGGTGCTGACCTACAAAAGGCTACAATCTTCTCTTTTCTTCCAGGGACCACGTTTCATAAATTTTTAGACTGGATCCATCAATAACATCAATCAAACATCAAATATATCTGCATCAACCAATCTCCTTTGCACACACCAAAAACTGAATCAAACAATCACTTCTTTGAATGTTGTAACCAGAATACAGTAACAGTAACCAGAAACCAATCCTGAACCCAAAATACTGTAGTAATAAACAGAAGTAGCTAAAACATATTTTATGAGATGTACGCTACTTCAATATGTAGAACTTGCATGCATACGCTGTTATATTAAGGCAAACATGCGTATACACTGTTTTCAGATACCTAACTAGCATGTATACGCGCCTTTGATATGCTGAACCTGTGTACAGATCTATAAAAGATAATTTACCCTTTTCAATTATTCAGACATCAGTTATACCCAGATCATCAGATTTATAGATCAAGTCATGCGCCAAATATAACAGATCAAAATCACACAAAGATACTTCTCTTCAAGCCTTAAGATCTTGACCCATCAATAGAACTCATCCTTCTCCTAGCGCTCAGGTTCCTCCTTGATTCAGATCCAGCTATGCACCATAACCCAATGACCAGTATTCTAGATCTTGTTCTTCATAAGATATCCAATACTTGAGTGCCTTTGCCTAATGATCTCCTTCCCCTTTTATAGTCTTAGGCCTTACTCAATACCATGGTTCAAAACCACTTAGAACCAATACCTGGGTCCAAATACCTGAGTTCAACACTTCAGACGAGATACCATGGTCCAAAACCATAGGTCCGAATACCAAGGACCAAAAACCAAGTTTTCCAAACTATACATGCTTTTTTGTGCATGAAAGTGTGTGTATACACATACACGCCTTTTGTTCTGTGAATTCGCGTGTATACGCGGCTTGGTCAATGGGAACCTACGTATACCTACTTTTCCTTTATTCTGATAGCCTGTGAGCCTGAACTTTCATCTAAGTGATTTTCCAAGTGAGTTACCATCAAGCAAAATACCTATGCCATAGTACCAAGCCTGTGTCATAATGCCAACATCAAGTCTGATAAAGATTGGATTCTCCAATGAAGAGTTATGCCAAATATCCCACGATGACCCGAGTATAGATTGGTTCAGTAGAGCAAACTTGTACGATGTGGTGCGGGTCACTGTTTCAACCTTAGGTTCTGAAAATGATACCCAAAAACACTACAATCCATCCTCTTTCTGTAACTTCTTACGAAAATTCAATTTGATTCTCAGAGCGAAAGTTATGATGATTTTCCCAAGGTCACCTGTTTGGAATGTAATTCAGGGGTGTGCACAAACCCTAACTTGCTTACATTATATCTCCGAAAATATAGTGAGACAAGATTTGAAATTTGGGCCTGAGGTTCAGCGAGATTTTGTCTCAAAGGGTTTTTTTTTAGCTTTCGAAATGTCGCAGAAAAAAAGTTATAGCAAAAATGCCACGATGGCCTGTTTGGAGCAGTGAAACCCTAGAATCCAAAGCTTTGATACCAAATGTTATGAAACCAACAAACAAAAAGATAGAAAATATAGATCAACGCCTTAGAAATAAACCTCTTCAAGGGTGAAACCTCCTTTACATTACACAAATGAACAATTCTTAGATGATTCAAATGACAAAACCTCCTTTCTATATATAGGAGTCTAAGGGGTCACAATATAACCAAAGCCGGCCTAACAATAATAATATAAAGGCACAAAAATAATAATAGTGGGATTCTAAGGGGCAGAATAATAACAATATGGGGACAATAGGGGCACAACAATAATAATAAGGGATACAACAACAATAATAGTGGGGAAATCACTAGTATTATAGGGACCTAACAGACACTCCATCACCTTTGTGTTTGGGTTGGGAAATCCATTTGTCTCTCAGTTGATCATACCCGATTGAAAGTCTTCAATTGGTTTTGTGTACTATTTTTGAGTCAAATGCTGCAAAGTCAAAATTTTGTGTTGATGGTATGTTCAAGAGAAGTCCAACCTCAGCTGAAATTACCTTGCAATTCATAGCCCTCGATCATGTCGGCCATCCCTGAGGCAGTCTTGGATCACTCTAATTTTTTTCTTCAAAATGTGACATGATTTTCATGTCGTAGGCCCTCCTACAACAGATCACTTCCTATCAAATTCAACTCATTATCTACAAAGTTGATCTAGTAACCTTCTTCAGTACCTTGAAGCCTACATGCCTTAATGGCAGGTTTCTCGCCTTTGATGAAAAGTTCTCATCATTGACCTTCGATTGGATGATTCTATGAGTGTTCGACTTCAAGACATCTTTTCACACTTCATAGATTGTATTGGAAGTGTGTTGAGAACCATTTTCATTATCGGTGGTTTCTCTCAACTTGTTAATGGTTCACATCATTGATCGGTAATAAAGTGGTTTCTACCATGTTCGACTTCGATAAATTCACTCACATGGTTAGATTCGTAATATGGATCGATAGAGATGGAGATCAAGACCCTGGATCTAGTTTCATCCATCCAGGCTGTGTGGATTTATGTATTCATGATTACACAGATAGATCCATATTTAATGGCTGTGTCCATACTATGTCTACTATTGACATGGATCTTTATGTATTTCCCTACTGATTCATTGAGATATTTTTTCTCTGAGTATGGGAATGCCTACCTCAGTGATGATTATCTATTGTATTGTAACCCTTGATTGATTATTTCAGGTCTCTAACTGTGGTCTCTAATCCTAACTTTAGCATGATAAAGCGCTCAATCCTCAAACATATTTTTTGACTTTGCACTTTAGGGGGCAATCTGTTACACGCCATTTTTTCACCATTAGGCAGATGACCGCCAATCCATATCTTTTGATATTCATCAAAGTATTTCAAAAGCATTCCCATGCAAGGTTAGAAGCTAAGCAATCCTATAGAGAATGAGAATTATGGATTACATGGTAAAAATACCTATGTTTTAGCATCTATGTGGTTCCCTAGCCATATTCTACACATACACAGATTTGACCATTATAACCAGTGCATTTATGCGCTCTGTCATCCACTATGACCTGCACACATGACTTAATATAAGTAAAAATAAAAAGTGATTTCTAGAATCTTTTTTGGGGGAATATATCCCAATTGAAAGCCTCGAGCTTATTCTTACTCAAGCCTAATCCCTTTGTTCATGCAGCTAATTCCCTCTCTTTGTGGAACCATAATCCCTCCTTTTGAGGATCTCATCCCTTGAGAAGAGGATCTCAAACCTCCTCTAGAAATCAAACAAAAAATAGAGGGCTAGGGAGGACTACTGAATGTAAACTTATGATATTCAGATAGGGGTAGAAGGCTTGTCACCTAAGAAGAAGATTGGATACCATTAGGAGGAGGAATACATCATCAAGGCTAAGGTTGTATTACTCCTTTATTCTTGAGATTAATAAAAGATTATTTCTTTCCTAGTGTATTTTTCAATGAAGTTGATGTATTTTGTATTTTCTTCCATTTGTCCATTGATAATGATGTACTAGTTTCATTTATCACTAGTATGCGTTTTATTGAGTCATTTATCTATCAAATTCTTTTGATATTTGTTGTTACTATGTTTGTAGGTTTGGATTCTGAGCATTGGGGAGCTGCATCAAACGATAGTGAGGATCTTCATCAAGCATTTCCTTTGAAAGGTATGGATCTCTTATTCCACCAATCTTTCTTATGATTCAATAGGAATGAACTCATGGAAAGATTTACTAGTTTGTCTGTTTGTTACTATATTTAATCATTGAGTCTAGGGAGATTGATTTTGTTTCCGTAAGCAATTTGTATGCCATAACAACATTGAGAATTTTAGTGAGCCTTTTGATAGATAACGCAAAGACTCAACCATAAGTCACTTTATATGGGGAGGTTCCTATGGGCCAAAATATTGATTCCCCTTAGAAGACTCAAGGTATCCATAATCATGGGCATGAGTTGAAAGATCCACCTAACCACTAAACATATAGTTTTTCGATGGAATGCTCCCTGATTTTGAATCATTCTAGTTTTCCCTTTGTTAGAGGACCAAAATTCTAAGCAACACCAACAAGAGTTTTTTGACCCTGAGAGAAAGAGTTGTTAAGCACAACCTACTATCTAGAGATGATATTTGTGCTAACGAGCATTGTGCATCTTGCATTGTAAGGAAAATATGAGTAAGATGTTCATCCATGCAAATATTGCAAGGGATTTTCACTTTAATTTTTTGCTCCTTGTTTCTCTATCCATTAATATCACTAGGCTTCACTACATTATCTTTACCCTCTGTATTCCTCTTACCACCCTTATTCTTCTTCTTCCCTCCAGGTTTTTTGTTCCCTTTGGGAGTAGAAAACTGTACCACAATAAATATGGAATCTTATGAAGGGGAAGGGACCATTGTTTGAGTTTCCTATTAGAGGAAATTTTAGCCTAAAAGTGGCCTCCTAAGGAAAAATAATAAACAATAGGAAAATAATAAAATAATAATTATGAATTATGAAGGGAAGAGAAGAAAACTACTTTTTTTGCATTGTATTTTTGGCTTATCTCCTTATAGGTTTACTCAAATTTCAAGTGTAGACACTTGTTGAATGCATAATTAGATTTCACATCCAACGAGTACTTATTATGCATACTTTTGAGAAGACCCACATCGATAAAAATTGAAGATACATTAAAAAAACATGTTGAACACATTGTTTAAGGTATCTTCATTTTTTTTTATCAATGCAGGTCTTCTCAAAAGTATGCATAATGGGTACTCGTTGGATATAGAATTTAATTTCGCATCCAACAAGTGTCTACACTTGAAATTTGAGTAAACCTATAATGAGATAAGCTAAAAGTACAATTAAAAAAAGTAGTTTTTTTATTAAAGTTATTTTCCCTCCAAAATATTTACATGTACCTCTTTTTAAATTTTAAGGATTTTTATTGGTTTACATATTATGTACGTAAAAATTTCATTGGCACTTTTAGGTTAAAATTTCCTCTAATTCTTGCATGCAACTGATGTAAAGACATATATTAGAATTGGATTGCAAGCAAGCTTGTAGTGGTTGAATCAAGAGAACCAACTTTGCCATCAACGTGTGGTCCTAACTTTATTTTAATCAAATCGGTATTCAATATTAGAGTGTTAGGCAAGATATCATAGAGAAGCATTGTTTTTTAATAAATAGATCAAGATTTTCATCTCTAAACATCACTTTCTCTTTATGTACACCCCAAGAGTGACACATCTTTCTAAATTAGAGGCTATAGAGACTTTAAGAACCGCTCCAACAAAAAACTCATTGGGATTTTTTGCCTTGATCATTCAATTTATCCTCCTCCATTATTGAATATGGTTAGTGCTATAGCTCAAAATGTCACCCCTAGGTATGTCATAGCTTAAAATGACACCCCTTGGGTATACAAGTGAAGCAACCCAAAAAGAGTCCTAGAATTCAAAATAAATGCCATGGAAACCCTCTCAAAACTCAAATTTTCCTCTCCAACGCCCCTAATACATTAGTATGGAGAGTTGAAATGCTCTAATTGGTCTACGAAGAAGAGTTACAACCCTCTGTTTACTTAGCAAATGATAGTTAGAGTGTGCTAGGGCTAGTAGAGCAAATGGATAAGGTTGGAAAAGGTAAAAAATGATCATATTTTGAAGATAAGGATGAAAGGACCATATCAAACATGGTCAACAAAGTGTCTAGATACATCTGATCATTCCTCAAAGCCATCTATAAAGTCAATGCTTTCCATGGAGAAAAGGGAGAAAAGGCAAAGATAATGAAATGCCATCAAATATCTAACCCACTTCTCTTTGTGATAAGCTACAAAACACAATGAAACATGATTGTGATTTGTAGTTAAAGGTGAAGCTCATGGTGAGGACCATAAGGGGCGTAATATTGTAACTTCTATTGGTATAATAATGAGAACATGCCCCCTGCCCCCCTAACAACATATTTTTTCTATATTCTTGTTAATGTATTTTTCTTGGTTATTTATGATTGTAATGCTAATGTGGGTTCTAGGGATATCTAGATCAATAGTTTTTTGTTATTTGTGTGCAATTTATAATTGCAAAAAGTTCAAGGCCGAGGATCTCAAGGAGTTATACCACCGACAACACCAAGCATCCATCTTCGAAGATAAGGTGCACTCCCTTTATTTTCCTATTTAGTTCTATTGTTGTGCTTGCATGTGTGATTCATTTATAGGATAAGTAGATATCTACCATATTGTCTATCATAGGCCCTATGGAGGCCTGTGGGTCAGCAATACTCTGTACTGCATAGGAAATTTAGTATAAGTAGAACTAGTGACTCCACTAGGGAGTCCTAGTAGGTATATTTGTGGTCTTCATTTTATCATTTAATTTTCTTGTTTTTGAGTCATTATTAAGCATTTTAGGAGTTATTTATTTATTTATTTATTTTGTGCTTGAAAACATTAGAACAAGCATTTTAATTTCAACTCTCCTCTATATTCTTAAAAAAGTGTTTCTCTCTTTCCCAATGTTCTATATAGCCTGTGACATAGCATGACAACTCTCTGTTTCTTCTGTGCTAGAGCATTGGAGAACTAAAGGCAGTGTTTTGTAGGGGTTTTCTCTGAAATTTTTAGGTTTTCTTGCATTAGTTTGAACCCAAGACTAGGCAATATTCATATATGATTCTTTTACTCTTCTTATTCATAACACCCTCAAATTCACTTCAAATAAGTGAGTTTGCAATCTTGTATAAAAGTTTTGAATCCTCTTAGATTTGATTCTCAATAATGACATTAGGGTCGAGTATTTCTTTGTGACCATTTTCCTATAGAATTGTTTCTTTTCTGCTTGATGTAGTGAGTGTGTTATAATTTTTGGATTATTTATTTGAAGCATGCTCGTTTATAAGCAGGGTCTTAGGTTTTGGGTTTTTTCCCTTTTTCCTTCAATTGGATTTTTCTTTGATTGCTTGCATGTTTTGATTCTAATATGTTATTGTATGTTAGAGTGATAAATGAGAGAGTTTTGAGGATTGTATTCATATTGCATTGAAAATATATAACTCTCCTATAGATAGTTTTCATTGAAATAAAATATTACATTTGCATATTTTGCATCTCTTTCCTTGAAGCAATTCAAAAAACCATTGAGTTTCATGCCATATACCATTGACTAAAAAAATGGCCACTAAAAGTAATGATTTAATAATTTTTTTTAGTCATTTTTCATTTATCTTGTAGCACAACATTTTCTTAGAATTTTAGGGCCTTCAAATAGGTTGGTGGCACTCCCTAAGGCCATAAAAAAAAACACTATAACCTTAAGTTAGGGAGTGTAAATCCAATCATAATTAGATATTGATGAGCGCTAGTATTGCAGAAAGAATGTTACAACTCTTGGGGCTACCAACTTTACTTCATCAACCTCAGGTTCATACAAACTTGGAGGTGACAATGTTGTATACACAGTAGATGCAATGGTCTACACTTGTCAACTTTCAACTGGGGCGATAGACCACTAGGGGTTTTCTATCTAGTCTTCTATTGACTAGAAGGAGTCTGATTGCCAAATGGAAAAGGGAAAATTATCCTTAATGGAAGAAAAGGAAGGATGCCTACTCCAGGGAATGAAAGACTGAATTGGAAAATGCTTATAAAGTGACATGAAATCATCTAGCTACTCATTTACACATTTTTCTTACAAAAGAAACCTAGCTTTACCTTGTTTATAACACGTGATGATTTAGAATAACTAAGCATGGAATCCGATCTAAGAAGTATTATGACTGCTGCATGCATGTGCTAATTTAGAAATTGCAGAAAAAAGCCTTTTTTTGATGTTTAGTTTTATGAATGCAAATGCTAATTTTCACTTGTTCTTTGGCAGGGGAGACAGGTATGGAGGGAAAGGTATGGACTAGTCTCAAGGGTATGGAAGCCAAGTGGAGGCCTAATCTAAGCTCAGATGATATTTTTTCTAAATTTGGGCTTAAAACAGGCTGCTACAGGGTTTCTTGTAGTACTACTACAGGATGTCCTAGTTCTACTATAGGATGCCCTGTTTTACTACAGGAAACAGACCAAAATCTTAGATATGGTAGGAAAGGTATAATGAAGTGTGGGAAAGGTGTCTGATGGGGAAATAAGGCCTGGAGGAGGTGAAAAAAATCAAAGGCTCAGTCAGATGCTTCAATATGGTTGGATTTTCCCAATGGAAATGACAAATTTTCTTATAAAACAAGAATTCGGATTTAAGGTTTAGTGGACCTTGGAAGCATGGATGGATAGGACTTACGTGAGGTAAATGAGATGAGGTCTCCTGCAAATTATAAGCTCTTGCAACAACATACACTCTTATCTTCATTTATGCACAAACTCATCTATACATGGAAAATATTTATGTATGGAAGAAAATAGAGTTATTATTAGCTAGTGGCTAAGTTCATGAATGGAGGTGTCATTACACCATAGAAAAACTCAAGAGATTAAAATGGCAATTGAAAATAGTTCTAAGAAACTCAAAGGAAATGATCTATTCATCATTAAACCCTAGATTATGCAGTAATCAAACAAGAAATATGTTTTTGGGTTGTGTGAAGGGAACCCTCAAGTCATGATCCTATAAGGAAGATGAGGTGAAAGCCACTATCACGAGCTTTTTTGAAGTGTTTACTGTCACTATGATACCACTGATCTAATTATCCATCAATGGAATCAAACTAATTATTCACCCAAATACTTGCAAATTAAAAAAACTAAAATCACTTCAGCAGCTAACTAGGGATGTAATCTAAGCATACATGTACAAAAAGAGGAACCTCTACTGCTAGGGTTGGGCCCTAACCCAAGAGCTTCAACCCTCTGAGTCAACTCAGTGTTAGATCAAGGGAATGCTTCTCATTTTCATTAAAATATAAAAAATACATAAGAATCATCAATCACAATGTCTTAGCTTGAAAATGCCTCTTGGCTACAACAAAAAAAAGTCAAATCCTAATGAGGCTTTAGGCCTTCTTATTTATACAACTGAAGCTACCAACAACTTAAATTTAGGGAGGCTTGGCTCCCAACTCAAGATCAAATGGTCTTCAACTATCACTAGCTTGGTTGGAAATGACCTTAATGGCTCGGCTGCTTATAACTCCGAGCTGATGAGATTTGGTGGAGGAATCTTCAAGTGAGTAAGGAGTTAATTAGGGAGATCCAATCTCCTAAAATACCTCTTTCTTGTCTACTCTGATTTCCTGCACTCTAATTAGCCAAAATTTGCTCGAAAACCTACAATTAATGCACATTAGACCACAAGACATGACGCCTCATCTTTACCCTTCTCACAAAGCAAAATATAACAAAACATGTAGAGAAATGTGATAAAAGTTGATTTTAATAAGCTAGAGAGTGGCATTAAGGTCCATATAATTTACCCATTGATAAGCCTCATCATCAACCCCATACTGAAAGTGTTTCTCATCCTTTGAGAAACTCAATCTATGTCCATGTCTTTCATTGCTTTGGTGGCCTCCTTGACATTCCAGGCTTTTGTTGTTGTATCCTCCTCTTGTGGATAAAATCCTGCATGCTTCTCTATTCCCTGCCACTGCTTCCTTTCTCCTTTCTAACATACCCAAGAGAAATGATGGATTGAGTATCAAGCTAATCTAGTTGACTTTGAGTCCCTTTAGTGCCTTCTTATATAGTGGGTTCTGTTAGCTCTGCTATGTACTTATGCATTTGGAGAACCAGATTCCTATTATGGCAGTGTTGTTTCATGCCTGAGGAGCTCACAATAGTTCTTTGCATTTTTCCTCCTTCATTTGCATTATACCCTTATAACTCCCAACACCTCCATTTCTTCCTTCCCCTTAAATCCTCCATTTTCTCCCAAAACCCCGCATAAACCTTCTTCCCCCGGTTCCCAAGCGTTTTTTGTTTAAACACTACAAAACCCCATTACCCTTGTTTTACACCTGAATTTAGTGTAAAAGTTGTTTTTCCTTAGCGCCCGGGTTCTTTAAGTTTAAACGTTATATAACCCACACGACCATATTCATATAGCCGCGCTCTGTCCCCGTCACATCAGTTTTAAAAGAGCACATGTTTATTACCTTGGTCATCCGATTATCCGCCGTTGCAATCCAACGACATACACAACGCCTGCTCCCGTAACTTGCACGCCTGTTAGTCAGTGGGGAAAGTGGTTTCCCCCGCTGTCCCATCCGCCATGCAGCACTTTTATACTTGATCGCTCCTTTGCATATAAAAACCACCCAACTCCAGTGAACGGTGTGGGGAAACCGCTTACCACTCATATGTATGTCCCCTCGCTCGTTAACACTTGCTCACCTCCACCGCCCGACAGCTATTGGATCTGCCCAACTACGATTTGATGGCCCACATTTGCCTGTCCGTGCTACCTCTTGATACCCCTCGTCAAACGATCTCTACCATTTACTTGTGTAATCCGACAGCTGAGCTTCATCCCTCCACTCAGTCTACCTCCGCCATTCTGTCTACGCCCATGGCCTGCTCTGTGCTCCCGAGAAACGAAGGTGGCCAGCTACTAGTTCCAGTACTGTCTGTGTTAATTCCTCAACGACTGCATTCAACACAATGTACACCCGAAGGATGAAAAGGATGACCTTGAGCAGACCAAGGTATTAATCAGTCATGAAGCTTTGTATACATTACATTCCATTTGCTCAGAGAAGGACGACCGAGCAGCAGAAAGGTCATTTTGTCCATTAAAACAATCAAATTGTATCAAAGACCATATCTGATAGTAAATGTGGTTGGTGGTCCATTATGACCCCTCCATGCTTTGAACAATAGAGCGATTTTGTAAACAAACTCCATATATACCCAAAAGCAAAAGCAAGATGTAATCAGGTTGATGAATGTTATCTTGATGTAAAGTTTAACTTCTAGAGACTGTAACTATTGTGATACCTGCAGCTTCTGGTCTTCATTTTCAGCTAATGCAAGCTTATTTTGCTGTTAATTGCTCACTTTCCACTTCTTCTTCTTTGTTCTAGGCTGTGCGTGTTATGCATTTTTCATGTGCAGTTGATGTTTAGCATTAGAGGAGCTGTCATCCCACCTTTGTGTTAGAATCTAGCTTGTATCATTGAATTTGTATGCAGGTTTCTGTTCTTTTAATGCCAGAGAGCTGTCATCCTGTCTGTGTATTAGGAAATAGTTTTACAGACCTTTTAACTGGTTGCATCTAGCCATCACAAGGTCTTGTGCATCTGCTGGTGTGATCAGTGTTCTCCATCATCACATTTTCCTTAAAACTGTGAGTAATTGGTGGACTAAAACCTTGTAGTCTGGGGGTGTTCACCCATGTCTGGGGTTAAGCATAGTAGAAGTGGTTATCTGGCTTGAATATGCATCATTCCTTCCATTCATCCACCATTTTCCAACATTTTTGTTGAGTTTGTAATGTTCCTGAGCATCTCTGATATACAACCTAGGAGAGTTTCTTGGGGTGTTAACATTAATTTGTTCCGTTGCCAGGGAGAGGACAATTGAAGCTCAGCTTCCCTGGAAGAATGACACAGTTCCAGATTTTGATGATAGACAAGGTCTGGGCACATAATTTGTTTGTAATCATCTATCTGGCGACTCCACTGGAGGAAGACCATCATTTAGCGACTCCACATTGAAGTTCTGGCTCAGTTTGTGAGACATGCTCGAAGAAATCCTCAGAAATCACTAGCTGAACCAGTGCCTTGTTAGGATATTCCGACACATAGGATATAGTTAAGTTCAACTTGGTCTAGTATAGAGTTAGGTTAGAGTTAGGTAAAGTGTGTTTCTTTACCGTTGTACATTTTGTAACTTACAATCCGACGGTCATGATATGTAGTGATCCGACGGTTCACTCTCACCTCGGTATTACCGACACTTGATCCATGGCTTGACACCCGATTGGTCCATGAGTTCTATTTAAAGCGCATGGAGGGTCATTGTTCGGGTAATCCGTGCATGAGAGAAGCTTATGTAAATTTTCATTCTTTGATTAATAAATTGCCTGTAGTACCCACGTTGGGACAGGCCGTGGACTGTTTCCCTCCTTGCACTTTGAGGGTTTTAACCACGTCAAAAATACTGGTGTATTGATTTGAGATCTGGTTGTGAGCGGTGTCCTTTTGGTGTTCTTTCTGAGGAACTTACCCTGTAAATTCCTACATGGTATCAGAGCTATTTGAGGGCCGCGTCCATTGGTGATCCAAATTTGAAGCCGGTAGAACTACATGCGGCCGTCGTTTCCTAGATCTGCTGTTTCTGACTGCTTTCGGGCCGAGAGGACTGCTCTGTTGCGTTCAGAGCACCTGTTCCAGTGAGGAACCCCTTTCGTTTCACGCGAAAAGGTTTCCGGTAGCCCTAGCTGCGTCATTTTTCAGATCGGGAGGTATACAGTGTTTTTTTGCAGTTTACTGTTATTTTCTCTCTGCTTATTTCGGTCTCAGTTTATTTAGCCTTTTTTTAACCGGATCTATACCTTTCATTTCTGCGTATGCTCTTTGCCCTGCGAATTTGTGCGATCTGGGCAAATCAGAAACAGAAAGGAAGGATTTTTCTCATGCGTATGCTCTTTCCCTGCACCTTAGTGTGATCTCGGAAAATCAGAAACATTGAAAAAAATATTTAGTTTTTCGGCTAAAGCTAACTTTGAGATTTTTTTTAAAAATTTCTAGTTTTTTTTGGCTAAAGCTAACTTCGAGCCGCAAGGTTCGTTTTTCTTTGCATATTTGTGTTGGGTTTTGTGTTTGGTTCAAAGCTATTTTAAGAGAGTAGAGGTCTTGGGTTCAAGTCTCCATTTTGTGGGGGCGGATTTTTTTCATTCGCGCACTTTGCCAGCAACGTCAACAAGTTTTTTTCAAAAAGCCATAACTTATTCATCCGGAAGCCTTTTTCAGAGCCGTTTTTTTTAAAACCGCCTATTTTTTCAAGATCTATCCATTGGAACACTTACTTTTAGCATCTTCAGCTTCAGTGTTTTTTTTTTAAAATGGAAAGTCCATGCCAAGTCATTCTTGACAGCACTAACTACTTCAATGGGTAGCCTACATGGAAGATTTACTTAGAAGTAAAGGTCTCTTCAGAATAGCCACAGACCAAGAGAAGAAATCAAAAGATGAAGACAAGGCTGCAAAATGGAAAATAGACAAGATCAAGCACGTGGTTTGATAGGGATGTCTATTTCTCCTGATCTTAGATTCCACATTGTAGAACTTGAGACTCCTCATGAAGCATTAGAAAAACTCGCTAAAGTTTTTGGGATTAAAAATGAAATTAGAGCACATCAACTTGAAAATGAGCTGCTTACTTTGGATCCTAATAATTTTTCTTGCATTGAAGATTTCTTGTCCAAATTCAAGACCCTTAGATATCTCTTGGAAGGTGTTAAAGTTAAGAAAGAAGATGGTAACCTTATTTATTCTATCCTTACTAAGTTGGGACCAGCCTACTCTGTATTTGTTTCCACTTTCCATTCTACAAGGGAAGCTTTCATTTGTCAATGAAAAGACTACAAGGCCCCTTCCTTTGACTCCTTTTGTGATTCCTTAATAAGAGAACAAGAAAAACTCTTACACCTTGGTCTTCTTAATCTTGGAAACTCTTCCACGAAAGCGTTAGCCGCCCAGCAGCAACCAAATTCAAAGAATCCTAAGAAGTCATATCCTCAAAAGAATGGTCCTAAACCATCTCAGCCTCAAAATGAAAGATCATTTCAGCAAAATGATAAGACCAATAAAAACAAATGGAAGAAGACTGATAGACATTGTAACTTTTGTAATCGAGATGTCCACTTAGAATCTAAATGCTTTAAGAAGATGGAAGCCTTGGAAGCCGCAATGAAGAAACATAACATCCATGTGGAGCCTACTTCAACTTCAACTTCCGGAATGGCACTTTCTGCATGTCATTGTCAATCATCTCAGTCTGGTTATGCATTAAATGTATCTTCTTTTTCTTCTCATTCTCATGAGTGGCTCATTGATTCTGGAGCCTCTTGTCACATGGCCAAAAAACCAAGCCATGTTTTCTTCTTTAAATGATTGTAACACCAAAAATATATATGTTGGTGATGATAGATCTCTTAATGTTGTAGGGACTGGAACTGTTCATCTAGACAATGGTCAGTTTAATGATGTATTATGTGTTCCAACCTTATCCTGCAACCTTCTATCTATCTATCAGATAACTCATTCAGGTGAAGGTAAAATTGTTGAATTTTCACCTCATGATGTTGTAATCAAGGATCTAAAAGATCCTCAACAGATTCTAGCTACTGGTCTTGCTGATGATTCCAAAAGGTTGTATAAGTTTCACAACTTTGGGTCATCAAATCTTCCCTCAGTATTTATTTCTCATAATGATGAAGTGAGCAAACTTTGGCATGAGCGATTTGGTCACTTAAACTATCTCTCCCTTCAGCATCTATGTAAAGAAAATATGGTGACAGGTCTTCCTATGGTATCTTGCAGAGATGGTGTTTGTTCCGGATGTGTACTCGGAAAACATCATCGGGACAGTTTTGACAAACGTGCCTCTTGGCACGCCTCAGCCCCTTTACAGCTTGTGCACAGTGATTTATGTGGTCCTCTTCCTGTTGCTTCATTCTCTGGCTGCAAGTACTTCTTAACTTTCATTGATGATTTCTCCAGACGCACTTGGGTATACTTCTTAAAACTCAAGAGCGAAGTATTTAACACCTTTTTGGCCTTCAAAGCCTTTGTTGAAAAACAATCTGGACATCAAATTCTTAAGCTAAGAACTGATAATGGTGGAGAATATGTTAAAAACACATTCATCAACTTTTGCACCGAAAATGGAATTCAAATGCAACATACTGTTCCATACACTCCACAACAAAATGGTGTAGCTGAAAGGAAAAATCGCAGCTTAAAGGAAATGGCTAATTGTATGCTGCAATCTAAAGGACTCAGTCTTAGTTTTTGGGCCGAAGCAATTAATTGTGCAAATTATATAATCAATCGCACTCCTACTAAGATTCTAGAGAATATCACTCCAGAAGAAGCTTGGAGTTCCATTAAACCAAATGTAAGTCACTTTCGTGTGTTTGGAAGTGAAGCATGGGCCCATATTCCAGATGAAAAGCATAAAGCTTTAGAACCTAAGAGTGAGAAATGTACTTTTGTTGGATATTCTGAAGATGTAAAAGGTTATAGACTTATTCCATTTAAGTCCAAAAATGTTATCATTAGAAGAGATGTAAAGTTTGATGAAAATAAATCATCCTGCGAGCCTAGTCCGGCGGATGTGCCACCTCTTCCTATCTCTTCTACTTTTGAAAACATTTCTTCTTCAGATGATGAAAGCGAGGATGATAATCCTCCCCCACCTTCTCAGGATCCTCAACTTCCACGATGGGTCCGTGCTACTCGGGATGCAGCAGGTGATCTTGCCGGTGATCCTACAGATTAGCGACGTACACGTTCTCAGTTTGAAAGAGCCTCTTCTTTACTGGCTCAAGTAAATCATGATCCTGACACTTTTGCAGAAGCTTCAGGCCATCCACATTGGGAAGCAGCTATGAATGAAGAATATCATTCATTGATGACAAATGATACATGGGATCTTGTTCCTCTACCAAAGGGACGCAAACTTGTTAGATGTAAATGGGTTTACAGAACCAAGTATGGACCAGATGGGAAAGTTGATAAACATAAAGCTCGTCTCGTTGCTAAGGGCTTTTCACAGGTTGAAGGCATTGACTACACTGAAACCTTCTCCCCTGTTGCCAAAATGAACTCTATCCGCCTTGTTCTTTCCCTTGCTGCCTCTTTAAAATGGGAAGTCCATCAGATGGATGTTAAATCTGCCTTCTTGCATGGGGACTTGCAGGAAGAAATCTATATGGAACAACCCATTGGCTTCATACAAACAGACTCCAGCCTTGTTTTTCGACTTAAGAAATCCCTTTATGGCCTCAAGCAAGCTCCTCGGGCTTGGTATGACAAAATGGATAGCTTTCTTTTAGAATCTGGCTTTTCTAGGTGTCATTCTGACAATACTGTCTACACCAAGAAAGTGGGAAACTCTCTTATCATCCTTGTTCTTTATGTTGATGATCTTATTCTTACTGGTAGTGATCCCAACCTTATAAACCATGTGAAGTCCAGCCTTAAAAATAAATTTGAAATGACAGACTTAGGACACTTACACTATTTTCTCGGTCTTCAAGTTTTGCAATCACAGGAGGGTATTTTCCTTTCCCAGTCCAAGTATGCTTGTGATATTCTTCGTCATTTTCACATGGAAGACTGTAAGCCAGCCCCTTCTCCCTTTCAGTCTGGAGTCAAACTTTCAGTCCCTTGTACTTCTCCTGAAGTTGATGCTACCTTATACCGTCAACTTGTTGGAAAACTCTTGTATTTAACCCATCTCGTCCTGATCTTTCCTTTACTGTTGGCCTTGTTGCTCGTTTTATGCAAAACCCCGTGAAAGTCATTGGAAAGCAGCTAAAAGAATACTTCGTTATGTTCGAGGTACAGTACAGTTTGGGATTCATTACAGTGCCAAAGCAGCTCCTCTGTTAGTTGGTTTCACTGATTCTGATTGGGCTGGTGACCCTGATGATCGGAAGTCTACTGCCGGTTATGTCTTCACTCTTGGTTCAGGACCTATTACACGGGCTTGTAAGAAACAGGCTGCTATTTCTCTTTCGTCAGCAGAAGCAGAGTATCGTGGTGCCGTGGAAGCTAGTAAGGAAGCCTTGTGGCTTCGTCAGATCCTATCAGAGTTTGGCTTTGAGCAGCAGCATCCAACCACACTTTGGTGTGATAATCAAAGTGCCATTCAGCTATGCAAAAGATCCAGTCCAGCATCAGCGCAGCAAACACATTGAACTACACATGCACTTCATCAGAAAGCTCATTCATGACCATGTTCTTGAAGTGCAATATTGTCCAACAGATGATCAGGTTGCAGACATCTTCACAAAGGCTCTCACAGAGGCGAAGTTCACTAAACTTCGATATATGCTTGGAGTTCAGGAAGTTGTCACTAAGGGGGGATAGGCTCTAGTCCCTCCTTCCTTCTCCTATTGTGTCATATTTGTAAATCCTTCAATCCTATCCCAAGTTTTTCTTAAGGGGGGATGTTAGGATATTCCGACACATAGGATATAGTTAAGTTCAACTTGGTCTAGTATAGAGTTAGGTTAGAGTTAGGTAAAGTGTGTTTCTTTACCGTTGTACATTTTGTAACTTACAATCTGACGGTCACGATATGTAGTGATCCGACGGTTCACTCTCACCTCGGTGTTACCGACACTTGATCCATGGCTTGACACCCGATTGGTCCATGAGTTCTATTTAAAGCGCATGGAGGGTCATTGTTCGAGTAATCCATGCATGAGAGAAGCTTATGTAAATTTTCATTCTTTGATTAATAAATTGCCTGTAGTACCCACGTTGGGACAGGCCGTGGACTGTTTCCCTCCTTGCACTTTGAGGGTTTTAACCACGTCAAAAATACTGGTGTATTGATTTGAGATCTGGTTGTGAGCGATGTCCTTTTGGTGTCCTTTCTGAGGAACTTACCCTGTAAATTCCTACATGCCTGACCCTGAGAGGACTGTCAAATCGAATAAATCTTCACAGAAAGGGGCATCAGGATCAGGTAAGCCTAAGAAATCTCATACATCTCTGAAAGATAAAGTTGTAGCTGAAGATACACACTGTGAAGATTTAGAGCCCAACATTGTTAATCAGGAAATTTCTTCAGAGATTAAAACAACCCCTTATGTAGTTAGTTCCCCTTTGAATCTCAGTCCAAAGAAATCTTCCAATACAGTCAAAAACATACCTTTGTCTCTGTCATCCATCACATTACTTCTTACCATCCAATCTGCTAGCAACCTTCCACACATCCCAATCATGCCTGGACAGCAAGCACCCACGAAGATAGAAAGAATTGTTGCTGCTAGATATGGGCCTTTAGTCTTGCTTGTTCCTTTAAATCCTATGCCTGTGGGAGAATATAAAAAATATATACCTAAATTCACTGGTACAGAGGGAGTAACAGTAGAAGAACACTTAGAAGCTTTTTACAGTTATGCTGATAATTTAGATATAAGTGAAAATGATGTGTGGATGAGACTTTTTGTCTAGAGCCTTGATGGAGAGGCCAACAAGTGGTTCAAAGAATTTCCCCAGAGATCTATAACAGATATTCAAGCCTTAGATGATGCGTTTTTGAAGCACTGGGGAGATAAAAAGGATTTGCTATATTACCATACTGAGTTTGGTAATCTGAAGAGGGAAAATGGTGAATCTTTGCCTGATTTCAATAAAAGATTCAATCGTATGTATAGTAAGATACCAGCTGAGGTAAAGCCTACCCCCACCTATGCCAAACTCACCTATGGCAATGATTTTGACTTTGATTTCTGCTTGTTATTGAGAGAAATAAGATGTGCCACTCTAGCTGATATGCACGATGCAACACTAGAGGTGGAATCCAATATTGTGGCTGTAGAAAAGCTCAAAAGTCAAGCTGACAGAGAAGGAGGCAGAGAGGTTAGGATTCTACTTCCTCTGCTTCATCTTCAGAGCCTAAGTTAGACAAAATGACTAAGATGATAGAGTCATTGGCTGCTGAAATTTCTAAGCTAAAGGTTGAGCAGAATTCAAGAAAAACAAGGCAGCAGAACACATTTGCTCCAACAAATCACAATCCATTCAGAAGAGAAAATGAATAGTTACAAATTATTCAGAGAGGTGAAGAATCTAAAGAAGAACAGAAAGTTAAAGCTCCCTTCCAGAATGTAGTCATGGAGGAGGAATAATTTGAAGATGAGGATGAAATTCACTGCATGGAAGATAAAGGAAGCGCTGCATTTTTGACTTTGGTCGCTTATGAAGAATCATTGCTGCAAGAACAAGACAGTCAAGAATGGGATAGAGAAACTGTCCTACAAACTGAAGAGCAGTGAAGATATAACCTGAGGTCTAATGCAAGAAATGTCAAGGAGAATCCTGTCCAAAGAGCTGCTGTCCAAACAGAGTCACAAAATACCAGGCAGAGAAGACCAACAACTAATCCAGTCATCCTTAAAGCTCCAGTTCAAGAGGTAAAAGGTTCTGATAAGTTGTCTTCTTCTTTCAGCTTTGAGTCAAAAGTTTAGAAATTGAAAATATCTATGCCTTTGGTAGAGTTGGTAAAGAGTGAAGTATTTAGAAAGCCTATCCTTGATGCCCTTGAGCTAGAAACCACAAACCTCCACTGACTCTGTCAATTTGCAAGATGACAAGCCTGCCATTGTGCTTAGTCCCATGATTGAACCCGCTGATAATAATTCTCCATATTTCTATGTCTCCTTGACCATTCATGATAAAATCCTCCACAATTGCCTGCTAGACACAGGGGCCAACCACAATTTAATGCCTAAAGCTGTCATGGAATAGTTAGGCCTTGACATCACCAGACCCTATCATGATCTATTCCATTTTGATTCAAGGAAAGTGAAATGCCTAGGATTAATAAAAGATCTGGCCATTACCCTAACTCAGCTGCCCATGAAGAGTATGATGATAGATATTGTGGTAGTAAATGTCCCTCCCAAGTTTGGCATGCTGCTGTCCAGAGGATGGATTAAGAGACTAGGTGGTACATTACAGAATGATTTATCTTATGCCACTGTCCTAGTGTTTGGAGGAGAAAGCAGGAGATTGTATAGAGAAGCACAATTGTCATACATCATCAGTGATGAGAAGAACCCTACTAATCATCCCATTTATGCCGTGGACATTGATTTTGGAGCATGTATTCTCCAAATAGAAGAATCTCAGAAGGCCTCAATGGAGATCAAGAAACCAATTGTTCAGGCCAAAGAAGAGCAAGGAGGTCGAGTTTGGGAGATGTTCTTTGATGGAGCATGTTCCAGGGAGACTGCAGGAGTAGGGGTGGTGCTAGTATCTCCAGAGAAGAAAGCACACATCTATCTTTTAAGCTGGCTTTTCAAGTCACAAACAATATAGCAGAGTATGAGGCTTTGCTATTGGGCCTTAATGCAACAAAAGACAGAGGAATCAAGAATCTGAAGGTATTTGGAGATGCCGATTTGATCATTCAGCAAGTAAATAAAACATTTCAAGCAAAGCACCCAAGGTTGAAAGCATACAGAGATGAGGTATGGAGAGTCAGAGACTCTTTGATTATTTATGTATTTCATATATTCCCAGAACCAAAATTAGCTTGCTGATTCCCTTGCTGTTTCTGCTAGTCTTATTTATACCTCCCATGCCCCCCAGACTAGTTTATGAAGTCCAAATGAAATATAGACCATTCTTGCCTGATAATGTCTAGCATTGAAATTTTTTGATGACACTGATGAGATAAATAGGTTTCT